>OX578273.1:77409619-78797119 GCA_951217065.1 Baccha elongata | reverse complement strand
GGATCTCATGAGTCTTTGTTTGTACTTGTTGACCACCAACCACAGTATTACCGCTAACATTTAGATTATTTATCGTATGCTGCGGACTGGACATCACATTTTGAAGAGTTACTGGGGTAGGATTGCGCGCTGGTTCGGGAGTTACTGATGGAATTAGCTGCGGCTGAGGAGTCACTGCTGGCGATGCCATGCTGGAGAACTGTATATTCTGCGAGGGTATTACCGTTCCTGTTGCCGACATCTGCAGATCTCCTACATGCTGCGGTGGTGGAGATTGAAAGGCTGCTCCAGCTGCTGCCGCTGCAGCCGCTATCTGCTGGATATTTGTGCTGTTCAGCTGATTCAGATTAATATTCTGATTGAGCTGTCCAAAACTGGCCAGACTCTGTTGAAATTGTGTTGGCAATTGGGACAGTATCTGACCATTTAGTCCATTTGGCATTTGAATTTGGGCAAGGTGGTTGCCATTTAGTTGAAGATTCTGCAACTGAGCTGCCACACTTTGTCCAAGAATGTGACTGTTGATGAATTGCTGAGATCGAGGCGCTGCAGACGCAGAGGCCAGGGCAGCATGAAGGCCACTCAGCTGCGTTATAGCCGGCTGGGAGGAATTTGTCTTTATGGTTTGCAGATTGGCTTGCTGAATGAGATTTGCCTGCGACGAAACTATGAACGTCGGCGTTGTTGCCAGCTGCATAGCACCATTTGTGTTAAGGATTCTTAGTAGTTGCTGCGGTTGTTGCTGCTGCAACTGTGGGCGGTTATTGTGAATGACCAGAGAAGGAGTAGCCAGTTGGGGCGTCGGCGGCCGAAGAATAAGCTGGACGCCCTGCGGAGTGTTCTGTTGAACTAAAACTGGCATTTGATTGAGCAAAAGCGGCTGGGTGTTGAGGTTCCCGGTAGGCAGAATTATTTGCTGTTGCGCCGATTGTTGTGTCGACGCATTCGCGCTGTTCATTGCATTCGAATGCTGCTGCTGCTGAAGCTGAGGCGACTGCGAGATCTGACCCTTCATAAGTTTGTCATTGGTCGACGACTGAGGTTTTGGTAGAATCTGTTGTGGGGCTTTAGCTGATTTGGTTGTTGTGTGGGGCACTGTGTGCAGGACCCCACCAGCACTAGACGACGAGGTCACATTTGCCAAATGTGAGCTCTGTGCCATCGATGTGGCCAAATTGAGCTGATGCTGGAGATGCTGCTGCAGCTGGTGCTGCTGATTTGTGGCATGTTGTTGGTGTGTTTGAACTGTCCCGCTACCTCTGTGTTGTTGTTGACTGTTTTGCTGTGCGATCAGTTGCTGCTGCGTTGCGGCAATCAGTTGCGGTGATTGAATAAACTGAAAAATTTGATTGCCAGCAGTGCCGACCATTGGAAATTGCTGCAACATCTGTGGCGGAAGTGGTTGAGGGGTCGGTGGTTTTAAGCCACCGTTACCACTCGGACTGGCAATCGGACTATCCGCTATCAAAGGACTACTGCCCGGATGTGGATGGTTTTGTTGATTGTTGTGATGATTCTGATGACTATTTGTATTACTGTTATTATTGTGAATTATCGATGTGGGCAGGATTGTGGCTTTTTTCGTTTGCCCTTTTGGGCTACTAGCCACATTTGCTGTCGCAAACGAATTGGATGTATTAATTGCTTGTGTCTGCCCCCCATAGCCAGTGAATCCTTGAGATGTACGTTTATTAGCTTTCTATAAATAATTTTGTATCAGATAATGATTGCAGAAGACTTTAACAAAAATATATATGTATATGTATTTACAAACCTTATTTAATGAAATATTATTGGATCCAACGAGGGTCGTATTAAATTCATTGCCCGTAACACCAATGACTGTTGTTGCAGCCGCTGGTGATTGCGAGGGACTTGGTTGAAATACCACTGTTCCAGCATTTGGGCTACCAGTTGTATATTGGTTAATTGATTGACGTCTGCCAGGCGTCGCCGCCTTGCGTTCCTTTATAAAAAAACAAAAATTAATAAAATTCATTCATAATAATATTTGATTGATTGTCTTACCTGCTCCTGAGTCGTGTTGGTAATTGTATTGCCAGTTACCAATAACACATCTTGAGGGAATGGTGATATTGACGGTGATGGCTGCAAACGAGGACTGGCTGAAACAGATGGAGATGGACTGGGTGTTAAAAACGGACCCGGAGGAGACAGTATTCCTAGAAAGATAACAACACGTTAATATTAGATTATTAATTTAAAATGGTTGTAAAAGATAAAAGAGATTTTTTTTTATTTAATAATATTACAAAACAAAATGGGGCATATTTATAGTTGTTTTAAAACTACAGTTTTGCTTAGACTGGGTTTAAGCAATGTAATTTAGTTAGGATAAACTTGAGTTTTTTGTTAAAAACAGCTTAGACAGTGTCTATGAATATGCCCCAATAACTTTTGTTTGATTGATAATTTTTATTTTGTGAAAAATACCATCGCATTCCATATTTTCTAAGCGTACAAGTACTCAAAATTCATTTGATAGTCAAAAGAATACTGATCACACTTGTAACATATTTTATTTTTATTTTGTTCCACAAAAAATTGAAGCAAATAAGTAGATAGGTACTCTAAAATTTTTACAAAATGAAGAGGAATGCAAATGAGCAGAGGGAAATCCTTTAAATTCTTTTTTTGTTTCTGTGTAGGTACTGTGATGATCATTCATTCAAAGAATGCAAATACAAGCAATGAAAATAAATGAAGTTTAATGCTAAAGGGGAAGACGTACGAAATATGTATTTCACCCTTATTTAAAATGGTTTTTGAAAATATCACCACTTTGTAAAACGAATTCTCTTTTGTAAACCCAGAAAATTGTTACACCTTTGTGTCTGTTCACATTAGGGTAGTTTACACCATACAACATGGCATAATTGAAAACACAACGTTGTGAGTCTACATTATGTAGAACTGAAGTAGTAATTTTAGAAAGATGTGTAGTATTTTCTTTCGTAAAAATATGAACGTGTTTTAGTATCCAATAAGTTGGTAAGTTTTTAAAAAGATTTAATAATTCCAAAAATAGTATTTTTTATATTTGTAAATATGGCAATTTGTCACTTTCTCAAAGTGGCACATGGCCATTATGGCCTAATGTCACTTTCAAATGGGAAATACAAAGTTTTGTCGTATAAATAGTAAGGTTGGTATGAGAGTGCATTATGCACCCTGCAACCCTCCCACCAGGCTTACTGGGATTTGGTGTGGGTGCGAGTTTGGGTATATTCAGAGGTTTTTATTCAAAAACTTTGCATTATGCCGCATTATATGCCGCACGGCCTTATGTCATGGCATCGTGATATAAATAAGCCACGTTAAAAATTGTCTTCAAAATAGGAATCAAATAACAATTCACCCAAACTGCCGTTCTTTTTCAAACTTATTTAAAAATATTTTGAAGCTCCACATCTTTTTAATACACATTATTTAAATGCACTAATGTAAACACGGTGTAGAGATTACACCTGTGGTGAGAAATAATTCCACTTTTTGTAAAGCAAGATATGTAATTTCCCGCACAATTTGAGAAATAATTTTATCTAAAAGTCGTGTCAATACAATTTGAATGGGTTAAGTATGAAGTCTCTCTTTTTTCGTCTTCTATGGTAAGGGCTTTACTCGCCAAACGTATAGTCTCCAATCGCCTACTGCAGACTAAAAAAATGCGATACCTAGTGGCCAGAAATATTATTATTTCAACTACGTTTGAGTTTTTTTATAAACGGAACGTAAAATGAAAACGATCCTTTTGCAGATGATGTCTCTATCATATCTTCATAGAAAAATAGATTTCCATTTTCATTTTCCTCAATACCTATTTCAAAATGAATCTAAAGTCGAATGTCTTATGTATTTTGTTGATTCCACTGTGTTTACTTGACTTGGAAAAACTTTTTTCGAATTTTCCCTCTCTCCTATTCTCGCACGTCTACAAATCATCTTGTGAGGTGATGCGCAGAAGATTTAAAAATGCCACCCAGTAGTAATTTTGTTTTCTTCCATTTATGGCACTCTTGGTCCTGGTGATGAATGAAAAAGGATACGTTATATTTCCATCCTTCATCTCGTTCTATTTCTGCCAGTCATATTTTTGGTCATTCCCGTTATTAATTTAATCGATACTTATAAAGTCTCCATCCATGCAAATCTATATACCTACCTAACCTAGGTACCTACACCTTTGTAAAAAGCTTAAACATCTATTAGTTTTTACGTCATTATAATAAAGACATATCAAAATCTACTTGGAACGATTTTCCTATAAAAGAAATTATGAAGTAGAGCTTTAAACAAATAATCCCCAATAAATCTAACTAGCTCAATGAATGCAAAAACTGTGTAATAAAATAACCCTCCTTAAACATAATTCTGTTTGCAAACGTACATAATATAAAAAGTATAAAAGCAATGAAGACGACTTTAGCACTTACTTTCTCTTTTTATTCGCTCGAAGGATAAATGTGTGCTCAAAGTTCGCATTTATCATTTTATCAACACAAAATATATCAAGTAATAAATTTCATTTGAAACACATAGTTCACCAAAAACTTTTCTCATTTTTCTCCCCCAGTGTGACAAAGAACCTTGAACAAGGATAAAAGCAACCTCGCTGTGTAAAAGACTGCAAAATTTTCACGCAGTTTCGTTTCCATTCCATATTTTCTCTTTTTTTTTTGTTTTTTGCATGCGTCCGTCGAGAACGACGATGATGATTTTGTCGGGCAATCTAAATTTCTTTCATCTTTTCTAAATTCATCTCATCAACGAAAGAATAAAGAAAGGGTACACACCCTAAGACAGTAACCCTCTTAGATATTATAAATATACACCATGTACATTAAATGTAACACACAGGTTTAAGGGTTACATTCACCCTCTGGATTTTCAAATTTTCAGGCGTTTGCTTTCAATTACAAACACATTCATATAAATAAAAAGAAAATAAACTAAAAAACAACAAATTTCTTAAGTTCTCTACCACAGTCTACACATCTCTATACCCTAAATTCGTAGAAAATATAGACATAATATTCTGTTTTTCCAGCAAAGCTTGGATATTGTGCCGACAATCATCTAACCCACCCTTTAAGAACAATAACACAGAACCCCAAAACGAGTTGAGCTCAAGAAGAAAGGACAAAAAGCTTACGACTGGCCCTTGAGAGACATCTAACCAGCAATGCCACACACTACGAAAGAATGGGTGGGTTTAGTTGGTTAAAATCACGAAAAAGTTATCATTGTATACAACAAGCATATAGAATGTAGCTTATCTAGGTTTGTTTTACTTCGTGGTCTACAGCACCGCGTTATTCAAAAACTGTTAGAATCTGGGAAAAAAAATCAATTCCTTGTTGTCTCATTTGATCCGGGAACGTGTTCTCTGTCTCTCCGAGACAACCTCAACCTCAATCAAGGAATTCCAGAAAACACTCTTCGAGATGTCGGGTAATTTTTTTGCATACTTTTCTATGTCTGACAATGTTTTCTTTATTACTTGTTTTTTACTTGCTCAATAGGGCAAGTATTGGTTTCGTTTAGAAAAAAAATTCGAGGTTTAAATCAGATCTGACATTACGATACTAGAGAAGCCTAAAAAAGTAGGTTTCGTCATGCCGTACCGACGTCTGTCTGTGCGGATTTGCGTATGTGCGGTTGACGGATTTACTTAAAATTTCATATATAGCACTTTTTGGTGATTCCCTAGAGGAGAAATTCGAATTTTCGTTTTAGCCCGGCTATAATGGGTACCTCCATTTCAGGTTTTTTTTTTTGCTTAAAATGCACTTAACGGAGATTTGGTGTTAAAATTTGCCAATAAATTGAAAACGGCTTAACTGATTTCATTTAAATTGGGTACGGTAGTTTAGTTGATTATTTAACACAAAATTGCATTCGAAGTTTTTGGCTAAGCAAACGTTTAATAATAGCTACCATACAACTTGATCTCACGTTTATGCCATTTTCTATATTTTACCTTTGAGCATAATTTACTAAATTAATTTTTTTCAAACCAATAGTTTGCTACAAGAGCAAGTTCGTGAGACCCAGTCGTGTATTTTATTTAAATTCTTTCCTTACAGTCAACTTCTAAGCTGTTTACAGCGTCCTTTATAACCAGACTTGCCAGTTTTAAAAGTGTAACTGGATATTTATAATTTTTGAAGACTTTATTGAGTTACACTTTGACCTTCGGCTCTTAAGAAAATACTTTGAAGATGTGAAATTTATTTGACGCAAAGGTGACCTTAGATGTTTGTTTTTGGGCATAGAATTCATGAAAATAACCAAGAACGACAACTTTAACGGTTTAGCCATTGACGTACTACAAATGGACCGACAGGAGCCAACTAGTAGCGCCATCATCTCGTGGCAGTGATATGATTTTTTTAATTAATTACTTACTTTTTAAATATTTATGTGGAAATTGTTATCAAATTAATTTTATTTTACAAAACAAATCCACTCCACATGGCATGAACTTACTTAGATATGAATAATATGTTTTCATGACAATTTTAATGGTCATATTAGTGCACGTATTTGCAACTACGAAGTGATGCCGTTTTAAGGTGGAAACACATTTTTGGGCGTTTGTTTGGAAATTTCAACCGACTCGAGGTCCATATAATAGTACTACATATGGACCGCCAGTAGCCAACTTCAAGCGTGTTCCAACATAACTAGTGGCGGCATCATCTCCTAGCAGGGAATCGGCGTAAAAGTTATATGATTTTTTTAATGAATTATTTACTTTTAAAATGTTTTGGTGGAGATTACCAAACTACTTTTATTTTACAAAATAAATCCACTTCACATGGCATTGACTTTCTAACATATGAATATGTTATCGTTTTCATTTTAATTTTAATTCCAAAATTAGTACCTACACCTAATAGGTCAGGCGCGCACTAGGCGGCCAGGTCGCTCGTCCTCAACTTCAACCGAATGGCAGTCCGTATCTAGTACGTCAATGGGTTTAGCATTTTAGATTGTTTTGAACGTGACCAATATGATTCAGCGAACTGTCAAACGAGAATAATTCAAAATCCACATCAAGACGCATACCACACATCGACAAACGAAGTTCGATCGAAAACTGGAAACTAACAAAATGAGTTAAAATGTTGATTATCGGTTAAAAACCCAAGTATAAAAGAGAGAATTAAATGTCAAAACATGTTATCTTCTAAACTTGAATTCTAACAGACTCTTTAAGTGTAGTTAACATTATATTGTTATTTTTAAATAAATGAATGAATTATTATAAAACAAAAATACATATTCCAAACATAATAGTAAAATAATAAAATGCAAATCTAATCTGTTATGACAATGACTCGGAAAACCGCGTTTGCTTATCCGGATCCCGGATTCCGCATTCTAAAAAGGCCAAGTGCGCGAAAATTCTCTATTCAAATTTTATCTCATTTGCATGTGTGAATAAGAGATGAAGCAGGTCCTCGTCCTTTTTGCCTATAGATTTTTCTAGTACTTATGTGCGAAAAGTAAAGATACATGGTGGTATGGTATGCAGGATGAAATTCTGCGTGGTTGAAATAATTTGAGGAAATGATTTCTCTTTTACACCCACATAAAAGGTAATCAAGTGACGCTAGTGCTGACATTTAGCTTATTGTGATAAGCGGATGTTGTGTGTGCGATACATGACTATTTTGCTCTCTTTCTCTTTCTATAAGGGTTTTTATGCGCATCAATTTATTTTATTTTATTCAACTCAAAACAAGCAGGAGACTGAGGATGCCCAGGCAAAAAAGGATTACATCGAAATTCATTATAAAGGATATACAATATTATACATATGTATATATAGACAAAACAACACAAAACCAAATGAACGAACGACAAGAGTAGCTACAAAAGGAGTGGAAATATCTCTAAGAAATATGTTTTGACATGCGTCGAATGAAAGATATCCAATTTTATAGGTCAGAGGTGGTAAAGGAATAATATTTTTTTACAGATACATCTATCAAATACGTAAATTTGCATAAGTAAAATTGTCAATTTACTTTTGCTTAAGAATGTATTTTAAAGATGGTATGTAAGTATTTTGGAAAAACTCATGGTAAGAGTTTGTAAAATTCGTTAAGTTGTTTTTTTTTTTGCGTTTTTGAGAAACTTTAACAAAATGTTTCTTAATGATTTGTTTGTTTAACATAATAATTAATTGCAAAAAATAAAAGACAGTAAATAAGTTACCTAAAAGTTTGTGTATTTTATATTTTATTAAATTTTGTATTACTCAAGTTGGGCGCATTATTAGAAGTATCAAGAAAAACGAAATACGAAAAATTGTTTACCAAAAAAAGCGTAGGTACTCAAAGTACATATTATGTCTTCACTTAAAATTATGATATTTAAATGGTCGAAACTGAGTGAACAAACAAATAATTGTGTTCTTAAAAAAACCGAAGGTGGCATAACTAATCGCTAACGTTGAAGTTTAACTTCAAATTCTTTATAACAAATAACACGTCTTAAGACTTTCTGATCCTTGACAAAACATATTTATAGTGTCTTAGCTTATCTTGTTGAAAATCTTCAAAAAAAAATACATTTTCACTTAAAAATAAATGCTGACTCTTTCAATAACTTAAAGAGATCAATTAAGACCCTTTTCTTGCCACCGAAATCTGTCCTTGCAGTAAAAATTCTTTAGTCAAGAAGATAATTGAATATTTCATGCGGATAAACGGTGTTTCTTGTTCACTTATTCTCAACACCTTTCTCAAGTTACATTTTATTGTACCTACATATTTCAAAAAGACCACCGATTTCATTCTGTATAGCTAAAACACTCGCAACCACGATGGAAATAATCCTTGACAAATGATGATCCACCACCATGACATCAAGGAAAGTGTAAGTATCATAAAAGATCTCCACAGATAGATAAACATACTTTTTTGTTTTTTGTTCAAATCCATTAACTACAGATACATCATCTTTCAACAGTCCTTCCGACAACAACAAAAAGAACAAAAAGAAAACACCGAAACCGACAAACTATCCTTGGTTATCAGACCACAAAATCTTTATACTCTCTGTTGAAAAAAAAAGACAATAACTTTCCAGTCAGCACGTGGTGTAAAAGTTAGAAACACAAACTTTACCCTTATATTACTTCAAATGGATTCATTTAATTACAACCTGTAAATCATAATGAATAAATGAAACAAACATTTTAACAAAATAATCCTTGGTTTTACATTTTTAAGTGAAGAAGGTAACACAAAAACACAAAATGAAATCGAAGAGAGCAAGAGAGAACAAAAGTTAAATAATAATGTTATCTTAAATAACCATCCACATCCATATTCCATTCCACATCCTTTTGGGAGATTTAATTTGCAATATTCAAACACACCAACAAAAAACAACAATACCAATGAATCTGATGCGAGAAAAAAAATCAAACAAAGGATTCTTCTTCAATGATCAGAGTTAAGAAGATTCTCAAATTCTGAAGGGGGTTTTCCATTTCATGTACTATGCTTAGCCCGTACATTTTGTACCCCGAATCGAGAGAAGCAGAAATTTACCATGAGAAAAAAAAATGCGAGGACGCCACTCTTAAAATTCTTCAATATTAAATTCGATTTGGCGAAACAATAGAAGTTGTTTTGATGTTTTTGATAAAAAGAAATTCCCAGAACTACTTAGCGCTTACTTCTGAAGCGTTGTTGTTTAATCGAATGATATTGCATTTTAAATGAAATGAAATAGACCTTGCAACAAAAATATCTAAAAAGTGTGACTAAAATCTATTCAATGTATGATTTCTCATAATTTTCATAAATACATTTTTATAGAAAAGAGTAAAATTTCTGATGAAATTACTGCATCCCATTCAATTTATATAAATAAGACCACAAACATATTTCACTCACACATTTCTTTCTTTATTTCACTTTCTGTTAAGTGAAGTAGCAGCGAATTTTAAAATTCCGTATTATTTCACGGATGAATCTAAATTCCAGGATCTGTTAAATTTCAAAACTTTTAAAACAATTGTTTTTGGTTGAAAATGAGAATTTACCGAAAAATTAAGACAAATTTTTGTGTTTCAAAAAAACGTCAGAAAATTTCTGTTAAGTTAGGCCGTGTGCCAGTACCATTACCATACATTACCATACATTACCTACTATGGAAGGTAAAACTCGCGTACTTAAAAATTACGTTATACGTTTTCATAAACACCCCATGAAAGCTGTTGACGTAAATTGACATAAATCGTATTATGACGTCATTATCTTCTTCAAACTGAACAAAATGGCGATTAGGGTATATTGAGTGAGCTACTTTGTTTATCATTTGTTTTTATATAATTTTTTTTATTCTCACTTTTTTAATTTCTTGAAAATTTATAAAATTAAATTTTTCCTGCTGCAAAACGCTCATAAAGGATAAGATTTGCAATTTAAGTTTCCCGCCTTCGTGAAATGTAAACAAAAATGGCGACTTCTTTACATCGTCGCTTTCCGCATCGAATTCGTGATGAAAGTTTATATGTTCCGTTGGAAAACTTACCAATACAAAATTTGACAGCTCGTTTACGACGGCGGAAAAGTATATCGTTTTCGTCGTTTTACGTTGTTAGATGAGTACCCTTATTTTCCTTTTTAATTTAATTGACTTATGCCCAGTTGCACCAAAATAAACTTAAAAGCGATTATTTACTTTATTTAAAAGCGTAAATTCATTGGCATTTTGTTTAAAATGGGTTGCACCAACGTTGGGAGGTGAATTTTTAAAAAATGAGGAAGCTTGGTGCCATTTTCGTATTTTTATTCACCACACGAAAGGAAAGCTTATCAATCGAATAATTTAAACGTTCTCTTTGTCTTGCATTTTTAAAACGCCATTAAAATTTATTTGCAACAAAATGGGATTTAAGTTTATTGGCCCTTTTAAAACTGAAAGTGGTTGGTGCAATTGAAAAATGACTTTTTAAGATTTAACAACCCAATAAATATTTAAAAGTGTTCAGAGAAACTGGCCATTAGTAAGTAATAAGTGCGACAAATGAAACATTGGATTGTAAGATTTTTGTTTTTTCATTAGAGTGCGTGCGGCTTGCGCACTGTAATTATTGAATTTAGACTAAGACCAACTACGTACTTGCATTCGCAATCGCATCAAAAATAAAACCCTGTTTTGAGAGATGAAGATTTAGTAGTGGTTCCACCGGCCAAAAAGATTTATAAAGTGATTAACTTGAAAGGTTTTACAGCTCCTAAGCACAGCACCATTTCGTTCAGAAATTCTAAAACTATTTACTATAAAACTTATTAAAATATAATTTATAGTGAAAATTATGCAATAAAGTATTTTATTTGAAACTAAATTAATAAAATTCAAACAAATATAGCAAAATGTATTGATAAATTCATTGTTTGTTGACATCTAAAATGACATTTGAAATTAAAGTGTTCAATCAAAAAGAGTGTGTGATAAGAAATAAGCAAGGAGATTTATAAATTTACAGAGCTATTTAAAATTAGAAATTGATACAATCCAATCGAAACCAATTTGACTATTAAACAAAGTCAGATTTAGGTCAAAACTGCTTTCTGTAAATTAAAATGTTCAGCAACGAACTTGATTGATTTGTAAAGTTTAACGTCATCCGCGCAAAACAGAATATTAGAAGATTTAATCACAAATTCACAAGACAAACAATGAAGTGAATAAACAACATAGGCCTTGGGTGTGTGCCTTGTAGTACACATAGTTTTATATTTTTCTAAATATTTCAAATCTTCCATGGGCAACAATGCTTTGGAATCTTTTGTCAATGTTTTTAAAACAAAAGTATAATATAAACAGAGAGTAAGGTTTGCCGATGTCAAACCACTTTGTACAAAACAACGCAGGTTATCGGACAAATGAGTATTTTCTGCTCCAAAAATATTGTTTAATATCATTTACAAAATTTCTAATTGATTTATACATAAGTTAGGAACTATCATTTCATGCTACAAAACTTGTTAATAGCGTGTCACAATAACAAGCTATTAAAGTAAAGATGTCATTATTATATCATAACATTTAAAACAAAAGTCGTTCCAGATACAATAAAACAAATACAAACCATAACAATCTTAATTTCTCACGAACGCACATTCCTAGAATAATTTTTATTGACAAAAGTGACATCCCTGTTTTTTTTTTATAGTTTTTTGTTCGTGTTAAGGATGTGAATAAAATAATTGAGTACACTTTTATAATATCATATTATAGAGAGACAAAAAAGAGAGTAGCGGAGGTAAAGCAAAAAATGAACAAGCGCACGCGAAATAAAGTCAGAAAAACAAAATGTGGTGTGGTGGTCTGGTCACGTAAAACTGGTTAATATATATATTGCAGCCAACAGTTAAACAATAACTTTTTTTTGCTATAAAATTGAAAAAAAAAAACAGAAGAGAGAGATAGAAACAAAAACAACAACAATAACATATAAACATGGCAAAATAACGAACCATAGGAAGCTGCAACAGAGAACAAAAATGATGGCTTAGAGGAGTTAATTTCCTTACATCGCGCATTTTATACTCGAAGTCGATATCCATGGCCGGGTTATAACATTACTAACAGACAAAGGAAAAAGGACTAATGGCAAGGCTTTTGTTTTTATATTTTTTATATTGTACCACCCGAAAAATATGCACAAAGCACAGCAGCATACACAATTCTATATCTAGCAGCCCATGAGACAAAGATCTCTCCGGGCAAATCGTGGACACAAAAGGCGAGCAAATGGAAATATACTTCTTTACTAAATATATCTGGCCTTTATATCCTTCGTTATTCCATTCTTTCTGCCAATGTCGCCGGTTGGAATGATGTGTCTCCTCTTAGTGTGTTTTATATGCCAAAACGATGGATATACCTACCATCAAGTGCTTAGGGGGAGGCAAGTGGGTCGCTATAGTCATGCGAATTCTGCTGCCTTCACCAATCGGTAAGGACAACAACGCGAATCCTATTACAATTTCTGTGCCTTGCCGTGCGTTGTCGTCGCTGTCGTTTTCGACGGTCGTTTGCTTTGGGGGAGGTGGGAGGGAGCTGCTCCAGTCCTACAAACAGGCTAGAGGTCTAATTCTGCTCTTCTCTGGTGTATCGACATACAATGAAGAGAATAATAATAATAAAGGCAGCAAAAAAGTGACTGTTGTAGCTGCCTGCCTGCCATTCCGCCGCGCTGCTGTTTTTATTCGCCATAGGGTTGATATGGATGGTGGCAAAACTGGGAGATGTGGATGCTGGTGCTGCTGCTTCTGCCGTTGCTGCTGATGAGGGCAAGAGATGATGATGAGAATAAAAGAAGAAAATAAAAAGCCACAACCGAAACGAAATAAAAATCAATAAACATGTAGGCATACATATATAATTTTGTGTGTGTACCTGCAAAAAAGTTCACCCTCGCGATAATTTTTTTTATATATTTTTTTCCATTTTTAGTCGAAAAAGATTAAGTTTCGAATTCGACAATCTCAATTGTCAAATTGTTGAGACTAAATTCGCATTAACAAGACAAATTGTTTCAAAGTGACATAATTAGGTTATAATTAACGTCAAGCCTGGTCAAGTGGGGTCCGTCGGTTTTTGGGATATCCGATCCCTTGTCAGCACGACACGGTCGGTTAAATAGGTTTTTGCATACCTAGATGTATCGAAAACGTAACGCTAGCACGCGATGGAAGGTTTATCGTTATTTTTCATAACTGGCGAATTGATGAATAAGGGTTTGTAAACACAACAGCCGGCGGCGGCGTTCGAGGCACACTTATTTCTTTCCTTCAACAAAGAACAACACTTCAACTTTTTTTTTTGTTTTGCGGTTAACAACAAACATGTAACGTAAGAAAACAAAAACAATTTTCGTTTGAAAAACTTCATTCAATTCACCTTTTTTTTTAGTACAAGAAGATTAAGGAATGATAATTATTGACACATTCACATAGTTACGAGCATGAATAAACACTGAAAAAATCTCAACGCTGCAAGTGTGTGTTATAGTAGACGAAGCTGGAGCTGGAGCCGCGCCACAATCGTATTCTCTCTAATTCTGGTGGCGCGTTACGTATGTTCCATTCGTGTCCGTACGTACGTGCACTCTCAACAAGAGGTAAAACAATTCATAGTAATAATAAATAAAAGGCGAAAAATGAAGATGAAAAGGAAATCACGAGGAGAAAATGAAAGAAAACTAACACACAACATAGGGCACAAAAAAGTATATCCTACACAAAAAACTTTAGGAACCATGTTACACCGCAATTGTTGAGAGCAAGCTTCATATCGGGATTGTAGAAAACTAGATGGATGGACCTACACCGACGACGACAGCAACGATCGACAACGATGACTATACGACACGGCGGCATCGGGCTTCGATGCCGGGATGAATGGAATTTTATGCTTTTTGCTCTCTACTTGGATATTCTGTATCGAATTTTAATGATTTTTCATTACATATTCATGATTTTTTGTTCATTTGTGGTAATAGCAATTATGATGATGCTGACGATGATGAATTGAAAATGATAAGACATTTTGGATAGCAACAATGATAAAGATTTATAAATTTGTTGAAGATAAATTTACTCGGACCATCACGAAAGGTTTATTTTGGTTGTGAATAATTTAAAAGGTGATTTTCATCATCCTTTACCTGGGTTGAATGTTATTCTAAATTTATATTCCCGTTTATAATCTAATAGTTTACAAAAAGTTTCCTTGGAGAGAAGAGATGAGAGGAGAAATCTGGAAAGTTCACTTGAATTTGAGCATGACTTTGGTGAATTATTTATAAGAGATTAAGTGCTTTTAAAAGGCGATTGTCTTTGGTTAAGATTTGAGATAATAAAGTCTGTCTGAAAACTTTTTGGTTACATTTTGATACAATTGAGGTTTACGCAAAATTATATTCATTTAACAAAGAAAAAAGATCTTATTTTGGGCGCCGTTCCTAACATACCAGTTAGAGAGTGAAGAATTAACCAGATGAATTTACAGCATATTATCTGATCAATAGTATATGTTAAGAATTTTTGTTGCATTGATTGGGGAATGTAAAAAAAAAGTCCCTCACGTTGGGCGCCATCTATAAGGGTCTGTTTGAAAAACAATTGTTATATTTGGTATGTTATGCATCATTTAAGCGAAACCATATGAAATGAAACACTGTGATGTTACTGATCACCAAGATGAAAGAAAAACCTAGGAATGATAGCCGGATTTACTGTATTAGATATACCTTGGCAAGTAAATATGAATTCAGAAACTTTTGAACGGAGACATGCATATATCGAACTTGTTAATAATGACAATAGTGCTAAGTTAAGTCACTTCCTGTTAAATCAGTTTAGAACCTAGATGCTCACAAACATTAACTTTATCACCAGGTGATATTTTTGTATTGAATTATACCTCAACGCTAAATGTATGAATCAAAAATTATAAACTGCAAACCTCGCATTGGGCGCCAGTTCTTGGAGTCATACAAACTAAATACATATATATATAGATAGGTAAGGTAGGTGTATGGTTACAAATTGTAATTAATATTTATCGGTTATGGTTTTATTGTTATTAAATATAATACAGACAATTCAGAAAGCAAATCAAAGCAAATATAGTCCAAGAATACCAATCAATAACCGCGCATTGGGAGCCATTTAAAAAAAAAACATACCAATACAAACCGAAAAGAATCAGTTATAAAGTCTTATGGGAGCATAAAGCTCGAGAAAAAATTCATGCTTCTGACAGAAGTCTTAAACCTTTTAAAAGCTAAATAAGTCTATAAAATGTAGATGTCACAAACTTGTATGAACAAGTTTTCATAACTTACATTTGATGTGTTCACCTGTAGAATATAGATAGTTAAAATCACTTATTGATACCACAATAAATAAAAACACCCTTCTTAAATATCGCAATATCTTCATGATGTTTGTACATATAAACCATTCGATGTTCATATGACAGTTCTCAATTTACCCCAATGTCAATCCAATTTTTTACTTCACTATTTATTTTAAAATAAACCCATAAATTCAGCTACAGCAACATCTCTTATAAAATCACATCACAAGGGGTCATCTCGGCACAATAGCAATGTCCGCCACCACAACTGACACAAAACAAGGTGAAAACAAAACACAAAAATACTTAAATCCACAAACACAACATACACGAATGAAGCATTTCGATATTAATCCACCTATATCATCATCGGCTTCATCGTCATCATTAACATTGCTCAAAGCTAAGCGCAAGAACATCGACATCATGATAGATAGAGGTAAAGAAGGGAATAGGTATAGTATTATATCTGGCTGCATTATTGCCAGGTTGCTAAGAGCATAGTTTAGCTCTCGGTTGGCTACAATTTATTCTTGCATCACGAATTCACATGGTGTGCTCTATGATTTGGGGCTACCACACCATCTCTAGGTAGGATAACACTTCACATGAAACTAACTTCGGATATACCTACTTTATTCACACTAAAATAACGACACAAAAGCTAGGATGATGGAAATAGTATTAAATGCAAATTGTCGACTTATATTCCACTCCGATTCAACAATCTCCACCACACTTTACCACTCTCACGTATGTTTGTTTTTTACTTTACAAGAAATTGACACTCAAGACTCAACCCAAGAAACAAACAAAAAAAAACGATGACGTTTTGGGTATGGTAAGGTAAAGTAAGGTGGATATAGGGAAAATTCGATTTTAATTTGGAAATTCGGATATTCATCGAAACAATGGTGCCAAAAATGAGTATTAAAAAAATAAAACACAGATTAAAGTAAAATAGTTCCATTAAAGTAAAAAAAATCCAACATAAAATATTTTTTCCTTCAATCTCAAACAAAAAAAAAGAAATATACACAAATTAAGTATCTACTCACTTTAAAAAGAAGAAAATGTCGACAAACAGGGGATAATAGACACGCGAAAAGTAGAAAATAAAGCACCCAAAACAATTTTCTTCACTATTATTTTGTATTCACCACACTTGTATTTGTTTTAACAAATTCATTGAATTCACCACAGATTATATTATTATTATTGACATAACTTATTAATTATTCTTCTTTTTTGTTCCCGGTAATTTATTAATACGACATGTACTCGTGAAAAAATCACTTCACCGACACGGAATGTGTGTAAATGAACGTAGAAATATTTTTTTCCAATTTTCCCCCATTATTTTGACGATGTATCTATTGAGAATGCGATACCAGAGAGTACTGCTTATTCTTTTTTGTATTAGTGCGAGAGAAAGAGAGCGAGAGAGAGATGAAGAAAAAGGTTTTCTCTGTTAAAAGATGAAAATGAAAACATGAAACAACCCTCTCGAAAATTCGAATTGGGAATTAATGTCAAATGTAATTGATACAGAGACACCTGTCTTAAGTTTTTTGCAGCTTCCAAACGTCAGATAACAATCTAATTATTTAATTATATTTTACTGATTATAATTCTATTTGATATTAATTAATATTTTGGCGCCCAATTTCGGTTACCATATTAAGAATTGGTGACGAATTTCGCAACAGAATTATTCGATTGCTCTTTGTGTGTTTCTATCAATAAATTTACAATACATACTTACCTTACAAATGCAATATTAAACAAATACAATTGAACAATGTTTGTTTGTTTATAGTGCGGTCTGGCTCTAGACCTTTTAATCTCAGTCATCTCTTTTTTGTGTTAAAATTCTTCTCAGAGAAATCTTTGAGTGTGTCATATTTTGAAGAGAGGATAACTTTATTATGTGTGCCAGTGCCAGATTTGTTTCAGAAGTTTCTTATTGAAGATGTTGCCAGATGGAATTTAACATTTTAACCCTCAATGAAATTTCTTTGTAGGGATAAATTATTACAGTGTCAGGATCACGTATGTGCTTGGAGATTATCCTTAATACTGGAAATAAGTAAATTGCTCTTGTGTATACCATAGTCTTCTTATTTGATTCATCTTTTTGTGTCCTGATGAGGGAGGACATTCTAAATCTGTCCCATAAATACATTTGATTTCCTGTCTCAAGAACTGACACACCACACAACGTCTCTTGTCGTTTTCGGGTGCTGCTGAATGATACCAAAATAGTGACAGAAAATGGATTTTATGAAGAAGACGTTGGTAATTTAGTTAATCCCTCGACACATATTCTTTTATAGACCTTTTGAGAAGTGTTTCCCATATTGTGTTTTAGGTTCCTGGTTGGTAATGAAAAACGAAATTATAACTTCTTGTGTTGTGTTCTCGTTGCAATTAGTAGGGATCCACAATTAGAATTGAATGAATGACAGGAGGGCACACGCTGCTAGTTTATTAAAAACACTTTGTGGAGGCACTTAGACTGTAACACATGTGCGTGAATGAAATTTAGAACACGCAAGCGAAACATTCAAATGTTCAATAATATTATATGGGAGCATTGAACTAGCAGGGTAATGAAAAAGGGTGGGAATGTTGTAATTTTTATTTGTTTTTAAAACGATTGGATATGGTAAGAACAAATAAAGTGACAGAAGTGGTAAAATTTTGTCTTGATATATTGGCCTTACCACAAAAAAAAAAAAAAAATGTGCAACAAGAGGAACTATGGTCGATTGAAGAAGTTATATTTTTTTTAGAGAAAAAGGCATGGAACGTGACAAATGAGGATCATCATTTTTGTTTAACAGAGGCACTCGTAATATTTAATGTGTATGTGTATGATATGTTAAGAAATAATATTTTAACGTTTTGTAGAAAAATAAAAATAAGACTGATCACGTAGTATAATACAAAAACATCCGTTTGCACATGTCATTTTTTTAAAAAAGATCATGCCTTATATGATGTCAACAATATGTAGAGCCCAATTTGCAAAAATATATGTGGACGATATGTTAATCGTGCAATAGCGCGCTACATATAACTTTTTACATAACATTGTTCTGATACACAAATATGTACATTATGTTTGAATGCAAAATATGTAGTTGACTAAAAACTGAAGTTTACATAACGTGACGAAAGGCACAAGGAAATTTCACAAACATTTATCATAGTTGCTTTGATTCAATCGTCAAAAAATCGCCTTCCTTGTTTTTGTTAATTTAATATTTCCACAAACATGGCCGATATTTTCCTACATAAAATGGCCGTTATAAGCATATGAAAATTGACAAACCGTGTAATCTACATAAAAATATGTACCAAATGATGTGTACGTAATGTTACTAAAATTATGTAAGTTAATGACGACAGCTTGTCACTTATTTCTGTATGAAATCCCATGGCAAAGATTGGAGGACCGTCTTACCAAAAGGACCTGCCACATAAAGTTATGTACCGACTGGCTTGCAAATGGATTTGGAGTAGATTCATCCTTTATTTCGTCAACTAGATGTTCAAATACACATATTTCTAAGGGAAGAAAACCCTTCTTACGACCACGCATATTATTCCCTCATTGAAACAAAATTTTAAGTATTTAAAACGATAAAAAGCTTATTCCTACTATATTAATTTAAATATAATACTGCTCCCAAAAAATGTATTAACCTGGTAGGTATAAACATTTCTTTACAAATGCATCTACACAAAACAATTCAACTTATTGTCGTGGTACAAAACAATTCTGGATATTTTCTTGACCCATTTTAACAACCCAATTTTATCACTTAACATAATTAATTAATACAATTCCTTATCCTGCCATACATTCTACTGACATATAATTCCAATTGACTAGTTGGCACCTGTCAAAATTTTACCAAAGCCCTGTCATTTATAATCATTTGATAAATATTTACATTTAACATAAATTATACACCAACTCAGTCAAATAAATTATAAAACCCAAACAAACCCCCTACTATAACATAACAATTAAATTGACATAAAACGTGACACCAAAAACAGTTTCTATTTACAATGATTACATATTATATTTCCTTCCGCAGCGACGAACGTTGACAGCCGTCACACTGAAATGCATCATGGCGAATCTTATAATAATGTCATTGTAACCTGCATCACTATGTGATGTCTGTCTCTTTTCTTTGCATTGGCTAGCCAAGTGTAGGGACCGTGTTGCCTTCAGTCTGTTTAGCATAATATTTGCGGTTCACTACTCACTCATGCGGTATCGTGAATATCAATTATGCACGATTGCTGAACACAGTTCAAAATTAATAAATTGAGTTGCACATAGAAATCCTATTAAATATTATGGTGGTAGATATTATTTCAGAAAAGCGAATGCGTAGACAGTAATTCAACGTACATACGAATACAAAAAGAGCAAATATACATTATAGTTGAGAACTTATATTGATAGACTTCTGGCCATTTTGTGTGTAAAAATCAAAAGCATTACAAACATACAAAAATCAAGCAGATTCATCTCAGTACCTACATCTATTAGTGGTTCTATAGATATTTTCACCTAACCATCCATCTTTGTTTTAGCTACTTAAACCACTGACCATCGTCATCTCAGCATCCAATAAAGGTGCCATTTGCGAATTTGCAAATCAAAGAAGAATTTCGCAAATACTTGCACTACCTTTGATTTGGTGATTTTCATCACCAACGTCGGCATCGAATCGACAGTCGACAGTTCAACATCATCGCGCCAAACAGATACGCGATACGCAAAAAGATACAGAAAATTGGGTCATTGCCAGATCTAATTTTGTTAATCAACATCGAAGAAGACGACGACGAACAACGACAACAACTTTGAGAGTAGAGTAAGTCGGTGCTGTGATTTATGTCGTTGTCGTTTTTGCTAAGAAATCGAATTAAATCTCAAGAATCCAAACCAACAACCAGAGTACACAAAATTAAACGAAATTGCATTCCGACATGCAAATTGACTAAGGGGAGACAGTGACCCCGATATTTTGTTCGCTTTCTGTTGGTTTGGTTATTTTTAAAATAATATTATATGTTTTTTTTTTTTTTTGTTATCTCTGGTGGAAAATGTGTACCACAGTCCACGACCTAGCTGAAGCAAGAGCAGCAGCAGAAGCAGAGGTTGTATCAGAGGCAACCCCAATAAAGTAGCGAACGACAGAGGCAAGATAATGAAATTGAATTGAATTTGTTGCAGCTACCAGAAGCAGCAACAGTATAGAGCAATATCTTTTATATATTTATATATATATTTTTTTGTTTGAATTCTATGTCGGCCGGTGCGGTTTCGTCTTCGAAACAAAACGGAACCATAGATTCAGTGACATTTAGATCATACTACCGGTTGTGCTATGGGCCAAGCAAATGTTCCCGTATAAATATAGTGATTCATTTAGGCTATCATCAATGAGACTAAATAAATTAGTGGGCATGTAATGTCTTTGTCTCCATAGGGATGGTTAAAAATGTTTTAAATTGTTGTAAGTATTCTTTCACTTATCTGGAGCGATAAATTTGATTCAAGATTTTAATCTACTTTTAGCAAGGACATACCTATACATATGTATCTTACAACAAAACTGTAATGTCAAGTAGTTCAAAACTGTTTAAAACATTTAATTTTGCTATCGCACCGCCAATTTGTAATTTTAAAAGACTAATAGTGAAAACAGTATTTTAAATAATTCCTATCACGAACTACAGATGTAAGCTCTAACGATATGTTTATCATCTCTATAGATAGCATAATAAAATAAAAAAATAAATGTGTCTGAAGTTGGTGCAACTGATTATGTATAACATATTAAACTATATTTTTGTTCAAAATCCTTTTTTCATGGAAAAATATTTCACATTGTCCAAATCAGTTCTAAATTCGTTCTTGTTGACCATGAATCATTTTAACAGCTAAAGTTCTGTTCTTCGAATCCATGTCAAACATAAAATGTCACTTCTGACAGTTTCAATTCTAAAATAATAAATACAATCTGGCAACTTTGTTTTTATAAATAATGATACTTCAAATTAAATAACACTTTTTGTATTAACGGCTGTCACTTTTCAATGTTGTCAATATACATTGAATAAATGTGGTTAGTTTTTTTTTCTTTAGAAGTAGGAAACGAAGGTTTACAATTTGTTAACAAACCTCATTCAGTGAAGATCTAAGATCTGTTTGCTTGCATCTGTTCGAAAACAAACAAACAAAAAAAAAAAACCTCAAGAAAATCAAGCGAAAGCGGATATAATAAACTGTTTTACAAATTTTAATGATCGCAGGTACATCGTTAACCACGAGTTATAAAAACAGCTGCTGTTTCTATATTCCGTTCATATTGATGATTATATAGATATACACTTTTGAAAAAGGGTAATAATTTTGTTAGGCATAAGACAATATTTGAATTGCGGTATTTAAGTAAACTATACATGTTTTTATTTGTGACCCTTTAAATTTACCAATTAGTGGTTTTTTAGCTAAATGAAGCTGAAAATTGTCCTTGCTTAACCACTTGAAAGTTAAGTTATAAACCCTAAAATTTCCAGAACATGAATACCGCTAAAACCACACAAGGCAAGCGTGCCAAACCCGATAATTTTTTGACGTCAAAAATTTCAATTCATGTTCTTGGGAGAAATTCTTAAATTTATAGTTTTACGATGCTATAAATAGCACCCGTCCCTATCGGGAAATCCTTAATAATAAAAATCGTTAGACATTTATAGCACGCAGGTACCCTTATTTTATATGTAATTTCAAGTCTCTTAGAAAGTTACCCAATAGACTTCAAAATACCAGAAAATTGAACGAAATCGGGCCAAACATTTTATTTAAAACCGGCTATATCAGTGGTTTGCTACTGAAAGCCGCCATCTTATTGTGATCGTACTCAACTCAAAACTTCAGGGAAAAAAACATCTCAGAAAGATGGTCACGTTCAGCAGCAAAAGGTATGTTATTTTGTATGCAGTATATGCATATAATCGGAAGTAAAAATTATGAAATTGGTACGTTTCATTTTTAAGAAATGACGAAACGAAATCGAACGAAGAAAACTAAAAAAATATTGTTTGCATTAATATTACAATTTTGTATACGAGAAACAATTACAATTGTGTACAACCATCAATGAGTCGATCGCTTCAAAGCGTACATGAACGGCATCATCAATCAAAAACAAACGTCTCCAAAATCGGTTGACAAATTGATTGCCTTTGAATAAATCAATCGAAAAAGATTGAAAATTAATTCATTTATCAAAGATAAAATGGATAAGTTATTTGTAATGCCGACAACTTAAGTACACGCGATAAGTTCACATATTTATCTTACAAAGTTTTGAGTCAAGACACTTATTCGATTCATTCCAATTCCCTATACAAACCAATTTCAATAGTATATATGTTTTTATCTTTTCCGGTTCATATCAGTTTAACCTATTTTTTTATAAATAAAAAGTGAAATCAGGAAGAGGTAGGATTAATTGTTTACCAAGTTTGTTTTTATTTTGTTTTCTGTCTGTCTTATAAGTTGATCAATAACTACTGTTATATGTAGGGTAATTACAAAACATAAACACCAGACAGAAAACAAAACGAAACAAAACAAACAGACAATAATACCACAACTTTACGTCTTTGCTGTAATACCACGCAACTATTGACGCACGTCGCACGCATTAAATAAAACCTGTAATGCGCTCCTGCATCATAAAACTGATCACACGATGTGCATTGTAAAACAGGAATTTTAAAACAAAATTATTGGCAGGTCAACCTCGTAATTTTGTTTTGTTGTTTTTGTACTCACTTGACCTCTAAACTGGAAAGATAAACCCGTCAAAACATTGAATACAATAAATTGAAGGACTCATCCTAATTATCTTCATCAGAGAAGTGTTACTATAATAATTATATTAATGAGTCGACGACAACCATCCCACAAGAATCCTTCAATTATTACTTTTATCACACCATAAGGACATTCCGAGTACTTATAACTTATAAACCACTATGCCATAACCAAACAGAGAAAAGAACAATAATCATCGTAATTGCATTTTGCAGATGAGTGCGATTATGTATGAGTGGAAGAGTCTTATGATCCTGACACATCATCTCATCACCCAATGGAAATTTCCCCTATACACATATACAAAGGTTGTTTTTGTTATGAGTTACCTACTGTGATGCTCTCAATAGTTACGTCCTTCAACCAGAATGTTATATGGGTTGTTATTCAATGTTAAATCCTCCTGCCTGCGACTACTGTTTATTGTGGTGTAACAATAATTCTATGTAACGATATCCTGTCAAGTGGAATAACTTGACAATCCAGTAACAGTACATTCACTCGTAGGTTGAAACAATCGATAGTAGGACTGTCGTGCTAAGAAAATCAATTCCAAGAAATTGGTTTTTATTTGCAATACCGTAAGGAATAAATTAATAACTCCCACAACCATTTTTTTCTTTTTAGAAAAATACTAATCACCGACCGTCACTTTATTAATAATGACCTAACGAGCAATTTAAATGAAAAAAAAAAAAATAGAGAAAACGACTTCTTCAAACAACCTTTTTTTTATAATTGCCTTTAGTTTGTGCTTAGTTTTCTATTGACAACACTACTAAAGATTGAAATTGTCAATAAAATGAATCATAACAATGTTGTCTAAGACCCTGGTTCCTTATCTAATCATAAAATAACTTGAGGACATGGGGTATGAAATCGTTATTTTTTTTTTAATTGGAGTCTTAGTATATGCGAGAGGCTTAAGTGGCGCCATCATATTTTACATACAACAGCGTAGTCCACTTCAATAATGTGGAAGACGATGTTATTGTACTTGAAAATGATACGACTGTAATCAATGTCAGATTTTATTAGAATATTTAACGAAAACTACAAAAAAGGAAGAATTGATAACATTATATTATAATAGGTTAGGTACTAATGTTTCCACCGACCATTAATTGTGATTCGATCGGATTTACACATAATCTTCTATTAATCTAAAGATTTATTGTTCTTTAATATACAAGATTTAAAAAAAAGTTATTAATCTTCGCGCAATTTTTGTGAACACACCCTTTTGCGTCAATGCTTTCATTTGAAACGTCATTTTATGTGTCAACAATGAATAAATTTTTAATACATTTTTTTAGAAATATTTTCAAAACTAATCACTTGAAATACATATGTACATGTAAGTATTCGAGTGTTATGGTTCAAGTTGTTACTGTGAAATTAATACATTATTATAGTGAAGAGTAAAATCATATATTACCGCAATGAAAATGTCTTTTGGAGTGTTGAGGTCTTTTGTCAGAATTAATCTGTGTATTAATCGATTTAATTATAAACTTTTTTGAAGGGAATGCAATAGATTTCCCAGATATGGTAGACTTCGGTCTAAGATGACTCAATGTTCTCATCTCCCTCCAAACCTATTCACGGTGACAAAATGGTTAATTAGTGAAGGGAAAGTTACCTTCTCCCATAAGATAGTTACCGTTAAATCAAGCTTATGGAAGAAAAAAAATAATACGGCTATCTGATGACCGCAGTGCCGGTTTTGTTTCGGCTAAATCAACAACAGAAGCCATTCAGAATTCAGTGTAAGAATAAGAATGGACAAATGTCGTGATTGTGTTTGTTGATTTTGAAAAAGCATTCGATAGTCAAACCATGAGATCTGATGGCAGCGAGGAGTTCCCGATGGCAACGGGGATTTTGGGAAATCTATGCGGGGATTATGTATGAGCAAGTCCCAACAAAAGTTAGATGCACTGCAGGAGTCACCGAAAATTTCCCAATTGAAGTTGGTGTACCTGTACATGTACACCAAGGAAGCGTCTTGAATCCTTTGCTTTTTATTAGAATTGTAGATTTCCTACTTGAAGATAAGGTAACAGACCCAAAAATGATTCAGTTATTCTTTGCTGACGATGGTACCATCGTAAGTGAAGATCCTTCATCCTTGCAATGAGTACTGGTTATATTGGATTGGAGGCCTATTCCGAACAGTTCTGCCCAAATGCGAAAACTCTGGATCAAAACCGAAGCATTTTGTGATAAGGATAACGATGCAAACAATCGCGTGATAACTCCCATATTCCATAACCATATTCTAAGACCGAAGAATGCCACAGATCCGTTGAGGTTACTTCTGAGGTTTCCCAAGGCAGTCATTTACGACCACTTCTATAAAAATATACAAAAATCTTATGGGGGAAAATAATAAGTTCCAATTCATTAGGTAGACTAAGTAAATTTATACATAATATTCCAATAAATTTGACCAAACAATGACGACATATTATAAAAAAAACTAATTGCTACCTAAGTATTAAAGGTTGTTAACTTATATTCATTCTTGGTAAAGTTCACAATTATTTAATTTAAAAAAACATATTTCTCTTTCTAAGTGGTAACCTGAAACTCTACAGGTTATATGAAAACCAATTACTTAAAGTTGTTTACTAACACCCTTGACAAAATATATTCGTTCTGCTCATGATATAAGTATAGCTTTAGTAGTTGACTTAATTGTATTAATATCCGTATGTACATTGTACATATATGGATAAAATTAATTATAAGACATCAACTTATACAACTACATAGATATTTTCTTACCAAAACCAAACGTTTTTCAAGTTATTTTGTTTTTGGTCACATCCATATTAGTTTATAGAAACTCCTTTATGTACTTTATTCAAGTTTAATGAACAAATTCATTATAAATTTGCAAACTTTATCCTTTCTAAACTCCCATCAATAAAACTAGCACCCCCCCAAAAGTTTATAATTCCTTTTTTTTTGCCAGCAAAAAATTTATAATAATGAAATTTACCCCCCTAATCGACAGGCGGACAGAGGGAAAAAGCTTGTAACATTAATTCATTTTATAGATTAATTGAAAATATATTTGATTAAACGCAAAAAACAGTAAATGCACTCAATTTAATTAAAACTCACTCTCGGCTCGGAATCTATACTCCCTTCATATAGACATATCATTCATGAATATTGATTAGCTCATTAGAGAGCTTGTAGGTGTCACCGGGGTGTTAAGAGTATTAATGCACTTCGATAAGTAACATGTAAGTGCGAAAAAAAATATGATAACGCAAATGTTAAAATGAATCGAAAAAAAATACTGCCAGGAGAGTTTAGTGTTGTATAATGTAGTGAAATTTAACAATGTACATGTCCTTAATTGCTAAAAGGCAATTATGGTAATTATTTTACGGAGGTGGAATATTTTTGTTTATGCCTAGTAATAATAAAACTAGGGAATGATATTTGCGTAGTGAAATTAGTACTTCGATTACTCAATTAAACATGTCTGAATATGTATATGTAAACTTTGATCTAGTGTTGTCAATAAGTTAAATCCTCTTTACTGTTTTTCTTTTAACAATAAAACGGATTACATTTTCAAATAAATTGTGATGAAAAAGATTTTTTTAACTAAATAAATATAATACTGATGCTGAAAATCGACTAAGCCGGTATCGATTTATGGCACAACTAGTAACACACCTTCACCATAATTCAGTTATGTGTAAGTAGTTTGCTACGTAAAGGATCAACCATAATAGTACGAAACTAAATACAAGCAAATTATATAGTGCAGCCATAACGTCAAATTGTTCAGGTTCGTGCAATTATCGTGTACTTTTGCCTCCCGTAAGTAATGAGCGCTCCATAGCAATTGACGGCACCTAACGAAACTTGACATAGAATTAAGACATCAGCTTCCTTTTTTTCGACTATCATGGTTGGACCTTAATTCTTAAGATAATAAGTCAATAACATGTGGAGTGGATTTGTTTTGTAAAATAAAAGTACTTTGATAACAAATTCTACCAAAATATATCAAAATTAAATAATTAATTAAAACAAACATAGCACTGCTACGCAGATTCCCCGCTAGTAGTTGAGGCGCCCTAGTTATGTTGAAACATGCGTGAAGTTGGCTACTGCCGGTCCATATCTAATACGTCAATGGTAATGGCATTCAGAACGTTTTGTCATACAAGTTCAAATTGTGTTGTTTACAGTTACTATGTAAAACATTAATCTTGGTGAAAAAATTTATTTGGTCTATGATTTTAAACTTGAAAACTAAAAACAGTATGGCGGACAACTGGCTTCGACTTTTGGAAATGAAGCTCTTAGAAATATGATAATGTGATTTGTCAAATTTTTTTTGAAGTCAAGCAAATTAAAAAATCCATGGTCTCTTTCGAGTTCTAAATTGGACAGCTCGAATTTCTTAAAGAACATTTCTTGTTTACCATTATGGTAAAATTAATCCTGACAAAAATTGATCAAAAATATAAGATTTCGTACATTATTGCACAGTGTTATTGGTCCTGGAGATGGAACGTAAGTTATGATCTGGATCCATATATATATACATTTTGCATGAACTACTTTAAATGCGTAAACATAATTGATTAATAAATGGATTGATAATCAATTGATTAGTGCTAATAACCTCTTTGGATATCTACAGATTGTGCAATTTCAACCAGTTTAATATTTAGTTCTACAGTTCATAATCAAAGAGTTCAATGTCAAAGAATAAAGAGGTACTGCAGTTTTCAAAAAACCAGTTTTTGCGTCAGGTGGCGCTAACCAATCACCAACAAGTCAAGTATCTCGATCCTTAAATATAAACTTTGATTGAGTTCTTCAATATTATTTCACAACAAACAAAGAACTTAAAAAAATCAACTTAATCCCTCGAGTTTTTTATTAAACAAAACAGAATGAAAAAAAAGCATGTAGGTATTCCAACACAGCGAATTCTCGCGCCACAATGCGAAATCAAGTTCTGTCTCTCATGAAATGACTTGCAATTCCCATTTATAAAACAAAAAAAAAAAACTACACGAGATCTACGTCACAAAAGTCGTTGTCGCAACACGATAAAAGTGAAGATAATTAAATAATACTTAATAAATTATTAACAGCATAACTGCTATTCCAAGTTTTCGTGTGGCAATAATAAAACACATTGCGTTGCAGAGTAGCAGAAGCAGTGTTATTGGCATGGCAGTAGAGTGGCTAGCAAGCAACAAGCGATAGTGAAATCGATTTTGAAATCGACTTCTTGTAGGTATTAGGAATCGAAGTAAAATATACCAACATGACACAGAGGAACACATACTTTCTTTTTTATTTTGTTCTTGTTGTTGCTGTTCATTCTTCTTAATCTACCATTTCGACATTTCTATGATCTTTTATGCATGGTTCTTTATAGTACACTGGACGTTTTACTTTATTTTTCCTCTGCAGTTAATTTCTTATTACTTCTTTTTGAGAGTCACGATTTTACTTTGTGCGGCCATGATGGTTTATTTTGAATTTGTCTAGGACGTTACTATTTTTTCCCGCGCAGTTTTTGACACTTTTTTGAAGTTTGTTTCACTTAACAATTTATGTTTGTTGGCATTTTAATAACAAGTGAAAACTAATTAATTAAAAAAAAGTATTTAAATTTTGTGCGTAAAGCTTTAATCATGCTTGCATCAGGAAAACGGTTTTCTGATTGACATTTTCCATTTGCACATGATTTCGTGTTTGCTTTTTGCATTTTGCATGTAGCCTACAGCTAGCTCGCTCTCGGCGTGCACTTGACATTAGCTATTCACAAAACATGAATACTATACACACTATAGAGCTAGGTGTTTGGTTTGTTTGTTATGATGGTATGCACTGACTGCACACCGCGCGATTATGAAAAAAGCAATTCGAAGTTAAACGAACTGTAACTGGAATTCTCGTGTGTGTATGGACTTGTCGCTATATTGCTCAGCTACTATTGTATTGCAACTAGACGAGACGATTAGTTTTCACATAAAAACAAAACTAAAAGAAAATGATAATAAAACAAAACAAAAAATACGGTGCGGTGCAAACAAAATTTATTTAATGTTTTGTATCCTTTTCGGCTATTACAGTAGGGTGCAATTTGCTTGAAGCACTCGTTGAAGAATGAAATACGATTGCAACGGTGAAAAACCCTTCAAAGCACAATCTTTTTCCATCCACAGAAGCAAGTTGTAGAAATTTGCTTGCGCAGACGCAGAGCTGACCAATTTATCCCTCTAACTAGATGCACAAACCCTGATATCCTGATTTTTAGCACGCCTAGCGTATAATCACATCTTTTTCTTCTTTTTCGGCGATGTTATTGATCTCTGGGATTATGATAGCTCAAATTCAACTGAAAAGTGCCTTTTCAAATTCAACAAACCCGTATTTTTCCACATCACTGTACACATAGTGGAAGGGGAAACAGATTTGCAAACATGTTCACCAATATGATTTTGTCGTTATACTTTAAAATTATTGCTATCGGAAGTAATTACTTAATTTGAGATAAATGCATATTATTATTATTTATGCAGATGTAGCAGGGGTGAAAGAGTCTGTAAGATTCCTTTCTTAGATTTAGGGTTATACTCTTGAAAGCGTTTATTGTTCTTGGAACTGGATTGTTGCTGAAATGATTGTTACACTATGTTTTTGTTTAGTAATTGCTTATACTGTATCTTGTAAATGAACTTCATTCATAAAAATTTCGTAGGAAAAACTTAATTAAGAAAAAAGTAACTTTACACATGCGGTACATTTTTAGGGCGAAAACTTGTTATTTTGACAATTCAAAGTTAATTGTGTATTGAACCAAATTATGTTCTTTTTTAAGAAAAAAATGTCAGATGTTTGACGGCGTGAGTTAAAAATGTATTGACAAGTTTAAATATTTCTAAAGGTTAAAGGGTGAATAATTTTGAATTTCGACAGAAGATCAGAAGTCACAAATATTCCGTAATTTTGAGCTGTATAGGGATCCATGGAGTGTCGACGTGTACTTCAAACATGTCAAAACAAAACTGACAGTTGCCACCATTTGCAAAATTTATAGCGTCTTCCGAAAGGCTGATTTATAGGGACTATCAATTTCGCTCGTAAAACAACACTTGAAAATGATCGAAAAAAAAACGAACAAACTGAAATTTTGTATAAATATTTTGAAAAGTTTTAGTGTGTTAGCAAGTCAAGATGATAGCGACGTACGATCTTAAGAGACTTATAAATCGTTGGTAGCACTAAATACAGGGTGCTATAATTTTTGTAAATGTCAATGTACAGTTTGCAAAATTTGCAAAAATTATAGCATCTTCCAATAGGGTGCTGGCTTTTGAAAGTTTTAACAGTAGCCATACGAAATCTTGTCTGCATGCAGCGTTTTAAAATTAACAAAATTTACTCAATTTCTCATACTATCTATAAACAATAAGTTTCAAAGCAAATTAAGTAAAAAAAAGTATTCAAATGAATATTCAAAAATATTTTAAATTATAAATGAATTAACTTTAAGTTTAAAACATAAGCAAGGCAAAAACATCGAAAAATACATTTGTATGAACTTAATAAAAATTTATTTAAAACGTTGTATGTCAAGATCACAAAAGCCACCATCAGCATCTCATCGCACAAGACCAATTATTAGCAATCCTCATTAACATTTTTATATCACAGAACAGATAAATTTGACGTCACATTATTTCCACACATCCCATATGATATAGTTACAACAAATTAAATAAAAACATCTGCCACATTAATTCAAACTGCAAAACAAACTGTATTAACAACTTGACACCTTTACGCTGCATTGTCATCCAACTGTTCCATTTTGATATATCAAAAATAAATCAAACAAAAAGCCTTCACATCACAAAACTAAACTAGTGTTTTCCGTGCTCAATGACAGAATTATTACCGCCACCGCCGCGCATAACCGCAAATAAACTTCCACTGACGAGCGACTACCCAATGTATTTTTTTCTGGCACATTGTCAAAAATTCGCATAATAATTTCACGTGCGAAAAAATTGCAAAAGATTAACACTGTCAACTTGGGGACTTAAAAGCTAACAAAACCAAACAGAACCATGACTGACTATATCTCTTGCACTAAGAAGAGGACTTTACTTAACAAATCTTTACAGTCACCGACCGCAATAAATCTTATTTGTGGCTGGAAAATGTATTTTATTGCGATTCATATTGAAATAGACATGACCCACGAGCAAGTGTTAACTAAGCCTTAACTGGGGTCACACTATATTGCTTTGTTCATTTTCTTATCATGGTGGTGCGGTGCGGTGTAAATCTGTTGGTGATGGTGATGGGTTTTTATAGTTTGAGAGAATTATATTGTGTAGTTTCTTGTGTTTCCCTCTTAAAGAAGTGTAAATAATGATGTTCTTATAATTTTCTCTATTTTAGATACTTTTCATGTCAGAGATGTGTACAATAAACAAAATGCAAGATTTTATCTTTTGGATGAATCAAAAAAGTAGATTTTACTTGAATCTATCTTTTCTTTTATTTTCGGTTGGAGAGGGTCATTAAACTTGGATGTGGTAAAATATTTAAGTTCAGGTATTATATTTTGTAGAAGTTTTTTTTTTTTTTGTTTTTGTTTAACTTTGTTGAAGGAGGTCAGCGAACACAATGGACACGCTCGAATTTCACATAAAAATGGTTCCGGTTTGCTTCGTACACGTTAGTCACCGAACGACCGACATCACGAAAAGAAAACAAAAAAGAAAAAGGTATAACAGACTGTTGCACGCAGGAGGTTCTTATATATTTACTTTTTAATTTCACTTTTTGACTTGACGAAATTTATGTTGCCATCAAGAATGAAAGGATCATGTTACCCAAATACCTTTATTGAAGAATAAATTTAATTCAAATAAGGATAATGTAATCAATTGATTACTCGTTCAGGTATATGAAAATTTGCATAACATGACTCAATCGATAATGACAATGTAAAATGTAGACTCAACCTTAAGTACATGTTTTGGTTTCTTGTGCAAAATGAATTCTTAAGGGAATTTATGTTAAACACAATTAGAATAATAGTTTATGAAATTCTTGAGGGGATTTCTTGTCTTGTCATTCTGGTTGTGAACAATGTGAATTAGTTTCTATTTATTTTCCCTTTGATAGTTTGAATATTTGTTATTTCATTGTTGGACAATAAGATGAGTAGGAAATGGGAGTGACACATAAACTTCAATAGAATGAGTTTTTTTTTTTACTGAAATAATTGTGTTTAGTGCTTTAAGCGTCAGAAATAGGAATTCATATACAAATTGGTCCAAGATATAATATTATCATATTAGAAGATGCTATAAAAATTATGCAAATGGCGGCAACTGTCAGTTTTATTTTAATATTTGTGATCAATAATAGCTAAAATTATGTCGTTTCGTTTCAAAGGTATGGGTGAGTGTGTTGGCTCTTTGTTCAATGATCCATAAAATAAACCATTTTCCAAAACAAAGTCTAGCTAGCCTTGACATGTTCTAAGTAGAGTCCGAGTCAGAAACTTTTATATAAAACTACTGGAACAAAGTTTGCCTCCGTCGTAGAAAACTCCTTCTGTTGACGTTTCCTGAATTAATGTTGTCAAATCCTTATTGCGAATCCTATAGGTTTAAATTGCTTCAAGAGGTGGTTCTCATCACTTTCAAATAATAGAAATATTGCATGTTGCTTAGCATACTTTTAATTATGTTTTACGCTAATCCCTTCCTGCACGCACAAGAAATGTATTTTTATTCAAAATTGAAGCATAATTGATATTATTAATAGTTAATGAAGTTTAAAATCACTGCTTCTCACAAGTGTTTTATATTTATTTGCTTCGTGATGTGACGTTATTAAACGATTGCGTAGACAAAGCTGATGGTTCTTTTTTTTAATAATTTACACGCACTCAAAGGGTTATGGCTACCCTTATAATGTTTTGTTTAACACAGCGCGAGGGTTTAGAAAATGTCAAAAGGGTTAAGAAGAATATATCAATGTACATCGACCTTGCATACCTGTTATCTGAATAATCATAATGATTGGGGGAAAATCGAGAAAGGTAAAGCATTCCATTTGATTTGTTTTCTATTTAGCCTTCTGTTTTTTTTTTTTTTATTTGTACCCATATTTTTAATGAGATGATTTTATAATTGTAACATTTTGCTTATTGATTTGAGCATAACATGATGACTATACATAGGCGTAAACATATGTTGGTAATCTTTGTCCACTTCAGCTGAGAACTGTTAATGTACCATAATAAATGTAATATAGTAAGCAATCAAAATTAATACTAAAGTTCTCCCATGGCTCCGAATTGTGCAATTTGAGGCCTCAATTTCGAAAAGTATTCACACTTAAATTGAGCTAATTTAGTTGGACAGTTTTAACCAAAAGAATACGAGAAAATATGTAAGTCCTTCTATGATTGGCTTATTTGAACCATGAATCTTTTTGACAATACGAGAAATATCCACATTTTGTTAGCTCTGTTCGTTTTATTCTTCAATAAAATTGGAATAAGCAAAAGCGAAACGTAATTGAGAAGATTCTGGAATTGTGTATTTGTATGGGAATTAGTGTATCAGAAAAGTAAATGGGGTTTCGTTTGAAGAATAGACATAATATGTCCTGCCTATAACGTTATGAATTTACTCGAAAACGCTTTATTTTGAATTCCTGTTTCTAGTTTTCGAAAACACTTGTCTGTTATCTACTCCATATTCTATTGAACCAAAAAGTGAACATATTAGTCAAACCTGAAAAAGCCAAAAGATTTATTTATTGCTTTTTGATTCGAAACTATTATGACTCTAAAAACTCCGCAATAGTTAAAATTAGATTCGTACAAATCTTGTCAAACTAAAAACTAATGTCATATTAGAGTGGACGTTCGGAGTGCCCTCCGAGTGAGAAAAACCTTCCTAAATTGGTCGATTGGCTGTTCGGAGTGGTGTTTGGGAGTGCTTATTTGCCTTCCTGAATTTAATTGGGAGTGTTGGAAGTGCTGTCACAATTTACTACCACATATAATATTGTTCACATCGATCATATGGCCAAAGCCATATAAAACAAAACGCGCAGTTCGTTTTCATTTCTTTTTTATATTTCAAGAACTTAAAAAGTAAGTGTAAATAAGTAACAAATATTGAAAAAAAAAAACACTTTTTAACTCGTTTTTGTTTCAAACAATAAATGTAAACAATCTGTGGTCAACTACCACATGCACAATTGAAAAAGGGAGTTTTTAATGATCCATTTGATTCATATTTCCCTCCTCTTCGGAGTGAAACCGCTCGAATATGACATAAGTATCAGATTTATTGCTTGTTGAGATGATGACATTTTAACAACATGCACATTGCCTAGTGTTTTTTGATATTTTAAATAAACATTTACAATCTTAATACCCACAAAAACAACATTCGACACTTTACTAAAGGTCACACGGGTTCTGATATCAAACCCCCGCATCTTATCACTAATTGTTTTTTTTTGCTGAGCTAGTTTGTTTTAAAACCATTAGCTACTATTAGTTTACAAATTTTATCAAATCAGATATGACAAATTATTAAAATAATTACAAATGCATCACATACAAGGACTCGTTAAGAATCTCTCATTAAACGATACAACATTGTTGTATATCCCCTCCTGACCAAACACTAGTTGATGCCTTACCCTTGTTTTTTTTTTTTTATTGTTTATCAAAGATTTAGAACAGCAATAGAAATACTAATTAGATTCGAATTGTTAGCATTCGTGTTCTGTGACACGAACAACAAACAAAACAACTCCTTGCAAGGCTATTCAATAAAACAACGTTATACAAAATGTGGGTCAACATCGTAAGTCACGGAAATCACAATGAAATTGAGTTTCTGAGAGACCCTCCTACTTTGTCCCAGAAAAAAAAAGGAAAACAAAAATATAACTCGATGTGGTGCTGACTGCTGTTGTAGCACTTTCGCTTTTTCAATAAATAAATTAATATTCCTCGCTGATTCACATGTCGTACCACACACAGATTTCAACGTTTCGATAAGACATCTCAATTTTGTCATCATATTTTTTTTTTATTTATTATTTGTTAATTGTTTCATTAAATTAACAACGGGAAATACAATTATTGAATCTCATTAAAATTCAGTTTTCGTGGTTTAATGATAAATAAAATTTGTAGGTAGGTACTGAGATATTCAATGCAATTTTTGTTGGCAAAAATTCAATAAGAACACACAGAAGCAACCAAGGGAATGGTATCGTGCGATCATCGCCATCATTGGTTCCATTAATCTCATAAACTTGCCGAGTAAATTGGTGCCCCTCAACCTGAACCAAGTTACACATAGCTATCCCGCTGATTTCTTTAGCGACTCGACGCCCGACAGGGTAATTAATTGTTTTTTTTTTTTTGTTCTTTTTTATTTCTTTGTTGGCATCAATGTTGATTTAACATTCAACTGCGGACTGCTGAATTTGTGTTTGGGATGGCATTCTTGAGTTGCTATCAATTAATAATATTTACAATGTTATTTTTTTTCTTTCATTTTTGTTACACGATGATGAGGAAGGGTTCCCGCGATATTAATGAGTCATAAAATAATTTCGTGAAGAAGAAAGTTTTTTTCTAATTGTTTTCATTCTACTGGTGGAATGCAAACAAAGGCCCTAAATCGAGGTCAACGAAGATTTTAAATCCCGACGAAGTTTTTGCTCTTTTAAGCGTCGCTATACAGACGGGGAAAAAAAGAAGCTGAGTTTTCCTGGTCTTTGTTTGGAAAGAATATTGGCAACGACAGGCAGTTGAGGTTATGTTGAAGATGTGAATAATGAAATTATTATGTGACCTCACAAGATGATAGGTTTTATGCTGTGTTATGGTGGGACACGATTATAAAAATTTTGTATTTATAAGGACTGTTAAGCGATTTTGGATGTCTTTTTGCGATTAAAGTGTTAATGGCTTTGGTGCTTAAAACTTTTATTGAATTATCTTGGGATATTAATTTGAAAATTAATTTTTCTTCTCGTGAGAAACGTTTTTATTGGTAGTGGCGTAATTTGTCATTTTGTCCGTGAATATTTAAGAACGATTTGTTTCGATTTGTAGGAAAGAGAAGAATTTCAATCAAATGATTCGAATTCGATTGACTAATCGGACACATTTAAAGTGTGATAGCATACCGGACCGGTAAGTAATCATGTCGAATTTCGTAAGAGCTGCCGATTTTATTTTTGACAGCTAATCAATCACATGCAGAGAATTCTGTTTCATTTATTTTGATCCCAAACGATGACACATTTGGCAGCCATAAGCCCTTGGGTTTAAATTTCCTTCACTAAAAGAAAAAGTACCTACCATCATTATTTTGTTTTCATTTGTTACGTTTAGTGAAGGTTATACTTCCAAGCTTGTAAACATTAGGCTTGTTTTGGCGTGATGTCCACTTACTTTTGTTCTCATTTTTAATTTTAAAACTATGAAGTGTAAATGTCATTGGATATGTGATAATAATATTTGTTCCTTAAAAAATTTGTCACACAACAATGGCCCGAGCTCATTTTGATGAATTTAAGTGTTTTACAGACATTGTGTTTCTACAAACCACTGCCGTACTGTCTGACTAAAAATCCAATCACATTGACATTTGATTTGCCTCTTAAAACTTTAAAATGTCTTTCATATCTGTCAGACAACTATGTGTCAAAATGAAATTTAGTGGTTTCTTGATCTGTTCGAAGATAATGAGGTTAATAGAGGTTTTTCTCTTTTTTTTTTTGGTCAAAGCAGAGGCTGAGTTGCCAAACAAAAAAATGTGTTTTATTTTATCTTTCAAAGAGCGTTTAATCCTACTTTTTTCAGTCCGGAGCATGATCGGTCGCTTTTTTGAGCTTTAAAATAATCCAATCGAGCATTCTGAGTAGAGGGTGAACACAACAGAATCGACGAAGGAATATCGAAAAAAAATATGGACAAACTTTGAATACATCTTTAAAGTGACCTTAGCACGATCAGTCATTTGATATCAATCTGTAATATAGTGTTTGTAAAAATAAGTCTGTATGCGTGCATTTGTTTGACGAAAAATCAAAACCCTTTTGATTTTGCCTGCGATGACTGATTTATGTGTAGATGACATATTTTATAGTTTATAGTACCTAGGTTATAAGTGTATCCATTTTATATGCTTACACTTTTATTTCATTATTCTTATTTAAATAATCTAGATTTACATTATACCTACACCATATTTTTTTTCAATTGGGCTCGACCAAACATGGAAATGACATATGTCATACAGTGACAGTTCCAGTTTTTTTCAAAGTAAATTCAGAGCGATAATATAATCAGAGTAAAGGACGTTTATAAAAAAATCGAAAAATCGACAGACAAGAATTTTCAGATTGTCATGTTTCATTTAAAAATCTAATACTTTATAAAAAAATTATGTATTATGTTAATGAAAAAATAAAGTTATCTTATCTGATCTAAAATTTAATATTAATACTAATGTAACAAAACATTACTACCACCTTTCAGCTATTTTTTCTAACAGTTAGGTTCCAGAAATCGAGTGAAATTAAACCGATATCGAAATTGCAAAACGAGTGAATTTAATTTCAGTGTTCCACATTTCGACCGTTTTGGCAACTCAGAATGTATTCCGAATTCACCTTTCGTGAAATTGAAAACAGCTGATATCTGTCAGAAATAATTTTTGCTTTGGCAAATTGTTTGCTTTATAATATATTTTGTTTCTAACTAATATTTTTGTTTACAATAAGTGCTGTATTAATTGCTGCCGTAATGCATACTAAGAAATATAAATATTATGCATGAGAGATAATACAAAAAAAAGGCTGAGAGATATTACCTACGAGTGTAGTATCAAAAATCAAACCCATTGGAAATTGGATTGCCAAGAAAGGAAGTTAAAGTTTGTTGTTAGCTACTATTTGTTTCTAAATATGTTGATGTAGGTGCATATCATATTTTTGTCTTTGTACCTTTTTGGCGGTACTGCATATTGTCAAGCAAGTCCTACTTGCAAAAATAAAACACCAAGATCGATTCAAAAAGATGCAGACGACTTTTCCTTGATTTTCTTCGCAAATAAATTAATTTTTTGTCCCTAATATTAACATATAGGTCATATTTCAAGTCGCGAGATCCATCGTCTTAGGTTATGATTTCTATTGCTCGTTTCTTTTAACAAGCTTTTAACCCACGATAAACAGATACAAGGTATGCTTACTTCGTTGCGTGACGTCACTATCATCTGTTTATGTCAAAAAATGAAAAAAGTAATTCATTCCATTTCATTGTTTTTATTATTTTTTTCTTTTCTCATAGTTATTATCAGTTTAAAATATTTAATTTAAAAGTTTAATTTTATAAAATAGTCATCACATAAGACATAAAATAATAGTCAAAGATGATAGTGACGTCACTATCCTCTGCGAAATCGACAAAATGTCATTTCGGGTATCTTGAATGAGCATACCTTCTATTTCTGTTTATCATGCTTTTAACCTATCTTCTACGAATTCGAAATCTTCTCATTTGAACTGATACTTTCGTGTTGTGTAGGGTACTCATATTATCTTAATTCTCGTCAACTATAATTGTGTCCAAATTTTTTATACAATTGAAATAATGTATATGTATATTATTGGAATTATATATGTAATACGTTCATAGCTATTTGAACAAAATTACATAATTAAAAACTAAACAAAGTTGTCAACACCTCACGCAACAATTTTGTTTATGCTACCCTTTAATACAGATCACATTCCAATGTAAATGAAATATTTTTTAAAGATCTTGGAAGATGAAAATGTAATCCTTAGATACTCCGTAGACATACCTGAAAAGATAAGATAAAGAAGAAAATTAAATCGTGATAACATAATTAATTATTATTATATAATTATAGTTCTGTAATAGAATACCTACAAAAAACAGATTTCAAATACATAAATAGGTGATAAGACTTTAACGGAAACGCCATTTTTTCATGGACTAAAGGCCATAAAAAGCTAATTTGAATCAATAATTCAACAAGTCCACTAAATTTAATGCTAAGTCTTCTACTTAGTTGAAATTATTTTTATTTATTATTCTATATTTATTAATTTTTTCAATGTAGGTATATAGAATTTGTATTATAACAAAAACATTTTATAGGAAACAATTATCTACATCGAATGGGTCCAACTTTTGACATACCGTAAAGAACAGAGATTCTTTTTTTAGCCAATGTGCATAGGTATCTCCTATTATCAACCCTTCGATTCTCCTAATCGCTCGCACAGTGGTGTTATTAATCATTATAAAAGAGTAAATCAGCAATAATGAGATGATTTGAATGTTAGCAGGAATAAGCAGCTGTATCGAATTAGGAGCCAGAGGTTCCGAGAAAGCCTTCAGCATTCAGTTGGCCTAAGGCATCTTAGGACTTGACTTTAGGATGAATCAGTGAACCAGGAGAGTTCTCATCGCATTCGACATCATTAACAAGAAAAACTTTGTTCTTTAAAATAAAATAAGTACCTATGACTAATTTACAAAACACAAATAGAGATCGCATTACTATAGATATAAGCGAATTTGAAATTTATTGTGATTCATTAGTTTTAAATGAATTATTTTATCTTTGTTTTTATCAATTCCTTCTGAAATTTTTGTCGCACAACAAAATTAAAAAAAAAACATTCGTATTATTATTATATAGATTAGCTATATTACAAAAAAAAAAAAAAACAGAACAGTCATTTTCGCAAATTTGCTTTCGAAATTTATTTTGTTCAATAGAATTACTTAGCACGTGGCGTCTCTTTGACAAAATGATATTGCCACATTTGATGTTTTGTTGACAATTTTATGTTTATTTTTTTCACAATTAGATGAACTCATCCCAATTTAATTAACATAATGATTTAGCATCAATTTATGCACACATGAACACAAAAAAAGGGGACGTTCAACCCTTTAGGCAAATCTATTATTTTCATAGCTTTTCTCATTTATTCGTTTCATATAACAACGTGCGTGTAATTGTACGTCAATATGTGTAGGTACGAAAAAATATATTCAATAATTTATGGCATCCTCAAATAAAAGTGCATATACACATACTCGTAAGATGAAAAAAAAATCTCATTTATTAAAATGAGAGCAAACAACATTATTAGCATCATCAACAAAAATCAACTGCAATTTGCAAATAAAAAAAAAATGTAGATTCAAAAAAGCAGGTACCTACAGCATTTTATCTCTCTTAATTTTATTTTTAATTCTGATGTTCTGCGCAGCTATAAATAGATTTTCAGAATAGAAGAAATCATTTGCTAATCGTGAATTTTAACAAAAAAAAAACCTAACACAAACCCTTAATGTAAAATAAATTACCATCTCTTCCTTGTGAAGGAAAATTACGGCATCTTCGGATAATTCAGAAATTGATATCATTAGTGATGGGAGATTAATAATAACAATTGTTTTTTTGTTTCCTTGATAATAAGTCGAAGTAGATGCAACAACGGAAAAAAACACAAGGCAGCTGATTGATTTAACTCAGCCTCCGTTAAGGACAAACTATTCTTCTGCGCGTTCTCTCTCAATTTTCAACACAAAAGAAGTTACAGGAAATTGAAAGAAAATACCTACCGCTATTATCCACCAAAGTGTATCTACCTGAGAGCAATTCTACATTGAGAGGGTATTTATACACTGCATAAAGGCCAAAAATGAGGATAGATACAAATCACTGTGACCTCGGCTTTCATCTATATAACTACCTACGCCAAAAAACAAAACAGCAGAAACACAGAAGCAGATGTTTGAGTCCTTTTTTGGTTATCCTTGTTCATGTCTCAAGCACACATAGGTATTGCCGCCCACTCAATATTTTTGCAACAATACTAACTGTGTGGTTTGGAAAAGGACTTACAAAAGATACCTTCTTCCATATAAAATAATCAAATATACAAAGGAGGTGAACTAAGGAGGACAACAAGACAACATTCGAGAATTCTGCTCATTTTTATTGATCTCTTGGTTTGCAGAGAATTCTCTCTTCGCAATGTTGTTTCAATATACATACATATATACTGTTTCTGCTGAATTCGACCGAAACTCTCAAACAACAGATTACATTAATTGCGAGATTGCGACTTTTCTGGGCATGGGCATTGAAGATATTCACAATGACGATGACGGCAACGACTCGACGACGAAGATACAATGATGATGGTTCTGTGGTGCTATGGACCATTTTGATGGTACATCCGATGAATGTGTCGTTCTTCTGTTACGTGGACAGCAAAAGCAAAGAGACAAAACATACCAAGCGAATTGCCAGCGTTGACACTTTAATTCACAACGGAGTAAACTTAATTCCATTTAAGAAAAAAGCTAACATGCATTTTGGCGCAATTAAATCATGAACCACTTAATATGAGTTAACGACAGGTTTCCAATAAAAATAAAACCTTGTTTTGTGAGGTAAGCATTTATTAGCATTTCCACCATTCAAATAAATATACAAAGTTATTAACTTGAAAAGAGGTTCAGAGCAAAGGAGCATTTCTAACAGAAATTTTGTAGCTATATACTAAAATGCAGTTATTTCACAAAATTCACTAATCTACTAAATTAACAAAATATATAAATTTATATTTGACAAATTAAATGTTGACATTCAAAGTGACATTCGAAATGAAAGCGTTCACTCAAAAGGATGTGTTCACTTAATTTGCAAGAAGATTTATAAGAGATTAATTTTTAATCATGAGGATTTGAGAAATCAATTTGTATGGTAAAACTAGTGTTTTAAAAAGAGATTACGAATAAATCTCTCAAAATTACAATTAAGTTCTAGTTTTAGGGAAATCGTGTAGATGATGAAAGGAGTATTTATGTTTATTGTTTTTGAATGTCTGAGCGAAGAGTATCGATTTTCATTATTTTTGAATTCCACATTCGTGTAGTACAATTAAATAAAAAATCTCTGTACTTCACTGTTCGTCTGAAGTTAGATTCTGGTTTTAAATTATGATTCTGGTTTTAAATTATGATTATTTTAAATTATGTTACGGTTAAATTGTTTCAGAGCAGGAATGCAAGTTGGTAACTTCGGAACATAATTTGTAAAAGTACCGAAACAATAAAGAAAGACAAAACATGTTATGACGATGTTCTATAACAAGATACATTTTTCAGAAGGATGCAGTATTGAGTTTTTGAAACTCTAAATTCCATGCATTTGTTGTAATTCTAAATTGTACAATTCTGTCAACACCAGAATTTAATGAGATTATCATACATCCGACAAATTCGAAGAACAGAGTTATTAATCATCTGGAAACGAGTACGAAAAGCTGAGGATACTGACGTCAGCGAAGACCATTGATAAAAATTTGAAAAAAGTTTCGGAGACAAAACAGAGCCTTGTGGTACACCAGCGTATCTTTTCTAGATTTAAGATATAAAATTATCGACAGCTTATGGACAGCTTAATACAAATAGTAATTAAGCAATTAAGTACAAGGAAGAAGTGATAAGCAATATAAATTCTTACACGGCTAGACTAAAGTGAAGAAAGAATAATGGCACCAAGTAATATAGCGGGAGGGTACATTCTGAGCGCTCGAAATGTTTTCCTGCCAGAGTTTCACTAAATGACAAAATAGCTAATCTGTTTATAGAAGTAAGACGCACGCATGATAAATGTTCTCCTTAAAATCGCAAATGTTGCTAAAATTAACTCTAAAATTAAATTTATAAAACTCGAAACATAACAAAAGACAGCTAAACACAGGAGATTAGCATTATTCAACCCCACAAACTGCAATTGATTTGAATGGATTGTTATTAATTAAGCCTCAATTGACAATCATATACAGATTCCTTGTAAACAATAGATATTTGAAGGGAACTACAAAGTCGATAAATAAGTGTTTTAAATCGCTTCATCCATCTGCATTTGGTGGGTAGTGCCCCTTGGTGTAATGGTTAGTATGTCGGACTATCCCGCCAGAGGTCTGGGTTCAAACTTTGATGTTTTTAGGGGCACTGCTTTTTGTAAGGAAGGGACAAATCCTCCAAAAGTATCATTGTCATGATCTCACCTTAGTGCTTCGGACTCACGAAAAATTGTAAGACCCCTCCAATACTGGAAAATTAACAATGCACACAAAAGGATTCGTTGAGAGTGTAAGTCACTAGGAATTGGATCTACGGAGATGTCAGTACCAGTAAATTGACTGCAATTATTTATATCCAGATGAAGTCGTCAAAGCGAAGGGCAAAACCATTCACCATAGTAGGAATAGTATAGGTTCCAAAATACAACCTTGTCTTATACCCTCATCACAAATATCTGGGGCTGGAATTTAATATTCAACGAACTGCTTAAATATAATCTTCAGTGTTGATGTGATCCAGAAAATAAGAATTAAGGATCAAAATTCGGTTTTTAAAATTGTCTTAGCAATAATGCTCTAGAATTTGTCTAGCTTTTTCAAACGCAAGGAAACATATTACATCATACTAATTCATATCCAGCAAAGGATGGACTTACGATCTATTCTCTTTGATCTATTATCTTTGATAGATTGAAAAGAAACTTGGTACTTTTTTTTCGAAATATTTTACTCCTGCTAAACATATCCAGTGGGACTTGAATCATAAAAACGTTCTTGACAAAAAGTCAACCATCCATATACCTAATACAAACTGACTTCATCCTTTTCGTCAAAAGTGTCAACCCTTGCTACACCACAAAGTTTGATAATATACCAGCACATGACACGGAAGCTTATGGTGTTGCTGTTATTTGGTGCGTATTGGGAGCAAGGGTCGTTCAGATTCATATTCTTTGCCTTTTGCATACATAGTATAGTTAGTATGTATATAGTGTTGGTGTTGGATGTTCTCGGGGTCGATATTTGAAAACTTGGAAAACCATGGAAATTAGGGTGAGAGTCTCGCTTAATGTTATTTTTTTATTCGCCTCCCTTTTTTTTCATTGTTTGAAATTCTTTTTTGCTTTTCTCTTTTGTTCTCTTGGGAATTAAGTGAACAGTTTTTGCGTGTCGAGAATATTTTATATAAATTTTTGTATTTTTATTTTATGATTTATGTTTAAAAAAAATTTTTGATTGTCACCTATCAAAAATTTGGTAACTTCATACATCATTAATCAATTTTTGTGTAATTCGTTTCAAGAAATACAAAAGAAAAAGAACATCTGACCTTTGTAGTTTTTAAAAGATTATGATTTTTCAAATCGATAAACCACCACAAAAGTTTGTTAATGAAAACATCAATTGAAATGATTTTGCTTGAAAAAATCAAATAGCCTCCAGCTGGAATTGCAGACAATAAATTTTTTTGCAATGAGGAAAATTGCTTTTAATGGAATTTGTTTATGTAGTGTTTGGTACTGTACCGACCGACACATACATACTATGTATATTCCTGGAACAATTCCAACCCTCTTTACCTCATTTATATATGGTTTGCATACGACACAAACCATTATGCAAAGTTAGAAGTGAGTGCTTTGTTGGGTGGAAGAAGTTTTCTTGGAAACAATTTTCTTTAGGGTGCAACAATTTTCATTCATAAATTATTAAATAGTTTTGCGTTATAGCCCTTTGATTTTGTTTAACAAAATTGAGCATTATAGATACAAATGTTTGATTTTATTTAACATTTTTCTGGTTACACACTGTTAGTTACCACGCCCTTATTTTTTTGTATTCTTTTAAGCAGCGGCAATGACACAAATTACTTGGTGGAATTGGCGGCACTTTAGCTGTTGAATATGAAAGAGATAACGTCGGAGTACTGGTTTATTAATTGGAAACTTGGACTAGGAAGAATGAAATAAGGAAATTATTAACGCCACTAATAATAATTTTAGTGCTTTGAATATGAAATGAATATCGGTTAATGTGGCACACACAAGTAAGGGTTACAACCGATGAATTAATACTGATTGATGTTGATTCAAAATTTCGGGAATATGACAGGAAGTAATATATAATATTTGAACTCTCTTGTAGGCGCTTAATATCGATCGTTTTGTTACCGGCAAAAGTGTTTTGATTTATACAAATAGTTGTGACATGAGGGTAATAGTTGAAAAAAACAGAACTTGTGCCCTTTTACTGTTACGAGCATTTGAACCAAATCTTATAAATTGTTCAATAGATTATGTTTTTTTTAAATAGTTTTTAGCTTCTACACCAGTTTATGACTTGTGTAAACATTTATTGTAAAACCTTACACGGCAATTTGGTGTATCTTATTTCTGAGCTTTCTTTAATAAACATTATGTTTATATTTGTAGAAACACCATTCTTTCACAGAAATGCCATAATCTTGCCCTGCAGGTAACAATTTTACGGTCTTTTAATCAGTGCATTGACATCGATGTCATTTAACATAAAACAATATGAAACAATAGGTTCAACGTTTTAACACTTTGGTAACTACATTATCTATAGAAATGTACCTGTCAGCTGGAATCGATTAAGAAAGGATGAGTGTGATAGGATATCTGTGAACCAAATAACCGTGAAGGAACACTTCAGGTATTCCGATTCTGCTTGCGGGAAGGTATAGATTTTTTTGAGAGATACTAAGTACAACACCATGCAAAATTATTTACCATAATTTTGAGCGTGAAAAATGGATTTGTGGAATTGGAACCATTGTCTGATGGTTAAATTTCACAACTTTAAATTTTGTTTTCTGGGAATACCATAAATAAACTTCATTGATGCTTTGAAATGCCAGTCAATATATCATTGATCAGCTAGCAATCTATTTTAACAAGGTTGGTACCAACCCAACTTATTTGAATAATACATAAGAATAACTGTCAAACGTTTTAATAGTACGTCAGCTTAGTACAGATGTGGAATTTGTAAAAATTGCATTTTGAAAACTTCAATGCTAGGGAAACAATATATCAGCATAAAGCATGATATAACTATGAGCAAATTTGTAGATACAACTACCAGCTATCCGACATTAGCTTTCCTTAAAATAAAAAGACTTACAGTAATTCGACTGCAGTCAATTTACTTTTTGACTGCATAGGAAATCTTAAAAGTTCCGAGGGATTTTTAGTGACTTAAAGAACCAGTCTTAAAGTACTGCAGTCAATTAACTTTGAGTCATTCGACTGTTTTTTCTAACTGCACATTCTGAGAAATCGAAATGTCTGGCTGACTCTATGAAAAGAAGCCTTTTTCGTCAATTAACTGCAGTACCCAAGCGACTTCAGTCTTTACAACTTTTTATCGTTCACTTTAAAGTGCGATATAAACCATAAAGTTTTGTTTGTGAATATTTTATAGATCGGTTTCAAATCATTTTTTATTTGTTTAAAGTACCATTATAGAAATCACCATCACCTTCAAAACAACCAAAACAAATTGTAAAATAATGTGTGTCTTAAAAAAATTAATTAATTAAAAGCATAATTTTAAATATTTTTCTATTAAGTAGTCCAATTTAGCGCTAAAACTTATGACCCAATTATTTATTTTAATTTATTTAGGAAAAAACCATGAAAATATAAAATTGTATTAAAAACAATCCACGTGGTTTTTGTTCTTAATCATTAATTCATTTTTAATTACAATGTATGTTCTATTTAAATATTCAAAGTACCTGATGCCATGAATCAATTTAAAACAAATTATTTTCTACAGCTTTTTTTATCTAGAAAATCTATCAGATAAAAAAATGAATATCTACTTATTCGTGTTTTAAATTTAAGTACACCTACTCTAAATAATTATGTATATCCTTTCACGTGGATCTTGATAAATTTAATTGTATCTATGAATGTGAATACCTAGTCAGCAATTAAACAATAAATTCGAATACAATTGTTTTATTACTGTAGTAATTATTTAGCATTTTGTTATTTTCAAAATGCATTAGTTTGTATTTTGCATACGCGACGCGTATATAAAATCGATAACAACATAATAATGTTGTTTTGTCAAATATTTATTTCGGATTTGTACATCTAGCTTTGATCTTTAATTTTCGTTTTTTACGAAAGTCAAAAACTTACATTCAGAGTTTAATTTATATTATTTAATTTCTGTTGTGGAGATTGGTAAAATTCATATGCGCCAAGGGTGTTCAAAATTGGTATTATATTGCGACATTGCGAGACTAGCGCTGTAGTGTGTTCAGAACTTTTAATACGAATGATATATACTATACATTGACGTACTAGATCGCCAGCGGGTGGAACACACGAAAAGTTGGCTACTGGCAGTCCATCATCTATGTAGTGTTAAATACGTTTCCTAATTTTGCCATAAAATTTAAATGAAAACGATGACATATTCATATGTAAGTAAGTCAATAACATGTGGAGTGGATTTGTTTTGTAAGATAAAAGTAGTTTGATAACAATTTTCACCAAAATATATCAAAATTAAATAACTAACTAAAACAATCATAGCGATGCTAGTAGTTGTTGGCGCCCTTGTTTATGTTGGAACAAGTGTGAAGTTGGCTACTGGCGGTCCATATCTAATACGTCAATGGCTAAATCAATATAAATTCATTTATATTTTAATACTATAGGTGTCGACGTCGTCTGTCAACAATTCTCTCTGCTATATAGTACAAGCTTTAACTATTGCGACTCCACACGTAAAGCCTCCAATCCTCAATTGAGAATAAAATGTGAAGATAATTTACCATGTAAGATTTTTTTTGTGTGAATATATAACACTTCTTTTGAAATGCTGGGGACGTATGCAAAACGAAGTAAAATATATTTTACTTTTTTACTAAAAATCAAATATAGAGTGCGCTTCAATCGATGTATAAATTTTGACGAATTGGATTATTAACATAATGTCAATGGTAATCCATTGTATATTATATCAATGCTAATGGAAAAATTGGTAGATACTCTATTTCACTGTTTTTGTTCTTGCCATTTATAAATTGTTAAAATGGTTCCAAAAATAAAAAGCAAAGTTACCTGTAGGCTGCAATTGATTTTACTTTGATGGTTTATTCGTTATTTCAACTTCCCCAGCAAAAAGTCAAGTAAATAAAAAAAAAAAAAACACCGCCAGGGTCAGGTTATTTTTTGTATGAAAAATGCTTTGGGGTGACATCAGTCAGACCATCAGAGCCCATCGAACGAAGCTAATGATTAGGAAGGACTGTGGCTATGGCGTGTCTCATGTTTTCTGTCCTCTAAGTTCATCACAAACATTGTTCTATTGGGACACATTGAAATTGTCTATCACCCCCTGTATCTTTTGATGTGAGTTCAATAATTTTCCCAATGGAATTCTTAACACTATAGTTATTTCAATAATTCACAATATCTAAACACAGGGCTAATGCAATCTAAGTGGGTAACGGTCTCACATTATGTTGCGTGTTGAACACAATCAAACCGAAAGACACTGCTCTTATTTTAGAAATATGTATGTTGTAATGTATAACATGGGGATGAAGTAGTAAAATCTAAAATGTTTTTATTATCTATTTTTGTTTCGTACATAATAGGTTTACTTTAAATATTTTTTATGAAATCTATCTATTCGGTTAGGGATAATATAGGGGTGGCATAGTTCCTTGTGCATAGGGTAAACTGGCAAAGTGTGTCATTCTTTGGTGGTTTTTATGACCATTATTATTTAGAACCAATAAGCAAACAACTGTGAAAATAAGATAGCAGAACCTTTCTTAATAAATACTTATTTATTTGTCAAAAAATAAACAAAAGAAAACACTAGGTACCTTATAAATAAATCTATGTTATCGTTTCGCATAATGTGTTTTTGAAATTTATAGAATTGATAAATAACAAAGAAAACCAAATATTATTGCAAATATTTGATCGGAATTTAAATCTTTATGACAAAACAGCATTAGTGGTGAATTAGCCTCGCCGTCAACGAGCACAATCCACTGTGAACAACTGTCGTGACAATAATTGTACACACATTAGCTCAATGAATGTAGCAGACATTTCACTGTGGTAGAAAATTCACTATCGTTGAATGATCACAATTTAACGCTGTTGACGAGATCCAGATAATTTATTGAAGAGTAACGGTTGAACGGTTGATTAGTTACGACGTCAAATTATTTACTCAGCCTTTACTCAACGTTGAGAAAATCCTTATTATTGAAAAATATGTTAGCCCTGCTTGGAGCTCATGTAATGTAACGTAACTTAAATTCTAATAAAAACGTCCCATCTAAAACTCTTGTTATGATAAACGTCAATGTGACCATGTGATCATTGACGTATTAGGCATGGACCGCAAGTAGCCAACTTCACGCGTGTTCCAACATAAATAGGGGCGCCATCAACTACTAGCAGGGAATCTGCGTAGCAGTGATATGATTTCTTTTATTAATTATTTACTATTAAAATATTTTGGTGGAAATTATTATCAAACTACTTTTATTTAACAAAACACATCCACTTCTTATGCCATGAGTTACTTACAGATGAATATATTATCGTTTTCATTTAAATTCTAATGGCGAGATTAGTACACGTATTTAACACTAAAAGATGATGGCGATTTTAGACTGTTTTTAGCTGGAACAACTTTTCTTGGCTGTTTGTATGAAAATTTCAACCGACTGGCGGTCCATATCTAGTACGTCAATGCATGTGATGTTCACTGTGTTAGAGATCAGGTATATAGTATTATAGCTTTAGTTGGACCCGTTAAATGGCGCTCGTGTCGCGAAAAAGTAAATATCCAAGAGTTCAAAAACTTAACTATACCGGAAACGCAGACAAAAATATGTATCGGTCATTATAAACACTTCATCTTCAAAATGAATGGAAAAGTACGTCATGCCTTTTTTTTTAAATTGCCATTTTATTTTAAATATATGTAGATACTGGAAGAAACCATCGGGTTAGTGTTTTTGGGTCACACTGTATTACTGATCTTATCTATAGTTTATCTGTTTACAATTTAAACTGCACCAAATATTGAATTTCACCGAAGTTCATAACATAATTTCAAAATTGAGATGACACAGAAGAAGATTATAATTTGACGCTGAGATCAGTCTCAATTAGCTACATAAACATATCTATTTTTTAAAAGGCACAAACCAAGTCTGGATATAATCGGATAGAAATGAATTCAGATTAGAACCCAGAGATGTTGTTTATGCATCAAATGACGTTTTAAATGTTTTTATTAGGCGACATTGGAATGAATTATGATGGAGGTGACGTACAAGACGACATAATGTAACAGTTTCAATGATATAAATTAATTTAAGTAAGAAAGTAAAACAGGGTTTTCGAAATCAAGGCTTCATTTGATATGCAAAGATTGAAGTCATATTTTTAAAGTAGGATGTGTGCTGTTACACCATGATTCCAGAGTTAAAATGTATAATACCGAAGTTCTAGGTTTATAAGGTTCGCAGGAAATACTATAGCACCATAACATACCTACTGTTTGAGTCTAAGCCAATGATTTAAAGAAATCCATGTTTGGGGAGGATAGATCGGGTGCCGTGTCAATGTACCTATTAAGAACGGAACAATAACAAGCACCATGATCTTAAAAGCAGATATTTTGGCACTTTGTGAAAAGATGTTGACAGACATTAAAGCGCCATATTTTTATGTTGATAGACATCAAATCTGCGTGTTGGCAAACATTTATGGAGGATGATTTTAAGCCCTTTCCTGCCTTCAAGTTAGAAGAATTTTTTTCGGACTTCACAACTCAAATGTCACATGTCAGGGTATCAACCCAATTCGGGTGCCGACCTGGAACAATAACCCGTTTTCTTGAATCGGAACGGGTTACTTAAAACATTAATGATGATGTTTTGCCACCAGTTTATTTTGACTGTCATATATGAAGATGCTGTGATGCAGCACACTGACCTATGTTTAATTTGCAGAAAATTCTTACCTGGGATGTAAGATCATATAAAAGCACATGGGCAATAACATACCTAAGATTAACCTTTTTTTTATAGCACAGTGTTCTCATGAAATTTTAATCGCCTTTGGACCCTGGAAATGCTTTGTCATCATCCCCAGTGAGTTACAAGGCCGTTGCTAGCCGTATCATTTACTAAATTGTAACGAATCGGTTCCGAAATCAAATTTGGTGTTCATCTACTTCATCGTTCAGAGAAGGGTGGATGTATTAAAATGTTAGTATGAACGAAGTGTAACGTAACGTCTTGATTGAATAAGATATAGTGTAGCGTCTTGATTGAATAAAAAGAACAAAGCCAATAACTTCCCTTGAAAAAAGGGAGAACAATTGAATTTTGGATTATAAATTAACTTTAACTTACTCACAGCTATTTAAGTAATTTCATTTATTTTTCGACTTTTGACTGGGTATTGCGTTTTAATAAAAATTAGATACCATATTAAGTTGTCAAGTATAATTCTGTGGATGTATAAGTAGTGAGAAAATTACTGACATACGGAAGAATTATTTGGTGGAAAGATAGAACAAAATTAAAGGCGTTGTCAAAAATCCGTCTTGCATGCGATGAATCAATCAGTGCTTCAAGAACAACAACAACAATGCAAACGCTTTTCAGAGTAAGCCAATCGAAATTTTAGACACACAGGTCGATTAGACATTGTGGAAGTTCTAAATCTACAAGTAAGAACAAAATAGTTGGAGAAAATACAATGACGAGGATGATGTACATTCGGACATAACCTATTTCATCTGCATTTGTATCGGATGGCTCTCTGCCACCTAAGAAATAAAATCCTACGAAAACACTTTTTTGATGCCATCGAAGAAGTGACAAATTTTTACTGATTCGCGAGAGAAATGCTACGGGTAAGAACCCTTCATGACGGATCTATGACTAAACTATGAGCAGCTCCAACGAGGAATTGGTAAACCCTCGAATGGGTATCACAATTAATCTACTTTGACCTAAGTGTGTTGGAGTTGAGTTACCTAACTTAAGTGATCAAAATGCTATCCCAACCTCTACATAATGATAGGTCTCTTGAGTTTATGGTATCAAAACGGCGCACCAAGCGCTAATTGGGTTTTTATTCTAGCAGAATAGCCGCCATTCCTACCTACCTACCTACCTACCTACCTACCTACCTAACGAAGTGGTCAAATGTTTAAGATGCCTAAAAAAACAGAAGAAAAAGCAGGACTAACTTTTCCCAACACCACTTTTTATTTTTATGTTATTGAAATATTTTCCATCATGTAAAAAATGCCCTTGGAAATGCCTCAATCACAGTTCCTAATCTAATACCGAGGTCATGGTTTTTCCAGTTTTCAACAAACTTACAACAATATTCAAGCCTCAACACCTAAATCTTTGCCCGTATTTTCAATAAACCACGGGTTATCGAAAGGAAGTCATTGACATCTTTTGAAAAAAAGGGTTCATCTAAAAACTACAATCGATTATCATATTAACAAGAGTTTTAGAAATAAAAATAAAAAGAAAAAGGATGGAAAAATACAATAAATAAAACACCAACAATTTCATTGAAAGTCATTTTAAAAAATTAAACGACTTTATACTGTCTCTTTCACTCTTTATTGTTGAGTGCCTGTTTTTTTTCGAACAAAGTAACAATAATTTAAGAGCTACCAGCTGTGGCCGGTAAATAATACTTAAAACACGGTGTAAGCCCCCTAGAATGTTGAATGCGATTGTGTCCTGCCGGGCTATCTATTGCCAGAAAAACTGGTTATAAATACAAAAACACACACACACACACAAATCAGACCACGCTTCCCTATACCATAAAATCATCATTTATTTTTCTAGGGATATCGAATCCTATTTTACTTCTTTTATCTTTATGCAAATAACCTCTGGAACGTTGACAAGTTTTTTTCTTTGATTTTTTTAGGGTTCTAACTTAAACTTGTTATTTACCTTTTGTTGTCGAAAATAATGAGAATTCTTCTATGAAATCATTAAGATCCCGCTGCTTAATAATATTGAGGACATTCCATTCATTTTGTTAATTGAATTTGAAGGAAAAATATAATTTTAATTCAAAATTAATATCAAACTTGACCTTATTTAGGTTGCAATAATTGCATAGCTCCTCAGTCCTCATTGCCGGGTAGAGAGAATACGAAGCAACAAACGACAATGAACATGAAATGCCATTAACCCAATGACCAACTGAGATAATCATAAAAATAAATAATTTATGTGTTTCAATGTGAAGTTTTTGCCGAAATTGAGTCGAAGCCAAAAGGGATTGGATTATTTTTTGTAGAATGGAATCCAGACTGTGGTTTGAGAAAGTGTCCCAAGCAAACACGCAAACCCCCAAAAGGAAGGGAAAGGCATACAAACTTTACTCTGCGAAAGTGTAAAAACCTTAGAACTTCCCTGCAACCCTGATTCATACGAAAATTCCAAAATATCTATACTATACTATAAAAAGCTCTTACTTTTTTGAAAACGCTTTCGGTTAAACGACCCCATAACAATAAATTTATCTTGGTTTTTATTTTATTTGTTTGCTTTTGTTATGTTGGTATGAGTGTGGACTGCGATTTCTTTTTTTTGTTCGTTTTCATTAATAACACAATTAAATCGACGCACGGCGGCAACAACAACGTCCAATATAAAATAAACGGAACATAAAGTCACGAACCTAATCGTTGTGCTCTGATGCCTGACAAAATGGTCAGAATCATTGGTCGACCGATGCAGTGGTTTGGTTGGTATTGGGAGCGCTCTAACACTCTATATGAATGGCCAGGTGATTCCCATAGGGTTGAGAGTTGGTTTTTACGATCAAATTTTTATTTTTATTTCAATAAACGATATGGAAGTATAAAAAGAAAGCAACCACAGCGATTTGTATTCGTTCTTCTACCTTCAAACTGAGGGGTAAAGTATATAGAGAAAGAATCCACAAGTGTGTTTGGCAAGATAAGATATTTTGTAAAAAAAAATTATTTTTGTGAGTTTATAGGAGTAAGTGGTTAATAAACCGAACTCAGATGGCAATGAAAACACTTAATGTAATCCGGAAGGGGGAATTGTCACTTAAACTACATACTGACTCAGGGGGCATCTTTAAAAAAAAAAAAAATTATATTAAATTTGGTATTGACTGTCTTACGTTTTAAAGCAGAAGAAAACTTTCCCACGATTTTCAGATAAGAAAAAAATAATTTAAGCTTTATTGCCTGTTAAATTCTATTAGCCCAGACAGGACTTTCTAGGAGCGACGCGTCGATCTTGAAAGTCTGTGGCGACGTTTTGTTTTAGAGACGTCTTTTTACAGCAGACACTGTGGACATTCAATGTGAACTTTCCAATATTTGGTCTTCAAGTTCGGCCGATCGGCTTGGTAAGCAATCAGCCAACAAACGTAAGTCAAAGCAACGCCAGACAAATGGCGAACGTCATTACTGTTCGTAAAAGTGTACAAAGGAATCCAAGGAAATCGATTTCTTGTCAATTGCACAAATAATCAACATTTAGTAGACTTCAACTTCGCAAATTTTGAGTCAGGACTGTAAGCGTACTAAGTTCCCACATACCCACAGGAGCTCAGAGCTAGTGGATGTAGACAACGCAGTTTGCACATGGGTATTTATTTGTAAAATAAAAACTACCCATGACCATGATGATTTTTGTCTTTATCATTTACTCGTCGTATTGAGTAGGGTATATTAAACGTGCGATGACGTTATGCGACCAGGCAAGAACGGCCAGTGTTCAGTTTCCAAACAGAATTTCCAATTTATTTTTTGAAATTAACTTTTAATTATAAATTATTAAACATTATTAATTTAAAACTAGAAAATTCACGTATGTACATAAAGTCAAAATTCGGATTTAAAAAAATTATACGATTCCTTCCTAGGCATTTGAGACCAATGTTGATCGGTATTATTTTATTCACTCATACCCTATTTTACCAACAACAATTATTATTCCTTGTTTACCAGCAAATAAAAAAAAAATAATATAATGAGGGAAGTTTTAACCGCTCACTTTTCATAGCCGCAAGTTTGTCCGAAGAAACTAATTTAGGGTCATGAATTGAAAAAGAGGAACAGCTGAGTCGGATGAGACATACAATTACCATAAATTGAAAGACCCACAGAGGAATATTTACATACGTCCAACGGATCAACATTGTTGTGAGTTTGTCCTGCATCCGGGATTTTAAAATTCAATTGATTCAACATTTGGTCAGCTGTTCATTACTTTTATTTCAATTAACAACGCTCAGAATTATGTATATCGATTCATTTCCTATCTTGGCTAGCTTTTGATGTATAGAGAGTTTGAATATACCAAAATGTAGGAAATTTAAAGTTCTTCTAATAATGTTATTTTTTTTTTTTTGATTTAATCAATTAAAATCGATGATCGAAAAAACAATTCCATCTTCAAAATTTTGACAGTTTTTCGTCAATAGCTTTTTATGGAAAAGAGCTGTCAAAAATGATTATGAGATAAAGTTGTACAAAATATTTTTCCTTACAATATGCAAAAAACAAAATCATTCTACGACCTATAGAACTTGAGAAAATCATAAAAACATCTTTTAAAGATGGCGGACAACGCAGGAACTTTTTTTGTGTGAAATTTGTGGATTTAGGCTGTCCAAACGATACTCTTTCGAATAAAAATAAAATTTCGACCTAATTTTACTGGACTATCATGTAAGAAATATATGTGAAATGTGATGTACAGTACAGGCCCCTTGATGTGTATCAAAATAATTTTTTTTAAGTCCTTTATAAAAAGAAGAATTCATTGTGTTTTTTGCAGTTCTTTAAAAATAAAATAGATATCTCCTCGTTGTCTAAACTATAAAACATTTTATATATGTATACCCTGCCCTGCTATGGCGGACTTAGAATTATAAAAAAATCAGTAACTTTTATATGAAGTTTGACCAGACTGCTTAATAATTAACTAAACCAAAATCATTATTTGTCATTAAATGCTCTCTTATCGAATACAATCTTTCTAAAAACAAGCACGTGTCTATTTTATATAGATCCTTTCATACCATAAAAGTAAACTAACCAACAATTCAGTATTGGTTTCTGCGCGTCTTTTTGTTTTCGGTGATTGTCGAGTTTCTTTTTTCCGCATATTTTGTTTGTAGTATAAGGGTGCTCCTATATAAAGAACCCCAATTATGGCAATAGAAAAAAAAAAGAATAAAGTTTATTTGATTCTTTGTAATGGGGGTCGAAGGAAATACTGCTCTTGAACAATTTTTCAAGAGCATAAATCATAAAATATTTGGATTATCTCATGGGGGAATCGTATAAGAGTCGGTTACGCTTTATGTTTCAAAATATGGTCTGTCGATTGCCTTTTTTTTCTAATCATTTGAAGATATTTAATTGCCAAAATTTGTGCAAAGTTTATGAAATTTATGAAGCATACATTTAGAGACTAAAGGATTAACAATTGTTTGTTTAATTTGACTCATGTGTTAATAATATTTTTTAATTAAATATATTTAGGGGAAATCAGAAGTTTTTTGCTGATTCGACACGACAAGCTTATGTCTAACCGAGTGTCGTTTTGAGTATGTTTAGCAAAATGATTTAATGACTTTTAAAGTTAAGTTATAGTTAATAAATAGATAAATCTATACATATATGTTTTAGCACCCTATTCACAAAATTATTATTTTAAACGAACCTTACACGGTAAGTCATTTGACATCAATCTATAATATAGTTTTGTAAATATAAGGCTGTATGTGTTCATTTGTTTGAGACGAAAAATTTAAACACTTCTGATTTTTCGTGATGACAGAATATATGTGAACAAAATTGTCAATCTTAATTTACATCCACAGGAGAAACGATACAGGGTGAGTCGGAAATGTAGCACACGGAAGCGGCAGCTTCAATTATTTAATTTTGATATTCTTGTTAAGTACATACATGTAGAATACACGTCGAAAAGCTATGGAACGTTATACATACTTCTTAATTCGTCAATTTGTCTAATCCCTCCAAGGCAAAATTGTAAAACATTAAAGCTCTCGCTTCGAATAAGCTGTTACCGTAATGGAAATGTCATAAGTTGGCTGTATTTATTATACAATTGACCATTAAACAATCTTCTCTGACGTACATATATTTTGAAAAAAGATTATAAAGATGTTTCCAAATAACGTGTACATTGTCAGCTACTTACTGAAACGTCAATCATCGGTTGCGTCAATGGTCGGTTGCGTTCCTTATTAAAAGCGCCACCAAATACGTTCTAATTAAGCCGGCATCGCGCAATGATATTAAGTCGGTTACATCCCTTGTTTGTAGCACGTGCCTTAATATCGGCGGATCATTAGCGCGACCATCATGCGTCGTAATAACCAACGCCCAATTTGCCTTGTTTTTCTTTTTTTTTTTTTTTAAATCCATCGTCCAAAGATTGTACAAAGTCGTCCCTTAATTAAGAAATACCCCTTCGATTATTTTGTTTGATTTTTTTTAAAGCTTGTGTGATGTGGATTTAGATATCCAAAAAAAAATATGTACGACCGTCTTATTACTTTCCGCGACCACGTTTGTGTTTAATAAGGGCACATCAAAATATTATATATTTTAGTTAGATATATTAATCGTCCGATGCAGCAACCATATGTCTTCGAAGGATGGGGCAATGTATGCAAATCGGGAACCTAAAAATAAGGACCTAATTATTCTAACAGCGTGCGACCAAGCAGTGACCTAATATCAGTCGCTCATTTACATGATCCTACAAAACCATTGATTTGGTTGATTGATTTCTTTAGGGTGTTCCCAAGCTCTCACAGAGAATATCCTTTAAAAGTGGGGAAACTTATAGCACGAAGTTCTTGGAAAAAAAAAACATTAAAAAAAGCTGCAAAAAAACCCAATATGATCTTTAAATATCGGCGACCACTCAAATGGTCTTCAAAAAGTAATAGAAACAAACCAATTTAAGTTTGAAATCGCTGTCACCAAAACTATAGCCGAAAAAGTCTCTACAAAAGTTTCGGATAGTTTAGATAACAACTTGGGACTAGCTATTTTAACAATCTTTTGTTTGTTTTAACTTTGTATTCATTGTTGACGAGCTTGAAAGTCTCAAAGGACAAATAGTTTTAGTGGTAGAAAGTTGAAGTTGGGTGATGCAAATAGAATACAAAACAAGCAATTCACGTCGCTTTTTGTTTTTGTATATATGTTTATTTTTGAAAAATAACACCTTAATAAAACAAAAAAATATTGACACACAAATTACAGTTTATTGAATTTCCTTTATCAGAAATAAATACTGAGTAACTTTTTTTTTTGGGTCAAAGGACGAAGGGTCCCCTTAAATCAAACAAACGTCTCATAAAAAAATATCTTTCTTCTTCTTTACCTTTTTGTGTTCTTGTAGATGTGAATGTGGTACCAAACTTTGTTTAACTATAAACTTGCACTGAAAATGAAGGCATAGAAGCAAATCTATCTAAACAAATAACGTCACATACATATATGTATGCACGTATCTCAAGAGCATACACTTCATTTTATTTACTTAACCATTCCTTATCTCTTTTTGCTTTTTTTTAAATTATTTGCCACAAAATCTGAACCGCAAATACCTTCTAATCCTCTGTTTGAGTATCGAAACAGACCAAATGAAAAAAAAAACGCTTGAAATGCCTGTGTTCCTTTTCACAATAAGCGTTTCAATCGAAAACAAAATCAACAATTTAGCACAGCGAAATAAAATCAGGGGAACCCTGATGCTGGTGGGTGTACGACAGTGTATAATATTCAATGGAGCGGCTAATTGTAAACATTAGACGAATCAATTTAAATTATTTATTATTGAATCGTGAAACAATGGCGGCGAGGCGCGGAATGGTACAGTGTCACTGGATCGGCTACGGTAGCAGCGTTATTCATTCATTCCGTTCAACTACCCACATTAGCACTAATGATGATCTTAATTTATGCTATACTATACACTGCGCTGTAATACGTTCCAAGTGTTTCACTGGCTTCTTTTTTTCGCTCACTTTCTCCATATTAGTTGTTGTTATGTTATTATGCTGAATATGGTCAAACAGCTTCTGTCTGACGAGCATTTAGCTGATTACTATATAGCAAGTAGAAAACAAAGAGGAATCTTGGTCGTGAACGCCAGACTTTATGTAGCCATTCCGAACTCCGAAGCCGGCAATTCTGTTGTCCCATAGTTGCGAAGTCTGAAAGGCGAAACGCCAAGCCGCGCCACCCGCTGATGCCATTCTATATAAAGGCCGATATTGTCATCGCATGTGTCGGTTGGTCGTTTGGTTGGTTGACGAATTCGAAACCACATGGCACATGGAACGGATTGGTTACCTCCTCTCTTTCCGTAATTCAACAATAAAAATGTAAATGGATATAAATTAATAAAACATTGAAGTGTAGAAGTGCACACTGTGTTAAGCCGAGTGCAGGGCGGCGATGATTACTCTATTCCAGATGTTTGTGACGTCTTTAGTTCGCGCGCCCCTTTTTTCTGATTTAATTTTTTTGTTTTTAATTATTTTTTTTTTTTTTACATTTTCAATTTTTGCAATTTCATGCAAAAAATACATGCATACATATATAAATCAGAAGTAGAAACGTTACGTAGATAATGTTTGCAAAGTTCTCGTCTCTTTTGTTTGACTGGGTTGGTTTATTCATTCTATTGTTTACATTTCGGATTTTTGTTTGACAAAAGTTGTTGAGGGCATTGATTTTACGTGGTTGAAATATAAAAATCGGTTCATTTATGTGGAAAATATACCATACAAAGATATTATATGTACATATAAAAAAAGGAGAGTGTCTGAACTTCAAAACACCGGTATATTTCACCTTTGGGGCATGGAGTTTTGCCATCACCTTCGACAACCGGTTGCACAACCCTCTGTCTGTTTGTGAATACTTTAGTTAGAGTGTGTATTTCAATGAAAAAGTTAACAAAGTCATCGGATTCGACTGGAAAGTTTGAAGTTGAAGATGAAGAAAATGCGATAAAGTTATGGAAGAACAAAAGACTTCAAAAAAATTTAAGTTTTCCTTTTGTCACGTTGCATTGCAATTTTTCAATCGCTTAATGCTTGTGTTTTGCAGTTTCGGAAGTGTATTTCCATCAAGTTGAACAATATAGGATTATCTGTCTTAATTTTGTCATGCAACTAAAAAATCGTCTATTTTTTAAAAAAATCGTCTATTTTTTAACTCTATTAAGTAACAAAATTATCTAATAATTTGAAGTTTCAAAAGTTAAATTATTGGATTAATTGTCGTGAATTTCTCGCAAATATTTCGTGCAACTATAAAATGGTTCGCGCTAATTTTCATTTTACTAACCTCTGGTAGTGATCAAATGCAATCAAAAATTTAAAAAAAAATATTGCGACAAATGTTTAAGTTGCACGACAATTTTACGACAAATAATCTAATAACACCTGATTGACGGACATAGTTTTTTTAATTTAACAATAAAATGCCGACGACGGCAACTATTTTTTTTAATTCGATTTAAATTTTTTCTGGGGTGTTTATTTGAATGTCTGGGTCTATATTAACATTGCAGGGAAATTTTTTAGTTGCACAGTAAATTTTTTAAGACATTTAATTTAATTGTTGTTTATAAGAAGTTTCAAATTGGTAGTGCTTGATGGACATCGATAACACATGGGTACTTGAATTCGCTTATGATGCTGTCGGCGAAACCGTAGCTTCGTTTCAAAAATTAATTTCGGAATACGTTTTTTGTTTATCTTCTCTTTTCTTTTGTTTTTCTGTTCAACTATTCTATTTTCGAAAAACTCTAAGATAGTCGATATTAATTTCTTGATTTTTTACATTTTCGCCGTTCGTGTTAAGCCGAATTAAAATAACTCAGCAAACAAATAAACTACTTACATTTCGGAATATCTCTTAACAACATTGACGTTTTTCAATTCACAATGCCATGGAATGTATTTTCTTAAAAAAAACAAGTCCAATGCAAAACACAAGACTTTCAAAAAAGTTAAAATATTTCTCATCCATTAATATCGGTAATGTTGTTCATCATACAATTACATTAGGGAAGATTAAATATCCTCAAATACAATAACAATAAGAATGATATCACGTGCGGAACAGCTGGTGACTTACTCTGATTAAGTTAGAATGGGTATATCATAAAACAGTAGGGTCAGTGGGGGTCAGTTAATGAGGCATTTCAATTGAACACCGTTGGATTATTTTTGTTTCGGTTTTTAAGGAAAAAGGAAGTTCCGATGTCAACATATACTATAGAAGATGAAGATAAATATGGTAAGAGATTCATTACATTCGTGTTGAGAAAAATCCTATATGCCCTTATAGGTTCGTTAAGCAAGTTAAAGTGTACATAGGTAGCGGTTAATGGGTAGGTAAATATATCTGACTTTCATAAATGTTTGAGTAGCTTTCAATACTTAACAGAGTACATAATTCTTTGGGAAAGCTACCAGCCTAAGCTTTATTGGTAAATTAATTCAATTTGTAAAAATAGGATTCCTATATAAATTTTTGAAACAAGATGAAATAAAATACGAGATTTTTTATATAGGCAGGTTATGGTTTTTTTTTACTTTACAACTCAAAATGTTCTCAGTCAACAAAAAAAACTTGAAACATTTTATTGACATTGATTTTGAAAGAGTAATTATATTCCTATTGGTCCAAAATTTTGCCAAAAGCTTTTTAGCTCATATATAAGAGTTTTCAAAAAAGCTACCCGAGCGTAATATTTGTGATAGTTTACTTCATAAGTTACTTCCTACAACAACAGCTATTTGTCAGTGAAAGTCCCGCTAAAATCGGTCCAGTAGTTTCTGATCGGTTCATATATAAGAATATGCGAAAAAAGCGACCCGGGCGCCACCTAGGGAGCCCCAGTGCCATTTAGAGGGTAATTAAAATAATCTAACTCACTTCCTACAACATCAGCTATCTGTAAGCGGCAAGTCCCGTCAAAATCTGTCAAGCAGTTTCTGACCGGGCATAAAAACGATTTTTATAAAAAAAAAAGCGACCTTAGCGTCATCTAGGGAGTAAATAAAATAGCCTAAGTTCCGCGCTACAGCATTATCTATCTGCAAATGAAGGTCCTGTCAAAATCGGTCCAGCCGTTCTCGAGATTAGCCATGAAACCAGCCAGAAAAAAATTTTAAAAATGTGTGTTTTGTTATAAGGGCTGTGTATGCTTTCATATTGGTTATTTTGACATTACAAGCAGACACTTCATTTTTATTTATGTGTATAGAAGAAATGTTAGATTTTCATTGCCACCTTAGTAGCGATTGAAAGAAATAAGTAAGGAAGTTTTGTGACAACAGATTTACACCCCAATTCTACTGTTGTGAGCGTTCACAAGTTACAATCGGTTGTGATTGATTTTTATGAGGATTGTTGTGACTAGATAATATTTTCCATATTCTACCCTAAAAGTCACAAAAAAACTCACCGCAAAATGGTGAATATTATTGCTCAATTTGGAATAGCTGATTATGACACAACAGAAGAAAAACTGCGAACACGAAAAAGTCACAAAATCGATGTCACCTGCATCTGTCAGAGTCTTGTGACTTGTGAGGTATTACTGAGGATAGGCAGAATCGGGCTGTTAGACATTTAGCTAAACATTTCTCTATTTTGAGATTCGTAATCGTCAAGCACAACAACATTGCAGTTTGTTGTTCAAAACTAACATTGGTTTTTCCGATACATTGTGACGATTCGTCGGCGGTAAATTTTATTAATCCAGAAACAGTTCTACGTCAGATAATTTCTGGTTTAATAACACCTACTCCGCGTCCATTTTTACTGGCTGAACAGAATGGTGTAGCCTGTAACTGTAGCCTGTAGCTCTATCAAAGCTACTGAAAAAAATGTAGCTCATAAAAGTAGCAAGCTCGTCTACAATAGTGTAGTTTTTGAGATTTTAGAATTGTTGAATACTTATCCTTATAAGGTGTTAACTGCCGCTGAATTTACTTTGGCATAGATTATTATCCAAACATTCCAAACCGAAATTCAATCACAAGTTTTTTGATCAAAACGACACAGCACTTCTTCACTCCATCTTGACATTGTTTGCTGCTCCGCAACAGAGAGAAGGATTAGGATTATCAGGGTTTTTTTACAGTAATAGTTTGGTTCTGTAAGTTAGGGTTTTTTTTTGTTTTTTTTTTTTACATAATAAAGCGAGAAGAGGGTTGTTTAGTTTTTAGGTTGTTATCGCATGATAAAACAGATTTAAGATAAACAAAGTCCTTATTACAGTTGTCCATCATTATGTTTATAGATAGTTTTCCGGATGACAATAAATTATTTGTTTTGCCCTCATTTTTTAGTAGACCCACTGAAGCTGCATCCACTTTTACTTTGTTTTTCCATCATGATATTAATCTTATCGGCATTATGCCAACGACCCTTGTGTGTACACACATATCAATCTTTGAAAGATGTTACCTAGTATATTCACCCTCTGATTCTTAATGATCACTATCAAAATAAAGTTGAATAGATCGCATGACAGAACATCTTTTTTCTGGATCTTTTATTGACATCAGTAGTCTTGTTGAATGTTGTTTCTGAAATTGAGTATTAACCAGAGTCATGCTGAATAACTGGACAAGTTTTTTTTTTTCTTTGAAAGTTAGTAGAGTTCATCTTTATAAATTCTTTCATAATCATCCTCAAAATAAAAACGTATGTGTATGACTTGGAGTTTTTTGGTAAATTCAAAATTCTAGCATAATGCTGATATTTGATCGTTGGTAGATTTTCCTGGTCTAAAGTCACACTGTTAAGGACAAATTTGTTTGTCCATCAATATCTTAAAATGTTCCCATCACATGACTTATTCCTATATAATTGGTGAAAACTACTTCGCCATAACGAGCGAAGTAGGTACTCAAGCACATTAGAATGAATTTGATCCTCTTCAGTAGATTAAATATTTTTTAATTAAGTTCCTACAAGTAAACGAAATAATGATCCAGATATGAGACAGAATTTCCCATAGCTATAATAATACTCACAGAACCATGCGTTGTTGTTTGAACAATTTAAATTTAAACAGAATCTTATTCTATTATCCAATTAAAAAAAGAAACCAACTTGAGTCCAATAAAAATAAAATGTGGGTTGCCAGACATAGCTAAACCTATTATGCAGACTGAGTCCATGACCCAGGCGCACATTTTCAATGTAATTTATCTGTTTGGCACTATTTACAGAGAATCATCATTCATCAGCATAAAATCACAGTTTAAACTTTTTGTTAAATTATGTATCTAGGTATATCTTGTTTGGTTATTTAAACAAATATAAAAAACAAATTCGCGCGTAAAATGTATAATTAATTAATATAAGTAAATAAACTTTATTAATAATTATTTGCTTTACACAAATCAATTTCACTCAAAAATAATTACCAGCAAAAAAAAATCCCATATAATTTATTTAAAAGACCATATTTACACAGGACAGGAAATGGGTCTGTTCATTGATACCACACCCTTGCAACCATTAAAGGATATATTGTTTATTTTATTTACCTGCCTTATGGTTATTTGAAGTCCTTTGAATTTATTTTTTATAGGTAGGTATTCCACTAGAACGGTATTATAATCCACATAATAAATGGTCACAACATAGAAGGATGTATTTTTCCACCAAATAACCACATTATTTCAAACCCTTGTCTCCTTAACAGTAATTTATATTCAAGGAAAAGTGAAAATTTGAATAAAAACTCGTCCAAGAGTGCGGTTATGGAATATAAATAATTACAGTTATACACAGGAAATATAATATATTATCAGCATCAACTTTAACACACTCATAATAGAGAAATGAGTTCACTTTTCTTTCAGAGAAAAACTTATGTCCTTCAAGGAAGAAAAACTTTCTTTCTTTTCAAACTTTACACACTCTCTCCTTTAGGTAGGTACCTAGGTACTTTTTGTTTTATTTTATCAGAAAAAAGAGTTTTCTCGAAACAACAAACAAATAGCAAAACTGTATGCTCACATATAGAGAACCAAGTGTAAGGATCTCAGAAAATTGTCATCGACTCTTGGTATAATTCTTTTTTATTTGAATGTGCCCTCAAAACAGGATACGCAGGACAACAAAAGCCACACACACATTTAGATAAACCGACGACGATGATGAGCGTGTGTCTACCCGTTTCCGCGCTAAGCTCCCCACTGGTAAGTTGTCTCCCCCAAAAAAAGAGGCCAAATTAAGTATCCATTTCATGTGAGCGGAGTAAAAGAGACCGATAAATGAAAAACGATAACGCAAAACGAAACACGATGTCAAACTACGGCGATTAACTCGGTGTATTCTCTCACAATAATCGATTAAGATGAACTTCTATAGCTCCTCCATTTATATGTGACGAGCCACGACGACGTCGATGACACAAAACTACACCGCGCGACATGAACGATATGACAGTAGAGTGTGCTGCCGCTGCCGCTGGCTGACATACATGTTCAATCATCAACACACAAATTAGAATTAAAGGCACCACTCAGTGTCCCAGAGTGTACAAATCCAAGTTGTGTAGAGAAAAGTTCTGTGTGCCTTTTGCCTTGGCTCTGCAGCCACCATTGAAAATTAACCACCCTCTCTACTGTGAAAAGTGTTACCATTGGCTATTTATTTACTTTTAAATAAAAACATACTGTGACATTTGAAATAAGCGTTTTAAATCAATGAGAATGATTTTTAAATAGAATTTCCGGTCGAAAGAAAAGAAAAGTTCATATTTAATTCAAATTATAAAGAACGATTCAAGGCTGGTTAGCTATTTAGTAAACTGACAATTTTATGAAAATGCTATGTTTCTACCAAACCCTATTTTGAGAAAAGCGTTTCCACCGGTCAAAGATTCGATAACTATCAATGCACTTTTTCACAAAATTTACTATTAATATACATATAATATAATGTCCAAATTATGCAATTTAAGTGAAAAATCAACAAAAATTCAAAATATATTGCAGAATTCATTGAAAAATTCATTGTTGACATCTAAACTGAACATGAATTGAAAGCGTTTAGTCGAAAGGATGTTTGTTAAATAATTTGCAAGGAGATTTATACATGAATTTGTAATCAGGAAGATTTAGGATTTAAATTTGCACGGTAAATCTAGTGATTTATGGATAAATATGGTAAAAAGCATATGAATGACTATAATCGATTCGACTGGCGGAGATATCACAACACAATGAGCTGTTTTCTTTCAAAATAGTCGGAAATGTAAACAAAAAATTGTGTTTTTTTTTTGTTTACAGAAATAAGGGGCAATTTCATAAAATCGATAATCGTTTCATAGATACTGTCTCTATCAAATCGTTTTAGTATAATAGCATGGAATGTATTTGGCGTTGGCTTCCAAAAATAGTTGTTTCGTTCCGTCAAAAGATGGCCATCACCCATGGCCATGTCGATATTTCTACATATACATATATCAAAATATATTTATACATACATATAAATAGGTACCATAAGTGTAAACCAGTAAATCGACCAAATCCTCTCCCGATACCAATAGGTTTCATTTGGGTTGAATTGGGTTTCTATTGGACAGGGCACACAAAGTAATTAGATCGTTCACACCTGCAAGTTCTCATTTGGTGAACAAGGCTTCGAAAACCCAATAGGAAACCAATACAAAATAAATCTAATAGAGACTTATCCTATTGAAACGCCATGAGTGTAAAACGAACCTTACTCTTCCGTTTCGTTAGCCCTGAGTTTAAAACGTTTATGATTTTTGGCTGACTGATGAACATTCGAAACATCGGAATCATAAAATTTCAATACTTTACCAAAAACTTACGACTAATAAAAACTGATAAGGTATGTATCTCATTCCGTCTACCAGAGAATTGTAGCGTGCTCCAGGCGCAAATTCAGGCGATAAAAGAGGTTTTATCTTGGCTAAAGGAAAACGTGATACCCACATCGGATATCCGCATCTCTCAAACAGCCAAGCAACTCGATGCTGTTTCCACAAACTCGGTAACGGCCCGCAACTGTCGTTTATCTATAATGGAGATGGCAGAAAAGTTTACAATTCACCTTTTTTGGGTGCCGGGTTACACATGCATTTCAGGAAACTGTAAAGCAGATGAACTCTTTAGGGATATTGGGATACCTATCGCTACTATTAAAGTGATACTAAAGTAAGATGCTATTAAGGCAGCAACGTAAGCCACTAAAAAATTCAATAATTCAATTATTTATTTTAATTTTATTAAATTCGAATAAGGCAACACTGAAATCAGCGCAAAGGGTAATCATCATAACTAGAGTTTGTCTTCATCCCTCTTATTCCGGTAAAGTGTACCTTTATCCATGGTGTGGTTCATGGAATTCATCTCTCTGTGTGTATTGTGACATGCGAATTGCGACGTCGAGGACGATGAAGAAAAGTGTAACGAGAAACAACAAAATTTACATTTCCATATCATTGCTAAAACCAAAGCACAGCAATCCTGCACGACAACAACGGCTACCAAGACGAGAGCAGAGCATAGTTTCTGTCGCATAAAAAATTAATCAATTTTTTGATGCCGCCGTTGTCGTCCATTCCATCGAATCGACTCGCGTACCATACAGAGCTAAGCTACATAGTTCGAAATAAACAAAGCAGAAAAATTCTGTATGCATGAAAAAAGAGAGAACTACCCTGCTGAGCCTCTGAATGTATCTAGATACCTACAAATAAAAAATGAAAAGAGATAGATGACATATTCGCCACCATGAACAAAAATTACATTCAAGTCAATGAAATATAATTAAATAAATAATATCATAAACAATTACTATTAAAACAATAAAAAAAAACTTAATTTTTTGTATAAATTTTTATAGCGAAAACTCTTAAACCAGATAAAAATAATATTTCGACACAAAAGAAGAATCAAGTCCCAATCATGTGATGAAAGATAATAATCAAAGATAAGCGCGACAGCAAACACTTGTTCCAAAGTTCAGTCAGCCAAGTTAGTAGGTATCGTTTTTGAAGGGCTTTGAGGTTTTGTGTCTTTGTTGCACCCCTCAAAGTAAGTGGGTGGTGTGAGCGGAACAACAATAGGCTGTCTAGGCTAGGTGTGTCGTTGTTGAAGGCAAAATGTCAGACAAAGTACCTCCGGAAAAATTTTCCAATCTCTGTTTTCGTGGAAGGGTTGTTTTTTAGCTTTTATTTATTTTACAATTGTGAATAGTTTTTGACTACCTAGGTACCTATACAAAAAAAAGATGTTAACCCAATAGGGCTTCTATACCTCCGTTATGTTATGATTATTTTGCATAGAAAATTGTGAATAGTAATTCAATATTCACGGGTTGTTGCCTGCATGAAAAATTTCAAAAACAATAAATCACATGATTTAGTGTCTGTAGGTCAGGGTTAGATAAAACTGGATACCTATGTCGGAATTAATTATAATAATTTAAAAATATTATTGTTTTAATTTTTGTTTTGTTTATAAATGTTTTTATATCGTTATAGTTGTCATCATTTTATTACTCAAAGCTTTATGAGAGTTTTATTCTTATTTGACGACATATTATTATGTGTCAGTTGTTTTGGTTCTGACATCGAGAGGGGGTGTGCCACTGCTGGTAGATATAAATGTATGGTGTGTTCGTTTTTCTATTGTTACGTGCCATTGTCAAATATAGTTGAGTATTATTTTTCTCGAGCACTCTATTTATAGATGGCGGCAAAATTGTCTGCTGAGTTATTATTAATTGGAATTTTTGTATTTTATTGATGAATGCGATGAATTGAGGTAGGTATTAGTATGTACGTAGAAGGTAAGTATGTAGGTGTATTGTTGAGCATGAGATATGAAATATGATTTGATTTATTAGTTAGGATTTTGTTTTGGGAGAACATTATCGGAATTTCAAATGAATAAATAAACTTACATATACTGCATATACGATTATAATCGATTGAATTTTAGTTAGGAGCTTTGCTTTGTTGCGTAACTATGTACATACAACTTAAGCGGTAATAATCACAGGTGACAACGTAGAAAGCCTATTATTTTTTCAGCAATTAGTTAAGTGGTGAATTAAATTTATTTTGTTTATTTTTTCTCATTTGAGATACCTACCTACCTACCTACATATTATGTAAAATCGTAAATTCTTGAGTCTCAAATGAACTTTTGTTTTGATTTGTTCTTTGCTCTTCACTTAATTAACTACAGTAACTACTACTTAAAGATAAGGTGAAAGGCGGTCCGAAAGTCAATCAGTTATTTTTTTGCTAACGATAAAGCCATCAAAAGTAAAGATCCCTAATTCTTACAACGCACATTATGTATGTATGATGTTTTAGCGGCATAAGCCCGAAAAATACTGGATAGGTAGGTACTTTTGCTGACTATTTTCTTATCCACCCAGGCCTATTCAGAACAATTATTAGAAAAGAACAGAGCATCCCAAGTGCAAACAGTTTAAATATTTGGATCAATGATCAATGGTTTAAGGATCTTGTGATGTCGACATCAACCATCGCGGGAGAACTCTTCTGCGGCCGTAAAATAATAACTTAGCTAAAGGGAAGGTTCTAAGCTGCTGTTTTTTCCAGCAGAGGTTAAATAGGGTTCACAATGTTGCACGATGCAAAAAAGTAAGGGAGCAAATTTGCAAGCTCTAATGAAGATGACTTGCATGAACCGCTGGAATGAAATGACAAAGCATGAATGACATCGTGAACAAAATAGTGCTGTCGTTACTAATAAGAATAACGATAGATCCTCATTTCCATTTCTCAAAATTTGATTTGTAAATTTTGGAGAAGCGTCCACCCATTTATGGTTATATAATATTTTTGCTTGCATTGAAGAGTTCTTGATTATTTAAGCAAGAAATATATAACAGTGAAAATCAGCTTCAACTTGATACTATAGAGTTACGAACAGCTATCAATTTTATTTGAAGACAAACAAAGCAACAGCACATATAACGTCATACCTTAAGAATTTCTAATGGCAGACCCTGATGCTACTTTATTAGTAATGCAACAACAAGAGTGGAGACTAATAGAACAAATTAAACTAACCCCACTGACTGAAAGGATGGTGTTATTGTTTAATATTGTTCCACGTGGTATCACTATCCGTTTCAAAGAATTTATAAGCTACTATTATTCTTGTCCAAGATCGAGTCCAAACAGGGTTTTGCAATAGTTTGCAATAACAAACAGCTTGCGAATCTTCTTTATTTATCGCGACTGGATCCACAACAACCCCATTTCACTGGTTCACAAAATATGATCAAAACTCACAAAATGTCGGCCAACTTCCCGTTTTATTGTTCCTCGGACTAGAGGTTCTTTCTTCTTTATAAAATACCACTTCCGAATAATCATCGAAGTACGATTTTCTTAATTCTAATTGCATCAAGATATACGGCTAAACTTCGCCAATGATACATATTCTGTCTCCTATTAAATTGCCCTTCTTTCTGATTTAAATTAAATCTATCAATCGCTTTAAGTATAAAAGTAAGAGGTGGGATCTCACAGGCGGAACTAGATCGGATGTTAAAACGAATAATAGAATAAACAAATCCATCGTGTATTCGGAAATCTTTCCCCTTTGTGTAACTCAAATATACATACATAGTTTCAATAAACACAAAGTGAGACTTTTAAAATTAAATTCAAGTTTCGTATCATTTTACACCTGTGATCCATGGAACACGGCCAACAACTTGAGAAGGTCACAGGGTTTCGTTTAGTGACCACACAACAAACAAACGAAACGTTGAGTTGTTAGTAGGAAGGTACGAAAAGTTGATGCACACACATAACACAAAGAAGGGTAGATACACGATTGCATAGCAAAGAAGTCCTTTGAACGGAATACTCCAGATGGAAGACGTTAATTTATTGGTATTTTATCATAAGGTGTTTTTTTTTATTTTTAATCAGAATCACATATCTAAAGAATAAATAAATACAGGACATCGTTACAACTCCGACCACCGCAACAAAAACCATCGTAATATCTGTTGCCTCTCGTTATTTTACCGCTATTTTTTATTAACAATACTCTAATAAAATAACCAGTTGAATTCCTCCCCTAAAATAATTATGGCACCGCAAAGAACGACCATCTGTTAATCCAGTAGCGGAACTTTTGGTGTACTGTGAAGTACATAGATTCTTTCTTTACCTATAACACATGAAATAGTTTGCTTGCACATTGTTGTTAAAATATGTTAAATGTGCGTAAATTATAAAACGATTACATTTCAGATAATAGCTGCAGGATGGCCCAAAACGTAACACCCTAACGGAAGATTCTATGGTTAACTTTTGCAAGCGGCAACTGTCAGTTTTGTTTTGAAATGTGTTAAGTAAACAGATGGAGAATACACGTGGACAAGTCATGAAATGTACTCCCCAAGATCGCGGAATACATCTGACATTGTAATTGGCGCAACGTGAACAGAATATCTTTTTCGTCCTGCGTCAATGACAGCGACAGAAGTAACGCCAAAAGACATCATAGAGGACTACAAAGGAAATATCGCTTATAGGCTTGAAGATGAGCGATAAGGAACTATGATCAATGTCAATTAATGAAATGGGATTGCAAAAGATGGATGCAACCTCAAACACAGCTTGCTGCGACAGTTAACATTTTGAAAGATGTACGTTTTCGATTCACATAGTGTTCGATTTTGGCTATTGACACTTGCCGGCAAGATAGCTCGATTTGGTCGGTCTTGATTTCTTCCTTGGGGTTTTCCGAAATAGTCGTGTATGAGAAAAAGCCAGAAACTTTATTACAAGCTCTAAAAGAGAAAGCTTCGATCAAAATTACACTTGACCGAGTATGCTGTGGTCGTAGGTCACATCAAGTAATCGTGCATTAGCAATGAAAATGTATTTGCCTGTAATATACCTATATGCTATCAACGAGAACGGAATCTCAACATCAACGACTCGGGCAAAACGTCACGATGGATAGATATCACTTGGAAGTAGTCAAGGATGTTGTGTACCTACCTACTTGGGATCCACTATTGCAACTCAGAATGACATCAGTGCAAAAATCAAAAGAAGAATTACTTTTGCCGTTTCTTCGGGCTCACAAGGTTCTCACAGAACAAAGCAGACGTTATATAACACCTTAATCATAACAGTACTGCGCATGGACTTTAAAAGATTCGGATGAAAATTAAACTACATACCTATGTATGGGCTACACTATGAAGAAGATGATTCAATAACAAGCTCTACGGGCTATAGAGCGGTGCCTGAAGCTACCAATTCTTTTGTGCGCGTTGTCAGTTCTACAAGATTGAAAGGGACCTACAATTTTTGTCGAGTCCGAATGACTAATGCTAGATGATAATCTTGGAAGATTTGTCATTTCATGTGTACATAGGGTTCGAACCGACACACTAACGAAAACGCCACGGGGCAATACCTATTGCAAGCTCCCTCAAACAGATGGCTCACATAAGTGGAAAACAACCTCAGCAAACTTGTGGTGCGTATTTGGAAGCGGCTTGCTAAGAACAGAGTTGGTTGGTGAGATATGTTGGATGAGGCCATCTTGGGCTGTGAGCGCCGTCTTAAGTAAAGTAAGTAACAATATTCGGATAATCAAAATTGCATGAACAAAATTTAAACAACAGATAGCTAATAGTATGAACTTTTTTATTAAAAGGTTTCATCAAGCGCTTGTTTGTCAGAGAAAATAAATGATTGCTGACCACTAACAAAGTTTCTCTAACAAAAAAAAACTGATAGAGCTGAGATCTAAACTAGACTTAGCAGCATTAAAGACGTATACCTACCTACATACCTAAATAATTAAATACATAGGAATCAATGCATTACGATTATGTATTGCAATCGGTGGTTCCTAAAAATACTTGAACTACCTATTAAGCTTCTAAAGCCCAACGTGAATAGAAATTGGAGTTTATTTAAAAACAAATAATTACTACATTAAGTTGTCTTATCCACCAGACAAACTGTCTCTGAAATATTAAATTCAAAATTCATAAAAATTAAATTCAGAAACATAAAAAAACATACCTACCCACGTTCTTTATTATAAATGTTCCACTTAAGTGTTTTGTAAACCCACAAAGCTAAAAATAGCTACAAAAATAAAAGTAAACAAATTAAAAGAAAATATAGCTTTTTCCTTCAACTTTACGATTTGTTTACAAATAAAATGTTCACGTTTAAAAAACTACATATAATTTGTTTTCTTTTTTGTTATGGCTAATAAGATAACATTGAATTCCGTTGTTGCATAGGTACCTACATATGGTGGTATAGTTTTACCTGCCTTCTTTACCATTTTGATTGCATTACAATGTACATTTTATCAGATTTAATTAAAAAAAAAAAAAAACTAAATCCAGAAATTGGCAGTAGAAAACATAAAAAAAGAGAATAGGCAACGCCGCTTAAAAACAGGTAAATTCAAGTTATACAGACAAACGTTAAAGGATTTTTGTTGTTGTTTCATTCATTTCGTCTGTGTAGTTGTAGTGTATCAAAAAATAAGAGTAAAATCAGAGTCACGAAATAAAAAATGGCGACACTTTCTAGAAGTGTAAATTTTGTTGTCAGAATTCGGTCAAGTATGTTATTGCATCTTTTATCAAAATTGAAACAAAATTCTAACAATAAAATTAAATAACACATTTTATTTTGTTGACTTCTACTCCCTCAACTCATAAAAATAAACTTTTCATTGATGAAAATTGAAGATTTTTTCATTGCAGTGTTGCCATCAAATGCCATTCATGTCATTTTAAATTTAAAAAAAATATTTTGACAAGAGAGATCAATGGCTGCTGTATTGACGACCTGCTGACATGAGAGCGAAAGAGAACAACCGAGAAAACATTTATTTTTAGCATGGCGACAACAAGAAACAGACTATTTTGATTTTGGTATCTTTCTCGTTTTGTCTCTTTCACTAAGATTTTTTTGTATGCATTTGCATGTCCGGCCACTTTCTACTTGGAATGGAAATTTACAAAGAAAAAAATAAATAAATTAACGCACCTGGTCGATCCAAGGACTGTCGTCGACTCATTTGCGGTGTTCAATTTTATTATAAAACGGTAAATCTCGTCGGCGCCCAAATGATTTTCTTCATTCGCGGAAAATTCAGGGCAATTCCGAAAGACGAGCAACAAAACGAATTACATCTCATTACACACACACACGTACGCACGATTAGGCACCACAAATACACCTGAAAAATATACTTTTGTTTCGCTTTTCACATTGAGGACTGAGCAAACAAGAAAGAGAGTACACTTTAACTTGGTTTTTCCGTTTTTTTTTTCTTTACGATTTTATTGAATATTGATACATTTAACACACCACAGCGATAGCAGACGATGAATTCTTTTAAAGAAATATTTATATTTTCATTTTTATTTTACAATTTTACACAGAAAAAATATAGGTTTCTATTTCATTTGCACTTTTTATTGAATTTTGCACTTGAAATTCCTTGTTGGTGCTATCGCACGTAAAGAAGCAGCTGCGGCTGCTTTGGTTTTCCTCTTCTTTGAATGGTGACGATAATTGTGGAAGATGAGGATGGATGGATGGTTTTGGTTTTTTTGTTTGATCGACTTGACTGGGTGCGTGCAGAGGTCGAACTTTTAAGGAGCCGCAGAAGAAGCAGGTACAGCACCAAAAGATTGCATTTTCACAAATTTTATTTTGGAATATTGTAATTTACACTTAATCCGATAGGAAAAACTCGTTAGGATGTTTTTAATGCATTTTTTATGAAAATGTTTGCTTCTCTACGATTTTTAATGAATTTTCACACGGAGACCGTTTACTGTCGTGATGTTGTGGCAGACTTCACCTTATTTCTCTGGGCTGTTGGCTGGTGTGGTGAAATACGTTTATGGATGGATGAGTGAAAAAGATGGTGGTTTTTTCTTTTGTAGGATTTTTTTATTGCTTCTTTGTGGTCTCTTTTTGGCGCAAGTTGCGAATGGTGAGTTTTGTTGTGTAAGGGTTGGTAGCTTGTGAAATGTTTTTTGTTAAAGGTGGAAACAGGAATATATTATGGTTCTATTGCACTTTCATGTTTATGGAAAATCTTTTTTATGATAGGAAACTCGAGTTCGAACTCACGAGATTTTTTAGGCGAAATAAGTGAAGGGTGAGGGTTCTTGAGAGGTGGATACAAATTATAAACATGCAACTTTTGTCTACGGGAGGAGACGCAGGAGTACAAATAGATGATCTGTGCCTATGACTGCTTCAAAGAGGTTATTTTTTGACATTAAAGTAAAACAAGGACAAAGCGAAACCTTAAGCCGGCCATATACAACTGAACCATCCACCCAAATAGCTCAGAGCCAAGCCAAATTTAACATTGTTTAGATGGCTTCAAGTGGCTCCGTAGCCTCGGTCAGAAAAATGAGGAGTATTGTTGTGCCCCAAGGTATTAAGTGGGCTAATATAGATGTTGAGTGTTGAGTCACGGCTCTTTTTACTAATTCCTCTTTACACTACAAGTAGAGCATATTGGGTACATGCAGCTTGTGGACAAAATACCGTGTTTAGACTGGGAAATTTGAGACCGGACTGGCGAGAGTTCGTAGGCGAGAGGAATGAGGGTTGAGCACTCTCGTGAGGCAGCTTCAAATTATAAACATCGGAAGCGTGAGTACTGTTCGAATTCCAAATTTAAGGTTTTTCCCATTTTGTTCATTATCTGCTTGACTACCGATGTGTTAACATCACAGTATTTTCATAATAAAGCTAAATACAGAGTGATAGAATATGAATTATTGGAAAAGGAAACAAACAGAAGCATTAATAATAATTTATGAGTGTTATTTTCTTTTATAAAATGCAAAAAAACTCGCGTCGTACAACTGTCTCACTTCACAAAAATTTCACCCACTTGAAGTGAGGCGTCCTCAATTGAGGACCTAATCACGAGAGTACTCACCACGCCAGACTCAAATTTTCTAAACACGGTCGAAGTGGGTGGAATCTCCTGAGTTGATATTCTATTTGATTTTATTATTCTATGGTCTATATGAAGCACTTTAGCTATAAACAACTTTTTAATTTGAAGATCCAAAGAAAAATAATTGTTAGTTGCGCATTCCTTTCCAGTATAAAATACACAAACTGAGTTGGTTGCCTTCATTTTTCCGTAGTGTCTATTTATATTCACAGATTTGATAAGTGACTTATGTCGAATTCCTTTGAAATAAAAAGTTGACTTTTTTCGGACTAAAGTTGCTTTTTTTCCGAAAATCATGATCCATAGACAAGAAAAAAGTAGCTTTTTTTCCCCTCAGATCAACTTTTCTTGAATCTCGATTTGATAGCAAGATTCGCACATATTTGCACACATACTTAACAGATTTGATGTCTTCTGTCAGACGAGCTGTTTAATTGTGTAGTTTGGTTTATTTTAATATAGATTTCTCAAATAAAATAATTTTAAAATAATCTATTGGACGTGAACCTTGTTGTTAATAGTGCAATATGTTAATAAAGTGAACTTAAGTGAATTATTTATATCGCGTCTATAAAATATACACCACACAATTACAGAAAAAAAAAACAACTTTATTGTTTCAACATCCATAGGAAGGAAAAAAAGTCAACTTTTCCGATCAAATCTGAAAAAATTTAAAGAATTCGACATTAGATCGAAAAGTAGGACAGCAGCCTATGGTTTTTTTCTTTTTTTAACTTTTTCCAAGTTTACTAACAAATAAATGAAAACCTAATTCCTGTCGCCAAGAAATCTCTCCCGAACCATTGTATATGTATATTTTAATAGTAATGTCATAACTAAATTTCCCTGGCGGACTTCTAGGTTTCGGTTTCCAATCTTGAGATTCCGATAATCTTCCCAGCACGTTTTGCTTAAATTTTTCAAATAAAATACAAATTTATTTATGTTAATAATATTGTTTGCGAAAATCACCATAAATGGATCCTTAAAATAAAATAAATTAATTTACATTTTGTCTGACCTCGTTCATTTTGGCATACATCTGAATGCACCCAACTAAGTACCAACATTGGAAAGTAAAAGCAAAAATATTTCAACAACGAATTTGACAGCAGCTGACTAGTCACTAATTTATTTGACAATTTGTGTTTTTCCCAACCAAAAAATTTCGAATTCCAAAGTACAATTTGCATTGTCAAAATATATTTTACTGCTAAAAATGGCTAAACGTTTGAGTAAATTAGATCCAAAAAAAACTTTGTTTCTTCTCTGCGATATACAAGAATCTTTTCGAGCAGGAATGCCTTTGTTTGATAACATGGTAAAAAATGTAATCAAGTTGGTGAGTTTTTCTTTTCAATTTCTAATTGTGGGACCTGTGCTCTGATAACAAATTTCCCAGAGCTTCTCAAGGGTGTATTTTTTTTAGTTTGTACACAAACCATACTTATTTCATTTTCGAACCTAATTCAAGGTCAATACTGGAAAAGTAATGGAAATTCCTCTTATCGCCACGGAACAATATCCAGAGAAATTGGGAAAAACCGTAAAAGAAATCGACGTTAGCTTTGCAGCTGACATAATAGCAAAAACTAAATTCAGTATGATGGTACCACAATTGGAATCCAAAATTAAGGAACTATTTCCAGTTCAGAAGCCAAAAGATATTGTTCTCTTTGGTTTGGAGGTAGGTACTTTCTTGTGAATAATTTGCATACCTAGTTGTGATGATTTGCTATTTTTATATTTTAGTCCCACGTTTGCGTCGAACAGACTGCTATTGATTTAATAGAAAATGATTATAAGGTCAATCTTGTGGCAGATTGTTGTTGCTCTCGTCTTAACCAGGACCGAGATTTAGCTTTGGAGCGATTGCGGGACTTGGGATGCATAATAACGACTAGCGAAAGTGTTATCTTCAATTTGTTGCAAGACAAAAACCATCCCAAGTTTAATGTTGTAAGAAAGTTTGTTAGCACACCCTCGGAAGATATGCAACTTTCTAAGATTTATCCAGCTAAATTGTAAGGATGTAATCCAGATGAAGTGTTTGTTTATGGATTGCGGAAAAAGTGCATTTTAGTATTAGTTTTATTTGTAATTAAATAAACTGATGGTTTTAAAACTGCAAAATCAAAGAATAACTAACTAGAAATGTTCTAAATGCTTCGGAGCTGTCATAACAAAAGAGGTATTTTATTTTAAAATTCTACGACTCTGGGAAAAAATCATAAGCTTAAGCAACCTATTGAACATCTGGAAACAGTTTCCATTCATATAAATACATGGCTTTCCTGTTGTCTTTGGTATCTGAACTAGGTTCACACCTGCACGCTGACGATTCGGATCAAATGATTCAAAAACTAGTTTAGCTCCAAAGCCTTATCTTAAGTGCTTTCGGTTTTCGACAGTAGTTTCTTGAAATAGCTTGTATTTACAATCGTTATTGAGATCTCAACAACGACATTCAAAAATAATTCTAAGTTTTTGAATTAAAAATTTCAAAACGTTGTAATACAAATTTATGAAAAGCGCATTCGTTGTGTTTTGCCAATTTGTATGAATTAATTTATAATTGATTTGTTTTTTTTTTTATTCAATTTGTTTTAAATAATGTTTTGATATCCATGAAATTATATTAAGATGACAAAGAAGACGAATGTAAGGTAAGATTAGCTGTGCTTGATGGAGAAGAGTCGATTCCATCCAATTTCTCATCTTCCAACTTGTCAGTTTCATCGTAGAACCGTCATGAGGTTTCTCTCGCAAATAACGACAGTTTTGTCACTGGGAATAAGAGAAAGGTTCTTCAATGTCATCGAAGAGGTGCTTCCAAAAAATTTTTAGGGCAAAGTTGTAAAAAATATTTTTTCATTAAAAAATTAAAACCTACCATTCTTTTTGATCCAGAAAGCAGTACATCGATATGGCTGGGCTCACGCACTCCAGATCGAAATTTAAATACTCAATTATTTTGAAAAGTTCAGAAGAAATATTCCCGAGTTGAACGTACCGCGTATAACTTCATTTAACTGAAATATTTATTGCAATTTTGTTTAAGATGATCGGCCTATAGAAATATTGTAAGTGCATGGTAGATAGGATGTTTGCTTCGCAGTTTTGCTGCAGCGAATTGCATAAGTCGATCGGAAATGAAAGCTCAAACAGCGATGCCGTAATATGACAACTTTAACATTCGAGCCGACGATGTGGAGGTGTATTTCTCGTCGCCTCCGCTTCAATACTGGCAAATGCAGTAGCCACAGTTCGATTACTTCGTCCTATTATTTCTTTTCCATCTGCATAAGTGAGTAGTTGAATGGACTTTTCTATAAACTGTAATAATGGTGTTGACTTACGTACAGATTTAAGAACAGTTGCTTCAAGAATAGGATTTAGGTTTCGTCGTCAATCGTTAACCGCACTTTATCTAAATCCAGATAGACTCCCCAACCCGCTTCTCATTAACTCTCTTTTTCTTTCTGAGCTTCCTCTCTTCTATTTTGCCTGTGAAGCTCTGGACTATTTTCTCAGTATAGCTATGGGTCTAATTCTAGTGGTCAGCAAAAGATCTTGCGGTCTCTAGCGATTTTAGGTTCGTTACATAAAATCCTCTCATAGCGCCAAGTTGGAGTTTTGGCTCCATGGTCCATGGATATCCGATATTTCGCCAATTGCGCGGGAGTCTACCATCCTGAACCCGTTAATGAAAGCGTCGTCGTGCAGGCTGTTGCCAACGACTTTTAAAGTAAATGTACCCTCATTTCCGAATCTGGCATTAAAGTCATCCAAAATAATTTTGACGTCGCATTTCGGGCACTTATGTATATCCTACGTGTTCCTATAGACTAACTTTGGAGAACCAAGAACGAACAATTCCCAAACGACTCTATAAACTTGACTAAAATAACCCACTATCAGTAACTAGGTATTAGTTTGAAAGATTTTGTATCTAAATGTTCGGTGACCGAAAGTTTTAAACAAGTAGTTTGAAGTTGCAAGCAAATTCTTTTAGAAAAAGTATTAAGATTGCTTATTATTTTTATTCTATTTTCTTAAAGTTAAATAAATAAGTTTTTAAAATCAAGAATAATTTCAAATGAAAAAAATTAAGCCATTTTTGTTACAAATTAAGCCTCAGAGCCTCAACCAATGAAATTATGCCTAAAAGGCTTAATTATGCCTCAAGTGGTATCGCTTCATATAACTGTTTTGAAAAATATTATATTTCTCGAAAATGGCTTAAACGTTCAAACTAGTTGCACAAATGTATTATTGCTCTAAAAATAAATGTTGACCTTGCGAGCTCTAGAGATTACGACCACGATTATTGTCAAAAAGCCACTTAAACAAGAATAAATAATCATAACTAAAATAAAGCAAATATTACCTAGCTGAGCTTCGTTATTAAGCTCAATTCCTCTTGTCCTCAAGGGAATTAATCGAAACCATTTGAAGATTCATGGCACATGCTGCGTTTTTTTCTTATGAAACTGATTGCAGGAGAATCCACTTCACCATCTTCACATCTTCTTTCTTGCATTATCAATATTCTATTCCTGTACTAATGAAGAGACCTCAATCGAAAGGCCTGCGTTTCTCCTGTTGCTATGGCTATCCACATTGCTGCGCTCTATCTAAATTAATATTTTCTAACACCTATATCATGCTATAGCTGATTGAATCTTAAGAAGAACGCTCATTGTGGTGTGCGTTTTGTATTAAAGCAGGCGCCCGGACCTGCCTTCTCTCCATTGCAGTCATGTGGAATAGTTTTTTTTGCTAAAGTTGCACTGATTCTTAATTGGATATTTATCAAACTAGCGATATCTAGCGTTGAATCTTTGTGCGCAAAGCGTTTCTGATCGTTCTGGTTAAGGTGTGTAAAATTTATTACTTCTGCCATGTCTGAATGTGCGCGAAGGCGGCAATGAATGCACGTCCCGATTCTTTGGAACTAGAAGCTATCCAATTTGGACCAGAAAACTAATTGAAAACAATGTTTGAATAAGGGATTAGCTAGAGCACATTCATAAATCTTTGCTTCCTTTCGTTTTCTTCTTTTACAGGATGCTTCTTCATCATGGAGATTCCGAAACGATCCTTTTTAAATATTCTGTATCAAAGGCGGCTCGTAAACCAACGACCACTCCAAATCGAAACTACCGATAAGGAGCCGAAGATGACATTCATGTCATGCAGAACAATTTTATTGAAAACGTACAGGTACAGCGCACCACAGTCAACTATCATGGGGTGTCCTTTGGAATAGTGAATGTATGGTGGCCTCTATTATGACGCACAAGTCATAATCTCTGTAGGCGGTAATAAAATACCCCTTTTGATCTGAGACAACTCAATGGATATTTTATTTTATGATGCTCCTAATGTGGGTTGTCATCTTATTGCAAGAGTTACGTTGGCTACTTGTCTTCGATGGTGAACAGAACACAGATGGCTGATATACGCATGCGTGCAGTTGTACTCGATGCTAAAGTCAAGCTGAATACATGGTTATCGGTTTTCTTTTAAGTGCAGGACAAAAGATCGAAAATCAATTTATGATCGATACAGGCGAGTACTAGGATACTGACTAAGGAAAGAGAAATGTATGTAGAAAGTGGTTTATTTGTGGGTGCAAGTTGGATGAGTTAATCTGGGTCAAGACTTTGGTACAAGAGGTACTGAGTTATAAGTATCTCTCCGGGAATTTGATTTGTTAAACTCTTTGTTGTGTTTAATCTTAAGGTGAGTAATATGATCTTGTGCGGAATTAATGGAGTATCGTCACTCCTAGAATTAATGGGTGACATCTCTTTTTCCTGATGGAATGTAATCTTTTAGTTTTGCGTAGGTGTGATGACATAAGGTGTCGGGTGGTACGTAGGTAGTTTGAAAATGGTGAAACTTTGTCTATGAAGTCAAGTAAAGGATAAAGCTGACAAAGATATCAACTCATAAATACTATTGATAATCTTGAAGCTTTTCGTCTGTGGTTTAAGAAAAAGATGAGCGATCATTTTTATAGTTCAGCTTTTAATCATAATAACTATGCATCATTTTAAAGAAAAAGACACATCACATACCACATCTTCATTTGTATTTAGTGCTCAGGATCAGGAACGTCACAAGTTTCGTTTAAAAAAAAGACGGACTTTAGGGTTAATATTTGTTAAAAGAAGATTTAGCCAAGGTGATTTGTTAGATTCTGCATGACTGTATATTTTAGTGACGTTTGTTTGATATAAAAGTTTACATATTCTTTTATATGATATATGTACACTTTAATTGGCCCCCACGTTGGGCGCCACTTGTAATTACACTTTCGGTTCCGTTTATCGTTTTGAGCATATTTCTTATGAGCTGGAATCAACATACTACCGTCTATTTTTGATCATCACTTATTGTGATTACATTGAGTTTTCTTCTGAGTAAGGTGATCCACATCCATTAATTCAACTCAATTCATTAACTTTGTTCAATTTGTCAGTGACATTTTAGTCCAGTTATTTGGTAGTTTTACCTGGAAAGTTTTGGTGGGGTTTTAAATAAAAGTTATTTTTATAGATTTTGGGGTGCTCTTTTCGAATTTTTATTTTGCCAACTCATATCTTCGCCGGTAGATTGCCGCCACCTTGAACAAATGGCGGTAAAATACAGTTTGTTGACCGCATATCTCCTCCTATTAATTTGAGATAAGAATAGTCAAGTTACAAGTTACAGCTTAGGAAATTTCTTACATATAATGGGTCTTCTGAATAAAAATAGCTATATTTGTTTTTGTTTTGCATGTAAAAATCCTAGCATTTGCCTTAAAATCCAAGCTTAAGCTTTTTTTTTTATTCACAAGGCCTTATTACTCATGTCTTATTATTAATAGTTTCAGCGTACAAGCGCCGCGAACCGAAAAAAACCTAATTTTCAAACCAGGTGCTTTAAGTTTATCCATTTTGATAATTCAATGTCACATAACCCAAATCATCTTAGCCAATTCCACCCCATTAGTCACTGCGTTAATGTGAGATTATTAGATGCCAAGTCTTACCAATTCTTAAGAAAAAAACGCTTGTGTTTCCGTGTTCCCATTTTGGAACGTGTCTGCTCATTTGATATTTCGCGTGTTGAACTGCGGGTAGCAAATTATTTGTAACTCATTAATTGTAATCCAACTCACTTTTCATTTAAATTTCAAAGATTTGCCCTCAAAATCAAGAATTGCTCTTTTAAATGAAACATGTTTCTATGATTTTTTTCGTGTGGTTGTGTTGTTTGCATACATGATCTAAATGATTATCATTAAACAACTCGGATATCTTTGTTTGTCGTCCGCATCGAGAAATAGATTAATAAATTCAAAAATAGATTAATAAATTCAAGTTCTAGCTTTTGATTTTTTTTATTCACAAGACCCAAAATATTTCAGTTTTCTCAGTAAAGCTTGGCAATTTCGTTTCTGTGAACGTTTTCTGAATTCCATGCATTTTCTTTTAATGTTCTTCTTTATCAAATGAGCACTATCACAGATAAAATTGAAAAGTTAAACACACACCAACATTTATCACACAATTTGTTAGTCTTGTAAAACCTAACCCATGACCTTTTTGTGGATTAGTTGGTTTATCTAATCCAAAGAGAAGCATATTAACGTATCACCTTTGCACACATGTAAATTTCTATAATCTGTATCTTTATTATCCCTGATCTAATCCTCCCCTTGAATACTTATTTAAACGAAGCTAAGTAGGTGTTAACCTACTCTTATATAAGTAAATCCTTTTCCAAACAAATCCACATAATCAGCAACACGTTTTACACTCATTTCCATCCATTATCAGTTAGCAAATATCTTAGCTTCTTTAATTTGAGTGTTTCCAATAAGAAAGATACACAAATAGTTAATTAATTATTTATGGACATTTTACCGTATGGCAAATCGCATGAAATAAATGTTCAACATTATTATCCGCGTGCGCTATTCCGAAGTTTGACTTCCACAAATGTTTCGAAAACATGCCAACCGACATAAGACTTTACAAATGACAGCAATCCCAAATCAGATAAGGCACACACTCTTATGGTAAATTATAGTATCCATCGGATGTGAGGATGCGAGAGGATACGCAACAAGAATTTTATCTTAGATTAATGCCATCGCTGAACTACCAGACTTGCAAGTTTAGCGTTAAAAAACAAGCGTGCGGAATGTACGCCTCTCACCTAAAACACACAGAAGTCATGGCGCTCCGTTCAAAAGTTCCTTCTTCCAACAACACGATATGGTGTCTCTTCATCTAATGTCCCATCCCATTCCAATGTATGCTACAGGATATTTATTGAATTTAATTATAAAATCACCTCCTAGTTTATAGAATTATTCATTTTGACCCTTCGCAGCGATAAAGTACTTCCGTGCCAATACAATAAACAAAACGATCTACGATACCGGTGGGTATATAACACCGGAGGCTATACGCCCACAGTCTAATTCACATACTTAGTGCAGAATTAATTTCAATAATCTATGTTTTTTTTTGCAGGACCCCCTGGAGGAATCGGGCAGGAAGAGCAGAAAAAACGAAGAAAAATCCCAAATTAGATTCCAGATATATCGTAAATTCCGCCCCTACCGATCTTCACATATTTTTTTTAAAAGATAGTGTGTGGTCATAGATAATGGCATTAGGCTTCTGGCTTTTTCTCCTTGTTGTACCCATCGTGGGGCATAAATATCCACGATTCTAAGAAAATGCGTCTTCAAGAACTCCCGAATGGCATATCATGGGACGACTTGACTTGGCGTGGTAATAATCGCAGTTTAAGAATCGACTACTGGGTTATACATAGATATAAATGTGGTATTTATTTTTTCGGTTGGGAACGCTACGATACGATCAGAAGAAGAATCAACATCGCTTAATCTTATTGCATGATAAGGGCAAGAAGCGCACGAACTACGTGTGGTTGATGGGGATTGGCATTGAATGTGGAATAAGAAGTCGAAGAAGCCAAAACCGAAGATACGGGTTGGTAATAGAGAATATGTTGCGGTATTCGTATTGCAAAACGGTTTGTTTCTTTGTATAACAATTTGCGTGATATTGGTGATCCTTGGCTTTAGAGTTGTCGGTACTGGCATTCGACGAAAAATATGTTTTAATTTACTTCGTGGTAATTATTTCGGTAATAAACAGGTAATGAACAGGAAATGGAATTAAAACGAACATGATGTCGAAGATGAGCAACAATGTATTTAACAGGTGTAGGTGAATAGAAACTTGCATCTTCTTTTTTCCCGTCAGAATTGGGGATCACAAGACGCCTATATCGAAGAATTATTTATAATTATTATTGAAATATTGAAACGATTTTTTTTTGTTCAGATAATGGTGTTCGAAGCTTTGTTTGTATTAAGTCTATAAAACACAATGATGGTTTTGGAATTGTACAATGTACATATAACAATTTGTAGATCTTGTATATAAATTGAAAACTTAATGCGTGATGATGTTAAAGCAGATTGATAAGAGCTACATATACTTACATATATATTAGTCTAAGAGCCCGTGGCCGTCAGACCTTCGTCATTTTATAAAAGCTGAAAGTTTGTCTGCACATTACCCTACAAGAGGTAGGAACATTGGGAGAATATGAAGTTTGGATCGTGGTGGCTTTGGCAGGTAACGGGAACTAAAGGTGTAAAAAAACTTTCGTCATAGTATAAAGCTTAATTTATATGTATATGGCAATATAAGAAACCACGTCTTTCACTGTCAGACACTTTGGGTGGTGGAAAACCCCGGCCAGACAGCCCTAAACTTAACAAAACGAAACTCTATATTCCCGTCATAGTATAAAATTTTATACAGGTTGATTCGCATTAGGTGTGTCAAATATATAAAACAAATAGGCTGAGAAAAAAAATCGTACAGGAGGGAGGGGGCAATTTTCTAAAAATTAGCTTACAACAGAAAAAAAAATATGAAAAACAACGGTAGGTACTAACCTACAATATTATGTTATAATTTTTTAAAAAGCCTGATTTCTCTTCTTTTATTTTCCTTTTAAATAAAGTTATTTTAGTTAATAGTTTTTGAAAAATTAATTTGCAAACCCAACATTTTGAAAAAAAATTTAAACTAATTTTTTTTTAATTTTCTGTAATTACTCTATTAAAGAAAATAAAAAAAATTTGTTTAAATGCTCAAAGTGTCATGAATATCTTAAACGGCACAACGATGTTGCAAAGATAATTCATCAAGAACTCGCCTTAAGAACAAAATTTATCAATTGCAAGAAACCATATTACCAGTATTAAGCTGATGAAGTGCTTATAAACAGTCACCCCTATTACGGTTGTCAGATATCAACACGATAATTGATATTTGTCAAAAAAAACGACAGTGAATAGTTTTGACGATAAACATGGTATTATGGTTGTCAAAAATATTGTTCTTTATCAAATTTTCAATCAGTTGCAAATTATCTGCTGACAAATACATATCATTACTGTTATTAAAGAATAAAAGTGAACTTTTTTGGAAATTATTTTATTGGTGCAATTATTATACGGTAGTTTGTGTGAAAATGTCTACATTAGAATTGTTTTTTGGAACAAACGATATTGAGGAAGAAAATGCAGTGGAGCAATGTAATATTCGAAGACATTTACGAGATGCCTCAAACCCTCTCGATTTGGATGAACATATGTATGTAGTTTAATATTTTTGTTTTCAAATTGATGAAGCAATTAATTTGGTATGTTTCAGATTTGTACAAAACTTTCGGCTTTCGAAAGAAGCGTTTGTAAATGTACTTAACGACGTAAGTGATAAACTAAAACCATTAAAGAGACAGCAATCCATCCCAAATGTACTAAAGTTAGCAGCTGTCTTACGATTTTGTGCACAAGGAAGTTATCAGTTAAGTGTTGGGAATGACTTTAATCTTGGTATGGCGCAGCCAACGGTGTCAGTCGTTCTTAAGGAAGTACTTACCGTCTTAGAAAGGTACATTTGACCTAAATGGATCAAATTTGATTATACACAAGAGGAAGAACGTCTGGCAAAAATATACTTCTTTGAAAAAAGTAGAATCCCAAACATTGTAGGTGCTGTGGATGGAACACATATTATGATTATTGGCCCAAAGAAAGATCTACGGCACGTGTATTATAACAGGAAAGGATTTTATAGTATAAATGCTATGCTTGTAAGTTTGGAATACAGTTAATTAGACAAATAATCATTTAAAATTATATTCTTAAGATGTGCGATCACTTGATGTATATTAGATACATAAATGCTAAAAATCCTGGAGCTTCACATGACGCCAATGTATGGAATATGTCACAGCTAAAAGTGAAGTTGGAAAATGGATATCGTAATGGACGAACAGACTTTCGGATTCTTGGTACAAACTAACTTAGACCTATATTAATTTTGTTAAATGTATGAACAACAATTTTAGGAGACGGAGGATATCCTCTTTCACCGTACTTGATGACACCATATCGTAATGCTGAAGATAGTTCCTTGCAAGCAACATTCAACCGGAAGCATTCACAGGGTCGAAATATTATTGAGCGAACAATTGGTGTGCTAAAAAGCAGATTTAGATGTACATTGCAAGCACGAGAACTGCATTATCTTCCTGAAAAAGTTACCCAAATAATTAATGTATGTGCGGCTCTCCATAATATTTGTGTAAAATATAGAGTGGACTGTCCTGTTATCATAGAAGAAGAAACCGACATTGTTGAAAACAACGACTTCATCATCGATTCTACTGACACATCATTTAGTGAAGGTAATCGAATAAGAGATTCGATTGCCAGATTTATGTAAATAAAAAAACAAATGTATTAAAAATATCATTTTCTTTAACCTTAGCAGTCTTTATTTGTTTTTAGCGTCATAATGCTTATATCAAAGTTAAGAGTTCCCTTCAACTTTAGGTATTTTACTTAAACTATGAACTAATATAAAGATAAACAGATATAAAAGAGAAAAAAATAAAATAAAAAGCATGCAAAATAAAAATAAATTAATCAGTTAAGTAAGTAGACACCTACGTATACTAAAATGGACACATAAAAGTAACTAAAGTAAAAAACAAAAAAAAAAAAACTAAACTAAACGGAGGCAATAACAAAAAGTAAATGCTTCAATAACAAAAAATAAATATTCTTAAAAAAAAATCACATAACACTTCAGTCCATAAAAAAAGGATTTGGATTCCAATGCAGGTAGGTATATTGACTATTTATGTCATCTGATATTTTTTTTGTTCCAGCTCCAATTGATCTATTTTTATTTTCAATTTTGTGTTTCGGTGGTTTTCTTTATTTCTTGTATATTGTTTATATACACGAAACTTTTCTTTTTTCAATTCCAACTTTTCTTTTTTTATTTTTATTATCTCACTTTTGTTTTCTTTATTCATTTGATATTCTTTCTTTTTATAATATTGAATATCTTTCACACTTTTCTCAATGTTGGACAAACTAGTTTGCATTTCCATCATAGTGTTTTTTAAACTGGAGTAAAAGTTTTCCTGCGCTGATGTCTGTCGTTCCAAAAGCACCATTCTTTGGTTGTCGTTTTTCTCTTTCCATGATATATTTCGGCGATTCAGAGTCGGCGCCACCGGCGTCGACTGCAGTGTCACTTCCATCTCATCATCAGGATCACAAATTGGCAATTCTAAGCCAAATTCCCTTCCTGGTGGATCCACACACGAATCGAAGTGCATGAGCCGACTGACTGCTTCCTCGGTGTCAGTGAGTCGATGCAACCTATTAGGCCCACCACCAGTTGCAGTTATTTCGATTTTGTTTTCGGTTTTCTTCTTCTTAATTTTACATTTTAGATCAGCCCATACCTAAATTTTTCAGAATAAAATAAAAATTAAATAATTTTGAACATTATGTAATACGAAGTGCTTACTCTTTGCCACTTCGTTGAATCTCTTTCCGGTGGGCCTAAGCTGTTCAACTCGAGACCAATCTCTGCCCACTTTTTGTTTAGTGCGGGTTTTGTACAGATTCCCTTTGCGACGTCTGGGTTTTGTTCCATCAGCTCGACCAGTCTTCCTAGCTTCTGCTTGTTGCTCACAACTTTACTCCTTAATAAAAAAAAGTACTCATATAAACAAATTTAATCAAATTAATATATCTATTTTATATAAAATACTTACATTTTTGATTCAACTTTAATAAAATAGAGAAATAAAACTCGCAGACGCAAAACACTGAAAACAACAGCAACAGTAAAAAGAAAATGAAACGTCAAATAAAATGCCCATTCACAGTAGAATGTTGTTCATTATTCACAATATATCAAAAATCTATCAATTGACAATCATAATACCGATATTTCATCGGTTTGATAGAATTTATCGTTTATCAAACATTTGATCTTTGACAACCGTAATAAGGGTGAGTGTCTCAAAACTTTATTGGGATCACCAAATGAGTACTGACGACACAATTATGGCAAACTGCCCAGTTATTGTGTGGATCGACAAATCGAATCAGCGTGGCTTCATAATAGATATTGCTGTTCCATTAACCGTCAATATGAACCGAACTTTTGGTGAAAAGATATCGAAGTACACGGATCTGGCTCACGAAATCAAGCAACGAGAAAGATTAAGAAACATACGGATTATACCTATTGTCATTATCTAGTACCGGAATAATTGGGAAAAATGTAATGGAAGAACTAAAAAAAATGCGACCAACTTTTGCATGATATATCAAAATCCATCATATTAAATACTTGCAGAACTTTTCGCAAATTCTTGCAACAACCGTGATCCAGCCAACCAAAATCCAAGGGCTAGAACATGGTCTAAGCTCCAACAGAGCCTAATTTCTTGGCATAGCCCTGGAATAGGTGATTTCCAACTCCATAGGAGTTGAGAAGTTTATTCACAAAATCGATAATAATATTAATAATAATAATAATAATATTTTTACTATCACCTTTATTACGGTATTATGATTGTCGTTTGATAAATTTTTGATTTATTGTGAATGATTAACAAAATTCTCTTGTGAACGGGCATTTTGTTTGACGTTTCAGTTTTCTATTCTTTTCCTTTGTGATTGCATTGCTTTTTTTTTATTGTTTTAATTTATTTTCGAGTAAATGAAGTAAATATAATTGGTCTTTTTTTATTATTATAGGTATTTGTGTTGAAAAAAAGTGATAAAACATTTTGTAGAAATAATGGAACAGACAAAGGAAATGTGCATTATGTAGGTACAATGTATGTACATACATGTACCTCCTATTTGCACACCAAACAACAAAAAGAAAAACAGTCTGTGCAAGTGAATTTTAATAAAAATATGTTAACCGAACAGTATTAATTTTATATTGTATAAATAAATATAAAAGTGAACAATACACTGCGTTTTCTTACAAAACAAAACGAAGTAGTTCTAGCAAAATTATTTATCAACAGCGAATTCGCGTTTGACTGAAAATTTGATAAACACCAATATTTTTGACAACGATAATACCAAGTTAGTCAATAAAACTATTCACAATAGATCTGACATCTGAGTGGCACTCACAGTTTATCAAAAAAAATTGATAATTGACAACGATAATACCGATGGATCAATTTTGTTGAATAACAATATTTGACAACCGTAATAGGGGCCTATGTGTCAGTAAGCCACATTGCCTTTTAAATGCAACAGGTGTTGCACGACACTATAGTTAGAAGGAGTAGAAAGATATTGAATTTGGTATAATGGGTATAGAGAATCAGCTGTTGTTGACATTCACCCATCGGCCACCAGACCAAACTAATCTGGCCAATCAGATTACTTCACGTCAAGGAAAAATCCGCAAAGCAGTGCATGAAAATCTTGACTTTAGCGTATTCATCATTAAGTGACACTTATACGGTCAGTCATTTGACATAAATCTATAAAATAGAAAAAAAAAAGAACAAGGTTGTATGCTTGCATTTGTTTGACGAAAAATCAAAACACTTTTGATTCTGCCTGATGACAGATTATCATGTGTACGATGATTGACGTGCGTCGTTTGACTGACCGTGTAAGGTTCACTTGGCAGTTGAAAACATTTAATTGTTATTTTTTTTCTATTCCTTTTATACTCGTATTACCGCATATAAAATAGATTATTATTTTTGTAATCCATTCCTGTGTGCTAAATAACTTGCAGCAATATTAACAGATTACAAAGATGTCCAAGCACCATATGCTTTTACCACATCCTCTTTACACAATGACAAAATTCCACCATGATGTGAAAGCGATGTTTGTGCAACCCTGATGAGAGATTGCTGATTAGATGTATCGTCGGGAATCTCAACTTCTCTGTCTTCAAATTCACAGATATAAATCTACAAAGCTATCCGTTGGCTAAGTGATCGAAGTCTCTGAATGGCTTTTCCTCCAGCCAAGAGTCCAAATACACGTTTCTGGCCTGCGCCCCAAGAGAATTTTCATTTTCTTCGGCACGATGAGACGCCGGGCACATTGCCGCGTCACCGCTGCACCGGCTGGCTATCGTTGTCGCACTGCATCTCAGATATTTAGTGGGAGATCCTGAGGGATTTTGTAGGTTATCACGTGAAACTTTTAACAATTTTATGCGATACCATTTTCATGTTTAACTTATATTATATAGATTACCTTTAGTGGCATAATGAGCAAGAGCACCTGTGGCAACAGCAATACCCAATCAGCCATCGGTTGACAGCAATTTCCCACCACCTTTTAGTCTACCCATGCCAGTCAAACTCTTAGCATATTTTCATAATATGCTTCCGCCACTGGCGCAGGACAGCGTTGATGTGAACCAAGATAAGAATCTTGTCTGATTTCTTGTTTGTAGCGGTCGGCGTCCTATCGCATGCCCATCGTGTCCACTTGCTTGTGAATCGCAACCATAAAGATAAGGCCACTATATTGACGACACATTGCAAAAGTGTCACTTGGCCATGGCAAAATGGTCCTTGAATGTAATTACGGAAGTCCATTCAAATGGACACCGCGGGGAACGTTTCGTTGCGGCAAAGGGACACCATTATAACATTTGGTTGGAAGTATATGTTTTTTGACATCTAAATGAGCTGATCGCATGCCAAATGTCCGGATTGCAAATTTATGAGCTCAATGGACGTTTTCCACTTTGTGGACAATTTCACTTTTTTTTTTTTTGTTTGTTTGTTAGTTAAGTTGGGATTAAGGTACTTATTGCGAAGAGAAAAGAAATGAACGCTAAAAGGTTTTGCAAAATTATTACCCACAGTATTATTATTGTATCCACAAACAAGACGACAACCAACAACTTGATATTGAGTGGACACAGATGTCAGTTTGACAGTCAAGTTTTAATTTAAGGAAGTATTCTGTACGAAGACTTAAATTTCACAGAATCGCAAAGACGTTTTAGGTTTAGTGGCAGTTGATACATCATGTGTCAGGTTTTACTTTCTTTTGTTTGACATTAGTCTTCTTCTAGTGGAAGAGCTGTTAAATGTCAATGATTTTCTCGTTGATCGTGATTGTTTGACACTGAGACAACGGTGACTGAGAAATATGATGAAAGTTTAGGTATTTCACTTCCAAGCAAAAAATGGTTTTCTTCAACGATTGATTAAGCAACTGTTGTGAAACGTAAAACCGATTCCATTTTCCAACTGGTTTGCAATAGTTTTTATACACTTAATTGTGAATAATACTTAAGAATCGTAACGTAAAAAGTCCTGCATACAAAAGTGAGAGAGGGTAAAAGCTTTAAACTTGTGAATTAAATTAATTTGTGTTAGAAGTCTACTCTGCTTTGCAACTAAATTCATTTGCGATCGTCAAGTGACCAGTTTGGAAATAGTTTAAAACTTTTTGTATATAATTATTTCATATTACTAAAAAGGAAATGGCAGCAAAATGAGCCAGTCTACGAACTACAAAACATGTATGTTTCACGTTACTCACGTTACTCTATCAACATTATTGGATTTATATAATCGACGCCATTTTAAAGACATATTTGGGCAGTCAACCATAACGCAGAATGCATTACATATCTTCGAATTCGATGATTCGAAATCTATTATAACAATACAAACACTTGCCAAACACAACATCGTATACTTGGCTGGGTCTCTCGGAATACAGTATTGCTGGCAACTAAATTGTTGTTAAGTTGTGCTAGAACCTATCTGCGTTCTAGAAATAAGCTCTTACGAAAATAAGTTTGTTGGGGCATGACCACAGAATTAATAACAAAAAAAAAGTCACATATGTCTGAAGCAATCCAAACTATTAATCATAAATATAAGGACATCCTCAATCATTAAAGAGGTGTAAATTATTCTAGGTGAAATTAATAGCTAAACCACAATAGATGTTTTTACAGTCGCATTTTTAAGCCATAAAAGGCACAGGGTCTATCTAAATTTTAAAAAATAATAAGAACATTGTGTACCTCGTTCATATAAAGACAATTTGCTGTACCACTGTATCAGTTAGGTCAATACATAAAGTTCTTTTTATACAACCCGAGATTCCTTGAAAATTTGCTAAAAACTAAAAGCTATCAGGTTTATTAAATAGAATTGCCGTATTCCTTTTTCCACATAATGATTACTTAATACAAAACCACTAGATAATGAGTTCTTTGCCCGACCTTGCGTATAGCAGGTTATGTGTTCCATAATATTATGGCAGCAGTTTATGGTAAAGCTAAGAGTATCAAGATTTATTAAGCAACAATCTACTCGTAAACATTTTTAAGACTTGTAAACCAAACATAGTAACATGTGTCTGCTGATCCTTTTGGAGATGCTTCATATTCATCTTGTTTTTTCTTCGGAAAAGATTTCTATATATCGGTCTATAAAAAAACCACGGGGTGGCATTGGCGGCGTGCAGCAGTCCACGTTATCTAGATGGTCAATTGAAACGGAAATTTAAAATTAATTTTTTCCTCAGTGAAGATTAAAAATCTAGTTTTCTAGTCACACGGGCGGCGACGAGACATTGACGCGTTGTGCCGGTTTTTCTATAGCCGTCTTGATTGCTCACATGTTTTGTTTGGTGTGCTGCAGACGCATTACAACTTTGCAAATATCGAACTCGGGCGCTCATTAAATGAATCAAAAAATGGGCAGAACATATTCACCATATTGGGCCGAAAAACGCTGTAGTACTTACTATACGGACTGAATGAAGATGAGCTTTTTTTTTTTAGCTTAGTTGGATTGGAATCTCAGCTGGAATTCAGATCAAATAAAGAAGATTTATTAATTAACAACAATCATTTATATTAACAAGCTTGACTTGACCATATAAAAGGCTGGTAGATGGTTATAATAGTGTTTGCCCCACGTAATTGCGGCAGCTATATCAACTTCATTATGCTTTTCCTTTTATAATTAAGTGGTTTCCGATTGAACTTTATTTTACTAGACACTTACACCTGTGTGTTATTTCTTATAAGTGTGTTCCAAAAGTGGACTGAATCAATTCCATATTGAAAAAAGACTTAATACAAAGTCGCGGTATCATGATAAGCAAGACGGTTATGTAATACAATAGCAAATTAAATTTTCTTATGATATATGGCATCATATTGATGACAAGTAATCAAGCTTCCAAACTTGGTTGAGTGGATCGAGCAAGGTGTGTCTTCAAATCAAACGAGTTGATTAAAAAATATCATATAACAAAACTGAGTGTTTCTCTGCACGGAAGTGCCAAAGTTAACACGTTTAATACAATTATAGGATAAGAAACTATTAATTTCAAAACAATGTAAATATGGGAGACGGACATAACACCGAAATCCAAAAGACCGAAAACCCAAAAGACCGAAAGGCCAAATGACCGCAATTAATATTATTTTTTTTTTAAATAGGGAATTTCATGGAACAAAAAACAAATAAAAAATGTTGTTATAATTATACCAACACAATAGCCCTACTTTAATTCCCGGTAGGATTACCCAATCTTAACTGTTGGGGACACCTAGGTACTAAATTGAAAACTTTGGACTCAGGTGCCCGCCAGACGAGCGGGAATGACTACAGAAAGGGAGTTAAAATCACTTGAACCCGCAAAGGGGGCCACCCAGGTGCTGTTAAAGTAAGTAAAATACCCTCAAAAGGTATATATATATGAAAAAGAAAGTAAAGAAAACACAAAAGCTCGAAAAAGTTCTCCCAAAATCCCGTAAAATTATTTAAAATGAAAACTTTTTTCATTTTAAATAATTTTTTCGGGAAAACTTTTTCGGGCTTTTGGGTTTTCGGTTTTTTGGATTTTCGGTCTTTTGGCTTTTCGGTCTTTTGGATTTCGAGATTTTGACCCCAACGCTATAAATATGTACATCGTTGAGAGATCACAAATATTAAGCGTTGCGAAAATAAAATCTAAAAAGCCCAAATTACATTTGTAATCAATGTTTTAAAACAAGCATTTTTTTTTACTATGGTAAGGGGGGGCCTATTTCGCTTCTTCTAGGAGGCGATTTAAAAAAAATTAAATAAAATGAAAAAAAAAAGTTTAGGCCCATTGTTTTAAAACTGCGAAATGAATTTTCAATTTTGCCTTTTATGTACTTATACCCCAATCAAGTACATACCTCGCCTTTTTTAAAGGTTCTTAACACAATATTCTGGCTCCACTAGAAGATTGTCAGCTACAGCAGCTTAGTTTTATTTGATACTGGTGATGGGTTTTTACTTGCTCAATGAGGCAAGTATTGGTTTAGAAAACTAAATACTGAACGGTTGGACGAATTTTCTTCAAGCTCGTGTGTCGTATTTTTTGCTGATTTATTAGAGAAGGAGGTTTGGTTGGATATTTGGAACTTTTGATCATCTTCTAGATTGCGGATTGTAACTGCCTGAAAATAATAGCGACGGTGCTGGAACTGTAGCTGCAACTGGAATATCCGTCCAAATATTAAATACACAAAAATCCAATATTACGAACACAACGCGACGCAGCTGTACTCGGTGCTGCACAAGTTCACCAACTTTTATCTTTCAACGTACGCATTTTTGACGTTTCAAAATAAATTAAGAAAAAAACAATGAATGAACCGTGTTTTGTGAAGAAATATTTTATTTTTATGTGTTTAAATTTTAAAAGCAATGAAGTTAATTTGACTGATTATAGTTGTGTTTCTTTTGATAATTTGCCAGTAAAATTTTAATCAGCTTATACAAATGATATAAAATGTGAGAAAGTTGTGCAGCTCCACTCTGGGCATGATAAAAACGAGACGTACGACACGCTTTGACATCTGTTCCAGTTGCAAAACATTGAAACCAGATTAGATACAAATATTTTCCAAAAACATGGAAAGCATCTGTGCGTAGCACATGTTATTTTAATTTTAATTTATACCTTTGGAATTCCACACGAAGTTGAATGAACTTAAAAGTCGGGACAAAATCGGGAATTTTCTTGAATCGGGACAATATCGTGACCGTGTTTAAATATCGGGATTGTCCCGCCAAAATCGGGACGTCTGGCAGCTCTGGTCGGGTACGAAAGCTCTTGCAATTTGTTACGATATACCTTTAATTTTTTCCTTTAAAACAACAGCCGAACGAATTTGTTGTTGCAAGTGTGTAAAGAGTAATGAGAGCACAACTCTGCTTTGGGTATGATAGCTAACATTTTGGTGTCGTGATTAAATTGTTTGTTATCGCACACTGAATTCAAAATCAAAATTTCCACCGTATATGTACTAGTTTATTTAAATAACCACTCCAGATGTTTTACATCGACTTGTGTCACAACAGTATTCCTTTCACTATCTTTGCAGGCTTCTAAAGGGTTCTGTCTCTCGATTTGTCGGTCTTTCGGTCTATGAGTGATTTTACGCCAAAATGATTTTTTTCTTAAAGATGCCTATCAAACATAGCTGCCACATCGTTAGCGGCTGTACCAATTTTGAAGAACTTTAATACCACTAAAGGATTTGGGGTGGGTGCGAGTTTGAGTGTGTGCAAGTTTGGGTATGCCATATGTGCATGTTTGAAAAGAGTAAAGTCACCCATAAGAGTGAAATAATTTCCCACTAAAATGTTATTTCCCACTCGAAGTGGGAATTTACTTTACAAAAAAAAAAAAGTAAAATTAATTCCCACTAGTGGTGAAGTTAGTTCCCATGTGAAGATAGTTCCCGTGAAGTTGGTTCCCTTCATCGTGGAATTCTATGTTGGCTCCTCTAAAATACCGTAAGTTCATTATGCTAAAGGAGTGTTTTCGGTCAGTCACCAGATGAATTTGGTTGCATATTCCACAATCTGGTGACCATCATCTGCCTTTATGGATGTCGAGACGTAGGAATCTAGTGTTACTCACCACTATGTGTTTTCTTTTTTCTTCTTTCAAAAAGACTAACCTTAGTCTGTCACAGGACGTTATGTCGTGAAGGCTGTTTTTCAATTGTTGTACCAAAGATGTCCTCTTTCCCAGTATTGGTGTTGAAATCTTCTCAGAGTTCTTAACGATATATTGAGGAAATTGCTCAAAAACTTTGGCGAGGAGCTCTTGTAATACTTTTTTGGTATAGTCGTCCTTCTTCTTTGTATGGGCACTTGCGAATTTTATTTAAAGACAAAGTTATTTCCGAAAGCATTAATTCGTTCGATCTCCTGAAGCAAAAAATGTTCAATTTATTGTAACATCATTAAAAAGCATTTTTTCAGTCGGACTCTGAAGCACAATAAGAAAATTGAGTTTAATTTAAATACTTACATTCCAAATATATATAACTAATATAATTAAATACATCTTCTTTTATAAAGCCTCAAACTCAAAGTTCCTCTTTTGGCACCTGAATAAGTAGAAATACCACCAGGAAGGATTTTATTCTCCATGAAAAAACTCTTCTTTTTAAACAACAATTAGCAATCAATCAACGAGTCATTTAACAAGCTGCCAATCAACGTAATAATCTCATTACTCCGATAGATAATGATGTAGCACTGCTTTGTGCAGAGCTCCCACTGTTTCAATCCGCACAACACTGAATGCGGAACTAATCTGTTGTCGATGCAACCAATCATTTGCACAATGTTCAATTGCAAAGGGCAATTAGTCAAAATAAACAAAATGCATTTCACATTTAATTCAATAGATGCACTGAAATTGAAAATCAGAGTTGAAATTCCTTATATACCAATCTAGATTGTAACTATTGGTAAAGTTAATCGGTTTGAAAGTGCTTAGAGGAAATTCCATCAATTGTCATTCATCTTCGTTTACAGTGGGAAATTTTGCAATTTTAGAAGGATTAAATAAAAAAATAAAGGAAAAAGAACATAATTATTAAAAAAATACAAAAAACCATCTTTTACACAATATATAATTATACCAGACAAAGCTTCAACAAGCTTGTATACTTACTTTACTTTAGATACTCTCACAACCCAGGATGGACTTCAGCCTTAACCAACATGAGTCTCCAGCGAACTCTGAAGCAACTATACAGATTGTGAAATACTTTTTCTATGGAATGGTTGTTTATATGTTAAAAATATTGTTAGTTTTCGAATCTAAATGACGAATAATATTCAAAAAGTAATTTTTCTTTAATAATTGACTTTATCCAGCTAGATTCCATTGTATATAAATTTCTATAGTACAACCATGGAGCAGCGCCATCTAAAGAAAGTTGTTAACTGCACATTTGGAGGTTCTTACATTTACTAAGTGTCTATTCTGTTACCCTAACAATAGTCGTCTACGAAACAAATTAATAATATATAATATATTTTATTGGCTCTAAAATCCATATTTCATTGTCAAGAGTCGTAAACAAAACAAAAATAATATATGTTTACGACTGTTGTCAGGGTTACAGAATAGACAACTATTAAATGCACGAACCTAAAAATGTGTTTATCACACGTTTCTCAAGATGGCCAGGCGGTGATTATTCAGCATGAAAATACTATAGAAATGTATATACAATGTAGATTCTCAAAATGGCCCACTGTGCATCGATGATGCTTGCGGTAGCTAAAGTCGATTTGAACAATTTAAATTGTTTGCTTTATAAATAAACACTTCTTGGTGGCGCGGCTTGTGGCCAATTCATATAAGGTTTTGGTTTCGAACAATTTGTTCCAAGATGGATGATGTTGATAATGTGCATCAAAGTACACTGATGAGTTAAGAGTAATACAGTCACAGCGTGCAGACACCGTACACACAAAAAGAAAACATTAAACAAATTATTTTGATCATGGGTATCCGAACTCCAATCCCAACTAGAGTGATTAAAGATACTGTTCGAAATAGTTTACCATATTGCTAATGAGGATACTATAGTACTGCCCGAATAATTCTCAATGTTTAACAATATGGATTGGCATTTAAATGAATACACCATCACAGACCACAAATCTACCCTTCAATGTCCATGCAAATCGAAGCCTTTCGCTGACCATTTTCATAATTGACAAACTGACATTGGAATAGTAAAAGTGTAGCGACAAGAAGTCCATCCAGCATTCTCAGATATCCCATTAAATTTTGTCCCACCCATAATTCGAAGACTTCGATCAGAAAGTGCCTTCTTTTCTTGACGAGACAAGATTCAAGTCTTTCTTCTTCCGCAAAATCTACCTACTCAGTGAACTATATGGTTGAAGTTGGAGATACCGACCGTATGGTTTCTATTTCATTTTGGGCTACACCAACTGACATATGCAGCGAGTGTATGGTCATCTATTTTAAATATGGTCAGCGAACACAGTTAAGACTTGCCATGTCACATTGCTTGCAGATCAATTTCACTCACAGTTCAACGAGGACAGGTTGTTAGAGGCGAAAGCAACTTGAAGAATACGGACGACTAGTTATGCGATAGTGGTTGATGCAATGTATATGATGATCATTAGGTAAATTCCGATGCCAAATTGCGGTAAGCGTAAGAGGATATTGCCCTTGCAAAGATTCAAGAAGGTTGACAGACAAAGGACATTGCATAAGTTACTACGAGTATATGAGATTTGGCGGATTATTACCGAATGCTGTTGAACTTGATGTATTTCCTGTTTATTATTTTTAAACAAGGAATCTATTATAAGGGTTTCTATTGTTTTTCAATGAATGTGGGTCTGTTTGACATGAATATTCATGAATATTCAATTTCTCAAAAACAGGTTTGTCGATTTTTATAAAACTTTCTTTTAGGATGTTAAGATGATTTTTAAGAAATTGCCATAAAACCGCTTTTTATTAAAGCCACCATCTTTTGAACAAGTGCATCGATGTTGACCAAATTTTATATTCAAAAGCTATTGTTAAACTGGAAAAATACTTTTCCGCACTGACAGACCGACAGAAGACATAAAGAAACCTATAGTTTTGATGTTAGAGATCCATATTAATGAGTATCTAACGGCATATGATTGTAATTGGGCAAATGATGGAAAAAAACAAACGTCCAAATTGACTGCAAACTATGTGACCAACTATATTGTTCTTAACTTTTAGGGCCAGTCTTTTCAGCTCTGGTTATGTGTAACTATTGGTTGTTAACCGTAGATTCTAAGACTGTCATCAACTTGTACCCCTCCATCTCCTCCCGTAGAAAAAAAAATGTACACGCGCTTTTCCATACGTTAATACGTGTGAACAGCTAAATGAAAAGTGGTTGTTAACCGTAGATTCTAAGACTGTCATCAACTTGTACCCCTCCATCTCCTCCCATAGAAAAAAAAAATTACACGAGCTTTTCTATAAGTGAATACGTGTGAACAGCTAAATGCAAAATTGTAAGATAATATGGTCTAGCCAAATTTGACAGTCCCATTTGAAATGCACGGCACGCATACTTAGTTAATTTTCTGCAGTTTTGAAAGTTTGTAGGCACAAGTGGGTGGAGCCTCCTGAGATGATGTTCTATTTATTTATTATTTGAAATAAAATTATTCGACAGCTTTCGGGAATAATTAATATTTCAGAAGCCGGATTTTCAGACCAAAAAATTATTGCCAGCCTTAATTAAAATAAATGCAAAAATGTTCGGTGTAAATTCATGTCAGAAATTTTTGTAAATGTATTTTATAAACAATCTAATGGACCTGTTACCACAGTTGTAAAAACATCATTGTCAAACTGAAACGGATCTGGGTACTCATCACAAGCTTGAATATTTTTTGTATCAAAGATTCTATACAAGTCATCAAAAAATTCTCAATTTTGTTAATAAGCTCAAGTGGCCATTAACGAATTGCAATAAAGTTGAGTGAATAGGTTAAAGAATGTTTCATTAAACTGCGGATTAACCAGCTGCTGCTGGACTTCTATAGCAACAGCTGCACGAAATGATCAGGTGGGTATATTTTGCATGTACAGATACAAACAAATGATAGATCAACACTTCGACTGGCCAGCACGTGAGCCACAAATGACTCTATTTCAGTCTGAATTCAATTGATAGAACCTGTTCGCCCAGGCATATAAAATCATCTTCCTATTAAAAATTCTGAGGTCATAATTCAGTTGGACTACTCGCGCGAATTCTGTTGCATCCTTTGGCCTCAACTTTGACTACGAATATAATAAATGATAATTATGTTTTGTTTTGATTAATGCCGTCATTAAGTTGCCACGTCGAATGCATGTTCCACCAGGGAATGTAATTGAAATAAATTCTCTACTTGGATGCAAGTAATTCTGGACTCTCTTCTTCAACTATAGCGAAAATATCAAGCGTGAAGAAAGTCTTCCTCCTTAAAGACAGACGTGATGGCAATGGTATACCTAGTTGAGGTTCGTTCATATAGAAGTTTAGAAGCCGAATTGCTAGCTTATCGACGTACTTGTCTATATAGAAGTCGATGAATGAATAGATTGGTGAGCTACGGTATGCTATTATAATGCGTTGATATATGTTTCCGCCATCAAGATGCACACTTTTCATAGCCTGGTTCGAATTGCCAGATAAAAGCATCATCTAACTAAAGAACAGCAGCAGGAGCGATACGACTCTCAAGAGTGATGGATGCCCAAGTGCAACCCAATGCGGAATTTATAAACACTATCATTTAATTATGGTTTTGATGACGTGGCTGGAGGACACAGAATGACCTAGTGTGTAGTTAGAGTGAGTAAATGCGGTTTCCTTGTTAGCCCTTTGGGGTGATTTGTGGTAGTGATGATCCCCTTGTTGAGGATTTATTGATTGTTGGATGGAAGCAGCTTTGTGTTGCATCGTTTGGATGGCTTAAGTGGTTGTTTGGATTATATTTTTTTTTCTTCTTATTTATGCTTGCGAGCAATCGATGTGAAGTTTATATGGACAGATTGTAATTGGATACAGTTAATCATTTGATATTTGATGGATATATGATCATAAAAGGTAAATCCATATTTTATATTTGCTAAGATACTTTTATGGGTTTCATAATCCCACAAGGAATAGCTTCTGTTCTTTCCTAGAATGTGGTCGTTATAAAATAACTATGGTAATTTTCATTTATAATTTATTTTTTTGTGGTAATTATTGTGTTGACAATGTAAAATGCAATTAATCACGTACCGTTTACTATGATGTGCTTTTTGGTCGAAACTAAGGTAGCACATCGGGTCGAGAAAGGCAACGTATAACTTTGGGTTTTCAGGCTCAAAACTTTTATAAAACGCTTTTAATTAATTTGTGTTCAAATATCCGGCGTACAATATTCTTTAATTTTATTATTTAACACGTTATTTTATATAACTTACAATTTGAACAATTTTATTACTAATTCATTTTTAATATTAATTATTCTTAAATGATAAATAACATGTTTTTGTCATATAACATATTTTAAAGAGACACCAAGGATATTAGTTGAATGCAAGGTGGAACAACACGCTGGAACCCTCCAAAATAAATCTGAAGGAGATACCGAGGATATTAGACGAATGCATGGTGGAACCACACGTTGAAACCCAGTCCAAGGTAAAACTGAAGGCGAGATACCGAGGATATTAGTCGGATGCAAGGTGGATCCGCACTCTTGAACACAATCCAAAAGAAATCTGTAGGAGATACCAAGATACTGAGGATATTAGTCGAATATGCAAGGTTGATGGCTTAATTTACTTCACAAAGGTTTCCTATACTAGAGTTTCTGTACCAGGTAGCGAGTTTCTGATTTAATGAAAAGAAAAACAAGAAAAATCTTGTATTTTGGTTCTTATTGTCTTAAGTTTTGATTCACTAGCTTCTACTAGCATCTCGACGGTTATAGTTCTGATTTAAGCTTGAAAACTTTCTCAAGTGTTTCCAAGATCTGTTAAAAATAATTGATTTAGAAAAAATTCTTTTAAACAACGGATGCAAATCAGAGATGCTTGCTTAATCAGAAAGGGTTCTCTTTTGAAATAAAATTAAAAAAAAAAATTATGTAAAATTTTAAGAAGAATCTGAAGAAAACCTCGAACTAAGTGTGGTCGGTGGTGGATCTATTTGTTAATTGCCTGTTCCAAAAGAATAAGGAGCGCAAAGTTTTTTATTTTTTCTTAGGTTAACAATTAATATGGCCTGCAAAATTCCAAGCCAGAGGGAGATAGCAAAATGATATTTAAGAAATTAAGGCGTGGCTCTTAACCATCTGTTTTTGTGGTTGTTGAAATAAGATACGATACATATGAGAAACTTGAGAAATTTCTTATTTTGTACTCAGTAGTTCTGAGATTCGATTGTAATTTAGTTTTTAAGTTTGTGGACAAAATTTTTCAAGAAAAACTATCAATAAACAACCTGTGTTCAAAACAACTACCACCACATCAGTCATACTTTCCACAAGATTATGTTGTAAAATAATTACGGTAAATTCTGTTGTTTTGCTTTCGAGTTGATTTTGTTGAACTTGCCCAATAAAATATATGGCTATCGTTGGATTTTATAACACAAAATTCATTTAAATTTTTGTTAAAATTTGTTTTCGATATGCGAAAATTTATAACACAAAGTCAGGTTTCTGAGTGCCTTAAGGATGAATATATTTATGTATGCCTTATCTTTCAGCTACTGATAATTTATCTGGCTGGACAGAGCAGAACGCACGGAAAAAAGATAAAAAAAACTCGCATTTAGCTCAAAACTTTTCCCGCATTATTTCTGCTGTCTTTTACATAAAGTGTTAGTTATTAACGGTGAACTTCAAATTGGTCGAGTTCTCCAAGCTTTCAAACATTCTATAAGGAATGCAATTAAATATTCATGGTTAAGAAAAAGGAAAAAGGAGAAAAAAAATTTGCGAGTGCATCAGGAAAAATGGGTACAGATCAATTTTCCTTTCACCTTTTTCTATCATTGCGCTGAATATTTATACATGGTGCTTCAAATATTTAGTATTTAAACTCTGTTCTTGAAATAATAAATAATCATATAATTATACTTCTTGTAGTAACTATTGTTACATTTATTTTAAAGTACTTTATTCCTTTCACACTCCGAAAGATTTTAGAAAAAACCCAGGAATTCCAGATCGATACACACCATATCCTTTTATCGATTTTGAAGTCACGTATGATAGCGTGTCCCTGCTAAACTCGTCCGCATGTGCAGGATGACGATGGAGAAATTTCGCTGGTCTGTCAAAGTCGGTAAGAACACCACCGAACCGTTTGATGTTGAGTAAGGCCTAAGACAAGACGACGTGCTAGCATGCAACCTATTTAACATCGTTCTTGAAGCAATTGTACGAAAATCGCAAGTTAACAACCACTTCTACAATTTATCAAAAGTCCGTTCAACTACTCGCTTATGCAGATGACAAAGACATAATCGGCCGAAATAAGCGAGCTGTGACTGGTGCATTTGTCAGTACTGAATCGGAAGCGGCAAAAATGGGAAGACAAAACGAAATATATGCTATCAACGAGAAAGGTATCTCAACATCGCCGACTCGGGCAAAACATTACGATGGATAGATATAATTTTGAAGTAGTCAAGGACTTTGTCTACCTGGGATCCACTATAACAACGCAAAACGAGATCGAACGAATAATTACTCTTGCCAATCGCTGTTTCTTCAGGCTGAGAAAGCATTTAAGTAGTAGGGCCCTCTCTCATAAAACTATGGAGAAGCTGTACAAGACCTTGATCATCCCAGTCCTGCTGTATGGGGCGGAAGCATGGGCGCTCGGATGAAAAGTTACTTGGGTGCTTTGAGAGAAAGATTCTTCGAGTGATATTTGGTCCTTTGTGTATCGAAGGAGTATGGAGAAGAAGATTCAATGACGAGCTATACGGGCTATACAGCGATATTAACTTTGTCAAGAAGCTGAAAATACAGCGGCTGCGATGGCTGGGTCACGTGGAGCGTATGGACACAAACACACCAGTCCCACGATTCTTCGAGTCCAATCCGGATGGTGTACGCAGCATTGGAAGACCCCCCAATAGATGGCGCACACAAGTGGAAAACGACTTGAGCCAACTTACGGTGCGTAATTGGAAGCGGCTAGCTATGAATAGAGCTGGCTGGAGAGACTTGATGTCCATCCTGGATTGGGAGCGCCATTTAAAGTAAGTAAGTTATTCCTTATCTATACATATATATACGCATAAGTAAATTAGGAAAATGTGTGATCCCGGCCTAAGACTTGCGTTAGGCAATAAATAAATCTTTTAAAAAAGGGAAACACACCTGAGAATAAAATTTTTTTTTTTGTGTCTTTTACTTATTTTACACATAAACATGTCTCAATAATTGCACGTTATAATACTTTCGCACTGAACGCACCTTATATTTACCAAACAATTATGGTGCGCTAACTAAATGCTATAAATCAAATCCGTGCAAGTAACAGCAACCCACCCCAACTTCAGTACCTATACATAATTTATAGACTTGCATCGCATAAAAATTACCAAAGACTCCATCATTAAACCAGATACAAACTCGGCCAATAAAATAGTCTATAACTCATCAGGGTGTTTAGTTCCTCGTGCTTATGCTTGCATTTCGAGCTCTTTATGCCTGCTAGAGATCCATGTAAGTCGCCTTCGTATAGGATCCACTATATACATATAACCTGACCAACTTGCACCTTACCACCGAGCTTGGAAAATGCTTAACATAGCACTATCTGATTATCATACATGGTCAACGATGCGTATGATCGCGTCGATTGTTCTGGGCAAGCAAGCAAACTAAGCTACGCGAGATGCAAAGTTTCTCATTATCTTCCACGCCGCCACCACCACTGTGCATCATCGATGCAGCCCGATGAAATTACCTCCTAGGCAAATTTTCCCCCAGAGGAGTCTTTGTCTCGTGGTGGTTCCAAAAAAGGGAATGAACATTTCACGCGTCTTAAATCGTAGACAATTTTTTTTTTGTTTGCACCGCCGAAGTTGTGATCACGATGTTGCCGCATTTGTGGATACTAAAACGGGATCGCAGTTCTTGGACACTGGCAGCACACTTAGCACAGTCCACCATGCGGCCAGACCGAACGCAGGTGCGCTCAATTGTATTAAGCGATGCTGCTGTTGGCTACTAAAGCTGTGTGCAGCACTGACAGCTAGTGCTGACAAGGCAGCGCAGCGCTTAGCTGTATCGGCAGTTGCAGCCTTGTTATTACCAATGATCTATAGCTATCAAGATGAATGCAACAGTATCGCCACCTTTTGGTCAGGAATTTGTTATAGCCTGGTTTTGTTCTGAAACATACTGCATGTGTACGTCACTGCTTCCTTAATATTAAGATTTATTAAGTAACTTTATACTTTACGTTTTTGTTATTTGATTCAAGCGGAAAACAGTGCACTTAATTGCACGAAGCAGTTCCAGGGAAGGGCAGTTCCGTTCTCTGTGTTGTTCATTGATCTTAAATATAATAGGAAAACATTGATGGCTTTTCGTTAGGATACTTTGGCCAAATTATGATGCTCTTGAAGAATTGTTTGAAGTGCCGAGGGAAAACTTTAGTTCGGCATACTCTAAAAGACATATTTTATATGTGCAATAGTAGCATCAGTAAATACATAATATCCTTCATTTACTCCAGTGATTGTAATTAATATAAGTATATGGAGAAAACGTCGTTTAAACCTCGGCCAATAATCTCTAATATCAGAGATGAAACACCTTAAAGTGGTTTGAATAGACTTTTGCAGAAAAGAGGAACTTCGGCATGCCATCAGAAGTGCTAAAACGGAGGTGCTAGGATTTTCACAACCTCATCAGAGAAACCATTGGTTCGACTTCGAATCTTCGATTGTGTTGAAGTAGACTAATATAAGCTCGGTTTAGACTACCGACTAATATGAGTTCGGTTTTAACTACCGAGTTTATATTATGTTGTAACAGCAAAAGAAAACTAGGGTATCGCCACCGTAAGCTGTACTTTGGGAGAAAAAGCAATGAGAACCATCTACTCAAGAAGAATACTTTGACGTCGAAAAGATGCTGGAAAAAATTCAAAACTATAGATGAGTTAAAAAGCAACAACAGGAGTCACCCATCTGAACGCTGGCGCTGCCTGTAAAGACAGGGAAGTCTACACTGTAGTAGAAACGCAGTCGATGTAAAACACATGGAGAGGTCACTTCAACCAACTGCTAAGTAGTGATGGAAAGCAAGATACCGCCATCTAACTGCTACGGAACTCTACTTTATTTATCGCCATCAGCTCCTTCTTCAAAATTGCAAAAGATTCTACTAAATCGTTAATATTACCAGGGGTGGAATCGCGCAAGATTATAGTTGATTGTCACATTTTTGATCATCACTTGTGATCAAATTTATTTTTCCTTCTGCGTAAGGTGATCACATCCACCAATTCAACTCGATTCAACTTTGTTTAATTTGTCAGTGACATTTGTGAAAAACATTATTGCCGTAGTCATATTTTCAAATAAATTCATTGAAATTGTTAATTTTTTAGTGACTAAATGCAATAATTCTAAATTTAACCATTTATTTTCCATTGTTGTATACTCATATGGTAAAAGAAATATTGTTTTTAAAGATTTGGTGACTAAAATTGAAAAAAAAGTTGAAAATTTTATAATGTTTTGTATGCGTGTGGTAACTCTAGTCACATTGCCACAAAAATGAAAATGAAACGTCAATTTCATGAGAAAATGACTATCACAATCATTTGGTATTTGGTTTTTAGCTATCACTGTGATGATCACCTTACGCAGACAGAAAGTGTAGATTTTGACCATCACTTATCACAATTCACCTTAGCCGATTCCGCCCAGATCAGATGAGTGAGACAAGCCGGATGACTTTTATATAACTGTTCTAACATCGTACTTGAAAAAGTGGCAGTAGTAGTAATAGTAACTCATGTCATCACTCATTAGGTAAAAGATAAATAAATTCAGTGGACCGACAGCTCCAAAGAACCACGACTTAGTGGCTTACACTCTAAATAATCCTTTTGTGTGCGTTATTAGTTCTACAGGATTGGATGGGACCTAGAATTTTTCGTTGAATCCGAACAACTAAGATGAGATGCACTGTTATTGACAATGATATTCTTGGAGAATCACTTCCTCGCAAGAGGTAGCAGGGATCTAACCCAGACCTCTGGCATGATAGTCCTATACACTAAACACTACGCTATGGGGACTACATATCATTAGGTATACTATTTTTTTGAAAATCCCCATTAGGATTTGCCGATAACTTCGACATCATCAAGGGAGCACCAACTCTATTGAGCCTCCAAAAGTATAATCCTGACGTAATTCTCATTCGTTGGGGCGTTGACAGATTTATAGTTTTATTCTGAATTTGATTCATTGATTTGGATTTAGATGCTTTCCTACATTACAAAAGCCCCTTCTTACAAAACCAAAACCAAGAACTTAAGGCAGTTACCCTGACTCACAACCTCGAATTCTTATATGATTCTACAAGTGAAGACCCGGATAAACCGCTTACTAATGGCTTGAGCTGTGTGTATGGTGTACCACCACCTTCGGTGTAACTCTCCATTAGGACGTGTCGTCTCATCTATTGACTGCCTTGATGGGAGGGAACACTCTTTTGTTGCAGAGCAGCTAGCGATTTGCTAGTCCACTTCTACCTATTGACGTATTGGGTGCTCCATCACTAAAACCGGTTTCAAAGATCGCATAGCTCTGGGTTCATCGTAGTGGTCGTCGTAAGTCCCACTTCCACGTCAAGACTTATGGAAGAGGGGTCATCTACATGTGTATAATATTACCTTTACTTTATATGGGCATTCATTATTCCTGGAGTGCTTGCAAATAATAAAGAAAAAACAGCAATCAATGGGTGGCTAAAAAATATATTATGCAAATTGAAATACTCTATGATGAACTCATGCTCCTTGAAAGTGCCACACTAAGTCAGCTTCGATTCAATTTATAGGAACAAATCGCCATGTGCGTTCATCTGACTGCTAAGAATTTCCAAATCAAATAATCATTATCAATACAAGGTATTCAAACATAATTCATAATTCACGACATGAGGGTATAGAGTGCCACAAAAAGAATCCTCCTTGTTGAGTAAAATATCTTAAAAAACATACTTCCTGGCTGCTCCCCAAGAAGCATCAGAATTTCAGAAAAAAACAAAGTGACCAAAACCATCAATGACGATCGGACACTATATTAATTTGCACCGTATTCACTGGTTGAATAGTAAAGGTGAGGTGAAGTAGAGTGATGTATAGTATTGCGCATGTGCGCCATGTAATATGTCATCTTGTGTGTCGATGGATGATGTACAATGTCGAGGCCAACACAAGTGTTATCATAGCGGATAAACCCGATTTTCATCATACACCCATCCATTGCATTACGTGAGCGCAGACAATTTCAGCCGCATCATGTTGGAAAACAGCTCATAAACTGTGCACACTCTTGAGAGCCACCATCAACGTGTCAATGATGAATAGCTTCTTCGTGCAATGGAGCGTGCCTCATATTCTATACCATCGCTATCATCATATTTTTATAGCAAAAGTTGTTTCTAAAATATCATTTTTGTTGTGTTCTTCTCGTCGAGTATAAGTATTACCAGTACCGGATTTAAGGCTCATTGCTATGAAGACCTATGAGAGGGCTCTCTTTTAGGCTAAATGAAAAAAATGAGAAACTTGAATCGGTAACATTATCAGTTTGGATTTGGATTAATTCAATAAGTTTTAAAGGTTTTGTGGCCTTAACTCCAAGTTTTGCGTTTCGCCCTAGTTTGATGGTGGGCTCATCAGCTAGATGACATCAAACCTTCTCTAGTACGCAATAATTGTCCATGATTACCGACTGCTATATAAAATTTACAGAGAAAACTCACTGTGAATTTTATTTTTCTAAAGAACTTTGATTAAAGTTAGACATTAGAATTAAGATGTTATGCTCGTGGCCAAGCATAATTTTATATCCGTATAAAATTTACCATAGTAAATACATGTTACACCTCGAAACTAATCTACAATAGCTATTAATAATTTACTTGACATTTATCCATTATTGCTTAGTGGATCATTAAGAGTAGTTTATCGAAAGAAAAACGTTGTTCTTGCGGATAGTAGTTATGGGCTTTCCTTAGATTAATTGCTAAACGTCATAATAAGAGTTTCGAGACTAGGAAAGGATGTCATCAACATTTGGTGTAATAAATTTCCAATAGTGAGAATGATGACTTCACGTAAATCATAGTAAGAAAAAGGCGCCCTAGATTGTACATATTGTTAATCTGGCACTGAGTTAGACGACGACATCGGACATTTAAAACATCATTGTGTTCTGGCGCACTGTTCACGCTGCATACTGTACACAGAATTAAAATCGAACATTTTGTCGACTCTGTAAGTATCACCTGAAGGCATCATTTGTGAATTCCCATTTGGACTATTGTGATATAATTTGGTTCATAATTTGAACCGTTTTTGATTGCATGAAGATATGAGCAAACGAAGATTGAAAAATTCCTTGCAGTTGTTGTATTATTTTATTGTTGTTATTAATATAATTCTTCCTTGGAAACTATTACGCAATACAATGCATGACTAAGAATGTTGACTTGTTGCAGTTTTGAAATTGAAACTTATATTATAAAGCAATTTTAGATAGATTAAAGATTAGATAATAAATACTTTATAGTACATAGTAGCTTTATAAAATTAGTAGTAGAAGTAGTAGCAGGGTGTGGTTCGGAATTCCGCCCGTGTCAAAATACTGCTTTTCAAAATTCTGTTTATCATAATTCTGCAAATAATAAAAAAAACAAAATATTTGAATAGCAGAATTTTGAAACTAGAATTTCGAACCTTTCCCGTAGTAGTAGTATATGGTAGGATTATAAGTAGAAGTATTAGCAGTAGTAGTAAAAGTCGTATTAGAAGTATTAGTAGTTGTAGTAGTACTATTGGTAGTAGTGTAGTAGACAGAGTAGTAGTAGTAGTAGTAGTAGTAGTAGTAGTAGTAGTAGTAGTAGTAGTAGTAGTAGTAGTAGTAGTAGTAGTAGTAGTAGTAGTAGTAGTAGTAGTAGTAGTAGTAGTAGTAGTAGTAGTAGTAGTAGTAGTAGTAGTAGTAGTAGTAGTAGTAGTAGTAGTAGTAGTAGTAGTAGTAGTAGTAGTAGTAGTAGTAGTAGTAGTAGTAGTAGTAGTAGTAGTAGTAGTAGTAGTAGTAGTAGTAGTAGTAGTAGTAGTAGTAGTAGTAGTAGTAGTAGTAGTAGTAGTAGTAGTAGTAGTAGTAGTAGTAGTAGTAGTAGTAGTAGTAGTAGTAGTAGTAGTAGTAGTAGTAGTAGTAGTAGTAGTAGTAGTAGTAGTAGTAGTAGTAGTAGTAGTAGTAGTAGTAGTAGTAGTAGTAGTAGTAGTAGTAGTAGTAGTAGTAGTAGTAGTAGTAGTAGTAGTAGTAGTAGTAGTAGTAGTAGTAGTAGTAGTAGTAGTAGTAGTAGTAGTAGTAGTAGTAGTAGTAGTAGTAGTAGTAGTAGTAGTAGTAGTAGTAGTAGTAGTAGTAGTAGTAGTAGTAGTAGTAGTAGTAGTAGTAGTAGTAGTAGTAGTAGTAGTAGTAGTAGTAGTAGTAGTAGTAGTAGTAGTAGTAGTAGTAGTAGTAGTAGTAGTAGTAGTAGTAGTAGTAGTAGTAGTAGTAGTAGTAGTAGTAGTAGTAGTAGTAGTAGTAGTAGTAGTAGTAGTAGTAGTAGTAGTAGTAGTAGTAGTAGTAGTAGTAGTAGTAGTAGTAGTAGTAGTAGTAGTAGTAGTAGTAGTAGTAGTAGTAGTAGTAGTAGTAGTAGTAGTAGTAGTAGTAGTAGTAGTAGTAGTAGTAGTAGTAGTAGTAGTAGTAGTAGTAGTAGTAGTAGTAGTAGTAGTAGTAGTAGTAGTAGTAGTAGTAGTAGTAGTAGTAGTAGTAGTAGTAGTAGTAGTAGTAGTAGTAGTAGTAGTAGTAGTAGTAGTAGTAGTAGTAGTAGTAGTAGTAGTAGTAGTAGTAGTAGTAGTAGTAGTAGTAGTAGTAGTAGTAGTAGTAGTAGTAGTAGTAGTAGTAGTAGTAGTAGTAGTAGTAGTAGTAGTAGTAGTAGTAGTAGTAGTAGTAGTAGTAGTAGTAGTAGTAGTAGTAGTAGTAGTAGTAGTAGTAGTAGTAGTAGTAGTAGTAGTAGTAGTAGTAGTAGTAGTAGTAGTAGTAGTAGTAGTAGTAGGAGTAGTAGGAGTAGTAGTATTAGTAGTAGTAGTAGACAGTAGTAGACAGTAGTAGTGGTAGTTGTTGTAGTAGTTGTAGTAGAAGTACCAATTGAATATTACTGATAGCGGTAGTAGTAGCAACATTGATTGTAGAGTTCATTCATTCATGGATTTCATTGTTAAAAAACCCAAAATTATAATTATGCATTGTGGTTTCTGCACCCAGCACTAATGAAACATTAAATGTTCAATTTGGCATATAACTTCAGCTTAGAAAACTATACTTGGCAACCCTCGACTCCCTCCTTATTTTATCAAAAAGCAAAGTAATAAATTTAACATAATAGTCTCATTATCTGCACCAAGAAAAGCCATCGATTTCGATGAATACCAATATGATGGTGGACTTAGACCTTAAGTTCATAGTAATCACTGCAAAATATCATGTCAAATGGATATTCTCTTTTCCTCCAGCAACATCATCTGTATGGGCAAACAACACCAACAAACCTCAAGAACCCTCAATCTGGCCATACTTAAGCATCATCTTAGCTGACCATTGCCCCATCCAACCGCGGCCGCTGCACTTCTATATCCACCATCAAGTATACCCTGTCCAATGCAGATCAGTCCGCCTTCTGCATCGGAATGGTCAATACATCTTGTTTAAATGAAGTAAAAGGTGTGCATTCAGAAACGACTGATTGAACCCTGAGTGGATCGGTGGTGATGGTGGTCCACCACATTGTCCGTTGCTCGTTTGTGCATTCAGTGCTGGTGAACCATTAACCTAACCAAACCATCGGCGAATGTTAATCCCAGTTTCAGAAACTCCACACTGATGATGGAGCCCCTGCTGTAGCTGGAGCCGAAGCTCGTCTAACAGTTTCCATAGACAATTTACAAAATAAACATTTCTCCCAAGGCCTGCCATGGATGTTACTGCCTCAATAGACGGATGAATAGATGGATGGATGGATGGATAGATGGACAGAAAGGCGTCCAAGTTTGTACAGCAAGTGGTGCGGTAAGGTAAAGCGCACTGAGTTATGCAAGGGGTGGACGGAAGCGGAGCTACCTGCTTTCCAGTTGTTATTCAAATTTGGATTTGTTTAACTGGCGGGCGTGCGAAACACCTTCTTTGGTGATGTTGTATTGGATGGTGTAAGTGTTACCGCGTCAACCCCGTAGCAGTTGGTCAACAGCTGTATCTGTTCGGTGTTGTTGGTCAGTTTTGTGAATGTGCGGGTGGCAGTGGGAAATGATTTAATTAAAATTGATTTGATATGCCAGAGCATGATGGATGGACCACGAGACACGACTGACATTGGAAGACGAATACCTACATATACCATGCATCCTCTGAACAGACTCGAGATGTTGACTATATACATTTGGCAAGGAAATGATGATGGTTGTATAAAAATTGCACCCGCATATGGCAGCGCACATATTTTGATTTATGGCGATAATATGATTGCCTCTGGATCAAAAATGGTCACACGTCTCGCTAATGTTTCCTAAGGAATTGGAACACTTTGATTGTGAGGCCAACCAGGAGTATATTTCAATTTTTTCTTGATGGTGGCAGTATGCAAATAGGGAAATGTTTTTGTCTAACAATACACAAGGGGTCGATTGTATTCAAACTTTTGTTTCTGGTACATATTATTTTTTTGACAAAGGGTTCAAGACGTGGAAGGTGTGTCTAACGGATTTGAGGTTTTCAAAAAGGAAGTTTTGAATATTATTATGAGAGTGATGAATTCAAAGTCAAAGTAGAAGTAGGACATTGGGTGCACTATTATTGAAATCATTCAAAATCGTGCATATTTTATCCAAATGGAAATAAACAATAAAAAATTAAATTCACGATTCGGTCACATGTTTTGCTCAACTAAAATTTATGGTTTTGTTGGATGGGATTTTAACGTAAAGCGTAGTTCTTGAAACCATATCTTTTGAAATCTTTATTAGAAGAAAAATACAAATAAAAAATAAATAAGTCTTTTATGCAATACTCCAAACACTCTTGAGATATGTAAGTTTCTATTCGACTAACCGCACTGACACTAACAGCCCGATTCTCCCCCTTGTGAGGAGTCATAAGCCCTTGTGACAATTGATTCCGAGGATTGTTGTGACTCGATAACATTTATTGAATTCTCCCGCAATCCTCACAAGAAAAATCAAAAGTAAACTCACCGCGTTATGGTGAGTTTTTTTCTTCGACTTGGAACAGCTGATTGTGACAGAACACTATAAAGTTTTTAATTTTTCTGTGCAAAATTTATGTGAAATGTAAATAATTCAATCAAATTTACAAATTTTATAGAAATAAATAAACTATCCGAACTAATATCATTGAAAAATATGTCTGGTAATGCAAAACTAGCTTTTTTGGAGAAAAAACAAGGATAGTCGAAGAAAGAATTTACCTATAAAAAAAATGTGATCACCTAGGAAAAAGAAAAGTTCAACAATTCGAAATAGTTTTTTTTGATTTGATATTTTTTAATTAAAACAAAAAGTTGCATAACCCAATGCATCATAAGAAAAAATAAATAATAAAGAATTCCTTTCGTTTCAACTCACAAACAAAGCAAAAAAAGAAAAAAATCAATTGAAATTCGAGTGCTGTGACCTGCTCTGTAGCAGATCACAATTTCGATTGTTTTTATAACTCTAATAAGTTGTGACTACGGGGGAGAATCCGAAAAAGTAACAAAATCAATTTCACCTCTTGTTATGACTTGTGAGGTATCACTGATGTGGGGGAGAATCGGGCTGTAAAAGCCAACAACCTAAATTCTGAGTATGAAAATATGAGATTTTTTTTTTCAAATTTTAAAATAAACAGGAGAATGTTGAAAATGTTCAATATATAAACTGGCAACCCTGTTCTAATGTAAGATCCCATTAAAAGTGGTGAATGATTTAAATCTTTCTTTTAATAAGTCACCGGTGAATATTGGTTCAACAGATGAAATTCATCTTGCCGATGAATTTTATGACTCCTATATGATTAAAGTGGCTTAAATTGTATTTTGGGGCAAACGGTTAAAAACAGTATTGCATAAAAAGTGTCGTTAGCGGCAAGCCATCAATGGAGAGAATAGTGGCGTCAAAGTGATGAAAACATTAAAACGAATAGGAACTTCTGACTATGATTATAGCATAGGTACATTAAAAAAAATAGTATGAAAAAGGCTAAAAACCAATAGTTTCGCGCCCTGCTATGATTGTGAGCTCATCAGTTAGATGACATCTTATCATATATTATACGCAATAGCTAATTGTTGGTGATTGAGGAAGTAAAACTTCTAGTTGAAAACTTCTATTCAAATTATAATTGAGGCTGGGAGCGCAAAAGTGATGTAACCTTAAAATGGTACAACGGAGATAATCGTGTTTAAAGAATACTCGCGTCCATAGAAATGCTCCAGGGAGAAAGCAACATTTTATCATTTTCCGATTTATTTATAAGCTACCTTGGCACTACTTTGGCATCGATTTATCGTTAACTTCTCGTTGTTATGATGGAAAAAACTGAAAATTGAAAAAAATGTGGGTTACGCCACATTTGCACTCACAACCTCAATTTAGGGTCCGGAGTCTTGTTCTACTATAAACAATCCGGAATCTTGAACGAAGAATTAATTAGAGGTGAACGGAGAACGGTGTAAATAATATTCCGGTTGTATAGTTTCGTATAACAAACTAGAAAAAGGGGAACAAATAGAGAATCTCACCAATCTTAATTTTGGGGCCTTGACCGCAAGCAACATTTTGAAGAAACTGAACTTTTTGACGAAGTTTCTATCAAATTCCTATAAACACGCATTAATTGTAAGTAGGATTTTTAATTTAAACATTCTTCCGCGAATCAGTACCGATAAAAGAAAAAATTATTTGGACTGACACCTCGATACCATGTTCCCACTGGACGTGATCTAGCCAAATCCACTTGATTTACATAGCTTAATCATGTAATAATTTATGTGATTTATAATACATTTTCATGATACACATTTATGTACGTGTTAAACAAGATTTATTTTAAATTACATATGTATCTGTCATCGCAAATGTTTGAGTGCGTTGATATTTCAACACAATTTCCCATTTCTGTAAAAAAAAAACAAACCAAACCGTTAAAAATTCATATGTAAAAACAAATTGTTTTTTTACAGAAATGAAAAATTATGTTGAAATTTCAACGCTCTCTAACGGGCTAACAAGACGCCTGAGAAATAAACAATATGTATGAATTTTGTAGGAAATTTAATGTTCTTTCATTTTGTTGTGGATGAAATTTCCGTTAAGCACATAGTTTCCGAGATGTTAGCAAAAAACCGAAAAAAGTCAGAAAATTCTGCGGTTTCTAGGGGATATCTCAAAACGCACCAGCAAATTTTGTTGGATTTCTGCAGATTCGGATTAAGCGACCTAAAAAACAAAGAATTCGAAAAAAATCCATTTGTATATTTTTTGTCGTTACAAAAAATATATGTATATAAAATGTTTTTGTTATAATACAAATTCTATATACCTACATTGCAAAAATTTATAAATATAGAATAATAAATAAAAATAATTTCAACTAAGTAGAAGACTTAGCATTAAATTTAGTGGACTTGTTGAATTATTGATTCAATTTAGCTTTTAATGGCCTTTAGTCCATGAAAAAAATATACAAATGGATTTTTTCCGAAACTACCGTTTGACTGGACTATTATATAATAAATGAAATACATATATGTATGAAATGAAATTTCAATATAGACATAAAAGTCAAATTAAAACAGGAAATAGTTCGGTGTGACCGCACTTCGTGATTTATAAATTATTTCACTAAACTAGGTCCGTAGGAACATAGTATTTAGCCATTTCAGTCCAAAGATTTGCTCTCTTTGCTTAGTTTTTTTTTCTTTTGAAAATTTTACATGAGAGCATTTTTTTAAAGTTCAAAATATAATAAAATATCCGAAAGTTGTTTTCTCAAATTAGTTTAATACTTACTTTTCTTTGTTTTTAGTTAAAATCTTACCAATGCTTAGGTAAGATTTTAACTTGAGAACACAATTTGGACCTTTACATTCTGGACTTTAAAAAATGCTCCCACATAACATTTTAAAAACTGACTTATCACTTTTTGCCATCTAACCATAGAATCAATCTTTCACCATTTCCGATATGATGCCAAATTCAAATGGAATTCAAAATGAGTATGTTCTGAAGTGAATAAATAATAATTCTGAAATTCGTGAATTGGCACCACTGTCCAGCATTCAATGATCATAGACCATATAGTAGAGAAAAATAGTGAAAGCTGGAGAATGCCAAAAAATATTTAATACGTTAATTTTAAAAGCTTAATAATGTTTACAAAAAAAATAATGCATTTTCATTATTTTTTTTTTAATTTAATTGAAATCAGAAGAAAAATAGTAACACAAAAAAAAATATAAGCCAGAATCATTTGACCTTAATAGCATTTCTATGAGATCGGTTGAGTCGTTGCCGAGAAAGTGATTTTAATTTAAACTTGTGTATAAGCAACTAATCAAATTTAAATATAATACAGAGATTTTTTCTTTCAGAATGTTGCTACAATTTAAAAAAATATAAATTTTTTTGACATAAGGCAATTATTTTACAAATAAAAAAATATTGATTAGAATTAGATTTTGTTGCATTGATTGCCTGCGTATTTTTTTAATTATTTCGAAAAGGATCATCTTAAGAGAAAAAGAATCAATTAATCACCATCGAAATGCTTGGAAAATTAATTTAAGCTTTTGTTTGGACAGCTTTATTTCTTTTTTAAGATTTAAAAAAAAATAAATCTTATTGCTGCCTTTACTGCTGATTGCATAGACATAACTAGAAACTTTTTTATCTTAACATTGCTTATTTTAGGTATTCTGCTAGTTCAGATTTATATTTTACTATTATTTAATTATGTAGGTTAAGTTGTAATTTTGTTCGTATTTTTGTTTTCTTTAACCATTGTCAGTTTTCATGAAAGCCAAACTATGTGCCTCATAAAATCTGATTTTTAAAATAAAATCTGATTTTTATTCACCTTTGTATCGTTATCGTACCTCAAATCCACATACAGTGGTTCTTGAACTTGCATTACTTGTTCAGTTTTTCATGCTGTGCACTAAATTTTTGTTATGCAAATTTTCCATTCATAAATGATTCCATTGTCAAATATACCAAAACCTTTTTAACGATCCTAATAAATGAATGGAATGTTGCCCATTCAACAAGTAAAATGTGCTTCAAATATACCTTCAGCCTCAGGTAAATATACAAACTATTTTATTGCACTCCTTTAACATTTCAAAGAAATCTACTTAATTGAAAACTGAATGCGTCCAGTTTGCATTTTTGAAAAGTCTTGTACTGTATAATTAAACCTGGCACATAAATATGTTTATACTAATAACACAACCCACCTGTCATATGGGCCAACTATGAGTTCGTCTCTCTGGAATGTGGCCTGGCATTGCTTTATTAGATGTGCGGTCTTTAAGTTTGTTTCATAACAAGAAGGCGTGCCTAGAACTCGTAAAAGCGTTTCTAATATCCCAAACATGCTAGGAGGGACCTGACTGTCGGAAGAAGATAACATTTTCACAAGGAAAATCCAAAGAAAATAATATGAGCCCACCAACTAAGCTAACTAACAATATAAAATTATTTTTTTCTCCTTTGAGCAAAGTTATAGCAGTAGTCTGTTGTTGGCTGTCTCCACATTTCATAACTTTATTATATGAAATAAAATATATGCACTTCACCTTCTAACATTCTTGTGAGAGGTAATATGATGAAAAGCTTGTAGAATGAAGGAATTATATTCAGTAAAAGTGTTATGGCAATAAATATATAAAATCTAAAATAGGCGGTTTCAAAGTTCGTGGGTCAGCTCTTTTGTTTATTTTGTGTTGTTTTTATTGGAAGGATTCGGACGTCTTCTATTTGCAATATTCAATGTTTTCTTGTTAAGGTGCTTAGATTTCATGTAATGGTAAAAAAGAATATAAAAATACCAACGATAAATTTATGTTTTTTTTTTTCAAATGCATAACTTTCTTATGTTCTATTTTCTAAAAACACATTTTTTGAAGAAATTTTATTTCATTATATGAAACAAACATTTCTTGAATTGTTCAAAAATATTAGTCCACCACTATAGTCATTCATATAATTTCACGCTTAACATACTTTGTTTTAAAACTACGACAAAACATTTTTATTACCTAATATTATTTTGATTCGAGTTTTTTTTTCATACATATACATACCAACGTTTCTCCTTTTTTTTTACACTGACCCAATGACATGCTTCAAGAATGACTATAAAATCAAGTTCACCTTAGAAAAGATCATTCCGAAAGTTGAGTCTATTCATTTGGTCCATCTTCGTTTTTAGACTTCCATCGTACTATAAAGGAAGATAATTAAACTCAATTGAGAGACGTTCGTTTTAATGGTTTATGGCAAAATTTCTGTAATACTGACATACGCTTGAAGAGAATCTTTACACGGCACACAGGCATAATGGAATGCGTTTATAGACACAATTAAAATAAACTATTTTTTTTTTTAATTAAGTTTCCAATTAGAATCGTATTATGTTTTGGTACTCAATTAAGTTTGTAGGCTTTTTTTTTTGTAATGTTTTCAATTTAAAGCAATCAATTAGACATTCAATTTTTATCTTTTATCAATGAAAACTTTTGATTTGTATTTTTTAGTTCTTAGCTTAGTTTGTATTTAGCTTAGTTTGTATTGCTACATCCGGTTAAATCCATTTACAGAGAAAAACTTGATTAAGTTTTAAATTTCAGTAAAGTACAGGTTCATTTTGATTTTGAAATTTTTTTCATAGCAGCTAGAGAGTCCATAACACTATGAAGGATTCAAAAAGACCGATTTTTTTCTGGCTTAAAGTAAAGTACTAATCTTTTCCTGAGACCTAATCATGTAAAATTAACGATGTCATTTCAATGTTGCAGTTTCTATGATTTCTTTATTTTTAAATGATTAAGTCCCTGATGACGAAAATCCGATGATGTATGTATGTAATTATACTTACTCGTGCCATTGAACCATATAGACATTAGTTTATGTATTGTGAACATTTAATTAATTAGAAAATTAATAAAAGCATTGATAGTATATTATCAATACGATTTCAATATCTATCTTATCTTTAGGCATACTTAAGCCCCATAAGCCTTACTTTCATTTGAAAGTTCCGCTTAACTTGTTTTCTTTCACATCTTTAAAAAAATCACATTTATAAAATATAAAATTCTAACCCAGTGGTCTAGTAGTTTTAATTTTGACGTTTTTTTTTAAATATCTGTTGACATTGAGACAAAAGCCTGATGTCAAAAATTTACAAACAAAAGTGAATTCTTTTAAGGTCTTTTGTTCTAATGACTTTCACTTGTAACCAACAGGTTAATAGTTACAAATGGGAGACAAACAATACATACCATACCATTATAGTAGCGAAACTTTAGAATCCGTTAATACCACAAAAAATTGGCAAAATTAAATTTAAAAGATTTGCTTATGTGTTAAGATATGTATGCGTGCGGGAGATAAAAATAAATATACCGTAACTGAAACAATAATTTCTAACAATACAACGAATTCTTTATGATTTGTATATTAATTAATACAATACGAATAATTTGATGTGTCTTTTAAGACAAAACAAATTGGAATGACATCTATTAATAACATTATCAGAAGAATAACTATGCAAAGACGCACAAAAAGTGAGAGTGGCATCCCATCGATATATCTTTGTATTGAAGTTATTTTAATAAAAATCAAAACAAACAAACAAGCAAACTTATTGGCAACCTTACAATTAAAATTAAAATTGGATTGTTTTTTTAATTTCTTCAGGCCATTTATTGCAAAAAAAACAGGTCAAACCTTTCTAACAATACAACGGGTTCTTTAACATAATAATTTTGTTCTTGAATACAGTAATTTTGTTTTGAGAAAAATTCAATCAAGTTCGATTAAAAGATAAAAATGGAAAGTGTGAAACGCTGCATGTTTCTATGGGGTTGGTCATAAGTATATAATTAATACCTAACACAAAATTAATTAGGAAGGGTTATGGTTCAGGTAAGCCCATTTCTTAAAAAAAATACTTTCTCAAGTCCCAAAAGTAGAAACACGGGGAACGTGGACTTAAAAGATTTCAAAACTATTAGGTTAATTGATATTCACAGAAGAAATATCTTGGAATAAATTTCTTTCTCGAAATCACAACAAACCTACATTTATGGAAGATCCACAGGAACGGCTCAGTAATGGTTCATACTATTGAATAAAGAATACAAAAAAAAAACTATTCCAAATTCCTCGACGCTCAAGAGGCTTCTTACAATTTGTAAGTTAATTCGATTTACTAACAAGCCATATAAAGGGTTATCCAATAAGAGGTGTTATTTTGAATAGCCCGCTATAACGGTAGCTGTCACTTTTGAAGCTGTCATTTTTTGACATTTGACAAGTAGAAACTACGCCATTAATAAAAATGGAACGATACACGCTTCAATAACGCATTGAAATTATTAAAATTCACTGGTGAAAATTTGGCAGAGACGATTCGTAAAACTAAAACATTTTTGGGTCGTCGTGAAGCACCTTGTCGGACCGCAATACAGAAATTGGTGGACAAATTCGAGCTGTTGGGACAAGTTAGTGATGTGAAGAATAAAACCCGTGCAACAACTGAGAATATTGCTGTTGTAGCCCAAAGTGTTGAAGAAAACCCAGGTTTGTCCATTCCTCTTTGGAATTAGGCATTCCACAAACGTCATTACACCGTATTTTGCATAAAGACTTGGGTCTTAAGGCTTATAAAGTTCAGTTAACACAAGAACTCAAGCTGGCTGATCATCAACAACGTCGTGTCTTTGCTGATTGGGTCCTTGAATATCAAAATAACACCTCTTATCGGAAACCCCTTTATTTGTAGTCTGAAGAAGCGATTTTTTCGAAATTATGAAAGTTATACGTGAGGAACAGATTAGCTTGCTGGAGAGGAAATAGGGTTCGGCTTTTCGCATCTTCGAAGCAGAAGAGAAATTGACTTTCCACTTAATACCCTACAAGACAGAATATGAACATATTTTATATAAATCGAAGGAATAGTGGATAAACATGAAATACTGTAATATATTGTGAAAAAAAATAACATAGGTACCTATCCGATGATTTAGTAAACTAGAACAAGAAGATATCAACGCAGGGCAGTGTCAATTACAGTGTCATCATTACGGTCTTTGGTATTTCATTAAATAGTTTCCACCGTAAGATGGAAAAACCATGCATGTAGCTCGGAAACGGTTGGGAAATTAAATGAAAGTGCGAGTAATAAAATTTAAAGAATTGTATGGCCTTTAATATTACCACAAATAATTTTTTCTAAGACTTACCCTTTGTGAGATATAAGCGAAAATATTAAAAAAGGAGAACTTCGTAACCCAGGACTTTTAGTATGGTAACTCTTGAATCACACTGAACAAGTTTCTATAGAAATAATGGCTGAGGTCCCATCTCACGCACTCTGCAATCCCTTATATACCTTGTATGAGTGTATGTGAATTTATTTTTAACTTGTAAAATTAAGACTTCATTTTACAAAAAATGTCATTTTGGTCTGATGCATTCAACAACCCAATTTCAAGAATTATTTTTTTTAAGGAAATTCAATTCTCTATAACTTGCTACAATGATTTTGTTTTTTGTCAGATTAACAGTTTGGATATGACGGAGCATTTAATTTAAAATACGGGGAAAACACAATTTTTTGTAATTTCCCTTCTTTGCGATGCCTGAAGCTCGGGAACGAAAAAAATTATCATAACAAAACTTGTAGAAAATTTGATGGGCTTTAATGTAGTTTTAGAGAATTTTTCCCTACGACGTACCATTTCCGTGGTATAAGCGGCAGTCCCAAAAAGGTCATCTTTATACCCCTCCCTCTCCTCCGGCTCACCACTTTTTTAAGATATTCATTGACTGTACTAATAAGGCCTTGATTCTTTGAATTTTCGGAAGAAAATTTTTATCATAAATAATCAAAAATATACATATAAATATAACTTCTCACTGAATCCTATTTCATTTTATTTCTTTTTATTGCAACAATGATGCAAGAATCAACTTATCAATCTGAAGGATTTATATGCTGCAGTTAATGATGAAAAAGTGCAGTTCGATAATGATGATCACTTTCCATCAAATAAATGCAATTATAAACATCCAATTAAAAATAATTTCATTGCTCACCACAAGAGAGTAAAAACCATTCAACAAATGTAACTTCAAAGTTTGAATCCACTATAATAGTTGATCTCTGCGAAACATAGTCCAAGTGGTAATCTAAGCAACAAGATACCCACTGACCCATATCTCACACACCGTAATCGCCAAACAAGACTGAAATAATTCCCACGAATAAATTGACTCGTGAAAGTGGTGAATCCAACGAATGAATGCTAATCGATCCAAGATGGTCTGGCCGCACCAGCCACAGCTTTAAACATTTCTTCATTTATACAGAGACTTCCTTTCGAATTCGTTCATTGCTTTAGGGGCGATTTGGCAGGACTCTCATCATTACGAGTACTGACTGGTGGCGGGATGCCAATGCTGCAGTCAATTGAGGCCTTTACCAACAATAAATAAGTATTCATCAGCATAATCATCATCAGCATCGGCATCTCTAACATTTACATCTCCGCCGGTCAGATTTCAAATGGAATGTTTTACCAGCATTTTTATGATTATCATTGACTTGGCTTTTTCACAGAACGGATTCGAAGATTTTCTCTTTCTATCTTTCTAAGATAGCATCTGGATCGTTTGAAGCTCATTGTGAAGGCCGATGGCATTATTTCACACCTTTTTTTCTTATTGTAACCAACTGACTGCAACTGAGTGCGGCCGGTCGCGCGGCGTTAGTCTTACACGCGTTCACATCAAAAAAGAAAATTGCCCGACGATCGACAAACATCGGTTAATGGTTCTTTATTGAACCTTTGGACTAACTCTATCTTGGGGCAAATTGAATTTCTTCGCATTAATTACATCCAACTAACATTGTATATGGCCGCTCGAGTTGAATGATAGTTAAGTAAATCAAAGAATGGAAACCTATCGGCCAGAATCATCTATCTAATCGTGTAGATAAGACTTGGTCTTCATCAATTTTGGATTACGTTCGATTGAAGCTAACAAATAAAGCCGCCTTCCTGTGCTCGTTAGTCGGTGAACTAAATGATCTAAAAGTAGGTCTTACAGTGGGGCTTTTAGTGGTTGCTAACAATAAAAATAAAAAAAAGGAGAATACTGAAAATTTCAACTTTAAATTTGTACTTTAGGTGTACTTGTTGAATCATTAACGTTGACAAGGCCAAGTTAAGGGAACGAAAGTTTTGTTAAAGAATTTTATATGAAAAGTTTCAAAGCCTTATATTTTTCTAGTCCCAACTAATTGCAAAGAAGACCCTGACAAAAATAAGTTATTTACGGTCGTGAAAACTCAGAAAATCGAAGACAATTTGGATAGATGAGGTACACTGTCAGATTTGGAAGAAGTTTGAGGCATCGCATGGGGCTTAGAAAGCTTAGGATTCTCATCTCGAAAACAATTATCTGTGATCATCATCAGTAGTAACCTTTTCCTCGTAGGGTTTTCTTTTGCTCATGTTTAGAAGTTCGATTGAGTTTGTTGAACAATATTGTCTTATTCTATTGCGGTTGCGATAATGTAAGATATTAAACGAACTCATTTATTTATTGGTATTTCGATATTTTTAGCAAACCGTTGACACACTCTTAAAGATATTGTTCTATGTCTAAGAAAAAAATGCATTTGCTCATATCAGATGCTTTTAAATTACTTCCATGTACATGACGCCACTGTGAATAATACTATTTTCCATGTCAGAAGAATTGAGCACGTACTGGTAATGGTAATTGTTTATTAGAGAAGAGAGGGTGGCCAACAACTTAGCGAGATATACCATTTCCGTCCATTAAGGCGATTGACCGTAAGTGATTTAGTGACTCAATATTATTTTTTTTTTAACATTTAACTTATATAAAAAAATAACTAAAAAAAAAGTGCTTAGATTTTACATTTTAATGCAGTTTTACTCTCGAGAGGCTTCATTGACGCTTCATTCAAAGTCATGTCGCGTTTTATCGACAATCATTGCGTACTCGATAAGGTTTGATGTCATCTAGATGATGAACCCATCAAACCAGAGCGAAACGCAAATCAAACAATTTTCTACAAAAAAAGTAAAAATACTTTAATATGCCAACTCAATAACCAAGCATGATCTGTACATGTTTTACGATCTGTGATATATATGTTTTTCTTTTTGATTGTTAAATCCAATTTATGTATTTATTTAAACTATTAATTCATTCATTCATTTATTTATTTATTTATTTATATATTTATTTATTTATTTATTTATATTTAATTTTTTTTTCAATTTATGTACTTATTTGTTTGTATTTATTATTTATCATTTGTTGTTTGTTGTTTATTATTTGTTATTTGTAATTTATTATTTATTATTTATTTATTATTAATTGTTTATTATTTATTATTTATTATTTACTATTTGTTATTTGTTGTTTATTATTTGTTATTTATTATTTATTATGTATTTACTATTAATTGTTCATTATTTATTATTTATTATTTATTGTTTATTATTTATTATTTATAATTTATTATTTATTATTTATTATTTATTATTTATTATTTATTATTTTTTATTTATTATTTATTACTTATTATTTATTTTTAATTATTTATTATTTATTATTTATTATTTTTGTTATCAGAAATTGGTTTTACTTTTTTCTTAATTTATGTGAATTATACATGTTAATTTATTTAAAATTAATGTTTTTCGATTTTGTGTTTCTGTTTTTTGAACGTATCTTTCTTAGATTGTTATTTATTTATGATCAAATTCAAATTTTAATTTATAGTTATTAAATCTATATTTATTTTTCTAGTCATTAGTATTAAGTTATTATGTAATTTATTTTCTTAAAATTTTTTTCGTCTTTCCTCCAAATAGTCTTTACTTAAAAAAAAAAATTATAGAAACCCTAATAAAATAATATTTAAGTTGAAAGATATATCTGTTGTATCAAATCTCTTCAATGTAAAATGTGCGGTAACAAACCATTGTAAAATTTAAAGCGAAATAAAATCTATCTATCTATCTATCAATAATTATTATGTTATCAATTTTTGTGTCAAATTATAACTTCAATGCCATACTGAACTTGAATGAAATCCACAAAGCTGTTCTCACGTTATGGCCAGAGATTATTATCAAAGTAATTACAAAGTTTTATCAAAATCGTAAAGGCTGTTTTCGAGGAAACTGGGAAAAACTAAAATATTTATATGAGAGGTAGATATACCCGCTATAGTATTACCATTACCCGAAATTTGCTTTACATTGAAGTTTCAACACTTATTTATCGACACCAATGCACAAGATACCTTTAAAAGAATGCAGTATTTGGGTAGCTTGAAGTTTTTTTTACTAAGAACTTTAGTAAATTGACTTTAAGCAGTAAAAAGACTTCAAGCAGTCAAAACACTTCAAGCATTAAAAAGACTTCAAGCTGTTAATAGTACTGCATACTTTTTACTTTCAGTCTTTTGACAGCTCCAAACGATTATTTTAGTAAAGATTTCAAAATTAACTGGGACTTTTTTTTTTAAGTCGAAGCACTCAGATGAAGTCAAAGTACTCAAAAATGAGTCTTTTAATTCAATTAACTGCAATACCGAAATGAATGCATTCTTTTACAGCTCTGCAATGCACCAGTTCCAACGAGTCTTCCAATCCAATCTCGATGGTGTACGCAGGAAAACGATCTTGCTGTGTAAAATCTGAGGCGGGACAGAACTGGCCGGAGGGGCATGTTGGTTGAGGCGGTAGTCCATCTTGGGCTGTAAGCTCCATTGCAATGTCATGTTTGATTATTATAAAATATGTTTTTTTATGAAGTAATCGCAAGTAAAAACACTCTCCCAAAAGCAGACTTGTCACCAAATTGCATAGAGAGTATTCCTTCTTACATAGTTTCACAAAAATCCTTATTGCCCTCAGCGCCTCGTCTGCTTCAATGTTAAACAACAAGGAAATATTTTTTTTTTCCTGAAGTGAGACACAAAAAAAAAAACACCTTATCTCGCTATCGATTTCGCCACCAACTCAACAACTCTTTTTAGCAAAATTATATTGAATACAAAATAAATGCAACTTTGTATGACAATTCCACCCCCAATTGAAATTTTTTATCTGGCTCCAATTGTGTCATGTCAGCACTTTATTTTCCATAAAAAATGCGGCAAACGATTACAACAGATTACCCATCGTTATTCAATTTCTATCCTCTATCCTCCTAGGTCCTAACCTAACAATATCCATGTGGAAGATGAAAAAAATTCTATCAATAAATCGTAAGAGAGTTAAAATACAAAACTGCACCGTCATCGCATCCATACACCGCGAACGAGCGAGCGAGCATCCACTGACAGCAAATAAATCATGGTCCAGTTTATTGTCATCCTTTTCCGGCAATAAAATCGCAAAACTTGTGGTTATCCTGTCCCGGCGGGAACGATGACGGCATGAGGTATCAATTGTTTCTGACGCTACTGCTTCCGCGTCTCATCGTCACTGGCCTGGGTATAGCTGGTTGGCTGGCTGGCTGGCTGGATTGCTAAATGGCTGGTTGCTTTACTTGGCCGATGGTGGCGCCATTAATAACAAAATCTGCCAACAAAATTCCAAGCACTCTGGCGAACTAGACAAAAGGTGCGAGCTGGGAAACTCTGATGCATATTGTGTCCAAAGCTGTCGCTACATCGGTAACAGTAGTAAATAAATCGATCTGGAGATCAATAGATCAGTATTGTGAAGATTTTGGGATGGGGATGACTTCCAATGAGGAAGCCGCTCAGCGCATCTTCTGCCACTATATCTTGCTGCACTTTATTGTCATGAATGTCCTGGGTTTGGATGGAGAACCTTGGCAATTGCCATAGATTGATGCCATTTTATTGTCCCGCTGACAGGTAAATAGTGGTGGTGAAATGTTCATCTTTTACGCGCTCCCGCCTAGCTTGGTCTGGCCAGCTTCGAATGCCATTGAAATTGTTTGCTCGTAGATCTTTCTTTATGGAAGTTATTAGGAGGGTTGCTGCTGCTGCTGCAGGTATATAGCTTTAGCTGAATTCAGCCTCTAGCTTTTCAACGCCGCCGCCATCGGCCGCCGTATGGTCTGGGGCTTTCTCTTTCATTCGCTCCATCCCATTCGTTGTCGAATAATTTACATTAAACGATGAAGACGAGAGATGGTGGATGTTGCTGGAGCACTGGCCACATTGCTGAAAAGTTATTGCAGACAATTTGTTACCGGGACGGTAATGGTGATCATTAAATTTTCTATTTTTCCAAAGAGTCCTTTGGTTGTTGGCGGCGCGGCGGCGTGGTGGCGATGGTGGTGGTTTTTTATTGTTAAATCTATGCACTGTGCAGAGGATTCTATGATCGACATTGAGGAACATCTTTGCTTGGGATGGGGAAATAGAAGCTGAACCTTAAACGTGAGTTCGAACGTCCTTCTAATAGGTTTTTGTTTCATATCGTTGGACTATGTCTTGGCCAGTTGATTGAAATGGTTAGGTAATAAATGGTTGGTAAGTGTATTGTCGGAAGGGCTATTTCGGTTGTTGACTTTGCCTCGACTTCTTTAAGGATGGGATGGTTGCACAATTTTATTGCTGACAATTTGTCGTTAAAGGAATTGATATGTTAACGCTGTGTAGGTTGAAAAAGACGGACCCGTTTCCGTGATGTTGAACTCATTTGAGATTATTTTTCGCATTTAAACAGCCTTAATTCAAATGTATCAAGTAGGTACCATTGCCATTTACCTCAGGAATAATTGCTACAAGAATAAAAAAAGCAGGTTGATAGTAAAGTTATCCTACGAGCAGTATTGTAAGCTCAATGGTTCTATCCAACCTAACCTTTTCTTCTTCAATTTTCCGAGAATATGTTATGATTTTGAATGAGACCGAAGACCGCTTCACTTAAAGATCTGCGTGGAAAAAGAAATAAGAAGCAAGAAGGAGAAAAAGATGTGCAAGAAGGAGAAGAAGGAGCGCAAGAAGTAGAAGAAGAGGAAGAAGAAGAAGAAGAAGAAGAATAAGAAGAAGAAGAAGAAGAAGAAAAAGAAGAAGAAGAAGAAGAAGAAGAAGAAGAAGAAGAAGAAGAAGAAAATATTGTGAGATTTATATTTGTGTAAGAAAAGCTAAAAAGCTTACAAAAGTTTTTTGGGTTGCTCAAATCAGCTTGTCAAACAGAACCATATAACTCAAGATTGCGAAGAGAATATTGGTCGCCTAAAAGTTAAGATTATTCAATTTTGTTAATATCTCATGTGATGTTGTGAATGACTTATTCAATAAAAATTAAGTTACGAAGCAGTTTTGATGAAATCAAACGAATGCATAGCCAGTGACTCCGAAAGTCATTTACAGCGAATGTATAACCCGCGACCTTAGTCCAAAAATACGAAGATAATCCATAGTTGTCCAGTGATGAATGAAGAACCATTACGATCTTTAATCAGCTTAAGAAAATTCCATATTTATGCAATACCCTCTACATTTCTACAACATGAGTATAATTTTAATTAGCAAAATTAATAATAATGCAAAACCATAAAAAAGTTGTTATTAAAACAATTAACATTTTCGAATAATTGACAAGTTGATCTAACATTCGATTCGAATCTACAAAACATTTCACTGAATTAATTTTGTCTTAACATTTTACTTTCCATTTTAAATGATGTCAATCTTGATACCAGTGCAGCATAATAATAACCACGCATTTCTTTGAATGCAACTGCATCTCTCACTGACCTAGCGAAAGTCTTCTGGACATTTCTTATATTATGACCTCAAAAGTTGTGTCTCATGATGTCGCAAAAAAAAAAACGAACTAACAACTTATAGCAAGACACACGCAGAAATTCTGATTATAATTCCGTCTCACGATTCACTTTTATGATTCGTTATTTATTGCTCTGCATTGTGCGATGAGGGAATTATATACGCAAATGTCCAAACTCACCACAAAACCCTGATTCACATGACTTTCCCGCATGGAAAAATGATCACCGAGCCGGCCTCCATAGCGACATCATAATACAATATTATTGTTCCAACAAGTGTATACTTTCTTACACGTTCATTTGTCTTTGGTTGGTCGTCAATTGACAAAAAAAATGTCTTGCAAATTCACTCGAAAGTGTATGAGTTTTTTTTTCCCAAGACATAGCGCAGACCCCCCCTTTTCATTTTCATTACACACTTTACACGTGCGAGCTTCAATTCCAAGTGTCCAAGTCCAAGTCCAATTTTAATGACCTTTCCCCGCAGCCATATGTCGTCCAGCGAAATCATGATGTGACAAATGTAGTTCTATAGGACAAATAATATAAGTTTCTTATAAAATATTTTGTCACTCTTTGACCACTGGAGGCTTTCACACTTTCCCATTGAACTACGTATAGCTAGTTGAGTAAACAAGATTCTATGTAGTGTTCAGTTTATTGAGTTGGCGATGTTAATCCTAATTAATGCAGTTGCCTCATTGAACATAAGTAAGAAGAAGCTTATTGGACACAAAATACATGTGTTGGTCGTTGGTCATTAACGAACATTCATTCATTGACGATCAAATTTTTGTGCACACATATATTTTGCTTGTTTTAAGATGGTAGCTTAGGAATTTGTGTTAAGAAAAAACAAAAAGGCGGGAATGGACTTGAAGTCCATAGCAACCTTATTTTTATAATTTTGTTGGTTGTAAGTATTTTTAGAATTTGCATTGATCTTTGAGAGTAGGTCTATTCACAGAAATCGGGTTAGAAATACCCCTGATGTATACCTCCCGCTTTCCTATTAATGACGACTAAGCTGATTATCGGACTATAGAAAAATAACCTGAGGATGTTTTACGATAATTTAGCAAGTATTACAAAAGTATTTGAGAAAGTTAAAGACACTACTCCTCTATCCTGCACTGAGCAGTAATATTGGAGTCTATAGGAAACCATATAGGTTAGGAGATTAGAGGCTCCTATATGATAGCTTGGTTCTACGCTACCGGTATTGTTTTAAAAGGGAAATTCAAAGTTTGTTGAAAAACTATTCAGATAATTCTGAAAAAGATAGGAGTCAGTAGGAGACGAAATGTAAATTTACGCATAAAGTTTTCTTTTCGTCCGGTAAAAAGATATCAAAAGGTCATTCATGACACATTCAATATCATTGATCGTTAATATATTAAAGTGCACGACTGGGTCGCTCGAACTTGCCCTAAATCAAAGTATCCAGAAAATTTTGTTGTCTAAATAAGAGTTTACAAATGAAATAATAATATCTAATAATTGCGTTCAAATCGATCAACCGGTTAACGAGATAGATCGGGAAAAAAATAACTGTTCTATGGGAGGTATCGTACCGGAATGTGCGGGCAAATAAAAATTGATGAAGGACTGCGATATCTCTTAAGGCGACTGCTAACACGAGCGAAAGCAGCGTCTTTTTGGATGTGGATTCGTTGTAAGAGGCAGACTTAGGAAATAATGTGAACGAGCGCCTCACGACAGTTAGCATCAAGTCTGAATTCTCCAACATTATCCTGATATGCGCGCATGCCCTCACAGAGGAGAGATATGAAGACACCAAGATCGAGTTCTACGAGATCTTGGACAAAACATATGAGCAATGCCTTATTAGGTAATGACATTAAAATTGCCCTTAGTGATTTCAAGGCCAAACTAGGAAGAGCCTGCACAACACCAGCGCCAGCAATGAACCCAGGCTTATTGACTTTGTTACGGGGCGAAACATTGTGATAGCTAGTTCGCAGTTCCCGCATCTCGATATTCACAAGGGGATTTGTCGATACTAATCAATTGACCGTCAACCAGATTGACCACATTGGGATCGACGCGAGGCTTTTTTTCAGCATCACAGATGTCCAAACGTTCCGAGGATAAAACGTTTACTCGGACCACTACCTCGTTGGAAGCAATTAGAGATGCCACCTGTGATGTGCTCGGATTAACACAATCACCACAGCGAAACCCCTTGCTTGACGAAGAATGTCGGCAACAAGCATACAAAGCGGCGCTACAAAGAAAGACTAGAGCAGAAGAGGAAAAAGGAACATCGACTTCTCAGAAGAAAAAGAAGGAGAAGCGCGCAATCGGGGAGATAGAGGGAGCTATAACAGGAACAAAATAGTAACTGTTACCCAGCATTTTATTTCCCTGTGATACTCTATGCTTCTTATTCTCTGTATTCGCTCATGTTTCAAAAGTTTTTCCCTGCTATTGAATTCCACAGTAAGTCGCCTACCAATTTCCAACCGGATATCTTGGTTCGCTATCCCCATGTAGGATACATGTAGAACCATTTTGTTGCTGTGGAAATCTAGATGGAAGATGTTTTTCTCATGATTCACACTCGATTTGGAAAACATAAGCATTGACAATATTCCATTTTGTATTTATCACCATAGCTTTACAGCATCAAATGGTCACTCGATTTCCAAATATTTATTTAAGAATTTACCAAGTAAATTTTCCGTAAGAATGATATACTGATTCCATTTCAATCTTATTCCAATACGTACATAGAAGAATATCTTGTATGCCTTTGCTTCAAAATATCTACAACTTTTCCAGAACCCGTCGGCGTAGGGAGCGACTTTTTCCATTTTTAAAAATCATTTAAAATAATGATTGCCGTTCCGGAATGCTCCTGTCCGCAGTTTTGTTCGGCGATCAGCAAGAACCATTTCGGGGTTACCCTTTTCAACAATTTCCACGGTCACCACGTCTCCTGTGTATTCCAACCGCTCCCCTTTACAAACAAAAGTTAAATTGAGCCCAAAACACGCATGATATCTACAACCGGCTGCGTCAATTAAAAAACTCTGTTGTACTAATTAATTAATCAGTTTAAAATTAAGTATAGTGTCGTTTGACAGATAGGCGTTAACTACTGTAATATGGAATTTCCTTAACAACGCCACCTGTCTTTGAACAAGGGCACTCTTTTATCTACCTTCATACGTTTGTGCGATTAATTCAACAGTTCCGGGTAATTTCACTACACATCGTATGTCTGTGAATAATACACATGTATAAGAAGGTATAATAAACTTTTTTAATTACCAACTGCTTTCCCTTAATATTGGCCCACCTGTTTTCTCATAATCACCTGGGTACTTCCACCTTCCACAACCACAGTGCAATTAGGTTCTAATCAGTTCGCACAAAATACACTCCCGCACATTCCATTTAATGCACTCTTCGCCACAAGCAGAACAAAATAAAATTTAAACAAAAAAAAGTAATTTTCTCTAATTCAGTGCAACATATGCGATACGTACCTAAAGATACACTTGCATGCCGAGGTTCACATGCATAATACAATAAATTAGATATTCTTGATCAGATAGTAAATCATTAGATGCAAAATGGCATGTGCATGCTTAAGATGGCAAAAACTGTGCGCGCACTAAACTCTCATCTAAGTTGATTATTAGGAGGAACCTGAACGAGCCAAGTAAGCACCTTTAGCGGGCAAAAACCAGCACTGGATCAATTTTTAGAGACCCACGGAAGAAACATATCTAAGAGACGATTTTTTATATGTTTTCCGGCAGTGATATTCGATCTGGAAGAGAGGAGTTTATACGGTGGCTGCTAGAACCTAAGCCAGATTCAGAATATACCCATTTGCACTTCTTCTTCTTGGGAGGAACACGCTCCCTCTTCCACCAGATGGAACGCTTTCATTGGCACTTCTTCGTCTTTTGGTTTTGTGAAAACAATTCCTGGACTCATTTTTACCAACTTTACCAGATGAAGATTGTGATTTTATTTGCCTGCTCTTCTTTTTTTTTTATTTGGTTCCTTCCACGTTGTGTTTTAGAATTTAGGTGTTTCCACAACTTCCATGGGGGAAGACCATGCAAATGGCATTTTTGCAAACTAGCTCGCGGAATATATTTGAATTTTCAATGGACTTCCTTAATACTCAAGATGAAAGATAGTAAGACGTAGCGCGAGGAATCTAATCCAAATGGATTCGCTATTTTGTTCTTTTTAGTTTTTATGCCTTTGCTGGGAATGAGCCTTCCAAAATAATAATAAAAAAAAAATGTAATAAAGGTGCTAGTGCTGGGCATCTCTATATTCAGTGCCGGTGGCACCTCCACCTTCGCTTTGTGGAAATAAAGCGGCAGTGGAGGGCATTTTGACTATCAGAGTGCTCTTGTTTCAATGTTTGCGCTTGTGCGCCCCGGCCCGGCCAGCTAAACCGGGCGTTATAGAAATTCAGTGGTTGTGGTGTTTGTTGGCGCAATTAGGTGGGATATTATACAATAGGTGCTTGTAATACCGTTGCAATACGGTATTTGGACGTTTGTGTTCGTTGTGTTTGGTGATGGAATTAATGTCAGTTGGGGATTTTCATTTAGCTACGGATATTTAAGTAGTTTTTTTGTTCTCCTTATTCATGGAAAATGTAAACTTTGAAAGAAGGCGGTTTGGTTTCTGCGGAGAACTGATTGATGATCTTTGTTGATAAGAGGCTGAAGTTCTTAGTGGCAATTCGTTAAAATGGCTGACAGGAGTTGAATTGTTGTTTAAAATGTTTTCACAATTTTGCTGTTTCTTTTGCTAACGTACTAACTGCAGACAGATTATTTTATTCGATTCTTAACTTGCAAGATCAAGTTAAGAGAGAGTCTTTTGATTTCTGATGATAGCCAAGAAAACTTAAACAACTTTAGGTACTGTCCCTGCTAAAAATTGATTTTACACATCTACGTCAATTTTATTTTTATTAAAAGACTCGCTTCTTTTTCCAATGTATCATATTTGATACACAGTACTTAATCTGGGCTTGGTCTTGTATGATTTGACCAAAGGGTACATGGACGCTGAAAAATTGTATTAAGTATGATACATTCGATAATAAAAGTGAAAGTCTTTTTTTCAAGAAAAAGAACCCAGAATATTGATCGTTGATTAACCTTCCACGGTCAATAACTTAAAATTAGTCATACATTAGTCATAATAAAGTGTTTGTAAAAAAATCTGTGTCCATGCATTTGCATTCAAGAAAAATCAAAACACTTGATTTTACATGATGACATATTATACTCGCACATTCGATGATTGACGTCGTATGATTGAACGTGTAAGGTTCGCTTTACGCAATTAAGTCTGTCTGTCAGTCTGCACACCTACGGCCTTAAAGGTTTGGCCGATTTTCTTCAAACTTAATACAAACAATACGTTCTTATGATAAAATCCCCAGAATTTTTTTTTTATTTGTATCCTTGGTCTTGAAATAACGGTACCTACCATATAAGCGTAACTGATAGTTCCATATTTTACGAAAAAAATACGATCGATTTTGATAAAATTTAACATGAATGATTTGTTGCCAAATGTGATGTCTATCATAGGAATTTTGTTTTCAGAATCAGCTTATTAACGGTACCTGTCATAGAACCGTTTGTATTTACACAGACTATCTTTAGAACGGCTGCAACGATTTTGACGAAATTTAATATTCTAAAACAACTGCTTGCCCTTGATAACATGGCCGAAACAAATTTGTAAAAAAGTTATTTTGGAAAAGTTTTTTTTTGCAAGAAACCAATAGTTCTAATTTTCTCCAAAAAAATATGATCAATTTCGATAAAATTTCATATGATTGATTTATTGCCGACGGTAATGTCTTTCGTATAATTCATTTTTTGTTGCACACATTTTTTTTAAAGAATTAAAAAAAAAAAAAATATTTAAAAATATAAAACAAAGAAAAAAGAAAGTTTGTGCGACCCAGTCGTGCTCTTTATTTTTTGTAAAAATTACAACTTAAATTTTTCTGCATGCCTTGATTTTGGCTAGAATCTTTATACAATCTAGATAAAAAATAGACTTAACTCCTTTCACACTTTGGGAGTTATAAAGTGTGTACACAACTTAAGCTTTTTTTCAGTAAAAAAAAAAATGATACATTCGGATGGATAATTCTAAAACATTAGGGAGTAGGGAATCATATCCAATCATAAAATTGGATGGGTATTCAGTTGCTATATGGAACAAACATTTTCTTTCTGCCGACTGGTCTTTTGGTGAAATCTGAAAATCAGTGTCTTACCTAATTCAACAAAACAGTAAGAAATTATATATTCAATATGTTGGCTTCTCTGAGCGACCCTTTTGTTTGTGGTTTAGTTTCTGCTCTTCGATCAAAAAAATAAATATCACACAGAGAAAAATAAAAGTGAAATTTTAAGCATATTTAGATTGAATTTAAGAACGCGTCCTTCTTAGCATTACATACTCAATTTAACTCCGTCTTTCTTTTTTTTAAACAAAAAGTACGCAATGTAAGAACAAACGGAGTTAAATTGACTTCTATACAATTTATTTAACTCCGTTTTTCCTTGAACTTAAAAATGCAACTAAAGAAAGAATGCGTTAATATTGATTCAAATCCGACATACTTAATTATAGTATAAACACGATTGCGATGAAAACGAAATTCGTTAGTTTAAGTATGTTTCTGCTTAGTTATACTCTTTTTTTTTCTCTGAGTGTAGTTATGAGAAAATTAGCAAACTCCCAGCTATATAATAAATGTTCATAAATATTTTGACAGATTTTAATCTGTGGTATTTTGAATAGGTATTTTTGATTATTTGGTGACCTACATAGATACCTACCCAATACCTTATTTTCATTCGGTTATAAACTCCGTTGTCACCACAAATATGCTCGGTCGCTTTTACACCTGATCGCGTTCTTTCATTATTTCTATCCATAATAGCTATACATTTATATACATTAAAGGCAGCACTTGACTATTCTAAATAACTTCGTGAGAACTATTTATATTTCATGCAACAATGTTGAAAACCTTGACTAATTTCCCCCTGGAACCTCAAAGCCACAAGACCACTTTCATTCCTTCCATATAATTTGCCATCATTGAATCAATTTTCCATTAAAATCATCTCCAACTAATAATTTCCCCTTCAATGGACATGGCCTACGGAGGATTACCTTTACCCTACCAATTTTATGCATCATTATCTCCATCGGCGCACAAAATTTAATTCTGCCCTACTCATGGTGTATATCCAACGAATGCGAAATCATGCGATTAAAATCATAAACATATTCAGAGGCACTTTCATTTTGTCAAATAATTCCAAATGTCATGTTGATTGGTCGGCTGGACATGTAGCTAGTCTAGTCAGACAGCGACGACAACGACGCGACGGCTTCCACCCACCATATCGAATTTAAGCTTCTGTGTCTCCTCCACTGTCTGCTTGTCTGTATATTTTTAACCATCATGAGAACTGGGTTAATTGCAAAAGATACTTGTTGCACTTTTACTAAAATTGTCGTGGCTGTTGTGACTCATTACGTGCGTTTCAACTGCAACCAAACTTCATTCAATCTGCAACCATACATTCGGGATCAACGAAGGTTAAGAGAGAAATTCCCAAACCCATTGCATCCCCCATGGGATGACCTTATACTAATTCCAGATACTGACACGGATCCATCTTAATTAAGTGCAACACTCGACGAGAGATACTATAAAATTTAATAGCAAATTCGTGTATTTGCCTTCAGAAGTTAAAACTTTGTCTGGTATACTAACATCGAGTCATGGAAGTTGCAAGTCTCTTCTTTTATATACCCGAAGTTAGATGCACCTTTGTTTTTTTTTTTTTATTTTCGTTTATTTTTAATTAAATTCAATTAATTATTGACATATTTCATTACTATTTCATTACACAATGTGAAGTTGGGGACAGACAGAACGTCGGTAAGTTTACCATCGATGCATGCGGCTTGACGACAAAATCGAAAAACGTGAGAAATTTTATCTTTTGAGATTTAACAGGGGTGGATTAGGTATAGAGAATGACTCGTTTAACCACATAAAACCGATGAAAGTTTTTGCTCTAATAAAACATGTTTTCCATTTAGTTTAAATCCTGAGTTAACTCAATCTCAATTCGCCAGATCAAACTTTGAGTTAATTCGGGAATTTAAAATTATACTGAAAATCATATTTCCATCAGAGTTAACTCGAGGTTGATCTTGCACTGAAAAACTGGGACTTAGCCAGATTAGCAGCGGATATGTTGGCAATTTCATATCTGGAAACTGGTTTTCAGGTTTTTTAGGATCCTTCAAAACAAAACTGCAAGGGACCCATAAGCAGGCCCGCCACTGCCAAGCTCTTTTTTAGAGACTAGGTGCTATGGGAAGTAATTGTTGCATTTAAAAAGTGATCGATGATTCAAACAGTTCCATCTGCGGAAATTTGCATGAAAATTAATAATCCTCATTATTGATAAGACATCACAACATTGAAGTTGCGTGAAAAGTTCCTGCATGATATTAAACTTGTACGAACTTGTACCATAATGTTTACCCACGAAGAAATCACCTTCCTGAACGAGGTATCTAGTTCTTCCTCTCGGAAGCATCTTGTGATGACTACATCAATCATCGCGCAATCGTCTAGGGTGGATGAAGTGGCATGAAAACTCTACAATTTCTGTGACTGAAAAAATTTCTGTGTAGAAAAAAGTATGAGAGAAAATTGGAGGCAGCTGAGATGAAGATGGTTTGCATTACAGTAGGATTGAAAAAGCTTGATCATTTAGATCCGAAGAAGCCCTCACGTCAAAAATTCCATCGTGAATAAAATTCAGCACAACAAACTCAGCTGTTTCTGTCGTGTACTAAGAAAAGACGCAGAGAACCCCGTCAGAACGGCGCTATCATATAACGTTCCATTGCAATCGCAAAAGTAAGAACTCTTGGAAAAAACAAATGCAACAACACCAACGTTTATTTTAAGGTGGCTTACCGACGTTTTCTGAGGCCCACCCGACGAACCCGACAGCGGAACGCTATTCCACCCCTACTAAGGCCTGCAACAAAACAAATCCCAACCTGTAGAGAGAGGATTCTATGGTACAATCGAAGCTCCGAAAGTCTAAAATACCCGTTTAAATAGGGTTTACAGCTGGCGGTTCTAGTTCTTTGACAGTCGGTCGTTATTTGATGGTGGTATTCAGGAGGGAAATTGTGAAATTCTGGTGTAAATCGTGTTCTTGATTCCTCCGATATGCACAAGTTGGTTCGGGGTGTAAGTGGGTGGTTTGAAAATAATTAAATATGCGGACGACAAAACGTTTCTTTTATTTTGTCGGCTTGTGCTGGTTTTTTGGTATTTTTCTAGATCGTGAGGCGTTCTTTTATTTTTTGTTGCCTTTTGTTGGTATAGTTATGTCCATGCTTTTCTTTTTGGTGTGACGTCTTGTCTAGGATTTTTTTTTTTGTTAAATGTCTCTGGGTTGCGATTCATTATGTTTCATCAAATACGGAAGCAGATTAAATACACGAAATGTTAACGCCGTTAAGTGTAACAAAACAACCCGTGATAAATAGTCTCGAGGTGACCCACATTTTTGTGTGATTTTCGTGTGACATGAGACATGTTTCGTTGTATCGTATTCGTTTTCGGGGTGTAATTGTAAATTACCCACATTAGCTATAAACTAGAATTTTCTTCAAATAGTTATAACACGATTAAGAGTACCTTTGTATATATTTTAAGTGTGCAAGATTTTGTTGAACTATGCGGTGTTGGAATGCTGAAGTTTTTGTTTGGTAGGATAAGAAGAACTGTTTGAATTACATATGCATCATGAATTTGGGATGTGTTTTGCATTTTTCAAAATATTAATATGACAAGTTTATCGTGAATATATAAATTTTAAGGTTCATGCATATCTTCTCATATAAGCATTGATTGATATACATGGTGATTCACATCAAGTGTGCCAAAAAGATAGAACGAGTATAGAATGGGTCAAGTCAAGACAAGAAAGAAATCGTACAGCAGGGGGTCTATCTCCTCGCGTTTAGGTGGGGGGGGGGCAATTTTCTAAAAAAATTGACTTAAAACATACAAACAATTATTGAAAAACAACGATACAATCTACAATGCCATGTTATATTTTTTTGAAAAGCCAGAAATAAATTGTTTTTCGAATAAACATGAGATAATAAATTGACGAACATCAATTACATCTCTGATGCTTGGCTTGGCACCCATGAAATAGGTATACATTTAAAAAACGACATAACATTCAAAAACTTTTTCTCCAAAAATATCCTGGAGTTCCGAAAGTTCAAAATCGATGTTATATTTTTTTTAGTTTCTATTCCAAAGATATGAATGGTTTGTTTGTTGTGTGATGTAGACCAATTATTGAGCAAAAGATTCTTAGCTTATAAATTTGCGTTTCAATACAATTCTTGATCAATATGCAAACTAAATTATTAAAAAGTACTAAAATATTTCGTCATTTATAGACTATTATTTCTCAAACTTACTTCTACAGACCGGAACCGCTTCACTATAGGAACCACATAACTTACAAACTTCTTTAGTTAGAACCCGGCACGATTCACGAAGGTGTCGAGAATGTGTTGGCATAGGAGATGAAACGTGTGGGGGATAGTCAAAGTCAAACACTCGCGGTCCGAAAAAGATGGCCCAATTCTTGTTATTCTCTTATGCTTGATTCGTTATTTTTTGTTGTTGCTTTATTTTTGTTCGCCTTCTGTCGGAGTTGTTTTGCGGATTTGTTTGAATTTAAAAGAGTGGACTACTGCGAATAAAGTAATTTGAAAATGGACACGGTTCATGTAAATGTGCGAAGAGTCGGTCATTCAATGCACTGGTCGTGTAAATCCTGCCTTACAGTGATAATTTATTCCAGTGTCATTTGCTCGACATAAATTTCAAACTCCATTACCTGTTGCTTCTGCTTGAATGCTTACAAATGAACCAGTTAAGATTTGCCTGTTTTCTTCCAATGATATCAATGTCATCGTCATATGACAGCACTTGTATCGACCTATGGAAGTAGGGTAACATCCAAATGTCGAAGAATACCTTCCAAGATAGCTCCGATATCGGCTTAACGACATTACAAAGGCGGCTTATAAATCGATTTAGGAATAATAAAGTGCATGTATTTAATTTTGCTAAATATAGTTGTGTTCGTTGAGCTCTGGGGTCGCACTGAAGTCGCCCCAAAGCGTTTTTTTGAAAAACCTCAACTCGCTCTGGGTAACAAATTCTCTGTTTTTTGAGACCTGGGTTCGCCCTCAACTCGCCCTGAAGTAGATTTACAACTGAATATTTTATTTTGCTTTTGCAATGCAAAGAAAAGAAATTATAGATTTATTTCAATGAAAATAAATAGAAAACATACAAATAAAACAAAATGTTATTGTTTTATGTTTTGGAATTTACCAAAAGCAACAAATTCCAAGTTTTAATTTCGGAAACAAATATTTTTTGTTTCTTTCTTTTTGTCAACAACACAACTCGACCCTTGTGCGTTTTTTGAGAACCAAAAAACCCAGGTTTTTTTTGACAGCTCTTGGGGCTGTTAAGAAAACCTATGTCGACAATGGGTAAAATTGGTAAGCTTCAACGAACACAACTTATGACTTATGATCGTTTTTTTCGGTCAAATTCGACGACCGGCTGCGCCCTGTGGAAACCTAAATATTCGCATTCAATTACTGTCCGATCTCTTGCAGTTTAATGAAAGTAAGAATCAGTTCATTAAAACTCTAGCTCGTGGAACAGAGGGACAAATGCAAACATTTGTTTAAACATACCAAACCAACGGCATCACTTTAATTGCTTTGTATATAGCTAAGCTTTTCCATTATCTTGACATCTGGATTTATTCAAACCTCGAATACTTGTCTTAGTAAGAGGTAAAAAAAAACAAAATATTTAATCACGAAGTTCATAAAAAGTTGAATGTTTTGCATTAGATTTGCGTGCTATAAACCAAATTTTTAATTAAAAAAAACATCTATGTAAACGTTTGCTTCTTAAGTCCATAGTTTGCCATAAATTACTAGGTATAAAGAATTAACACCCAGCTTCTTTGTTGCAAATATTCATTTAATCAGAATTAAAATCGGTTCATCTTATACAATGCAACACGAAAAATTTCATGTTGAATGATTCATGGCATTTGCATTCCATAATACCATTAACCATTAACCATTAAGCATCTCCATCTCAGAATCTTAAAACAATCTTTCCTCGCTCTCAAAACCGTAACGGTCTAGAATAAAAAAAAATGTTCAATTTATTTCGCATTCGTGTCTTTTACTTTCCTTTGCCATATCGCCTTCCAGCTACAAATGGCAGCATGCCATTTCATACCACACCGCAGTTTCTGTTCAAAAACACACTGCGCTCTTGGAAGTCCATCGCGTCGTCGTCGGTCGTCATTGCATTCTCAGTCGACATTCAATTGCCAATTATTATGAAATAAGCAAATATTTACGTCGATAAGTATCGCAGTTCGACAACGTACGTATATATACAGAACAATACCTTGCGTGCCAGCTGACCACCATGTTGCAAAACCTATAATCATCTTTTGTTAAAATCCAACCTCCGAATCCCGCGACCAGGATCAGAAAGAGTCCATAAAGAACTATAAAGATCACCACCACCGCATCACCCATCCTCCAAGCTGGAGTCATTATTAGCACCGTTTTCCGGTGCGCTGTTCGCGCTACGCAAATGGACAAAAATCACGGCCGGCGTACTATGAAACGGGAGGATAACCTTGGCCAATGAGGAAATCATTTAGGCCGGCCTGCAATCTTATAGCTCATATCCATCTATCCGTCCGATCATTCGTCCGTGGGGTCAAATTGCCGTGAATCACAATCACAATGTTGTTCCTGACGCAATGTTGGACGTTATCCAGTTGGTGTAACCAAAGACGCCACCAAATGGATTTTATTTTTCGTATTTTCATTCGGGGGCTGTGAATGCCTTCACCTCCGTTTATCATGTGCTCTTCTTGGTTTCATTAGGAAAAATATATTTGCATTGCAACATAGCACCACCGACCAACCATCACCGTCGCGTCGGTAGGCCAGAACAATTCGTGGTTTTGTGTTTTGAAACTTGATTTGACAGAAGAATTCCATTACTTTGAAGATTCGATTACTTCTGGGCACAGGACTATACTCTGTGTGACCACAAATGGAATTTTGATTTCTTCAACAACAATAAGTCATGGACCTTGACCATCATGGTTGGGTAGACTATTGTATTAAATCGGACGTCATATAATAGTTATTCGTCGTGTTCTGTTCACCCGATGTAATACTTTCTTTTGGGATGTTCAAGGAATATATGTGCAGGAATTTTTCAATCATTTTATTTTTTATAACGGTAGCAGAATGGCAAATTGGATTTATTCTTGAATGCATTATTAATAGTCGCATACATATAATATTTTTATATTCTACATCCTCATACTGAGGTGACTTTGAAGATTTTATCGGTCTATATGAATACAGAATTTTACCACTAGCAGGTTAACATCGTTTCTGAATTTTCCTCTACGGATTATAACAACGGTATTTGTATTCTTTTGGTGCCAAAGGGGGTTTTAGGACTACCCTAAAAATGCTCTTGTGCTTTAAGAAAGTTTAGGAACATTGGATGAGAGTTAGGTGATAGCCATGAATGTTTGCCCCAACAACACTTTTCAGATTAGGGATGTTCAATGTTGCTGTATGACAATTACCGGATTATCGAGTTCGGTATCCATCAATATCAGGCGTTTTTCTTTTTTTTTTTGCTCTGAGCAGTGCACTGAGCTTTGAAAAATAGATATGTGTTTCTTTTTTAGCTCCGAGCGCTCAGATCGCTCAAATTGTGTTTCTTTTTTCGATCTGAACTTTCTCTGAGCGCGCTCCATGAGCTCAGGATAAAATGATGGAGTAGACCAAGCACGAAATAGAGCGCGGCCAACTTCATGTAGTTTTTATGTTATTTGACAGATTGTTTTATAATTAAATCAGAGCGCTCGGAGCGTGCACTGCTCAAAGTTTACTCGATAAGCTCAGGCTCTACTCCGTGCTCTGCTCAGATCTAAAAAAAGAAAAACTCCTAAAACACACTTGAGCTTGAGCACTTCACTGTCATATCAGTGTTCAAATCAACTCACAATCTGTCGAATAACATGAAAATTGCATGAAGTTGTCCGCGCTCTACTTCGTGCTCGAACTATGCTCCATCATTTTATCCTGCTTATAGAGGGCGCGCCGAGTAAGTTCTGATCGAAAAAAGAAACAGAAGTTGAGCGCACTGAGCGCTCGGAGCTAAAAAAGAAACACAGATTTATTTTTGACAGTTGAGTGCACTGCTCCGAGCTTAAAAAGAAAAAAGCCTATCGACTTGCGAGCAAAGCAGCTCTCAAAAGTGAATACATATGTATTTTATGAACGGTTTTCTTTACTTGCTCTTGAGGAAAGTTACTTTCGCGTTCACGACTGGAAAAATCATTTGACCAGTTTTTTTTTTATAAAGATTTTCAGAATTTTATATTTTGAAATAGGTATTGTTTTTTTTTTCAATTCCAATTACATGAAATTTTATCAAAATTCAAATTCGAACTATCGGTTTAAAAAAAAAAAACTTTTACAAAAATAACTTTTTTCAAAATTTTGTTTGCAGTATTATTTAAGATAAGCAGTAGTTTTTGAATATTTAATTTCTACAAAATCTGTGCAGACCTTCAAAAGATTGTCGGAGTAATAAAAAAACGTTTCTATGGCACAGGTACAGTTAATAAGCTGATTCTTAAAAAATCAGAAAAAAGATATCATAGTTGGCAACAAATCAGTCATGTAAAATTTTATCGAAATTAATCGTATTTTTTCAAGAAAAATTGAAATAGTCGGTTGCGCTTATATGGAAGTTGCCGTTATTTGTATACCTAGGCGAAAATAAAAAAAACCGTCCGGGGGTATTTCTCTAAAAATATTTAATCTATGGTTCACATCTGAAATAACCAATGGTTACAAATAACCAGAGTTGAAAAGACTGGCCCTTAGTCTCATTTTTTAAGTATTGGGTTAACCCTGACTTAAGCTCAGATGGTCAACTGTGAGCCCAACTGATGGTTATAAGAATATCAACAGAGATCATCCATAGAGATCTTTAAACAATATACATAGCAAGCCGTATAAATATGCATACCACGTGATTTCATCATCCCAACAAACCAAACCAAAAAAAATTTTTTTGTTTGATTGCCTACTGCAACATTGTAAGCTATGAACATTTCAGAACATTGAGGCTAACTTCTTCTGCATCTCATTATTTAAAAAAAAAATTCCACTTTCCTCTTCAATATCGTTTAATTAACTGTTCAGTTGTTTCGATGCCGACAGACAGTTTAGTTGGTTTTTATACTTCAAACAAATTCCAGTAATTATTTAAATCTTCTATAAGCCGCTGGCAATGCGATGGTTGCAATTAAATATCTAACAAGCATGGCGCACCAGGCCAATCCTTCTCTGCAAAAGGAATGAAGGTCTGCGCATTCCAGATGCTCGGACCTCGTTGAACATTGAAGTGATTGGACTTAATGTGGCGATAAGAATCCTCCCGCCCAACGTCCGCGTCTGTCTTCATCCATTTCATTATTCACTTCGATTTAAATTCGTTTGCGGAACATTTCGACTACTGACCTTATTTCATGGAGCTTCATCCCAGTCCACTGACCACCACTATATATAAAAATAACGAAAAAGAAGCTTTGCATGCAGAATTTTGTTGTGCATTATTAACCGCACGTTCTTAGACTAATTCTCACTCACATGGTCTTAGATGTTATCGGATCTGTTCCCTACTTCTTTTTTCTTGTTTTTTTCATCCAATGTTTAGTTTTAAGGTCTATCTAGATCCAAGCACAGCATCGTTAATGGTTATATGGAAAACGCCAGTGGCATACATTCCTTGCGACGACCCTCTGACGACTTTCCACGACACAATGGTATTACCTCATAAAGTTGGCTAAATTGCGAATTTAAATTTAGTGCAAACAGTAAATTTTGGCCAAAATCAGGCCAACATGGTTAGTTTGTTTGGTTTGGCGCACTCTGATTCTCTCAACAGAGTGCTAAACACCTGAGTTGAAAAAAGTCAACTGCTCGAGGTGAGAGTTTAGGCTTAGAGGATGAAAAGGAGTGTTAAGTGTGCAGCAAGTTTCTTTTAAATTAATGTTTATTATAATTTTTTGTTGTCTTAACCTTAACGAAAGATGGTAGCATTCACCTTCGAACTTTATTTTGATTGTTTTAAAGAAATTAATTTACGTAGATTATTATTTGTTAATTAAATTAATTATATTTAACTAGTTTAACATGCATGAAGAATTTTTTAAACAAAGAAAGATTGCATTGCGTTTGAAAATTGAATTCCGTTAAGCTTGCAGTGCTGACTGGTATTAGAGTACGAATATAAGAAAATCATACAAGCTACGGTTTCAATTAAATAGTTACTGCTTCGAAACAGATTTTTTACTAATTTGTATTTTATTGCGGCTTATTTATTGCTTGCTTACAATGGGATTTATTGCTTGAATGGTCAATTTTTAACACTCAACATTTGTTTGTATATTTACTTTAAAGAAGTAAAATACATGTAATATATTTTACGTTAACGAACATCACTTCGTTGTAGAAGACTAAAGAAAAATAAATTAATATGTAAGCAGAGTTTTAAGAGAGTTTTATTTCAAACTTGGTATCTGGGGTCATGTGTAAGATAACTTACTGAGGAGTTTTTGAAATCGGATTTCCAAGGTCATGGAATTGCTGAAGAAATACCACGAAAGTTTCTTATTGATCGGCAGTACGGCTTTCTTAACATGAGGTCTACTGGTGATTTGATGGCTTATCTCACAGCAAAGTGGAACCAATCTTTACACCGTTTTGTTGAAAGTAAGATTATTTCACTCGATATTTTAAAGGACTTCATAGAGCTCTTAAGCTCTTTTATCGAAAATGCATGCATTCGTTATAGATGAATCCATTCTTCGTTGGATTAGAAATTACCTTTCTGATGGTTCCATACAGGTATTATCGGATTGTTTTAAGTCTGAATTTTTCAAAATAAATGCTGGTGTGCCCCCGGGGCTCTGTTTTGTTTCCGACTCTTTTTCTTGTTTTTATCAACGATCATCTGTCTGAAAATTCTAATCCAATAAACTGTTTTGGTGATGACATCACTCTCAGCTTTTCATATTTGTTTCCCGATTCACAAAACTGTTCTTCGGATGTGGAACTGGAGCGGTGCCGTACATGATAAGCTCTTTAAATTCCTATCTTAGCAGCATTATCCAATGAAGAATCAACAGCCGCATGGAAAATTCAATGCTGCCGTCAAAGCAAAACATACCCCCAATGCCACTATCCATAAGATGCACTTTCATTTAACAAAGCTTCTTCAATGTCCAGAAAATTTGCGCCCAAGTACAACCTTCTTAATTCACAAAGAATAGGACATTTTGCAAGGAAATGTAAGACATCTTCTCTTTCTTTAAGGTTACAGAGATTGCATTCAATTTGGAGATCAGATCGGTGTGGTATATAATTCAACATAACTAGTTTACCTCTTATTTTAAACAGAGTACTAATTTTTTCAGTTGAGTATGTATCCAGAAAATACGTTTTCTCTTCCAGAGTATGGTTAAGTTTACTATAATAAGCTCTAAATATTAATGACTGAGCGTCATTAACATACGAGTCATAGAGAAAATTGCCTGTTTTCTTTAGGATTTCATGAAATTTGTTTTTAATATTTGTGATTTGGTTGAAGTTCAATGGTTGGAAATTGTTAAACCCACATTTACGTGCTAGATTATCCCATTCAAGTACACAATTACTTTTCGTTAAAAGCATGTGGGACATTATTATTTTTGGCAATCTCCTTTCATCCATTTTCATAACTTTAACCACATAATCAAAATGAAGCTTAAGAGTTTCTAGAAAGATCGGTGCCAACCCTGTCTTTATATGAATCATGTAGTTTGGAGTGTTGTTTGGTAATTTTAATAATCTTTTAATGCAGTATCGACAAAACATTTCTACAGAGTTATACTCGTATGATCTGTATCCCCACACTTGTCCAGCGTATAACATTATAGATGTAGCAGTAGCGCGTATGATTTTTTGTTTTCAGCTGTGGTTTAAAAATTTGTTCCCAATACATTTTCCGCATACAGATCCAATTGCTCGTTTTGCTTCTGATAATTTGGCTTCAAAGTGTTTACTCATATTGAGGTTTGATGTGATCAAAACGCCCAAATATTTGTATTCTTTTACGACTTCAATACTCTCTCCTTCATAGTTCCATTTTTCGCTTCTTGAAAACCTCCCACCTCGGTTTCTAAAAATCATCATTTTTGTCTTTTCCAGATTTACGGACAGGTTCCATTTTCTGCAGTACTTTGCCAGCCGGTTAATCATTAGCTGCGCACTATTGACAGTCTCAGCAAGTATGGCGAAATCGTCAGCAAACATTAATGCAGGAATGTACGTTGAACCTAATTTAATACCACCTCCAATATTTTGTATTACATCATTAATGAATAAAATAAATAGCAGCGAACTTAAGATGCATCCTTGTTTAACGTCCATTGTTGTCGAGAATTCTTCCGAGACACACTTTCAGTCCCACACCTTCGCTGAGTTGTTGAGCTGATATCTACAAAGCATACATCCGTCCTAAACTTGAGTTCAATTCTCATGTGTGAGCAAGTACTTCTTTAACCTATCTGAGCTTCCTGAATAGAAAGAGATTTTAAATTAATAGGTGACAGGACTATTACAGACACGATTTCATCGCTTGAACATCAACGAAATGTTTCTTGTCTTTCTTTATTGCATCGGTACTTTAATAAAGAGTGTTCCGAAGAAATAGCCAGTTGCATTCCTCCCCTAAAACAATTCAACCGTAATACCCGCGCTGCTAGGAAACTCTTCATTTTACCGTAGAGCCCAATTTCGGTCGTACAGAATTTTTTTGTTTAGCCGCACTACACGAATGTGGAATGATTTACGCGGCTCAATGTTTCCCCCTCATTGTGATGGTCTAACATTCAAAAGCAATGTGAATCGGTATCTCCTGTCTTCTACTCTACGATTTCCCAAATTGCTCGCTTTGTGTTAAATTATAATAAGGGTATTAATAACCCCTTGAATGCGCGCACATTATAAAAACAAAAAAAGCCGTACAAAGATAAGATGATTAAAAAAAAACCGTGAACAGCCGGTATAAAAATTATAGTTTACTTCATGTTATACAGTTTGCACTGCGTATTGCTATTCACAATGTTCTCTGTCCTATTTAATTTTAAGAGTTCAACTATCAAGCTAATTTGTTGAAAGCCTACAAAAAAGTAATAAGTTAAAAGATAACAACAGTTACAGAACATTTCCGCATATCATTCAACATTTCTTTAATTTTCAAACCGCATTCATATAGCTATGTATAAACAAGCACCAAAGCTATACGTTACCATTGTTGTTCATTCAGAATGTTATATATACTGTTAACTTTGCTAAAACAAATTATATCACGATTTCCTTTGAAAACTCCGTTTGCCTACACACTCTGTGCAAGGAGTCAATTCCTGCGTGATGAAAGAAGATTTTTATTATATCACTCAAACCATAAATCCAACACGATCGTTGGCAGGTTGACATATTGGTGTTCGTGCGACGAAACAAAGGGCTTCCGTTTCATATAATATGATGCTCTATAGCTCTAGACTCAAGAGTCGCATCACGTGCACCTTAAAGTCCGATTGACAAGCGTGGAAAGAAGACGACCGACGCCAACCACTTGACTATTCACCCATCAGAAAGGTGCTGAACCATCTTTCACTGAGCCATAATCTTGCAGAATAATTTATAACTCCTTAGATAGCTATTTAAATAGTTTGTACCATGTAGAGTAATTGTCAAATCAGGGGGAAAAAATTACCCAAATATGGATCGTAAATATGACGTGAACAAGCTATAACGATCGGTTTTTTTTTTGTATGTACATATACCAACATTATGTTTATAGAAAAAAAAATCGCATATAAATTAGAGCAACTATCTCAACTCCATGGGGTACTATAATATTTCTCATGTATAATAGATACGTAGAACTATTCCTTCGGAATGTAAAGATGCTTGCGTTAATTTAGGTTTTCTCTTGAAACATTTAATTTATAAATGCAAAAAACAAAGGATTTGATTAAAATCTGTCAAACTTTTCTGTATCGATTGTTAGTCCATCGTCTCGATTGTTTACTTCTGGACTGTCAAATTCCGGGAGAGACGGAATTGTGATGGAAATCCGAAACAAAACACTATTTTCTTCATTGTTAAACATTCGTTGAAATGTGATATAAGACAATAGTTCCGTGATATTTCCAAAAAGTTTTGTTCCATGATATTGCTAGATATTAAGTATGTGAGACACAGAATAGGGATTCGTAATAGTAATGCATTGGTTTGGTCTTTGGTTATATGCAAAGATTAAAAATATAAAGATGGGAAACAATGGCTGATAACGGAATTTGCCTATGCGAACTCGAACTGTCATTAGACTAATTAAGTTGCAGAAATGTGCGTTAAAAACTCACACCAGTGCAACTTAATCAGTCTACCACACTTTTCCCCTGTGGAGTATTAATTTGTCTGTTAGTTTTAAGAATCGGCAGTTGTTTTCAAAAAATTATGAATTTCGTGGGAAGCGTTCCGGATTGAAACTATTAAACTGCGCTTTCACTGGGAGTCACGACTCACGACGGTGTTGTGAATACGTGTCGAAATTCATGGGCTCACTCATTCATATACTTAAGATTTGTTATAAAATCAAGATCTAGCCTGTGTGCAATATATTATCTTATATATAGCGTTTTATAGCCTTTTTACACCGAATCAAAAACACGGTTTTTGATAAAAACTAGAAATTCGTTCATACCGCACATTTACCCGTTTTTGTTTGACATTAAATTTTGTTTTGTCAACAACATTGAAATTGTGCTTTTAAATAAACTTTTAATTTTGTTAATTGTACCCCGCTTTAGTTTCAAATGAAAATAAAATTGAATAGAATTACTTAAAACTGATTTTAGTGAATTTTTAATAATCCTTAATTAATATTTGGTAAATTCAGTTTCAAATGTTGACAATTTCAATTTATCGTAAAAGTTTTGTACAACGAGACGCCCTGAGGTCGGAACCAAAACTTAAAAAACAACAATATTTCTCACACTTTTACAAATCTTAATCGCTTCGGGCATAATTAAACCCAATCAACGTCCACAAATATACACAAATATACAATAAAACAATCACGAACAATTTTTCTTCAAACATATTCAAGCAAAATTAATTTTTCAAAATCCAAAATTGTTTTTTTTTATGTTGAATCCTAGAAAATAACCGGCAAACTGACAGAAAAGCCAAACAAATTTGGATTGTTTGGTTGATCAGTAATCAAAGGACGTCATCGGGTGATGCTGGTTACAGCGGTGTAGTGTATAGGTTTGTGCTTTCATTCGTTTACGGATGTATGTTTGATTCAATCGGTCGAATTCGGGCGAAGGTGCCCAAGCGTACTTCGGCCGATGACAGGTTGGGGTACGCAAGTCATAAATGTTCTGATTTAAAGGCAAGCCAAAAATGGTTGTTCTGATAAGGACTATGAAGCAGTTTCCAGAATAATTCAGCACAGCCATTTTCTCATTATGCACTGATAACATATTCTCTTATTTTCGTTATCGATTCGTAGCAGTGGCATTGAACACAGATAAAATAATTTCTAGTGACAGTCCTCTTTCATTTCTCACTATTCACAATTGATTGAGTGCTGAATGTTTGATTTGGTTTTTGATAGGTTTTTGCAAAAACGAGTGGTTTTTCTAAACTTGTTAATTACCAAAAACGTATGCGAAAACGTGTGTTTTTGCAGGTTTTTGATTTTTCACAAAAACCGGGTTTTTGATTCGGTGTAAAAAGGCTATTACTTTCCCAGTATTTGTATTGACTGAACCGTCACGCGTCGAGTCGTCGACCCGGACTGTTTAACAGAGCCTTAACATTGCAGTTTTCTTATAATTATGTGTAAATAAGAGTGAAAAAAAGTTGAATTTTCGGAAGAGGAAACAAACGGAAACAATAATAATAATTTTTAATGTTTATCTTCTTTTATAAAATGCAAAACAATAACTTAATTACAAAACAAATAAAAAGAGATAAATGTAGTGTAGTACGCGCCTTAAATGAGTCGCAATTAAGGTCAGAGCAACCTTTCAATTTTTTTAACATCCATGAACGGACATCAATGTTCGTGGTAAAAAAAGGAAATCCACCACATCTCATCATTCTAATGACAGTTCAGTTTTTTTTTCTTTATTTTAGTTTTTGTTCTCGACGCCTACTGCCCAACAAGGAGAAGTAATTTAATTCTTTAAAAAAAAGGATTTAAAAAAAAAATTTAAATTATAAAAATGTGATCAAGGCAGATAGATGATACGTATCTTCATTGAAGCAACTCAATTTACTTAACGGACTACTAGTGCATTTGCAGCAGAACGATAAAGGCTCCTTAATATTGGAATTCAAATCACCCAAATTAAAATCATCTTTAAACAAACATCTTCAAAGTCAAAGTGGCCGCAATTCTTCCCAATATTCTGCAGCCATTATTAGTAAATATGTAAATGTTTTACTTTAAAGAAAGTTTTTAGAGAACTTAAACAAATGTTTATTAATTATGCACGCAAAATAGCCAAACAAAGAAACAAGAAAAAAAGTAGAACTGTCAAAACAAATAAATTCACCTTGGTTCCCCTCTCAATTTACACGGATACGAATCGAAATTACAAAACCAACAATGTAAACAAATAGTTGTTGGAGGGTAAAACGTACGAAAGTTTCTTATCATTATATTTTTAATCTTTGGTTATATGGTATGTATCTGGTAATTAAATGTTATCATAGACATTTGTTCCTTGATATTGTAGTTCGTTAATGTGTAGTTATGTTAATAAACATTTATTCAACAAAACCGCATAATACAGCCGTTCGAATTTATTACTATCCGGAATTATTTCTTAATGGTATGATGGTTTCTCAAGCAAATATTTCGCGATCTTAACATTTTGTTTTTTCTATACTGCATTCCGTTTCACGAGACAGTAAACTGTTATTCTTTGGTATACATTTTTGTGATCCTGTGGGAAATCCGTTCTGTGAAACGCTAAAGTTGATTCTGTTGCAGTTTTAGGCACTAGTTTTGCTTTTATTTCTTTATATTCTCAAACATTGGTTTCATTAATGATAACATTACCAGGAATGTTCTTGTGATGGAAAATTTCATATGTTTTATTTTTTATTCTCTTCAACTGATTTCGTGACATTGTTAGATAGTGGTTACGTCAAATTATCGCTTCTTGAGTCAGTTACATATCGTTCAATCTTTCCATGGTGTTGCTCGAAGTTTATTCCTCGAAACGCAGAAAATAACTTACAGAATATTCTCAGTGATTATTTTTGTAATATTGCATGCCTTTTTTCAGACGCCAGACATTGGTTAACGTAGAATATTGCTTCTTCGGTTATTTCGTGATTTGTGAAACATCAATATCTTCATGTTATAGCTTTTGTTCTGTGATAATGAAGACACAGAATATCATTTTTGTCTTGTAATGTTGGGTCTAAGATATCAAACAGAGAAATACTTTTATGATATGTCAGCTATTGATTTCCTAAGAATTGGTTTTGGGTTTCGGTATAGTGTAATATATTCAGACATTTTGCTTCTCGATTTTTTGCTTCGATTATAATAGGCTTGTGACATGAGACGACATAGATGTTGCTTCCGTAATATTCTCGGACATTTAACGTGTGTAGTCTACTCTGGTGTTAGTTAGTTTCGTGAAAAAGTTCCTCTGACGTTAGTTTCTAAGTATCGTAATATTGTCGCGCAATTTTTCAGTAGTATCCTCTGACATTAGTTTTGTAATATATGTAGTTGCGCGTCTGCTAAGTGATTATTCCGTGACATACAGAGTATATTTCTTACGTGATATTGTCTGTTATTGTTCCATGAGACGCATGGAATTTCTTCCGCAGTATCATCTGGTGTTAACTATACTTAGTTTAGTGATATTGCCGAGTACTGGTTTTTCGATTATTCCGTAATATGCTAAGTTCCTAATACTTATCTAATATTCTTGCTTAATATTGTTCTGTTGTTATTGTTTCGTGAGACTTAGGGTTTCTATAGTAGTATCCTCTAATGTTAGTTTTGTTATATTGTCTCGCATTGTTGTTGTGATTATTCCGTGATACGCAAAGTATTATCAAATTGTTTCGTGAAACAGCACTTTTCTTCGGTAGTATTTTCTTTGGCTTTAGGTTCGTCATATTGTTGCGCGCTAGTTTAATGATTATTCCGTGATATATAAAGAGTGATATTGTTCCATATTATTTTAAGATACGCAGGTCATTTCCGTATTATCCTCTGTCCTTAGTTTCCTGATACTGCCAAGTATTGGTTTAAGTGATTATTTCTTGTACAGTATTATACTGCTGGAAATTTTGTTTATAAGATGCAGTGTATCATTGTAAAATACCACTGACGCATCACTTTTAATAAGGCCGAATTAAAGAAACAGAGCCAGGCTTCTTACATCTATAACTCACCAATTTACTTCTGATGAGTCCTGAACATACTTTCGACTTACTTCGCTCGAAGTTGTTTTTCTTTATCTCAAACGGTCATCAAACACTTTGTCAAGTCAACTAAATCTCTTTACAAAAACACAAACCATTGCACTTTGAGAGCTTGTTAGTGGAGTTTCGCTGATTCCAAGATGACACGTCAAAGTCATGTTTGCCAACAAAGTCTATCATCGTCTTCTCGAGTCGGCCACTCTCTTAGTTGATGCGCCTCGCGGACATATAACAATGAACTGCGAGCCCCAGAAAGAGTATTTCACATCTTGAATCGGTTAGTTTCACATGGGCACAAGGGTGCGGGGCGGGGGTGGTGGTGTACATCAGCTTGTTTCATACATCATCCTTGTAATGAATGCAAACGAGTCGCGATTAATCTCGCATCGTGAAAACATAAACTAAAAACAAAAAAAAAGTATCTGAGTACTGAGGTACACGAGCAGAAGTGCAAGGGTAGTATTGTGGATTCCAAAGGTGCACAATGACAGCGGGCCAATTTGATTAGGGAATCAAAAATAACACACGGCACCGAAGGCAAATATATACATATATATAGATATATAGTTACTTAAACCTTCTTTGCCATTTCTCTTTATTTTAGATACGAATTCGATCAATTTTAATGGTTCCATTGCACCAATGTACAATGGAATGGTTAATGTGACCTGAGCACAGGAGTTTCTTTCGATTGCCTCTTTACCATACATCTGGCTCCTGCTTCTTTTGGCTGGATGCTACAATATTTCTCTAATTTGCATTCGATTTGGTGTCGGAGATGGTTGGTGTTGGCTCGTAATGAGGATAAGAAGTTGGTGTGGTGCCTTTTTTCTCACCTGAAGGCTGGCAGCCAATTTATCGAAAAGTTCGAATTCATTATTCTTTTTGTTTCGACATTTTGAGGAAAAGCATCAGAAGAACGAAATTCACATTGATGCACTCCTTGGCTACGGTTTGGTGTTTTAGATTCTAATTGGATATAAGTTGGCTGATGGCAGCAGAGACTGCATTTTTTGTTTGGGATCGATTGTTTTTTTTTTTTCAATATGGCGTGTATCTGGAAATGTCAGTACGGGAGCTTACATGGAGAACAATTCAAGGTTTAATTTTAAGTATTAGTGGGATTTTTGATGGTTTTGGTGTTGTGAAATGGTTAATATTGGTGAATGATGGATATTGGTATATATAGTGTCCATGGACATTATGTCCGCGGACCTTATGTTATCCCACCGAATCAGACATTGTTGGCACATCGTGTTCCTCATTTTAAGTACGTTTTAATGTTGAAACAGATTGTTGAAAGTGATTCTTCGCCCACGCTGGACTTCAAATCATCTGCGTAAGCAATTACGATGATCGCAGATTTTTCCAAAATCCCTGGTAATCTTATGATTACCTAAAGAAGTGAGTACGTTATCAAATGTTTTAGGATTCTATTCAACATTATTGTTATTGTTGCCGTTTAAAACTTAACCATTTTTGAAATTACTCCGAAAGCTTGATAACGACTCTGGCTTCTGATAAGTGACATTGTCATAGGACATTAATAGTACGTTTATTTTAGGAGAAAAAATGAGGAGAGATAATGAGGAGGACATACGAATGTTGCACTACAATTCAATAAATAATGAAGATATGTATGCAGAATTGTAGCGTTGAAAATTAAAGGAGATTTGTTTTTGTTTTTTTTTTTTGAAGGATGTTTATTAGACATTGTAAGACTGAATACTTTTTTATATTCAGAAATCGTTGATGCACAGGGCCCCAAAATGAACGGGACCCTTAGCATTTGCTAATCTTGCTACGTGGCTAATGCGGCACTGATTTTATCTGCTTTTCTTTCTTCGTTTTGTGATTCCGTGATCGGAAAAAATTGTTCAAATCATTACCCGCATCTATCTGTATTGTTTGTATACGTTATATTTCTTTGTCTACTTCGTTCGATTTTTAGAGTTCTTAGTTTAGTATAACTATCTGCTGCCTTAACAAACAAATATGGGAGGAAACATAATTTTTTAAAAATCCTATCGGGCGAAATCCTATCGGGTGAACATGTTGCCAAATGTTTTCTTTACTTATTATTATTAGGTGTAATTTTGAGTCAAATGGGTCTAAAAATGAGAATATTCGAAAAAGCAACCCCAGCACCATCTGTTGAGTAATTGAAATCGCTTAAGTCACTCCTTACAACATCAGCTATCTGTCAGTGAAAATCCCATCAAAATCGGCCCATCAGTTTGTAATCGGTTCATAAAAAACAAATTTTGAAAAAAAAAAACGACCCAAGCGCCATCTGTGTTGTAATTAATATAGCCTTAAAAGATCATCAGCTATCTACCAGGGAAATTCCAGCATTAAAACAGGTTCAGACGTTTCCCGTGGGTCCCTAAATAACAATTTTCGAAAAAGCTGCCTAACCGCCATCTAGGGTGCAAATAAAATATCTTAAGTTACTAACTAAAATATCAGCTATCTGTCAATGAGAGTCCCGTCAAAATCGGTTTAGCATTTTCTGATCGGTTCATATAAGTACCTATGTATCATCATCATCGTCGGCTCGACAACCGGGGTCCGGTCCTGGCCTCCTTCAACAAGTTTCTCCACCTATCCCGGTCTCGAGCCGACGCCATCCAGTTGCGCACCCCAAGGCTCCGGGCGTCCTGGTCTACGCCATCTCTCCAGCGCAAGCATGGTCTACCACGCTGTCGTCTGCCATAGAATGTACCACAAAGAACTTTCCGAGCAGGTTCCTCTTCGCTCATGCGAGCTAGGTGCCCTGCCCACCGAAGTCTACCGAGCCTAATTTTTGTCACGATATCTGCTTCACGGTAGATTGCATACCTATGTATGCAAATTTTAAATAAAAGTTCACCTGAGCGCCAGCCTGACCTCCATAATGAAATTCCGACACACTGACCTCTAGGCCACGGTACACAAGCACAAAATCACTAAAACACTAAATAGATTTTAATACACTAATTCCGCAATTTCTGCAAACGATTGTCTTAAATCATTTGCGTCATTCTATTATTCACTTCCAAATTTAAATGCATATTTACTTAATAAATCTCAAGCACATTCCATTTTGTCCATTTTTCATCTATAGCTCATCGCTTTGGTGAAATTTCATTAGTTACTGACAAAATGCCTTGAACAGAGCACAAATCAATTATACGAATAACTTCCTCTGTATAGCATGTGAAGAAACGCCTTAGAGGCGTCATTCAATCGCAGCCATAAATTTCATCACAATCCGTTCACAATATAATACTTCCTACACCGTACGACCTCTGCTCTAATGCGATGGATTATAAACAGCACTAGGATCGTGTCGTCTACGACGCGACGGGCGTTGGTCGTCGCGTCACACCTCACCTGTCTTCCCCACAATTGCCCGTGCACAACGTCACTGTTTTTCTAATGTCTTTGCATTCAAGCTAGCGGGTGCGCGAATTTGTTTGCCATTAGTTTAACTTGCAGCAATATTCCGTTTTGGTTTCGGCCAAACTCTTGGAACTGGAGTGTTTCTTTTGCGGTATTCTTGGGTTCCGTTCCGGAGCTGTGATTATGACGATGGTGGGCGAACAAATGTGTGTTTATGTTTATGTTTATGTTTATGACAGAACACAATAACGATGTGGACGAAGTGGTAGACACAAATGTGGGACATTTCCGAACTGCAATTCAATCGGATTAGGAGTATCCAGGGATTGGTTTTTGTTCGAAGACTGGGACAATACTTTATCTGGAATTAAGTGCAAGTCACACTTGGACATTAGGCCAACAACGTCAACGATTGATGGTGATATACTAATAGGGTCAAGCATACTGATTGGTGGTCATTTAGGGCAAGGCAGGACAAAGCCTTTTATACACATAAAATTGAAAAGTAATGCCTTGAGAAATTAGTCCTTTTGACCATTTGATCCTGCCGCCTACAGGCTATACAGTGTGTAATCGGTGAGCCATTTATTTGGACACATAAATTCCATGTCACCTAACGAGCTGACTGCTAGACCTGCATATAGTGGCATGCCGAAGCCGAACTATTCCAGAGTGGTTCGTGGAATGTGAAAATTTGTTAAGCTTTGTGTGGAGGATAGTGTCAGACTCTGAGATTGCATGTTGAACATGTTATAGGTTTCGTGGAGTTTGGAAGAGAGAAGACCTTCAAGAGGAGCAACTTTTATACTACAATGCGTGCTTGCTTTGATCGGTATTATGTTCGTGCATCGGCGATTTTGGAATTTATACGGCCGACATTTGAGACCGCCTACACTGGCGAGCGAGCGCTGTTTTAGAACATAGAACAGTGTGTATGGAATTGGTTTTTATTTTAAAGAAAACTATTCAACCATGATGGTTTAATGGGACATGATCGGAATGAATGTTATTTGGGTGTAATTATACTGATGTCTTGGTTTCCATTTTTATTGCGTGTCAAGCTCAAGGATTTGTTTGCGGGATTGAATTTCACTTGGAAGATTAAAATTATTGGAAAGTGGGTTAAGATTTTTATAAGCTGGTTTTCTTAAGTGATTCTTGTTTGTTAGTTGAAAGTTTGTAAAGGTTTTAACAGAAGCAAATTAAATGTTTCTTGAAATGTTTACTTATTGATTAGAAGAATTTTTAAGTACATATGTATTCGTCAAAATTTATAATCAGCCACGTCATAATATATTCGTATTACGAATCCCGAAAAAAAACTATCACAACTTCTGACGTACTGAAAATATTACTACGAAATTCGGAGTTCGGGATATGTGGTATCACTATCCCCGAATGAATATAAAGTTTGGCCGATTTTTCTACGAACATATTTTTGGATCGGAATCAATATAAAAAAAACCCCCGCGAATGATGAAAACGCACCAAATATATAAAATAATAGAATATTTGTTTCGGAGATTCCAATTTATTGCTTTTGAATATGTTTTTTACAAAACAAAACCAATTACATAAATTAAATTCACAAACAAAAGAATGATACAAATAAACGATAAATAATTAATATTTTGTTTGACATTTTGATTGTATGTATCATGAGTCCAAAAGTAGGATTATGACCGAGTTCCGTTCGGGGCTCGTGATGTAGTTTTCTTCGTATTCGTAGAGTGGCATTTTCGGACTCTGTGATAGGGCTGATTAGGTTTCTTTCAAGTGTCACTTGTTGCTGTGCAATACTGCATGACCGTGTAGATTCCTAAACGCGTTTCAAAGGTAGGGCAGTTTTGACTGAAATCTTCAGAACAAAACTCAAAAATTTCACTGCTTTAAAAATATATGTATTTATTTTTATATTAAATTAACGATATATTTCACAAACTTGAAAAAGGATGTCATATGAAATAGAATTACATTTAGCTTAAAATTGTGGTATGTTATGTTATTGTTATGTTGTTAAATTAGTAAAATGTTGGGTCAAAATTAAAATGGTGATTTTCTTTTTTAAATAAGATAAAATTTCTTCTTACAATTTTATTTTAGACTAGATGTTACCCGGCGCGTTCCTGCCGCATAAAAAAAAGAGAGAAAACATTGATTTAAAAAGATTTCTTAGAATTCTATGGTTCAAATTTTTGTTAAAAGTATTATTTTTATTATTTAATTATTTAAATTTTAAGTTGTGATTTTGAGTCAAAGTCATCAAAATCATATCATCAAGATCAAAGTATGCAAAAAATTTTCTTTTATAAGTGAGTTTATTAAATTTTTTTTTTCAAAATCGTTGATTTTTTTTCAAAAAAAAATTGAAACAGCAGGTCTTTTAAACTTTATTTATTACACCTTAAAACTAAATTTCATAAAAATCCGTCAACGGGTTTTTGGAAATATTGAATTCACAAAAACAGTTTTTCAAAAATTATTTAAAACTTAACAAATTAAAATTTTAAATTTTTTTTGATGACATGCTATTTGAAATAGCTACGACAAGTTCAGTATTAAGTTTCATTTAAATCATGGTTGAAATCGTAAGATCCGTTTTCGAGAAAAATGAGGTTTTCGATAACCGTTATATGGCAGGTACCGTTCTTTTTTGACTTACAGTGACCTACAAAAAAGCTCTGGGCGTATTTTATTAGCATAAAAACCATACCTACCAAATTTGATGTAAATTGGCCTACCGTGTTAAGGCTGTAGGTGCCGAGACAGACAGACAGACCGACAGACCGACAGACAGACAGACATAATTGCCGGACCCACTTTTTTTGTCTTCTCTATCATCGTAATGTCATTTCTGATTGTTATCTCAAAACTTTTTTTTCACGAATCTAAGACTTGCCTTATAGTACCTCTTATCGCAAGTAAAAAGTAACCACAGCGCCATCTATTGGAGCCTTAGTTATATTCCTTAAAACATAAGCTATCCACAAGTGAAAGTCCCGTCAAAATCGGCCCATCCCTTTGCCGTCGCAGTCGACGCGCCGTCCGTAGGTTAATAAGAATTATCGAACAAGAGACCCCAGCGCCACCTATGGAGTAGTAAAAATAGCCTAAGTTATGTGTATATATAGTTATATATATATATATATTTCTGCGTAATTTGAGCCCTTTCACAGGTCTTTGCTACAGCCGAAACATGAAACTTTAAAATTTTATTAAAAAGAAACCACTAAATTATACGTGTCATAATATTTTTTGTTATGTTTTTAATTAACGGTATAGAGCTTGTCAAACTTCCTCTTTTAAAGGCCTTATAGCTGATTTTTTTCAATTCTCAAAGTTTGAAATGTGTGGCTTGCAAAAATTTGGCTTATACGAGCTCTATACTAGCTATTGCTTTGCCAAAACTAAAAGCCATTATTTAAAATATTGCAGTTGTTTTTTAATATTTAATATTTTAATTAACGTTTTAGCAAAACTAAAAGCCCTGTTTAATTATAAATACCTGTACTTTAACTTTTTAATTTAAATTTTTTGTTCTTCTTCTTTTTTTTTTGTGCACAACAATCCTGAATAATATATAAATGCTTTTTGCATTCTTTTTTATTCTTATAGCACAATTACTGAATTTTATTTATTTAATTTTTTTTTTGTTATTTTTTAAACGTAAATAATTGAGATAAACGGCAGACGGCTTGTATGCCATGCTTCAAAATACTTTATAAAAAAAATTATGTATTATGTTAATGGAAAAATAAAATTAATCTAATCTAATTTAAATTCAGTTAAGAATTTTATCTCTTCATCATATTGTTAATTATTAATTCTTCAGCCACACATTAATTAAAACTATTCATGCTACAACTCCTTAACCTAGATAACACTCCATCATAATATGCAACTTCTTCACCAAAATACCTTTTTTCCTCGCACATCCATTTAAGGATATTCACTGTAAGAACCAATGTCCAAATCACCTCTCTGTGACATATCTGTTATACCTGTCACTTGATGGAACAACACAAAAAAAGAACATGTTAAAATGCATTAGTATAGCACATAATATAATTGTGCGCAAACACAACTTCATTGTTTATTTAACAGCTGGTTAGACAAGCAGCAATCAGGAAGGCATTTCAAGACAATAGGATGACTCTGGTGTGCACAACGCGCACCAGCAACCCAAACTGAATTACAATAGTTCCCGTTTATGTCGTGCATTTTGAACATTCAGCTTCAGCTTTAGTTCCAGCTCCAGCTCTAGCAGCCTGAAGGCAACACTTTGTGCTGCAAAAATTCTTTTAAAGAACAACACAAAGTTCACCATTTGGATTGGATTCCATATCAAGATAAGCGTCGCACAACAACTGGAAGAAACGACAAAACAATAGTGCTGCCTTTTTTGTGTTATACTGGAATAGGATACATCAGGGCTGCCAACTATGGTGATATTATTTTTGTTTTCACAAAAAAATCTATAAAACAAACTTAAATCTATATGCCCTTTTGGACTATCAACCAATCCTTATGTGTGTGTGTTGTCTATTCTACCAGGAATGGAGGGAACCTTAAATTTTGTACTGAAACTAAAAGATTAAGATGACATCTACTTCTTCTTGACAATTGATTACATATTTGTCAAGTTTATTTTTTTTTAAATTGCCGCTGCCATTTTGTATAACAACTTTTCTTCTATCTGGCTATAAGTTTTCCCACTTTTGACGATATTCTGTTTAAGAGGATTTAGAGAATCTGGCTTGTTCTTATAAACTTGTTACTAAAGAAATAACAAAAGAAAGAAGGATAGAGCAGTTAAATCAGGAGATATTTCCTAAACTAGACATAACGCGATTTAGAGTTTAGAAGCGTATGACGGTCTGCAGGCAGCTTCAAAGATCTTACTCAATGCAAAAGGATGTTGAAAAATAGATCCACCTAAGTTGGCAACATTAAATGCATCATTGTTGTTCAACAAAACACTGTTTGTAATCTCTTTAAGCATCTAAGTATCTTGTTGTAGTTGTCAGTGTCTCGCTTATAAGTCTTGTTCTGAATTTTGAATTGGAAACAAAATTTTTGACAGCACACTGCGCTTCGTTGAAGGTTTATATCCCGAGAAATAGCTGACAGAAAGTAAGAAAAGAATTAGAACAACAGCGCATTCAGATCAAATCAGCGATGAGATGATGCCCACGACGACAAACAACACATTTCTCATTCAGGCTGCGCTTGATTCAAGTTCAATCACGATTTTAATCTGAGCGTTGCAAAGTCAGATCCGACTCAAGAGGGATGTTCTAATGTTTTGACGCCCACAAAAGGGTCCCGCAGCACACAGGCTCTTTCTTTTGTCATCTAGGAAGCAGTGTGATTAAAATTTAAATCTGTATTGTTCCCGCTGCCGATGGCTACAATGTTTAGGCCACTGACCAGCCCATGTGGTCCAGAGCAAAATCGTGTGCATCACAAAACTTAGCTCATTCCCATTCTATATATAAATATACAGGGTGAGTCATGAGCAATGCGACAAAATGCTAGGGCGTGTAGGTTGCGTTGAGACAAGAAAAAAATCGTATGGGAGGGGGGGTCTATTCCCCTCCGTTTAGCCGGGAGGGGCAATTTTCGAAAAAACTGACTTAAAATGGGAAAAAAATTATTTAAAATCAACGGCTTCATTCACAATGCTGTGCGATACGTTTTTGAAAAGCCAATAACTTTTTCTTTCATTCTGTGTTTAAATAAATCTATTCTAAGAAATAGTTTTTGAAATATTAATTTTCAAAGTCAAAATTTTGAAAAAAAAAAAATTTCAAATTCATTTTTTTCAAAATTTTACGTAATTAAATGCTAATTTTAATTTCAAAATTCAATGCTGTTATTAGTTTTAAGTCTAAATAAGAAAACCGGATGCAAAAATTTTATGTCGTTCTCAAGAAATTAAAAAAAAACCAAAACCACCTTTTTCTAAGAAAAACATTTATTTTTATTGTAACGAAGCAATTTATTTATTTATTTAGCATTAATCTTAGTTTTTTTACTTTTTTTTTTAATTGGAGTTTTATGAGAACGTAATAAAATTAAATAGTATTGGAATAACCCTGGATTAATATTATTTTCATTGATAACTTCTGAAAACTGACCTGTCAATATTTTTGCCTTGGTCTGCCCGCAGCCCATGGGTTCTACCTGTTATGGGGACAATAGGGACAATAAAACCGCATTTTTTTTAATGAAAAAAAAGAAAATTGCAACGCTAGATAAATAAAAGGCATTGCAGTTTTGCTTAGTAATTATTTCAAATTTGAATATTAACTCATTAACACGTAACGATGTCAAGCTCATACACCCGAGAAGAATTAACGGACATGCATTTCTGCTACGGTTTAGCTAATGGTCGAAGTCGTGAAGCCGAAAGACTGTACGCTGAAAGATATCCCGATAGGAGGTGTCCCCATCATAGCACGTTTCCAAGAATCCACCGACGTCTAAGAGATCATGGAGTGCTGGAGCATCGAAGAAGCGAAAGGCCAGTTTCTGATGAGTCAAGAATCTTAGATGAAAGAATTCTGGATTTAGTCCGAAATAATCCCTCCGTCAGTACAAGAAGGATATCCACTATGCTTGGAGTGTCCCAATCTAGAGCATGTCGAGTACTTCGGGTGGAAAATTTACACCCGTACCACTTTACGCCTGTTCAGGAACTCACCTCAAACGACAAGTTATTGAGAACCGAATTCTGTAGAACATTACTACTTAGAAATGAAACCGAACAAAACTATTTTAGAAGAATATTCTGGACGGATGAAGCACAGTTTACTAGGGAGGGGGTTACTAACTTCCACAATTTACATTATTGGAGTAGCGCCAATCCACACAAAAAAAAACAAAACAAATCACAACACCGCTTTAGTTGTAATGTTTGGCTTGGTATTGTTGGACACACTGTGATCGGGCCCCGGTTTTTGAATTCCATTATTAATGGAGAATCATACCTGCAATTCCTACGAGACCTTTTACCCGATTTATTAGACAGCGTTCCATTGGTTATAGCAGATACTTTAATCTACCAACAAGATGGTGCTCCAGCACACTACAGCTTACAGGTGAGAAACTGGCTGGATGATCATTTTAGTGACCGTTGAATCGGAAGAAGGGGCCCCACGGAATGGCCGCCTAGGTCACCAGATTTAACTCCCCTAGATTTCTATGCATGGGGATTTATGAAGAATTATGTTTACGAAGTGGAAATAGTATCATTGGAACAACTGAAGGAACGAATTGAAGTCGCTGGAGTCAAATTGCAGGAAAATTTGTCAAGCATAAACTTATGTGAAGCCATTACAAGGAGATATAATCTATGCCTTCTAAACAATGGAGATCATATCGAGAATTTTTTATAAGTACTTCCAATAAAAAACATAGTAAAAATAAAAGGAATAAAAAAAACTAAAAAAACTAAGATTAATGCTTCTTAAATTGCTTCGTTACAATAAAAACAAATGTTTTTCTTAGAAAAAGGTGGTTTTGGTTTTTTTTAATTTCTTGAGAACGACATAAAATTTTTGCATCCGGTTTTCTTATTTAGACTTAAAATTAATAACAGCATTGAATTTTGAAATTAAAATTAGCACTTAATTACGTAAAATTTTGAAAAAAATGAATTTGAAATTTTTTTTTCAATTTTTTTTTCAAAATTTTGAGTTTGAAAAATAATATTTCAAAAACTATTTCTTAAAATAGATTTATTTAAACACAGAATGAAGAAAAAGTTATTGGCTTTTCAAAAACGTATCGCACAGCATTGTGAATGAAGCCGTTGATTTTAAATAATTTTTTTCCCATTTTAAGTCAGTTTTTTCGAAAATTGCCCCTCCCGGCTAAACGGAGGGGAATAGACCCCCCCTCCCATACGATTTTTTTCTTGTCTCAACGCAACCTACACGCCCTAGCATTTTGTCGCATTGCTCATGACTCACCCTGTATATATGAAAATATATTTAGGATTCTACCGCAATCGTGTAGCAGTCAATGGCCCTAATCCGAGTCCCTTCGATTTGATCAGCTGCTGCTGCTGATGCTACTACCGCTTCAACTGTTTTGCCTATACGTTGATACGTTGGTCATTTATTAGAGTTTGTTTTTCCTACTTTTGCGTGTTTCATTTGTGTGTCCAATTAAGAAAAGTCTAGCAGATAAAAAACTACATATTCTCCCACTTAGATCACGTTCGATGTTTTATTTGGCATGCCCAAATGCAACAAATGATATTTATCTATAGAACCACCCTCGGACCGGTAGATCATTAACAAAGTGATTTTCAGAAACGCATACGTACATATAGTTCTGTCGCCAAAGCCAAGTAGCCAAATCTACAGCAGACGCGCAGTGACCACGCAGGATACACCATACACCACCATCGAAAGTACCTCCCAGAATGTTACCTGGACGCTTAGACGGAAATTAGTACTAATGGATTTGCCATGTATTCTCTATGCCAGCCCTACAGCCAACTTAGCTATACTCTTATGTAATCCGCATGTTGTGTGTTCAATGAGCGAAACTAAATGAGCGTGGACAAGGTTACGGATATACTATACACAGTTTATTACATCCAAATGTGGGCATTATGATGAAAATTGCAATTAAAAGGACAACACTATAAGCAGCTTAAAGTGTCATTTGTACCAGAATAACGTTACGATAACTTACATGCCAAATACGGAATTGATTAGCAGTGAAAAGAAAAGTATTGCTAACGCAGGCCAATGACTTTTATGCATTTATAAAATAATTAAGAATTCAAGCTTAACAGAATAATTAATTAGATTTCGCTAAAATTCCATTCAACGGTTTAATAGCTACGCAAAATAAAATCATTTACTCAGCATGTACTCAACGTTGAGTAAATTCTTATTTATAAAGAGTTATAATGATTAACAATACTTATGTTTATCAATAAACAAATTACAAATTACAAATTACAAATTACAATTAGTTAAACTTGGAGCTTCTGTAGTGTGACGTAAGTTAAAATCTAAAAAAAAACGTCCCATCTAAGACTCTGGTTAAGATAAACTTAAATTTACGGGTACCTTCCATATTACGGTTTAAGTTTTTTCAAATTTTCTCAAAAACGGCTCCAACGATTTTGATAAAACTTGGTGTACGTTATACTTGCAGTAGTTTTAATATAACTGCATTTCAGGTTTTTGGCTAAAAATTCACATAACGGAGATTTAGTGTTAACGTTTTTTTTTCTAATTTGGCCATAACTTGGTAACGGCTCAGTCGATTCTTTTCAAATTCAGTACAGATTTTAAACTTGACATTTAACCTAAGATGGCATTTACAGTTTTTTGATAAAGAATCGTTTAGTGATAGCTGGCATACAACTTGATCTCACATTTAGGCAATTTTTTGATATTTTTCCAACTTTCTTCAGAATTTAATAAATTTAAATTTTTATTGTCCCATAGTTTGCTACAAGAGTAAGTTCGTGTGACCCAGGCGTGCATTTTATTATATTTAAGTTTACGAATATGTCTTTTCTCAATCAAAATATCTCCGCAGGCTCTAATCAACCTATAAGGTTATTTTAACTTATTCAGCTCCTATTCAACACAATTTCTTGAGTAGAGGAATATTAAAGGCAGCATAACTTTACTCAATTGTTAATATAAGACTGTGAATGTTTAGCTTCAAAAATTGTAAATAAAATTGAATTGAAAAATGAGCCATCTAATTAAATTTTCTAAAAATATTTTATGTTTCGAGCGCAGTAATATTCAGAACAAAAGATGGATTTCAATACAGTTTTACAATTTACTAATGAGACTACTTCACTACACGTATCAGTTTATTTAATCTGAAGGTTTCATCCTCTAGTTTAAATAAATTTTAACGTCATCAGCAAACATGTTAATTTTACAGTTAATGTATAGAAGGTAAATCGGCTATTGAAAAGTGTGAATAAAAGAGGACCTAAGATTGATCCTTGTGGTATACAAGAAATCATTAAAAGGAAAGATAGAAAGTTATTTTAGAAGAACTGTCGGAGATTTATCATTTAAGTTGTTCTGAATAAGGTCGAAGTTCCAAAGAAGAAATCGTATTTAAATTACCTTAAAAGCAATGTGTGCGGAACCGAGTCAAAGACTTAACTGAAATTAAGTTGAACTGCCCCGCTATCTATATCTTGTGAAATGTCTTCAGAAGTGTGATGGTATTGCAGATTTGTGACCAGAAACCTGATGGAGCGAGAGAAACCAATTGTAAATATGGGTGAATATTTCAAAATATCAATATTTTGGACCCAAAAATGGACATTTCCAAAAATTTTGTTTTATAATGGTAGGTTTTGGTTCATATTGAACTAAGAAAAGTTTTTCAGCAATGGGCCGCCATTTTATTATTTTATAACAACTTTGATTTTAATGCGAAACGTTCTATACAGAACTGACAAAAATTTCCGCCAATTGATAAACACAAAACATATCATCATTAAAAAAACTTAAACATGATTGTTGAACGTAGCCATACGAAAATAAAACAATTTTGTATACACAATTGTACAAGAGTTTAAGATTAGATTCAAATCAATTTGTTGTTCTTTTAACCCATATCCGGGTTTTATTTGAACACAAATTCGTCATAGAAGCTTGAAGAACGATCAGGACGAGTAAATGCAACGATTTTCAAGCCAAAGCAAAGTTGACCATGGTAATGACCGCTTAGTAAAGAAGACATGGCATTGATATCGAAAGGTGTTTTACGAGAATAAAATCGATTTTAAATAAAGAATGCAAATTAAAAGTAGTTAATAACATAGATGAGATCAAAATACATGCACTATAAAAAAAAAAACTAATTTTATACTTCTATATTTCATAAAAAAATCAATCATCATGGAAATGATGTTATCATTGAACGAAGATTGTCTTGGGCTTGGGACGCACCATGGTGGTGACATTTTTGGTGTTCAACTTGAAATTACGGTTATATTTATAACAAAATATATTTTTTTGAGATGTCACAAATAAGTCAGCTATTATTAAAGCTTCATAACTAAAAATGTTTTCAAAATTATGAACATTTCCTCAATATTAATATTTTGAAATATTTAGCCATACACACATCCTCAGTACAGGATGTGGTTAAAATTCATCAAAATCGTTAGAGCCGTTTTTGAGTGAATTCGGAAAAACTAAAACCGTTGTATGGGAGGTACCCGTTATAGCCGGGCTAAAACAAAAATTCGAATTACCCCTCTAGGAAATCATAAAAATGTGCTAACCACGAAGTTTGAAGAAAATCCGTCAAACCGTTTAGGCTATAACTCAGTGAACATACAACCGCACATATGCACACGCGCAAATACGCACATACGCACATCAGCACAGACAGACCGACGGACGGCATGACGAAACCTACTTTTTTCTCTATCATCGTAATGTTTGGTTTGATTAAAACCTCGAAATTTTTGTTTTTACACGAAACCAATACTTGCCCTATTGAGCAAGTCAAAAATGCTACATATGTACCAAGGTGAGGATTGAACCCACTACAGTCTGCATCGTATGCATTAATGCATATATAGGATTCGAGTTAAATTGGAGTGAAATATTGCAAGTGGTACAAGTCACCTGCTTTTCCCCTAACTATATAAACACGAGTTTTAGTTCTATCAAAATTTGGTAAAAAAATATTTGCAGTGTACATTTGTATTCTTAGCTAGTCAACACAATTTGTTACAAAGAATATTATAAATTTAAAGTGTTGGCCTCTGTCAAGCATCGCAATTAAATCTTAAAATATGGTCATAAATTTAAAAACAGTTTACAACACTACCTTTCTAGATAGGTATAGAGCAAGTAGGCATACATATATTTTGTAAATACTTAACATGTTAGCCCTCTTATGGTACAACATTATTCCATCATGATGACATAAATCAGTAATGTTTGCAACAAAGTTTCACATTTTATTGAGTTACCATAGTTGCAACGCCCGCCATACATATTATTATATATTCATACTCAAATAAGATAAAGTATATTTTCTACCATAAAAAAAAAAATAGTAAGAATAAAAGGATATTATGCCCGGGTAGATCAATGAAAGCGAATCCAATCAACGCAACCACTCATGAGTAATCTTCATCCCTGAGAGATGTGCTGTTCGCAACTGCAAATGCAATTTGTATTGAAAGTAATGCTTGAGGAACCGCAATCCACATGCCTTGTCCATCATAGGAGGCATTTGTGCGGTTGAAAGGCTCTAAACGCCAAAAGGCACTTAAATTACATAATTTTGACATGCAGACGGAAGAGGTTTTTCTTGTCCTTAAGGTCGGCGGGCCATAAAGTGCACATTGTAAAACTTAGGCATTCTATTTTAAAATGGGCTCTTTTGCTTTGGCTCTGCTTGAAAACTATAAGCACACTTAAAAAATAGTTGTATAAGTTGGTAAGATCTATATAGCTTCGGTGTTTATAACGACGACGACGCGGCCGGGCGGAGGCGAGTTCCAAACCAAACACATCGTCGTAAAGCACTAAACATGGAACACACTAATAAATGCTGGCTGTAAATTATTTCCAAGGAGCTAAAGGTGAGATGATGTATGATAATATAGATGTCATTGTTGCACCAATATTATGGCGCGATTTTTCTTGCCGTAGATTATACAGTAACGCTGGTGAGGATCTGAAGGATTTATTTAATGTGGAGTACTAATATGGTCTTAAATATTTGTCTTTATAGTTTGAACTTAACTGGCTTCGTTTAATGGAATTACATATTCTTTTTATCACTTTTAGGCATCAGATTTTTATGATAATTTCTTAAACAATTTATAAGAATCAAACAAACCGGAAGTTAAAACTCAGGCTTAATAGAGAAAAAAATTGTCTCAAAAATGGAAGGGGTAAATGAAAAGAATTTTTTTCAATGCTCTAATGAACTATAGTTAAATCTATTTTGTTTTTATTTTATGCACATATACCGAGTTTATCTCATAACTGAAGATAAAAATTATATCACAACATCATGAACCAAATATTTGTAAAAATGTCTGTCAACTTCGTTATCGAACTCTTAAATTTCGTTCTGGAATTCTAAAAAAAAATATGCATTCATCAGACAAACTCATTCATACAGTTAAATTTATTTGTTTAATTTCTTTTGCTGTCCCATCTCACACGAATTGCAAACCAATTTCTCCAATTTCAATTCATACATTACCTGACCTTCGTGGCATCTTCTCACATTTTCCCTGCTCTGATGTCTACAGGTATTTGGAAAATTAATTCCCAATGAGACACACACAGACCAGGCAACCGATCATGAACATAGGCTGCTCCAACGACGAGGAATTCAATTTGCAAAAAGTAAACATCCGTTGGCTGGGATGACTCCAGAGAGAGGCATCCAACCGAAAAATTAATTTCGAAGACGACAACGATGTGATACTTTCACAGATCTCGATCTCTGAACCCTTTCAGAGCCAAAAACCACACAGACATATAAGTATGCGATATTAAATAGCTAAGAGCCACCTTCTCAATACCGTATACCGGAATCTTAAAGTTCCTCCTCATAAAGTAACGATCGCATATCGAAAACCAGCTAACATTTGTTAACATAGCAATTATTTAGGTTGCTCGTGTCAGGGCCAACCGATTCGATGCACCAATAATAATTGAGACCGATTTTTTGCTTCATCGCCAGCTTTATCCTAGCAGTTTGGCGGTTATGGCCTTGTATGTTAAGTTTTCTACAAATAATATAGGTATATTTATATGAAAATATAACTTTCGCCTACTCGGGATTTAACTGTTACATTAATGTGTGCAGTATCGGATTTTCTCGGGGGCGTTAAAGTAGTTTAATGTTTGCACATATAGGTGTGCATAAATTTATAATACGTGGTTACCTTTTTGGTTAGTTTGGTTCTGAGAAGTTAAATCAAGTTATTTATTGAACTCATTTGTCATTTCAAGTTCTTCATTTAGTTCAATGTGAACATAGAAGATTATAGAGAAAAGATAAATGAATTCAAGAATAGTATGAGAGGTGACTTTGATTGACAGTCTCTTAGTTAAATACTATCAAGGTGATTTTATTTTGTAAAGTGAACAATTTAAAAACCATGGAAACAGGATGCTTGATGATAGGCAAAAGCTATGGAGTCAAGGAAACACAAGCATTTACTCTCTATATTGGATCGGTCTTGCCAATACTTTAACGTGCTGACTTCTGTATTCCCATTACCTTAACTCGAGAACGTGAAGGACCCCTCTTAGGCATTTTTTCCTTTCCGCTGACGGAATGTAGCGGAGGAGCTCCCATAGAAACTATGATGGAGCAAATGGTGGTGCCCATTCGAAGGATGAGTTACTACAAGTAAACACCTTACATAGCACACGGATACGACATATTCAGAGAGAAGTCTTCAAGGAACTGATAAAACGATTTAATATTTTTATATTTCGGATTGTTTTTAGTTTAGATATAGACGGATTTAATGTTCAGGAACTTGGCTCTGATGTGATTTTAGATAAAAATTAATTGCGTTGATCAAAAGCAAAACCCATTTTATCCACTTATGAAAAAAACAGCTGGCCCAAAGTTTCTTAAATACAAGAAATCTCAATGAGAAATTTATATTTCAACAAATCCTGTTTAATTCAATTGACATACATAGGTAAATGCTTAAGTTTTATTCACCCCAATAAAAACGGATAAAATTTAACCGGAATCAAATTTAACATCATTTTTAAAGCACTTGACACATTTGACGACGATGCACACTACAAAGTTATTTTTTGGATTTGCAATGGTTGCAACCTTAATCCCACTTTACAAGCCTTCCTTTTGCAATCGTTTTAAGGGAAAAATGATATCTTCTTTGCCTTTGAGTCTTCGATATCCAATAATTTCTACTAAACACGTTAAATTGTTTCTACATCATGCTAATTTTTGACTTTCAGGTCACGACCTATAACTTAAAATGTCATCTTATGTCAATTGTCTAATTTGAATGATATACCAAATTTAAATGAAATCGGGTAAGTCGTTATTAATTCATGCCCATATTTTTAAAAACCGTTAACATCAGTTCTCCGTTATGTGAATTTTTAGCCAAAAACCTGAAAATGCCGTTATTTTAACTGCACTCTAAATATAACGTTCACAAAGTTGTATCAAAATCGTTAGAGCCGTTTTCGAGAAAATTTGTAAAAACTAAAACCGTTATATGGGAGGTACCCGTTGTAGCCGGACTAAAACAAAAATTCGAATTCCTCCTCTAGGGAATCACTAAAAAGTGCTAGACACGAAGTTTAAAGAAAATCCGTCAAACTGTTTAGGCTGTAGCTCGGTGAACAGACAACCGCACATACGCACAACCGCTCATACGCACATACGCACATACGCACAGACAGACCGACCGACGGACGGCATGACGAAACCTACTTTTTGGGGTTCTCTATCATAGTAATGTTTTTTTTTACACGAAACCAATACTTGCCTTATTGAGCAAGTAAAAAATTGTTATTTTTTCTATTTCTTGGTTTTGAATTTTTTTAGCAACAGTTAGAAAAAAAAATTATAAAAAAGCGGTATTCCAATTTATAGTCAATTTTGTTCTCCATAATTTAACCTATTTTGTAAGCTTGTGCTATTTGCCGTTCGTGAAAAATTAAACTTTTTTTAAAAACGAATTTTAAAAATAATGCTTGCTCACAAAAATGTTCTTTTATATTTAATTAACGGAAAGATTTGGATCAAAATTTAAAAAAAATTAAAAAACAATTAAAGGAAACAGTTAAAAAAATTCAAATTTAACTTTACAGTTTTATAAACAATGTAATTCTGTGTAATTTGAGTGTTTTATAATCTTGTGCTGAAAGCTTTTTTTTTATTTATTTCAACAGTACATTTTACAAAATTAAAAAGTATTTAAAATTAACTAGAACTAAATTTTTATTTGTTGTAATTTTGGTAAACTTCATAGTATAATTCTGGGTTAAAGTTAAAAAGTGTAGTTTTTCTTTTTATACTCTTTTTAAACAAATATTTTAATAAAATTTAGTTCTTCGTGATTTAAGTGTTTTCGCAAGTTTTTTCTGTAAGCCCTTTCTAAATATTAAGGTAAGATAGAATGGGTATGTATGGGACACTTTTCAGAAAAATTCAATTTGATTGCTACCTTGAAATTATTTCTGCACAAAAGTATTTTATTAAGATAAATAAACATTTTGGCAAGATATTGGAAAAATAAAAACAAAAGTAACCAAACGCTTACAAGATTAAAAGAAATAATTCATTCCATGCACCACCAACCTCTGTCCAATTCCTCCCACTTTCAGGAGGATTTGGACAGCTATGTGGTGGAATGGGACAGCCAAAAAGCCACTCTCTACCCGCATCTTCATTTTGATTCCATTGCTCTGGTATATTAATTTTGCACGCTTTAGCATATTTGAACACAAGAACCCGTGCTTGTGCATTTGTCAGGCCGTAATGCGTTTTAGAGTAGGTCACAAAATATTAAGCCATAAGCACCTGTTTATCTGAAATAATTTGGCGTGTCTCGGTTTTTGCTGTACATTTGTAGTATTGATGACTGTTTTATTTAGCCGCGCTCACGTGACGTGCTAAAGATGATTTTGACATTTTATGTGCAAGAGCCACTGACCGTACTTCTGTGTAGAAGTGCCCCAATCATCCTGTAGGGCACGCTAAAAGGATAAAACAATATATCACTTAAATTATAGCACAGACTTAACGAAATTGGAATTAGTTCACTTCATAATAAATGTAAATATCTATATATTTCACATTTTTGTACAAAATTCAAAACCAAAACAGAGGATATTGTGTTGAAAAAATGTCTGTGTCCCATTCCTCCTGTGTCCCATACTGCCGCTAACTTCGTAAAGGCTCTAACTACATTTTCACTTTTCGAAGATGAAGAAGAAAAACCTGTTTCGCCTTCCGCAATGAAGAAAGTCAAAAATACGAAAAAAAAAAATATGTCTTTAAGCTCAAGTTGTGCTTTGTTTTTTGTATATAATATAAAATAATAATACATCATAATAATAATACCCTGACAATAAATATGTATGTCATAAAGTAAAAAAAATTAATATTGCAGATAGGGCTTTAACGAAGTTAGCGCCTTAGCGGCAGCATACATACCCCCCTCTCCCCTACATAATTTCTTTTATTTTGTATTAATTTAACCGTACATACTACAGGTTTATTACACTTTACGAAAAATATTAACGAACTTTTTCTTAACTAACATTATATACTTAATTGTTTTAATACATATTGATATATTTATGGAACAATAAATTGCACAAATTAAAAAAAAAAAAAAAATGTCGAAGAATTACATAATTTTTTTTTTTTAATATAATGCGAGGGGTTTAGTGGTTCAATGATTGCAATATTTCAAATGACTTCATATGATTTCAGGGGATTTCAAGCAGTATTTAAATTGATTTCAAAAATTTTGTGATTGCATTGATTTCTAATAAATTTACTGATTTCAAATGATTGCAAATTAATTGAAGTGATTTCATAGTGATTTTAACTCATGATTTCATTATGGCATTTTTGATTTCATGATTGCAAAAAAACTTAAAGTGATTTCAAATATTTTCAATGATTGCAAAAAATCATTTGAAATCGATAACCAACATTTTTTTTAATTTCATCACTTTAAATAGTGATTTCAAATGATTACAAGTATAAATTGTTAGGTGATTTCATTCGTGACAAACCCCTCGATATAATGTCGTTAAAAACAAGGAAGGTTTTGAGTCAAAATCGAAAAAAAAACAATAAAAAATAATTAATTTATAATTTTTTTCAAAACAATTAAAAATTAAGAGAATTGAATATTTTTTTTCGCAGCTTTACACACAATTTCATTCTGCGTAAACCTGTGCTGTAAGTTTTCTTTTTATATTTTTTTTGTAGTTAAAAAAACAGGGTTTTTGAAGATTAATTTTTTAAAAATTTTATTAAGTTTTGTTTTTATATTTGTTTGTAATTCTAAAAAAAAATCACTGTAAATGAAATACAAAGTTTTAATATTTTTTTTTCTTACTTACACCCTTTTCAGATTTTTTTTGTAGTATTTGTGACTTTTTTGTAAACATATAGCTACTAAGCCTTGTTATTTAAATACAAAAAAATCTTAATAATTTGGTGTATCAACCTTGTTTCTAGATCACATAATATGGAAAGATATAGCCATTTTATGATACCAAAAAATAAAGAAAAGTGAATTTTTTTCTGAAAAAATATGCCGCAACATAAAGTATAAAGTATCAAAAATCAAATGCATTAAATTTAGAAGTTTGTATTTATATGGTGTGATATTTTTGTTTTCTGGGCTAAATAGGTACTTGTCAGTTTTATTAATTCTTTGAAATAAGTTACCAAAATCAAAATTATTACTCAGCTCTTTAAGATGCTTTTTTAATATACTTAGAAAATATTTGAACAACTAAACCACCGCTATAAGAATTATTATTCTCATTGTTAAAAGATCCAGACATCTTCTAACTTCTAACATAATAAAATTTACATTCTAACAACAGTGGTAAACGTTTCAAAATTAACCATAGACAACTTATTACGTGTCAGTGTTTCTATTATTGCCTAGCAAAATGCGAACAATTAAACGCGGCCTTAGTAAAACCACAGTGCCAGCACGTTTTTTTTTTCAAAAGCAAAACATTAATAAATGCCGCATATGAATCACGTGCACGCGGTCGCCCATAAGTCTACTTCAGAATGATGAAAGCGGCACGATGACGACGATGACAAGATTCACCGTGCGATGATGATGATGATGGCAATGGCAAAATATCCCTTTGCCTTTGGTAAAGTTGGATATAGTTGGATTGGAGTTCTCCTGAACGCCTCCTTGTCTTGTTGGCGCGCGAGTGCAACAATAAAATCGCAATATCAAATCTGCGACGATCTCACGGTCGCGTCAAAGATTCCTCTCTTGCCCCATCATTGTATTGTGGTATGGTGCTTCTGAAAGAAAAGAAGAAGACAAATAAATAAAAGGCCGTCTCGGTTGTCGGGGCACGCGGACAAACGTGTGAATCGTCTCCTTGTTTATGATTAGATAACAATGCCTTTTGGTAGCCAATGTGAAAACGTGCTCCTTTGGCTTTTTTTTTTGTGTTTTTTTTTGTTGTTGTTCAGGATCTCAATGCACAGAAGACACCGACTTCGGCAACAATAAAACACCGATTATGCTTGCATTGTTAACACAAGCATATCCGCTAGTTCGTCCTATTGTTATGAGAAAAATTAATTCCAAACAGCTTTAGCTGAAAATAATCACCAGTACAGGATCGGTGTGGTGTTGTTGGGCCAGCAAAGATAAATCGAGGGAAAATTTAAATAGCGGTTTGTATTTTTTAGGTATGTAAGGTATGTTTGAGGTTGTTTTAATGATAATGAAACGGTAAATACGTAACGATGAAGAAATGGTAGCCCTCGGCTAAAAAGAAAGCACAGCACAATCACTTAGAACTTGAAAGGTATCTAGATACTTTTTAAAGGCGCAAGAAGATTTGACATGCAGTCACTTATATTCTGTTTTGTTTGATCTTGTTCGTGAATTTGTTTCAAATATCTGTTTTATGTTACATTTGTGCCAACAAGGACTTGAAACGTTTCTGAATCCCGATTTTTTTTTAAATCTAGCTATACAACTTAAATATGTACAACACAATTTCAAAGGAATTCAGGTCAAACGTTTGTGAATATGCTGGATGGTGTCGTGAATCGTGATTAATATTATAAAGACCGCACTCGAAGGTCATACACATAAGCAGCACATTTTAAAATAATATTTTCGTTCGAGAAGAACCTTCATACCGATACCATCACATTGAGACTATAATAGAGGACGTCATGTTCGCGATGACTCATCACAATGCTTAAAAATAGACTGCTCAAAATATTCTAAATATAGAAAGAAGTGTTTGAAAATTTACAAATATTTAAATTGGTTTAGCTTCCATAACCAAAATTCTTATCAAAATTAGGTAAGTTGTTGATAGAAAATTGCATTAGGAAAATGATTCTTTTCGGAACAATAGAAAGAATAGTTAATTTCTAATCATAAAATAATAATTATTAAACTAGGGATGTTTGATGATCATCGATTTTCGATAATCATCGATGTTCAAAAACATCGATATTTAAAAATATGTTGAAACATCGATTTTTAAACATCGATAATGCTATACGACAAATATCGGATCGTCGATTTCAGGACGATCGATGTTTACTCGAAAGTAAAGCAACTAAATCATGAAATAAATAAATAAATAAAATACTTAGTTCAATAACTAGTGTCCTCAACAACAACTTTAGTGAATTTCGCTCTTTTACTTTAAATGGAACTCCTAGTATTTCTTCGATTGGGGGTGCTTGAAACTTTTTGTTGACTGACGTTTTGTGTTGATTTGAATTTACAGTTATTTCCTCTCAAGTATTTACATATAAAAACTACAGTACTCATAGTAAGATAAGCTTTCTTCTTGCTCTTTCTTCTTTTCTATCTTAATTTTTTTATTAAAGGTCAAGAAAAATATCGATTTTGATGAACACCGACGTTCAGTCAGTGTTTAATATCAGAAATTGGAGTTAAAGCTATCGATAATGACATCGATGCCAAAATTAACGATATAGTACAGTTAGGGTTGGATACGAAATCCCGACTGCCAAGATCCCGACTGGACAAAATCCCGACTGAGGATCCCGACTGCCAAAATCCCGACTGCCAAAATCCCGACTGGCAATATCCCGACTGACTAACTACTTTTTTTTGGTAAAGGCAATTTAAAAAAGTTTTAACTACAAAAATGTTTCATAATTTCATGTAGGTATCGTTTTTAACAGTTATTTTTCATGTGTTTAACTTGTTATCTGGGGTAGCATTTATGATATTCAATATTTTTTCGTCAAAATCCTTTCTGTAGTCAGTCCCGTTCACGCAACTTCGTTGCTCCGCTTAGGGTATGTCCAGTCGTCTGGTAGTAGCCTGAGTCCAATTTTTCCATATTCCACAGCACCTGGGTGGCCCGTTTCGGGGGTTCAAGGGATTTTAACTCCCTTTCTGTAGTCAGTCCCGTTCACGCAACTTCGTTGCTCCGCTTAGGGTATGTCCAGTCGTCTGGCAGGCGCCTGAGTCCAATTTTTCCATATTCCACAGCACTTGAGTGGTCCGCTTCGCGGTTTCAAGGGACTTTAACTCCCTTTATGTCGTCAGTCCTGCTCATGCAACTTCGTTGCTCTGCTTTGTCCAGTCATCTGGCAGGCGCCTGAGTCCAATGTTTCCATATTCCACAGCACCAGGGTGGCCCGCTTTGCGGGTTCAAGGAATTTTAACTCCCTTTATGTCATCAGTCCCGCTCACGCAACTTCGTTGCTCCGCTTAGGGTATGTCCAGTTGTCTGGCAGGCGCCTGAGTCTAATGTTTTCATATTCCACAGCACCTGGGTGGCACGCTTCACGGGTTCAAAGTTTCCAAATTCAACAGTACCTGGGTGCCCTGTTTCGCTTCTTATTTTCTTCCTTTTCAATTCCTATTTCAAAAAATTAGTGTAAAAGCAGAAAATAAAGTACGAAAACGTGCTAAAAGTGCTGAAAATCGGGATTTTTTATTCGTACCATTCGGATTATGTCAGTCGGAATTTTTTCAGTCGGGATTTTGGCAGTCGGGATTTATCAATCTGTCCAGTCGGGATTTTGTCCCTATCCCTACAGTTAAGTACAGTAGAAGGTTTTGAAGTGAATTTATATGCAACGCACTATAACTATATTATACTCTATTATAACTGCTTTCAACAGCTGTTGAACTGCTTTAAATCTTCCTTAAATAGCTATTGAACATGTTAAGAAATACTTTAAGCAGTTATTAAACTACATACTTATATGATCTTATTTAATCAGTTGATGAACAGGTTTTATACAGCTCCAAAAAGCTTGGTGGCACTCTGGCAACGAACGTGCAAAATACTTTTACTTGACTTTGATTCTGATGTAACTTTAAAAGAATTATGCACCAGAAGTATTGGACAATTTGCTTGATTGCTGTTAAGGTGTGATACAAATAAAAGTGAAAGAAATCATTTCGAAAGAATTTACAGTACATGTTCATTACAACATGAAAATCGTCCTATATATAGCTATCACGATCACGACTTTCTAGAATGAAAAGTGCTATAAAAAGTGTTATATGAAACAAATTCTATTCTTTTCTGCCTTAAGATGTTACAAATTAAAAACTGTGTCTATATAATATAAAATTAACCTACAATTCATCTCTTGATGTCTCAATATGTGAACATGATATAATATTTAGCAGTTCCGTAGACTTGACCTTATTTTCATTCAATGCATGTATAAGAATATTCCAAACTGGCTCTCCAATATTCAAATCCCTTCCTCTTTTAGAGACGAACAGGCCAAATTAATTTAAAGTGATTTACATTATATCGAACATCAGATACAAGAACATCGTGCAACAGTGTTGAATACAGAATGCAGTACACAAAGATTCAACAAGGAAACATAAATCTTGTTGTTGTGTTTTTTTTTTTTTTTTTTTTTATTTGGCTAGGTAAAGGTACAGGTAGGTAATACAAGTGTTTGGTATCTGAGTGCAAGGAAGCAAGCCTTATAGCTGGTTGCCAGGCAAACAAGGAAATTTCATATCTTTGCGATGTATCTAAACAATGTTAACAGAAGTATTTCAACAGGACTCGTCTCCTCTCTCTCTTCTCAATATCACATTATTGATGCAGATCCTTTTACTATAAGAAGAATATTATAAATTCTGTCTAGGGCTCCATATAAAGAGGCTATAAGCTAACAACATTGTATTAACTTTTGGTTATAAGTTCATCCGTGGAATAAATCACTTGCAACACAGCCAACGGCAGGCGCATGCGAACTATTAGAGATTGAGGAAATGATTGTTATGTTTAAGAACAAAAATTCTGACTTTATGGAGCTAAGGTAAAGGTGAGGCGAAAAATCGTCACCAAATATGGGGGATCTAACATAGTTTTGCATTTCAATATAGAATGAAGAATTGCTTGAGATATTGCATATGGTATATAGGATCGAAGAAAAGTGAATTTAGATTTTATTTTATTTTTCAGACAAGTCAAGGTAAAGGTTAGATAAGGTTTTTCGCAAGTGCAGTTTGAATGTTTGAAATGGAAAGCGAATGTACATTAATACATTACAATATTAGACGATATTGTCCTTATATATTTTAAGAATCTTTCATTTTGTCATATTCCCCATCATAGATCGCTTCGTGTTTTATCGCCGAAAAGTAGATAATTGAAAATTGATTCTTCAAGACGAGTATGGTTAGGTTAGGTTTGCGGCTTGCCAAGGGCGAAAGCAGAAAAACATTTTTAAGGGAAGGGGAGACAATTTTTTGTACACCTTATTAATATGGCGAAAACTTTTAAACATCATGGCGCAAAGTTTTAAACACTATTCATTTTAGCAAAAGAACCGACTCTAATTAAAGAAGTTCTTTAAACCTGAAGCCTAGTCTAATTTTTTCTCAATTTTAAACACTATAAACAACCCTGACAAATAATGCTGAAACGTAACGTAACGCAAGCAAATTTTCGACGAACAGGCCTAAAATTGAATGACGTCTATTAAATGTCAAAGAAACGTCAGTGTTTTCGCGTATTCATTTGAATTAATTTTTAGATAAATACATACTGATAAGATAAATCCACATTGATAAATACATACTGATAAGATGTAAATACTATTAGAAAGTACTTTTTTTATATTGTTTATCCTACCAAATATTTGTGTTACAATGCACTAGGTATGTACCTACTACCTACCTAATTACTTTTCTCTATTAAAATTACCTAAACAAAGTAATATAAAAAAAACTGCAAACATTTGGTTTGTATTTAATGGGTACCTATGTGATTTTGGTTTGATAGGTAGATAGAATTTGTACGAGCCATATCCTACTTGCGATTATAGTAAAAGTTGTTATCAAACATGACTTAACGATGATAGAGAAGGCGACGAAAGAAACATTTTTCTATTTTATCCTATTGTTTTTTTGTTATGAAATGACAAATGACAGCTCGATAAAGTATACTTTAAAAAGATAAACAAGGGGTTTGCTGCTTTTAAAGTTAGATAAGTTCTTTAAGGTAAAAGTATACTTTATGTCGTTTAAAATTTAGAAAGGGCCGACTCTCGTTCTAAATTTATTTTTTAGACACGACGCTCATTTTAAAGTTGATTTATAGAATGGGTTTTAAATGTTTAAAATTTTGCGCCCATATCTTGTAGGTAATAGCATATACTACTTAACATTTAAAGCTAGGTACTATTCTTTGTAAACAATTCATGATGATCGAGGATTATATTTTTAAATTCATAAATAGGTAAATGGTCGAAAAAAAGTACGTATGTATGCAAGCAGGCCGACGAAAATATTCTTCTGAATTACCATCATTGTAATCATCTCGGTTCATCAGTTTTGCCACATTCCGTAGGAACACCAACTGCGAATCAATTTTTTCAGAAATTTCTTAAGCTGCAGCAAATATGCTGCCAAATCTTACTTCCAAATTCTTTCACATTTCAACAATTTCTTCGTGAAGGTAATTGGCATATACAATGCAGTAGCTGACAATGCATTCTTTTTTTTATGGCAAAATTCACTGATGTTCTTCATTAGGCTAAAAAATGGCTTGACTACTGTTATAGTAGTCGTGTTTTGTTGGTAATTTTTAGTTAGTCAGAACTGGAAAGAACCAATAAAACGCTATATTCACTTTTGTATCCTTATTTCAAAGTTGGTATTCTTGACTATATGCCAAGCCGAAGTTTCAAATATTTTTTTGGATGTGTCTGCAAAGTATGGCTATTTGTATATGCCGAGTTGGTCAACTTGTACCCCACCCCAAACAAATAAAAACGGGTTAAATAATCATTATTTAGCTTGAATATTACCAAATTTAATTTCAAATTATATAATTTTGTTTTAAAAACCTGCTTTACCCAATTTTTTTTTGTTTTTAAGCGAAAAGTTCAAAATCATCAAAACTTTTTTTCAACTTTCGTAGGTTGAAAGCTTCTTACTTCTTCCACAAAACGCGGCCCTAAAGGAAAATGAACACAACCTTTAAAAATTGCATATGGAGTCCATGTCTTAAGCTGTCATAAGCGCCACCAACCTTTAAGCAAAAAATGTATTGACATTATATTTCGCGCCAAAAATTTACAGGCATTCCAAGATTTTATCTTCACTTTTATAATCCCTTTAATTACTGACCAATTTATCACCACTTTTCGTATCCCATATAAAATTTTGCTAAAGTTACTAAACACTTACCAATAAAACACGCCTAATGTAGCTGATGTAGTTGATGAGAAATAGGCCCCATATTTAACATTTTTTTGTCCAGTATCGTATCTCTAACGAGCAGCTAATCATACACGTTCAAAATACTAATTCAGCAAATTTTTCAGTTACGTTTTCAAGGGAGATTTCAGTTTCAAATTAAATTTATACTTCCAGTAGTCCAGTAAAATTGTCGCCTGAGACTGAGAGTATAGGGGCAAGATATACAGAATAGAAAGGTAATATATTCCCGCACATTGTTTTGTGTATGTTCTGCGCATGTACGTCATCTGAATTATTGTCGTTTGACAGCTGCGCTTCCTTTCTTTCATTTCGCTTATGAATAATATCGCGTGTGTTGTGTTTTGAAAAAGAAAAAAATTGTGAAATAAAAACTATGGCGGTTTGTTCAGTTTTCGGTTGTGATACCAATAATAATAAAAAAAGTAAACAATATAAAAATAAAGTAAATAATATGCCTGTGAAACTATTTCGTTTTCCGAAAGATTTGGAATAGGCAAAAGTTTGGCAGAATAAATGTGGCAGAAAAGATAAAATTAATGTGCAAACGGCCTACATTTGCTCAAAGCATTTGCTCAAAGCATTTCACTCATAGAGATTCTTGCTGATAAGGAAGATACCACAGGATTGACATGGACAAATGTCATCAATGAAGGGGGTCTTCAGAAGCCAAACGAATTATTCATCATGGAATTGAAGAAGTTAGATTTAATTTTCAACAAATTTAACAATATCCAGGAAGAAGAATACGCTCTCGAACCATCTGAAGGCTACATACAAAATTTGTTTTCTTTGGCAGCCGACTGCTCTTTGGATCCTGAAATGATAAGAACTTTCTTAAGGTGTAAAATGTATTTTAGAATCAGAATTCAAAATCAAAACATAATAAACAATGTTTGGAAGAAAAAAGATCAACTTAAAAGAAAATTAAATAAAATGTGTTCTTAAAGTTATACCTAACGTGTTATACTTTTTTTTATTAAATATGATAATTTACGCAGAAATACATAAATGGGTAGGTTGAAGGTGTCGCAGTTATTCGTTGAGAGATGAAAACTTATTGCAATCTGCATCTTTTGTCACAAACATTTATTTACTTTTATATTAAAGTCTACACTCACTTCAAGAAATAGAATTCGAGTGACGTCACACAAAAGAGGGAGATAGGATAACGACATGCGCAATATACTACCTTGTTTTCTGTATATCTTGGTATAGGGGTAATGTGCGTGAAATTCGATGTTTCTGATACTTTGCAGACTTTGTTTATGATGTTGTCCTTATGAATAATCAAATTTTGTAACCTCGAGCGCCGAACGCAACTTTTTCAAAAATCGGAAAAACCGCGAACATTTCGATTTTTTTCCAGAATTTGGCGATTATAACCAGTTTTTGTGACAGTACCCCCACAAAACGTTTTTGAAGTAAAATAAAGGAGTTATAGCTATTTCAAGGCCGCCACCGCCAATCATCAGACTCCTTTTTTAATTTTAGTGTTGCTCTTCCATTAACAATCTCATGTTTAATCGAAAAACATTAAAAGTGGTACGCGGTCTCACTATCGCTGTGTATATACTTTACATACTTTACACTTTCTTGGACGTTCCTTTTCCAATTCATTTTCCTATCAAGTATAAATCCGAGGTATTCGAGGGAATTTTTAATTTTCACATTTCAAATTGATCCTCCCTCGATTCGTCAAAATATTTTTCAGCTACGCTTTTAATTTCTCACCGTTACCACAACTAAATCGGACACCTCCTTTTCCTCTTGAAGACTAAGCGCTATTTCGATTGGCACTATTGAACAAAAATTGTATTTCCTAGGTTCTTCTATGCGGAAAAGAACAATAGACAAATGGCCGCGGCACACTACCGCACACCAATCACCGTGGATTTTTTGTATTGCGAATAAACATTCCCGAAAAAATTGGAACTACAGGATATTTTTTGGTTTATATAATGTCATTTTCAGGCTTAGCTTGACTGAACTACAAATCAAATTTCAAGTGAAAAAATATTTGTAAAAAAAATATTTGTATAAAAATATTTTTTGCAAATCCATCAGTAGGATTAGAATAGACCGGAATTCGTAGCCCATATCTGCTGGTTGTCCAGATTGCGACAGATCCAGTTTCATATATATATATATATTTAAATAACCGCCCTATAAGGTTTTCCATCGAAATCATATTAAAAAAAAATATTACTGTGTCTGAATTAAATGCGACTCATGGTGTCAGAGTTCAAGAACTGCTCTAGAAAGTTTTTATTTATATCTTAAGCTAATTGCAACTAGGTCAGTAAAATAAAATGCTTCAATTCACGAAGAAGATCCACCAGAACCTTACTTTGGTCTTCACCTAAAAACCTTTGAACTTTAGCCGAAGAGGCAATACTTCTTTTTAGCCATGCCAATAATGGCACATTATCCACCGAAAAAGTGGTGAATTACACCGAACCCAGGTGCAATATGGACATCAAGAGAACACAGCAGCACCTAGTAATCTACAATGCCATCCGATATGGCATATACAATTATTATTATTACAGATTTTCAACATCATTGGCACAATTATTGTGGAGTCGCCCCTCAATGCCACCAAAGGAAAAACACCAGAAAGATGCACACTTCCGATAGTTTTTTGGGCATGGATCTGCACTCAGCTATAGCATTCGAGAGTGGATTGGGATGTAATGCTGGATGACTGCTGTTGCTGCTGCATCACCACCAATCGAACACAGATCGAACTTAGGCCAAAGGCTAGAGGTGATTTATTCGTGAAAATGCCTTTAGATGGGGATGACGACAACAACGATGCGATGACTTTGTCGACGAACCAGAAGGAAGAACCATGCGCTTGCGCATAAGGCACTCCAAAACATCATCTCCTTCTTTTTCTCTCTTTCTAAGTTTGTTGTCAAACTCCAAAAAATGAGCAATGCCACAAGAAAGGAGAAGCGTGAGATGCATGCAAAGCATGATTCCATCCTGTACCATCCATAATGGCAGCAAGTGAATTCGGGAAGCTTCTTCGAACGTTTGGTTCTTTGGCATTATATATGAACAATACTGGCTTCCATGGAGCCAACAATGATGATCCTCATACAGCTTCCCATGAGAGATTAAAGGATTATGTATGGCCAGGTCTAGTGTGTTCCAGATGAAGTCATAAAATATAGGACAAAGGTTGATGCTGTGGGAATTTTTCGTTAGTTGGATTCAAAATTTATACAGCAGAAGCAACAATTCCATGTACAATTGTGTACATGTGTTGTGGGCTTTAGCTCTTTTTGGCTCGAAGACAGTTTAATCATAGACTTCATAATAGAGACTTATGGTCGGGGCTGTTGCGTGTCGTTGGGATATGTGATTTATGACTCAAACCAATTCGTGAATGAATCACGGGAAGAGAATAAAGAAGATGAACCTCACCGAGCAATAGAATAGAACAATAATACAGACAGAAAATTATGGAGGAAAATTGGGATTCAGACAGCACAGGATGCTGCAGGAAGAATGCCATCATGTGAGTTGGTACAGCGAATTCATGTTCACATGGGAAGCATTTTTGGGATGTTAAATAAACATTCAACAAATGACAATAAGGATAGATTAATGTGCGAAGTCAGATTGGGTGAAGACTTTCGGGAATGGAATTGTTAAAATAAAATGGGGAAAAGCTCACCCTAACGAAAGATGTTTTTTTCAAATTTAGCCCAGGAAAATTTAATTTTTAATTTTGAAAAATTCCGACAAAGCTGGATTTTGATAAAGACATTGTTTTGAAATTTTGAGCAAACTCTACAAAGTACTCGAAATATGGACCGTCAAAATTTCATTTTTTGCACATTTCTTGGAAACTAAATCTTTTTGGAAATTAAATGCACGACCGGGTAGTTGCACAGACTTGCCCTTGCCGCTGATTCCTATTAAATTGACTGTCTAACTTGAAACAACACACTTAAAGGTTTCGCACATACCTAAATCTACTTAGAAATGGAATAGTGTTACTATATTATCAATTATAATAGTAAAAAATAATGGGTAAAAATTATTGTTAAGTTAATTCGAAGCTAAAGCAAATGTAGATTGGCTGAAATTGCATGTAATTTCAACTTAGTGTCAACCTAAATTTACTTTAGTTTCGATTTGGAGTTAACTTGACTTTAATTTTGCAACAATATCTTTCATTCTCTCAATCAATCTAAAATTAAATATTAAAAAAAAAATTAATAAATAAAAATAAATAATTTTGAAAATTATTTTCTAAAAACTTAGAAAGTTTGATGAGGAAATTGTGATGGTGTGCCTTTAATTTTTATATATTACAATATGTTTCACAATTTTTTTTTTCACCAACAACTCACATCCAGTTTTTATAAAATTCTTTTTTTTTTTAAACACCTTTTAAAATATTTTTAAGCAAAATTTAAAAATTTTAGTAGGTATGCCAGTCTTGGGAAACTGACAATTTTCTGTGGATATATTTTTTTTTTAAATCATAAACTGGTTTTTAAAATATTGAATTTACAAAAAAAAAAGTTTTTAAACATTTTTTAAAAAAAGTTATGAAAAAATAAACTTCGTCACCATCTTTCGGTTATCTAGGTTTTTGTGAGAAATTAAGTTTGTTTAAGATTCGTTGAGTTGTTAAAGAGAAAGTAAAAAAAAAAAACAAAAAAATGATATAGGTAAGTACCGTTAAAACAATTTTCTGGGATAAATGAAATAAATCACATGAATGAGGTTGAATTCCGTAATGATGTCAAGTTTAATCACAATTTTTAGAGCCGTTTCCAAGAATAAAAACATTTTTCTATTTCTATTTTTTTTTTTATTTTTAGACCTGGAAGTTTATTTCCAAAAACTCCTGTGATAGATAGATATTTGTATTCAAGTTATTTCAATTTTGTTTACATTGTTTGCTTCTTTTTTTTTTACAAACTTTACAACTTTTAGAATAGTTAAAACAAATTAGGCAGTCTGTTGTCATCCATATTTAGTATCCTCACCATAATCTGCATTCAATTTTAGAGTTGAGACAAACATAAAGGATAGTCCAGTTTCCAAATGGTACATATACTTTGGCGTATTAACGGCAACATTAAAATCTTCCTAAGGAAAATCGTAGTAAGTTCTTCAATGTTTCAAATTTTTTCAGGCTCCAAATGTGTGCTCCATAAAAAAGAATCGCCTTCGACGTCACATTAAAAACATTGAACTTAGCGTTTGTAGAAACAAGCTTGTTGTTGAATATCTTCTTCCAGTTAGCACAGATGGCCGTTATGGCTGCATCAGCTTTAGCTTGGAGGTGTTTTTATTTTATTGAACGTTACAATCATTCCCAGGTAGGTGTACTTCTTTACGACTTCTAACTTCGAATCGCCGTATTTGCAAGTGTCTTGTCGGGAAACCCTTCCGGAACCGTTCTGGAAAATCATAACTTTTGACTTTTGTGTATTTACTTCTAAGTACCACTTTTCGCAATATTCCTTAATCCTGTTTATATTCAATTGAAGAGAGGATGGCGAGATTCTGCCAAAATGACGATATCATCCGCATACATAATTATCTTAAACTTAAGGCCTACAAATTCCACACCACAAGGTAGCACATCGATGACATCATCCAAATAAAGTGCTAATAATAAGGGACTTAAGTTACATCCCTGACGTACTCCACGAATCATTTCCATACTTTCGATGAAACACCTAAATTTGAGAGCTTGAAAAACAATGCTCTCCTATCCACCATATCGAAAGCTGCTGTACAGTCAACGAAGAATGTGTATAACTTATTATTGCTGGTAAGCTTTGACCGTGCCAAACATCCAAGTACAAAAGATAATCGACTGTCGAATATCCCTTTCGAAATCCAGACTGAAATTCACTAAGTTTATTGTTTATATATTCTATCTTTACATCGCTTTATAAGAAGCTCCAACTGGTTTAATTAAAGAGATACTCCCTCGCTCGTTTCGTGGTATCACAACGAACCTATCTGTGGTCTGGCAACTTTTTGCGATTACAACTTTTGGATGTGAAACTTCCTAGAAACATTTCCAAATTGGTGTAGGGTCTTAACAATAGGCTTTCGTACTTTGGCTTTAACAAGATAGTGGTAGCTGTTCTGTAGAAGGTCGTTGGAACTATCTTAGTTAAAAACACTACCAGTTGTATTCTTTCACTGACTTCGTACCTAATACAAGCATCAGATTGGCATTCATTCATTGCACTTACTGAATGTCAGGCATTTTTGTAATTTAGGACTTGTAAATTCACTTATTAAGATTAAAGCAGCGACTTTCGATTTTGGAGAAATTAGGTTAGGTTATCCTTACAATTCGTTTCCAATAAATCGATTACTAACTCTTACTCAGAGAATGAAGTCTGTAAAAAAAAAAAAAAATTGTTAGTCACTCATTCGAGACTGATCATAAAATCTCGCCACAAATCGCTTATATCGACAGAGGGAATCATTCAACAGTTTACAATTTATAAAGAGGCAATAAAATTAGTTTCACCTGATGAACATCCATGAAAAATCTATATACCACCATCTATCTATAAAAGACGACAACAAACAATTCAAAATTCTCTTTTCAAGCCTACGCAACGCAGTATAAGTTCGAATATCAGTCACAATATCTTTGCTCCACATAACAGAACCTCCTGCTGACTCAACAGAACCTCACATAACGTCACACCATCAACAAACCACTTGTTTTGGCCAATTGTTGCAGATGAATAATCTACCACCGACCGAACCGACAAGAACCACGATACCTATAGACTCACCTCCGAACACCTACAGTCTCGCATTACAGAATCGATTGTGATCGAAATTTATGAAAAAGATACTTCGCACAATTTACTGCAAGCGAATGTATCTCTGTCCTAGATCTAACTTTATGCGAAGTTCCCAGCGCACAATCGGTGCGGGCGGTGGCGGCAGTGGTGACGCTGGCTCGTGCGCTTGCTGGTGCTCCAGGGCTTCATATTGATGTCTCTCGTATAATGGATTACGCCGGAATCGCAATGGAGGAGGTGGAGGTTATGGAGGCGACACACAAGGTGGAATGCACATTTAAATGAATTATGAGGTGGTTTCAATTTGTACACGTGACACACTAAGGGCGTTCGGTTTCTGGTGTGCTGGGACTGGGAGAGAAAGTACCATAACAGCTAACAGCTAACAGCACTTCCTTACCAGTAGCTGGCTGACTTGATAGGAAAATAAGTGACGAGTTTATGGTCGATGACTTTGTCGTCACAGCATCTCTTTTGGTGGCGTGCCGCTCAACGAGTGTGGGCGAAAGATCTTCACCCAGCGATATGGAGCACTGAATAGCTGTACGTGCCGATGTGATGATTGCAAAAAATAATTACGAGGTGTTTTATGGCCTTATGGATACAACTGCAGACATGTAAATTACTTTTTAACAGTTGAAGGAGTGTTGATTTAGGTGTTTTGTTGAGGAACGATGATGGTATTAGCAAATCTTTAGATTAAAGTTCAGATGACCCTAAGATCATAGTTTTACTTGTTTTTGAAAAGCATCTTTTGAGAGTGTGACACGTTCTTAATTAATTCGACTGTGAAATAGATTTATGAAACAGGAACAGAAATCATAAGGTGGTCATAGTTTAAGTACTGTAAAATAACGGTGACTTTTCAAATTTGGCTTTATTTCATATTATGAAAACAAATTTGGACATGCGGATTTGTTTCACTTTGGCAAAGAAAAAGAATCTCTGATGTGATGTTAACTTATTAAGGTTCGAAATTAAGCTTTATTTTTAAATCGAGTTTTATCTAGGTAAATATTTAAAACTTCTATAAGAACTGTGGGTGTATCCTGATGATACTCTGAATTTCTCAGTTTTAATGGAGTGAGGAAAAGTTCCGTAAGCTGGTCTAGAGAAAAGGAAAAAATTTAAGATTCATTCAAGTGTAATAGAGCTGAATATTGAAAGCTGATGTTAATTTAACTCAGTGTATTTTTACGATATCTCAATTGTGGTTGTTTTATGGTTTTCAAAATATTTGTTTCGAAAAACTTAGTAAAGGAATTGCCGAAGGCAAATCCTAAAAAAACGCGAACGCCGGCCCAAGAGGGCCGGCCCAACGGTTCGACTTACTTATTTAAACACGATAAAGGTTTTTACTGTATATTAGATTTATTACGATAACACGTCTAACTGTTCTTACGTCTAGCTTAAGACTAACTTATCCTATCACCCAAAGTCCCACGATGTACCGTTGGCCTTGATGTTCAGTTATAGTGCTGACTCGGTATTTGTGGTCATTGACCAGCCAATACAGGGCAGCAACAGGAAACCGCTATGGTGCAATACTGCAACGGATGATATCCGATTCCAATGCACCGCTACCTGTGGGAACAGGTTTATGTGGGAAATTGATGTGTATGCAATTATGCATTTGCGCATGTCAGTGACGAATGCGCGTGGTGTTAACTCCTCCCCCTTTGAAGATCTACGTCCCGTAGATTAATGACGTCAGAACTGGAAGGTTATGGTAAGTTATTCTGAGAAATCGGATGCTGCATTTCGTGGGGTGCTTGGTCCGCAAAATCTTGTAAGGACGGAAAGCTGAACTTGGGATGAATCTTTCGGTAAAGGTAAGTGAAGATACCGATGAATATCAGGAACATTACTGCCATAGCTACTATCGAGATCTTAAATCTTGCATCGAGATTACCAAGGCGTTCAATGTTGTTAACGCCAATGCTGTGAACGTATCCAATGTCCAATTTGTGTTCTTGTCTAGTTATATTCGACAATGCTGGAGGCAGGGCCTGTAGGAATGTTGCAGTATAACTTCTGTACGTTTTACTCTTCACTTGGACCGTCTCGTTCTGCATTTGGAGGATGAAGGTTCCCTCGAGGATTTTTGACATGGTATCGGACTTAACTTCACCTTTAAAGTTCGTCAAGAAGATAGTATCTCCATTGATGAGCTCGATAATCTCCTTCGTGCTCGTGCGGTAAGTACAAGTGGTGGAACCACCTTTCAGCAATTTGGCTATGCAGTTGTCTTCAGGAACTTTTTCCAAGGATGCCTCTCTGCAAACAGTTGTGTTGCCTATGGAAAGACAATTTCCAACGATGCCGTATGTCTCTTGTTGATTGACCAGCATCTTTTCGAAGTTAAGATCAACTTGCTTGTTGTTAATGATCGATGCTCTGGTGCGTAGCAGGTTGAACTCTTCCTTCCTCACCTTGGGCATCGATAAGACGTAGAGTAACATCGTCTCGTTAGTAAAGACTGCTGGCGTTCCATATTCTATTGCCTCGATCTCGTTAGCATAAGGTAGGGTTTCTATTTCGTTGACGAGTCTACCAATTTCTTCCTTGTCTAGCAGGTTGGTATTAATGAGGCCGCTCTTTGCCATCTGACATCCACGCACTATTTCGTTTATTTCACTTTTCACGACTAGTATTTCGTTGAGGATATCCTGTTCAAATCTACCAGAGATTGTATCTTTTATTCCGCTATTCACTCTGCTTATAATGAGGTTGATCTTCTCGGTTATCTCCTGGGTTATTCCAAAAAGTTTGCTATTTATTTTATACTGTTGGTTGTTGTTCGATGTAATTTGTTCTTCAGTTTGAAGGACTTGGTTCCAGTCTGCAGCATCAGGGTTGCCTGCTATCCACTTCCAAGCGCTTCCTATCCAATTGATTGATCTCGTTTTTCGGGTCGATTTCCCTTTCAAAAGTTCAATACGCTCTTTGGTTTGTCTTAGATGAAATTGGATTATTGGCTTGCGATCCTGATCCTTGATATTTGTATCTATGATCCCGCTTAACTCCTTTAGCAGGTGTTCGAAATGTTCTAGGTTAACCACATGCACTAGTTTGAAATTTCCGTCAACTATGCATCCTCTGCCTTCCTTGAGTGATATGAGTGGGGCGTTGTAGTCGAAGATATTTAGACCCTCGACGGTTGCCAGTACGAATAATCTTATTTGTTCAATAAAAGTATTTTTAAATTAGATTAACTGATTTTAAATATTTGCTGTTTGATTCTTATAACTATCCTAAAAGCTATACAATATTTTTTATATAATTAATGCTAGGGAAAAAGAATATATGGATTATAAAATAGATTAAAAAAGATTATTAAATGCTGGAAAAAGAAATTAAGATTAATTATATGATTATTGGTAAAAAATATGTATTGATTAAACTAAGCTTTCATGAAATTTGTAATTTGTAATTTTTTTGTTGGAAAGGAAATTGAGGTAGGTGTAGGTGTATGACACACTCTTCCCCCTTTTTTATAAATTTTTTGTATTTTTTGAAAAAAATTTCTATGTATGTTTTTTTATTTAATATGCATATCGGTAAGAAATTGTTTTTTTTTCTTTTACCTGTTTTTTGCATATATGTATTATGAACTATGTAAGTATTTTTACATGTTTAGCATTATATGTGCTTTGTGTATTGCTAATGCAATCTTTAATAATTTTTGTAATTTTTGTGTGCTTTTTTTTATTTTGTGCATTTTTATGTGCTTTATACCATTTTATGTGCTTTAACTAATTCTTGTGCATATATTTTTGTAATTTGTGTGCTTTTTAATTTAATTTTGTGCAAATTTTATGTGCTTTATACCATTTTATGTGTTTTAACTAATTTTTGTGCATATATTTTTGTAATTTGTGTGCTTTTTCTTTTATTTTGTACATATGTACGTGCTTTTATATTACGTGTTCCTGATTTGAGTTTTATGTACTTTACGGCCTGTGTCTGTGACAATAGTTACCCTATTGTCTTTGGCTACAATTTCTTTTCGATACAACGGCTTGTGCTTTCCTTGTACCCTTTTGAAAGAAGTATAGATTACGTCACCTTTTTTATATTTTTTCGGGGACGACTTCTTTTTGTTGTACCAAGAATTTTTTTGATTTTGGTTGTATCTCAGATTTTCTTTTAGATCATGATTTACCTTTACACGGAAGTTAGCCATATTTTGAAAGTTGATCCGGCTACTTCTATTAAAGAAAATATCCGAAGGTCTGCGTTTGGTCACCGAATGAACGGTGTTATTATATCGGTCAACAGAGATGTTTAGCAACTCCCTTAATTTCAGGTCCTTATACTCCGTTTTCAGGCATCTATATATTTCGAGGATCGTGGAATGGAATCTCTCGACTTGACCATTGACTTCGCTGCGATTAACAGGCGTCTGGTACATTTTGATGTCGAGCATCTTTATAAAGTTAACCATTATAGGACTCAAGAAACTCCTCTCATTGTCCGTGACCAACATCTTTGGGACCGTGAAGTAGTGAAGGATTTTAATCACTTTGTCCCTAAGATGCAGGGAAGATTTGTTTCTTATATGAAACAATTTCGCAAATTTTGAGAATTTATCGATACATGAAATAAATTTTTCTCCCTGGATCTCCACTATGTCCATATGGAGTATTTCGCACGGATATGAGGGAATTGGAGTAGGTTGAAATTCAGGGGTTGCTGGATGTCTATCGTATTTATTGGACAGACAGATATCGCAGGACTTGACATAACGTGTAATGAGGCTATTCATTTTAGGGAAATAGTACTTCTCAAGAATTTGGTCTTTGTTTTCACGAGCATTCCTATGTGCACGTTTATGTTCCTTACTTATGAGGTCCCATACCCGATCCTCGTTAGTGACATCTTCCACAATTTTTTGCGTTATACGGATTTTGTAATTAATAAAATATTCCAAGTACACTTGCTGCAGTAACTCTATACAAGGTTCTTGAATCTTGAGGCCATTTTGAATATTTGGCTTTAATTTAGTTTTCATAACTTCTACTAATTTTTCCTTATCCAGAAACTGAAGAGCAATATAGTGCCTTGAATAGCCCGGATGAGGCTCCTCATAAGCTTCGAGGCCTTTTCCCACCTTAATGATTATTTGATTTCGGAACACATTAAGAGGAGCCTCAACATGAGGGATCAGATCGGTGCTATCTTGGTCTGCACTGTGGACAGTTTCGCTAGCAGTGTCTGTTGATGTTTCGACCGCTGTTTCTGTTGTAGAACCAGAATCTCTAGCTGCAACTAGGGCGTTCTCCGTAACTTGAGAGCTTGATGGCGCGTCAGCTAAAGCTGAGGCGGTCAAGTGATTGACTTCGGTTTTCAGCCTGGATAGAGCATCTGCAACTACGTTGGATTTACCTGGTTTATAAATCAATTCGCAGTTGTATTCCTCTATCCTTGCTTTCCAACGCTTCAGTTTTGCGTTAAAATTTCGGTTCCCTAAAGCGAAGGTAAGAGGCTGATGGTCTGTGAAAATCCGAATCTTTTTTGCTCCGTATACGTAGGAGCGAAGATTGTCCAACGCCCAGACAATTGCCAGCATTTCCTTTTCATTTGTAGCGTAATTCTCTTCAGCTTTGGTAAGAGATCGTGAAATGTAGGAAATGGGTCTATCGTTACCAGGTTCACCTTGAGACAAAACTGCTCCTATGGCGAAATTGGACGCATCTGTAGTTAATGTGAATGCTCTGTCAAAATCTGGAAATGCAAGTACTTCTGAAGATGTAAGAAGTAGTTTTAAATCATTAAAAGCAGAAAGTGCTTTGTTATCCAAAGTTATTACTACTTTTCTGGATTGATTTGCTTTCACTTGTGCGTTTTCCCCTCGTGTTAGATTGGTGAGAGGCTTTGCAACTTTTGCATAATCGCGAATAAATTTGCGATAGTAGGATGTTAGTCCTAGAAAACTTTTAAGATCTTTCAAATTCGTAGGTGGCAAGATTTTTTGAATGGATTCTACTTTTTTCGGGTCTGGATGAATACCATCAGATCCAATTACATAACCGAGAAATTCCACAGCAGTTTGCATAAACTGTGTTTTCTCAAGGTTAACTTTGAGGTTTGCCTTTAGAAGTTCCGAAAATATTATTTCTAAGTTCCCCAGAAGCTCCTCCATTGTAGCACCAAACACGATGATGTCGTCAATGTAGACATAACAGATTTTTCCGATGTATCGTTTCAATACATCGTCGATCATTCTCTGAAATATGGCTGGTGCGTTCTTAAGCCCAAATGGAAGTCTTAGGAACTCCCATTTGCCATTCATTGTTGAGAATGCTGTTTTGGGTACATCTGACGGTTTCATGTGAATCTGGTGGAAACCAGAAGTGAGATCTAAGGTACAGTAAAATTTTGACTTTCCCAGGCTAGCTAGAGTTACATTGATGTCGGGTATGGGATATGCGTCTGAAATTGTGACTGCATTGAGACGTTTGAAGTCAACTACCATTCGATATTGTTTTTCTCCTGTAGGTTTAGGTTTTTTAGGAACCACCCAGATAGGAGAGTTGTACGGGCTTTTGGAGGGCCTAATGATGCCTTCCTCTAAAAGTTTCTTAATTTCTTTTTCAACCTCATCCCGCATAGGGGCTGGGTAAGGATATCCCTTGCTATAGACAGGTTCATCTGTACTAGTTTTTATTTCAGCCTGTACATTTGTGTTTATGGACTCATCTCCACTGATTGGGCCAAATAGGGGGTCAAATTTATTCAAAAGAGAGGAAAGTTTATTTTTTATTTCAATTGGTAGATTTTCATCAATTATAGCATTAATTTGAGTTGATATTTTTTCTCTTAATGGAATCTTAACACCAGATCTGAGCATAAGGGTATTATTTTTTCTATCGATAATGGCTTCAAGATGTTTAAGGGTGTCGTCCCCAATGATCCCATCGAAGGATGTAAGGCCCGGCAAGATAAAAAAAGATATGATAGAGTCAATACCAGCACCACGAAAGAATGCACCACTTATTTTGTTTTCAATTTTTATATTTCCGGCTGCAGAATGAACTTTAAAGGGATTAGATAGACGGACGGGATTTTGAGCGATGGAGGGACTAATGAAATTTTTATTAGCTCCAGTGTCGACTAGGAACTTTAATTTTTTTCCATCGCTCATAATATAGTCTATATATGGTACGCTAGACTCCCGTCCCTCATAAAATTCACCTCATCTTCTACGTTATCAACGGCCTCTTGCTCATATGTGGTTTGGTCGTCCTCAGCCTCCTCATATCCCTCCGTGTGGAATAACCTCTGCTGTTTTTGAGGAAATCTGTCCGAATATGCCTTACGCTTAAAGGCATTATTTCGGCGGGGCCTGTTCATGTAGTTAACCTGGCGTGAGCCATATGAACTATCTACATCCATCTTTTCCTGAGGTTTAGGCCCAGGTCTTGGTGGAGGACCATTGTCCCGAGAGGAGTTCCAATTATGACGATTAAACTTTCCCGGAGTTGTTTGGGAGGTTTTTTGAGGAGGTATATATCGACTAACGGGATTTTGGAAAGTTTGGTTGACAGGAGCCGTTATTGAGTTTGAGTGTCCAGAGGAATGGATAATGTTGCTCCGGAAATTCAAGTTTTGTATCTCTAGACATGCGGAGTACGCTTCTGGAAGGGTCCTTGGCCTTTGAATTATGAGCATACGTGAAATATCGCCGTTTAGGCCACGCACAAACACGTCCAAGGCCCTATTCCTATAGGTTTCAACCAAGGCCCTTACTGTTTCCTCCCCATAGGATTCAGTTTTTAATTTGTTAACCATCAGCGATAGCTGATGGTTAACAGCGGCGTAGAATTCATCTAGCTTGCTGTGTTTTTGAGCTAGTTGATTTAACTGGTGTTCAAGTGTGCGCATATCGCGCTTGTCTGCGTAATGCAGCGAAAGACAGCGTTTCATCTCCAACCAGTCGGTGCCAAATAAATTATAGGACACCAAAGCGGCGTCGGCAGAACCCCGGATTTTACCACGGATGTGCTGCAAAATAGCTCGGTACAGGGGTTTCGATTTGACTATTTCATAGTCCTTCAAAACCCCCTCAACGGCGTGAATCCACGACACATATTGTGTGGGGTCGCCGTTGAACACCTGTAGCTCTTTGACGCAGTCAGGCAGGTGGCTTATTTCCTTCAGCTCTGCTTCTGTTTGCGGGGGACGAAGTTCCACAACCGCAGCACTAGTTGAAGCTACAGCCGGAGGTTCCGCAGCTTTCACCGCGTCCTCAATAGCTTTCATCCTCCTTTCGAAGGTTTTTATTTGGACTAGTAAGTTGGACACGGCCCCCGTCAACTCTACTACCTTTTGGCTCATTTCATCCATATTTATTAAATATATAAAATACAAAAACTCTTACCCACAATTAATAAACTGTTTTGCTCGTTCCTTCTTTTTTATTACACAGCACGAATTCTTACTTTTTCAATAAAGAGCACAAAAAAGACTTTTCTCTTTTTTTTTATATAATAATTTTCCTTTCAATTATTTTTCTATTTATTTAAAATATAGCACAATTTGATATTCGGTATATTTTTTTAGCACTTTTTTCCTTTATATAGGTAATTTACTTTTTAATTATATTTTTTTTTATTAATTCACATCAGTGTAGCACAATATGGTATTTGGTATATTTTTTGGGCACTCACAATAAGCTTTCACAATAAAATGTTTTTTTCTTTTTTTTTTTATATAATTTTCTTTTTTTTTTTAATTATTTTTTTATTAATTTACAGAGTAGCACGATATGGTATTCGGTATATCTTTCAGCACTCACAATTTGAGCATTTCGAATGCTAATGAATAAAAATTCTTTTTTAATATAAGTTTTTTTTTCAACGACGCACGGCGAATTTCGAATCTGCAAAGAGAATTAAACGATGTTAATTTTCGCGTTACGATCGCGTCGCGTAAAGGAAACCGGTAAGGAAGTGTCGTGTTGATCCCGTTTAGCCCTTCATGGCCTACTAATGGCACGCACAATCTTCACTCCACATCCCTTAGCCTTCTGGAATATTCACATGTTCCCATGTGTATGTGAACGATTTTCCTCAATTTAAAATAGTCACTGTGTTCTTATGTGTACAGTGATTTGCACTTCGAAGAAGCGTATTAAATTGAGGGATACGGATTCCCAGGCGAAAAGGATGCAGATTACCGGTCCCTGCTCGGGCGCCAGTAAAGGAATTGCCGAAGGCAAATCCTAAAAAAACGCGAACGCCGGCCCAAGAGGGCCGGCCCAACGGTTCGACTTACTTATTTAAACACGATAAAGGTTTTTACTGTATATTAGATTTATTACGATAACACGTCTAACTGTTCTTACGTCTAGCTTAAGACTAACTTATCCTATCACCCAAAGTCCCACGATGTACCGTTGGCCTTGATGTTCAGTTATAGTGCTGACTCGGTATTTGTGGTCATTGACCAGCCAATACAGGGCAGCAACAGGAAACCGCTATGGTGCAATACTGCAACGGATGATATCCGATTCCAATGCACCGCTACCTGTGGGAACAGGTTTATGTGGGAAATTGATGTGTATGCAATTATGCATTTGCGCATGTCAGTGACGAATGCGCGTGGTGTTAACTAACTTTGTTAATTTTAAAAACTATTGATGCAGCATCCTAGACAAATCGGTTGACTTTTAAACTGTGTTTGGTTAAGCAGTTTACAAAATAGTTCTGGGTATTTTTTATAGCTCCAAATTGCAATATGAGCCCTTATGTTCGAAACCACTTAAAGTGTTCACACCTAACTTGAAAATACTTTGTTTGACAACTTTAATCAAAATAATATGAGAAAATATATGTTTTTCTAAAAACAATTTTAACTGAGCAAACACGTTCATTGATAACTAATTAAGATTAAATAAGAAATTCCGTTCTTCCGATTCCTAAAATGTGCGTGTTTGGTTTGTAGGGTAGGTTAGGGTAAAGGTGGCACTCTCCGACAGTTGCCCAAAATTATTACCTACCAAAGTTGGGTTATTTTGTCTGCACTTTGGTGAGCTGTTTCTTTGGTTTCCAGCCATTACCTACAACCATAATCGTCATTCATTAATGAGTGGCCCTAAAACAATGACTGGACAAAAATTCAGGGGCGCCAAAATAATGTCCCAAAATTGGTTGCTATCTCTCCTCCTATTATACTTTAATTTTAAATTTGAAATCTCTCTCTCACCGACGAGGAACCTCCAACAAAGCAAAATGGGGCACGCACCTCATATTTGATTCACCGCACTAAATTTTTAATTGCTTATTTTCCCCATTAAACAATTTTTTTACGACCCTACGCCCCAAATTTTGTTTCGTCCGGACTCACTATTTGTATATGTGTACCTGTTTTTCAACGTCCATTTATCATTATAATGTAATGATTAAAGTATAAAAAACATTCTTCACTGCACCCACAATATTTATTTTTTACACCTCTACGTCCAGAATTTTCTTTCGGAAAGAAATGCGCCCTTTAATATCCAAAACACCGCAATTCATTCACAGCATTTATACAAAATCACAAGTTATTATAACGAATTTTGAACTAGAATTATTTTTTGCATTTAAAAACTTATTTAACATACAAATGATTTTTCTGCGTAAAAAGTATTGGACGTGGGGATGTGTTTTCAGCACAATTTGTATAGGGACAGTGAAGAGTCTTGTTTGCATTTTTTACTGTCGAGGATGCCCTACCTATTGTCGGAGATGTTCCGCGTTGGTGCACTTCAAACAAACTTGAGATTATAATAGTCAAGCATCACTAAAAGAGTCTGATGATTAGCCTGAAAATGTTACGCGTTGACAGGCCGATCATTAGACTATCCGAGCTATAATTCCTGCCCAAAACCAAAACTAAGTGTTCGCTGTACACTGATATTTGTTCGTTCATTCAAACATTTCTCAATGTGAACTTAATTATAGAGCGCAAGCTATTGGTACCCTAATCTTAGGATGTTATCAAACAAATAACCCTCAAAGAGAAAATAGCTAATATGGAATACTTTCCAAATTTGATGACCGCCTTATACTTATCGCCTAGTTTGTGAATCTGAAATGGTCGAAAAATATATCCACATTGATTGAAAAATTGTTAGAAAACAAAATTTTTGGAAATGATTACATAGCAAAATAGTTTGCCCCACGTTATTTCAAACCAAAAAAAAACCTTTGACGTATATCTATATTTGACAAAAAAAAAACCTTAAAGTATGCAAAGTTCAAGAGGAATTGCAAATCTTTGGTTTGTTGTAAATAATATACAAAATTCAAATTCGTTCTTAGTTCGTAATCTCGGCTTCAATGACATACTTCTGTGTAAGAGACCTATATGACTTTTGGTGTATTTGAGAGCGGATGTAAATGTTTCTATGGAACAAATCTGCTTTCGAACTTTTACCAGTTGGAATTAAATCTGACTGATCAGCTAAAGTCCGGTAAGTACTTTTCCTACTGTTCTTAAGTGGTGTGATCCATGCTTGTAAAACAATACTGCAAAAGTTTTTCTTTCCCTCCTGTTCTTCTACTCGTAGTCTATTTACGAGTTGATGAAATCCACCGATAGAACTCACGTGTCACGTCCATCATTATAGTTAATTAGAAACCAGTTTAGGATATCTATATCTTAAAAAAACAAAATTTTCTTATGGACTCGCAGTAAGACTTTCGTCAAAATAACTGATAATTTAAAAGTTTTTCTAATCGTAAAATGGAACCAATCATAGTGGTCTTAAGCCCGTAATCTCCAAAATAAAAGATAGCGACTCCGTTTTGTCTCCGAATCTCTTCTTTATATTTATCATTGCTGATTTGTACATATATACAAATTTTAATCGCCTGTCCAAATTATTTCCCTGACAAAGGAAGAACTCTGAAGTTTTCATATTTCTTTATCCATTCACAAACAGTTTTTCGAATGTGTACATGCACATAATTTTAAAAATCGGAATTCTTCAAATACTTAATACATATTTCAAATTCAAAAAAATCTCTTGATGGTTTTATTTAAAAAAAAAAGTAGCTTAAAGTAGAAATGCACAACTATTATATTTAAAAAGAAAAGAGATTCATATCTTTCTTATTTGCATGAAAACACCTCGTTTCTATTTTCTCTACCGAATTTACTATCATATCATCTCGATATGAAAGCTGGATATCAAACATTAAGCGAAACTATTGTTATTGTTAAATCTTAAATATATTCACAACATCATTTTGCCAATTGACATTATAATCGCACACTTTCGCATTGAATGCAAAAATAAAACAAGATATATACTCAAATGTAAACCTAGAACACCATATCATCGCACAAAATATCCATGTCATGAATGTCGGGGCTGCGAAAATGATGGTATCCCATATCCATATCGAAATCCAAAATCGAAAACTCGATCCTCTTCTTTCAGTTGCTCTCGCTCATATTGGTCAAATTCGTGACTTGAAATCCAAATGGCAACCTCCAGAGACCTTGAAAAATCACCATCAACTTAATCAAATATGGAGATATCCGGACTGCACTCCGCCATCCAGCTAATCGGTGCCAAAAACCATATAAAAACTTTTCACTTATTATAAGCCACTGTCACTATCACGATTGCGCGCGATATTTGCCATTATACATCGTCGTTATTGTCGTTCGTGGTATAGAGAGATGGGACCAATGCAAACGCACGCACATGCTGTGCTGGCGCGTTCAATTGACATTATAAATAATTCATCAGACGTTAGACCGATGGTCTTCAGCGGTACTCTATGGTAGCAGGAGCAGGGTCACATCGCTTACCATTTTTGCGTACACATTGTGGCCAAAGTCATAGCATAGTCACAATGTTGCCCCTGGAAGGAAAGTGAAGTTGGCCATCCCGGAGGTAACTTTCTTCAATATAGCGATCTCAATTATCCCTAATCCATAGAATATGGAAAATGATCATTGCGCCTTCTTCATGGTTGTTTGGGTGCGCGCGCTGGTGCTGCACTCGTCCGTATCTCAACATCAGAGTTATCCTCCGTCGATCGTCACAGCATTGCATTTGTTTATCTCAACTCAACCTGAGAACCGGACCGAATAATTATTATTGTTGCTGCTGCTGCTGCTGTTGTTGCTCCTAAAGTGCACTGCTGCTAGTGCTGTGACATAGGAGGATTCTTCTTCCCAGAAATTTTATGACCCACTTTCGATTGGAGTTTGGCATTGGATCGCCAAATTAAAGCAACAACCACTCAGTGCAGTGACTGCATTTATTGCGGGAGAAGTTCAGAGGCGCATCGCTACAGTTTTTTGGTTTAAGGCGAATTATAGTTTTGCTGGCAGAGATTTTTTTCTTGCAGCAGAATACCAATCCAATTTTATGATTGAATATGGTTCGCTAGTTTTTCAGTAGTATCCAATCAAATTGGCGGGTTTGTTGTGGGTATGCGTTAGCCGCCATTTTGAAAAACCAGTTGTTTCAAACAAATCAAGAATATGGTCAGTTGAAAAAAGGATATAAAAATCAGCAGCAAAATAAAAACGAAGAAAAGATTCATCAACACCGAAAGCTTAGCGACTTATACTCTCAACAAATCTGTTTGTTTGCGTTATTAGTTCTAGAGGATCGGAGGAGACCTACAACTTTCCGTCGAGTCCGAACTCTTGGAGGTCTTATCACTTCCTCGCTCCTGAAAATAATATTAGGTGTACTCAGGATTCGAACCCAGACCTCTGTTGTAATACTCCGAAACACTAACAACTACGCCACGGGGCACTTCATAAGCATGCAATTCCGATTAAGAAAACAATCCAACCCAATAATCTTATTTTTTCCAAAACGATATAAAGACTATTTTAACTTTTCAGTTGATAAAACATTAAATCGGCATTGGAATAGTGCTATCTTAATGTTGCTAATTAAGGAGCTCTCGTTATTCAAGATATTTCTGAAGCTGATAATTTAATCAGCTTTTTAATAATCCTAGAAAGAAGGAAAATTTGTTGAAAATTGTACATGGAAGAACATTCACAAAAATGCTGTATTTCAACTTAAGCCACGGAATGGGAGAGCTAAAATTACTGTTAATATGCGGACTTATTGTTAAATTATCGATCAAATAAAAAGTAGTCTAAGCAAAACCGAAAGCAATTCTTATTTACTAATAGAATCAGAGATGCCAATAGACTCTTCCGTTTAAACACGTTGCAGACGTTAAAAATCCATAAAGAATTCCTTGAAAGAAATATCGATTTAAGCAAGTTTCCAGAACATCGGTGCATTCCATAATATTTCCAAATTCTGATTTACAATTGTATTTTTAAAAATTTGTGGAAATCTATGTTTTTTTTTTAAATTAATTATTTAAAATTTTGAAAATTGTTTTAAAATTAAAAAAATTGTAAATTAATATTACGTTATTTGTAAACTAAACAGTAAGCATTTACAACACTTTTCGCAGCCACAGTTTTTATTGTATCAGCGGCCTTATGCACAATCTGACTCTAAATTCGGCCCTTGTTAGTCCTCGCGCTGTTCATCGTTGTCGTCAGTATCGCGATTTAAGTTTCTAACAGGTATTTATTCCAGCGCCTTTAGCTGTCTCATGCTTTTCGCATTCTCCTTGCCTTCTGGCAGCAGTCCACAAGTTCGATAATGATTATTGGCATTTTACTCCAAAGGTATACCACTCTTTGGTGTATATATACCTACTGAAGAATGCTCTTCTTCCTCTTGGCCATTTGGCGGATGCGCGCGCCGTGCTCGACTGGGTCATTTAATTCACGATTATCGTCGCGATGGATTTTTGTGTTCTTCTCTCGGGATTGTTTGGTAGGCAATAGTCATCCAGTACCGATATTGGGCTGCTTGATGATGATAATACGGGACACGATCCTTTTTTTTCTTTTTGTTTTTGTTTTTTTTTTTGGTTGGTTCAATTTAGTTCATCTTGTTTTATATTAGCATAGTCGAGTTTGATAGTGGAATATATTTTTGTATTACTGGACGAACGTGAGAACCATGAATCTTAACAGCATTTTTTTATTTTTTTTTTTTTTGTTGGAAGTGGATGGAATAAGTTATAGACAACATCTAAGACACGACCATGGCCAGAGATGACAAGCAATTACCAGAATTTCTAGATATCAATGAGTGATATTTTTTTTTCTATAATGTGACCAACTTAAATGCGTGACACAACGGTATGGTGATGATGGTTGTTATGTGTTTTATTTTAATTTATTTTTATAAGAAAGTTTTGATTTTATCAAAAGCTGCGAAAGCATTTCATTTCAATTCAAACCATAAGCAAATAATCGCTTAGATCAGACACAACTTAATCTAAATATAGATGTTGTGTTAGAGAGTCTTGCGTTTTTGAACTTAACTCAAAATTCTTTAGTACCAATTAACATATAAAATGCTACTTTATGAGTATAATAAGGAAAACATGATCTTGATAATAAAAATCCAACTCCATTTAAGGGCACTAATAAGAATTTCCTGATTAACAGTACTCAGATCCCTACACGCAACCAAAGTTCAATAACATCAAGTTTGAACATCAACTCTTTCGTCTAACCACAATCATGTTTCAGACAAGGAAGTTGTTTGATATAATAGCCTTGTTGTACTTAAAAGTGACAATATTTTTTTTCTTCAAATAAAATCCTTAACATAAAATAAATAAACACCAACCAAGAAGCAATTATATCACCTCTATCCGGATCTAAGTATAACTATACAATCTCATCACAAACAGAGACTTGCATTTTCCCTGCAGTGATTTTTCTCACAAGATATAATATAAATATAATGAAACATTTGAACTTAATTAGAATGGGCGTGTTGAAAACTAAACGCACGAAACCTTAACTGAAAAAAAAAAACAAGAAAATTCACTACAAAAGCAACACTTCCTGGTCTTTAACTCAAGGTCATTGCTTAAGACGGATTGCATGCGAAAACTCGATTACATCTTCATAATCGACGGGTTGCAGATATATTATTTAGAAACGTGTGGGTAAAAGAAAATCATGATTACCTGAACCATTTAAAAGAAAAAAAAAATCTGGAAAAACCTGACAATCCATGTCAACACACCCTCTCTGTTAACAGAGAGAAAAAGATGCAGCAATATATCGGTCAATCAACAATCACTCGCGCTGATGAAGAATGACTGAGTGAGTGGTCATGACACATCCTCATCCAACTTCTTGGATGCCACTGTGTTGTTTTGTGTTGGATGTTAGGTGATACACAACAGAACAGCAATTAACTGCTGCAGTGCTGCGCGCAGATGTTTACTATGTAACCATCACACAATCTATAGCACTTAGCTGTGAGATTATTACGTCGATGGAAGATAGCATTACTCAATTCTAGCCGACACGTTATCTTTTCGAAAGCACTGCCCTAAAGCTAAATCGACATTCGATAGTTGGCCGAAGCGCAGGTTTAAGTGAACCGCTACTAGTGTTGCCATAGTAGCTAGGAACTATTCAAATATGATTGGAGGAATTAAAAAATCATATTTCACTAAGACGATGTTAAACCGCTCGCCTTATGATGACCAATTACGTGGCACGTCATCTGGTTGGTACTCCTCGAGTTGTCCCATACCATATGGGACCAGACGACGTGCCACGTAATTGGGCATCATTCGGTGGTCTTTTTGCAGATGCTTTTGATGAAAAACTTGAAGTTGTTCCCTTAAAAAGTGAAGGCAGTGTACCATTATGTTAGCTGTTGTATACTAAATCCACCATGATGGAGTGGTTCAGCCTTATTTTTTTTCAAAAAAGTCGCGGGTGAAATGATTACGGTGGTAATCGAGTGCTGCAGATCTATGGTCAAAGCCTTTCTTCTACTCAATTAGATAAACTTTGACATGTGGTTCTAAAAAGATTGAGCAATTACGCTGCACATACTGCACGAGCAACACACACAACCGCTTTCCAGGGAACCTCTCTCGTTTTGTTGGTTTACACTTAGTATCAAGATCGCTTAATTGAACCGTTCTAGACTTTTTTGTAGGGTTTTTAAAGTCTATGTCAACAAGTTTCAGACTCTTTTAATAATATTGATTCAAAAATGCCAAGCCCTATTATCGGAAGTTTCAGAAAGAGTGATGGAAAATAAAAACACGCCTCATATTTTGCTTAAAGTGTCTAAATTTATTCAGCATTCGAACTCTGGAAGTTCATATAATATATATCCAAAAGTAACATGTAACATGTAATTGTTATTTCTTTAAAGTTTTGAACTAGTAAAATATTCTGCCATTGGCAACGCTGACCACACCTGTCTGACTGCCAATATTGAGTAAAAAAAACGCGCGATGGCTATAAGAATGGTGTGTGTATTAAGTGATCTCAGCGCGCCCCTCAATTGCGAAACAATTTTACAGAAATTATAATTAAAATATACCGGTGCGAATGAATAACCGACTACCATAGCTTCTGGTCAGCACCGAACTCATGATGGCTGGCGCGGGAAATGTATTTTCCTCGTCATTCAAATCGATTGGTTGCGAGAAGCGGTAATCAGTGTAAATTGACAGCCAGTGCATATAAAACATAAAAAATATGCTGTCTCTTTATGTGTGTGTTTGTAGCTATACAAATATAAAAAAAAGAAAATAAATGTTGTCGGTATTTCATTTCAATTTCCATACCAATATCGGACGAATTCACTCGTGGATATACTCATTCTCGGTTAAGACCACACCTAATCGGTTGGTGCTGATGGTCATGTAACACAACGGCTTGGTGCGCGGTATGGTGAATGACCGACCGGCTGACTGGTCTTGGTTCTTGATTTTCACACCTTGAGGAAAATGCTCCAAAAACCGCAAAACACACCGGTGCACGTTACTAAGTACGGTTGCCGAAGCGTATACTTGTGTATATGGAAAGGGACGCTGGAAAAGCGCGTTTCTGTTGATTTAACACTTTTGTTTGGCCAAAAAGGAATTTTTATTAGATCCGCTCAGGAGAACTAAAGTACTTGAGATTGAAATACATTGAAATAGATGATGATTGGAAGATTATTAAAAATTGATGGTAGGATTGAATTTGATTGGAATGCAATAGTTTTTTTTTTGTTTGGGATTAATAATGTAACTGGGAAAGAAGTGTATGAGGTGCGAACATAAAATTGCTGTGGAATGTGATTGAGATATTAGGCATTCCGGTTTTCTTATACCAGCTACCTATTATATTTATCTATACTGTATTCAGTGGGTCTAAATCACTTTTTTTAATACTTATGATTAATATCGATATTGTGAAAGAAATATCTCTATATCAGCCAAGCAGGCTATTTCGGTCTAGTTACGATTGGACGATGTGACTCAAATTTGTTCTAACTTGTCTAAGTTATATTAAAATAAGAGTTTGTGATGAGGTTTTGACTAAGGCTGAGGCAAGGTAAAACATAAGTATGGAATAGCTTTAACTTCAGAATTATATATATTAATAACAGTGTACTTTAATGATTTTATTTAACAAAATTTTCTTAATACATTTTCGATAACAATTCACATGTATAGATTTTTTTAACATAAAATTGTAACTCTGGCAGACGGCGGCGTAGGCCATTCTTAATTATGAATTTTCATCAAAAATTTATTTTGAAAATTTTGTTAAAAATCAGTACTTTAAGCATTGAATAAACGATACAATTATCGTACCGAAATCGTAATCGATATCGCTACAACTTTCATACGATTTCAAGACAGCTGGTTTTGCCTCGACCATGCGATATCGCATTTTTAGTATAGCGGATGCTACTATTGTGCAATGTGCATACATGAAAGAATAATCGTATTCGACCCAAGTTATGTAAGATAGTCGGTAAGATGATTGTATCGTGTATTCCATGCTTTAAAGTACTTATTTCAGGTATATTTACTTTGCAATGTTTTTAAACAAAGTTTTAAAAAAACTGTTTTTTTAAACAAGTTTTTATATGTTTAATTCAATGTAAACCATTAAACCTAAGACAGCAGGTTTCACTATACAAATCTAGAGGAACCTACAGCTGGTTTCACTATTTGGTAGCGGAAACAGTTCTCTAACTTAAAATGGAGTTTTTGCTCTTAAAAGTGGACATTAAGATCAAAAATTTGATCGAAAGATCGAAAATTTGGTATGTTTACTCCATATTGGCACAAGCCACTTTGTACCCATGAATTCTTTACTTTTTAAAAAATAAAGAAAAAAATGTTTTGCAAATAGAAAGGGACATTTTGGTTTCTTCTTGGATGGAAACCCACCTTTCCATTCTTTCCTTCCACTTCTTCTTCTTCTTCTCCTTCTTCTTCTTTTAATTCTTTTTCTTCTTCTTCTTCTTCTTCTTCTTCTTCTTCTTCTTCTTCTTCTTCTTCTTCTTCTTCTTCTTCTTTTTCTTCTTCTTCTTCTTCTTCTTTTTCTTCTTCTTCTTCTTCTTCTTCTTCTTCTTCTTCTTCTTCTTCTTCTTCTTCTTTTTCTGCTTCTTCTCCTTCTTCTTCTTCTTCTTCTTCTTCTTCTTCTTCTTCTTCTTCTTCTTCTTCTTCTTCTTCTGCTTCACTCGATAAAATATTGAGCACCAAGAAAATTCGTTCAACTGGTTAGGCTAAATGTGTCGATACAGCTGATGTTTTAGGTGTTTGGAGTGGATTAAGATTAGGTGAACAAAGTCAAAGCGTAGCTGCATTTATGTCAATGTTTTCAAATCAATTAATACGCTTACTTACGGTTCACAATATTGGACAATGTACAAGAAATATGAGAGCAAATTGACTGTGATGAAGATGCTTCGCAACTACAAAAACCACGATTGGCTTTGTGAACGTGCAATCCTTGCACCAAAAAACGATGACGTCATCCAAATTAATTATTAAATGCAACTCAAATTTTCCTGGAAAACCAATGAAATACAAATCCATTGATACAATTGTGTAGGAAGAAGAAGCTACAAACTACTCAATGAAATTTTTAAACTCATTGGATCCATCTGGAATGCCGCCACATAAATAAGTGCTTAAAATGCCGCCACATGAATAAGTGCTTAAAATAGGTTCACCGTTGATGTTAACCCGCAATTTGCAACCACTAAAGCTATGCAACGGAACCAGACTTTGTAATCACCATCAACAAAGCGCAAGGACAATCATTAAGTGTTGCTGGTCTTAGTTTAGAAAATGCATGCTTTGTTGTATGTCAAATGCTCTAGATACATACATTTATGAACAAAGAAAAAAAAACTTAAAACATTGTATATCCACTGGCATTACGTTAATAAAATAAAATAATTTATCAAAAACTATTACATACCTACTTCCATTTAAAAGAAAGTTCTTTTTATTTTAATTTCTTAAATGAAAACCATTCCATAATAACACTTACATTTCCAGTACAAGGCATGTCGTTAAGTATAAAAAAAAAATTAAATAATGATCGAATATAACTGAAAAAATTTGTTGCAAGCTATGCAACTATTCCTTTTCAACCGAAAACGAACTATAAATCAGACTTTTCTTAGTTTATTTGGTTAACAAAAAAATCATCCATGTTTTCATATTTTAGACCAACTTATTGGAGGGTCAAAAGTCAAACGTATCGCTTAACGTTAAAAATGTTTATATCATCGCGCTATCTGCTCGGAAGGGCAGAACAACGTCGGACCGGACAGCTAGTACTAAATATAAGTATCCTATATATATTCCAGCATGCATTGAATTTGATGATTCTAGGATCCCAACAAATGAATTCAAATCATAGAAGTCAAGCTTACCAAAGTTCCTAACGTCGTCGTCAGGTACATCGTTAACAAAAAAACAAAAACTAAAATTATACGCCTACATTATACCAACCTCTTTAAGACTTTCTTTTGATGTTATCAACATAAAAGACCTCCGTTACAAGTGCTACTGTACTGTCATTGTTATGTTTCTTACCAAATTAGCCTCCATCACTTCCAAATGTGTAAAATGCCCTCACATTCACGCTCCTTAATGTGAGTTCCTGTCACCATAATCATTACAATAATATGAACACCATAAAGCCAAAGCGAACGGCTTAAACAAACACAACCAAACACACAAAAAAAAACAACCGTAACTATAAGCATCGCAATAAATTCCAGCAATTTCTTAACAAATGGAACACATTTTAGACATATCTCACCCGCAGCAGCCTCCAAGGAAAGTCTGTTTACTTGCTCCCAAGGAGGTCCTCCTTCTTAGTAATAATATCAATAATTCCCCCAGCTCTGGGAACAATCATCATGATATACGGGCAATGATGCCCGAAAATGGTCCGAATAGCTCTTGAAAAAGAGTGCCCCAAACATGTCCACCAGAGTATAGACCGCCACTTGTGGCACACGTTTGGCTCTAACCAAAAAAATCGACAAACTATTAGCCAAACAAGATTGCATCCGATGTATGCTAACAATGCGTTTGAAATGTGTTCCCAAAAGTGGATATACAATGCAACACCAGCCGTTGCAGCATAAATGCAGCCAACAAACAGTGGCAGTGCGCGGTATATACATATATACTGTTGCAAATAACACTCTTTATGCGGGACTTGTGCTTCGGCTTCCTTCACTTTCAGATCAGAGATTGCAAAGTGGACAATGATCTTGGAAGCGAGTTGTTCTCTCTCTTGCTGCTCTGCTATACCAAAGGAACAAAGAGAGAATGTCCAAGCAGCCTGGACATCGGCGATAGAGGAGACAATTCTTCCGTGTTCATGCGAACAAATGTCGGGCAGAGTAAAAGAGGTGCGTGCTGGTATGTTTGGACTTTGGCGAGTGCGCTGACCATTTGCAAGCAAAAAGATGATTATTATTATTGTCGTCATTAAGGAAGAAACAAACGCGAGCTTTGTCCATTTGGCGGCTGTCAAGGAACTCACTGGAATTCCATTCCATAGAACAGCAACGATGTGGTTCCTGTTGGTAGAAGCAGAGATTTGTGCGGTTAAAAGGATGTGAGTCCCTCTATATAAGGATTTAAATGATTACATAGAAACATAACCGCTTATTGTGATATATTATGTTGTGTGCTAACAATAGAAATTTGTATTTAAGATTAAATATCTTATTGGTTTCGAAGTTTGGTAGAGTTAAAAAATGTAAAATACAAACATTTGTATATGCGAATATTTGTCAGTATGTGACTACTATAGGGTTTAAAGACCCATCGATCGTATAGTTTGATAGATGAGGTTTCGATTTAAACAGTTAAAGATAAATTACATTTTTCAGTATTTTTTAAACTATTAGATAAAGTTAGGTTTGCGAGTTAATGAAGAGGCCTAACGTAAAAAAACTTTTGTCAATTAGAATCATTGTGATGTCCGTTTGAGAGTTTTCCGATTCCTCATGTTACCATATTCATATTTCTGTCATGGGGTGTCCACTCATGAGTTTTCCCCGCGAATCTTTACAGATATTTAACTGATCTGAGTGATGTTTCTGCGATGGTTTAAAGTACATATATAAGTGCTTCTCCAGAACTCTATCGGAAGCATGGGGGTATTTTCAAGCAACCTGAGAAGGGTGACCTTAAAAATTGAAAGAACTGGCGTCAAGTTAATGGAATCGGCAGGATCCGATCTTCACTCAAAAAGGCAACAGAACACAGTGATCCATCTTGAGTCGATCACACTTATACCTTGCCATCCTCGTCGCAGTTCTTACCACCACTCTACCTCATGTTCATAGAGGCTGTGTTCAAATCGCCCGAAATTCATTTTTATGCTTTTGGGAAATTAAACATTAGGTATAGCAACACACAAAAAAGTAATTTTGGGTCATATTACATAAATAAAAAAAAAACTTTCAATCAAAAAAAAAAAAAAAAAATAATGGCAACGATTTAATTCCAAAATCGTAATTCTCAAAATCGCGTTATTAAAATAAAAGACGAAAAAAACTTAATCGTCCAAAACCAAATCGCCCAAAACTAAAAAAATTTCACAACATTATGGCAAAGCTTAAAAGTGAAAATGTTAAATTATAAAAATCAAAAATGGGCTATTTTTCGCAATTTTTTATAGCAATTTAATACTATGACGTATTGCTTGAAAATCAAATATGTACCTATGGGTTTCAAAGATTAGCACTTAAATAATATGTAGATAGGGAGTATATATATAATATAGGGTCATTGTTATATAATGTGTACCAAAACCCCAGACGTGTAGGTTGGGTTAAGACAATTAAAAAAAATGGCAGGAGGGTTTATCTCCTCTCGTTTTGGCAGGAGGGGCAATTTTCTTAAAAAAAATACTTAAAACTATAAAAGAAATATTAAAAACCAACAGTGAAACTTACTTAATGCCGTGCTATACCTCTATGGAAAGCCAGAAATTTCTTCTTTTATTTTATTTTTAAATAAAGCTGTTTTAGTGCGAATTGCTTTTAACAAAAAGAAAAAAGTACTGGGTGAATGCTATTTTTACCTTTTTTTCATTGATAACACCTGAAAAAAAAATTTATCTTTCAATTTTATTATAAAACTTTGACAAGAAAACTAGTTTATGTAATATATTTTTAGTTATTATTTTTTACATTTTGTTGTTTTTATATACATACATATTTAGCTTTAATTTGCTTCTCTTTTGGGAATGAATAAATAAAAGCACATTATATCGAAAGTAAAAAATGGCTCTTGCATACATTGTTTGGAATTCATAGGAATCCATTTTTTAGATTTAAAATGAGATATAAATTTATTTTCCATTAACATGATAGGTACATTACATTTGATTAAATAAAAAGTTTAAAGCATGACATATAAGCCGTAATTCATTTAGGAAGCCATTTATGGCATCAGTTTTCACTGTCTATACATCTCAAAACAATCTTCTTTCATTGTTATTAAATAGTTGAAAAAATATAAGTCCAAATATGTAATACATCTTTTTTCCCATAAACTCTTATCAGCTGGCATGTAAACACAAGATAATAACAACATGTCCCAGTCCAATGCCTTTACAATCAATACATATTTGGGTCATATGAATATATACAATATACAATATTCTTGTGTATAACAATACGTTGGTCAAAGTTATATTTTTAACACAAAGTACCCTAAATCTTCTACCTTTCCAAGCAGTATTTTATTTTGTATTTAAAATTAAATTACTATGGTCAGGTTGTTCGGAGGAAAGATAAATAATGTTTAAGTTCATCTTAAACACTTAAATGACACTAATTTTTAAGTTGTATGTAAGTATGTTTGACCTAAGTCTTTAGGGTTCAAATAAATATTATTTATCAACCGTCTTCAGAAACTTGTTAGCAACACACTTAAACCTCGAAAATTTCTGCTGCCAATTACATATGTCGTCAAATAAATTTTTTTTTAAGGCCGTGTGTCAATTGCGCTAAAAATTGTATCCTATGGCTAGTTTTTGGAATTTTAGTTTAAATCTTTTTACTGTATGAATTGGTTTAAATGGATTTTTTCTTTTACACCTATCTATTTTTTACTTGCGATTATAGGTACTATAAGGCAAGTTATGCATTCGTAAAAAAAAAAAGTTTTGAGATAGCAATAAAACAAAAATTTTACATGAGTCATTTGTTACCAATGCTGATTTATTTCGTTGGACATTTTTTTTCAGAATTAGCTTATTAACGGTACCTGCCATAAAACAGTTTTTTATTACTCCAACTATCTTCCGAACGGCTAAACCGACTTTAACGAAATGTGATATTCGAAAACTACTGCTAAACTTAAATAAAATTTCAAAAAAATGAGTGATGTCTTTCGTCTGATTTTTTTTTTTTCAAAATCAGCTTATTATTAACCTGCCATATGAACCGTTTTTTATTACTCCGACTATCCGATTTTAACGAAATTTAATATTCGAAAACTACTGCTAAACTGAAATAAAGTTGCAAGAACATTTTTGAAAAAAAAAGTAATTTTTGAAAAAGTTTTTTTTTGCCAAAACCGATAATTCCAATTTTCTCGAAAAAAATACGATCAATTTGATAAAATATTATACGAGTGATATGTTGCTCAAGGTGATGTTTTTCATAAGAAATTTTTTTCCGGAATCAGCTAATTAACGGTACCTGCCATATAACCGTTTCTTATAACACTGACTAACTTTTAAACGGCTGCACCGATTTTGAAGAATTTGATATCGAAATCGAAAAAAAGTAATTTTTGAAAGTTTTTCTTTTTTTTTTTTTGAAATATCTACCTATAATTCTTATTTAAAAAAAATTATTAAATTTATTTTTGTTAAGGTCGTAACCTGCTACCACAAGAGCAAATTCGTGCGATCCAGTCGTGCACTTTATTTAATTTCCCTACCAGCAGAATTTAAATATTTCCCTTTCTGTTAAATCACAACAAGGAAATATATCAAATTGCTTAAAGGTTGATTTATGAAAAAAATGTCTGCGTCTCGAATAATTGGAGCTTAGAATGTTTATTATCACGATGTATTTACGTCAAAAATTATTATGCCCGTTAAAACTTTAGCCAGTGGTTAATTGTTGACATTAGCTTTAATATTCAATATTACATCTTTTTTTATCGACCGCGTTGATTATTGCATCTTTTTTTTCGATTGTATTCAAAGCAAACTGGATAGCCTCGTGATATAGTGAAAAAAGTAGCTGTATTTAAATAAAAGAGACGCAGGTGAATTTTTAGTAATTAATAGAATACTATATGAACATCTAACAGTATGGTTATAAAACACATAAATATGAACAAAAAATGGTTACACAAGTTCAATGCGAAATGACAAAATGACTGGTAGATATATAATTCATAAACTTAAAAATTTAAGAAAGGGATTAAAGTTATATAAGTATGTTTTTAAAGGTAAAAAGTAACTTTACGTCGACTCGTTTGAATTTCAATTTTAAGAGTTTAAAATTGATTTATAGAAAATGTTTAACATTTCTGCTTAGGTTGACACTGTCTCGTATAGGTTTCCTTACGCAAGCAACCTCAATGCAAAATGTATATTCTTACTTAATCCCAAAAAAAGAGATCAAATTTAACTGAGATCATATGTAACTAAATTTTAAACGCAATTGACACATGGCCTTAGCATAACAAATTAAACCACTGACTAAATTTTTAACGTTTATATTCGCCACACTATTTTAGTCACTGGATAAAATGTTGCCTCTCTTTTCACGCTGTTGACACACAGTCATTCATAACTGTTAACTCTACCGTTATATTACTAAAACAATTTCAATACACCATAAACCTGATGTAAATTGATACATAACTATAAATAATGCTAACATTGCGTTTTCTCTAAGGCAAGAAGTTAATTAAAAACTGCGCCCACAATCCACTGTTACAAATAAAACCGAAGCAAATCAATCAGACCAAAAATACCCAAGATGAAAAAAAAGACCTAGAAATTAATTCTTACTTTTCCGCGCGTAAAATATCAATTTGTCATAATACACCTATGTAAGTCATTTAAAAAAAAAACAAATCACAACTTCAACCGATATGCCTCTAATTACTGCACAACGTCTGAATGGAACTGCTGTATATATCTGCAACCAGTCGAAGCTAATTAAACCGAAACCCTCTTCGCTAACAAAGAGTATCTTTTACTTAACATTTGTTTATCTTTGCCACAGAGCAACTTGCGCAGCATACAAACGCATTTGAGAAGCTTACTCGAGCATAAATTGTCTGCTAGTCCGCGATATGCATATGAAACACGTTTTGTTCAGTCCGGAGGCGAAGGCGATGACGACGGGCCCTCATTAAATGTAGACATCCTCCTGTATACACAAGGCACTTGAATCGTACTGTGACATGTCCCAGATAACCGAAGCGAGGAGAATTTTGCAGTCCGGATGATCGGACGAACTAACGCGCGCTCGCGCTCCACTGCAGTGCGCGGTGGGATGGCAATTGACAGTTGCCGCGCTGCAGCGATCCGATCCGCAAGACACCGTTTGTCAATTCATTAGGAGCACTACTCTCGTGAATGACCCACTGAACTGGTGGTGACGCCAACATCGGTAGTAGTGGTGTTGGTGGCTTGGCTTGACTTTGACTACGGGATGGATTTTCCGCCGGGGGCGCGTGGGAACTCGTGACCACACGACATCCACGAAGAGAGCTGTCGATGAGCAGCGTGAGCGCTGACACGTTAGGAAACCGAAGTCAGTGCATTCCAGGACAATTTTATATGTGTTGTCCAGTCCGGTCCAGTCCAGAACAAATGTGTGTGTGTGCATATTTGCATATGGCAGGATTGAATTCTAAATTAGGATAAATGGAACGTGCCGGCTGGACCACAGAAATGTTTTGTCTTCAGGACACACAACCGGGAAAACAGAAGGTGGTTCCATGGTGTACTCACAACAGATTTACAGCTAATTCACTAGTTGGCCAAAAGCAGAGCGCCAGATACGTACCGGAAAATTTTTTAATTTACTTTGACTCTTCGGCGGTGGCAGAAGCAGAATCAGCGTAGTTTGGACTGTTCTACTCTCAGCACTTTTCATCATCATCATTAGAATGATCAGCGGTAGTATAGATGTGCCGGAGATCACAACTACCGTAGCTGGTCAGATTTCCACGGTGCTGGTCTTCCTGGGTCGCGCAGCCGTATATACAGCGCGCGCAAAACAATCACACACCATGGCGAAGAGAACCGTAAATAACTTCGGCTAACCGCGACTTTGTCAGTCATTGGCCGCTTCGTTCGGTTCTCTGCGGATAAATCACATCTTCATTCTACAGATGGAAGAATTGTTTTTTATTTTTTAAATTTGCATTTGCGCAATTGTTTTATTTTGTATATGCTGACCGATGGTTGATGCCATCAAATCAAGTCTCTGGGGGGAGAACGAATTAAGAGTGCGCGGCGCATGCAGCGTGTGAGTGAGCGCATTTAAATGTTAATTTGTTGTCTGGATTCATTTCGTGTAATTTGCCTTCTGCTACAATGTTTACTTTATAAGATTGCTTTTCATTGCTGAACTAGGAAGTGTAAGACCGGAAGAGCTACAAATGCGCAACTATTCAGATGGCTTCAGGGCTCTGCCCATTCTATATGATGATGGGAGAGTGATACAGTTAATTAACTTGATTGGCAAAAATAATAAAAAAGGGGATCGCTGTTAAGTTCTTCGGAAATGCTTCCTCTGGTGTTCACATATCGCATTTAAGAGGAATTTTATAGGAAACCTAAAGTGCGGTGTAAAACTTTTAAAAAGTGCTTATCTGCTAACGAAACTATAAGAAATTAGCCGAGTACTAATTTGTTCAAAGTCGTATTTCATTCATCATAAAGTTTTTTACTCTTTAATTTTTGCATAAACTAATTTGTGTAAAAGCAATGAGGAAGGACAAATGTTCTATTGAATGTTTCAATTTATTTATAGTATTCATCATTTTTGTTTACGATGATGGTAATTGACTTGTGGATGCTTGCACATTTCGTCTAACTTAATGGTTTGGTTAAAACATATATGTACCGTTTAAAACGATTAATCTGAATCATAAAAGCATCAACCAAAATTTAACGGTCCTTTATAAACAGAGGAATTTTCTTCCGATAGGTCTTCGTCCAATCGGCACAGACAACATTTGAATTCCGTAATGCAACAGAAAACCCCCAAATTTTGTAATTGCGTATTGGCCCCCTAGTTTTTTTTTTTTGAGTACAACTTTGTTGCACGACTGCGTTGCACGTACTTGTTCTTGTGGCAAGTTGCCACGAAAATAAAATAAAATTTAATTATTTATTTTTTATTTTTAATATAAAGGAAAAATAAAAATCATATGAATTTTTCCCAAAAGTGCTAAAAATTCTTTTTACAAAGATTCAAACCAAAATCAAAGTATGCAGAAAATTTTGTTGCCTAAATATAAGTTTACCAAAAAAAATTTTCCAAAATCGTTAGAGCGGTTTTTAAGTAAATCGATGTTTACTTAATATTTTTTATAAAAAAGTTTTTTTACAAATTTAAAGAGTGCCATTTTTAGGTGCTTAAGTGTTTGCATTTAATGCAGACAAAATAAAAATTTTAAAATTATGTAGACCTTTTTAAAAAAAATGTTTGGTTTAAAATCGATTAACCCGTTCATGGGATAGCTCAAAAAAACAAAAGGAAATCAAACAAAAACCATCAGTAATGCTTTTCCAAAAGCGTTTTATGGCAGGTACCGTTAGTTTTTGAGCTAAAAAAAAATTTCAATTTCTCCTCTAAGAAATGGTCTACAAACCCTTTATACCAAATTTGAAGTAAACCGATTTAGTCGTTTAGGCTGTAAGTGCTGATACATATAGACTGACATACAGACAGACAAACAGACAGACAGATTTTCCAGACTCACATTTTTTGAATTCGTTATCATCGTAATGTCATGTTTGTTTGCTTTGCCTTATAGTGCCAAAAATTTCTGTTAAAAATTAAATTTTTTTACCAAAACTTTTAGTGATTTAACAGGATTACAAATATTAAATTTTATTTTTATAAAAACAGGACGAACTTCCATTGCAAAAGTTTCTAAATCATGTACAATTAAGCTGTGTTTAAAATTAAAAAATATTTTTTTGTGTAATTCTTCTGATTGTTTCAAATAAAATATTTGTTTTAAAAAAGAATTAAAATAAAAAAAAAATAATTTATTTAAAAAAAAAATAAAAAAACGCGTTTTCAAACTTTGACAAAAATAATACTAATTAAACTAAATTTAAAATAATTTAAAAATTGAAAAATGCAGGTACCGTTAATTAAATATAATTATAAATTTGTAAGAGTAAATATCTACTTGTTATCAATTTACTTTTTTTCAAAACACTATTCTTATCTAAAATCATAAATTAAATTTGTCTGAAAAATTGTATAAATTCTAAGATTCATTCAATTCCTGAAAATCAAATAAAATAAATTTATTATTTAATATAATAATAATAATATTTATTTGTTAAATATTCAAATTGAAAATTCTGATTGGGTTTTATTTCTGAAGAGGTGATCTTAACAAATTATATAATTTAATTATATTAATAGTAGTTATTTAGTGTAAGTAATGTACCTACCGTTTGTTTTTGTTTTTTTTATGTCACCTAAAATTATTGTTGGCAGCCCTGATTGCAGGAATTGCTCAGTTAATTTTTGTTTGTTTTCGTTTATTTCTATATAAAATCCATTTTTTTTAATAGCTTATTATTTTAGATATATCTTTGTTTCGTATGTTTGTATTTTTTCCTGTGAGCAAACAATATTAAACTTTGCTAAGAATAGTAAATTGAATAAATCAAATCTGGATTTAATTTAACATCTGTACTTTTCAACTTTAAGCCTTACAAATTTGCAAAAGTTTGTTTGTATTAAAATATTTTAGAATTTTTGCACGATTCCGGAACTACTGGTTAAGGGTTTTATTCAAAACTTGTCTTTGCAGAAAATTATGTTCTTGATATTTTTAATAAGCTAATAGAATTTTTGTTTTTTTATATGAAAACATTAATTTTTTTTGTTAGAAATATAAAATACCTAACCATTTCCACCACTCATTGCTTTTAATCCATTTAAACTAAATTTTGTTTCTCTTAAACATGTTAGAAGGTCTTACCGGTCATCGTGCCGAAAATAATCATTATAAGGGCTGATCAAGCCACACCATTCCATGAAAGCCGGCTAATTATTATACTAAAAGTAAAACCCAGTAAATTAACTGTGAGAAATTATTTTGCAAAATCTTCTAACAAAAATTCTTTCTCATCATAACTCAATCACGATAAAAAAAAAACATGGTCCAATTGATGTTCTGTTTGAATAATCAGTGACTTCATTATATGCCCAACCCAATATTGCACGAATAATATAAACTTTGTGCCAATAGATTTTTGGCATGACCATGACTCAAATAAAATAACTTCATTTTATAAACATTAATCTTTTTTTAATTCATTTATTCCCAAAATTATGACCACCATCAAAGTTCACTGACACTGCGATCAATTCTTTGCCGCCTACAATTTCTCACGAAAAATCAAATAAAAACAAAAAATAAAAACAAACCGACAAACTAATTAAAATAGGTTCTCACGAAGTGTGGTCTTAATTCTGACTTGTCTGACACCCATGTGCATGGTACACACCTTCTTCTTGCGTAACCCAATAATTATAAACGGTATTTCTTTGTACATTGGCAACCTTATCAATTCAGTGAATCTCTATATAAGAATAATTAACACATAAAAAACTATAAAATGACTTCACTTTTTATGGTGAAAACTGTAAAGTGTAAACCATCTTCCTAAATCGTTGAGTTGCGCTCCAAATACTTAAAAGTGTTAACCTTCCGGTTTGCAATGGCGTACTAAACCAATGGTCATAGTGATAAACACCACCTCATAGTTATAGGTGCCAAAACAAACGTCAAACTCCTGTCAATGACACCTGCTTGGGATGGTATAGCATGGCTTGTGTGGTCAATAACTCGAACGCGTATCGAGAGGCACAATCAAAACAAAGTGGTTCATTATGTGAATTGTGTCAGGCGATTACCATAAATGTGCTGTGAACAAACTTGCAACAACTACCACACCGCCAACGGACGACAGCGACAACAATGCTAACAACAACATCATCATCATCATCATCGTCTTCGGAATTGGCCACAGAATGTGGGGGCGTTTTCCAGTTGCAATGGAATTTGGTTTAATGTCGCCATGTGAACTGTCAATAAGACTGTGGAAATGACAGCTCCGCTTTGGCATATCTACCTGTCGTCGCGTCGTCGTCGTCGGTGACTTGGCTATGGGTTCGAGCTCTATCGAGGTAAATTGGACGTGACCATCGCATTAACCGTGTTACGAAGACATTTTTTTCTGTTGCTTGTTCGTTTTTCTATATGGAGTCCGTTCGATCTTGTTCCGATGTCGTCGTACTCCTAAATGACCAGACTACTTCCAGTAGTGGAGTCGTAAAATTTTGTTCAGTTTTTCCAGCGTAAATTCCGTGGTTCTTAAAAAAAAAAAACATGAGGGGGAGATTTTTCCACCGACGACGACAACGACAACGACTAAAATCGCAAAAAAACTGATTTCATTGTGGTGCACCGATCCGATGCCATGCGGTGCGCATGAGGATTAGAGAAGAAGCTATGCTATGTCTTTGGTGGAAAAACAACTTTCTTTTTATTGCAGATGAAACGGGCTTTTTTTTTTGTGAACTATCCATGAGTTTGCCGGCCATTTATGGACATTTTTTTTTTGCACTTTATTGTGGTCGCACAAAGTTGACAGGTTCTGGAGTTTTTTTTTTTTAACCAGAGGCAATAAGGAATGAAGAAGTTGATATTCCTAACCTTATATGCAGTGATTAGACGAGATTATTATATTTTAATTTTTATTCTTTAATGTTGCATATGGTTTAAGTTTTTTAATTGCTTTGACAACTTTCTCCTATTGAATGTTGGTGTTTTTTTTTTTTTTTACTTTTGTTAAATACTTCTTTTAATGTCCATAAGAGTTTTGGGTGACATTAATGACTTTGTTCTAATCGGTCAAAGTGTGTCAAATGAAAATGTAATTTGTACAAAAATGAGAGTTATAATAATGAACGTGTAAGTGGAGTAGGTTTAATGGGTTTTATTGTAACAATATAATGTATGTATAGTTTTAGCCTTGAATGAAATCGCAAAAATATGTTATACATTTTAAAAAAGAAAATGAAAATGATTGATGGAAGAAAGATTAGATAACTTAATATAATTCGAAGATTCAAGTAGATGTTTTACAGACTGAATTCCCTTAGGGAAGGTTAAGTTAAATGCTATAATTATTTATTTGGGTAATATAATGTTAAAATATGTAGTATGTTAAATATTGTGTAGGATATTGGTGTTAAGTATCTATAGATTTTATTATGAGTAAGGTTGGAGAATAATTAGTCCGTAAGACAGGTATGCCTATAGATATGTGCTGTAAACAAACAAATTTGTTTCAAGTTTTTTATCAGAAATTGTTTTTCAACCCTTGTAAATTAAAATACCAATTTTGTTAGTCATTTGAAAAAAAAACACTTATTATTTAAACATTTTATTATTATATTACTTATAAAAATGTGAACTTTTTTAAACCCATCACTTTCATTGTAGCCTTTGAAATTTTCCTTTAATTTTTGCGTAAAGGTGTATGGTTTGATGTCATCTATCTTAGAAGCCCACCATCAAACCAGGGCGAAACGCAAATTTTAGCTCAAAGGCCACATAATTAAATTAATTTTGGCTATTTTTAGTCTTTTTATTTTTTCCATCTTTGAAATTTCCTTCAAATTTAAAAAAAAAAATATGGCGACATTTTTATTCATTTAAGATCTAGGATTTTCGAAACCAAAAAAGTTAATATGGTTGTATAGCTAATTTAATGACGTATAAATTTAAGAACAATATTTATTTGTTTAATTTTTTTACGTTTTTGAGACTAAATCAGTATAGTAGGGAAGCCCACGATGCTAAAAGGGGATCAACTACGTCGTTGGGACCTAATGCATTTTGAAGATTAGATGTTAGAAAGAAAAAAATGTCATGGGAGTTTGCCGGTGGGGGGAGCGTCTATAGGCTGTCAAAAATGTTAAAAAAAAAACAGTGGTATGGACTTACTTAAGCGCATCAGATATTGATAATGGATACACCCCAAGGGTCTCTGATAGCGGTTGTATGTTAATCTGCCGGTTTGCATGGTTATTCTGACGTGTTGAAAAATGGTAAAAAAAAATTTACTGGAGCGCGTCAAATTTTAGGGGATGTTAAGTGAACCCAAAAGAAGCTACCATTTCAAAGACGCATCTTGGTGGTTGCTATGAAATTGATTTTTTTTTTTTCCTTGATTACAGATAAATGTAAAACACAAATGTAATTTTATATTTTATAGATATTTAAATTTTAGTTTAGCTTGTTGTAAACTTAAACGTATTTGAATCTAACTTTTGCTGAAATAGACTTAAGTCCATTGTAAAAGATGAAATGAAATAAATGAAATGAAATGAAATGAAAATGACTATTTGAAAATGCAAACAAAAAATCGCCATTTTGATATACTCGAGCACGTCAGATTATCATACAGATGGTTCAGTTTGATGTCCTAGGCGTGCTAACCCTTAATCTGACGATTATATGGAAGGGTTTTCTTAATATGACGGTTAAACAAAAAATTACGAACAAAAAAATAAAAAAACATGTTTTTTCCCCTGAATGTTACAGGGTCCAAGGTATCTCTCCTTATGTTAATCTGCCGCGCTCGAGTAAATCCCGAAATCCCCTCTTGGGCTCCCCTACTAGTATGCTTACTTTCTATCAACAAGTCTATTTTCCTAATTTCTATTAGTATTTTAAGTTAAGAGTCTTACTGGAGTGAGTATTTTATAATCTAGAAGTCGATTTTTAAAGCAGAGAAATACTAAAAATAATTGATAGCAATTAAGAAGATGTTTTAATCTGGTTATTGTTTTAAAAGTTTTCCTATCTTAATTAAATTGGAGTTTCATATTGTGATTAATGTGACTAAGGGCCAATCTATTCAGCTCTGGTTATGTTCAACCATTGGTTATTTCAGTTGTTAACCACAGATTCTGTATGTGTATCTATGGACCTATGCGGTTAACAGCTAAAACAACAAATGGTTAAATATAACCAGAGCTAAAAAGAATGGCCCTTAGTGTTTTGAACACATACTACCTGGGCTCTGATAGCGTAGAATTAAAACAAACAAATGATCGGTCGTTTTACTGATGATGTCTCTTTCATACGTTAATATAGAAAAATACGAAAATATAAGAAAACTTAACAAACATAAATAAACAATTTCTTACTTTGTACTATTTCATTGTTATGATTAATATCACACTGAATTAAAGTTCAAGAACCGAATGATTTATACTATCTTGGATCACTGTGAAAAGTAAATAAAGAAAGTAAAAGTATCAACGTTTTTTAATTGAGGTTCAAATTATATGACTATTATAAAAGAATAAGCGAATATATTTTTTAAAACGTGATGATTGTAAGCAGGTAGATACTTTTAAATATATCATTGTAAATGTAATGGAATGCTTACTCACGTGTAATTTTTAGTCATATTACATGTCGATGGGCATTTTTATAAATCAACTTATTATAATACGATCAAACGATACCAGTCCAATTAAACGACTTAACTTTTTGAATAAGCTGCAGCACTAGAATTCCGGAGTCTTTAATGAAATTTGTTTATCTAAAGTGAAATAGAAATGAATTATAGTTTATTTAAAACAATCGCACACACTTAAACATTGATAAAATAAATGCAATGGGACCGCAAACTAAAAAAAAAACATATATTTTGCAATGATTAAAGTTACGAACGAAGAATCACTTTAACTAACAAATGAAAAAAATCAGAAAAATACGCGTTTTTGCCTCAGTTCTTTCGTTTATCCAAGAATCTTAAATCGAACACAATATTTTAGATCATTCTTTGATCTTAATTCGAAAAAAAACCTTAAAATGAAATAATATTTTATTAATAACGTCAATCAATGTAAACATTAACGGTTCTTAACTACAACACTCTCCTCTAAACATGTCTTTGCATTGCAATTTAAATTTCCCACTTTTTGCAACGCTGCCGCACCTCCAAAGTCAAGTATCATTAATCTGCCATTTCTGAATGTGATTTTGACTTGAATTTTTTTCTTCTTTGAAAAAAAATTCTTCGCTTCGGCGCCGCCACCGCTGCGACTAATCAATCAATTCATCATTCAAGATTCAGCAAGAAATGCTGACAGAGAGTTGTTTTCGCCGCTTGATAGCACCTGCTAATCTGGTTCGAATAAGATTTTTATTTATGGGTTTCATTGTGGTTTGGTTTAGTCGGGTACAAGTGGAATTATGTGTTTGGAGGGCTTTAAGTAATTTTGATGTTATAGATTGCACACCATTTATTTCCGTTGATTGTCACTATCATTATTATTTAAAGAGCTTTTTTTGCCCAAGGCGACATTTAACGCAATAGTTATCAAGTCATTTTAGCTATACAATTTTAGAGAAAAGGAAAATCAAGAAAAATATCGTTCAAATTGTCTCCAATTTACGTATTTGAAAAAAAAAAAAAAAATCTTCCCACTACCTTAAAATTGCAATTGATCAGTGGGACTTAGATGAGGCTACAACTTTCATTCAAATTGAATATTCACAACGAGTCTTGTACCATAAAAAAGTAAAATTCCTAATTTATCAGAAGGATTTGTAATAGACGCGTTGTGTTTGTATAAAGTTGGTATTTTTTAATGTTTGTTTGATTTTATCTTTTATATTTTTTGTGTAAAATTCGAAATCGTTGGAAAATGAAGAGGAATCTTGACGTTTTATGCATTTAGTTTTAAAAAAATTGTTTTAAAGAGTTTTTTGACAGCTTTGATTCTAAGTTGCATATTATGAGTTTAAACTTTGTCTTTATAATAGTGCTGAAATTTTACAAGCAGTTATTTTTATTTGAATAAGTTAAAATCTGTAGAAGAGTTTGTTTTGCTTGTTTTTAGATTTCTCAAAAAGTACATAGGCAAAGGTACAACATATTTGAGCATCCCGTTTTTTTGTTTTTGACTAGAAATTAAAAAAAAAACATTGAATTTTGGAAACAAAAATTACATAGATACTTAATTACATAGTTTGAAAAATTGATTTTTCAAAATCCATTTCCTAAAACAACTTTGTTTAGAAATAATATAAAAGAATATATTTTTTCATGGCATTGTAAGTTTTACCATTTTTCTTTTTTAATATTTTTTTTTCTGTTTCAAGTCAATTTCTTAGAAAACTGCACCATCCGCCTAAACTGGGGGGAGATATATAGAACGCCTTCCAATACGACCCTGTTCTTGCCTTAACCCAACCTACTCGCTATAGCTTTTTTGGTGCACCTTATACCAATGTCTTTGTTGAAGAACACCTGGTTTTCAGTGCTATCTAACACATAATTAATAAAGTATTTGTGAAAGAAAAAGATGTATTTAAACTCCTTCCTGTTTTCAAAATTAAGCAAGGTTCATTAGAACTGTCATCGCTATATCGAATATTTTATTTGTATTTTTAGGCTTGGAAAAATTCCTATCAAAGCTAGAAAATATTTGGACCAACATTTTTTGTTTATTCTGTTAAACTATAACTATGGTCTTATTTGATAAGATAACACTAAAAATATTCCTTTACTTCCAGTGTGGTCCGTTCTAATATTTCTTTACTTTTATTTTTTAATCTAAAATTCTTAACCAAAAGACGAGTGGAAATTAAATTATTGATCTATTTCCTAATCGTTTTTTTTACTTTCGACTTTGTATGAACAGTTATTGTATACATAATTAGCGTTTATCTGCTCTCAATACCTACTTCTCAAATGCAAATTTAAAACTATATTTAACAAAAAAATCCATATTTATATTTTAATAAAATTTGTTGGCTATATTTCACAAATTAGTAAACTATGACTAATTTAATAATAAGAACTCTTCCCATCGATTTCTTTTGCATCTTCCGGTACAAAGTCATTTTAATTTAAAGTTATAAATATTCAATACTAACACTTTTTTAACAAAAAAAATTGGAAGAAATAAATGCTGCAGCAAAGACAATCCAAAGCGAATTCGCTTTCGTTTTCATTTTTGTTAAATAGAAAGACAAACAAAAAAAATCACAACGGAAGCTCTGCAGAAGTACAATGCAAAACACTTTTAACCTAAATAATATCTTTTATTTTCATCCGATCTTTTTTTTTTCTGTCTATCCCAATTAAATTAGAAATGAGATTCTTTTTTTCTCAGATAGAGTTCCACATAAATTAACAAACTTAACAACTCACTTAAACAATCTGGGTGGCAGTAGCAGATCGTATTCTAAAGTTGTGACCTCAAATTCTCTTTGGTTAATTTAAATCGAATAAATGCATTTAAATGAAACATGATTCTGATGTATTTTTATATAAAAAGATAGGTATCCATCTAATATCTGCTTATCAATGTGAGAATTTTTCTAATTAATGTGAGAAAAATTTAATTGGTTCCCATGGCACTGCGTGTTTTTTTTTTAATATTTAATTTATTGATGCTCAATAAAATAAATAGCACCTAAAGCGATAATAAAAGAAAGATTATATTTAATAAAAAATATTATTTTATTAGGTATGGTAATATCATTTTCAACATATAATATGATTTAGGTACATATGTGTTAGTTTTGGGCCATGAGAATTTCGCTATGTTATTATGAATTAAAATTCATTTTAAAATAATAAATATAAAAAAAACATCCAGGATGTTGGATCTTACACCACATTAATAAAAGTATTAGTTAAAGGTGCATTATCTTCGATGAATTAAAAAATTTGTATTGTGGATTTATTTGAGGTTTTAACCATAACCATCACCGAAGTAATAGTCAAAGAGTTAGACATGTTCCTTGTCAGTGGATTCGATATAGTGGACTTATTTCCAAAAGTGCCTGTAAGATAGATATAGGAAAATAAAATATCCATATAATTTTGTAGGTCGTCTGAATGGCTTTGCTGTTACATCAGAGTCACAAACATTTTACTGCTATCCAGAATGCAGAAAACAAGTTGAGTTCATTGTAAGTAATAAGATACAATTTTTACTTACTTACTCAAGATGGCGCTTACAGTCCAGATATAATTTTTGGGCGCCCAAAATAGAAAATCCCTAAATGTATCTTGGGCAATTTGTCATATTTTTTATAATTAAGTCTTTTGGGCTTTTTTATAATATCAATTCTGGCAAAACACCGATTTAGTTTAGGGAATTTGACATTTTAAGATTTTAATGCTATGATATAATTGTGTATGTTAAGAATTTCGTATTCTTATTCGGTTTTTTTGGTCGCAATTTTTATAAATGAAACAAAAATAATTTCTTTCCCATGTTTCGATGGTGGGACATTTTTACAGCGAAACATTTCAAAACTTACTTGAATTTAGATAAAAAGAGTTTACAAAAATCATAAAATTTTTTATAGCAAAAAAAAAAAAATATAATAAATAAATGAAAATTAGACATGATTTTACATCTCGACATTGAAGATTTGTAATGGTTTCTCCAAGGCACAAATGAATAGTAAACAAATGAAATATTCTGTGTGTCTTGTTTGCGGTTCATGTTGTTTTTGTTATTAATTATATGGAGTGTTTCTAGCGTGTACCACTTAGGAGAATTGAGGAGAATTGAGAATTTCTTGAAAACTTTGAACTTTTCGCCAAAAAATATTTTAGCTTATATGATTTTCTACAAAAAAGGTCTTATCACTTCTCTATCTATTGAAACCAGTTAAAAGAGAATCGTTTATCAACCAGATGGATTTTGACATTTAAGAAGGTTATCGCACGATTTTGTACCCTTTCAACGGTACACTGAATTTTGTCATGGTAGCTTTTAAGGGATCGTAAAACTTCGTCAACTTCACCCTTGTTCATAACCGCGAAGATATCATCAACACATACTTATATACTCCAATGTAATTTCAAAAGTATTCACATTGAGTGATCAGGAGTTCCACGTCGTCTAATGAGAACAAAGTCACAGAATATTTCATCTGTTTACTGTTCACTGGTGACTGGCAGAAACTATGACAAATCTTCAGTGTGAAGATGTAAAATCATATCTAATTTTCAATTTTTTATTATATTTTTTCTTGCTTTACAAAATTGTATTTTTTATGTAGGTAAACTTTTATTTATCTAAATTCAAGTAAGTTTCCAAATGTCCCACTGTAAAAATGTTTTAAGCTTGTAATAATTGTTCATTCTATTTTGTAAATAAAAGATCCCCTGAGGAAGATGACAACCACCGTGAAATGTAAAGTTGACTGATCTTCATTAGTGTGTGTGCTTAAGTTTCAATAGTTTGTATTTAATTTTTTTTTAATTTTGCTGTAAAATTTCTTTTTGTTTTCCAAAATAAAAAAGTTCAAATTTCTTTTTAAATTATTTTTTATTAACTTAAAATCTTAAAGGGGTCGACATTCAGTTTTTTGAGAATTTCTTGAAAACTTTGAACTTTTCGCCAACAAATATTTTAGCTTATATGATTTTCTACAAAAAAGGTCTTAACACTACTCTGTCTATTTTTAGACAACATTGCACTGTTTTACTAGTATTTGGCGCTTTTTGTTTTATTTTCATGGTGGTTTTCCTATTAAGCGTAGTCCACAGAAAAAAAAATAAATGCATGACTGAGTCGCACGAACTTGCTCTTGTTTCACCAATGGGACTACAAAACCTTTGATTCATGAAATTATTTATCATCATATTTTTCGTTTTATGTTGTTAAGCTAAAAACTTTTATTGCCATCTTGTGGCGCATATTTAACTTATGTGTCATACCAAATATAAATAAATTCAGTTCAGCTGTTTTTGAGTTCCGGCCAAATTTGCAAGAAGCATTTAATCTTCGTTATGTGCATTTTTAGCCAAAATAATGAAATGCACTTATATTCAGAAAAATGCAAGTATAACGTGCACAAAGTTTCATCAAAATCGAATGACCTGTTTTCATCTCATATAAACGTTTTTCTTTTTGTAGAAAATCATATAAGCTACAATTTTTACCTTAACATTATTTTTTGCAAAAAGTAATGTACACGCTATAACACCGAAAGTTTTGTATCTAAAAAAAAATGTAGAAAAAAAAAGTGTAATACATTTTCTATCGCAAAGGTTTCAACTGTTTTTTGTCCGAGAGCCAATCTTTAGTTTTTATTGTTTTATGGATATTCTGTTGCACTATGTAGACAAAATATTTTCTCACAGACTGGCTTATTGTAAAACTTTAAATTTTAATATTTATAAATGTATTATTAACATTATGATTAGTGTTATACGTCGACTACCCGCATTATGAAAAACAAAAATTACTTCAACACATTTATGGTAAATATCTCTTTCCATATGAAAGTTTGATTTTCTCCAATTAAATCTATTTCGTTATTCATAGGTCATAAATGAGACGTTTTCTCAAACCAAATAAAATTTAAATAAAATCTTTGAGTTATTGTCATACAAATTTAGCATATTTTCACATTTTACAATGATCTTTACAATTTTTGTGAGAAATTGAATGGATCATTTAAAACCAATCAATAATAACAAATATGGTATTTAAATTTCATTTTAAATTTATCGTAAAAGATATTTGCACAAAAAGAATCTAAAATTTCAATAAACCATCAGTCTTCTTTTTATTTTTATTCCGCCTCTCTTCTGTTTTTCAATCGCTTGATATTAACTCTTGATTAATAATTGAGTAGGTATTTAATTAAAATGCAGATAATTCCCTTAGTATTTTTTTAACCTGCGGTAAGATCCATTGCCACCTTAAGAAATAATCTTCAAATTACAGCTTTTAAGAAGATATTTATACATTGTCTATTGGCTTGCGTTGCGTTACAAGTCTTCATTAAATTAAATAACGCGAAGTCTGGGCGCATGATTCTAGGTCCAGCGCATGCGCGCAAGCACTATTCACAAGAATAAATTTAATAGCATTAGTACCAAAAATTATTGGATTGCCTTGATTTGGTAATAAATTTGTTGGGGGATCATGAGTTGTTGTAATGGGGAAGAGTTAGTTTATGCCTCATGCAACGATCGAGCGGCAAAACTTCGCCTGCACAGGAGTTCTCTCCTCTGGAGATGAACAATACCGTCTGTGGAAAAGAAGCGTGATTTAAGGCAGCAATCCACCATCAGCCGTTGTGCTAACGCTGCGACCGTTTATATTGGCTTGTGCTTGTTTGTCTTGGGCTGGTTGTGTCTGATTATAGGGGAGTTGACGGTGGTGGTTAAATAAACTGATAGTTGATTGAGAATTGATGTAATTACTGAAAGGAGGCGCCTTGTTTTTTTGATAGATTTTTTTTTTTCAATAAAATTTAATATCATAATTAAGTTAAAAATAGTACTTGTCATGGGAAAGTTTATTTAACGTTCACTGTTTTATTGAATAAAAAAGAAAACATATTTATATAGTGACAGCATAATGAAAATGTGAGTGAGTTTTAAGGAAGTATGAGTGCAGTATGAGGCAATATTGTTTGAAAGATAATTTTATTTTTCTCTAATAAATATCTTTGTAATTTTTTTTTTATTTTGACAAAATAAAGGTCTTTTCACCAGTACAAAAAAGAACTTCAAAGTCTTAGATTATAATCATTAGTTCATAGAAAATAATTGTCAGTGTTTATTCGAAAACGTATTTAATGGTTTTAATTACATAATACGTTAGTTAAATAGTCCAACCCTTTTCATGATAAAATAAACTCTTCAGAAAAAGTCAATTGGTGGTAATAATTATTACCAACTTACGACCATTACATACAGTCTTATTCAGCTCATCTTGCTCCTGGTGTTATACTGTATTATGCTGTGGATGAGAATTGAAGATTGTTTTTTTTAAAGATGCGAGTTTGTCTTTCTTTCTGACGAATTTTTCTTAAAGATATACTGGAAGAGGCGATCGCTCGGTAACACGATCTTCTGCTGACCAAATTTTTAATTACGATTAAGTATAGAACCAAAGAAGCAAACTTGATGAAAAAAGTGATGCCATCTACTCAAAGAAGGATTAATATACCTAAATAATATATTAATTAATACACCTAAATATACATAAATAATGTTTTTTGTCAAACCTTCAAAAGACTTGAAAATGCCAAGTGTGGAGTACAAAATATTTGGAATTCTTCAGTGCCTTAAGAAAGTTAAGTCACTGCTAGGAACTGCCAAAAGACACCGCCAACTGAACAAAAAATATGTTAGAGCAGTGATGACGTCAAAACAGTGATATCTAAACAAAAAAACGGTAGCCCAAGCTTTTTTCTAGACGGATAAAAGCACTCCAGGTACTGTACCCAACTTAAATGAGAGAGTAAGTAAGTATGTTGGAAGAAATGTCTGAACCAGCTATTAATGCACATTAACAAGGTAAACTTCCTTCAAAATGGCTGCTCAAAGAAGAAAAAATTCTAAGGAGAACTATTCACCAAAATTCACAACAACTTCTTGTAGATGATGACAAACCTTGCGAGCAGGTGCTAACAATATTAAGAGGGAATTTCAAATGAATACTTTACAATGCTATATAACAGTCGAAGAAGATAAAGTAGGTGGTAAAATCTAATAATTCTGAAAGGTGAAAGATATTACGAAAAAAACCCAAAGATCTGGAAAAAAGATGGCAGGCATAGTTTACGATTCTCATCCTCATCTCATCGTCAACCTCTTGTGACCTTTAAAAATTACCTTACCTTCTATCAATCTACAAAAAAAAAAATATTACAGTAAAATTATACAAGATACGACATAATTATTAAAAAAATGATCACCCACCTAGGTGTGTCTTTTTTTTTCAAAAAAATTATAATTTTCCCTTGATAAGTGATTTAAAACCAACATTTGTTACCTTATCAACAAAATGAATTTGAGTACAATTTAAGGATCGTTCTTCTTTTTTTTTTTGAAAATATTATGGATTGACACTTCATTGGATTCTATTGGCAATTGACCAATTCAATATTTCAGATAAATCATATGCGTATATATGGACAAGGTCAAAAGCTAATAAGGTTTAGAAACGCAAAACAAAAATGGACCCAAAATTGATCCTTGTAGAACGCCTGCAATCAATTTTTTACTTGTCTTAATATTAATTATTTTCTTAATTTTTTTTTTGTATATTAGATATTTGGAAAACTTAATTTTTGTATTGTTCAATTTCTTTTTGGTAAACTTATATTTAAGCAAAAAATACTCTGCATACTTTGTTTTTCTTGAATCTTTTTAAAATGTAGTTTTAGCACTTTTAAAAACATATATATGATTTTTTTCGTATTTCGCATTTATATCAAAAAATAAAATTATTAAATTTATTTTTATTAAATTTGATTTTATATTTGTGGCAACTTTCTACAAGAGCAAGTTCGTAGAGCCAGTCATGAATCTTACAAAATAAAAGGCACGACTGCGTCACACAAACTTGTACTTGCGCCAAGTTAATTTGTTTCTCAAAAACAAAGATACATTTTTTTTATTATTTTTGACTAAAAATTAATAAGAGCATTGAATTTTGAAAATAAAAATAATAGTTAATTACATAAAATTTTGAAAAAAATTAGTTTACAATTTTTTTTTTTTAGTTTTTTTTCAAAATTATGAGTTTGAAAATTAATTTTCTTAAAACTGTTCACCTAAACAACTTAATTTAAAAATTAAATAAAAGAGTAGTTTTCTGGCTTTCCAAAAAAATATAACAAGGCTTTGTATCATTCACCGTTGTTTTTAAATAATTTTTTTTCTGATTTAAGTCAATGTTGTAGAAAATTGCCCCTCCCGCCTAAACGGGGGGAAATAAACCCCCCCTCCCATACGATATTTTTCTTGTCTTAACTCCACCTACACGCTCAAGCTTTTTAGTGCACCTTATACCAATCACCCTGTATAACAAACCAGTTTTTCGAGAAAATTATGGTACGCCAGTACAAATACAAATACAATTTTTTTTTTTACCAAAATCGTAGGGTAGCACCAATTAAAAATAAATATATTCTTTTCAAACAACTTTTTTAAAATATTTTTATAAAAAATTTGAATATGCCGAGTTACAACAAATTAATAATCTTCATTCGAAAACTAAATTTGAAAAAAAAAATCATCAATTGGTTTTCAAAGGAGGGATTTTTAATTTGAAATCAATGCTACCTTAGCCTTTTTAAAAATAAAATTAAGTAAAGATCCGCTCAGTTGTTAACAAGAAAGCTAAAATTTAAAAAAAAAAACGTTATATTTCAGGTACCGTTTACACTGTTTTTAAGGAATAACGGTTTCAACAGTCTAAAAGGCCTTTTAGTGGAAAATCATTTATGTCAAGTTTTATCAAAATCGTTTGAGCCGTTTGCGACAAACACAAATTTTTCAATAGCCGAGGTATACCGTTAGTTTTAGATATTGAACAAAAATCCAAAAAAACCCCTGACGGTCAGCCAAAAAACCATATATACTAAGTTTAAAGGATATCGTCCCAACCGTTTAAGCTGGAGGTGCGAATGACAGACTGACAAACAGAACTGTCAGACACACAGACACACTTTTTTCGACTTCGCTATCATCGTAATGTCATGTTTGATTGTTATCTCAAAACTTTTTTTTTTTGCAGTAAGTAAAGTAAAAATCTCGAATGGTACAAAATAAAAGTCTTGAATTTCATAGTACTTTCTCTATATACTTTTTTTTTCTCTTCCTCTAATAATAAATTCATTTGTTTAAATATTATAACATTCATATTAAGTACCGCATACCATCAGAGCCTAGTGCCTCTCACCTCAAACCTCGAATATTGCACAATATGTTGTTTCTCCTTAACTTCTACACTGAATAATTTTTAATACTCATTTAGCTTAAATAAAGTTTATAGTGTTTCAAAAGCTACACCGTCTGCAAGTTCTTTATATTTTAGACACACTTCATGTTGTCACCTGAAAATTTAACGTCGTCTTCAAAAGCATCCGTTCTGATAAAAAACAATATTTACATACTAATTGAAACTTTTCAAGAACGTTAGTTGTTTGCTTCATAAGCAAACAAAACGGTCCTTTAAAGCAAATAGAAATTCTTTTGTATTTTGGTTGTAAAATATTGATGGCAATGCCAAGAGACCTTAACCTTAATCTATGTGATGCATTCAATGAAAAAAAAAATACAAGTTCCAATTGATGTCATTTTATTTGTTTTAAGACAAAAACTACACATTCCTTGGTACTCGTATCTCTCTGAAAATATAATATACCACTGTCAAGTCACTTGCAGCATCAGCGAAGAAAAAAATATCAATGGAACTCTCTATGAGCATTTCAATTATCACGCCTGCATTACTCCAGCGCATACCTAAGAATGTCTTGAACTAATAATGTAAGTCTTTGAGTTCGCCGCACCGGACTTAACAGCCGTGTCAGGTATGTTGGAGCTCTGCTTAGTGATAAAACCAAAATACCATGAACATAACCATCAGCCATGTTTTGTTTTGCTTTCAATTACTAACACCGATGGTGAACAATAAAATCAGCAATGAACACTTCAATGGTTAATTGCTTCGCTGCAGAAAGTAAATCAGTCTCTCTGACCTAAATAAATAAAACTAAAGCAATAAAATAATGAAACCTGATTCGATTTCTGTTTCGTATAGGGATTCGCATATGCAGAGGAACCTAAATCACTTTTGACCAACAACTCGGTGTTGGCCAAATTTTCTGTCATTAACACACTTTTATCGTCCGGATACAACACCGCCAAAAAAAAAGTCCTTTCACCTTTTAATGGATTTAGCATGTCATGGAGGAAGTGTCTTGTATGTTTCGGCTTAAGGCTAAAGCTCTTTAAGTTGAATGACATGCAACAAGCATCGATAACTACTGGGAACGACAATGTCCCAAGAGGTATAGTCCTTTATCTATATATATTTGATGGGCGTTTTCTCTTGGAAGAAAGATGAATTTTCCAGTTAATTAAAGTTGACTGACCCAGATTGTGCCTCAAGGAAGAACCAGCAAATCAAAAAGAAAAGGAATAAAATAACATTAATAATAATTAGGGACAGAAGTGCATTGATTTAAATTTGGGTGTAAAAGAAAATATAGGTTAATTGACTGGAATTTGACAGCATGTGAATGTTTGTGCATTTTGATTTATGTTTTAACGAAAAAAATATGATAAGCATCATTAAGAGGCCGGCTTTTTTTTTTGTAGAACTTTAATACCTGATCAGATCGATAGATATTGTATTTAATATCTTTTGAAGCAAGTTGCAGTGTTTACCTTATAATTAAGTCCTTTGGACGTTTAAGGATAAGTTGTGTTTTCAATGTTTTGATCGATGATAAAAATACTACGCCATTGAGTTGCAGTATAATAAATTGTTGTATTATTGGGTAGATATAGATTATGAAATTTTAAAATGCATTCTTTCTTTCTTATGTGCTGGCAACAAAACACTAATGCGATAATAAGGACTACTTTCAAGCCTTTAAATAAATAGTCTTCAAGTAATATTTTTGAGTTCAGTACAGTGTTAATTTGTGATGAGATGATTGAATGAGCCCACAAAAAAGTATTAGACAAAAAAAAAGTCAAAATTACGAAATAATTCGGACAAAACTGTATTTTTGCAAAACCTAATTAATAAGAAACCGTTAACACCAAATCTTCGTTATATGAATTTTAAGCCAAAATTCTGAAATGCAGTTATGTTAAGAACATTGCAAGTATAACTTTCATATAGTCTTATTAAAATCGTATTAGCCGTTTTGGAGAAAATGCAGAAGAACTAAAAATTTTATATGAGAGGTATACGGGTTGGTGTCAAAATCCCGAAATCCTAAAGACCGAAAAGCCAAATGACCGAAAACCTAAAATCCCGAAAAAGTTTTCCCGAAATAACGAAAAATTATTTAAAATGAAAAATTTGCGCAAATTTTTCATTTTAAATAATTTTTCGTTATTTCGGGAGAAATTTTTCAGGATTTTGGGTTTTGGCCTTTCGGTCTTTTTGGTTTTCGGTCTTTTGGATTTTCGGACTTTTGAATTTTCGGTATTTTGGGTTTTCGGTCTTTTTGGTTTTCGGTATTATTTCCGTCTCCCGGATATACATTACAGTATTAGTTTTTCCAAATTTTCTTGAAAACGGCCCATTCGATTTTGATAAAAATTTTTGCGAGGTATACTACCAAGGTTCTAATTATAACTGCATTTCAGGATTTTGGCTAAAAATGCACATAACGAAGATTTGCTGTTAACGGCCTCTTAAAAATTTGGCCGGAACTTCAAAACGGCTGAATGGATTTCATTTATATCTGGTACGGCACATAAGTTAAGTATGCAGCACAAGATGGCATTAAAAGTTTTTAACTTAACAACATATAACGAAAAATATGATGATACATAATTTCGTAAGTCAAGTTTGTGCGACCCATCAGTCATGCATTTTAATATTTTTCTGTGGATTATTTTTAATGGGAAAACTACAAAAAAGTTAAACAAAAAGCGCCAAATGCTAGTGTAAGAGTCCAATGTTGTCTAAAAACAGACTTTGTAAAAATTTAACACTTTTTATCGAAATTGGTTGATGGTACGATGAAAAGTGTTGAGACTTTTTTTATAGAAAATAAATTATATAAGCTACAATTTTTATCTAAACATTTTTTTGCAAAAAAAAATCATAGTTTCTGAGAAATTTTGCAAAACACTCAAAGTTTGACCCCTTCCTCCCCCCGGGCCAAATCATGAGTTTAAGAATTTGCTCAAGACATAAATACAAAAGTTTCCAGCCAAATCCAGCTTTTTTCGAATTTTTTTTTCGAAGTAAAATTCTAATATTACTGGGCTATATAGCAATTTCAATTCATCATGTCAAAAAATGCATGAATTTGGCATATTACCTATAGATATTGACGAAAAAAAAAATTAAACACAATTTCCTTCAAACAATGAATGGCAACACTAACTAAATTAAATATTTGTATCTGTAGTTTATACCTATACAGGCTATATACAGGGTGATCGCATAAGGTGTGACAACAAGATAGAGCGAGTAGGTTGGATCGAGACAAAAAAAATCGTACATATGTGAGGTAAAAGAAAGGTTAATCATTTAATATTCATTAAATAACATAAAATTCTAGTCACGTAAGAACTAAAAATTTCGTTATTTTTAATTTTCTCAAAAAAAAACATGACATTTCCGTATCCTGTTTTCAGCTTTTGGCTGACTAACGCTGTGTTAACCATCATTGTTTCATTGGAGATGAAACTATAACGGAAACATTTGTGTCACTTGAACACCGCCGTAATTTTTCTTGCCTCTCCTTATTTTATCGCGTTTTTTTATAAAGAGTGCTCCGCCGAAATAGCCAGTTCCTCCCCTAAAAAAATCAACCGAATACTCGTAATGCAAGGAATGCCCATTAATTCACCCTTGAGCCCAACTTTGGACGTACTGTTAAGTACGGATTCTTTTTTCAGCCGCACCACACGAATGTGGAATGCTTTACTCGGCTCTGTTTTTCTCCCCCATTTCAATCTTTAAACATTCAAAACAAATGTGCATCGGTATCTTCTTTCAAACCCTATCCAAATTTACTAAACGCTCGTGCTGTGTTTATATAAAAGGTATTCAAAATCCCTTGAGTGCGCGCAAAATATAAAAAAAAAAATTAAAAAAAAAATATGTTGTTTTAAGTTTTAGCCAATTTTAGAACATTCGTCCAGAAGAACACGCTTACGATCATCTATCGTCTTTATTCCAAGTTTTTTTTTACTTGTTGGTCAAGATGTTCCAATACATGTTTAATGACGTTCAAATGGGGTTACTGTGGTAAAGATTATGCTGGGTTTGGACGTTTTAAAGTGGTCATTCTATGATAATAGGATTATGCTACCATACAGTCCCACACCATAACGTCCTTTGCGGTTCCTGACAGATTCGATGGATCAAGCTTTATGCTTTTTTTAACAAATCTTTTAAACTCCGCCTGATCCGACATTATTTATGACTCACTGTAGGTAAGTTTAACGAAAAAGTAATTTCGTAACCTTTAAACCGGTTTTTTTTAAATAATAGTAACTGACTTTTATTTTTTTTTTTACAAATGTTTCGTACGCTATTTTCATTTATGGTAGGTAATGTACAAAAAAAAAAGAAAATCAACACGATTTCCGGGAAAAAAAATTGGTAAAATAAATTTAAAAATGAAATAAAATTAACCCTTTTACAAAACCTACAAAAAAAGTTTTTCAATATGGTGGCTAACGTAAACCCCTCTAACATCTCGCCATTTTCTTTGGATACTCCTGAAAGAGTAATAATAATATCGATGGAGTCCATATTGTTGCATTGTGGAACTCATATTTTGGCCTATGAAATAACTCCAAAAAAGTGCTTCAACTCATAAATCTTATGAATATTCTCATTTTTGTTTGATTTTATGAATAATATATGATTTACGTTAAAACCGAAATTCACAAACATACATACATATAATAACGGATAATAAAAATATATTCTGAGTCCCGGCACATTAAAACAATCATGGAGATAATAAGTAAGTAGAATAAGAAGGTGTGCATAATTCCACGTACATTAAGTTAATTATCAGAAGAAAGTCTTCAAGAATTCATTTGTCTTCTATTTTCTTCTAGAACTACATTTGTATGTTATAATTCTTTTACCCATAAGAAAAATTCTAAACATTTTTAAGTTGTTTTCAAAACAATCATTTATCTAGAATTATAAGGTATCGATAAAAAATAATAAAAGGTTCAAATACCAATATGCCCTTTTTCTATCCTCAGGGCAAAGTTAATGGTCTCTAGGGTAAGAGATAATGGCTTATATATTTCATTTGGAATGGTTTAATGATTTTTCGATAACTCAAAATAAGGTTTGTATTTCTGAATAAAATTATTTAACAATACTCTTTATTAGAAATTATTTTTACATATTCGGGTACGTTGCAGCCAAATGGTATCAATTGATATAATTAAATTGATTAGTTAATTTATGTTAGGAATCTTTTTACATTACATTCAAAAAAGCAAACAAATTAAATGGTTTTAGTCTTTTTGGGTGGCGGATATTAGTATAAACATTGATTTTCTCAGTATATCGGATCGTTAATTGATTTTTAGAATTATTGTTTTGTATTTTATATCTGTGGTACTTCGAGTGTCTTTATCCATTATTCCATATCCATTCTTCAAATAAAATAGGTATGTATGTATGTTAAAAATATACTTTTGGCATAATGTTGAAAAAATAATTTTTGATTAGACGCTGCCTTTGTAAATAGATCAATTTGGGGATATGGAAACTGTATAGAATATAAAGTGGAGTAACAGTGGTAGAGGCTAGCCAAAAGATACATTTAAATTCTTTGACCACTTTATTTAAAAACTAGTTTGTTTTTATATTTTACTTTTCGGGAAAAAATAAATCATCAGAGGACAAAAACGTCTTTACAAAATGGAATCCACAATGTTAAACTCTTTATGTTCTAAGAAAAAATTAGGATAACGCTGTTATTTGTAATGTAATTCAAAACTTTAAGGAATTTCGATTGACACCTTTAGCATCGATATATTGTTACCATAGCTCTGGTTAGAGCTAGAACTTGCATTTTAATTTTCTTAACAAAAATTTTATTTTTAATAATTTACTAACCAGTTGTATCCAACCCACTTGAAAAAAACAATTCGAAAATACTTTCACATTACAATCAAAAGAAAATTCTATATCTTGCAATACAAAAAATAACCACAAGAAGAATGTCGCCAGCTAATTTATTTTCTCTTTTAATCCATATCGACTGAGAGAAAAAAATGTGCTTTATTTATTATTTAAAGCCTTTAAATTCATAAACAACTCATTGTCAATAAATTCATCCCAGAAGCACATATTTGCACGTGAGAAAATGTCTAACAAAATACTTCAAAACCACTTCCTCAATCACTTGTTCATCAATTATAAGTTAACCGTCATCTTACACTCATCATCTCAAAAGTTGTACAATTAAAAATACAACATCACAACACTAAAACATCAACTACCAGTAAAATAAAAAAATATTTGAAGACATAACTTTTTTTTTATAGAAAATACAATGCACGCAAGTTACCAGTCAACCTGCTCCAAATACACAATCCTAACATTCAATAAACAAACAAACAAAAAATCTTATCAAATAACAACATAATTCCCCCAGCTCAGTGTTCTCTATTCGTGTCGAAGACAACACACCGAGATGATGACAAAATGTAATAACTCATCAATCCACCAAGATACCTGTTAACACCGCTGATGATGATAAACAGGTGTTCTCTATTTGATGGTATCCGCCACTCACTCGAAAGGCAAAGCTTTTTACATTTCACTCAAAAAGAATGGATTTGTGAATGAAATTTAAATACAAAAATCAACAACATTGAGTACGTCATAATATCACCGATCGTTGGTGAAATTTGAAATAAAAGACAAAACAAAACCGGTGAAATGCTTTCACACACACATGTTACTCACCATTTGGCGCGCTTGCACGCATGCATGTATCATCTTTTTCGATTCTAAACCACACCGGGACCATGTGTAGAAAGAAGATCTATTTGCAATCAGACGGACAAGAAAGAAATCAAAAGAAATGCAACCTCGAAGAAGAAATGAAGAAGAATTCACTCATTCACACACTTAACTTGGCCGAAGAAAGTGCCTTCAAAGATAAGAACACCAGAGAGAGTCACCAGCACTCTCTTCCACAAAGAACAACAAAACCACTCAATCCAATGAAACTACTGAAGTTGTCGGTTTTAGTTTGGTAAAAGAAATTGAAAAAAAATGAAGACAAATGCCAACAATATACCATCATCATGGTCGGCTTATGCTTTTATGGTAGCAGCATCAGCATAGCAGAAGCAACATGAGTGGAAAATAAGTCAACAACAGCAAAAGAAATGAAAAGAAAAGAAAAAAGAATCTATAGCAACACAATGCCCGCTACGCTGCTGTACCACCACGGAAATATCTTCTTCAGCTTATTCTTCTTCGTTCGATTTCAAACGAAAGACGTACATATTAGTTCTTAGTAAACTAACAGCAACTTTGGCTTTAAAAGAAAAGCCTTCGAACTTATATAACTACTTATTAGCTTGGAGTATGCTTTAGTTAATCGGTCACCTTCCAACGGTCAAGTTCGCTTACCTATTCCTTTCCAATAAAACAAAAGAAAATTCAAGGAGACCCATCTTATCATAACTTATTTTGCCGAATATTAAAAAAAAAAAAAAAAAACAATCAAGCTCAATACAAAAAAAAGGATATTTTTTACGAACTTTGAGTGGGCTGCACTGATACTGGATACTCTATTTCTGGTTCCTTGTTGTGAAGTGTTCTTTTTTATCTTCTATTTTTGATAAAGGATTAAAAGTGTGTGTGTGCTTTTTGTAAGACGGATACTGTGAATTTCAGGAGAAAGTCCTGAAAATAAATTGTAAGTGTTAGATACAATATTTTATATTTTTTAAATGAAAAGTTGCAAAACGAAAGAGTTGATATGCGAACCTGATAATTTGTAATTTTTGAATATAACGGTTTTTTATGATCTCAGTTAGTATAAAATATATAAAAGTTTATTGAAAATTATTTTAAAATAAGTAAAGATACAAAATTCCCCAAAAAAAAGGTTTAAACTTATGGTTATTTAAAAAAAAAAAAAAAATACAATGCTGGTTTATTACAACTATAGAATTGTGTGCGAACTTATGAAATTGAGTTTAAAATTAATAAAAAAGTGATCCATAAGTATTTCTTAAATAATATTGGGTTTCCAAAAAAACATATTCATGAAACATTTTTATTTCTTAAATTGTATTTGGTTCTTAAAAAAGAAAAACAATTTCATTATCTTCTTCTGACAGTTTGTCTGAATAGTTTTACTAAAAATAAAGTTCTTTAGGTGCTCAAAAAGGCACACTGACAGAGGTTCAAATATTTGTCATGACTCATGACTATCTTTATAAACTTAATAAAATATACTTTGTCTTAATGGAATTAAAGTATTAATTTAGTTTTATTTTATCATATGAATAAATTTTTTTTTTGCCTTTGAAAGTCATTCAGAATTTTTGAATGAAATATTTGCAGTGATTTTGTGCATAATTCACTTTTTGTTTAATAAAAACTAACCGTAATTTTAAAATAAAGGACTCAATTTTATGTACAAACAATAGTGTCATAAGACAAATTATTAGTAATATGCCTTGTTGCAACAACTAAATTATAAAAGAAAATCTTTCTTCTTATTTGAGTTAACCTTAAAAATATCTTTTTTTTAACAAAAAAGATATTTGTGCATGAAAATGGTAATAGCTGTATTTGCAGAACAAAAAAAATGTACGAGAACGAAGTTCTTGTATGTTACGTAAAAGACAATTGGTCGTATTGGATAGCCATGCATAATTTATTTTATTTACTTTTTTTATATTTGTTCGGATTTTAATAAATACGATTTTTTAAATTATAACCATAAACTTACTACTATCAGAACTAATTGAAATTTAATTATTTAACAGAAATATTTTTTTGTAAAATTCCTACAGTCAATTACGAAATCTAGTAATAATCATTTACTAGAAATATTATATGAAAGTTATTCGGAGTAAGCAAGTTTCCCATTAATAGAATGTTGAAAGAACCATTTTATTAAAATCTTCTAAGCTTAACGCTTTGGATTTTAAATAAAAAAAAATAAAAACAAGAAGTTATCATTAATATAATATTTCTTGTAGTGTTGTTTTTCTATAACAGTTCTTAAGCATAATAAGTGATTTGAGTATATCAGAGTCTTGTCACTGACTTGAAATTTTTTGACTAAAAATTTTGCATTAATGTGTTGCTAATTTCTTAGTTTAAGTTATCTACTTAAGGCAGTAATTATGTAATGTTCGTCAAATTAATGTATGTCATTTTGTTATCAAGAACTTGGAGCGAAATGTTTTCGAATTTTTTTAACTGCTGCATTTCCAATCAACGGAATGTTTGAAAATATTATGCATGTTAGCAAATAACTTTTAAAAATTATAAGGCAAGTTTCTGATGAACAGTTGATTTGAAGTTAGAACGATTTTTTAAAGTCGTGGACTGTTTGGTATGTTAATGTTTTAGATTTTGGATAAAATAATTAGATAAGATTTTAGCACTCTTGAATTCAAAATTCACCTTAAAAAAATTAACGAAACATGTTATTTTTTTTTAACAAGAAACTCACTCTTATAAAAGGAGAAAAAAACTGTTTAGTATTAAAGCCAGTGATTTGAACATACAACGAAAAGTAAGAGTGCAATGACCTTGCATTTAGGCCTGATGGATTAATATCTAGTAGTAAACCACAACAAATTTTGACAAGGCATCAGCTTTGTTACACTGTTACGGTTAAAACTATAATCCTTGTTCTCTGAGTGACAAATTAAAGTGGTTCATCTTAAAAAAAAAAAGAATTTCGCAAGTTATATAATATTAAGATTTTATAAGGACCAATATGGGTTTGTTTTATGTTCGTACCAACTGAAGGAAATCTTCTAGAAACCAGGTTGTTATAAGTTACAGAAATTATTAACTATATTTTTTTGGAAAAGGTACTATGACGCAATAAATCGTCATAAATTATATGAAAAAAATTATATAAAAGATTTTACAGCTTCGCTAAAATATTGTGAAACTGTCTATAAAAATTAAAGTATTTCATCAAAACAATACTTTTTCTTAAAGAGTTTTCATGGTAGTCCAGAGTTGTTCGAAACTATTCCGGACGATTCTGTTAACGTTTATTTGGCACTAAATGACTGTTTGAGTACTGAAAGGAGAGATAGAATCGATTACGGACTTGAAATCAGAATTGGAAATAGTATCACGCATACTTGCACAGATTTGAAAATTCTAAATCGTGAAAAGTCTTTAATTTGTTATTTGTTATGGTAAAGTGATTAAGAAAAATATTGTACTTCGTGAAATCTCATCACCGACATCTTTCAAAAATGAAAATAAATGCGTTTGAAGTTTTACACATACAATGATATGCGAATTCCAGAATCTTAAAAGTATCTTTCCGCTTTCATTTGGTGTCCAGAAGTGGACAGTTTTGCTTATCGATCCCGGACTATCAAATGAAAACGCTATTAGTTGTTATGGTAAGGACTTTCAAATGTTATTATGGAAATCTTAGCGAATTCAAAAAAACATTTTTCTTCACTTTATCTGACTAATATTATAGTGTTCTTCCGTTTACATATGTACTTAAATTTCGTCAACACTTTTTGAAGTACCTACTTAAATATATTTCAATATTGTGAGAATGTGATTTCTTACTGCCTCCAGGAAGCGAACTCGAAACCCTTCACGCACCAATGCAATATTTTTTTTTGAAAATAATTTAGTTTGTTTTTTCCAAATTATTATTATTTATTAGATTAAATTTCATCAGATAGTGATATTGCATTGATATAAATGTCAATCGCCTTTTACAAATTAATTTGACTGTATATAACATTTCGGCTTACAAACTTTACAGAGAACCAGTAAGTTACTTTAAATATTTAGCTTTATAGAAGCTTTTATTTTTCAGACAGGCTTAGTGAATTGTTCGTTAACTTTCTTTAAGAAATCTTATATTGAAAATGTTTCTTAAAAGTGGTAACAAGTGAACTGAATTTATATCTTATTATTACTCAAGTCTTATTCATACCTTTATACCTTGATTAGAAGCACTTCGTCTTTTTCTTTCTACGTTCCATGACCTGTAATATTTTTCGGGTGAGTACAACAAAAATTTTGGCCATCTTCAGGCTTTTCGATTTGCCTATACCTGAGACAAACAAAATACCATGCATCCGTCTTTTAGTTTTAACATAGTTTTTCAGTTTCGCAATTTATTGCTCTTCTTATGAGTTTCTATCTCATTTCATTGTTTTCTATTTTATTTAAGTAACTTGTATTTTTCATTTAAAAAAAAAATCCTGCCCTTTTAAAATTATTATTATTCTTCTTTGATGAAACTGTTGTTATGTATATGCTATTTTAATTATATTCACTTGTTTTGAAAGCCATATGTCAAAGTCCATGCTTTCTTTTTGTCAGTAGGAGCCTTTGAAGAAACAAAGGAAACATACTCTAATACATACTGTCCACCTGTGTTAAAAGATATTGGTGTATTATCACATTAAGCACAAACTATAGCCGACTGCGCTTATAATAATTTGGTGTTGTTTGAATAATTTCAACATGTCTTTCCATTTAAATTTTTATTATTTAATTTTTATTTAAAAATGCTGACTATACTTCTTATTATAACATAAAACATTTGGTTTATCTTTCAATCACATTTTTTCTTCCAATCCATGTTGACAAAAGTGCACGATTAATGTTAATAATACAGAGTTTCCCCATTAAAATATACTATCAATACTTTAATGAACTTTTATCTCAAGAAATAGTCTTATAAGATCACAACAAAATATTACTCACGGATACTATTTCTCATTTCACAAACAAATAAATCTTAAAATTTTTACAAAAAAATATGTTATCTTGACTAATAAGTAATAATGTTCATTTCACTTTTTATTTCAATTTTTTTCCCTCAACAACACTTTATCTCAAAAAAATCTCATATCGTTCACCCATTCATTTTAATTTGTGAGCAGACCACCTGCTTACACTTCATTTGAATTAAACCATAACTTCATTCTCAGAAAAAAATTCTTTTTTTCTTTATTACACACTGAAATAGTTCTCATCATTCTTTTTTCTCACAAAAAAAAAACTATATACTCTCACTATTCATTATAATTACAAATAAAAAACATAAAAACAATAATAAAAAATAAGATCCAAAAAATTGACCATAAAACTGATTTTACTTTCATTTCGGTGGTGCCTTAAATTTCTTTTGAATTATTATACTTTTTTCTTAACAATTGAGAAAAAAATAGTATCATCATTTAGTTGAAAAAAAAAAATCGTAACAACACAGACAGACAAAATAAAGTTTTACCAGTTTTCCTCCAGCAAAAGAGGTCGTTGGGCCAACTTGGCAGAATTAGAAGAACCAACTTACCTTTTATAATTCACCTCACTTCCGTAGTCCAGTATAAATACCAAAATGGAAAGTGCTACATAAACTAAATTATTTGTAGCTCCAGTTTTTCATTGTCGGTTTTAATGAGCGACAAGAAAATTCAGCTACGTCATTCATTAAAAAAGAAGTTCTAGTCTTTGTTGCTTAGAAAATAATATATCCACAAAATGACAGTCGATGAAGTTCTAGAATAAAAAAAATAAAATCAATCTTCTATAACGGTGATTTGAATAATATTCCATAAGTATATAAATGTGTAACAAACTGACAGACAGACAGACAAATAAGACTCTAAGCAAATTTGATTATTATACAATTTGCTAACAAAAAACTGTTAGTTGTCAGCTTTCAGAGAAAAAAAAAAACTGGCAAACGAAATGTTAACTGGTTGGCATACCAATGGACACACTAATTTCTATTTTGCCTCATGGAATGCATCTATTATGGCTTGACCAGGTGGTGTGTTTTCATTGCAATTCTTCTTTTACTGCTTCAATCGGAGAATATAAATGTATACACAGGAATCATCTTGAGAGTGCTGCAATTATATTGCACTAGTACCGGGTTGGTATCAAGGATGTACTTCTCTTAACACAAGCACTTTGTCTGTCAAGTTTGAAGCCATTGTTGATTTTGATACTCCTGGATGATGAAGAATTTCACCATCAAACAACAACAAAAACTTCAAATATAGTTTATGCATAAATTCTTTGTGATTTATTAAACAATTTATTTCACACAAAGTATCTTGTTGTACTAGTTAAGAAACTTGTAATGGTTATTACCATTATAATTATTTAGTGTTAAGCCACTAATGGAAAGTGATTTAAATAAAAAAAAAAAAACATCTATGCTAGTCAATGTCTGCCTATTTTTCATAGAAAACCAACCCATAACAGCCAAGAACAGCTAACCACAGTCAAAGTGCTGTGTCTTGTTAAAAAAGTAGGAAAGAAAAAAATAAATGGTGTATATGTTTTGAACGTTTAATTAGTTAAAGCCAGTTTGAAGAGAAGCAATTTATGCATTCAGCAAACGTATTTTTCGATAAGGCTTCGAAAAAATAGGTCAATTCCAAGCATTGTGATGTTGTTGTTGTTGTTATAGTCTGGTTTCTTTTTTCTGGTAAAGTGTTGACCTACCACATTTAAGAATTTTGTTACTGTCTCCGATTTTTTTTTTGTATCTAGACTTCACGAATGCAAAAGGCAAAGCAAGCATAAATAATTTTAAGCCGTGATTAGGATAATAAAATTCTTTGATATGTTCTTTTATTAAACGGAATCGAATGCAATTTATTTTGGAATTTATTCAACATATGAATTTAGTATCTATACTTTGTGTGTTAATGAGTTCCATAAACTGGTAAGTATTTTTGATTGAATTTTGATTTGAATGTTATAAGTTTGGTATAGGTATATTGAACATTTAGAACTGGATATAGCTGTGTATCATGATATTTTGATTTCAAAGAAAGTATTTTATAGATAGATCAAATGAAATTGAAAAAAATAAAAAGTTTAAAGTTGGGAAAGAGTAAAAGATATAATAGTTGACCATTGTTTGAGTTTGTTTAAGACCGCATGTTTTGCAATTACGGAAAATGAAATAATCAAAGTCCGGGAGGCTTGAAGATATTTTCTTAGGTTAACCCGGTGTATTTCATGAGCAGATCCTTGGCAGAGTGGTAAAGCGGTGAATTGGAAGAATTGTGTGTTTATTCCAGATTATAAACATCGCGGAAAACGATGAAGAATAATTGTATTAAAACTATTTAGTATTCTTGTAATCTAATAAGAAAATGCTCTTTTCATATATGCTGCTACATATTTGTATTACCTGCTTACATACGTCGGTTATACATGTACTGGTGTCCTTTCGAGTCAAGTAATCTAAACATCTCCAACTGGCTTGATCTTTAGCTTTTTCTCAAAAGTAATGAATACCAAGTCGTATAGGAAATCTCCTTCTACTTGATAATTTTTTGAATTAATTTCTTCTTTATTTCTGGTCTGGTGTTGATGACTTTATACGAGCTGGGGCTTTAGTCAACTCTACAGTGCTCCTTTGAACTAATCGATAAGGGACTTATTATTGCTCAACGCTTACAGCTGATGTTGTTTGTCGATATTACAATAGTGATCTGGTAGGTAGACACATTTAGTTCTAACCAAAACTGCATTGAGATTCGACACTTGTTGACTGATGGGGACTTAAAATTACCTTTACAATTAAAACTACTTTCTTGAAAAAAAAAAAATGAAATGCAGTTATATGTAAATGCATCTCCCTGCCTTAATTTCTGGTTGGGCTAAAGGTTTCACTATAATTACTTGACTATTTTAAACGTGTTATTCTGATAGGTTGAGTTACATTGAGGGTGATGTTACATTGAGGGTGATGATACCTTGAAACATGCATCATCTCACTCGGATCTCGTAGATCCATTTCAGAGAAAGAAAAAAGAAAAGAAAGAAATAACGAAAGAAAGGAAGATTAGTTAAGGGGTGGAGATATTACTATGGATTATGCAAATAGTTCAAGGAGCCACTGTTCCTTGAACCATTGTTAGTTCTGGGTTCTGGGTGAATTATCTTATATAAATATCTTCGAAGAAAAATTACCCAAGAGCAATTTTCCAGGTTCGAGCCTCTTCTGTTTCTTTGTTCTGATGGCACCCCCTTCATAAGTACTCTTCCGTTTGAGTATTCTTGAGTTGTTAACTGTAACGATTCCAATCATGAGTTGACCCCTTTTTACCCATTTAAACTACCACTTATGTTACCGAGTGCCATAGTACCCTGAAACCAATCTCAAAATGACGATATTTGTTGCACTCAATATTCACAGTTCTCTTCGACAACGATCCACCAATTTTGACTTTGAAACTATTGATGAAATGGCTTTAATTGTCACATATATTAATTAATATTAATTAATTAATATGTCAATGTTTTCATTGCCTAGATTGAGTGTTTCGAGATATATTTATCTACTTTACTCACTGCTAGCTATTTAGGTTTGTTCTATTTCATACCTTCAATTCTTAGAGCACTTCGCATTAAGTAAAACGGAACTTGTTTGCTTGGGAAATGTTTGAGAAACAAATTCCAAAAGTGAGTAACTTTGCAAAACGCGCAATACCATAATTCGAACTAAAAGTCTTGTTAATTTTTTGTTTATATGCAAACTTTTGATAGAGTTCAAGTACAAAAGTCCACTCTATTTTAATTTTTGAAAAGTTTTTAAAACCATTGATAATTTTCTTGTAAACATTTCTTCTTAAATTACTTAATTGTTTTTATAACAAACAAAAAAATATTTGGTTACCAAAAATTCAATATTTCAATTAATATTCAATTAATTCATCAATTTTGATCGTCTCGTATGATTATTGTTTTCTAGCAATCATTGTTTTGTAACCCGTCTTTCATGGTTAACAGATGTATTTTGTCAGTTAACTTAAGTCTTCTATCATAATAAAAATTTAATAATTTGCTACCACAAATTTAACTTAAGGCATTTTTTGCCCTAAATTCAGTCACACAAGCCTTTTTAAATCCATGTCATTTTGCCAATCCATAGTAATTTGAAACAAAGGTTTCAATAATTTTTTTAACAGCTTTTCGAGCTAAAAATGTACATGTTTATGAAAAGTATAACCATCATTCAATATAGGTCCAAATTAAGTTCTTTCAAATATAAGTAAAATTACGCTGACAAATCACTTCAATTTTCCATGAGAGACCAAGTCTTAAAAAATACACTATGTTCACTTCGTAAGTGACAAAAACGTGCTCTACACTATAGACAATTACAACTTAAGCTCACAGCCATATTTTTTCCTTTTTCATTTATCAGACATTCTGTCAATTTTAATTTGAACATTGATATCTATTTATTTTTCCCTACTGGCTAATTGGAGAAAAAACAATATCTGCATATCAAGTTTGTTGCTCAGCTCTTTCGTTTTATTATTGATGGATAAGTGTTCCTTTCTTTAATTGCTGTGTGTCTTGTTAAAAATAAAAACACAGACATGATTATCATTTCTATGTCATCTAAAAAAGAAGACTATCAACATTCAATTCGTCATTTGTCAGTCAGAGAGTCAAATGGAACATGATTGAGCGATCCGTCGTCGTCGGCCATCATGAGAGTATATTTGCTTTCCTTTTGGTGCATTGCATTTTTAACAGGATTTTATGTTTTATTTTGTGGGTCGATTTTATTGATGTGAAGTGAATTTTAATATTGTTGTATTGGAAAAAGATACATTTCTGATAAAGAAAAAACTGAAAACAATAAGAATGCACTCTCAGAGAAAACATTACAACGTAATATTTTAAAGCTGATGAGTCATATTGCAAATATTCCAAAAACGGAAACAAGTTTCTCTTCACAGGTTCACAATTCAATGAAATTATTAATCTCATAGGTATTGTATCTTTGCGCAGAAGAAATTCCTTTAATTTCGATTTCTTTTCTTGTGTCATCATACAACATTTCGATTAATTTATAATCATCCTACCCATTGAGGTCACTCTGGCCTTAGAGTCCAAGTTAAACTCTATGCCACGGTCTATACACTAATACCAAATGTCATCAAGCAAACATCTGCACAAGATAAACAACCAAATGCAGATAGACACTCTTTGGATATGAATAAGAAGCTTGATTTTCATACACGAATCTTTAGCCATAGCTACTAATGACACCGATCCGGTAATCGGGTGAAAAGGAGTCTACTGCAGAACACCATCCATGCAATGTAGTGAAGTTTTTATTTTATTTGTTCAGTCCTCTGTCGAACACCTGCCCCAACCCCACCGCAGCCAGTCAAATACTAAAAGCAAAACTCTTTATGTGGGACATACTATCATACAGCAACTATTCCATTGCAGATACGTACTCGTGATTTTGGAGGTAGCTTCGACCAAAAACTCTGGCCATCGATCGATACGAAGACGTCTGGTAACTTTAACCCACACACCTTTTAGTGGGTATCAAAGAAGAAAAATCTTTCAGCTAGTCCAATAAATTAGCGAATTATTCAGATTCTTTTTAAGCTGGTGGTACGATCAAGGTTTTACATTTTGGGATCTCCTCTATCTTTGAGTGTGCAGAGAAATTTCGCTGTCACTTTCTTTCTTTGAAATAAACACAAAGATGCTATAACAAAATCCTGGCAAAGTTCACTTCTGATGATGATACTGCTGATGATGGTCAGTTGTATATTTCTGTTGTCTTCGACGAGGAGTAAAATAAAAGACAATTGCAATCCCCCTAATGAAAACAAATCTAGCCCCGAAAAAATAAACATAACTTTCCCCTGTGCACACGACAACCAGTGTAGGAACATCTGTATACACATGGCTAGCAAATGACATTTTATTCGATTACCTTCTTCTTCAGCTCCCCTTTTGTTTTGTCGACTAATGTCTTTTCTTGTTCCTTTTCGGACAAGGTATAACAAGCGACTGTTGTTGTTACAATCAGAGTTCGACGGTTAGTGATGAAGTTGAGGTTCCTTGCTTGTGTCCACCACCACCACACTATACACAGTTAACATAGAATTAAATGTGGAACGTTAGAGAAACTATGTCAATGAAACGGATAGTGAGTAGGTACTTCTTGTTCGCATAATAGAAATAAAAAAATACATATTTTTTTTTATCTGTGACAATCAGATGAGAGAGCAGAAGAAAGAATCGGAAGAAGAAGCTCAGTACACTTTTGGTAACTAAATGAACGGGAAATGAATGAAAAGTAACATTTGCAAAAGAATCAACTTTTGATAAGTGATGATTTTCGTTGGTTTTTGGGTTAAGAGATTTTCGAAGAAGCTTTTTCTAATGAGAGGAGATAATTATTATCATTATCTTGGCAAAATTGCAGGTTTGTAAAACATTTAACGGGTAATTTTGAGATGAAAATATTTTTTCTTTAAATAAATATGTATAATTATTATGCTTTCAATTGAAATTCCTTTCTTATTTATTTAATCTTAAAGAATTAGATAAATTTGAAAGGTAAAAACAAGTTCGTAGATCAACTCTTTTGTTTGTATAAAAATGACAATTATATTTGAAAATCAATTACTTCTTTTAAAGAAGACATTAATATTTTATGAATGGTATTTGAACATTCTATTAAGCGGAGTTGGGTGGTTATAGCACAAGAGAAAGTTATGCGAAGCTAGACCATTTATTCTTTATATAAAAGATGCATTTGGGTAATCCAAATTCAACGATTCTATGAAAAATTCTATGAATGGACGGAATAGATATAAAAAGTAGCCAAATTATAATATTTTGAGCTTATGAATGAAATTAAATAAAAGCTTAGCTGCGTTTATCTAAAATATGCTGTTCGTCCTCTCCTAGTATGTTGGGCTCAATTAGATGACATAATTTTATTTAATAGTTTTTGTACGGAGGTTACTTTTTGCAATTACTAGATACTTAAGGCTCGTTTCCTAGTTTATGAGTAAGAGTAATACATAGTAAAAATACTAAAAAATCGTTGTTTGTTATCTATTTTATTGTTGTTTGCTGTCAAAAAAGAGTAAGCTACATTGAGACTAACTCAGTGATTGTGAAACAAGTTCTTAACAATTAGACTGTCACTGCTACTAAATACATTATGGTATCTTCATTATCTTAATGACATCTTTAAATATTTCTTGTGATGATTATGGGTAACATTTATGTAAGTCGTTTCTTTACAACCATTAATATAGGTCTTTCTTGAAGTAATTGCAGCTCTACTATTTGTAATAGTTTCGAATAGTATATGTTTGGGTAATTTATTGATAAACATTACACATTTTAAAATACAAATTGTGACAACTTCAACAATTTGGTAGACCATAATTTGTCTGTTGTAGTATTTATTACGATTAAACTGCGTTCTTAAAATAACTTTCTACTTAACTGAATGTTATAAGGGTATTCTAGTATTCGTTTACCACTATCTAATTTATATATGATTTTTCCTAATGCAATTGACCAGTGCACCATATTTGAATATGCAAAATAACGACTTCTGTTGACATCACCTAAACGAGTTATTTGACTTCTTCATTTATTTATTGAATACAGTTATAGACAATTCATCATAAGCGAGTGAAGGTAATAAATGATGGTCTTACGAAGAACCCAGAATCTAGCAATCAAATTCACCGTTTTCTTTAAGTTTGCCCAAAAAGGATTTACCCAAAACGCATTCGAGATTTCGAAAAGAATTTCTGCGCGTATTTTGATTCTTTAAGTGCTGTACCACCATTCACATTCCATTAAAAAGTGTTTTAACTGCCGTTATATCAATGGTACAGTTTTTTTATATTTCTGACATACAAATACGTCTGATGTTGTGGCATAGTTAAACTTTTGTTTAATTGATAAGGAGTCCGGATACGGATTGTTGTACTATAAATTCGAACTAAAGAGTTTTTTTTTTACCACCATGCTTAAGGTGTTAAATATCATGCATCATAACCATGCCTAATAGGGTTCGGAAGACATTAACTGTAAATACTCACTTCTGTTCTATTTGTATCAAATGAATTTATCCCCAAAAGTTCAATATTAATATGTAGAAAATGGGCTTTGGTTCGCTTGTTTTACAAAGCCTTAAGAATTAATAAACTTTTTTTTTTTTTAAACAACATCATTAAATTTGACTTACCCTATTTTCGATCTTCCTAAAGGCAATAACTCATAAAAATTCCCATACAAACGATTTGATTTCCTTTCCAAGGAAATTTACTACCAACTTATTGAAACGAAATTGACAATCATAAAAAAAAACTCGCGCCTATAATATAATACATTCTATCGTGTGTTGCATTAAAAAAAAATACATCTTTGCTTTCATCTTAGTGATATTTAATGTGCGAGATAAACACCAAAAATGCTATTAATTCAAACATTCGTGACTCATAACCTCCGCCATATCGATACAGCTGTTGAGTCTTTTCACAATTTAACTATCATCTATTGAACGTTTATCGATCAATTTGTTGCATTTTATGAGATTTCATGTGCGCGGTGAGTTATAAACGATGAACGCGAGTGTGGCGTCGAGGAGTGAAGATGTATCCATGAGGTCATTGCTGATAGATATAAATTTAAAGAAAGCGTTTAAAGGCTATTTAATTTCATTTAAAAAGTTGGTATCTACTTGCATTGAATCCACTTCGGTATGGGCAGTTGGACATACTTAAATTATTAAGGTTAAATTAAAGATAAACTGTCACACTTTCGCTGCTACTTGTCGACAACAAGAAATCGATCTGACCAACTTTTGTCTATTTTTGTTATAAGAAAAGAATCTAAATGAGTTTACTATAGCAGCACCCACAAATGTAATTAACATAGATGACTCAATGACATCGTTTATTTGGTATGTGACTCGCTCGATCGATTTACATTGAGATACTTTTCTTCATTGTTAAGATTTGAATATGTGACTGTGAAGGCGAAAGTTTGTTTTTGTTTTCGACGGTGATCGAACATCTTGGAATGTGTTCCTATATTTACTATCGGAGAGTGAATGACATGAATATTTTATGCATTCAATTCAAAGAATTTGCAAGATTATCTGAAAGATACAATTCTATTAAAATGTCGATTTGTTTTTATTGTAAAAAAAAGATTCGTAGTAGAAAGTAAAAAGGGTAATAAAACGGTTAAGACCTTTGTGTTAAGACTACAAATACTATAATTCAGCCTAATCCAATTTCTTATAGCCATCATTCTGACAGAAAAAAATAAATAAGATGGAATTTCAAAAACACCACATTTGTTTTAATTTATTTCTGGTTATTTAAAAACTGCTTTGCATATTTTTATACACAAGAAAGTTAAAGGTATTTTCTTTTCTCTCTTTTGTTTATAGTTTTTTTTATTAAGGGATTTTTAAAATATTCAGACATTTTCTTTCAAATCAATAAGTCAATTTAGTTACATTGTTAATCTTTGGGTATCAATATTTCCGGATCGGAAAACCTGTCATTGTTCGATTAATAAAGATTTTTAAATTCTTTATGACCTTACAGACGCAGGAAAGCGATATTCATAGTTTTCATAATTTTTATTGATTTTTTTTTATTTATTGTGGCTGTTGAATTTTAAAGGTGTGTGGTTTTTCATATTTTCGATTGCTATAAAATGTAAATTTTCAATAGAAACTATTCAAATATTTTTTTTTAATGTTTTAGCTACTGCTTGGTTTAAAGTTTGTTGATGTTTTACTTATCGGACAACTTCGAATAAAGGTTTTATTCGATATATTTTATTTTATTAATACTTAAAAAAGGTTTTTGAAGTTTTGATTAATAAATAAAACCACCAAAAGTTTCCCGTAAACTGCTTATATTGGTGGTTAAAGTTTTCAGTTTTCCTTAATTTTTGTATCTAATTCAAATACACTGCTTATAGTTAACTGTAGTTTGAGATTCATTTTCTTTATTATTCTGAATGCATTAGATATAAAAAGTAACTTTTAATTAAACGATGTTTTCGGTTATTGAGTTTTCGATAAAGCTAGAGAAGAAATATTTTTTTTTCTCAATTTTTTAGTTTTAATCTTAACCTGTAAGAAGTTTTTGTGTTCCAAGTTCAGGAATAACTTAAATTCAAGCAAACTCTTTCTCCAAATTTGCCTTATCTTTTTAGAATAACCTAACACAGTTTCGGCGATAAACAAAGAAAAAAAAATGTTAAAGACCTAAGACCAGCATGTTTTCTTTTGATTTTATTAACAAAATCAAATCTGTAACTGCATTAGTAATGAATGTTCTATATCTTTTTTAATTTATTCTGATATTAAATGTTCATATACAAAATATAATAAACGTTGATACGACCCTTGACGGTTGACAGTGGAATGTCATCATTTCAACATCTGATAGACATGAAAAGATTTACGAACTCATCAGCTCGTTCAATTCCGGAGACAGCGCTGGTGTACAAAAACAAAGATCTACAAATTTTTATGTTTATAAATAAAAGTTCTTGTCAAATTAAAGATAAGTTGAAGTTTGATCGAGTCGGAGTCAGTTGTTCGGATGAAAAATAAAACAATAAGCTTTTGTCGGGTAAAGTGTCTTAAATTTTTAATACATAAATTGGTGTTTGAATTAAATATATATTAAAATATTCTTTTAATTATCTTATGAATACATTTATTTAACTTATTTTACGTTGATTAAAATCAATATTTGACAGCAATACGAATGTAGTTCTTTCATGCACAGCGATTGAAGCTTTAAAGATCGGCAGAATTATGCAAGACAAGTTTGATTTTTCCAAATATTTCTCTCCAAAAACATTTTGCTCTAAAAGTCGATTAGGTTCTTTATTTTTTTCCAAATTTGTTTATGCAATTTCCAGGATATCACTATATAAACATAAAACATATATTATTTAAAAAAACTTATTATTTAATAATAAGGTTTTGTATTGCTTCTACTTCTTATTTCTTTATTTCGTCCAATATATTTCCAAGATTACTTTCTTCATCTTCTTAGGTCAGTTGTATTGCTTCCACAAAATGTTTAGTGGTTTCAATCCAAATCAAAATTTCCTTTCATAGTCGACTCAATCACAATAGTCAAATAAGTAACAATCATTGAAAAAACACTCAATAAAATTTCATTTTTCAAATTAAATAATCCAAAAACTTTAAACTGTAATTCTTGAAGTCGAAATTGCATTAAAAATCGATCAACCTGTTAATAAAATCAATCAACAACTGTAATAGAAAACAAAAAAAATATTCTTACACTCTTATCCCATTGGTTATCAATATCTGAAGACAAGCAATTCCATTTTAAGTATTTGGGAATTTTAGATCTCTTTTTTGTGAAGTCGATCAAAAGAATTAGTAATATTACATCGGAAATATTAATGTAACAATAAACTATTGGTTGCCACGATACCTCTTCCCGATGCGAATAGTAAGTAAGAAATATAAAATGAATACTAGCAACAGTTGCAATAAGTTGAAAGAAAAACACTGCAAGAACTGAAAAAAATTATGAAACTCATGAGTAATATAAAATATTTCAGAATACAATTCTGCACAAATATTCAGTTGCATTAAAATTGTTTTCTTCTGATGCGGTAAAATCATCGTTTGTGTTTTTATATTGTCAATGCGTTTCGCTAATGATTTCATATGATTTCCAATATTCAGGTACACTCCAGCAAATATAAGATGAGCCAGCATAATTAAATCTAACAAAAAATTCCATCCGAACCACGCATAATTTCCTATGATGATAAAAATTATTTTCCTAAAATCAGTCTCTTCAATCGCATCTATTAGTTGTTTCAGAAACAGAAAAACTGTAGCCCCATTAGTTACAATCCGAAAGAAAATTATGATATAAAATTCAGAACCGAATAAATTCATATCTCCAGAAATATGCGATGTATGAATGCATATGTCTATTGTTTTATTAAACAAAATAATAAACTGATTATGGCGAAGAACTTGAAATATCACACACATAATAGAGTACACTGGAATCGATACATATTCAGCAAATAGTACAATACGAATGTAAAGAAGGTTTATATTTAAAAGTTCTAAGGAAACTCTTTGTAATATGAACCAAAAACTGAAAATAATAATGATTCTTAAGGTAATTGAACAGTAATACACTTTTGAGGAAAATTTTAAGCGACCATTAGTTGTTAAAGAGAAAAATGTCATTGCAAGGCATTTCGAATAAAAATAGAAAATTTTCAAGAACAAATGGGAGAAATAGTCTTTGCCGTCTGCTCGTAATGGCATTTTGGTGTAACTGCAATACAATTAATTGAAATATACTTCGACCCTTGTTCAACTATATTAGTTAATCGAATCAATAATTATCTAGAGTAATTTCGCACTATCAATTTAATTGAAAGAATTTATAATGTCCACATTATTCAATGTTGTATCGTAATTTGTTATCTAAATGTGTAGTTGGAGTTTCTCAAATAATACCAGAAGGAAGTTGTGCAATAGCCAATAATTTTTAATCGAGTTACGTGAAAGGTATAGAACCCACACTTGCTCCATGAATACATATCAGATTAATAGATTTTGCTTCGCAATGCAATACAAAAGGGCAATTAATTTTTACTTTGAGTAACGTCATTTATTTTTCAAGTTGTTTCTTCATTTAATTCCTTCCTTGCTTTTAAACATGCATTTTATTTAAATCAATATTGTAATGTAAGAGCTTTTATACAGTCACTTACACTTACTTAATCCTTGCGTATATTTGTGTTTTTGTATGAAGAATTTGGCTTATTAGTTCTGAAAGACTAATAAAAACAATAAAGATTTATTATCGTTTGGTTTTTTTTTTTTATTAAACTCCACAACTACATTTTTTTTTAATATGCTGAATTATGGTCTCTTAAATACAAATGTTTCACTTATTTTTAAAGATGATAACAGTGAATTACGTGCCATTATTGTTAATTAGTTATCAATGCTAAAGATTACCCTTTTCGTACCAAATTTATAAAAAGTTCACTTATGTTACCTTTACATTATTAGTGGATTTATTCCAAGAAATTTTTGGTTGTGTTTTCTTTAAAAAATGTTAGTAGTAGAAAAATAGTCTGCTAGGTCTTACCTAATACCATTGAGTTTATACACATAGAGAAATCATGGGTAAGTTTCAAACTTAGCTCGTTGGATGTCGTTGCTATCGACTAGTTTTTTTTACTCTTTAGCAATTATTCTTGAGTTTTGCAAGAGAAATAAAGGAAAACAAAAACAAATGCAGAAGAATTTTGTTCGGTTCGGTTCAAGTATTTTTCGTTACAGACAAATAGGGAAAAAATTATTAATCGATATGCTCATTTAGCGACATCAATTTCGGTGAGTTTGATACCATCTTGATTCCTTTTTGTGTATAAACTCAATGCTAATACCTAATTCCAAAATTAAATATTTGCAACAGAGCGATGAAATTACGCCACTTGGTGGAAATTAATTGTAGTAAACATTTTACAAAAAATTAAAACAAAACACTTGATGTTTCCACAAATTTTAAATTTTATTAAGTAAAATAAATAAATTAAGCCGACGCGTTTCATCCTATTAGGACATCTTCAGGGCACTAAGTTTAACGTTTCGTATTTATCTAAAATACGACCGGCAGGAAGACAGTGGAGGAGGGTGACGTCTTCAAGAGAACAGCCATGACCAGATGCTTTAATGTGCTGCGAGAGACCCGAAGTAGGATCTTGATGTGTAGAGGCTCTAAGGTGTTCACAGATACTTTTTCCTATTTGTATCGAGGTCTTTCCTATGTAAACTCCATTACATTCATTACATATGACTTTGTAAACACAACTTTTTTAAGAATGTCGACTTTTTGTTTGCATTTGTTGTTAGACAGAGCGTTTTTTAGCGTGAAATTATTGAAGAATGCTGGTCTAACATTAGCGCCTAAAAGTGGTTTTCGTAACATATCCGAAACCTCTGGAATTTATGGAATTTTCCGCCATTGTTTATCATTGTTTTTTAATCCATAGGAAAAATTGACCGGAGCGTTAAACGTCTTGACTTAGTCTGTAGGAGGCATTGAACTAATTTAGCGTCATAACCATTCTTAATCGCAATGTCCTTTATTGTATTAATTCTTAATTAATATTAATTCCTTTCGAAAAATTGGTTGGCTCAGTGCGAACTTAAGAAGACGGTTTAACATCGAGTGAATGGCTGACATTTTTGTATTTAGTGGGTGTGCAGAGGAACTTGGAATGACAAATTTAAACATCCATTTTTTGACAGTAATAAAAAGAATTAATCAATTTATTTGATATTACTTATAGTAAACATATATATCAATATTATGGATGTTGGTTAACAATGGGCAGTAATTGCAACAAATAGAATATCTTTTGTTTTCAGTTTGTTAGTTTGTCATAAAGAAATACATGATAAAGATTTGATATAACAGCCAATATTATAAATTCTTTATTTAATTAAATTGCTCTCATAAACTTTACTTTTAACTTTTACTTTTCAATCCAAGTTAAAATTTCCTTTCATGCTGGATTCAATCACAATAGTCAAATAAGTTATAATCATTGAAAAAACACTCAGCAAAATTTCATTTTTCAAATGAAATAATCCAAAAACATCGAACTGCAATTCTTGAAGACGTAATTGCATTAAAAATCGACCAACCTGTATATTAAATCAATAAACAAATTATCAGGTAAAGAATAAAGACGAATAATTTTATAATAATCTTCTTACACTTTTATCCCATCGGTTATCAATTTCTAAGGACAAGCAATCCCAATTAAGGTATTGGGGAATTTTAGATCTCCTTCTTGTTAAGTCTATCAAAAGAATAAGTAATATTACATCCGAAATGTTGATGTAACAATATACTATTGCTTGCCACGATATTTCTCCCAAAGACGAATAATAAGTAAGAAATATATTATGAATATTAGCAACCGTTGCAATAAGTTGGAAGCAAAACACGCCAAATATATGGAACTGAATATAACTATGAAATTCATTAGTAACATAAAATATTTTGGAATATAATTCTGTACAAGTATCAAGTTCTATAGAAAATCCTTTTTTCTCATGTGTTAAAATCATTCTTTTTGTTTTCATCATTTCAATGCGTTTTACTAATGAATTCATGTGATTTCCTATATTAAGGTACGCTCCCGCAAATATTAGATGAGCCAGCATAATTAAATCCAACAAAAAGTTTAATCCTAACCACTCATAATTTCTTATTATAATAAAAATTATATTTAAAAAATTAGTTTTTTCAATTAATGCGTCTGCTAATTGTTTCACAAACACTAAAACTGTGGATCCATTAGTTAAAATCCGAAATAAAATTATAATATAAAATTCAAAACCAAATAAATTTATATCTCCAGAGATATGTGTTATGTGAATGCATATTTCTATTGTTTTATTGACCAAAATGATAAACTGATTAGGACGAAGAACTTGAGATAGCACACACAATAGAGAGTATATTGAGATAAATATATACTGGAAATATAGTACAATACTGACGTAGAGAACATTTATATCATCGAGTTCAAAGAAAATACTTGGAAAAATTAACGCAAAACCAATAACGACAACGATTTGCAATGTAATTGAACAACAATATGCTTTTAAGGAAAACTTTAAGCGACCATTAAATGTTAAGGAGAAGAATGTCATTCCAAGAAATTTCGAATGTAAATAGAAAATTTTAAAGAACAAATTGGAGTAAAAGTCGTTGCGGTCTATACGTAATGGCATTCTGTAGAAAATTCAGCACTAAATAATGTTTAGTTAAAATTGTGTTATTATAACTGAATGTTGCAAATTGTCATCAAAATGTGATAAATTGCAGTCTTTTATAAAATACCAATAAAGAATATCGAATAATCCAATCATATTTAATCTAGTCATTGCCAACGAATAATAGATAAGCTTTCGCATATATGCAATTCTAAAGTACAATTAGTTTAAGTGTTGGTTCTTTTCCATATATGAATAAAAAAAATGTACACCTTTTCTGTTTTTCACGAATATTTTATTCTTTGTTTAATTCTTTTCATGATAGATATTGGGTGTGTGACACTAACATATTGATATTGTGTGAACGAATATTTTGTGTTAATTCTTTTGAAAGCTGTGTTAATTATAAAAAAGATATATTGTTTTTAAGTGATGTAATATTCTCTTTATGTTAATAAGTTTCTTCCACAAATTTTTCAGTTGTTTTAATCCAAGTCGAAATTTCCTTTCATGCTGGATTCAATTACAATAGTCAAATAAGTTACAATCATTGAAAAAACATTCAACAAAATTTCATTTTTCAACTGAAATATTCCAAAAACATCAAACTGTAATTCTTGAAGGCGTAATTGCATTATAAATCGATCAACCTGTTAATTAAATCAATTAACGAATGTTAAAATGGAAAACTAATAATAATATAACAATTTTCTTACACTTTTGTCCCATTGGCTATCAATATCTGAAGAAAAGCATTCCCAATTAATGTATTGAGGAATTTTAGATCTTCGTTTTGTTAAGTCAACCAAGAGAGTAAGTAATATAAGATCTAAGATGTTGATGGAACAAAAAACTATTGGTTGCCACATTATTACTCCCTGAGACGAATAGTAAGTAAGAAATATATTATGAATGTTAGCAACAGTTGCAAGAAGTTGAGTGAAAAATACTCCAAATATATGAAATTTAAAAAAGTTATGAAATTCGTGAGTAACATAAAATATTTCAGAATATAATTCGGCACAAATATTAAGTTCTATTGAAAATCTTTCTGTCTCATGTGGTAAAGTCATTGTTTGTGCTTTCATTATTTTAATGCGTTTCGCTAATGAACTCATATGATTTCCAATATTCAAGTACACTCCAGCAGATATAAGATGTCCCAGCATTATTAAATCCAATAAATAATTCCATCCAAACCATGCATAATATCCCATTATGACATAAATTATATCCAAAAGATCAATCTCTTTGATTGCGTCTGCTAATTGTTTCACAAAAACTAAAACTATGGATCCATTTGTTGCAATTCGAAACAAAATTATTAAATAAAATTCAAAACCGAATAAATTTAGATCTCCAGAAACATGCGATGTATGAATGAATATGTTTATTGTTTTATTAACCAAAAGAATAAACTCATTATGATGAAGAACTTGAAATAGCACACACATAATAGAGTACACTGGAATCGATACATACTGAACAAATATTAAAATACGAATGTAAAGAACTTTAATATCTTGAAGTCCAAAGAAAACACTTGGTAAAATGAACACAAAACCAATAATGACAATGATTCGTAATATAATTGAACAATTATACACTTTTGAGGAGAACTTTAAACGACCATTTTGTGTTAAGTAGAAAAATGTCATTCCCAGGAATTTCGAATATAAATAGAAAATTTTAAAGAATAAATTGGAGAAAACGTCCTTTCGATCTACTTGCAATGCCATTTTCGTACGTAACTGCAACAAACTCAATTAAGCTTCTTTATATTGTGAAAGAAATACAAATCGTATCAATTAATCAAAAAAAGGTATTTTGAATTATTCTGTAAGCTTTTAGTGTCCACATTACTCAATTGATGTTATCAAAATGTAAAGTATTAGAAGTAATTTCAAAAAAAAAAAAAAAATTGCAGAGATCATTTTAAATCGATTTACGTAAAACGTAGGAGTAGATCCCATACTTCCTGCACCAACACGAACACGTCGAATACAATAAAGTAGCTATATTAGATTCGACATTCCATATGCACTAAAAACGGACTAATATGATAAAAGTTACAATTACGAGGTGAGTTAGGTAACTCAGTTGACCATTCATTTTCAAAACACATACACACACTTTTCAAAAAAACTCTACACATTTAAAAAATGGTCTTGTTTTCTTTTGCGTTTCTCACTTGAATAGCTCCCGAAATTTATTGTAAGCCTCGAAAAAAATGGCGGCACCATCCAATTGTTTTAATCTTTTTTTTTTATTCAATTCGTTTTCATTTTTCAAAAAAATTTTTGATATATTAATGTGACATTTCAAAGAAAATTGATATTCGAAAAATTGAAATTACGGTTGACAAAGTAATATAGTTTCCCCTGATGTTTAACAGAATATAGACGACGAGATGAGGTGAATAGATCGTTCGATCCCCCGTTTAGCAGAATAGGGCTGTATAGTGTATATCTCTTTGAATTTTGCAGCTTATTTGCAAATGTGTTTGCAATGATTTATTGAACATTATCTACATACATGTGTATGTACATTTGCAAGAATGATATTTATTTGGAATATTGCTTTTAAAAAAATTGTTTTTCGTTATAATTAGCAAAAGCGGATTTTAATCATATATTAACGGTGGATAGACATTTTTCAGAAATTTTGTTTGTTCTTCATTTGACCCTTTCAGTAAATTTTTTTTAGTCTCATAGTTTCCTAACAAAACTAACTCGGTTCATTTAAGTCGTGTATTTAATTTTGTTTTAATAAAATAAATAATAAATTGATATGACGCTTGCCACGAGGCTTGCCAGTTGCCATATAAATGAGCCATAATATTTCTGTCTGTGCTCGGCTATAAAAACATGCAGGTGATTTTTATTTTTGAACAATGAAGAAATTGTTAAATGTATTGCCAAATTCAAATCAAATGTTTTTTACGTTTTTGATCAGTTGCGTTGTCAAACATTATTCAATCCAAACACTGTCTAGTTTTATACTCCAAAAGTAATCATTTGTTAAGAAGACATTTTTAGGTTACAAACAAACAAACACTATTTTAAAACAGTTTTGGAACGAAGAAGATTAATTGGCGTGCTATTACACCTTGCTACCTGAGGCGAGATTTTAAGCGAATTCTTCTTTAAAAACTATTCGGTGAGGCAAACGCTATTTCATTGTGATTAGAGAGATAATCTACAATCCACTTTTCCCTCTTTTATATCCATATCGCATAAGAGCATTTTGCATGCAAAGGATGCTCTTGAACAACCAAAAAGTAATGGAGCGAAACGAGTGGATACTTAAATAACGAATATCAAAAAAGAAAAACGGCAAAGAGTCACAGAAAATTCGGACCGAGGCTCACCATCGTCCGTTCACTCGTCGGCTGATCTGTTGTCTCATTATTTTTCTCTTTCACACTTATTGAGTTCAAAAAGAGGTGCGCCTCAAATAGCAAGGTCTAATAGCGTCATCGAAAAAATAACCGATTCTCTTAAGTAAATTTAAAGATTATATTACTTTTCATATATAAACAAAACTTTTATAACGGTATTAAATAAGCGTAGGTTTGAAATAATTGTGCCCTGTGGTAGAGCATTTTGTGACAATAATGAATAAATTGTGTTGCGTAGTATCAAAAACGAAACCTATTGTTAATGCATTCGAGTTTTAAAGGTGTGTCCATACCGAGGAAACATTTCAGAAACATTTACTTTATAAGAAAACATTTCTGAGGTGTTTTTATATTGCTTCTTTGTTCCTCTTTGTTCCTCACAAGAAAAGTCAAAAGTAAACTCACCGCGTTATGGTGAGTTTTTTTCTTCGACTTGGAACAGCTGATTGCGACAGAACACGATAAAGTTTTTAATTTTTCTGTGCAAAATTTATGTGAAAAGTAAATAATTCAATCAAATTTACAAATTTTATAGAAATAAACACCGTATCCGAACTAATACCAGTGAAAAATATGTGTGGTGATGCTAGCTTTTTTGGAGAAAAAACATGGATAGTCGAAGAAAGAATTTACCTATAAAAAAAATGTGATCACCTAGGAATTAATAAAGAAAAGTTCAACAATTCCAAAAAGTTTTTTTTTGATTTGATATTTTTTAATTAAAACAAAAAGTTGCATAACTTAAAAAAAAATGAATAATAAAGAATTCCTTTCGTTTCAACTCACAAACAAAGCAAAAAAAGAAAAAAATCAATTGAAATTCGAGTGCTGTGACCTGCTCTGTAGCAGATCACAATTTCGATTGTTTTTATTACTCTTACAAGTTGTGACTACGGGGAGAATCCGAAAAAGTAACAAAATCAATTTCACCACTTGTTGTGACCTGTGAAGTATCATTAATGTTCGAAAATTGAATGTTTATTGTTGTGAAAATGTAAAGTAGGCAATAAAATTGCGAAATACAAACATTTCGAAAATTTCCTCAAATTTCCACACCAAAAGAAACCTTTTTGAAATGTTTTTTTTTTCAGATTTATTTTGTCTATTCTGTTCAAAGATAGATAATAATATATTATTTACTTCGATTTGCTTATTACCTTGAATATTTTTTCGACGATTGATATGTAATATCTCAATTGGGGTTCCTATGAAACAGTCAAAATAAAATAATGTAAATGAACAAAACTTTTTCTAATGACAAAAATTAATCAACGTATTTTTCCTTTTTTTTAAATTATTAGTCATATTCCCACACACAACTCAACACAAATGTTGGTCATTAAAACTTCCAAATGACCACTGCATTCAACTTAAAGCTGTTTTGCATAATGCTCCGATGGGATAGGGTATTAAAAAAAAGACCTTCTTCATTGTTTTCTTTATGAATAAAGATGTTAGGTATAATGTTCTAGTTTATGAAGAGAGAAAACAAAAACAGTAGGTGTTCACATATGTTAATTGTTAACTGCATCGTTAATAACAATTAAGATTCATTATGAGATACATTATGTGAGAATGTTTTTTCGTTGAGTATTAATTTTTTTTTAAAGCTGTCAAAGGTTTAGAAATATTTAATTTTTCAAAACTAATTTATTTATCGATCCACTTCCAGAAATTAATTATTTTTTTTTTTATTTTTTCAGATTCCCTATCCCTTTAGAAGAAGACCGTTATTTTTAAATAAAGGTAAGTAATCTCCAATGATATTTTTATTTATTCATATCACCATGAATGAGGTCTCCTATGTTCCATCTACGAAATGAACCTTATCATTTCTGATAGACAACAATAAAGGCCGGTCTCAATACCTTGAACTTTCTAGAGCACAAAGTCCCGCACACAAATCGAATCTCATCAGTTCCCCTCGTCATGGACTTGTAACACTCATACATTTTGTTTTATTAATTTAATCCAATTATACTCTCTTGTCCAACAAGTGACCAACTCCGAGACACCGAAACAGGTGAACGAATTCTATGCAATGCGCTAATACCATAGACCACGTCTCGTCGCAACGCCTTGACAATTTCCAGACCATTGGCTTCCATCGGCCAGTGCTGCGCTCATGGTTGTAATGCTCTCTCTCGTTATTAAAGCCACCATTTGCTCGCTCATATATAATATGAACCGAGTATAATGTTATATAACAATTTAATCATAAAAATAATAACAATGTTTCTTAAAACTTGCTTTGGTGTGGTCACTGATAATGGTCAACTATGGATTCCGTTGCAATTGTGGATGATGCCCCTCGTCAATCTTGTGTTAGCAAACGGTGCAGACATTTTGTCACGCAAGTTATACTCAGTGTGGCGCAGAGCCGCGATAGATTTGCTTGGATACCACAGTGGAATGCGAACCGAACAGCAAAACAATATAATGATAGTGATGATTCGTGAAAAGTGGATCATGAAGCTGTACTGGTTGTTTATTGTTGTTGTTACAGTTTGTGAGTTATGTATATGTTGGAAGAAGTCTTGTGGCTGTTAAAAGATACTATCCACTATAATGGAGCATATCGGACAATAATTATTGGGTTATGTGCACACAGGTAATGTGCGCGTTCAATGTGAGCCTCTCTCTAAAGCCAGCCATTCAAAACCAGTTCGTATAAACTAATCATGACCGTAATGGGTTTTGTAATAATAATAATTTTGTAATATGTGAACAAACATAAAAGGGCATTGATTAAAAGTTACAGAAAAAAAAGTAAGGTAGAATTTTTTGGACATGCGAACTTAAGTGGAGCCTTTTGAAGGTTATTATGCTGCCTTAGGCATTAACGTTGTTCTTTAAAGAATTTTAAATAATATTGAATTTTATTAAAATTATTTTGGCTTTGAATAATTGAGCAAAACCATAATCATACAACTGAACTCATGCGTTTAATAAACAATAACATGTTTTAAAAATGATAAAGAAACTATATAACCGCGTTTTGTTCACCGTTTAATTAACTTTCGGCATTGAAGATGGAAATTTTATAGGAAGTTTGATATTAATGAAAATGGCATAAGAGTATTTTGGATTTTATCAGTCACGGGACGAGATTTCGTCCTTGTCCCAACGCAACTAGGCATATTCCTTGTTAAAAACGTTTGCAAATATATTCTAGAATAAAGGTTATTTAAATTGAACTTGTAATAAAGTAGCAAATCATAATTATAAGACAAACTATTAACACCTTGTTAATACCATCTCTTCTTAATTGACTATTGACATTGATAAATGCTATCGTTTGGATAACATAACGAGTTCATCAAAGCGATCAACTCTGTTCTTAAAAATATTAAAAGGTTATAATTAACAATGAAAATGTTTTTTAAATGAATTAATATACCTATTTTGTTATTTCATCAAAAAAGTTTGTTAATACAAGAAAATTCTACATTAAAATTAATAAAAAGATTTTTTTTTTCAAGAAAGAATTTCATTAAACCAATCAACTCTGTTGTCAAATTGTCACAGTAAGAAATTTTATTTAATCAGTTGACTCGTTTTATTACTTCAACAAAAAAGTTATTCAAACAGCAAAATAGTACATTAAAATCATAAAATATTAATTGATTTCCTTAGGATAAGCATTAAGTTCATTAAATCAATCAAAGGGTTCATTAAACTAAAGAACAAAGTTAAATGCTTTAATTAACGAGCTTACTAAGTCATTCAACTTATTTTGTTATAGGTCTGAGAAGTAGTACGTTGAAGTTAATCAAAAGATTTATTAATTAAGTTGTGATATCAAAAGCAGTTTATAAAAGCAATACAATCTGTTCACTAAGTTAGTAAAAAAATTTATTAATTTTATTAAAATGTTTAATTACATCAACAAAAAAAATTATTCCGTCACCGAATATTATCATTGGAATGAGGTAATTTTTAATAGATATGATTTCTGAACTCAGATCAATGTCAGTTTGAGTTGAGATTATGTATTTTAATATGGCAAAAGTTGTTTTTTAAATTTAAAATTTCTTGCTCCAGTAAAGTTTTTTTAAAAATAATGTTATTTTGAATTCCTGCCATATAGCCATTACTCCTATAGTTCTTAGTTTTCCAATACACCCTTCATTCTACGGGAACTATTTATGAATTGCTTCATGGTAATGTTTCATTTCATTTGTCTGATCTTCTAAAATTCAAAGAATTATACTCCTCTCAGGTCTGGTTTCTTATTAAGCGTCCCACAGATGATAAGATCGCAGATACCCATCGAGATACTTTTACAATTTTATGAACAGTTTTAACTTCTTACACTATTAAAAGTTTGGTGTCTCTGCTGTCTCCATGGAAGCGAAAAATATTCTTTCCATTTGCTTACCAGATGTTCAATTTGTATCGAAATAAAATGAAACGCAAACTATGTAAAATATGATGAGGATGTCTATTTTTTTCCAAAAACTTCTTAAGCAGGTGCCAGGTCCATACAATTGTCTTGAAATTCCTTCTTTTTCTACACGGATTTCCTAAATTTTCTAAAAAAAAACCAGATGATACAAAATCAAAGATTTAAAGTCTCTCAAAATCTTTTTTTTACTATGATTTTTGTTTATAGCATTAGACCTGTCTTGGATTTGAAATTAGTGTTAGGTAATCTGTTCAGACTACAAGACCCCTGGAACCATCCAGTACACTCTTAGGGCATCATTCACAAACTAGTTCCCTAACCAGTTTTAAATAGTCAATCAAACCACCACTAAAATTAAATCAAATAAAATGCGTTATGAGGCCGAAACGTTGCATATTAGTGCTACTGCTAATTAATTTTTTTGGGAACAGTGTTTTCAGAGTTGTAAAATTCAACTACAAGTAAACAAATAGATATGTGAATTGTGTGTCCCCTCTTCAATGTTATGCAAATAATATTGTGTTTGACCTGGAGCCTGCTCAAACACAATATTTAATCAGAAAATACTGGTATCAGAGTTCATCAATCTGTTTGACCATATCATACAGGATCAAGATATTCATCGCAACCCGAGTATTAGATTATACTTATATTCATCATCGCTCAGCAGTGGTGCTCAAAATCTACCTCAATTAATTAATTGATGACACAATCTGATTAAAGGCCACCGGATATTTAATATATAAGCCCCTGAAAGATAGTAAGCCATTATTCTTATTTACCTTCATGCCCTTTAAAATAGGATATACATATGGGAACAACACATATTGGTGTTCAAACAACATAAAGTTCTTACCGGACACATGAGAGGAAGACTGACACTGACATTACCATAAAATCATTAAATATTAATTTGGCAAAACAGTTTTTATTTAATCTATTGACCAACTTCAACGTTTAATTGTTTTAATACAAAAAAAGAATATTCATATATACTGAAAGATATCTTAAAAAAGTTAAGCTACAAAATAAAGTTTGTTTTATTTTCCCACACACATTCAGACCAAAGATACCGCTAACAATTCCAATAGTTCACACGACTTCAAAGAACCCCATCCAATGTGAGCTCTTGTCCAAAGAAGCTTCCTCATCTTTAAAATAATTACCAACTAATTTCCTTAATAAGTTATCGTAACAAGAAGGAAGCAACAAAAAAAAAAAAGCAAATAAACACACAAAGTATACAACAACAAAGTAAATACACAAAATCGTGGTAAACGAAATTGGAACAACGACCTAAGTACATACACATCTTCTGTTGTAGACTTACTACTGTCTTACCTTCATCTCTGCAGTCATGGGTGCTCTAAAATGGGTCACTAAAACAATTTAACTTTTTTTTTTTTTAAATCTTAAATTAATAAATTTTATACTTTTGATTTTTTTCTGTAACGCAATCCTATTTGTCGAGCCATTTTTATATTGGTGGATACCTTGAAAAGATGTTATTACATTTATACCCATGTTTGGTTTTATGAGTTCACATTATCGATCAATATCTTTGATCTTTCTTGATCTTTGAAAAAAATACAAAAAACCTTTAAAACCATAGAGGAAACTTTTCTTTTCCTTCGACTAAACCGTCAACACATTCTCCGCAAAAAAAGAAAAAAATACAAATATTAAAGTTTAACATTGGAACGATTAAGTGCTTAAAACCTCACCAGAATCACACACACAACCCACTCCTTTTTTTTTTTTGAATGTAGTGAATTTGAGTGGTGTTAAGGTTATTCTACCACGAATCCTGTATATCCGCCCGCCATCATCATCATGAGCATGAGCACGAAACTCTTGTTAGATTTTATTTTACGAGGACATTACCAAGAAACGGGGAAGTTGTTATCTTTTCAGCAAAAGTTCTGCAAAATGTTCAATCGGGTTACACATTTGCTCCATGCTTTTCCAGGAGAACAACAGTTGCTCGAGATGCATTTTTCGTTTTGGTTGTGGCTAATTTTTGTGGTAAATTGGCGGTGATGCAGTTTGGATTTGTTTGAAGTTAAGAGTCATCATCTTTTTCAATTATTTCGAGCATGTTTTTTTTTCAAGCGTTATGGATTTAAATGATGTTTTGAATGAGAGATTATGTACGTGATGGAAAACGGGACTGCTGCACTCTGGGCGGTTTTTATGACTGAAAATAATTAGAAGAAATGTTGGGTTATTTTTATTTTTTAATGTAAACCGTTTGGTGTTGATTGTTTGAGAATTGCCATACTTGAGATTTAAGAAAACCATACAAAAATCCCAATACTTTAATACTAGAATAATCTACTCCCCATACTTTGCAATTAAAGTAAAAAATAATAAACTTCTAAAATGAGGATTAAAATATTGCATCTCGTTAAAGATACAGATGTTTATCTTGATAAACAACTTTCATACAAAGTTATTCTAACAGATCATTTAAAGAACTTGAAATCTTATATATTCCACCACCACAATCTACAAACTATTAACATTAACTGTTGAAATATTTTCAATTAGCACAAGAATATTAGCAATGCCATCAAACAGAACAATTAATGCGTTATCCTAGTTTAATTTATGTTCTTTCTCCTCCTAGAGGATTGCACTCGTGCTGACTTTAACATTTGTTTTACTTTCTATACTGAATTCTTTCTAAATTGGCTACCGCATCGAAGAGCTATAATATATCAATCTTTAAGTGCGTTGCGTACTATAGGAACGCGGTTAGTGTAACGCACAAGCACAACGCATGGATGCGGATGCAGCTAAAGCATTTGTTTTGTTACCTCTTGGCTTTTTTTTTGTTCGTAATGTTTTCACCTGTCAATAAGATGACAGGCATTTCAAGTGAATCCATTAAAATACTAACAATCGTATGTGTAAAATGTATGCAAACAAAATTTAGCTTTTACTTTTAGCTCGTTATTATGTTGAGTTTGAGTTGTATTGCTTCTAATATTTTAAAGTATTTATACATATATTGAAATATGACTTACAAAATTAAAGTTTCACTAATTTTTTTAGCATTGAGTTTAAGTTTCAAACTTTGCTCGTAGGATGTCTCATTACTATCGACTTGTTTTTTTGTTTACTCTTGTAGCAATTATTCTTGAGTTAAGAATCCAAAAAATAGAGAAAAACAAATAGAAATGTAGGTAGAAGAATTTAGTTCGGTTCGGTTTGAGTGTTTTTGGTTACAGGGAATTATTGCAATAATAAATACTCGGCATGTTCATTTAGCGACATCTACTTCGGAGAGTTTGAAAACATCTTAATTTCTCTATGTGTATAAACTCAATGGTTTTAGTCACTTAGTCACTTTAGAACATGATCAACAATTCAGAAAGAAATTAATATCTGAAGTTGTAACTAAGGATGAAAGATTAATTAAGTGATTAAGAAATTAATTAACCTTATTCATAATCTTCTCTTTAAAAACGATGTTGGCGATATTTACTATTCAACAGTATTGCTTAACAATAGGTATTCAATACCAGCAAGGTCTTCCAGGTAGACTTCAGTTAATTATTCTACCCGCCTAGTAATGTTCAGTGTCTGACGTCATTTTGCGTTGGAATAATATTTCAAAGAACATTGCATTAATCTTGAAGAGCCAACGAAAACTTCTTTAAACTTTATACTTCGAAATCCGTCAATGTTTGGCATTTCTGGTGCCAATGTGTAGCATCTTCCAATTTTCTTTTCAATTTCGGGTTGTGATTTCCAACGTCGTTATCCTTTCAATGTAATTTCCGGACATTTGATATCGCCATCAAAATGTCATTAATAATATACTAATAATTATACTAGCACGATATTTAAACTTATTAATTGCTGTTCATTATTTTAATTTAGATAACGGTCTGGAATAGGACTCGGTTGATCTTAAACATATAAGCCAGCAGAACTTCAATAATTTGCCAATCTAATCAGAAAAAATAAGATGAAGTTCTTAGAAGTAAGCAACTTAATGTTAAATCGTGAAATTATACCTAAAGTGATATTTCACAAGAACTCATTTGCAAGTTCTTGAGGGAAAAAAATTTGGAATAACTAATACTATACAAAGATTTTAGTTTTTCTGAATTTTCTCGAAAACGGCTCTAACCATTTTGGAAATACTTAATGAACTTTATATTTTCAGTGCTTTGAATATAACTGTATTTTATTATACAAAGGAGACTGACAAGATTTTGGGTTTGATGGATTTGTATTGGAATAAGAAAGGAAAAATTTAATGAATTTTTGACTTTTTATGTAAATTGACTTTTCTAAAATAAATAGTTTTTCAACAAAAGTTTTTTGGAACATTTATGTGATTTTAAGAATCATAACAAATATAGTGCGATAATTTTTTGTTTTCTTAATACGAAAAAAAAGACAACAAGTAGAAGCAATTAAATATGATTAAAAACAAAAGAGCTGACGTTCGAACTTTTTCTTAATTAAGATACCAAATAATGCTGATCTGCAGCGTCTGAAATGAAAACATTTTTCTCCTAAATTGAGTTGTAAATTAAATAAAGAAGCTTCTGTTTTAAATTTGGTAAAAGCTTCATGATGATTTTAAGACTCATTAATCAAATCAATAGAATTATCTTTGCTTGTGTAATATTACCCTCCAGCATATAATTAGCAAATTTTTCACACTTACCTAAAGCTATTTTTATATTAAAAAGTATTTAATTATTGTAGATAGTATAAAAGATTACATTTAGTTAGGTATAATTATTTCCATCAAATTTGTGTAAATAATGAAACACTTAAAATCAGTTTCGCTATTTTTGTGTTGAAAATTAATTCAAATATTATTATTTCCACTTTTGATATGAATAAATTTATATTGTGTTTAAACATACATCCCTAGGCAAATACACTCCTTAAGTAAATAACCAAAGAAGATTTATCAATAAACCTTATTTTTTTTTTTTACACTCATATTCTTAATCATTTCACATTCACCCATAAACCTGCGTAAGAAGGCATTTACTCCTTTCGATTTTACATTTTATTCATGATCTTCTTAATAGAAATTTCATTTTTTTCTCGCATTTAGGAAGTTCAAAGTTTCTATTTCATGGGAACTATCCTTAAACCATTTTTACTGCAAAAAAAAAAAAACAATTGGTAAAAGTGTCTTTGCGGCATAAAGTATAAAAACAAAAGCAAAAAACGGATTCTTAAACTAAATTGCCATAAAATATGCAACAATCATGTCACCCCAATCCATGGGGTATCCAGCACGAATCCCACAAAAAGTAAGTAGTTCAAAAGATGCATACACAAATCCCCATCAGTATAAGAGATTGCTGCTGCTGTTTCTTCCTTACCTTCTTTTTGCTTGATTCAGTCAGCTCACTGTATGACCTTCTTATACTGGCACTGACACTTACTCCACTCAGCATGGGATCCAAATATATAAATAAAGCCTTTCCTTCTTAGGAAATAGCAAAGATTTCAATAAATTATGCCCGCCAAGTTGAATGTTGAAAAGTCTTCTTTTTTTTCGCGAGAAGCTGCAAAAAGTTAGACACCAAAGAACTCGTATATTGGTATGGTATATTTTTGAAGAGCTCGAGGAGGCACTTTGGCATTGATACCACCAGTTCCACATCCAAATACAGACGCAGCAGACAACAACTTGGAGAAGGTGACAGCTAGCCTCGAGTGAGGGTTACAAATGCCTGCTGCCACTAATATCACCGTTCACTAAATAGGTTATTAGAACTTGTGACAATGTGTTGGCAAAAAAATGGAGGTCTCTGTTGTTTTTTTTTTTTCGGTATATTTCTTTGCGTGTCTATTTTTCTGTCTGTCTGTCTGGTTGTAGGCCGATTTGATGGAAAGGAAAGGTGTTGTTCGACTATGATTCTATTCAACTGATTATGAATTAGTCATTTCAGGTTTATTGTTATATGGTGTTCTTTTTGGTACACGTGCATACTTGTTAGCCCACGCCATACAGCATGCAATTCTGTTTCTCTATGGCAACAGGAAATGATAAACTTTGTTGTTTTTTTTTTTTTATTGTGTGGTTTATACTTGCGTGCGGTCTAATGATTTGATTGTAACTACTTTGGTAAAGAGGCTATTGTAACTGGTTGGAAGACTATACTGCTTTGGGTAGTAATTTTATTTATTGAATTTATATGGACTTCCTTATACGATTAGCGGTATAGCTTTGTGTATCATATATAATTTGTATATCTTATCACTTAATCAGGGTACTACCGCAACTTGGATATTAAGGAAACTAATAAAGAAAAGATTTATAAAGTAATTTCCTCTGGCTTAGATATAAAAGATATAACATGAACGCCATCTGAACTCTTAAACAATTTAAAAGATACAATTTAATATACATAAGTGAAAGTGGATTGATAAATAGCATGCTGAAGTAATATATCATTGAAGAATTGATTCGCATACAAAATAAGTTTTAATAGTCTTTAACTAAGTAGTTCAACAAGTAAAAAATTAAACAGAGTATATAGATTCTTTCGCTCATAAGATTATATTGGAGAAAAACGCAGACAAAAGGTCTTCAATAAATTCAAACTTTCAATAAGATTTTTGTAAACTCTGCTATACCTATGCTACCTATGATTCTATTCGGTTGAGCCGATATTATCTGCTTCAGTCAAAACCATGAATCTATTTTTTTCCATTTCTATAAAGTTTCTCTAAAGTGTCCAGTTATATAGTGTTAGGTCTGGCAATGCATTTATTTGCCATGTAACACATAATAATATAACTAAATGCCTCTATTTTATTTGTGGTTACTTTTATAAAAGATAAAAGGTGGTTTTTAAATAGTATAGGCGAATGATCCATTCCGGGCTCTCCTACTTTACTTTTGGTATAAAATTTATTAGCATGAAAGATTCTTCAAAATATTATCTTAATATATTGTTTGTTCAAATTTCTTGAATTTCTTGGAGAAGACAAAGACCAACTTTATTATTTCTTACTAACGGTTTTTGTTGGAGGAACTGCAGAATTTGTCCAAATACTTCCGAGGATTTGTCTTTAAGACTATTCGACTGTTGTCTTGAAATACAGCAAATATCATTTTTTTGTTCTGTTTCCATTATTCCAATTAAGCTGTACTGTGGATCTAGTTTCATTCTACCGCTTCGGAACCACGGTAGGATTCTTTTGGTGCTAGAGGGATCGATTTGGTGATTCATTGTCAATAAAACCCACACAGTAAACTTTCGGTGCTCTAGCTCTATACAAATAACTATATTTCAAATCAACTGTAAAAGTATGGAGTAAAGATCACATTGACAGTGAACATGTTGTTTAAGCGGCGTCTTCTTAAACTGTTGTTTATCATTCAGTCACTTAAGCCAAATTACCATGGCTGTTACTCGATTGAGCAGCAATTGCTCTCAGCATAACTGCTTTTGACTGTAAACCTCGACCTTTCCATACTGGAAAACATTATATCTGTTATTTTTTTCTGAAGAAACTGAGTGTGAATTATAATAAGACAACGATAAAAATAATTTTACATTTTATTTTATACAGACAATTCTCACTAGTTTTCCTATCCAGGATTGATGGTTATTTGTCAATGACTATTATTTAGTAACGGGCGTAAAAATACAGTGGCACCGACCGTTTACTTTTAAGAGCGCACTACTTTTGTGGTAACTTTTGTTTCGGATTTATTCCTTTATCAATATAATTACTTCGGAGAGCCAAGTTTCGTTGCATGACACAATAACTAGCCTAAATCCGAAAAAAGATTTTTCATATAGAAAAACGTTTGTAGTGCATTTTAAAGGAAACTGTCCTGTCTGCCAGACTTTTCATACGTTTTCACAAAATTTGTTTGTTATTATTTTTATTATTATTATTTATTTAATATTAACAAACAAAAAAAAAAAAAAAAAAAAAAACTGGGCCGAAGACTGTAAACATCTACCCCTCCCATTTAGTAAACCTTTAACCTGTTAATTTTCCTTAAAGAAACTAAGTGGGAATCATAAAACACAAACGGAAAAGTGCCTTGATTATTTTACAGTAAATTCACATTTGTTTCTCAACTTGGATTTATGGTTCTTTGTCAATGACAATAATTCAAAGGTGCTGGTTTAAATACAGTGGTACCGTTTACTTTTATGGGGGTACTAATTTTCTAATATTTTTTGTACTGGATTCATTGATTTTTTAAAACAACTTAGGGGGGTTGGCAATCTTTGTTACAATACACAATAATTAGTCGGGCTCAGAAAAAAGATATTACTTAGAAAAACGTCTCATGGCCAGTTTCTCCGAACACTTTTAAATATTTATTGGTTTGTTAAATCTTAGAATGGCATTTTTCAATTTCACCAACCACTTTCAGTTTTAAAAGAGACAATAAACTTAAGTCCCATTTTGTTCCAAATAAATTTTAAAGGCGTCTTAAAACTGCAAGACAAAGAGAACGTTGAAATTTTTCGATTGATATGCTCTCATCTCGTTTGCTCTAATGAAAGAGACCCATGTGTGGTGAATAAAAATCCAGGGCTGGCATCAAGTTTCCTTATTTTTAATAATTCACTCCTAATGGTGGTGCACACTATTTTAAGTTAAAATGCCAATAAATTTTATTACTCAGTTAACTAAAATGCTTTTAGGTGTATTTTGGTGAAACTGGGCATTATAAAACTTTTCTCATTTTACAAACTGAAAGGCACCATAGTGTGTATCTTTTTTCATAGTGTAGTGTCCGATTTTGCAAATCTTTTCACGAATAAAAAAAAAATGCGGGTGATTTTGGAAAGAGGAGTTCGAGTGGACTGGAGGTGGTGTGTATTTGAAAGCAATTTGATGAAACCTTTATTTATTTGATTACTTCTTCTAAAATTTGCTGGCCCGAGCTTTATGTCAGTAATAATGTAACGCTTTATTGTTTGTGATTGTGATTTTCGATCGTATTTCTAGGGTTGGTGAGTTAGTTGAAAATAAAGAAACAAACTAAAAGGCAAGTAAGACAAGGAAGTACTTTCTACATCCAATAAGTTCAACTCGAACATCGACAATTAAGAGTTAGATAAATATATAGATAGACAATGTATTTGTATTTTTCTCAGTTCTTTTTACCGTACCTAACAATTTGTAGTCATTTAATCATTTCAATTTATCAACATGTATGCAAATTGCATACCGGTGTTTGATATAAAAATGCCATCAAAAGCCATAGTGTCCTTTACGAATGTTTGTCTCCCCAAAAAAGGCGTTTCGATCTCATCCTCTACCATGCGGCTCGCCTCCAATTAAAATTTTCTAATTAACCACAACGATAAGAAAAATATATTTACCCACCTCTCTATAGAAAGACTGAATAAGCTATTTGAATACACTACTCCTGTTATCACAAAACAGTTCATGGCTGGTTTTACCATATGTTTGAATAATTGAACGGGAATTAGAAGTTTCTTAAAGCTATTATCTATCTTCAGAGAGAAAGAACTACCACCGTCCATCGTGGCATGAAAATGAAGACACATTTTACAGCTATATAGCCACAGGTTACTCCATGAAGAAGATGAAATGTTCGCGATTTAGATTCATGTTCTCTGAGGTGGCTGCAGTTTGTTAACAGCAACAACAACAAAAATTCTAAATAATTGTAGCGCACATCAGGGCAGCATCGGCGGCACGTATTTTTACAATGTCAATCGACGAATGCCATATCTTAGAATAAACATAAAAAAAAACCGTTCTAACCGGGTTGTAATTCAATTTCAATTTACAGCTAAATCAAGTTACTGTTTTCGAAACAGAATCAATAAAATGTTGCATTTCAGAAACATAATTTTGATTTAAATAAAAAAGGTTCTGGGAAAATTTATGACACACATTTTTCGAAATATGTAAATTGAGGTCTCAAAATTTATCATGAAAATCAAAGAAACCTTCAAGGATATCATCACGTAATAAATTGAAATATAGTCTTGCATTGGGTTTAGACAGAAAATAGAGTCATGATTTTCTTAACAATTCTCCTTCTTGTCTTTACCTTGATAGAGTCTCGCAGGTTGTTTCCATTACTTCCTTTTGCAAGAAAATTCCAATTGAATTAAGTCTTATTGCTTCAGATGAGTTAGTATCTATATATACAGTGGAAATTATATAACGAAGCGTGGCTACGAAATTGCATCGCTTGTTCTTCGGTTTCCTTTGTTGGTAATTGTCTGGAGGAACTTTTTTTTTGTGTGCTTTTTAAAGAAGAAACTAATTAAATTAGGAATTTTTATGTAACATAATTATGTCATCGTTGAGAACAACCAAAGTTGCAACAGGTTGTTTTCATGTGAAGATGGTCATTGACTTGATGATGAGGAGCGACAGATAGGGGCATTTAATTGCAGAGGATGCTGGCACAATGTTAAGGGATATTTACAGTTAGATTGTAACATGCACACTATTAAAGAAAGCAGCATATGGTTATATAAAGTCAGTGATTGAGCAGTAAATTTATGTTGATAATTATAATATGCGGATATCGCATGGAAGTACATATACGTATATAGTGAAGGTCTGATCTTGGTTTTTTGTAAAGATTTTCTGTTTTTGAAATACAACCTTAAATTGTGGTATCTCAGCTGGAAGCCATTATACTTCTTTGAGCTTTGGTCGGGATATATCATTTCTTAAGATATTTCTTAGAATTAAAAAGTGTCTTCCATAGATATATTCAACCAAAATCACTCATTTAGTGGACACTTTCCATAGTTTCGATGACCACTTTGACCGATCAATTCTTTCACTCTTGGTAGACAGTTGCTTAAGGAAATCTTTATAAAAGAATTCTTGAGCGGTCAATTCGGATCACTTTGCCGTCTAGTGCAAATCGACAAAACGGGGCAACAGGTCACATGGGAAATGGTCTTGGACTATCAACAGTTTGTGAAGAAACATCTATAAGCCTTTTACAAAAATTAGCATGACCAATTGTGTGTCGCGTCAAGGTTTTTTTACTGACATTTCTTCTCTTCACGTGTTGTTGTTTTTAACGCTTTTAGGCAAATTTCTAAGCACGTAAGTGTTTAACCAGTGGTAATATAAGGTCGAGTGATAAGCGCCCACATTCGTTTTGAACCAAGACTACAGCCGAACTATTACCAACAAAAATTGTCACGAATATTCCGTAATGTACAGGAGTACCTAAAGATATAGCGTTCAGTGATTTTCCGATATGTATTCTGTTCCTGTTTTATAGTTATTCCACAAATATCAAAACGAAATCAATAGTTTCCTCCATTGGTATCAGCTTTCAGCAGTAAAGTATTTTCCAACAGGGTGATCAATTTTTAACTCCGAGCCCATCCAAAATTACCATTGTATAGATGGCTTCAAGTGGATCCATAGTTTTGGTTGGATTTTCGAAAAGTGGAAATGGAAACGACCCAGAGCCAAAAATAACTGTTCAAAAGGAAGTAAAATTTTTGTCAAGCCTATTAATTTATATGTTGTAAAATATTTCAAAATGGATTGGCTTGATGGCTCGATCATTTTAAGCCACTCAAATGAATCGAGGTGAAAATGTTTTTATTTGTGTTATTGTTAATCAGTTATATTGGCTGGACAAAGATTTGGCTCCGTCGCGTCGTGTGTTGCCAATTATTTTTGACAGAGGCCAAATGGCTCCGAGCAAAATATGGCTCCATCGTTTATGGCCAGATTTAGATTTTCTGAAAATAATTTATCTAACCAACATTTCAGCCAAGGGAAAGGTGACCCCGTCTAATGAGTTGATCATCAGTGACGACAATACTATTTTTTGGCCGCAACTGAAGCATTATCGCACAAGCAGAAAATGACCAACTGGCAACGATTTTCATCAAGCTTTTGCTTACAATTCAAACTTCGTTTTCACCAAATTGTATATCTATCAGTAGATTAATAATAGTAGCGTTCCAATCTAGTACTTGGTTATATTCTTATGTTGGCTTTGATCACTTGGCCAAGTACATTTTTGAAGGAAATTGATACGTTTATCATTTCAATTTCTATATCGTCTATCAGAAAAAGTTATTTTAATGTTAAAATTTTTTTAAAATTTATTAAAGAAGGATTAGTTGAACTAATGATATGGTTTGTCAATATAATATTAACATGTTAATTGAAATTAATAAACAGAATCTTTATCTACACAAGAAACATCATTATTTCAATAAAAACAATTATTAAATTAATAAACAAATTGTTGATTTCAGAGTTCTGTAATTAAATAAAAGTTCATTATAAAAATCAACTCAATTATTTAAATAAATTTTTTGTTCCATTCCAATAAAGTATGAATTTGTTGAAGGAATAAACAAATTCATCAATGTAGTTATTAACTAAACATTCTAGAATTTTATTAAACTTTTAAACTACTTTTCAGAAATTATTTTAGTAATATTTATTATTAAAAGAAAATAATATTTTTTCTTTTAAGTATTCTCGTTTTTATTGCTTTGATATCGATTTTTTTTTATAAATCCTCACATTAACTTCCAAACAAAAAAAAATTCTGCTATGAATCACATCCCGCGCTCTGGAATTCATTCATTCTTCATTCCCAGACACTCTTGAATGTCTTGATAAACTCGTAGATGAACGGTATTCTCAACAACTTCAATGTAATTAGCTAGAAATGCTTTTATAACGACTTATAGAACAAACTTTCATTCACACTGCTTATGGTCAGTCATTGTCGCATTTCAATGCCCATAATTAGCTTCTGGTGGTACATGATGCTTTTCGAACTAACCACAAGTTACAACATCAACATTGTTCACATAATTGATAAGATGTGTTTGATTTGCTGTTGTTTCGCTAGCTTGATATGGTCGTATCTTTGAGTCTTTGAGTTGAGTGTTGTCTCACCGTATAAACTCAGACCACAAATGTCCAACATATCACACGATTTTTGTTTTTTTTTGTTCGATATTGAAGTTTAATGGCGCTACAAAAGAAGACGTTTTATTTGGAATGCTTTATTCAGCTTTTAACTGGCTGCTTCTCTTCATAGCCGATGAACATATCTCCAACTATCAATCTGGAATTTTTGCCTGATAAAGTGTATTTTTTGGTTGTTTATCCTACATAACCAGATGATGTCTTCAAATATGGTCTAATAGACATTCTTAATATATATGTATGCAATTAGGTATCTCGATGGGAAGTTAGCTCTGCATGCTCCAGATTTTGCTTAAGTTCACGCACCAAATTCAATTATTTCTAAGAAAACAGTTTCGCACCACCAAATTGCGATTACACTGTCCGGTAAAACTCATCTCAAGCTCAATTTAAGATCGTCTCCCATGGTTAACTATAGTTTTTACCACCATTTAGTACCTACAATGCGGCCTAAATTCAGTGTGCCAAATCCATACATCACTTCTGAAGTTCACTTGACCGAGTTCCATTTCATGGTCAATCTCGGAAGTCTTTACCGGAAAAATTTCACTTAGTCCGAACAAAAAAGTGTTCTTTTAACAAAAGATGATGACGAGCCAAGCCAGTCGTTTCGTCAGCCCATCCATCATAAGCCATTTTTTTATGGTTTAGAAAATTACCATTCGTGCCGAGTTCTTTTCTCATTCTATTTTCAACTTTTTTGGTTCGAAGAGATATTTTTGCTAATTAATTGCAGTTTTATGCAAAATTAAAAATCATGAGAAAGACGTGTCAAAAAAGGTAGCTGCCCGACGCGCCACCAACAGCGCCAACATGAAGAGCCATAAGTAATTAGTGATTTTTTGTTGTTTATTCTTTTGCTCACCAGAGAGCAGCCACAGCTCTCATTCATCATCTGCTGATTAGAAATTTTTCCGCAATGTAATTTAATCGTTACTATGGTTCGGTGGCGTTAGCCGACTGACGACTGACGTGACGACTGACGAGTGCGACGACGACAACAAGACACAACACACGATCTCAGACGATGATGATGATAATGATGATGATATGGGAATGAGATCGTCTAGCTCTGCTCTGATTGCCTCATACCATGGAGATATGATTAATTATTTATGCAATTTTATTAATTGAGTTACATATGTCATATCATACTAATGACTTCACTCAATTGTGTTTTTTCTTTGCAGATTTTATAATGTTTCAACGTAAGCATGTTATGTTGTTGATGCTGGTATTGATCGTGAGTTCAGCGACAGCAGCGAAAAAAACACGTCGGCCTGTTAAGCCGGCGAAAACATTTCCCCGGACTAATGTAACACCTTCGCCAGCTCCAATTGTATCACCTGCTCCAGTTCCAGTGACTGATAATATTGCCGAAGAGTCATATCAATCGATGTCGGTTGTTGCTCCGAGTGGAGCAGCCATTGAAGGAGAATTACCAAAGCCTTTGGCAGCCATGAATGCAGATGCTTCGTCAGAGTCGAAGACTGAAAAACCTACAGTAAGTCCAGTGGGTATGGCCGAGGAGGAATGTGATCCTGATATGATTGGATTTGAAATTATCACAGGGTAAGTAAAAAATAGAAAAATGTTATTTATTTTTCATTTCAAATATTACTGCTGGCGAAAAGTTGATTTCAAAACAAAAACGATATAGGGAGTGTGGTTTTAAACGCATCCACTCGTACTCTATTTCCTGTGATACTATTTTGGTGTCGTTGGCACTTTAAATTTGTTGGAAAATGATCGTTTCAAGGTCTTAGCGATAGTGTAGAGAACTAAACATCGCAGTTTGACCTTGCAACAATTAGTTGTGAATGATGAGAATTAGAGAAAAAAAAACAAAAATTGCACTTTCATTCAGCCACTTAAAATCGCGGTGTTGTCTGCAATTGAAACGTCAAAGTTACATATATTGGGATCAGAAATTCCAAGAAACAAATTCCCGAGCGAAAGGTTGTTCACATCACAACGAAATAGGAGTTTATAAATAATATAAACATTTCTGAATGGTTTGTGCTTTTGAATCCATTAAAATTGAAATGTTTCTTAAACGGAATTAAATCAAAGGCGTGTTTGCATCGAAGGAGTTTTTGCTGTGACTTAAAATTAAATTTTTCAAAGCAAACAAAAATTCTTTTATTTTTTTAATGTTTTTGAATCTATTGACATCCTAGCCAATCTTCGAACGAATTTTTGTCTAGAGCCGAAACTAAAAGTCAACATTTCACCAACTTCCAGGCGATTTCGGTCTGCATATTTATACCCTACCCAACTTTCGATTTAATTTGATATGATTGTATAAAATATAAAATATATATTTTAAAATACAAACAGTACCAAATTTGATATGTCAAAAGAGAAACAAAAAAAAATCTATTTTCCCAGATTTTATAACAATAATTACAGGAAAAAAAATTACTTAAGCCGTGTGCCGACTGATGTGTTTAAATTGTAGTTAAACTTGATCTCCGCTAAATTGGATCTGTTTTTCTTAAGTTAAATAAAATTCAAGCTTTTTTCCATTGAAATTCGTTGTGTGGAAGAACCTATGCAGAAATGTTGATAAATTTTGGCGAAAAATTTAAACATTCTCTACACTGAGAAACAAATATTTTATAGCGCTCGTGTTTAATAAATTCACGTTGTGGGTCACTTTGAAAAACAGTTGTTTTTTCATACAAACAACCGTAACTCAAAGTTTAAAAAACATTGTTTTTAAAGTTGCACCATTTTGATTTTAAAAATTTCAAGTTATCATATCTTTTTTTGTTTATTTAAAAAAAAATACTGGTCTAATTTTCATCGACCTTATTCAACAAGGTCACTATAATTTCTCAATCTGGTGACCCAAAAAAGTTTTATTTTTAAATATTTCCAAATGTCATTAATTCAAGGAAACGCTGTTCTCTTCATTTACACTTTCTTCATAATCAATTTATATCTACCATTAAATCGATTCGGCACTTTGGCTTAATATATGTTACCACCATGTGCTCAACGTTTTCTCCATTCTTTTCTTGATGATCCAATAAATTCGTCAACCAATGAATTCTTCAACCTCAAGCGATTCTTCCACGCAACATTTGTTCGTCCCTTCTTGAATATGCCTTCATACCACTAGCTCATATTTTTACATTTCTGAAGCGTTCAAAGTCGATTCTGGGTTGAAACAAACCTTTATCCTACTCCTCTTAAATTCATATAAGAGCGAAGAAAATTTTCAGATATTCATTTATGTGCAGCGTCACCGCAACTCACATTTAAATTCAATATAAAACAAATTACATGCAACTTTCATACAACGTCTTTTTTATATTTATGATATCGCAATTGCTTGTGTGAGTTATGTTGCGTTGCTCAAGTGGACGAAGGGCCTTAGAAGAACAGAAAGGTAAGGTCTTTCTAATGATTCTGCCTTTAAATATCAACTAAGTACACATCTTGGAATATTAGATTAAAAGAATTCCGTAGTCAGGGATGTATTCATCAAAAATATGTCGAGGTCTGGTACCGACAATGTATACCTTAAATGTTTCAATACCTATAAATAGCTGGTGCACTAACTATAGAAGTTTGGATTTTTTTTACTAAAATAAATTCTTATAAAAAAAAATTAACAATAAAACCAACAGTTTAACAATCCAAATATTTATACCTCCAGCCTTTAGTATTTTTCTTTCAATATTATTCATATCATGTGGTTTAAGATTACCAACAAATAATAGAAAATAGATTCGAAAAACATTCCAAACAAAAATCTTCTAATCAATTTGACAATCCCTTCTATCAACGAATCTCTATAAATCAATAAATTCACACTGTTAACTGTTATTCTAAATAATAAACCTAATCAATAAATAACCGAAACAAAGAATAAAAGTGAAACCGAATCCAATAAATATCACTTTTCCATAGGCACCTCATTAACTTCTATTCAAATCAATTCAAGTTAAACAACTCAACTCTATCCCGAAAGAGATACTTTCAATTTTCATTTTTTTATAAATGTCATTCCAATAAAACCGCTTCACGCACTTTTAAGAATTAGCATATCGATGGGTATATAAAATCCCACCTAATAACTTTCTCCCATTTGCGTGCATTTTAAAATTCCATAAATATTCTAATTGCTATGGCCATTCTAACATCATTATAGAAAGCAAGAGTTATCAGAATTAAACATTTAAATATTTATGCATATTTGTGTATATTCACATTCCAGATATGTGCTGTCGGCACCATCAAAACTCCTGGATACCATGCCTGGGATTCTTATGCTAACCGATTGCTTGGAGGCGTGCCAGGTGAATGAATCATGCAGTGCGGTAAACTACGAGACAGGATTGTGTGTACTTTTCAAGTCTAATGCCGATAAGTTGCCAGGTAAGAACTATGCGTGAATTAGTCCATGATATACTTAGGGCTTACACATTCGCATCGTCGAAACATGTTCTTTGCAGGTTCCCTGTCGCGTTCGCAATTCCCTGTTTTTACCATCTACGCACAAAAATCCTGTCTGGGTGTGCGTCCATGCTCGAAGGCTTGGTGCATCGACAGAGTCCAAAGTCATCGTTTGGTTGATCATATTAAATCCAGTCATACGGTCTATTCACGGCGGGACTGCCTTGAGTTATGTTTGGGTGAAACTGAATTCACTTGCAGGTTAGTTGATTAAGAAGTGGTTTGTAAATCACTTTCATATTTAACTGTTGTGTGTTTTAGATCGGCAAACTACTATCACCATTCTGGACTCTGTGAATTGTCCGATATGGATCGAATTACTCTGACAGGGTCATCGCATTTTGAACCTTATGAGGGATCTGACTATTTGGAGAATAACTGTGCCGAAGAACCCAGCAAACTCTGCGAATTCAAAAGGATATCGGGAAAGATCTTGAAGACAGTTGATTCCGTCTACCAGGACATCAATAGCATTGAGGAATGTCGCGATCTCTGTTTGAACTCTCCATACAGGTTTGTAGAAATAATAGTTGATATCCCTATCAGGATTTACAGAAATCCTCTTGCTATAGATGCCACTCATATGACTTCAACGATACTGGTGACATGGTCTGCCGATTAAGCCATCACAGTCGTGCCACTCTCACTGATGTGCTTGACCCCTACCTCAATGTCCCAGAAGCGGCCACCTACGAGCTTTCATCCTGTTATAATGTATCGATTGAATGCAAAGCTGGTGAAATGATCACGAAGATCCGCACCTCGAAACTCTTCAACGGCAAGGTCTACGCCAAGGGCTCACCAAAATCCTGCTCCTTCAATGTGAACAACTCACTCGAATTCGACTTCCGTATGGGCTACAATGATCTTGAGTGCAATGTTCGCCAAAGTGCCTACGGCCGTTATATGAACGACATCGTAATTCAACACCACGACAAGATCGTCACCTCCTCCGATTTGGGGCTTGCGGTCTCATGCCAATACGACTTGACTAACAAAACGGTCTCCAATGACGTTGATCTGGGAGTTACAGGCGAAATTGAATCTTCATTGAGCGAAGAAATTATCATCGAATCACCAAATGTAATCATGAAGATAACCTCCCGCGATGGTGGCGATATGAAAAGGATCGCCGAAGTTGGTGACCCTCTTGCGCTGCGTTTTGAAATCGTCGAACAAAACAGCCCCTATGAAATCTTCGTTCGTGAACTGGTGGCAATGGACGGCACCGACAATGCTGAGATAACCCTGATCGACGCAAATGGTTGCCCCACCGATCATTACATTATGGGCGCCGTTCAAAAGCATTCTGGAAATCGCAAGGTCCTCCTATCCCAGTTCGATGCTTTCAAGTTCCCTTCATCGGAGGTGGTGCAGTTCCGTGCCCTGGTTACTCCATGCATTCCAAGGTGTGAGCCGGTTATTTGCGATAATGAGGACATTGCAAGTGGTGAATTGAAATCGTTGGTATCGTTTGGACGCAGGAGGAGGTCCGTTAATGCCACAGGTAAAAAAAAATTGTTCTATTCTTGTTTTAGTGGTTATAAGGTGATGGTCTATCAAAGATTTTTTTGTGATTATTATATTCATGCGATGTATTCTTTTTGGGTGTCCATGTCAATCTTCCAGAATTTACCAGCCGCCGATCGAAACGTGATGTTAGCCATAAGCCCGCCGATGATAACATCCTGCTAGTGCAATCAATTCAAATTACGGACAAATTTGGATTCAATCAAGAGGACGACAATACGTTCGGTGATGCTGATGCCAAGGAGAAGATCTATGCTGCTGTCGCTGGTGATGAGGTGTTCGGTTGTCTCAATGGCTATGGTAAGTTTTTTTTTTAGTTAGTTTAATGGGTAAGGGGGCAGTGATTCTTTTTGTTTTGGTTTCTTTTGGGGAGAGTGGGTCGATCGGTCAGTCGGGTGTGATTTGCGGTTTGAGTTCATGACTTCTGGGTAATTCTTTTGCGGTGTTAGATGGTAGAACGTGAACTGGTTCTGTAGGTGTTGAGCGATGATTGAAGCATGCTCTGTTGCCTGATGAGGTTAACTGTGTGGAACGAATTGAAATTACTGGTTCACGCGAATTCTCGTAATGAATCAATTTATTTTTATTTTTTATTAAGGTTGGTCGTTCGTTTTTGTTCGAAGAACGTGAACTATGAATTGCGATAGTTTTTTGTTTAATGTGAAATACTGTATTTTGGCAAAGTTTTCATATAGTTTTTGGAGCGTCTTCATTAAAAAGGAAATGTTTATTCTAAAAGTGGGGATTGAAAACTGTATTAAGATATGAATAATTACAATTAACATTTTCTGTTCATGTAGTAAAAATAAACACAGTGAACTGGATAGTATGGTAATATTGCGTAACTAAGAACTCAATTTTAAATGGGAAACTTTAATTGAATTAAATATTTTGGAAAATAAAGGGTGTCCCGAAAATCACAAAAAATTGAATTTGGTGCCATTCGTTTGGTGAAATTTTGTTAAGATTTATGTGATTTTTAATTGTTAATCGGGAATTAGAAAGCTTTAAGATCCCGGAAGGCAATAAAACATGGAAGCACTATATCGACACACTTTTTATATTATATGTATATATACCGCACACGGAATAAAGAAAAATTTAATACTTTCTTTCTTAAATACATAAGTTTGAATCTACTGATTATTTATTCAATTATTTAATTGAACTATTGAACAACGAACTAACACGACTTACAAAAGCTAATTGAGCGCTGGATCAACAGAATTCGGCCTAATTTATTTAAAACAAACGATTTGAATGTTGCGGGACACATATATTTCATAACATTGTTACGATTCCAATCAATAAAAAATCAAAACACATAAGTGTAACACATTATACAGCAACTAGGTGACTTTTAACTGATGAGTGATTTTGGTAATTCTTTGATAAATCTAAGTGATATAAATTTTAGCGGAATTTCTGTGATATAACATTCAAGCACCTTATAGATATTTGCGTTGATATGATGGATGATATCTTTATAAAGGCGAGTGTTTCCCATAAGCTCGTTCCCAATTTGATTCCTTCCTGGCAAAATATTTAGGTTTGCAGTCTTTGGCTTTCTGCTCAATAGATTCTCTGCTATCTTCAAATATTGTTTTGGATGGAAGTATGCAAAATTTTACTAGAGTGAGCTGTGCTTTCATTTGGAATTCAGTTTTTCAATTAAATTTTATTAGATTGATTTTTACAATTGATTTGAGAAAATTTTCTCTTGCTACTATAATTATATTTTACTGTAGTTTTAGTTAGTTAGTTTAGTTTCAATTCGGATTCAACAAATATAATGTAAATTGTTTGTCTCCATGTTGATGTATGTTCTAACATCGCAATTCAACTGTTCTCCAAAATGTTCTTAATTATAAAACCGACATTTTGTTCATATTTCTGTTACTAGCCCAGTTTATATTTCTAAGATATCCGAGATCTCCGTGATTCTCAGTGAAATTGTATACTAATGCTGTCAAAAAACTGAGCCTGAAAATTTTTGGATTCGCTTTCTCAGGTGAGCGCTCAGAATTATAAACTCACCTATTATTTCTTAATATCTCTCAATATTTCTGCCATTGTTTGTTAATATTGGGATATATGTTTGATCATCACTATAAAGTCTTCGATGATTATTTTTCAAGTTTCTTCTGAAGTCTGCCAAGATTTTCCAATATCCGCAGTCATATACAACAATTTCTAATCGTTATAATCTAAAATTTGTGCCTTGAGATAATCATCAGCATGATGTTTGGACATGAGACAGGGTTAGTTTTGGTTTCTTATTAACATCAATGTCCATACCGTCATGAGCCATTACAAGAGAGTTATAATATAATTTTTTGATTGATATGTTTGGTAAAGTGAATCAAAGCGATCTGATTCGATTCGATCGATTTTATAACTGCTTCTCTTACTTCAGTGCCCCGTGGCGTAGTGATTAGTGTGTCGGACTATCACGCCGGAGGTCTGGGTTCGAGCCCAGCTTCGAGAACACCTAATGTTTTCTCAGGGGCACTGCCTCTTGCGAGGAAGTGACAAATCCTCCAAGAGTATCATTGTCATAAAAAGTGCATCTCACTTTAGTCTTTTCATTCCGCGCTTGTCATGCATGCCGGCAGTTGCGTGTGAACCCCCCTAATTGTGACGACAATCTCAACACTCCCAATTTAATTCCATAAAGCAAATAAGTACTCTCAAAAATCATTCCGAACCGAACATGCACTGGAATGGAGGCTTCCCCGAACGTCCACTCGAATATGACATATGACACACACTTTCAAAACTGATCTCATCATGCCACGCTTGTCATGCTTGCAGTTGAATGTGAACCCACCTATTAATACTACGTTTATACGATCGGATTCAAGGATCGGATTCAATCTGAATCGAAATTTCGATGCAGGAATATGGCGAAACCGAATCGAAAGATTGAATTTAAATGGGATCGAATTATCTGGGTGAGTGCAGTATGTGTACAAGCCAAATATACCGCAAGCGGTGTGGAAACAAAACTGCAAGCACACACAAACAAAACTCTATTCGTCAATTCTTCGATTTAGGTACAAATGTATGTTTTTGATTCGATCCAGCTCGCAAAGTTGAATCGGATCGAGTAATTCTATTTCGATTCGATCAGCGTTTATATGGACCTAAATCCTGGTTCAATTCAGATGCAATTCTCCATGTAACTGTAGTATAAGCATTTATATACAATGGTATAAGTCATGTGGTGTGAGAATATAGCCGCCTATACGAATAAAGGAAGAAGAGTCAAAAGAATAAAAATATAGCCGCTATTCCTTTGATTTTGCTTGTACTTCTATCAAAGGATCATCGGCGACGGACAAATACTTTTGTGTATATCCATTTTTTCGGTTACCCCCGTTAAAGAAGTTTTACTTCAAAAATTTAGTTTACCCAGAGCATTGTTTGTGCCCAAAAAACTCGAATGTTTTCCTATTCGGTCATTTCTCCGACATAATAGTTCGTTATTTCTTATATACATTTTGATGTTGATCTCATCCCTTTTTTGGTAGCAAAACTCCATTTTTTTTTTCGTTTGAATCCATTATTCTTTGTTAAATATACTTTCCCACCAAGCCAGATAGTTCAATCAATGGTTTCATGAAATATTCAATGAATTTCCAAACTCGTTAACAATCATTCTCCTGCCATATGAGAAATTGCTTCCCAAAGAAGCAATTTCTTATATGTTTTGTCAAAGATCCCATCTCTTCATTTTCTATCTTCAAGTACTTATTCTCATAATAACTTAATTGAGAACCCAAAACAACTTCAACTATACCCAGACATATCACATAAAACCTTAAACAGCATAAAAATGTCACTCCATCTAAGAACCAGTATACCTACTTAACCTACGACCGGTGTGGTGGGCCATAAAAAGATTTAACAGTGTCCAGACCATAAGAGTCATAGTCATTGTATATCGCACATGACAAAGAGGCTATAAACGTGTCACTGTTTCCGTTTTTGGTATAATAAAGTATTCAATCCGTTTATGAATAATATGGAAGTCATATCAAAAAAGACTTTCTCCACTGTGATATAGCATGTGGTATAAAATGGTGTGACCAAGTTCGCGGTTCAAGGGCGTCCCACTTATACTATACGATATTTTTGATACGAGTTTTATTTTACTTTCACCATAAAAATAAAAGAGAAACCGTCAGTAGTCTAATCTATCATAATTTATATCTTTTCAGGACTTATTATTGCATCAGCTATGTTCCTGCTTGCTCAGCTAACAGTGATTGCCATTTGGAAAAAGGTCCAGAAGCGAAACAAGAAGGAGAGCTATCTCTACAATCAAACACATGCCAACACACCATCAAACTTTGCCCCTAACATGGTCTACGGTCAGCCTTGTGGAACTCCAAGTGATACATTAGGCAAACTGTATGACAGTGGTATGTCAGGACGATATGGTCAGCAGTTTTAAGTCATAATCTCCAGAAACCCCGAAGCCTAAAAAGGTGGATAACTAGAAATATAAAGAAACTGGAAAACCAGCATCTGCTAAGTAGATTTTAATTAAAAGCAACTTAAGACTTTTTTTTAATAATTCTATTTATTTAAATTAATTTAGTTTAATTAAATATTTTTAATTCTATTTATTTTCCTTCAATTCTATGCCCGATTTTAATAATAAGACAAAAGAATCAATGGACAGAAAAAGTTTTAGATTTTATACAACAAATAAAAATTCTAAAACTTTAAAAAAAAAAGTATTTCCTATAAAAGATGCAATTTAATTTGTAAGGTTAATTCAATAAAGAAATAAACAAAAAAAAAGTAATTTTGTTAAAATCGGGCATTGATTCAAATGAATTTTTAATTTTAAGAAGCATTCTATTCTTAGTAATTGTATACTGTTAAAATTTGAGCGTAATGATGCTTAACTTATCTGTAAATAAGTAGTATCCCAATTAAGATTTATAAGTAATTTCTATATCTTTTTATCGATAATGTCTTTCTGTTTAATTAAAATATTTATTTGAAAAACATAAATTAATGGAATTTTGAGACAATTCTAACATGAAGAACAGTTTTGTATCAAAATGTTCTCAGAAATGTCCAAAAATATCCTTGAAAAAAATGTATTCGAAAAATTCTATTTACTAAAACAATATTATTTCTATTTTATAGTTTAAAATAAGTTTTGACCAGTTTAAGAGGTGCTAAAACCTAGTTTGTATTTTAGATATGAATTCTTTTATGAAACGAGAAAACAATGATTTTATTTTATAATTTAAAAAAAATGAAGAAATAAAATGTACTGACTTAGTGAATAGTAATAATAAAATTTTGCAGTGTTTTGATTTCTAAAATATATGAAGAAGGAAAGGAAAGTTGCATATAGACATAATCACGAAATAAAGGGCCCGACTGAATCGCACAAATTGGATATTGTGAACCTGGAGGGCGTGAACGGTCTTTTTTAACAAATTTGGTCAGAATTTGATAACAACTGATCCGATTTCATTAAAATTTAGTATGCCATTTATGTTAAACATTCAACACAAGACGGCATTAAAAGTTGTTGACTAAAGGTACCAATGAATGAAAGCTACCATACAACGTGTTGTCACGTTTAGGCTATTTTTTGTTATTTTCCACCTTTCAACATAATGTAATTAATTAAAATTTTCGTAATCCCATAGTTTGCTACAAGAGCAAATTCGTGCCACCGAGCAGGGTTATCAGGCTTTAAAAGACGGAATCGCCAACTCTTAAATATAAATCGCCAAATTCAAATTTGTTTAATAAAATTCGAGAAAAATCAAAAAAACTTTTAATATCACAAAAAAATCAAAATAAAAAAAAACACAATTTACATAATGAACTTTAGCTGATATTGTTATGAGTTGTGACTTTATATGTATGACCAATTGTACAAATTTAAAGTTAAATCTGATGCTTGGTTATTACCTCTGGAGGCGAGATAATCGTTAAAAAAGGTTTCCATTTCCAAAATATTGACAGTTTTCAACCCAATAACTTTTTATGAGAAAAACTGTCAAAAACAATTGTGAGACAAAGTTGTAGAAAATATTTTTCCTCATAAAACTAAAATAAGTAAATTATTATGCGACCAACAGAATTCGAGAAAACCGCGCCTTTTTCAAAATGGTGATTTTTTTTTGTGTGAACTTTTTGGATTTAAGACTCTCCAAGTGGTACCTACTTTTTAAACCAAAAATATAGACTCGGACGAGTACAGTATTTTTGGCAGATATTTGTTAATTTTTCTGCTAACTTGACTGGACTCCTCCAAGAGTATTCATTTTCTGTGATGTTCATCTAATCTTAGCCGTGTAGCTGATGGCTAATCAACGCTTAAAAATTCATAAATAACTAATGTCCACTTGAATATTGAATTTAGTCTTAGCCTCTTAAATTCGGCGATAGGTCCGCTACGATACAATAGAAAAAAACAAGGCACGTAAAGGTGTTCGTGAGGATAGCTTTCGTCATTAGACTGTCTTGCCAAATATTATTAATATTGAGGAAAAAAGTAGTTGTTTAGGTTAATTTGTTAGGTTAATTTGTCAGAATTAAGTTAAAATTAAAAAAAAGAAAAATATTACTATTTCGATTCAAAAAAATAATATCGCCAAAACCTTAAAAATATCGCCGTTTTTGGGTAACGTCGCCAAACCAATTTTCGTGTCGCCAGTTTGGCGATAAATCGCCATATCTGACAACCCTGCCACCGAGTAGTGCATTTTCTTTTCTTTATTACATATTTGCAGAATTTTGATAATCAGAGTGTATGTATTCTTATTACTTTTTTGGAAGTTGCACTTTTTTTGTTCCTATCTGGTCGCTAAAAAGCAGATTTTTTTTAACATCCATAATTGTAAGAGGGAGAGTTTCAATGAAACTCTAACCAGAATTTTAAAAAGCTGAATTTCGAATAATTTTCATTTTGAAACAAGACTTTTTACCCGTTCCCAAACGGGTTTCTCAAAAGTCAGACATTTTTTTACTTGCTTTGTGTAGGTACTATAATAGGCAAGTATTGGACAGTACGATGATAGAGAAGACGAAAAAAGTGGGCCCGGCAATTCTGTTCTTAGGGTAATATACGACCAGAGTTTTTTTGTAGGTAAGTGTAGTGTAAGTCTTAAAATAAGGGCACCTGCCATATAACGGTTATCGAAAACCATATTTTTCTCGGAAACCACTCCAATGATTTTGATTTTTTTTTTCGTAAACTCATATGTATTTAATAAAGAAAATTTTTTGCTTATCTCGATTTTGATTTGAATCTTTATGAGACACAGATTTATAGAACTTTTAATAAGATTCCATCCGATTTTTTGGTATATGTATAGTCCGTTTGTACTTAAAACCTTCAGAGGTAACTTAATTGCCACAAGAGCAAGTTTGTGCGACCCAGTCGTGCCCTTTATTTCTTAACGTATTTATTCAGATGAAAATTATGCTCGTCACTCATAAAGAATTAAAAAAAAATTACTGCTTTCTTGAAGTTCGTGAGAGATTGGGGTAGGCTTGGATTAAACGCAGTTGACGGATATCATCAGGTAGTTAAGCTAATGTAATGTCTGCTTTTTGCTCTCTGTAAGCAGTTTCGGATTAGCCCCTTAACAAATTACGGAATTTCTAAGGGCATCTCGTTTGGGTGGCCACATAAACTGCACCAAAAAATATTTGCTAGTCCCATGAAAGAAAAACAAAATTATTTGAAAACCCTCAAAGAAGGAGAAATGCTCACCAAAGTTCATAAAAAATGAAAACTCCTTGTGAATGCCGGTTAAATTCTTTATATAGGTGAAGAGATAATTTTGATGGACTTTTAAGCAGTTTTTCAGGCAGTCTTTTTTGTAGCAGTCAAAGAAGTCAGAGCTGTGTTGGAAAACTCCAAAAAGGAAAAAGCGGGATACACTCTGAGTTTCAAAAAAAGATATAAGACATCAAGAACGTTTAGATGGAATGAATTCCTTCTTCAAAAAAATATTCGTAAGAATATCCATATCTAGCTTAAATTTCTCACATACAGCTCCACAGTATGCACAATATATCTTAAAAATAATAACAACGTGCAGAAGAACATATTAATTATAATATATTATATATTAAGTTTTCAAGGGTTACAGAGATCGAACCGGTTCGGTCCACTGTCTAAAAAATGAGATCTCTTTTGTGTATTTAAGACTACAGACATAATTTAATTTTCGGCACTGAAAAACAATCTATTTGGACACCGATATAGCAGAAAAATTTTATCTGGACAGAAATGGTAAAGCTTTATGTATAAAGACCCACTTATTAACCTTGTGGGTGTGGTTGATCTTTCCATATAGATTCGAAATGAATGGGAGCAGATTCCCATTGTAAATACAAATAAATACAATGCATTTTAGATTTCCTAGATTTCAGTAGCCACAAACAAGTCAGATTCTGGAATGGTAAAATTATTTTGGATCAGCTCGAGAGAACGTCAGATTCTATAGAAGTTTATGTTAAGATCGTCGAAAAATGCTTCAACAGAAGTCTGAAGTCTTGGTAGAGGCTTCTCTTTTCCTCTCATCTTCCTAGCTGGCAGCGTAAAATATTCAGTTTAGCCCCTCTTCTTCCGTGACCCGATTTACCAAAGATGATCCTGACTTTGTTCATTTGCTCTAGGACGCAGAATAAAGTGGTCAGCGACTAGACTTTTGAACGTCGGCGCGGCGTTTGAGGGGCTCAACCTGGCGTTCTTGATTTATAGCTTCGGGAATGTATGTCGTGGCAGAATCAAGCTTTGAGGCCATGCTAATATAGTTCCGCAGTGAAAAAAATTACAAGTAGCTATTTTTGATTGAATCACCTTGGGCTAACTCTTCATTCACACTTGCTTATCAATCTTTAAAATTAAAGCAAGATGTGTTCGTTGTCAATCAATGGACAACTAAATTCTCTCAAAACCATCGGACCCAACTCATAAATTATGCTGCAAATATTTATGGTAGCGATTGAATGCCTTGCTATATTTGATCTTGACGCGTCAAGGAATTTCTACAAATGAAAATATCGGAAGCCTCAATAATTCTAGGATAGGTCCTAAAACTATCTACATGTGGTGGAAATAAAACTAAATAAAAAAACAGCAATATTTGCATTCTATTTCCAGAATCCAATGAAGCTATATAGTCTGGTCAAGATTTTCTTTATGATTGACATAATTATGTAATTAAATTCATTTTACATTTTAGTAGCTTAAAAAGCTATAATTAACTACATATGTCTCAAAGGAGTCAATAATTGTAATAAAGAGCAATACACTCACGACACTTCTTTAAAAAGCACAGTCTCATCGTGTTCTTTATGGCTACTAAGAGTTACAAAAACAAAACAAAACAAAAACTTTTTTCTTCAGAAAGAAATAGTTTTTATATTTCTAAAAATTGCGGAGAGTGTTGGGTTTCGTTCTAACGTGTTAACTAACTTTTAACCATGACACATCAAAATATGTGTCAGTTGCTTTCTTTTCTCTGCGATCGACGATAACAGGTCGATTTTTGTTGAATATTCGCCCACGATACGAAAAACCATTTCCCTCCAAAATCCAGGTGTCAGAATTGGATTGAACATCTTGTCCTTTCCCCATCAACATCTCACCTTACAATCAGATGCATTTCTACTGATACAAACGTGACCGATATTTTTCGTGATTCCCATCAAAACCTATAAATGATATGTTTTTCTAGCACCTCCTCACACAATCACCCAGATCAAAAATAACACGTGCTGCATTATAGCGGAAAGGTCTATAAGCTAAAATACAAAGTAACACATGTATACGTGAGTGTCACCTTAAAGAAAAAAAAATTACATTCAAAATCCAGGACAAAACTCGAATACTAAATCATTTTGATTTCTTTAATATCCTGGTTCCCTCCATAGAAGTTTTATGGTCCAGCAGCATTCCCCAACATTTATATAGGCTCACCTACATTGCATTGGACGCGGCATGAGATCTCATATAGGTGCTGAGGAACAAATCTGATTTATTGCCATCTCGGGATAACACTATTGAAATCGTTTCGGCGTGCAATCACGAACGCACTTGCGGCCCATAACTGTCATGGATGTGTGCGCAATCATTTATCCATAAGCTGGTATTCCAATGTGAGTTATTCAGGAACAGAAGTTAAACACCTTTCGTAAATCTTTAGGCTGAGTATGTTATGATTGTTCAAATTAAAGTGCCAAACATAATGGTCGTCAAAATTTAACATTTCTTGTACAGGGCTGCATTGATGGTTAAAAGCGCCTGAATGCAATAATTAAAGAGTTATTAGTAAGTTATTCTTTTATTAATAGGGTTATCGGGCTAAAATATAAAGCATCGGCATAGAGGCTGAAACATAATAAGAAAACAACAAACAATAAAATTTAAGGGGTTAATAAACAAAATCAGAATACCGCTTTCTGTTAGGTTAGATGGAATATGGAATATTAGTCAATTAATATTCCATATTCCATATTAAAGATTTAATATTACATGTAAAAACTTTCTGATTAAACAAATAAGCATGAAATATGGAATAAATATACGCTTGTCATGATTGCAATATACATATATGTTATTTGCGGAAAAGGAAGACCTCCTCATGAATCATTTAACGCTATATCTATGTGTGTGGAAGCTATTATTATTCGGACCGTGAAAACTGCTTTGTAGATAACGGCGATATATAAATAACAGAACTAGAGTGCAATAACAGTCTAGCCATTTCTCAGAATATGTAAACATTAATGAACAACATAAGAGTGGTGATAAGACAATTCGCCCCAAAACTAATGCAATAATGGCTGCGCTAATCAGTTTCACATTCTTAGGAAGTAGATCAAATTTTTACGTACAGCTCATCCGAGTGGTGTTTCAGCCAGAAACCGCTTATATTAGGCGAATTTTCTTCCGCCTAAAAACTACTATCATACGATTGTTCAAAAGTAATAAAATACCATGATAAAAAAGCTGATAGATTCAAATATGAAATTTTCAAAATAAATGTTGGTGTACCGCAGGGGTTCATATTGATTCCATAACTATCGTTAGTCCAGAGCTTATACATATGGCTTATACAATGTTTAAAAATGTTCAAAATATATAAGCGACAATAATTATAGATACATAGCTGAAATGAAAAAGCTTTAAATTACAGCATGAGTAAGAAATGTTGATTTGATAGTATGAGAAGTCAAAAGATTTGAGGAAGCTTTCACGTCGAAAACAAGATTGTAAACAATATACGGCACAACCAATTCTGTTTGTACACTCATGTAACAGACGTTGAGAATCTGGTTGAAGAAATTGAGGTAAAATTGGGGATCATAATTTCGTCGAAATAGAAAAAACAAATGAGCGATCTACTGTCTGAAATTTCTGTTTCAACAAATTATTTCCGTCAATTATTTGGCTGTGATTGATAAGACGTTCGTTCTTCAAAATCTCTGTAATGTACAAGTGCTTCTTTAACTTCTTCTCGATAGTTTTGAAAAATATATAAAATTAAAACATAACGAAAACTACTGTGTCACCTCAAAAATGGCATTAAATTTCTTTTCTCTATTTTTTCTATCGATACTTTTTTAGAAAGTGTAATGTAATGTAATGCAATAGCGAGTTGCATTATTTATCTCAAATAATTCAACATTAATACAGAGATCTTTTTCTCAGCCTCACTACAGTAATGTGGAACGTGGTAGCTTAACTCAATATTTTTCTTCCATTGTTATATTTAAACATTTAAAAAGATATATTTTGGTTACAATTTTTCATTTTTCTGTAATGTCACACCACAAATGCTAATTTTTTAAAACAATATAGTCGCTCAACTACAATTGAATATGTGCGCTTCGACTTTTTTAGAACAGTTTACTTAATGTGTTATTGCACATTAACTGAATTTCAGGTTTTAATCCGATGTTTCTACAATCTGTATTTTCAATAGTATTCCTTTAGTGTCTTTACGGCTTCAAAAAGATCCAACAAAAACGATTTTATTTGAAGACAAAGTTATAGCTATTTATATGCTTCTGTTAAAATTTTGGTTAAGCTCCTCATATTTACTTCAGGCTATAACTCTATTTAGATTTAGGGCATGAAAAAATGAGTGTCAACATTGAGGTGGGAATATAGTTAAGTTGAATTTTGGAATTTTTAACAAAGTTCATTTTTTAATTCTTGGTAACGACGCTTTAATTTTAAAGTTGTAAATAAACAAGTTGTTTCCAATTTTTATCAAATTTGCGTGTTTGTTTTTAAATTAATAACCATTCACTTTCAATTTGTTTTTCCTATGATTTTGAATTACCAGACAAAATTTTACAGATTCTTAATTCACGATCTCTTTTCGTGGTTAACGCTGAAACACCATACATAGTCTTACAAATAAAATACAACAAATAGGCCTTTGAGCCATGCTGTGTCAAATACAGCCCTGTGCTTATTCTCGATTAAAATGTCGTTCCATAGGTAGGGCGGTTTATCTATAATTTAAGTTACGACAGCACTACTACAGCCTCTTTTAATGCAAAAACGAAGTTCAAATGAAAGTGCAAGTGTTCCAAAGAGGCGCTTAGAGAAACGTATGTAAGGTGCACCTCTCAGAGAAGAGGTGGCTGAAATGACAAGTTGATGCGCGCGAAAGTACTCAAGGAGAACAGCGGGCCAATTAATTACTCTATAGCTACAGGCTTAATGTGGTAATTAAATGGTCGATTAATTATCGCAACGATTATGAGCGCTCTGGCTATGCTTCGCAAACGTTGGAGTGCGTAAGGAAATCGGTTAAGGACCGATTGAGTTGTTAATTGGTTCGTTAGTCGTGTGTATATACATAATATAATTGGCTACTGAAAGAGGTTGTGACAAGCTATATTTTTTACTTCGTGATTTAATTTTAAATTGAAAGTTATAATGAAGGAAAAGGAATAATCTATAGCAGGAAGTGTATTCGAGCTTGAACATTAAGGTATTGGGCGTTGGGCGTTGGTTGTTGATTTGCTCTAAATGCTCGTTGAAGTACTGTGCATTTTTCTTGAATTCAATTGCAATGGTAATTTTAACGAGAATTAAGGAAGTTTTCTTATAGTTAATCGAAGCTATTAATTGTTTGAGATAGAGATTTTAAGTGTAATTGATTAAATAATGAGTGCAGATTGGGAATTAATTATGAGCAATTTTAGTATAGAAGTTTAAGGAGCCTTCTGTTGATTAGTTTAAGTGCTTGCAGTTTAAAAAAAACGGTTTGATTCCGCTTTTCCTGTGACAGGATATAGATTATAGATATTTTCTATCATGGAATTAAATTTTTAAAGGCAAAATATTAAAAGATTTATATTCACGGTGATTATGTTTTTAAAGCTCACGAACAAAAAGATTTAAGTTCTTTGAAATCGTTAAACAGCGGTACATTTGCTCTGACATTTTTGGAGGGACGTGGTTTAAATGTAGAAAAAGCCTGTTATGGTTTAGGGAAATCAGGAAAACGATGAGCCCAATATCAAACCAAGGAAAAACGCAAAACTTGGAGTAAAGGCCATAAAAACTTTAAAATTGAATTTCATTCATAAATACTCCACTTAATAGAATTTAATTTTGCTGTTTTTGGTCTTTTTATTGTTTTTATGTTTCATTCTTACAAATGGAAATCGAAATGGCAAATCTCCCGAAACCCTTTTCTCTGGAAGTCTTATTTTTGTGATTTAACAATTTTTTTAAGGTGAAAATCTTTAAAACATATCAAATGACTTTTTTTTTCTAATTTATCGCATTGGAGGAAGTTTAAAGTCTTAATACTTTCTAATCGATTTTAGACCATCAACTCAAGATGCTTGGTTCTTCAATCTTCTTAGTCTCCGAAACAGGACTTTGAAGAATGCTCTAGCGAAAATATCAAATCTGTGTGCTTACCACTTTGAAGAATTGTAACTCAGATGTTTGTTCGCCATGTTTCATCTTTCGCCTCAACTAGACTGAATAAGGCACATTCATAGTTGTTTTTAAACTATGGTTTTTCCTAGACTGTTTTTAAACAATGTAATTTTGATAGGATAAACTCGAGTTTTTCTAAAAAACGACTTAAATATTGTCTATGAATATGCGCCAATATGTTTAAAGCGTATAGACGAAACAAACGCGTAATTTGTATTTGATGATGATTTCCACCTATATATATAATATTTCCTGCCGTAAGCCACTATGAAGTAAGAGACTGACGAAATTTCACGTATCATGGCTTGCTTTATTGCCGTTATGGTTGCTGTATCCGGTAATTTGAATTTGCATCCGGCCGTTAGAATTCAAATGCGGTGAATTTGAAATTTCCGTGAACAAGGAATTTTATCTGTATGTCGAATCTATATGTATATTAATATACGCTTATGATAAACTGTCGGTAAACTTTTCTCTGTAATCAGTAAACGGATCTGCATTATACATAGACCAAATGAAAGGTATTTTTGCATAGATTTTTCGTACGTTATATATTCTACTTGAAATAATTAAAAACACTTTGATATACAATTTTTTTTAGGGATCAGAACAAAACTCAAAAATAAATTAATTTATGAAGTTTTATTACGTTCATTGGAATCTGAAGCTTCAATTTGGTTCGTAAAAGCATCTCAAAGTGTTGTTCCATTCGTTCAATAAAAGTGTTGATAGACTCGGTAAGTACCTAAAGTGAATCTGCATATATGTTTGTACATAATAAAAGGATGTTACATATACATATGTATGTATATGTGCATAGAATATTTAATTCGCTTTATATAATTGAATTTTTGAACGCAATATAAAAAAATATGTGAATATTATTTTTTACCTTTAAAATTAAAATTTGTTTTCATTTTTTCCAATAAGATGATTTTCGTGTTATGCGTTAAACATCCCAATTTCAAAAGTTAGGTTTGTTAAAAAGGAACTCTTTATAACTTCTTCTAATGTATTTTCTGTTAGATTAACAGCTTCGACGGTATTACAGAATATTTAATGAATTTGTTTGCCATGCGTGTAACATTTAAATAACTATTTCAGAATTGGAAAACATAACAAAAGTTAAAAACAATTCGATGAGCTTTAATTCAGTCTCGGAGAATTTTCTTCCAAAACGTATTATTTCCGTGCTATTAGCGTTAGACCCAAAAAGTTTAACTTCTTTCCACTTTGAAATGAAAAAAAAATAAATAAAAAAAATTGAGATTAAATGTATGGTGCAGTGCATTAACGCCCATGGAATTAACGCCCGCGGGTGTTAATTCCAAAACAAAAGGAATTTACCCCCGCGGGTGTTAATTCCTTTTTTGATTTGGAATTAACACCCGCGGGCGTTAATTCCTTTTTCTGATGGGCTTTAATTCCAATTTCAAATGGAAATATAACCCATTCATCAGCAAATTGACAAACAGAGTACTTTTATGTTGAATATTTTTATTTATATTTACAAAATTGTGTTAAAAAAAATATAGAATTCTTGAAGATCAAAAATAACAAAACAAACATTTCCAGAGCATTTTTCGTTGTGATATAAAGTAAATTTTGAAAATTATAAATTAGGTATATACTATGATTGAATTTTTTCACAATTTATCTGCAATATAGACACAATATCTTAGAATTACCATCATTTTTGCAGCGATCGCTATGTATTTCAAAACATGATCTACAAAATTTGAAATGGTTACATGGAACGAATAAATCTTCAATGACCAAGAGTACCTACAGTACAAAGTAAGAAATTTAAAATTTTACACAAACGAAATTTCGCGTGAATTTGTAAAATTTTACATTTCTTACTTTGTACTGTTATACTCTTGGTCATTGAAGATTTATTCGGTTTGTGAATTTTAAAAAATTCGCGCGAATTTTTTAAAATTCACAAACCGAATAAATCTTCAATGACCAAGAGTATAACAGTACAAAGTAAGAAATGTAAAATTTTACAAATTCACGCGAAATTTCGTTTGTGATGTTCTATTTGTTTGTACTCACTCCAAAAGAAAATAACAATCGCGGGTGTTAGTGCCAAATCCAAAATGCATTAACACCCACGGGCGTTAGTTCTTTTTAATGGTGGGTCTTATTTCCAAATCAAAAAGGAATTGACACCAGCGGGGGTTAATTCCATTTGTTTTTGGAATTAACACCCGCGGGCGTTAATTCCATGGGCGTTAATGCACTGCACCTAAATGTATACATACATATATGTACTGTACATATTTAAATATTAATGAATTAAATATAATCAAGTTGTAACGCGCATTGTTACAAAAACAAAGTGCATGGCTGGGTCGCAAGAACTTGCTCTTGTGGTTAATTACACTAGCACGAACTTGTTCTTGGGGCAAGTAACCACGAAAATAGAATTAAAATTCATAAAAATAAATTTAATAATTTTTTATAAACGAAAAAAATTCATATGAATTTTTAAATTCAAGCCAAAATCAAAGTATGCAGAAATTTTTGTTCAATGAGACAAAAACTATCCCTAATTTTTTTTTTTAAAGAAAACCGTTGAAGACCTTTTATGGAAAATTAAGGTTCTTCATAACGGTTATATGGCAGCTACCGCTATTTTTTAAGTTAAAAAAAAATGGTTCACAATCCTTACATACCAAAAGCAAATTAGTTCAGCCATTTAGGTTGATGCAGTTACTGATACTACCAGACATACAGAATTACTGGATACACTTTTTTCGTCTTCTCTGCCAATTCTGGGGTTACGTTCCATATGAGGAGGTAGAAAAACTGCAACTCTTCTTTCTCAAAAGACTTTTTTATTTACCATCCAATACACCTAATTATGCGTTGTTACTGGAAACAGGCCTATCTTCACTTTTTATGTACATACACTCTTAAACTCCACTTTGACTATATTTTGAAGGTACTTGCATATACTCCAAACAGAATACAGAAAACAATCGCTTAGATATGTTTTCAATAACAAAGTAGAGTTGATAAATGAATGGAAAATCTGGACAAGAAAGTGCGGTAGTGACCTTGATATCCAATACAATAATTTAATATTACTTAAAGAACAACTTTACGGGTTATTACATGCTGTTGACACTTTCTAATGAAATGAAAATCTCCTAAAAATGGCATCTTCAATCAATAGATTAATATATCCAGAGTTAGATCATAATCTCACAAATAACTTTTTCACAGATTAATATAGCATACGACCGATTTCCCTTATCTGTAGAGTTAGAATAGAATTACTAAATTTAAACGGTTCACACAACAAAAGTTCACACGCAATTCACTTTGTAACCTGAATGCTAAGAAGATAACTTTAATTTTATATCAATATGTCCAATCTATACAAGAATCTAAGATCTCAATACTTTGGAAATCTAACTTTGTCTATGAAGCAAACTATTAATATTTTAAATGGTGAAAATTTCAATACTTGGATAAAGCATCTGCATATAGAAACATTATTATATCCGAGTTCCGATAAAAATAAAATCTACTATGTCAAACTTTTATCCAGCTTAACTTTTTGTTGTATCTAATTTTAAAGTCGTTTTCTAAAACTCTTCTCTATTTTGTTTTAGCTAAACTAAAAGCCCATTAATTTGTTAATCTTTTTTTTTCAATGATTTCCTTTTCTTTTTTAATAGCCAGTATAAGAACTATATGTTGACATATAAATAAAAAATAAGAAAACAATAAGAAAGTATTCTTAACGGTATGTTTTTGGTAGCGGGCACGGGCACCTGGACCACCGAACTTTTTGGGTTCACAACGACGTGGGTCACCAACCAAAAGTGTCCTATCGTATTGAATCAGAATATCTTTGATTTATTCCTTCTTTGATGCTTCATCAAGTTATTTTTGATAAAATGCAATCAAAGCTTTAGAGATAGCTTGACGGATTGCGTAGATTTGTGCAACATGACCACCATCGTTCACACGAACACGGATATCTACGCCGGCGATTTTTTCCTTTCCGAGCAATAGAAGTGGTTCCTGCAATTTGTATTGCAATATTTTGGGTTCAATATTATCCAAAGGACGTCCATTTACACGGAGCAGGCCGCGACCACGCTTGCAATAAGCGACGGCGCGGCGGCGGTGGCAGTTTTTTTGCGTCCAAACACCTGAACAGCGTGGATCGGTTCACGTCTCTTTTGCTGCATTTTGCTTGGTAATTTCGGCGAGAAAGAAGAAAAAAATCTTTCAAACATTATAAATTTTTAACGTTTTATAATATATTTTTGTTTTAGCCAAACTGAAAACCTTGATAACTTGTTGTTAAGTACAAAATATAACAATACAATATTTCTTGTTTTTCATTAATCATTTTTATTTATTTTTTTCTTAAAGTAATGCATAGGTACTTAAATTTAATACTATTTTTTTAAAAATGTTTAAGTCAATCTGGCAGACGGCAATGCCAACGCCAAAATCACTGAACAAAAATTGTAAATTTGGTGCCACTTAATAGTTTAATAAATTATCTATCTATCTATCATTTTCTCTATCATCGTAATGTCATGTTTGGTTGTTATCTCAAAACTTATCTTTTTCCTTTTTAATATCTTATTCAAATGCTCAAATGTTTAACTGGAGATTTATAGAGGTTTTTAATTTGTAATTACAATATTCATTGCACTTTGTCCTGTACATATATCGACGTAATAGAAACAAAACAATACATTTCCTTTTGTCAATCATTTTACAAATATCCTTGATGTTATCTCTTGATAAATTTTTATTAAATTAAAGCTTACAAAAATGGTCGAGATCGAATAAGCCAGAGAGATCGAAACACAACAGTTGGAAAAGATTTCATCTTTGATAATGTCGGTTTTAAAGTTGCCCATCGCTAGTGAAGCTAGATAGGGGTATTTTTTAAGACAAATACTTTTTTTAAAATCATATACAAATACATGTAAATGAGTAACGTTTTGAAATTAAGACTTAGAATTAATTGATTTTACTGTTCTTAAGAACACAAGTTATATCTAAATACAAGATATTAATACAAGTCTCTAAATGGAGATGTTGCAGTTATAAGAAATCCTTAAATATAAACTGAAAATACGTTCAAGTATAGTTTGATTCTAGAAACAACCAGTAGGTAATTTGTAATCCCCACTTACAGACAGACAAAATTATCACACCTACTATTTTGGACACCTTTTATTATAGTAATGTCTTGGCTTTAATTCTTGGCTTCTCTCACGTAAAAACAATACAGCCTGTAACTCGCTGATAATATAGTTTTCTATTAATTTTTATTAAATTTTATAATCAAATTAGTGGTTTAGAGGTGAAAGCGTAGCAAGCAAACAAACTCGCTTCCACATATTATATAGTATTAGAATAAGATGTTCACTGTTTATGTGTTTAAGCTCATAGGTTGTCTGGAAGCTCACTTCCCAAAGAACCTTCAGCAGATTTCGATATATAAATTTTACCATAAATGGTTTCCAGTTTTACTTACTTTCATAAAATGAATTCTTGATATAAATCAGTCTTGTGGTTTTAAAAACCTTTAACAAAATACCACCTGCTGGTCCAATAATACTTGTACAAATTTCTTACTCATTAAATTAATTGTGAAATCCAATTTTTCATTTGAGTTATAAAATAAATATAAGAACGTTTGCAGCATTTTATAATCCTGATTTCTTTGGTAGCACCACATGCCATCTATTTTAGCATCGAAATTCCAAAGGGGCCTGCTTTAATAGATTACTTCCTCGTCGTACTGTGTAGGTAGATAGATACATGGTACTCTATATTTTATCTAAAAGCTTCATAAAAATGGTGATGTAATCAGGAAACTAATATTATTTAACATCGGATAAATGACCACAAGCAACCGGGAGTAGGTAAAACTTTTTAATTATATCGTATCCTTAATTGACGACTATATAGGTTCAAATTAATAGAACCTTGTAAGAGGACTTTTTCCGGTCCTTTGACTTTTATTTTAAAATGATCAGCTGCACAACAATTAACTAAAAAAATAAGAGCTATATTTATCTATTGATACCACAAAAGAAAGATAAGCATCAATCCTGACAATTTAACGTCGCAAACAAAATGGTAATTAATCACAAGTTGACGAATTTTTATGATTATTCATAGCAGAAGAATTAGTTGAGACCATTGCAATTAATTAACTAATTTAAATCATATTAATGTAATTGGAATAACTTATTTTAATGATAATGGCAACACTTCAAATACTTTGTATGTCATCAGTCTATAAGGAAGTTAAAATCCCTTTTTTTCGATTTTGTGTGTCGTGACCTAAGTCCACGGCTTCAAAGGTGAACTATACGACAACTAGGTATGACGACAAGGAAACAAGTTAAATTTTCATTCTCATGTGTTAATTATACCATAAGCCAACATTTAGATAAAAATATTCTCAAAAAGGAGAAAGAGCCTTAGTCGCACATTGCATCGGTTAGCTTTAGATAATTGTGTTGGTGGTGGGAAATAAGATTTCCTTGCATAAATGTTGTCTTGTCTTGCTATAGCATCAATATGGCAAACTGTAAAGGCACCTGCAAAAGAGGCAATAGATACTTTTACAGGATAAGCTAGTGTTCACGATCACGCGTTTACCTTTTAGGGTTTTGCTGGTAAAGAAGAAGCTAAAAAAAAAATAAAAAAAATGAATATACCTACAACTACTAGATAGACTACTACTTATCCTATTCGATCGTTAATAACCTTTTTTCTAATGAAGACATTAACTAGATGTACAGTTTTGTATGGTATGCTAGTTGGGGGTGCTTTGAAATAATGCTTAAAGTCTCAATGATTGGTGGAGATTCCTTTCGGAAAAAACGAATAAATTATAAAATACAACATTTTTCTTTTTTGTGTAATAATTCACAAGACCTCGAAAAGCATGTTGTGCATCCATAAAAAAAATATTTTAATGGCTAATTGAAGAAAAAGTTACATGAATAAATAAATTTTGTTAAACTCATGTTTTGGCCTTTTGTTTACAAGTAGGTATGTTTGTTGTATCTGTATGTGAAAACTTTTATGCATGGAGTATTAAAGTACTATCGAAAATTCCTGGGTTTGAATTCCTTATCAGTAAAGTTGTAAAGTAATAAAGAATAACTTGTCGACTAAAGAACAGTATGAAACCTTATTTAAAGTGTAAAATGTATAATATGTACATTAATAAAATGTACATATTATACATTTTACACTTTAAATAAGGTTTCATACTGTTCTTTTATTTAAAAATCGATTTAAATTTGTTTTTGGTAATTTTTTTCAAGAAAATTTTCTGCGTAGGTACATTGATTTTGGCTTGAAAAGAACAGTATGAAACCTTATTTAAAGTGTAAAATGTATAATATGTACATTAATAAAATGTACATATTATACATTTTACACTTTAAATAAGGTTTCATACTGTTCTTTTCAAGCCAAAATCAATGTACCTACGCAGAAAATTTTCTTGAAAAAAATTACCAAAAACAAATTTAAATCGATTTTTATTTACACTTTGAGGACAAAGATTTGTCAGTAGAGGGAACATTGGTATGTATGCCTTTCAGTCCACTCTGGTGTGTTATTTATAAGGTACTATTCTAACAAAAACTTTCACGTGATAGCAGTAGAAAATACGCATATTGTTTTCAACCTATCTTTTTCCACAATCAACAATTTTTCCACACACTTAAGTTTTTTGATGATTTTGAAGCCATTTCAAATTAAATAAAGAAGCGATTGTATTTTCGTTTTCATTTTAAAGAGAATGGCACATACACATCCTTAGTTTTGAAGGCTATTTGAATTGATTGATTTAATTGAATAAGATTTAAACATTCTGAGTTCTGAATTCATTTTGAATTCAGTGATATAAGTCACTGAATTCAAAATAAATTTGATTTAAATATGCTCGTGATTTGAATTCAATGATTTTTTCTTTAAATGTTTTACGCCTGCTTTAAAGGTCTGACAACATTTATTTTGAAACCACAAGAAAGACTATATAAAATATGTATCGGATTGCCTACAAACACCGAATTGCCCTGTACTTTATTTTTGGTTATTAGATATTTATTGATTGATTTATAAAAGTTAAAGTACCACATATGTAAAACAAAAAAATTTATATTTTACTTAAGTATATAAACGGGCTTAAGGGATTTAAACTTGCTTTCTGCAATCATTCCCGCTCAAGCAACTTCGTTGACCGGCTTATTGTATGTGCATTGTGCAGTGCCTGTGTCAGAAGCCAACTAGAATGGCCTAAATCATTTTTACCATGAATATGTTTCCACGATAATGACATGTCCCCCTATTGAGGTTATAGCAATAATTTTCATAAATATTTTACTTGGTTAAATTTAATTAGCCTATTTTTAGGCTTTTTATTTTTTATTTATTTTTCAAACTTATAACTTCGCTTGGCCACGAGCATAACAACCTAATTCACAAAGTTTTTTAGAAACATATAATTTGGAGTATTCTCTGGAAATGTTATACAGCAGTCGGTAATCATCGACAGAAAAGCCTACCATTAAAATTAAACCACGGCGAAACGCAAATTTAAGAAAATTGAATTTCATTTATAAATACTAAACTTAATAAAATTTAAGAGAAACTAGCTAACTGAATACAAAATTCACTTAAAAGAAGTTGCCTTGTTCGAGGGATGCCGTTCCGTAAAATGACTTCTGTCCCGTAAGTGTCCCGCCAAGAATTAATGTCGCAATTCAACAAATGTAAATGTCCCGATGATCCCGTAAAAGATTCATCAGAAGTGGGCAGCTGGTTAATTATTAAGTTGTGAGGATAAAAATCTTCAGAATAAAATGAAAAAGAATTGCAGAAACGCGTTGAACATCAAAGCTGACTGCTTACTTCTATAAATATCAAAAACATCATAGGTCTCTTCCAGTAAAAAACTTGGACTAAAATGACTAGCCTAAGAGAAAAGTGCAACTACGAAAATTTGCGAAAAGGCGTTGAACAACAGAGTTGACCATATTCTTTAAACGTCAAAACATATGTTCGTTTTCTATTGAAATTAAATTAGGTGAATCATTTGCGTTTATTTTGATAATTTATTCAACTGCAACTGCTTGCATTATGTTTTGATCTTCGAATTTCGCTTTTAAAATACTTCTAGATGGCAAACAAAAATATAACACTGAAAACCTATAAGTAAAATCACGAAGAAGATCAAAGCAAAACTTTAAAAGTGTTTTTTTTTTCAGTTTTTTGTTTTTGGTAATGGCAGCCATTTTTGACAGAACTCTGTGTTCATATTTCTGCCCAAAGAAATTTCTTGAACTGAAATTCGCTGCATGGGGAAATTCATTACTCTCTCTGGAACTCTCTCTTCAGTGGAAAACCACGAATTTTGTATCTCACGGAACAAGATTTAAATAATTTTGGTCAAATTTTGTAGATTTTTCGTAGTTTTGGACATGATGTGGAACAGACCTTATATGTATGTTCGTTTCATTTTGAAATGATGGAGAAATGATGTCGCCCGACTTAAGTTTGTTAGCTATGGTTTATTAAATTATCTATAGCAAGCATACTTATGTTTAGGTGCTATAAAACAACAGATTATATGTTTAAAAAAAAATTAAATTTGTCACGCAAAGAAATTTTTCAGATCTGGCACCCCTATGTTCCCTACTATTAGATCAGAGTACAGATGATGCTTCGAGCTCTAGATACGAGGATTCCTCGTAGACAAGGCCATATATAAAGTCAATAAAAAGCCAGTAGTGAAAAAGCATAACCACATTTAATTTTTCTCCAAAATTATTTAGTCTCAAAAAAAATTCCTCTTACATAATATGATGACCATAAACATGTGTAATTACCTCAAATACCACTGATACCTCAGATATTTCTTTAAATATTTTTATTATTATGTCTCCACAAATAATGTCATGCGTAATTATGTTTAATTATTTTCTTCTTGCTTGGACCATAACCTGAAAGCTAACAAAACCTTGACAATGAACAGGAACACGTATGTATAATGAACATTCTTTCATTGCACTTCTTTTTACATACTGCCTACGTAGGCCGAAAGAATATAATTTCTAACGCTAATAGTTGAAAGTTATTTGCAATGTTTTCTGAAAAACTCACATATCGATTTCCATGTACGGTAAAGTCGACCAGACGACAAAAAAAAAGTCTCAGCACCTGGTAGGCAATTTCTTGCGCGTTCATTATATTTATCCATATTTCTCCACTTCCACACCACACAAAGGATTTACCTAACTTACTGTGGAACAACTATTTGATTGTATCACACTTCTTAGAATGTGTTTTAAAAATCCCTTTACATTCCTACAAATTGGATTACAAATTCCCGGTTATGCGAAGGGAAGACTATTGTCAATATATAATTTTTTTTCCTCGCAGTCCCAACTGCATTTTTGTTTCGAAATTTAGAAAGTCCTTAAGGCTGTTTCCATTTCAGATATCTTCTCCAAGACTGTATACACATATAATGAGAAATTATTGTCCTTTGCGTGAAGTTAAGACCTTTTGTTTGTGTTTTTATCGAATCAGTTAAATCAATAATATTGCTGAGGCTTGCTTCTTGGCTATTCATGGTCAGTCATGGTCTTGTGTTAGGTATCGAGGTGCCTCTCTGGAGGCTTTAAAAAAGGGCTAAGGAAATTGTTATATACTTTTTTCCATATAGATTTATATTTCATTTCCTGGATGAAGTGTGCAGTGAATTTTTTTTTTTTTGACTGAACCAAGTGAATAGAATAGTGTGGCGGCGGCGGTATGGTTTAGCAGCTTGGGAGGCCCTCAAGCCTATACCTACGCTATGAGCTCTGGAGCCAATTTATAGCATTGTAATGAAGACAAAAGAGCAGAACAATCCCATCAGTGGTGGAGAATTCATCTTTATAGGGATGCAATTCTGTAAAACTATAGAAAAGTCCTCCCTCAGCAATAGAATCAAATGAGTTAATTTCATTGTATAATGCAGCAAAAGAGGAAAATTGGAAAGATCTCTAGTATTATCACAAAACGTGCATCTGGAGCATTTTGTACACAAGGGACATAACTAAAAGTGCACCGCATAGTAAAGAAACTTTAAAATTTTCAAGGGAAATGCTCAAACATTCAAATATTCAAACACCTTTTATAATGTTCCCACTTTGGTAATATTACTATAAAATTTGATCTTGATTCAATATCAAGTAAATTTATCTATATTAAAGGAGTATTACATTAAAATGGTGGTAGAATGTTCTTTTTTTGCCATCTTGTTCACGAATCTCTTAAAGACACTGTAGTTATTGCGTTGCTGCGAAGGTGTGAGCAATTCGGGTCTTCCTACAGCTCGTTCCGCTTTATCTAGAGGGAAATATGTTCGAAGTCTCGCGGTTATTGATAAATATGAAACGAAAGCAGTTGAAAAAAACAACTGTAAGATTTAGCTCGATGTTTGACTCTGAGATTAAAACAGGTCATTTGCTCAATTGCATCAAAGTTTTGTTTTAATTTATTGTTTATTATGTCAATTTAATTCAGGTCTTACGAGCAGTTCGAAAAAAGTCGCCCTGGCAGAACCGATATATACCGGAGTAGGGCAAAATGTATTTGAGACCTTGTGCCTGGGTACACGAAAGAGATCGTTAGTGACTGGCTAACCAAGGTATCTATTTCTTCAAGATGGATTGTGTTCAAGTATACGGTCATAGCTCACCCCTTTTTGAAAATCACGAACCTCGTATTGATGGTCGGACACCAAAGAGACCAGGCAGTTCTGCACGCAGCTCAGATGGAACCCCAGGAGATTTATGGACAAACAAAATAAGAAACCTTTCAGGACAAAAATGAGAGCGTGAGAAAAGCGAGTGGTCTATTACGGCCTTTAGCTTTTAGTAGCTTTTAGTGACGTCCATATTTTTATCAAAGATGCAACTTTTAGATTGGCTGTTAATGAAGACAGGACGATGTATTGTATATATTCTGTCATCCAGAAAAGAACCTCAAAATCGTCAACTCAGAAAAAGGTCTCATATACAACTTCGCGACGAAAATTATTAATTCCAACCATCATATGCCGTTTCATCTGTCTTAAAAGCATTTGAATTATAAGGCTCTCTTTCAGAGAACCATCAAAGAGTTTCTATACTATAGAAGACATTAATTATCCCAGGCGTTCTGTTAACCAGAAGGAGAAAAGAATGGACATTTTGGTCAATTGAGTGTCGAAGGAGTGTGGATAAAAAGATTCAACGTCGAGCCTTACGTACTGGCCTGGAGTCTGGACATATAGCTTTAAGTTTCCAAGCCAAAAAATATGGATTACGAGATAAGGTCAATAAGTTGGTTAGGAAGGTACCCATGTTAGAAATCAATGCGTTTTCTTTATTTACTACATAACATCCTGCTTCAAGTAAGATACAATTTCCAATGCTTCTTTTCACTTTTTTTAAACTCTTTAACCATTTTAAGTTTTGGATGTCGATTGGTCTTTTGCGTTTAATAATAAATCCAGATTTTATTAACAAAAACTGGAAAGAGAAAACGTTAAATAAAAGGAAAAACGTAAAAGAAGTCCTGTCTTCTACTTTTCTACCGTGAGCAATAGCGGTAGAAAAGACTATAACTCTATACTACCTCTAAAGCAATGACCCATCGAGTTAAATATTTTTTTTTTCACTGAGTTTCTGAATTGGGATATTATATGATATTGTTTGCAATTCAGCACGACACGCCAATGATAAATACTACGAAAACGTAAATTAGATTTTATATGAAGTGGGAACACTGATCATCTTAACTAACAGTGCGCCTGACTTCCATTTTGTGTTCTGAACTCGTTTAAATGACTCACAGAGGTGCAATACCATTTCCTGTCGGTTACCATGATGTGTCCACACTCCACACAAAACAAAATGATGTTAACGATCCTTGTTCAAGCTGAGAGCACACAGAGTATATGGCAGCAACCAGGGATGCGCGTGCGGAAAAATAATTAGATCTGTTGAATTAACAAGTAAAGAAGGCTCTGCGGAACACTCATGTGATCATGTTGTGTCCCCCAGCCTGAACATACTCCTAATGGATTTTGTTCATGCATTTGAATTTAGTAGCGCATATAGTTTCTGTCATGCGGTGACCTCTAATGAGAAATATTCTCTTCTAACATCTTCCAGAGGGATTTTTCTTATTTGCAAGTGTTTTGTGAAGGCGAAAGTAATTTTAATTAGCTAAAACCGACGAAAGCAGTGTGCCTAGCATGTGAGATAATTAATTTTAGCATTCTACACATGTGCTTTTGCTTTTCTTATCGTCCTTTTCAAAGGTTTTTCATCCTTTCCGTGGGATTAGTGAACGTGTTCTATGCCAAAGGATGAGCATGGGTATAACATTCCATTGCGCAATCGCCCACGTAATATACCAGAAAGGAATATTGTACCATATAGTTATATGGTGGATGCCCTTTTAAAGGGGAAAGAATTTAGTATTTTTCTATAGTCTTAAATTGTTTGTATTGTTGAAAGAGATTGGAATCACTGTCAGAATAATTTGTTAGAAACACTGCTGTGATGCACGTGATTTTGAAGAAACGGAAAGGTAACTTTCATCTTGTCGGGTTGAATCTCTATAATGAAAGGAAGGTTAAATTTTCATTTCAAATTGGATTAAAGAACAAATGTTTTCTTAGTATAGGTAAGCATTACAATATTCAAGATAAAATTTAAAGGTGTTAAAGCACTAACTTCCGTCATAAGAAGGTTAAAGTTGATCAAGATGGTAGAGTTTAACGATTTTACTTAGTAATGCATAAAAAGTGGTACTAATATGTCAATTGTTAAACGGACAAAAAACATTCTTCGATAAAGTTAAAGAAAATTAGATTTAGTACAAAAAATTACCCCTTCAAAATAGATTCTTGAATGCAAAAGACCATATTAACTTTACTTAAAAAATGGAAAGTTATAGTTTTACAAATGTAAAACAAATTAATAAAGGTAAATTTGGTCTTTTGCATTCAACAATCATTTTTTAATAGGTAATTTTTTAAAAGAAGTTTAATTCTCTATAACTTTATCCAAAGACTTTTTTTTGTCAGATCAACAGTTTAGAGTAGACAATGTGATAGAATGCTTGATGAAAAATATAAAGAGAAGACTTGTTTTTTTAATTTTTCTCTCTTGCAATGCGTGTATCTCGGAAACGGTTGATATTTAGAATAAATGATTGTAACAAAACTTGTAATAAATTCGATGGGCTTTTGCTTACTCTTATAAAAAATTTGACTACGACGCACTATTTCCGTGGTATAAGAGTAAGTCCCAAAAGCCCACTTTTGGGGGCTTTATACTCCTCGCCCTCCTCCGGATAACCTCTCAGGAATCAGGACTTGAAGTATGTCAACTACTTAAGCAGCCTAAACAATATTTTAAAGTAATGGCTTACCGGAGTTCTACATCAATAGGAAATAATACGATTCTATTTAAAAAAAAAATTAATTTTACTTGCTCGAAAATGGTTTAAATGTTGATTATGGAAGCAGCAAGTGGCAAGTGTTGAACTATTTTGAAAACTTGATAAAATGGGCCAATTTTTTTAACAACTTGACGTGGGTAGTGTGCTACATTTTTTTTTTTTAAATATGATGTGTTAAAGTTCGCTTACAAAATTTGGTTGAACAATGACTCAGTCAAACTTTATTTTTATTGCTTAACTTACAATATTTATTTTGGATTTCGAGATTGCATTAAGTAGCATGGTTATTAAGGATTGCGTAGGAAAAAAATCACTGAAAAACATCAAAATTTGTGACCACAGTACATAAAAATGTGGCCCTCGGTATCGATTATCATAATTTTTCTAAATATTGCTATTATTACGTAACCCAGAGAGATATTTTTTTTTCTTCTTACTATTTGCAGTACGGGTATAACCTACCCTATCACCCGGTACCTGCTCGACGTTGAGTTTCGGGACACCCTGTTTATTCGATTCAATTAAAAATGTTTTAGGAATTTCAAAATATGTTGTAGCGTCTTAAAAAAAGAGACTTCATAAAAACATAACAATATTCAACAATACAACTAAAAATTCTGAACATGTGAATTTTCAAAATAATGCTTTAAAAAGAGCCAAGACAACACTGTGTTTCAGAAAAAAATCGATTTAAAAAACGAATCCCTACTCATTTATTTAATACGTATAAGAAGGGACATTTATTATTCATACTAGAATTTCAGCTTTATTACTTGACCATTCTTTATTCCTTCAATTAAAACTAAATTTTTGAACAACAACAACTTAAAAGTGCTACAACCAATTGATTACGAATTTTATTATTCGTTTTTATTTTGGCTGGAATAAAGCTATTAAAGTCATTGTCAGAACATGAGAGATCAAAGTGGTCGTCAAAATGGTTACCAAGTTTGGAGAGAATCAGTAATAGAGTTCTCTTTTTCAATAAAATTCACAAAATCAAAAGAAAAAATTACATTCGAAAGTGACTTTTTACCTTATTTGATCATTTTTCGTTGACAATTCAAAATTCTTATAATAAACTTTTCAATGAGCATTACATTGCCGACTAAAATATTCGCGTTCTAATTTTTTTTAGAGTTTTAGCTGACATTTTTTTTTTTTTTTTTTACACTATCAGATCTTATTCAAATGGAGCTTAAAGCAAGCATCAGCAGATGAAAGAATATTTGCCAACACATATGATGTGTCCCACTGGCTCATCACTTAGTGCAGGTGTTAGTTGTTTGTAAGCACAATGCAACAAAAACAAAAACACATGCACATAAAAACATGAAAACGTATAAAGTCAAAATTAAAACAAAATGACACAGAAACATTTAGGATCGTGGAGCACTGGTTCTGAAAATAGTTTTTAAATTACTTTTATTTAAATTAAAATCCAACACACAATTGTTCAAGTTATATAACTTACTCATCCGCGTGAGAGGCTCATGCATGCCATAATTGGTTCTAACGGGTGATTTTTTAGCTGGTTTGGTTTTGGCAACACTGGTTTTGACAGCTGACGTGTGTTTAGTACCTTGTGTCACTGTCAAACAGCTTCAGTTTGGTTTGCAATTTACCCATGGATCGTCTTACAAATGAACAACGCTTGCAAATTATTGAATTTTACTATCAAAATTCGTGCTCGGTTCGAAATGTTCGAAATGCTTTTTTATCGAAAAATTGTGTTCAGCGATGAGGCTCATTTTTGGTTGAATGGGTACGTAAATAAGCAAAATTGCCGCATTTGGAGTGAAGATCAGCCAGAAGCATTGCAACAGCTACCAATGCATCCCGAAAAAGCCACTGTTTGGTGCGGTTTATGGGCCGGCGGCATTATTGGGCCATATTTCTTCAAAGATGATGCGAATCGCAGCGTTACTGTCAATGGTGAACGCTACCGAGCGATGATAACAAACTTTTTTTTGCCCGAAATGGAAGTTCTTGACTTGCATGATATGTGGTTTCAACAAGACGGTGCCACATGCCACACAGCACGCGAAACAATGGCGCAATTGCGAGGTGAGTTTCGTGAACAGTTAATTTCACGTTTCGGGCTGGTCAATTGGCCGCCTAGATCGTGCGATTTGACACCATTAGACTATTTTTTGTGGGGGTATGTCAAGGCTAATGTCTATAGGGACAAGCCCTATATTCGATTGACGCACTGGAAGCCAACATCCATGCATTCATTCGTGAGATACCGGCCGATATGTGTGAAAGAGTATGCCAAAATTGGACTCAGCGGATGGGCTACCTGAGACGCAGCCGCGGTCAACATTTGCATGAAATTATCTTTAAACATTAAATTGCAAGGTTCAAACTATCGATTCAAATAAATATTTTATTAATTTTTTTGAATTTTTTGTGTTTAAAAAAAAAAAAAGTTCTAAGCCTCTTAAAAAATCACCCGTTATGATGTTCGATATTAAAAAGCTCAGAACTTCGAAGGTGGTACGACCGTCCGCGGTAGTTAAAACGAATCAATTTGTCCAGAGATAAGTTGATGGAGAAAAATTAAGTATGAGATGCTAACGTCTTTTGACACCTTTTCTGTACAAGAATTGTCACTTTTAGTGTCTCATTTAAAATATCTTCAGTTCAGTTGCTGCCAATTAACTTTTATATAATTGCATAGTTGTGCAGTGAAAATTCTTCATTTTAGTTTAAGGAGTACTTACTTAGTAATGTAAGCTTGCTTAGTATTTAGCTATAGTTTACCATGATACAATAATAATGTACATTGCCTTAAAGCCATACATATTTGAAAAAGTTATTCTGTTTTAGTGCTCACAAAACATCAGTTAAGTTATAATGAACATTATTTAAATCATAACTCCGTTTTTTAACAATATAATCTTGAAAGTCTTAACTAAGGGCACACACATAAAATACGAATTCCTATATGCTGCTAATTAGTAAAGAATTATGTAACGTTAGAAAACTATTTTTATGGAGCGAGTTGATGTTCTTTTTTGTTTACCAAGTACACTGACTTATACCTAAATAAATATTACAAACGTTAACGTTAACATAGTTATGGACGATCATCTCAGTTTTTATGTTGTAAATAATTTATTTATCGATGGATTAGAATGCTTGTTCTGATTTTGTTTCTTATAGCAGCTATACCGTGGCTTGTTTAGCTGATTGTATTGCAAAATGCAATGCACGTGTCTTTTTTGAATTTAATTTTTAATTGATGATAACATTTTTATTGTATAATAACATGCTTTAAGGGAGATATATAGCTAGAGGACTTGTAAAATTATAGTTACTTATTTTAATAGTTCTAGAGCCCATATAGTATTTGAACAAGTGGTAGGTCGACTACTACAAATTTAAAGTTGTTTACAAAATATGTTTGCGATGCCTTAGAATCTGGATTTCAATTGGATGCTATTTTTACAGACTCTGAGAAGGCATTTGATAGCCTTTGTATATTGCAGCTTTAAAAAAAAAACTAAAACACTTCGGGTTTCATTTAACCCTTCTTGAGTGGGTCTCCAGTTACTTGGTTGATAGAAGACAAATGGTAAAAATTTTGAACTCTACATCAAAAGTGATAAATGTTTCATCCAGTGTTCCTCAAGAAAGCCATCTTGGACCATTATTATTTCTTATTTATGTAAATGAATCGTCTTCAATGCTGCAACATACAACTGTTTGCAGACGATTTTAATTTTTTTACCAGAATAAAATCTATAAATGATTATGTCTTAATGTTCAAAGCGATATAAATAAAAAAGTTGATTGGTGTAAACAAAATTCTCTATTACTTAACATTAAGAAATGTAATACATTTTAATTTTTTAGGTCAAGAACAATCGTTTTGTATGACTATAATATTTCAAACACTGCTTTAAAAAGACTTTCGGAAGTAAAAGATCTTGGGGTAGTTTTCGATGCAAAGCTAAATTTCTCCTTGCATATTGATTTTACTTTAGCAAAAGCAAACTCAATGCTAGGTTTTCTAAATAGGAATTGATCCGAATTTTCTAGTCCTTATGCAATCAAGGCTGTTTATACTTCACTTGACCGCCCTCATTGGGAATACGCTTCAGTCGTATGGGATCCATTTTACGCAGTCTCAAAAAATCGTATTGAAAGTGTTCAAAAATCTTTTACCAGATTTTTGGTTAGACAGTTGAAATGGAATTTGCCTGAAATGCCAACTTACTCAACCTAGATGTGCCCTCATTGGTTTTTAGCTTCTTTGGAAAAACGCCGGCTCGTAAATTGTGTTATGTTCGTTTATGATATATTGTCTTACCATTTAAAATGAACCGATTTGCTATATCTTCTGAGTATCTATGTTCCAGGCCGAAATATAAGATCCAGAAAATTGTTTTATATTCCCTCACATAGATACAATTACGGTTGTAATGAACCATTCTGAAGATGTATGAAATTATATAATGAACTAAATTTTAAATTAGATTTAAGTCTAGAAAGAAATGTACAATTAAGTAATAATGTAAATATGAATTAAGTTTATATTAGTTTTAAGCAATTTGTAAGAGGAAACTCGATAGATGAATGAAATAAATAAATAAATAAATAAATAAACAAGTATATGGAACTTTTATTATCTACATTAATTAACTCCCATCTACATCAGTTTTTTTATTATTATTTACACATTCTTTCTAATATAACTTGCGATTATAGGTATACCTACTATAATTTAAGTTTTCCCTATTAAGTTAAAAAATCTATTAATTATCCTGTTTATACAATCATTTTCTGAACATTAAATTTTTTTCCTGGGAAAGCAGCAAAAATTGTTGTCACAGCAGACAAATCGAACAACTGTTAACAGATATGGGTCACGTCCATATCTTTGGTGTGTTGGGAGCATTTATTTTGAAGAAACTCAATGTTTTCTACAGAGAAAAACAACCATAATTGAAACTCATCACTGAAAAATTTCTTTTTCAATATTATGGCAAATTATCCAACCAAGCTGGTTTTAATTGGTATTAAAATGAAGCTTATAAATTATATATTTTTCTCTAAAAAAAACGCATTTTAATTAAAAATCTTACTTACACTTAATTCGCGTAATATTAACTCTTTTGAGGTTTGAATGTTAGAAATCGATTTAAATGAACAGCTGACTTTCTATAGAGTAGAACACAATCGTCGTTCTATTGATGGTGTTCGATTTTTTCATACTGGTCTCGGCAGTTTTTTGTTCAATAATTATTTAAATGATGTACTCTGACTTATTTTGTATGGAGAATTAATTTTCAATGATGTCTAAGTTAGAAGATTAATGGTTTAGTCATAGAACTGTTTTTTTATTTCACCGTCTATCTTATGAACGAGTGCACTGGAAACATTTTTTTTTTCTTTGGAAACCCGATAATTTTATTTTTGTCGAAAAAAATACGATCGACTTTGGTAAAATTTCATGTAAGTGATTTTTTGGCGACGCGACGGTTATGTTTTTCATATAAAGTTTCTTTTTATTGAATACTTATTTTTTTAAAGAACTTAAAAAAAAATATATGAAAAAATTTAAACCAGAAATTAGTATAATAGTAGGGGAGCCCACGATGCTAAATGGGGATTTACTTGAGCGTCGTTGGAACCTAATACATTTTGAAGATTAGATTTTAGAAAGAAAAAAATGTAAATGGAGTTTTCATATTCACCGGTAGGGGGAGCCAAAACTGTTTAAAAAAAACAGTGGTATGGACTTACTCGAGAGCGTCAAATCTGCCGGTTTCCGTGGTATGGTATGATATGATAAAACAAAAATTTACTCGAGCGCGTCAGATTTTCATAGGGGATGTTAAATGAACCCAAAAGAAGCTAACCATTAAAAAGACTGACGTTTTTGACGTGACGCAAGCTTGTGGTGGCAATTTGAAAATGCAAAAAATATAAAATACACGGAAAAGAGTATGGAAATTAAAAATCCTCTATGTATTTGATTTATAACTAATTGCAATAGGTACGCCTTTTTTTTTTTTGTATCACTGAATGTAACAAATATATATGTAGACATGAAATAGCATGCAATAAAAGAAATGCCCTTCTTTCAATTGTAATATACATACATGTTGTTCAGAAAAATAGCCAAATAACATACAAATTTTAAAAATAAAAAACAAAGTATTCTTTTATAGCTGCGCGCTCAAAACTTCAATGCCAATTTTTTTGACTTCGGATTGTGAATTTTTGTTATCAGATTAATGTTTTTTTTGTTATCCTTCAATTATTACTTCAAAACAGAACTAAATTCAATCATGCCCGAGAATTTCGACCTATCGATTTTTTTTACTATTCTGACGGGCTGTCATAGACCCGCGTCACTATATAGAAAGTTTATATAAGGTTGGAGGTACTCTACAGGTTGGAAGGTATCCCCCCTAATGTTAATCTGCCGCGCTCGAGACAAAAAAATCTCTGGGCGTATTAACTTAAATATCCTACCTACCAAGGATTGTATGTGCCGAGACAGACAGACAGAAAGAATTGAAGGACCCACTATTTTCGTCTTCTCTGTCAGCGTAATGCCATTTTTGAAATGCAAACAGCAAAAATAGTAAAACTCTTTAAGCGAATTATTTGGGGTTGGGTTGGAAAATTGATTGATCGATTTTTATATAAAAAAGGTTGGTAGTATTTTTTTATCCCTTTCTGTAGTCAGTCCCGCTTACGGAATTTTGTTGCTACGCTTTGGGTAAAATCTAGATGAATTCCTCATTCGAAAATGTCTACCATATTTTGGTATCAGAAGACGTATGTTGGTAAACTTTATCTAAACTTACACCATAAATGTTAAAAACGTGCCTATAATAATGAGAATCATCTAAGACGAACCGTTCTATTACTTTATGAATCAATTTGAAAATCAAAAAAGGAGAAAATCCCGAATTATTCGCATTCGGGATTTTGTAATTCGGAATTCTGCAGCTTTCCCAATTGTTTGATATTATATCAAAGAAAAATATGTGTCAAACCAAAAGTAAAGCAAGACTATTATAACGGCGATATGTAAACTACTTTTCAAAGATAATAATTAAGATTTATTTATGCATTTATGCGTAATAATATGATGCATTCCAATCAGCCCCAACCTCATCAAGTTAGTCTATATAATACCTATAAATAAAAATATAACTTACTAATCAAGGAGTTATATTCCAGTCGAAAATTCTCGATACTAGAACTAGAGATTCATACAACGAAGAACGCGCAAGCTAAACTGATAAGATCGACGCTTTCACAATGCGATATTCCCGCACATTCAGTCAAGTCCAAGTCTAACAATCTCCAAGTTAGTCGAAAGACTGGAGTACGCTACATTATGCACAGCAAGAAAGGCCGCGAATGCAATTTGGTTGTAACATCAATATCATCCTTGGACCTGATTACTCCATGAAAAGAGGTTGTTCTTTCAGTTTTTTTTTTTATAAACTTGGAGGACAGGAGGGAAAAGCAACAACTGTTAACTTGGTATAGTGATGAAAAAAGGTGCCGGCACAACGGTCTTCCATCGAAGCAGTCGATACTGTTAGCTCTAATGACCCACATTATCACAATGAAATACAAACATACACGCGGAAAGCCGGCCCGAATACCTGCTCCTCCTTCTGGTATTCATATTCAAATTGAATTCGGGAGAAGGATCTGGGGCAGAGGCGAAGAACAAACAAAAGTTTATGTTTTTTTTGTATTCCTTGCCACTGTGTGGCGATGAAGAAGCCGTGCCACACGATGGATCATGCAAAAGCAAAATGTTTGCACTATGACCGTGCAGACAATGGTCAAAAAAAATAACACTGACCACAGTCAATGACCAACCATGCTTAGGGCATTGTGTACAAGGCCTCATTACTGTAATCCATGGTAGTGGCAAGGTATTTCATAGGAGGATTTGTGTACCCTCAGTATAGTTCGCATGTGCTGAAGGCCGGACCGGACGAAGTGTGAAAGGACTTCGCACCATGTGAACAAAAGTTGAATCGGAATTTCAGTTAGAAATCAATTTTTTGATTCAGCTACTTCGTATATTGTTTGTTGATGGCGAACATTTGCTTGGCTGACCCAAGCTAGCTGAATATTTATGTCGGTCGATGAATGGGCATAAATCATGAGAATCTTAGTTCCCAGCATTATGGTATTGGTCGTGAGCGCGGCAAAGGACATTTTAATCCAATAGAAATCATGAGCCATAAATTCGGAGTATCATCCGCCATATCATTTATGTTTTGATGTTGGTAAATTTCGAAGAGGGGAATTAGTATCATGGTTTGAGAAAAAACTCTCTAATGTTAAAATGTTAAAAGAGATATGTTTTTTTTTTTGTTTTCATGTTCAGTAAAATGAATATAATCAATAAAGAAATATGTAATTTATATTTAGTCAAATATTAAATATAAAATGAATTAGTTATTGCTTGATATGGAATGAATTAATGGTGGCATTTGTTCTTGCAAATTAATGCACTATAAGTATATATATAGGTGGTTATTCAAACGATAAAAATTAACATCTTGTTCATATAATAACAATTCGATTGGTTAATATTTAAATTATCATTTTCTTCTTTTTATTGCATTTTTAAAATTGAATTTATTGCACTTTTAAATGTTTAATGCTATATTGCAATTTGGAAAGTGTAATAAAATTAAAAAGTTTCGTTTTGGACTTTATTGCATTGGACTTTATATCATGGCACCTATAAATAAATGAAACACAATATTGATGACTAATTTAGTCATTGCCTTAAAAAAAAAGTATCTTAAATAGAAGATAAGGTAATAAGTAGGAAAGTTATTTTGCAACAAACATTTTTATCACTAATGTTTAGTTTGAAACTTTTAAAACAATAATGTATAACTGCCATTACATTATCAAACCGAAAAATTGTTGTCAGAGCAACTCGAAGAATTGAAAAGAAATTCTTTTTTATTTTTAAATGTTTTTTTTTAAATTGTTTTCTTTATTTTCCTGAAATGGATTGCAAGCTTCTTAAAAAATAGAAAACAAATAGTAAAATTAGAAAATATTTTTCCCGAACTATTGATGCTTTATCTGGTGTTCCACAGGAAAGTCATTTGGGCCCACTTCTATGAAAAAAAAGATGACTGGATCGCACTAACTTGCTCATATAGCAGGTGAGCTAGGGCTTAACAGCAAAAAAGTACAACCGGGTCAAGCGCATTTCCCTTGGGTGTTGTAGTCTTTCAATTTGTGTATACAAAAAAAAAATATTTTGGAAACTAATTAATAACAAACCAAAGTTTCCCCAGAAAATCATGGTAGGCTACTAACTTTTAAGCATTACAATTTATTTAACAATTTTCTTTTACCAAAATCGTAGGTCCAGTTTTCAAAAAAATCGATATTTTTTTTTCAAACAACGTTTTTAAAATATTTTTATGAGAAATTAGGAACATTTTATCGAAAACCTAAGAACCGTTTTCGTAAAATACAAGATTTTTCATAAACGTTATATGAAAGGTACCGTTGATACTTTAAGCTTGAACAAAAATTCCAAAAACACTACCAAGTTAACATGATATCGACAAAAATCTTTAAGGCTACAGATGAAAATGTCAGTCAGACAGATTGACAGACTGACAGACATACACACAGACAGATGTAATGTCATGTTTTATTGTTATCTTAAAACTTTTTTTTTGTACGAGTTCATAACTCGCCTTATAAGATTCCAAGTTGAACCGTTTTTAGACAATCGCCAAAAAAGTAATTTATTAGAAAAAACTTGCTTCCATATATTTTGATTGAAGAAGTAATCAAACTTAGCTGAAGTTTTAGAATATAAAATATCTTCCAAATCGGTTACGCCATTTAAAAGATAATCGGTATCAAAATGTAGTATGGCAGGTACCATTAATAATATTCTCCGGAAAACAATTTTTAAATTAAAGCCTAGTGTTGGCTAACATCGATAGTCTATCGATGGTATCGATAGTTTCTTACTATCGAAACTATCGTCAATAGTTAAAAACTATCGCGATACTATCGAGGAGAAAAAATAATTGTTAAAAATGAAAACTTAATAATATTTTTATTGTCATAATATCACATATTATATTGTCCGTATTCCCATTAGTCATTCGAAAATTGTTCGAATACGATCGGTTTTGTGGTAAATGGACTTTTGCTTGTGGGACATTATATCGGAATTTGCGACTACGTACATATCGGAGGTCTGTTGAAAATGTCAACGGAACTTGCAACACGTCCTCCGTCGTAGCGTAGGTGTTTCTATTTGGAACCATTCGTGCAACCGGACTACTCAATCTGCAAATGAGCTCCAAATTGTATGGACATTCAGAAAAATATTAAAACTACTAAAAAACACCTAGACCTTGTTATAAGCGCCCTGCTTACTTGCTTTCTTATTGGCATCAATCTACAAGTTCACTTCGATAAAATGTCGATCAAGTTTTTCTGAATTCCAGCTTCTTCATTTCCTTTTGAGCGATTTTCTTCTTTAAAAGGACTGAATCTCCTGCAGTTCTTCTTTGGAGAAAAATAAAAGCAAATCTGATGCGGAACAGATCAGAGCGCATAATAAAATACAGCATACAACATTAAACATCATTCAAAAATTCTTGAGGACTAATTTTGTGTTTCTTCTATTCTGTATATATTTCTCTTAACTTGTTATAGGAAATATTGTATAGGTTTGTTTTGTTGCAACAAAAGTTTGTTTTATTTGTTTATTTTGTCGAATAAATAATGTCATGTTCACAATTCGTTATCATAAACATAATTATGTAAGAGATGAGAGATCAATAAAGGAGTTAAAAAAAACTATCAATAATTAATCGATAGTATCGATAGTTTTTCCGAAAAACATCCATACTATCGATAATAAAATATTTCGATGTTTAGCCAACACTAAAGACATCACTATTAGCAAAAACTAGCTCATATAAAATTTTATAATAATCGATTGTATTTTTTTCGAGAAAAATGGAACTATCGGTAACGCTTACATGGTAGGTACTGTAGTTTTTAAACCTAGAATAGAATTTAAAAAAAATCGTATGGACATATTCTTCAAATAATACTTTTTACCAAGTTTGAAAAAAATCGGTTAAACCGTTTAGGCTGTAGATATCAAAAGACAAAAGAATTGCCATACCCACTTTTTTCGAGTTCGCCATAATCATAGTTTCATATTTCGTTATTATATCATTTTTTATTGAATACCTTCATTATTAGCCTTAAAGTAGGAAAATACCTATAATCGCAATTAAAAAAAACAATAAGTTTGTTTCTGTACCAGATTATTTTTCAATATACGAGTAAATCCATCTTCTACTCACGCATTTTAGATATTGGAATAAATTTGTAGCGCAATATTGTAGCAAATTCAATTCTTAACAGAATTATGCATTTTACATGCTTGGATTTAATTAGAATAATCATACCTTTTTCTCATCGCATAAATCGGAAAAAATTACAGTTTTACAGTTTTTTAATGCAAAGTATTGTTATTGCTCTGTAGCCCATAAACTAGAGTTATCCGCACAGGATAGGAAAATTGGGCCGTTTTCTGTAGTTTTAGTTTAATACAAACATAGAAATCGCAAAATAAATTCAAGCTCAAAAAATTGCACATGCGATAATTTTATTCAATTAAATAATAAATATTTCGCGAGTTTATTAATCTTTCATCATGTTTCAACTAAACTTAACTGCAGTCAATTACAACAATGCAACAGCATGTCAATTTTTCAATCTTTTTTAGCATATACCTTTCTTTAAGTCCTATATTGCCCTAAGTAAAAAACATTTGACAAAAGAATGTCTAAGAACTGCCAATAATTCTTTAAGATGATGTTCAACATAAACTGCACGAAAGAAACAAACCACTTACATAATTATTATAGCCAAAGTATTCATAAAACATTGTTCTAATATTATTTATAGCTTCATGCGACCAGAAAGTATAGACACTTTGCATAAACATCAGCAACAGCAATTTAAACCACGTCTTAACTACCATCATTGCCTTAAGTCGGCAGAATGACAGGAGGCTAATAAAGCATTGTTGCCCTTCGAGCAGAACACACTAACTTACCATTTTATGCTAAACAAACAAACACAAGACAAAAGTTATCCCTTATCCAAGGGATCAAGAGAGATGCTAAATGCCAATAATAATGGTTGTGTCTTCGAGCCTAAATAGATAATTTGTATATGTTCTTCCAATCGAAATTAGAAAAAAATGCTAATCAACTTCAACACGAAACGGAACTAAAATAATTTTTAAATCTATTTTTAGAAAATAATTGAGCCTTAGGTTGAGCCTGCTGCTGCTGTTAATTCCATTTGAATTATAAGATAAAGATTTCTAGTGCACGCGTACGTAAGTGCAAATAAAATTCTTCAAAAGAGTTAACATTATTTTATTTTGTATAAATGATCATTAAACTTTATTTAAACTTTTCAGCCAATGCGAAGAACTTTTTCTCTTAAGAAAAGCTTTTATTGAAGTTTGCTTGTTTTGGATTAAGAGAATATCTTGCGAAACGATTCAAAAATGAAACAAAATAGCTTTAAGCTGTTTAAGCTCGTTTAATTGTCTCTCGTAGTTAAATAAAGAGAAGTAACAAACATTTAATAAAAGTTCTCTTACGTAATTATCAAGTTAATAAACTTGAACACAAACATAAAGAAAAGTAACCTAAAGTTGTCATTGAAATAGGATTTTTGTCTTTGCTTATGATTCAATAATATTATTAAATATGGACAGTTGGTTGAGTAGACATTTTCTAGAATAATATGATTATATCACTGTGAGTTCAAGTGATTGATAAATGACTCATAAAAACCCTGAAGTGGCCGCTGGATTATAATATTAGAAATTCGGTAATAATTGTTAAACAGCTGCTGATGACAGGATGTTCCTTTGAATTCGAGTATCGAATAGAACTTAAGTTGTTTCATTCGTTTTTTTAAATTTATATCCTAGGTCTTAAAATAACTGTATACCATTATAAAAGTTTTAACGATAATTCCATTTTTCTGGAAAAAAATACGATCGCTTTTGATAAAATTTTATACAGGATGATTAGTTTAAGGTGCACCAAAAAGCTTGAGTGTGTAGGTGGGGTTAAGAAAAAAAAACAAACGGGAGAGGGGGTCTATTTCCCCCCGTTTAGGTGGGAGGGGCAATTTTCTAAAAAATTGACTTAAATCAGAAAAAAAAAAAATATTTAAAAACAACGGTGAATGATACAAAGCCTTGTTATATCTTTTTGGAAAGCCAGAAAACTACTCTTCTATTTTATTTTTAAATTAAGTTGTTTAAGTGAACAGTTTTAAAAAAAATAAATTTTCAAACTCAAAATTAAAAAAAAAAAATTTGAAAAAAATTAAAAAAATTTTTTTTAAACTTATTTGATTTAAGTAATTTTTTTTTTTAATTGCCCCTTCCGCCTAAACGGGGGGAAATAGACCCCTCTCCTTACGATTTTTTTCTTGTCTTAAACCCCAACTACACGCTCAAGCTTTTTGGTGCACCTTAAACCAATCACCCTGTATATAGGTATGAGTGATTTGTTGTCAACAGTGATGTCCTTTGTCATCTTAAATATTTATTCCGGAGAAGCTTTTTGATGCCGATTATATTATTTTTTGAACAGCTCCACCGACTTTGACAAAATTTTATATTCCAAAATTTTTTCTAAGTTTGAATAATAATGCATTAAAATTTTTTTTTGAAAAAAAAATATTTTCTTAAAAGTTAGTTTTTTTGAATTGAATTGTTCTCGAAAAAATTCCGATTAATTTCCAAAAAAAGTTATATGAGTGATTTGTTGCTAATGGTGATGTCTTTTATCAAAAAAAAAAAATGTTCTCGGAAGGGCTTATTAACGGTACCGGTCATATAACGGTACTTTTTTAATACCAATTATCGTATAAACGGACCAACCGATTCTAGAAAAATTGATATTCCAAAAGTTCTTCTAAGCTTTATTAATACTGCATTCAAAAATTTTGGAAATAAGTATTTTCTAAAAAGTTACTTTTTTGAGTTCCATTTTTCTAACAAATTTCCGACCAATTTTGATAAAATGTTATGTAAGTCATTTATTGTCGACTGCGAAAAGTTGACAAAATTAACAGTCGCTAGTAAAAAGGTAACTTCCCAAATGAGCAAATTCGTGCAACCCAATCGTTTTTGAAAAAAAAAGATAAAAGACATCACCATTAGAAAGAAATCAATCATATAAAAATTGTTTTTTCGAGAAAAATTCAAATATCGGTAGGTTAGTTATGTACCGTAACATTAATAATTAGGTCGAAAAGAAAATATATATTTATAGGTTAGGTTAGATTTGCGGGTTGCTGTAGGAGAGCCAATAGCTCAACCCCAACTCACTTAGGTCAATAAAGACCCATTTTGATGCCCATTTGAGGGTTTACCAATTTACCATACTCGTAGTCCATATTTAGTTTCTTGGTACCATCCCGGGATGTCCATCTGTTTCCTCTTGCGAACCTATATAGATTTGTTACTGGGCACTCTGATAGTTCTTTGATGCTTTCAAAGAAGTAATTCCCCAGAGTTTTATTTCTTAGATGGCAGAGACTGGGGCGGTGACAGAGGTATTGGGTTATATCCTCATGTTCTTCCTCGTCACTGCAACCTCTACACAGATCGTTTTTAGTTAGACGTAGTTTTTTGGCGTGATATCTTAGCATGTTATGGCCAGTTAAAACACCTACCAACGTCGATACTGACTTCCTGTCTTTTTGAATGATTGCATTCGTTCTATTTTTATCGTACTGCGGCCAAAGTTTTCTAGCCACCTCACAAGTGTTTAAGTTTGCTCATCTCGAGTTGGCTTTTGCTAGGATTTCACACATTATGTTAAGTTTGAGGTCGCATAACGGTGGTTTTACGCTTCTTTCTGAGAGTTCTAGGCTAAGTGCTGAGCCTTTTCTTGCCAATTCATCGGCTTTTTCATTTCCCATGATACCCGGGCGTGACCGGGGACCCAGCAGAGTGTTATATTATGCTGTGTGGCAAGAACTTTAAGCTCTTCGCGACAGCTTTTCACAAGCTTGGACTTTATTTCAACAGCAGAAATTTCTTTATCGCTGACTGGCTATCGATGAGAATGGTAATATCCTCTCGGGGTAGTGGCATCATTGATGCCACTCTGACAGCTTTCGTTACTGCTAGAACTTCTGCTTGGAATACACTGCTGTTATTGGGTAGCCTGATCGAGAGCTTCTGAGAGAAGCCAACCCCCAGTACCCATATCCATTTTTGACCCGTCTGTAAAGATGGATTTGGTTGTAGGTTGTAAAACTTCATTATTAATCCTTTCCTCTCTTCTTGGGAACAAGCATTGAAATGGCCTTTCAAAATCTGTAAAGGAAACTATGTAGTCAGACTCTTCATTTTTCCTGTGTGGATGTTCAGAATTTCAGAGTGTTCAGTTAAAGTGGATCCCCATAAATTCGATTGGCTAATAATGAGAACGCTTTTTGCTGCAGTTTCCTGCATATAAAGTTCAAGTGGTAGAAGGTTAAGTATGGTTTCTAAGCCCGCCGTAGGTGTCGTGCGCAAGGCACTGGTTGATCCAATGCATGCAATTCTCTACATGTTAGTCAACGCCTTAAGGTTTGTAGCTTTATAAGCTTTCCACCATACAAAGCATCCATAGGTCAGTATCTATATATATATATTTATATATTTATATAACGGGTGATTTTTTAAGAGGCTTAGAACTTTTTTTTTTTTAAAAACACAAAAAATTCGAAAAAATGAATGAAATATTTATTTGAATCGATAGTTTGAACCTTGCAATTTAATGTTTAAAGATAATTTCATGCAAATATTGACCGCGGCTGCGTCTCAGGTAGCCCATCCGCTGAGTCCAATTTTGGCATACTCTTTCACACATATCGGCCGGTATCTCACGAATGAATGCATGGATGTTGGCTTCCAGTGCGTCAATCGAAGCGGGCTTGTCCCTATAGACATTAGCCTTGACATACCCCCACAAAAAATAGTCTAATGGTGTCAAATCGCACAATCTAGGCGGCCAATTGACCGGCCCGAAACGTGAAATTAACTGTTCACCAAACTCGCCTCGCAATTGCGCCATTGTTTCGCGTGCTGTGTGGCATGTGGCACCGTCTTGTTGAAACCACATATCATGCAAGTCAAGAACTTCCATTTCGGGCAAAAAAAAGTTTGTTATCATCGCTCGGTAGCGTTCACCATTGACAGTAACGCTGCGATTCGCATCATCTTTGAAGAAATATGGCCCAATAATGCCGCCGGCCCATAAACCGCACCAAACAATGGCTTTTTCGGGATGCATTGGTAGCTGTTGCAATGCTTCTGGCTGATCTTCACTCCAAATGCGGCAATTTTGCTTATTTACGTACCCATTCAACCAAAAATGAGCCTCATCGCTGAACACAATTTTTCGATAAAAAAGCGGATCCTCGGCCAGCTTTCCAAGAGCCCATTCACCGAAAATTCGGCGTTGTGGTAGGTCGGCTGGCTTATAGTTCTTACACCAGCTGTATCTTAAAAGGCTTTACGCCCAAATCCTTCCGCAAAATTGTCCACGTAGTGCTGTAACAAAGGCCTAACTGCTGGGAACGGCGCCGAATCGACATTTCGCGGTCTTCTGTCACACTAGCTGATACGGCCGCAATATTTTCTTCACTACGCACAGTACGTAAACGTGTTGGTGGTTTAATGTCCAACAAAGTAAATTTGGTGCGAAATTTGGTCACAATCTTCCGAATAGACTGCTCAGAAGGTCGAGAATGCCGATCATAAAATGGAAGCAGCGCGCGATGAACATTTCGAACCGAGCACGAATTTTGATAGTAAAATTCAATAATTTGCAAGCGTTGTTCATTTGTAAGACGATCCATGGTTAAATTGCAAACCAAACTGAAGTTGTTTGACAGTGACACAAGGTACTAAACACACGTCAGCTGTCAAAACCGGTGTTGCCAAAACCAAACCAGCTAAAAAATCACCCTTTATTTTCTACGCAATTTTACAATATGGTAAGTTAGATTTTCATATATGACGAGGGTATATTTGATTTGAACGGCAATATAAATAACAAATAAGCATAATTGTCAGGATATGATTTGACTTTAAGATGGTAATAGGTGATATAGAGATTATTACTTCAGTCATTCTTTAAGCGAATGTTGAATGTGTAATATGCACAATGCACATTAAAACCATCAGAATTTTCCTTATAAATGTTTTCCTTGTTCATAAAAATTAAAATTAATTAAATAATTTTGCAACCAATTGACTAAGAATAAACATACAAATTTTGTCATTAATCCGTCTGTTTTGATAAAACAATTCTTTAAATTTCTCAAGTTTTTTTTTTTTTTTTTAAATCGAGAAAGGATATTAAAAACTATTTAATATATTTTTTTCTGTGTTAAAATAGATTTCTTCCTCATTGCGTACAAAAACTACCATCAAATTAAATTCTTCCTTTATACCACAACATATAACCCTAATTATTGTTGTCTCGCTAACAATTTCATGCTTAAATTAAAATTCTTCCGCATCAGTCAAATCGAAGGCTTACGTGTACATCAGGCGATCATGTATTCACAAATCCAACAAACTTTAAGTGAACTTACCAATAACAATGCGTCGTCGTCGCATTAAAAGATAATCACAACGCCAGGACATTGGCCACCTATCAAGTACGTCAGTATAGCCGCAGGGAATGCTAAACTGCCATAGTTAACGTCTACTCATCAAACGTCTAACATCCGCCAGCGTTCAAATCGGCACCTGCTTCATCCATCGACTGGCTCTCTGAGTAATTGTTGCGCATTTAGCACTTTCAAACGATTCTTAAATATTCAAAATTCTATATTCCTAGGTGGTGGTTAAGATGCGATGATGCTGAGTCAAGTCGTCTCAGATCAGCCGACCAGTAGTTGCACTGCCAATCATCGGAATTCCCCTCGTACGTTGTGCGTCGTCGTCGGCGCTGTTGTCTTATAGGCAATCGCGTCCTAGTCGACAATAACCGCAATCGTATAGCTGTACACGAGATTCTTAACGTTCCTTATCTGCATGCTGCGGCAAGGCGCTGCGATTGTGACTATCTACAACTACTGTGATGATGACCAACAGCAGCGATTCTACCGATCATGCCGTCCGTCGATAGTATAAGTTCTTGATCGGTGACCAGACCATCCACCGATTACCCATTAATACGAATTCAATTTGCAGCCATTTAAATACAATGGCTGTGCCACAGTTCTCTGCGTTGCTAGATGGCTATAATCCAAGTGGACCACGCTGCCGCAATTCGCTGCTAATAATCCCTGATAATCTTTGTCTATGGGATGCGTTTGCATTTCGTGTCGGCCCAGTCGTGAAGTATATTGTCCTCCGGTTTTGAGCAATTTTTCGTTCCCACCAACCCAACAGATGGTCGAACATTGGTGGCCCCATCTATCGGTGGATCGTGGTGGCTTCGTGAAGACGCGGATTACGTGTTTTATGGTAATGAATGGGATTTTAGTGCTTCTAGGTTAATGGAAACCTACTGCGGTGAAGTGGTCAAGATTTTTCGGCTGCTAAAGTCACAACCGGAGATTGATTAGAAATTTTGTCTTCGCTGATCGCAGCGATGATGGTTGTATTGATGGATGTAGCTGCATGCAAAAGATGCGCGAATATGCATTGCAGTTGACCCGAAGATTAATGAATTCAATTGGAGGTCGTGGTGAGATGACCGATTTTATGCTCATTATTATGCAAGTTTTTTCTTGTACTCTCGCAGTGTAGGATCAGCGCGACGAATCATCGATCATTTAATGGCAAACGTGAACCTGCAGTTGGAAGATATACCTTCTACTCATATTGACAGAGATGATGCGCTAAGAAAATAAAGGCTTTTACTTTAAGCATTGCTTACCTACATACATATATGGTGTTGGTGAAATATTGTTTTTGAATGGAAGGTGATAAGTTCATCAGACATTGATGAGTTTACCTATATATTTTGTATACAAACGTCTCTCTGTTTGGTCAAGAGGATTCAGTTATAACAGTATATACTTACTCTTGTAGGAGATGGTAATTAAACAAGACGATGAGCAGTTATGGGCAGAAGACAATCATGGTTCAAGTGCCTCTTACAACCGTTAGTATAAGGAGCAACGAAATTTAACTTTTATTTTTTTGAGAGATTGGTTGACTTGGAAGTGTTATTTACGTAGTTTTAGCTGGAAAACTTCAAGCGAATTGAAAAGGAACTATTTAAGTGCTGCCAAAGTATGATTAATGACTTAAATAAATATTTCTGCCAAACAAGTTAACACTTTCTTCAGAATTTCTATTTAATTAACGTGAATATTTTTAATCATTGTGTGTATACTTGTAAAATGTGCATACAGAAATGTTTCGCTATATTGTAGCGAGTATTCCGAAATTAATGAAAAATATTTTATAAAATGATTCATGAATATTATGTTCTCAGAAAAACAAATCGTTGAATTTAAAGATTTCAAATCGTTTAAAGGTAATAAAAAAACATTACGCGAAAATTTGTTATATAGTTGGGGACATTAATGTTGGGTGTTCTACCAACGTTAATCCACAATTAATTCTATTAACGGATGGCGATGGTTATTTTTATGATAATATCATATATTATTGATAATTTCAAATTGGGCTTGATGATCGATATGAAAAAATGCAATCAATTAAAAAACTAATTCATTCTTTTTCCCAACGTTTCTCCGGTTTTTTCCGGCTTCATCAGGGGGTTTGGATTTATTAGTTCTTAAAGAAACAATTAACAATGAAATGTTTTATGAATAAAAAAATAATAATAATTTAAACATTTAAATAATTTAAACAATTTGATAACTATTGCACTTACTTTTGTTGTTAATAAATTCCATTGAGGAACAATTTATATAAAATAAAATTAAAAATAAACTTTTAAAACTTTACAGAAAATTAAACACTTCTTATTGGCAAATGCAAACTTAAAGAATATTAATTTACATTAGATTACGATATGGCAATACTGTAGACAGCGCTTATGTCATCAATGTCCTCTTTATGGTTCATCGTTACATTAATTTTTTGTTGGATACGAAGACTTTCTAGGGTGAACCTTGTGTTCATTCTTCTTTCTGTATCTTATATTTTGACGTTTTCAAAATCTGCATTGTGTTGATGATCTAGCATATGTTGTGAGATTGCTGTAGCTGTCTTCTTTTTCCTTATGTCAGCTTCATTGCCTGACAATCTCACTCCCAATGCGCGTTTTGTTGTTCCAATATAAATTTGTTGACAAGTTTCATTAGAATTTCCTTTGCATGGGATTTGGTTACAATATTAGTGAATATTGTGTGTAATGTGGAGTTAGGTTTGTGTGCGAATGTTATTTTCTCTCGATCAATTTCTATTGTTTTGTTAAGGGAGAGGTTATTAGTAAGGAGTGGGATGAATGTGAGGGAGAAGTATTTAGGGTTGCCAGGTTTACTTTTTGTAATATTGTTTTTATTTTGTTTTTGATGTAATTTGTTATTGATGAGATCGGTTATAATTTCGTTTGGAAAGTTGTTCATTTGCAGAATTTCTCTAATTATTTTTATGTTTTCATTATGGAATTTAGTGTCACTGATGTCGATGACTTTATCAATTAGATTTTTTGCTGTGTTTACTTTATATTTCATTGGTTGTGTAGACATAAAGTTTATAATTCTACCCGATGACATGGGTTTGGTGTACCAATCAAAAATTATTATGTTGTTTTGACCGATTAGTTTTACATCTAGGAATGGAATCATATTTTCATTTTTTCATTATTATTATATTATCATTATATTATAATTAACTGATCTTATTACTTGAAATAAAAGCGTTGTTTTCGCGATAGATTCAGTATCTGTGGCCGTCCTGTGTACACTTCTTTCACTATGTATTAGTCTTACAACAACAAATTTAACAAAATTTTAACAAAATATTTGTTAAATTTAACACTTCTTACATAAAACGTTCGTTGAATTATTTGAAATCGATAAGTGTTTTAAATCAAATGGTTCACTGTTTTCCCGAATCATTTTCCTGATCGCTATAACCGGTCCCTATAAGAGCCATGTTTCAAAGGTGCCATGATAAAGGGCCATAGTGACATAAGGCCATATTTCGAAATATATAGCTTTATGACGCATTTCAAAGTGACATAAAGCGATATTCGATATTTTGCCCACCATCCATCCTTCACATCCATCATAATATATATTCAAACATTTTTCTAATTTCCTTCAGTGAGTTTGGCAATTTAATCCAAGCTTCAAATGCTTTTAACACACACATCAGAGTCTAATTCCGGTGATTTTTTAAATGAATAGCATCTTGAAATGAATAAAGATAAATCAAGATGTTTTCAATTTTAATATATGCATTTCGATATTTAGTCTAGTGATTCACATCTGCAGATCCACTTGCATAGAAGCTAGCATAAAGCAGAAACTGAACTAGGATACCACCAAAAAGTACCTATACTCTAATTCTTCCTTGAAGTGAGTACAAAGTACATATGTACATCGCGCATATACCGCCAAAGGACCACACAAAACTATTGGTCTTAAAATTTAGTTTTATAGAGCTCACCACGCCGCGTTATTTAAGATTCACAAAACAAGACAACTATTCTTATGAGCTCAAGTTTAATTGTGCATTTGTCCTAATGTACACAAAAATTAACATTTCTGAAAAAGCTGAAAAACTTTCTTTAAAAAGAAATTTATTCAGGAATCGATAACATTATGTAATAAGCTGTACAATACAAACCATTTTTCGTGCAGACGATCTTCTCCTAAAAGCATATGCGAATACAAACTAAACTGATCGTTAATAAATAGATTTTATAGAATGTTCTTATTTCTAATTCGATCTTTTACGAATCCCCTTCTTTTCTCTGCGGTTAATTGTAAGGTTCTTAATAAACAGCCTTATGAGTCACATCTTTGCTTAAACCAACGTTTATTGGTAAATCTAAGGTGACTCTGATGGTGAAGTATTCAAATTTAGTTTTGTCTTACTCGTCGTACACAACTAACTATAGTCATCACTTATCACCATGTTGGTTTTCAGAGTTCTCGGTTACCTTAACGCCATTTGAATATCCGAACATTAAATTTTCCACATTTATGGATAAACTATAATTGGTGAAAAAGCAAAGAGTTGCGACTTCGACCTAATGACAAATTTAATGAGGAAAAATTGTGCAAAACAGGAAACCTACTTTTAGATAAAATCAAATCCCATAATTTTAAACTTTATTATTCATGGCCCGAGAGTATTTCTGCATTATCTAAGCTAAGATAATCCTGAAAGTAACTGTTCCTCTCCTAGCAGATATATCATACTTGCTTTTTGTCTTCATCTTATTATTTTCTTCATCAAAAATAATCTCAAGTTATAAAATTTAAATCAAATTTAAGATGCAACGATTATCCATAAAACGAAACGCAACTTACACAACCCAACTCTCTGGTTATGTTAAACAAAAGAGCTGGCAAACGAACTTGAATTTTGCTTAATTATTCTGAAGATGCACCAGTATTCCGTTATTTTATTTCTTAACTGTGCATACATCATCAGTGGATGTATTTAAATGAGTTCATCATGCTTGCGTAAGCCAGGCATCTCTACGACAGAAGACATAGATACATATATTCGATTACCATCATCATATAAAAAATGTCCTCTCAGTACAACACTCGTTATACTTAGCAAACACTTACATCCAGAAATAATGTTGATTATCTAATGTTGCATTATATAAAATTTATCTTAATTGAATGTTACAATTACACCAGACGACGACGATTGCAATCACAAAACCGCATGCATGATCACCACTCATGCCACAGAGATGAATTATTCCTGAAGCACAAATTACGCAACAATTATCAACATGAACACTGGTGTACCTTTATATGAAGTGCAGTCTCTGGCAGTGGCCATGGCCACCAAAGTGCACGACCAAGCCTAACCTGGGCGACATTATCGCCACGAATAATCTCTCCGTCATTGCTGCGATGCAAAAATATCCCGGAAAACACCTGAATCCCAATGCGGAATGCGCCAAATGGCATCTTCATTTTTTCCCATCTGCGATGCATAATATCTTTGACTATAGGTCTTGGTATAGTTGTATGTCCGTCGCTCAAGAAGCTTCTTTCTACAATGTTTCCACCTTTTTGATAGAAAAAGGTGGGTGAACCTAATGGCATTGTGTTTTTTTTTCTATGACAGCGGGCTTGCAGATGCGGGTGAGAAATTCACACCAGAAAAATGACAGCCAAATGGTTGTTCTATGTGAGAAGCAGGAGTTCCCTGGCACAGCTGGGAGTGGGAGTGCTAATGTGGTACTTAATTACTAGCCCCGGCAGCAGGAAGGATTTTTGCACTATTTGTCCAGTTTGTTGATTAAATTTGTGAACTGCCATGGAGAATGTAATTTAAGACTCTATGAAGGCAATGGTAACAGATGCACTCTAGTTGTCCATGGTCTACAATTAAGCTTGTCTTAGAGTATATAAGATTTGAAGTTAAGAGTTATGAAAATGATGATACAGCCCATAGTTTCAGGGCTTTTCTTTTTATGGTAGATAGATGGTTTTTTTATCGTCGAGACCATTGTGTCTAGTTAATGACTAGATTAATAACGGAGTAAATGGAAGCCATGTGTGTTGAAAATGTGATGACTTGATATTTAAAATAATTGACTTTCTGATTTTTTTATAATTTAATAAGAGGGATTAGAATTTTTGAAAACTGACACAATTCGTGTTAAAGGAGATCTTTTATTACTGATTTTCACATTAAGATTTTACAAGTAGTATTATAAAAGTAGTGAAAAACTATAAACTCCTCCTTCTGATAGAGAGTGGATATCGCTAATGATGAAGGTACAAGACAAGCCCAACATTGTTGATCAGAATTGTGATACTCACTAGAAACATTGTCTATTTTATACTTTTCTACGGAATAAGTAGTGACCAGATTTCAACTAGATTAACTGCAGGTATTCAGCAGCTTTGACTGGGTCAACGAAAGACTGTATAAAGTCAGATTAAACGATTTAAATTGAATTTTCCATATATCATGATTTTTCGAAATAATTTGTTCATTTCAAAACAAACGACGCAGAATCTTAAGACAATTAAATGACAAATCTGTGGGCTATGTAGTTTTCAAAGGGAGCGATTCGAAATTCTGGTTTAAAAATTCTGCTATCAAAATTATATATGACTCTCAAAAATCTGTCTGTTAAAAAAGAAAACAACCAGTTTTTCGCGACAGAACAAAAAAAAAACTTATTTTCTTCGAAAGTCAGAGTATACATTATGCTCAAATATAAATATGATGTTAAGCTGAAATAAGAAAAGCAGAATTTTGAGAAGCAGAATTTTTAAAAGTAGTATATTAAATGCAAAATTTACGAAAGCAGAATTAATAATATAATACTAATAATAATATTTTAACTTTGATGTGTCTGTAAGGTGAAGGAAGGCCTATTGCCTTTGAAATGCAACAGTTGTTGAACGACACTAGTTAGAAGGAGTAGAAAGATATGAAAGAATTGTTTTGGTGCAATGGATAGAGAGCTAGTTGAATTTTATTTTTTATTGCATATTCTCATGGGTGACGCCTAGCATAAGCTGGGACTCGGGAGTTATGCTGAAAAGAAAAAAAATTCTTTTTACCCGATTGAGGATTGAACTGGCAACCTCATCCATTGTACTATTGTTAAATAAATTTTGAGCACAGCAGAAAAAGCCTTAAATCGTACCGAAAAAAAATATAAAGAAAAATCCGCAGAAATTTCAAAAATGTTGCCAGTTCCCCTTCATAAAAATCAAAGATGACATTACGATGACAGAGAAAACGCAAAAAATAGGTCCGACAATTCTGTTTGTCTTTTCTTCAAACTACCCGGACGTTTTTTTTTTATTTTTGACAAATTTATAAAAATAACGGTACCTACCATATAAGCGTAACTGATTTAATTTTTCTCGAAAGAAATACGATCAATTTTAATAAAAAATTTTATAGTGCCAATGGTAATATTTCTTTTTTTCGGATTTTTTTTCCAGAATCGGTTTAACGATTCACCTGCTGGCATATGCCGTAGAACCGTTTTATATTACAGCGAGTCTATCTTATTGAACAGCTGCACCGATTTTAACTTAATTAAATATTAAAAACAACTGCTTAATATGATTACCTAATACTGCATAAAAATATTTGAAAAAAAGTAATTTTTGAAAAAAAAAATTCAATCAATTTTGATAAAATTTCATATAATAGAATTTTTGCCTTCGGTTATGTATTTCATATAAATATTTTTTTGTTTACAAAACATTAAATATTTTTCTAAAAAAATAAAAAAAAATCCAAAATATTTAATACTGAAATTTTTTTCATAAGAAACTGGACAAATGAGTTTTCTACACTTGAACACGAAAGTAACTTGCCACAAGACCAAGTTTGTGCGACCCAGTCGTGCCCTTTATTTTTCTAGAATTTCTCACTAAACATTTTCAAACTTCCAGTGTTTTTATAAAATTCGCTCTTTTTGCATATTAACACTATTATATTACCAATTTTGTTTAAGAACCAATTGTAAAAAATTACTGCAAAATAAAATCGATGAAATTCATCCATTTGTAGTCGTGCCAATCCAAAACGTAAAGTAAGTACAATAGAAATTTACTGAACCACAAAATGCACGTATTTTGAGATAAACTTAGCTTCTTTTATACAGGGTGATTGGTATAAGATGCACTAAAAAGCTTGAGCGTGTAGGAGGGGTAAGACAAGAAAAAAATCGTATATATAAAATAAAAATAAATAAATAAATAAGTTTTTTAAGTGAACAGTTTTAAAAAAATTAATTTTCAAACTCAAAATTTTGAAAAAAAAAACCAAAAAAAAATTAAATTAAATAAAAGAGTAGTTTTCTGGCTTTCCAAAAAAATATAACAAGACTTTGTATTATTCACCGTTGTTTTTAAATAATTTTTTTTCTGATTTAAGTCAATGTTTTAGAAAATTGCCCCTTCCGCCTAAACGGGGGGAAATAGACCCCCTTCCCATACGATTTTTTCTTGTCTTAACTCCACCTACACGCTCAAGCTTTTTGGTGCACCTTATACCAATCACCCTGTATACTGTAAACTTAATATTATTGAATCACTTACAATGTATAAGGTTACAAGGTATGAAAGAAATTTTTGGAAAACAAAAGACGGATCCATATTTCCATCTTCTCCTCTAAATGATGTACATAATCTGCAAACTTGTCCATCCCCATACAACCAAAACTAATAGCGCACCTTACATATTTTTGTAATCTTAAAAAAGGATTGTGAAAACTTTTACGATACAACGCAGAATTAACGATAATCAATTATGATTTCTAAACTAAGCAGGTACACAATTACATAATAACGTATACGAATACAAAAAACATTTTTACAACTTTTATTACTTTCCATCACTGTCAAAAAGAAACATTATCCTGAACATCACAACACACCTTACACACTTCCCATATACCTACTCGTACCTTTACCTACGATTTTATCCCTTTTAGTTGTATGTACCTGGTACCTTTTAATCTTCATGTTCAACACCTGCAACTCTGACAGACAATATTTATATCAACTATACAGTATAGGAACTTCCGCAATCCTCCATCACTTTTAGTTCAATGACACATGGACTATGGAAATACCTCCACAACAACGTTTACAATTTATGAGGCCCTAATTGAAAACGAAAACTATAACGTTTCCATCAAAATTACATACATTATGTAATCTCAGTTAGCGGTAGCTGGAAGTGCGCAAATTAACCCACACCCCAGCCCAGACACATACCATCACCTTGTGGAGGAAATCGACCCATCATGATGATTGAGGTTGGTGCCCCCACCAGTCCTTCGGTCGTGTCGTCTATAAAGTAAAGATATACAGCAGCAGGAGAATTTTTTATCTCACCTGAACGATTTACATCCAATAACTATTTGCATAAGTTAAGCTGGCCAAAGAAACATCATCACACTTGGAATAGTCCCATTTCCAGCTGATGATGACTGTCGACAGGGTATATGTGCACACAGAGTAAAAGGACAGCGGAATCATAATGCGAAATAGCTTCGATAGCTGCCTCATATAGTTGGGTGTAAATTGGCAACGAAATTTATGCAAATTGTTCCAACAGGGAAGCTTAACCATAAACAGCTGTTGGTTGTCTTTGTCTTCAGAGTTCTTCACTGTGTTGTTGCTGGAGCAGGCTATACCCCTTCGCTAATGTTGTTGTATCACACTTTGGATATAACATCGGCGGCAAATCATCGATTCCATTTGGGAATTCGGAATGCGTGTTAATTCAGTCAGATGTATGCGAGCGAAAAAAAAGCGAAAGGATGCATTGAACCTTAACTGATGGGATCGTCAACAATTTTGTCGGTTCAATGAGCATTCTTATTTGAGTAGGCGTTTGTGTGAAAACAGTATGGTTGGCAAAAATGGTTATATTAATTCTGTTTTAGATTTTGAAAAATATTTAAAAAAAAAAAACTCTGAGTTTTCAGAGAATGTAGTTTATGTCTAATAATAATAATAATAATAAAAATAGTAATGATAAATGAATTTCAATATATTTTACTATTTTTTTAACAATATCCGTGTTTTGTTGGGCAATCTTTACATAGTGAAGTGAGGAAATTCCAAAAAAACATAAAATAAATATGGTAGGTACTACTGAAATGTCAGACAGAAAAAAAAAACAATTCATAAAAGAAGTATTTTCAAAGACAAAAACACGTATTAAAAAAATGTAGAGGAAAATGTGTTAATAACAAATCGAAATAGTTAAATTTTATAACATAATTAATCAGCCCTATTAGGGAATCCAACGAATGAGTTGCGGAGGGAGTCTTACTCACTTTTGGTAGTTTTGCTAATAGTGCAAGCCATACGCGGGAATAAATGTCGGTAACGTTGTTCGTAAAATTGGTTAATATTAATACTGAAAACGAAAGGCATCTGCACCACATCCGCGCTAAATACAAATGTTGGAAAAACAAATCTGCAGTAAAATTGGTGCGGATAAAAGAGATTTTCATGCAAACAAAATTCAAGAAAAGCAAAACTGAATTTTTTAAAACAGAAATTAAAATGTTTGGATCGTTGAACCGTATAAATTTTTGTTTATAGTATGTCTAATAATTAATTGACAATAATGGCAGTTTTTGAAAACATCATGCATTTTTTAGGAAGTGCAACTTTGGTGTCGTTTTTTAGCCAAACCGTGGACATCTGTCCAGAAATATAGTCCCCTCGACCTAGTTTGACATTTTCTCTAACCAACAGCAAATGAGCCTTGAAAATCGGTAAAGTGATTGCTGAAACACAGACGGATTAAGATTGGTCATTTTCCGGTGAAAAATTATTTTACTAAAAATAATTATTTTTTTCCTTATTATTTCCAGTTCCCGAAGTAAAAAAATCGTATGGGAGGGGGAGTCTATTTCCCCTCGTTTAGGCGGGATGGGCGATTTTCTAAAAAAAATTACATCAGAAAAAAAAAATTATTTAAAAGCAACGTTATTTAAAAAACCGGTAAAATCTGGTTTTATATTCTTTTAAAATAATGTTCTTTTAAAATAAAGTTCTTTTAAAATAAAGTTTTTGAAAAATTAATTATCAAACTCGAAATTTTGAAAAAAAAAATTTTAAATTAATTTTTTAAAAATTTTATGTATGATTCACTATTACTTTTGTTTCCAAAATTCAATGCTCCTATTAATTTTTAGTCAAAAACAGGAAACCAGATGCCTAAATGTATCTTAGTTTTTGAGAAATTGAGGAAAACTAAAAGTACTTTTTTCAAATAAAAACACAATTTTTTCCAAGTTTGACCTACTCAGGTCAATTATTAATTAGGGGATTATCAATTCTCTATTTTTTATTACATCCCATCTGATTTTAAGCAAATAATAAAAAAAAAACTAACTTTTTACTTTACTTACATAGATATTTTTGGGCATCTGGTTTTCTGTTTTTTGACTAAAAATTAATAAGAACATTGAATTTTGAGAATAAAAATAATAGTTATAATTACATAAAATTTTGAAAAAATTAGTGTATTTTTTTCAAAATTTCGAGTTTGAAAATTAATTTTTTTAAAACTGTTCACTAAATAACTTAATTTAAAAATAAAATAAAAAAATACTTTTCTGGCTTTCCAAAAAGGTATTGGTAAATGGCAATGTTGTTTTTAAATAATTTTTTTTCCGATTAAAGTCAATTTAAAAAAAAAAAATGCACCTCCCGCCTAAGCGGGCGGTAATAGACGATACGATTTTTTTCTTGTCTTAACCTAACCAACACGCTCAAGCTTTTTAGTGCACATTAAACCAATCACCCTGTATAGTACCAAGTACCTACATAGTAGGTAAAGTAAAATAATTTGAACCATGAATTAGTATGGTAGTCCTTCTTTAGAAATTTCAAAATTAATTTAAAAAAAAAAAAATCAAAATGGCAAATGAAGTGAATGCATTTCAAAGGTTTCATTCTAAAAAGATTGCATTCTTTCACAATCTTCAAAAAGTTATCAAGCCGTTGAAGACGTTCAGCCTGTCTTCTGGTGTCTTATGTTAGTAAAACTAGTGACGATAAGAAGTAGTGCCAAGAAACTTAGTAGCCTGCTTTGAAATGAGTTTTTTTCATAACTAAACAAACACTTTCAAAATATAATTGAATCACTTCATCTAATCCGTTCCATAACACAATACGTTGACAATTTAATAAGGAAAGAATTAAACACAATTATCTGCAACAGTTATCACCCCTTCGACTTGGAGCTAATTAATTTAATTTAATAAATGCTGTTCTTTTCCAGTAGAATATTATTTATATAAAGTATAGAGTCTAAAGGATTACAAATATAATACATTTATTTTCAATTAACTGATTGCCTCAAGCAGTTGAAGATTGAACAATATATCACAAAGTTAACGATAATAGATTTCAGTTCATGTAAATAGTTTTACCACAATGCTGTGGATAGGACAAATTATACTGTTGATATTGCAAGTTCCAGGCTTAAATACAAGTTTTGAGCATTTTGGTCTAACTGATATTTCGCAACGAACTATTTCAGAAAGAACCAGATTAACTGACTGTATTGTCGGTATCTTAGACGATGAACACTTGCCTTTTAAGCCAAGCATTCAAATCTATATAAATGTAACATCACGACCGGTAAGATATGAATTTATCAATACTGCATACAGTTTGTCCGCGGCAAGTGATACGTTTTTGTTTGAAACGACATATGGTCAAAATACACCTGTCAATCTAAATGTAAACTGTTGGCTATTCTTTATTGATTCAATAAAATCACTCAAGTAAGTTATAAGATTAAAAGTATTAGGTAACAAAATATTATTATTAAAATTATATAAATCATATAGTTCTCTCCGGAATATGGTCGAAGGTCAACGGAAGAAAAAAGTTGTCCTATCACCCGTCGATGAATATTACCTCATCATGATACATCGCAATACTACGAGTCCAAAGAACTTCTTGGAGAAAATATTCGAACTTTGTTGGTCCGAAAGAATATTAAACGTTATTGTTTTGATTGAAGATGCAAACCAAGTCATCACTATTTACACCTATGATCTATTCAGTAAAAACAATTGCCGGAACTATTCACCAATAGTTCAAAATCGATTTTTTAATGGAAAATTCGAAGTGAAGAAGCCATTTTTTATGTCAAAAACAAGTAATTTGTGGCAGTGTCCGATATATGTTATTTTATGGGAAGCAGGATTATTCTCTAAACATAATTTAACTCGCATGAATGGAGCGGATTATCGTTATTTGTATACCTTGGCACAATTGGTCAATGCTTCAATGAAATTTATACCATCACCGGAAGGAATGGGAGACGTTTACCAGAATGGAAGTTTTGACAAAGGATTCAAAATGGTAAGTTTTTCTTATTACAAAAGTATGCATACGATACTAACCAAATAATAAAATTCTTTTATGGGTAAGAAATAAGCTGTGCATAGTTGTCAAGCTTTTGCTGATATAATGACATACAGGCTGACCTCAAAACACTCAGCTTATATGATTATGATTTTTTTGTTTTCTCTTAAAAAGGAAACGACAGAACTTACCAATGTTTTTCTTCATTTAAATTAATTTTCGTCCCATAGCCCCTTTGCTTTTTGAACATGATGGTTTAATTGGTTACTTCCTGTTGTTGATTATTACTTTACTTTTTCAATTCAATTCACGGTCAGTTAAACTGACTGACGTCGAAAAAAAAAAAAATAATATGTTATCAGGCAAAATCATTGATGTCAAATGACTGATCGTGTAAAGTTTGATTTAGGCTTTTGTTTTGGCAAGGTCTTGAGGTGATAAGATCTCGCAACCTTCCTCCAAATTCTCATTTAGAGTTTCGAGAGTCCCCTATTCTTGTTCTCATAGAACGTGGGTTGGAAAAAATTATGTTTACTTTACAAATATCGACAAAAAATTGAAAGTTACCTACATTTCGAAATTATCTTCCAATAGAGTGATACATTTTGGGACACTCCGTACTTTAATAACAATTATAAATGAAAAGAAATTCCGGTATGAACAAGTTTTAATTATATTATTGAATTTATTTTCTTTTAGCTTCACGATAATGATGGCGATCTAATGCTTGGTGCTTGGTGCATCAAAGAACGGCAGCTGATTTTTGAGGGAATCCCATACAGTTTTGCTAAAGATTTAATTGTCTTTAAGTTACCAGAGACCTACAACTCCTTAGACTTATTAACGTTTCCTTATGATGGCTTTACTTGGATAACCTTATTATTGGTTTTGACAATAAAATGGATTGCAAATCTTTTAGTGAAAAAACTACCCAAGGAATCTATACCCCAACATCGGAAAAATTCTAAACGATTGTTATTAGCATCGTGGCTATTTAGTATCTTTATTCTACGCATCTGTTATGAAGGATTAATATTTAAATTCCTTCACAATAGTCCCCGAAAAGAATTACCAAACAACTATGACGAGGCACTTGAGCAAGGCTACAAATTTATTGTTCCTCTTGACGGAATTAATTTCTATTCTCAAATGCAAGGTCTTAACAATACAATTATTGGTGTTGATGAGAATGAATATTTTCAATTTTTTAATCAACTAAAAGATAAAAAATATGCTCTGATTGCATCGGAAAAATTCATTCCTGCATATAAAATAAAAATTCAAGATTACTTTATTGCCAAGAAGCCGCTAATGACACCAATGGATTGCGTTTACATGCCAAAGTATTCATTTTTGACAAAAGAATTGACAAAACTATTAACACAATTGGAAGAACATGGCATTCGGAATAAAATTGAAGCTGATTACGAGCAGAAAAATAATGCATTTACTCGAGATCGAAGTCCGCAGAGTTTTAAATTGCAAGATTTCCTGGGAGCATTTGAAATTTTGATTATTTTCATTTGTGCAAGTGTTTTAATTTTTGTTATAGAAATTTTTTCAAAACTATATTGGCGTATAAAATTTATAGTTGAATTGTTTCATTGAATTATTAAACAAAGACGTAAAAAAAATGCCTATGTGTACTTATATAATACATTAATGTTTATTTATGTGATAAATTTACTTAAAAATATAAAAGTATTAATTTTCATATTGTCCTTAAACCTTGATTAAATATTACTTGAGAACGATTAAAAGTTAATAATTATTTACACACCACCAATAACAATAACTATTACAATAACGAATACAATTAGAATGACAAAATACAATTACAGTTATTATTACAATTACAATTATAATTACACAATTACAATTACAATTTCAATTACAATTACAATTACAATTACAATTACAATATCAATTACAATATCTATTACAATTACAATTACAATTACAATTACAGTAACAATTGCAATTACAATTACAATTAAAATTACAATTACAATTACAATTACAATTACAATTACAATTACAATTACAATTACAATTACAATTACAATTATAATTACAATTACAATTACAATTACAATATCTATTACAGTATCAATTACAATTACAATTACAATTACAATTACAATTACAATTACAATTACAATTACAATTACAATTACAATTACAATTACAATTACAATTACAATTACAATTACAATTACAATTACAATTACAATTACAATTACAATTACAATTACAATTACAATTACAATTACAATTACAATTACAATTACAATTACAATTACAATTACAATTACAATTACAATTACAATTACAATTACAATTACAATTACAATTACAATTACAATTACAATTACAATTACAATTACAATTACAATTACAATTACAATTACAATTACAATTACAATTACAATTACAATTACAATTACAATTAGAATTACAATTACAATTACAATTACAATTACAATTACAATTACAATTACAATTACAATTACAATTACAATTACAATTACAATTACAATTACAATTACAATTACAATATCAATTACAATTACAATTACAATTACAATTACAATTACAATTACATTTACAATTACAATTACAATTACAATTACAATCACAATTGAATTGCATAGAAGTATTCGAAAAAATGACCAACGTACCGGGCAAATCTCAAAATGTCTACTCTAAGGACTTCACTCTAATCGTTAGTTTTTTTCTCTCTCGTAAAAGTAAAAACATAAAACAGTCATCTTTCACCTATAAAGACTTTTAGAGCCGGAGTATTCAAAACTATTTTGTTTTACATGAACTGTTCCTTCGCACCTGGAAATACATTTCAACGAGATGTTCCTATTCAACACTCATGCATAGTGGCGTAGACAAAATGTCAATTTTTTCCTTCTACCGCATCAGGAATGTGGCGTTCATTATTTTAATTAATTGAATATTATCTAACCCCTCTTCTTAATAGATTCAATATTGCATGCATAGTTAATGACACACGTTATTCCTTTCGATAGTATTTACTTCCCATTAACTAATTACATTTGTACTGCAATTAATTATCAACAATTCAATGGGTTATTTTACATAGTCGACAACAATGTGTTGGGTAGGGCAAATCTTTCTGTTTATACTTATAATAGTTCCTGTGGCCAATGCAACAATTATTGAAAAGTTCGGTATAATAGAGTTTTCTCAACAAACTATCTCGGCAAAAAATGGACTTTCTGAATGCCTTGTCAGCATTTTAGGTGACGAAAATTTGCCTTTCCAGCCACGAATTCAAATCTATATACGAGTTAAATCTTCGTTCATAAAATATGAATTCATCAATACCGCTTTAAGTTTAACAACAGCAACTACATTTTCGTATGAAATGTCCTTTGGTCAAAAAATACCAGTTAATCAAAATGTAAACTGTTGGATGTTCTTTATTGATTCAATAGAATCACTAGGGTAAGTGTTACATATAAACATATTTTTTTACGTGTAAAAATTTTAATGTATTTCAAAGATACCTTCGAGATTTGGTCGAAAGTCAACGGAAGAAAAAAGTTGTACTATCAGCAGTAGAAGAATATTACTTTATTATGGTACATAGAAACACTAGAAACACTACGAATTCAATAAGAAATTTCTTAGTGGAGATATTCGATTTTAGTTGGTCCCAAAGAATATTAAACGTGATTGTTTTGATTGAAGATATAAAGCAAGTCGTAACAATTTACACTTATTATCCATTTACTGAAAAGAACTGCAGGAATTATTCACCAATTGTTGAAAATCGATTTTTAAATGGAAAATTCGAAATAAAAAAGTCATTTTTTATGTCGAAAACGAGTAATTTGTGGCAGTGTCCAATAAATGTTATACTATGGGAGAAAAATTTATTTTTTGGAATAAATCAAAGTCGAATACATGGAGCGGATTATCTTTATTTGCAGAACTTGGCATATTTGATGAATGCATCATTAAACTTTATAATGTCACCAGAAGGGTCCGGAGAAGTTTATGAAAATGGTAGTTTCGACAAATCATTTAAATTGGTGAGTACTTTATGATTAAAAATAGACTTTCATTTTATCTATATATTTTCAAACCTAATGCATGATTTGAAAATCATCACCAAATTCTTATACGAATTTCAGTTAAACGATAACGTTGGTGATCTTATGATCGGAGTCTGGTGCCACAAAGACCGTCAATTAGTTTTTGAAGGAATTCCATATCATTTTGACAAAGAGTTGATTATTTTCAAGATACCAGAAACTTGCATCCCTTTGGACATATTGACTTTTCCATATGATGGTTATACTTGGATTACTTTGATGTCGTTTTTGATTATCAAATGGATTGCAAAACTATTCGTGAAAAGAATTCCCAAGGACTACTTTCCGCATCGAAAGAATTCTAAAAGATTATTATTGGGATCATGGCTATTTAGCATCTTCATTCTACGCATCTGTTATGAAGGATTAATCTTTAAATTTCTCCACAACAAGCCACGAAAACTATTACCAAACAACCTTGACGAAGCACTTGAACAGGGATACAATTTTGTTGTTCCTAACGGAGGTGCTTCTATCTATTCTCAATTGGAGAGTCTGGCAAATCATATGATTTTTGAAGAAGAGAAAAAATATTTTGATATTTTCAATCATCTTGGAGAAAAATATGCTTTGATTGCTTCGGAAAAATTAATTCCCGCATATAATATACGAATCCAAGATTACTTTGTCGCCAAAAAGCCATTAATATCAACCATTGATTGTATTTATATGCCAAAGCATTCATTTTTGACAAAAGAATTAATGAAACGATTTAAACAATTAGAAGAAAATGGTATTTTGAGAAAAATTGAAGTTGATTTCGAGCAGGAAAAGAATTTTCTTGTGAAAGATTCACCTCCAGCAAGATTTTCAATTCGAGATGTTCAGGGTGCATTTGAAATGTTGCATCTTTTGGCGGGTGTAAGTATTGTTATTTTTATAGTAGAATATCTGTCAATGTCACATAGGCGTTTAAGGATGATGATGGATTTTTTTCATTGATTTAAATAAAAATAAATATTTGGATTAACATACTCAGTTTTTTTTTTTCAATTGGAACAAATAGGTACTCAAAAGTTGTTTTGATTAAGTTAAACATTCAGAGGTTTTATCTTTCCTTTTATACTCTATATCCTGCTAAGCAAGATACACAGGGTGTCCCAAGACTCATCGTCATTCGTGTGGTAGGGTAGGTTATACTGGAAAAAGTGTCAGAAAACAAATCGATCTTCCTTGTTTACCTAAAATTATAGCTCAGGAAAATTAGAAAAAAAAGCAAAAATTACGGAATAATTCGGGCAAAACTGAATTTTGCTGGAGACCTTTGTTTGTATGTTGAGCGAATCCTCAAAAGTACCCTTGATTTCGCAAGGAGCTAAATTTTTTTGAAGGGGGGGGGGGGAAGAGTTCGCATGCAGTTTTTTGAAAATTTCTCGGAAACTTGAACTTTTTGCAAAAAAATATTTTGCTTTTTCGAAATTCGGAAAAAATATAAACTTTATATTTATGAGAGGTACCCGCACTATGGTTAGTATTAGATTTTCCAAATTTTCTTAAAATTTAATGTTTTTAACTAAACATCATAAGACAAAGAAATATGATGATACATAATTTCATATATCAAATTTATTTTAGTCCCATATATAGTTTGCAACAAGAGCAAGACCGTGCGACCCAGTCATGCATTTTATTTTTTTTTTTCTGTAAAATAGGTTAAGTGGCAAAATCACAAAAAATAAAGCAAAAAGCGCCAAATACTAGTGAAAAAGTGCAATTTTGTCTAAAAACAGACTTTGTAAAAATTTAACCTTTTTTGTCAAAATTGGTTGATGGTACGATGAAATGTATTATAACCTTTTTTGTAGAAAATCATATAAGCTTCAATTTTTATCCAAACATTTTTGTGCAAAAAATTCACTGTTTCCAAGAAATTTGCAAAGAACTGAACTCCAACCCCTTTCTCCACCCCACAGAAAAATTTAGTTCCGGGCCAAATCGTGGGCACTTATGAGGATTTGCTCAAGACATAAACATAAAGGTCTTCAGCAAAAATCCAGCTTTGTCCGAATTTTTTCGAAGTAAAATTCTAATTTTACTGGGCTATTAATCCTCAAAACAAAAATAAATAATTAAAAAATCCTTTCATTTTGTGTCAACTCACAAAAGCAGAATCAAAAATAAACAATTGAAATTTGCGAGCTGTGACCTGCTCTTTAGCAAATTTAACAGCCCGATTCTGCCTAACATCTGTGATACCCCACAAGTCACAAAACTCTGACAGATGAAGGTGAAATCGATTTTGTAACTTTTTCGTATTCTGCCGTACAGTCTCAATTTGTGAGATTAATAAAATCAATCGAAATTGTTATCTACTTCAGAGCAGGTCACAACCAGTCACAGTCACAACGCACAAATTCCAATTGTTTTGATTGTTTTCTAGGTTAGGTAAATATTAATGTGATTCGTACCCATATTAAAGTAAAATGCGTGGATTTATATTTGATTAAATTTGTTGATTTTATATTTGTAATTCGTATATATCATTGACACAAAACGGAAATAATAAGATTTTATTGAACTTATAAAAATTTGTCTTCTTGTTTTTATATTTGTTATTAATAATTTCTTTATTCTTAAAAAATAAATTTTATCTTCTCTTAGATTTGTCAACAATTGTTCACAAAAAAAATTCAATTTTGCTTCTGTTGTGTCATAATAAGCTGTTTCAAATATTCACCATTATGCGGTGAGTTTGTTTGTGGTTTTTCTTGTGACTTTTGGGGCAGAATACGGAAAATAATATCGAGTCACAACAATCCTAGCAAAAATCAATTACAATCGATTGTAACTTGTGACCCCTCATAACGGCAGAATCGGGGTGTAAATTTCAATTGTTTTTATGACTCTCTTAAGTTATGACTATATGGGGGGGAGAACCCCAAAAACTCACAAAATAATTTCACCTCTTCTTATGACTTGTTACCTTGTGAGGTGTATCACTGCTGTTGGGGAAAATCGGGCTGTATGTTGGAAAAAATATGTTTTTGACACCTAAAAGCTTTCTCCAAAATGTTTCCTCATTCGTGGTAAGTATTTCTTTTAAATCTAAATTAGGTACACGATTTTTGTCATTTTTGACATTTTCTTCTTGTTGTTATAAAAATAATTTCTTGATCTCAAGTTATACAGCTCAATGTTTGGTGATTTTAAAATAAATTTGAATTATTAACTCAATAGCTTTTTTGTCCACCACACTGTATTTCCACTTATGGTATTACCCTTTTTATGTCAGAACTTTGTACTTGTTACCTTAGGTGCTGCGAATATAACTGCTTCTTGGTGTGAAGACCGCAACAAACGAGAAAAGTATGTAGGTGCTTATTTGCTTTCGTATAGGCACCTGTAATGCCAAGCGATTCAATGCATCATTGGAAAGGCGAGAAGAACGTCTTAAGCTACTCAAAAAAAAAAAAACCAGAACCGCGCATCGGAACGAAAGAAGATTTAGCACTTTGTCGTTCAAGTCCAAAGTTGACTTATGAGTGGGTGATGTTGTGCTATGATATTAACTCCCAGTCGCCTAATTGATTAAATTGAAGAAAATGACCGGGTAATGATTGCTTACGTGCTACCTTTCAATAAGTTTTGTAGGAAATAGTTTTGCATACATACAATTCAAAGACCCATGGCAGGGCGCAGAGATTACAGTTTAGAGTGCACAAGTTATTGGCATTACGACGACGGACAAGTTAATAAGTTTTCGTGTATAGTGTAACAAGTTCCTTGCATGATTCTATGGTCAGCATAAGAAAAAGATGACGGGATGTAACAAAACATAGTCCGATAGACACATACAAACACACACACTGTCAGATTGGCGGTTGGGATATGTTTGCTAAAGACACGTCAAAGGTGTGCCATAAAGATGCGGATATAAACGTGCGTGTTAATTATTTAATTAAGAAAATTCCTAGAAGAGTATATGTTTAAGGAATAGTTTATGCTGGAAGATTATCGACGACAACTACACTAACAGGGTTGTGGAATGTTTCTTAGAAAAAAAAGGGATTTTGGTCCAGCAGCATGGAAGCATTGGAAGCTGTTGTATGTTTTATGATTCTACATCATGAAATCAAAGTTCAGTTGCCTTAGCGCTGAAAGGAAGTTGAAGTATTTTTGCTAAGGATTAAGTTTTGACTATAGATGGTCAAGAACTTAATTTTCTAGTGTACGGTGCTAAAAATGCGATCTCGCATGAAAACAAACCGATGGATATGAAACCAACACGATAATCACGTTGCCTGTTGCAATTATAATCCTTACATTTTTATTAGATCCTTTATGTGTTTTTTTTTTGTGGAAAAATAAGATTTCGACTTCTCAAAAATGCTGACTACGCTGGATTTTCTTCTTGTCTCAAATAATGTTATGAATTCGTGCACAAAAATATTGTTTGAGATAACATAGAAATACAGTCTTACCCAAATTTAATATCTAAGACCCAGTTTTCAGTGTGAGATCATCCTAGGGTTAGAGTTAACCTCAACTTAACTCTGAAAATACGTTTCGGTTAGTTTGACAGCCCAAGTTAACTCGTAGTTAACTCACGAAATTGCCTTAGTTAAGATTGGATTAAATAAAATAAAATTTGTTGACATTATGCTGAAATATCTCCCGCAGAATATATAATTTGTACTTGTAACCATTGGTTAAATTTTTGTTTTTATCATAATGTATAGCTATTTGCTATATTGTGTTTGTTTTATTTTTTCATTGAAAACCACATGTTTCGATAAACATGCCAGCATTAATATGTCATTGCCAATCAAAGTTTGTCCTTTACTGAAAAACTGCTTCGAGAGTTTACCTTGAGATTAATTTACTCTCGTGATTAACTAGCTCTGGGGTTAAGTCAGGGTTAACCCAATACTGAAAAACTGGGCCTAAGAAGGTCTTATTAATTTAATGATAATCTTCTTAATTCTTTCATAACTTAAATTTTTTTTTTTTTTGAAAATTGAATAAATATTGAAATTCCTAAAATTAATATACTCAAATTTTTCAATTGTTTTTAAAGTTGTTGTTAAAAAAAACGATTTTTTTGGCTTTCAATGCCGTATCACTTGAATCAAATTTAATCAAAATCGTTAGAGCCGTTTTCAAAACATACTTTTATACATAGTCGTTATTGGAAATACCATTATTTTTTGTATTTTTTGATTTTTGGATGAATATATATAACAGGAACGATTTTGTCGAATGGAACTGCCGTTGACCCATCAGGTAACATTCAAGTTACCGACTACACTCGGTTATTAATTTTTTTTTTAAAGATTTTTTGTACTTTATTTTTTTTTTTTTGTAATACTTCTAAGGAAAAAATTAAAACAATTTTTTTCAGGCAAAGCAGAACTACCTCATGGTTTTATGACTCCGATGAAAAATTTCAAAAATTACGTCAAAATCGGAGCATCCGTTTAAAAGATTTTCGGTATCATAAAAGTACGGTTCTAAGGCAGGTATACTTCGTTTACACAAAAAAAACAGAAGTTCTTGTGAAACATAACACAGTTGTGAACAAATCACTAATATAAAATTTTATCAAAATGGACAAAAAATCCTAAAATGTTAAATTGCAAAAAAAAAATTGGTGATGTTTTGTTAGAACTGCTATTGTGATAACCTGTGTTAAATTGACCGGTTCTCACACGGCAGAAAAACCCGCGACAAAATTCAATGCGGTCGGTTTGTATTTTAAATTATAGGTATTTGCTATATTTTTTTGTGTGTGTTATTATTTGTACCAACCATTATAACAATGATTAAAAATACGGTTTCCTGATTTCTTTTTCAAGACAAGAGAGGAAAATAATTTTTTTTTGGATTAGGTACATTTTTCCATGGCTGATTTTTTTTTTTTTTATAAAAACGGTCAGAAAAGTTTGGCTTTTTTCTTTGGAAAAAACTAAACAGAATTTTCAGGCGTTTTTTTTTCGAAAAAAATGTAATTTTCGGGATCTAAATCGTCTAATTTATCATTTTTATTTTTTTCAAACTGATGTTGTGCCAAATCGCCCAAAAATAATAAAATAATAATATTATTTTGTTATGACATGATGTAAAATTTAAAAGAAAAAAATTGCTTTGAAAAAAAAGGTTATCTTGGTTGTTGCAACCGTCCAACGGTCCAACCTCTTTAATTTCACTCACTATAGAACTCAATGTAGGTTCGATTTTGGGTAAATCCAAAGTTTTTGATTCCCCTTAAAATACATCTCTTTTGTGCCGAATATGTTCAAGTCACATAAACATTTTGGGACAAATTGCTCATTTTTACTTTTAGCAATTTATCAATTTCACTTTTGAACGATTTGTCATAATCTCTTATTGACATATTTTAGTTTCGGACCATTTGGTTTCGCGGTTTAGGGCAGATTGGTAGGGGCTAATTAAAATTGATAAAATATAAAATCACCCAAAATTACTTTTTTTGGACGTTTGGAAAATGGCAAATCAACAAAAAAAAATTTGTGGGTGACTTGACATTATTTACTTTTTTTTTTTACTTTGGGCGGTTTGGGTTTCAGCGATTTCAAACAGCCACAGCCAAAATATTTACAAAGTATAAGCTATTGGTAATTTTAAAACAGATATAACATGAGAAAAGCTAAAAACATTAACTACGTCAATACATTATAAGACCTTATTTGATTGGACAGTAAATAATTATGTCATGCACAAATTAACATTAACGCAGATACGAACGTTGATTATATTTTTAACTTAAAGGTTATGAAGAAAGAAATTTAAATAATAACAACATTTATTGCTAGTTGTTAATTTTTATTTTATTTTTTAAAGGTTATATGTGTGTGACAGAATAAATTCATCCATACCCACACTGAGAAATAAATGTCTGCTTTACAAACAACATATGTATTGTTTGTCATAAATTAAAAAGCTTCAAGCGTTAAAATAGTTTGTAGCAAATATATAGATTCTAAGCAAACACGATAATCGGAGTAGACATTTTCTGTCAGTGAATAGTGTCAAAAGGCAATTAAAACTTTGGGGTTACTGATCAAATTACATATTCCTCAAACGTCAACGCAACATCTGCCAAAAATAAATTTGTCAGTATCTGTCAAATCACAAAGTTAAAGACGATGTTCACATTGGACGTACTCACCCGACGCATTTTGACGTCTATATGATTTGTCCCCTTCCCACTTCGTTGTAAAAAAGAGATGGGGCTTTGCGTCCAGATTTTAAGATTTTTTAAAATTCTCATGGATGCATTTTGACATTAGCTATTCTGACATATGTTATATATTATTTTTTCGCTTTTTGCACACATATTTTGAAAGTTTTCACAAAATTCAGTCACTTTTTATTGGAAATTTCAATTGAACATGAGTGTATAAAGAAAATTGTAAATTTTCTAGGCTCATTTCACATATTTTGTTTTTTGTTTCGTGTGGTTTTGTGCATCCATAGGTTCCAACACGGCAGACTGGACGTACGTCAAAATGAGTCGATTGAGTACGTCCAATGTGAACATCGTCAACAAAAAAAAGAATTCAAGCGTTTTGTTGGCAGGTCATAGTTAAAATATTTCACAAATGTAAAAATTAATTTTATCTGTAGATATCTGTTAGCATTATGTTCCCGACAAATCAGTCGAACCACACAGTGTCAAATATAGCAATTTTAACAGTTTTAGTTCTTCCAATAGTTTATTGAACCGCACTTTGTCTCTACTAATCTAAAACTTTAAATCACTTAATTTTTGCTGGGAGGCCGGAATCTTAAGGCGCAGCTTGCCCCGATGTCACCATCTTTATCAGACCTACTTAGCCAATAATACGACAGATAAATAATGATATTACGGTATCTTATTAATTTCTTGAATATCCAAAGTATTTTATTTTATTTTATCATAATTGCCCCCAGCGTCCCAGTGAGGTAAATTAAAAAAATAAAACACATCTAACGCTGTTCAAAGACTGATTACACTAATTTGATTTGCCGTACGAACATCTGACAGAACACTATAAATTAGTGGAGGAATTTTCACTTTTCCATGGCATTTTTTCGTCCCAAAACTATTTTCCATAACTTTAGCCTAATGGTTATGTTAATTATGGGCAAATTATAACTCTCTTCCTATACGTGCTTAATCGCACCTTCATGCCGCATACAAAATGATCGCCGCCGCTTGGGAACATCTGCTGCGTTCCCATTACTCGAACTAATGAGAGCAGCTTCAGCGAAAGTGCATCATCTGACCGATGGCTCCAAGGCTGATTATCCTATGATTTGCGCGACTATGATGCTCTTCTGCAAACCAGGTGCCGGCTATTTTCTCCTGTCCGGTCGCAGACTATAACGCTTCCTCTAGGATTACCTCAGCCTCGATTGCATAATATTCATGTGGATAGTTATCTAAAATATAGATCCTACGCTGCTAGCATCCGTGAGATTCGTGTGTCATTTCTCATGTCTCGTCATTTGCGGTAGACGCTGCGCTGGCTGCATTCAATGCAACGGCTGCTGTGATGGCTGTTATATGGCATCCATGCATATAACAACATATAACAACAGGAAGCTCATGCAGTCTTATAATGATCCTGGAGACTGAGAATCTTTCGTGTATCTGTACATAGTGTCTTCTGCTTCTTCTTATAGATTTTCATTTTTAAATTGAATAACTTCGACTTTTGCGAATAAATGTTATTCGGCCTCGGGCGGAACGCAGACGTGGTGTGCGCATCGTTAGAATTTGTATTATATAATGCCTACTTAGAATCAAATTTAGCAATCTGAAAGCGTGTCTAATCGCATCGTAAGATCAACGCCTGTGATAGCTGTGGTAAAACAACAACGCTGGAGTTTGCGTACTCCAAAACCAACGCAAACGCCCTTTTCTTGTCCAAGTTAAGTCTCGTTCGGTATTAATGACAGAGATTTTTCAATAGGCAAGACGATGACGCTGCCGCTAAGGGAGCAAACTATGATCAGGGCAAAATATCCCTGATTTCCTCAGGGGAATTAAGAACTCGATACTATGACTGGATCGATTTTACTATCACTAGCTGTGGTGTAGGGTTGCCATTTGCGGAATTAATAAATGTATAATAGAATGTTCATCAAGATTTGTTTATGCACGTAAATAAACAATTCATTGTGATGATACAGTCAAATGTTTTACCTTTTTAAAGATCTGCAAAATTAATAGATCGTGCTGGTGTGGAGACTTTTTAAACATTTTATTTTTTGGCACCAATCTTCAAGTGTTTCCCAACTTTCTTGTGCTAACATAAGAAAGAAGAAAAATCAAAAAGACCACATTTTACTCTTTTGCTCTAACGCAATTTGAAAAAGAGTACAGAATCATGTTGTAATACATAGCACACTTTCAGATCGTAATATGACAGTTCAAATGTTCATATTATTGACTTGCAATACGTGGACTGCTAGATGCAAATTTCACGTGTATTCCAACATAACTGCCAGCGCTCTACTATAATGTTGTGAAAAATTGCTAGAAAATTGGAAGGATTACGTCGGTAAGATGGCGTTATAGTGCTCGTCATGTTTTCACCCCTTCCGAAGTAATCCTTGACCATCTTTAGGTGAAGACCTGGAGAATTCCAAGTACCCAAATGTCCAATATAACAGTGGACTTAACGGTTTTTGATGTGGTGACCTCAATTGTGCGACGTTCGAGAAACAAGAAATCACTGATGCTGGTGAATAGTGGTGAATAGCTCTAATCGATGGTGAAAACTGACTTCGCTGTCACAAGTTAAACTATTTCGCAGAGCTGTCTGAATGTTTAGATTGAATATGGTCTTGTGTAGCTATTAAATTCGTTTTGAAAATATTCTCCTGGCAACTCTTTTCATCCACCTAAAACTTCTTCAATGCTCTACGAATTCGCATTAAAAACTACTATCTCATCATTCCATCTGCCGTCCTTTTTAATGCATAGAGAACAACTGCCCCTGCTACATCAAATAAACATTAATTTCCGATTACACTGTACACGTGTTTCAACTGAGTCACGAAGCGCCCACTTCGAACTGCCCCATCGAACACTTATTGGGCTTGGACTTGAACACATCCCTGCGCACACCTTCGCAGTACGCGCTCTAATGTTCAAAAGGCGATTTTAAATTGAATCCTAGAGTGCAGCCGAAGATAGCGATATTTCCTCGTTGAGCAAATCTTTTTGCCCACAACATCGACTAATGGTCAAATAGCCTTCATAAATCCGGCGATCGTCTAGTCCTGGAGTTTTTTTTAGACTTGGAAGACAACCGCTCACCTGTCCGCTATAGTGTGCATCTATCGATATCCATATAAGAAGTGACTTACAAACGATGTTCTTTTTGTCGAACTATAAAGGTAGCACTCGATCGATAACACCTGATCCCTGGATGTTTTACATGATGTCATCCAATGCAGAACAGTCGTCCTAGATGTCATCCATATCAAATGATGTTATTAAATCGTAATTTATTTTTTAATCATATCATAATGTTAAGTCTTACTAGTATGTGCAGGAATTGGAAGGAAACACTCTGGAAGGCAGACAGGCGGAAATAATTCCAATCTGGATACAGGAAGCAAGTGCTGGCATTTTGTTCACGCGCACGTTTGACAGCTAAACAGGAACAAGGATAAATTAAACCCTACTAGTTGATGTGTTATGTAGAGTTTGATGTCGGAAGTGCGAGGTAGGGAATGATTTATGCACTTTTTAATCAAGATTTTAAACAATTAGTGGAGGAAGAATTCGAAGTGAATATATGTAATTAATTAATGCTACTGGCCATTTTACATTTTTTTTTTACGGGACACAGTCCCGAGAGTACCTCGCGGAGAGTTGACTTTTAACTATCAAAATTCAATTTTTTTGAGAGTTACTCGCAAGCAGTGCTGGCTGAATTAACTACACTAAATTTTCTACACATAGTAAATTGAATAAACTACACCCCTAATCTACTACAATTTGTTACGTCTTCAAAATCATGAAGTTAACAATAATATATCATATAAACATTTATTATTTATTTAAAATTTATTTTTATTGCGTCGATATTACCAACCTTTTGCCGTTTTACGTACAATTTGTACTTTAATTTTGATGCAATAGAATACTTACATAAAAAACTTAACATTGAAATTCAAACCTCGAAATTCTGAGTGACATTAAAATGACAGCTGACAGATAATTTGACAAATGAAACAACGTCTGATAAAATTTGTTTCATAGACTACATTAACTACTTATAAACTGCGTAACAAATGTAACAAATGTAGTTTTTCTAAAAATTGACAGTTCGGCCATCACTGCTCGCAAGTGTGCACATAAATTATTAAGAGTAATATTTTCGTGATTTTAATATCGCAAGCAGTGATGGCTGAACTGTCACTTTTTAGAAAAACTACATTTGTTACATTTATATCTACGTAGTTTAAGTAGCTAATGTTTTATATGAAACAAGCTGTAGCAGACGTAGTTTCAACTGTCAAAATATCTGTCAGCTGTCATTTGAGTGTCACTTGGAAAAAAAAAATTAAGTATTCTATTGCATCGAAATTAAAGTAGAAATCGTTCGTAAAACGGCCCACATTGGGTAATATCGATGCAATAAAAATAAATTTTAAATAAATAATAAATATTTATATGATAAATTATTGTTTTTCTGCATTAACTACATGATTTTGAAGACGTAACAAATTGTAGTAAATTCGGGGTGTAGTTTATTCAATTTAGTACGCATCAGCCAACACTAATCGCGAGTTCTCTGGTAGAATTCAAGAGTTTTCTGAGAGTAACTTTCATAGCAGTGTACAAGTCCACTTGATATTAGGTTACTTTTCCCAGTTATCAGTTGGAAGTATAGTGAGAGTGATATGTTTTGTTGTAAGTTCGAAGGAACAGTAAACGGCAGCCATTCGTATTAGTTATGATAGTACGATTTAAAAAGATATAAAACAGGGCTAAAAGACATAAAAGAGGGCTTTTCACTGCTACAGTTTCATAGCTTTTCACCACCAACTGCTCCATTTAAAAAAATAAAATTTAAAAACTTTGCATAAGTCAGAAATTGCACTCACTTCGAATTCTAAAAGATCAAGCATTATGTTGCATAAAGGAAGCTTGCTCAAATCGATGGATCCTTACAGCAATTATCCCGATATTGTCTTACAGCTACATTTGATATTGAAACATCGATGTTTAATGTTTGAACATCGATTGTCATCGAGAATTCCAACTTTTAAGTTTCGTTACAATTATAAATTTTCAAAAACTTTTAAAACGATATTAACACCAAGATTTTCATAAACTAATATTATTGTTTCCATATAATTTTTCAAGAATCGTGTTTTACAGAATTGTGAACCTATAGAGTTGGATCGCCCTATTTTTAAGATATTACAAAATAAAATTCTTACCCTCGGTTTTTTTTCATATATAAGCAAATAAATTTTATGAAATTGCATTGTCTTTTTTTAATTTCGTTTCATTCATGAACATTAATTTCTGAGATGGCCTGTAGTGTATTCGAAGACCATTGACTAACAAAAGCTGACAATGACCTTCGCTTCTGTATCCTCAGGTTGACTTAGTCTATCTCACCATGATCCATAAATATAAAAAAAAACTAAAGAATATTTTCCAAAGCATTCTATATAACATATTGATACATCTTTGTACATATTGTATCTGTCTGTGTTGGAATGCAGAAAACAAAAGTGAAATCCACACCGCACGGATGCGATCTATGACTGGGCAATCCTTCAGAAAGTTAAAAGAGGGGCAAAAAATACATTACGCCGTATAGCTTCTACATGATGACTATCTAGAATGACACGTTGCGTTGTAGCCTTATTCTGCTACTGGATTGTTTGGATTTTGCACCAACACTTTGTTGGTTAGCATTGAATGCCTTCATCAATCATTTGCCTATCCAAGGTCATCCAAGACAATACCCCATCTTCAACAGACGTTCTACTCTATTTTCTTGGTTGGATTTTTCCAGGTTAATGCGTATCTAGTGGTGGTGGGTATCTTTTGTGGTTATTCGCCTTCTAGACTTGGATATTTTTCACATAAAGGATTAATACCTTTATAGGTAGATGCTTCATCTGGTTTTGTTTGCTCGATCGACATTAGGTTAATGGGTTCACCAGACACTCACCGACCGATCACTGATCATTGATTAGTGTGTTGTGTGAGGATCATGACAACGTCAAAAACTCTCAATCTTCATCTAGTGATGCACAATGGAAAGCTATTCTAATAATTCGTTCTGTTTGATCATTAATCTGTCGGCTGTGTTGGTGGCGATGGTGGCGGTATAGATATAAAGATCTGCAAGAAGGATTGTGCTAAAATAATTCCTATCTGCAAAGTCTGAAACAACTATTGATCCTGTTGCTACTGTCATGTGAAGATCCTCCTCTCCATCAAGATGAAGTCCTCAACTAATTGCTTTTTATTGGAAAAGCACCAATCTTGACTAATAAAATAAAATTAAGGAGGTGGCATATATACACTTAATAAAGTGCAAGACTGGGTCGAACAAACTTGCTCTTGTGGCAAAATTATGCCACAAAAATAAAATTAAAATTAAGACATTTTTTTTATAATGTATATGAGAAATGCGAGTAAAATTATATGAATTTTTGTTTAAAGTGCTAAAACTATTTTATAGAAAGATTTAAGCCAAAATCAAAGTATACAGAAATTTTTTTGTATAAATATAAGTTTACCAAAAATATAATTCCAAAATCGCTAGATTAATTTTTAAATAAATCGATGTTTACTTAATGATTTTACGTACGCCAATTTTAAGTGCTTAAAAGTTTGTATTCATTGTATAAATAATATTTTTTTTTAATTAAGTCATCGTTTTCCAAATATTGAATTTACAAAAAAATAAATTAAAAAAATAATTTAAACTTTAATTTAGCAATTTTACTAAATTTTGCTATTGAAACTTAAACAAATCATCTATTCTTGATCTATGTTTATGTTATTTGCATAGTCATAGTCAATATATCTATACTGTTTTAACTAATATAATATTTTATGTTTACAAGTGCCAATTTCATTTCTGAGTCGTGTTAATGAAGATGACCGGTACACCGGTTGAAATGCATTCAATGTATTTATAAAACAAAAATAAATAATTAGTTGAATCAAAATTAATGATTTTTAATTTTTATTTAAATAATTTTATAAATTTCACGTATATTCTAGATCTTTCAAAAAAAATATTTTGGGTTAAATCGATGAACTCGTTTCCGAGATAGCTCAACACAGAAATAAATAAAATAAGAAATGGCAAGTACCGTTAATAAACTTGCCAAATTTTTTTTTTTAGCAATTTATCAAAAGACAGTCAAACAAAAACCAACTCTTCATTTTTGAAGAAAATCGTTGGAGCCGTTTTCGAGGGAATGTGACAGGTACAATGTACATACCGTTATTTTTTAAGCTAAAAAAATCAATTCCTCCCCTATAAGGAATGTTCCATAAACCGTACACACAAAATTTAAAGCAAATCGGTTCAGCCGTTTAGGCTGTAGTTACTGATACTGAGTTATCTCAAAATTTCGTATCAGTGAATTGTTGCTAACGGTGATTTTTTTCGTGATTTTTGTTCGTTTCTCAGAAATAGTTTATTTATGGTACGCGCCATCATAGTCCATACAACCGTTACATATAATTCCAAAAATACGATCGATTTTGATAAAATTTACGTGAGAGATTTGTTTTTAACTATGTTGTTTTTCTTCGAAGTTATTTATTCGGAAAAACTTTACCTGCACCGTAGAGCTGTGGTAGTTTAAATCTATTATCTCTTTATTTTGACGAATTTTTTTATTACAAGAATTCTATAAGCTTGAATATTACTGCAAACAAAAATTTTGTATTTTTTGACGCAAAAAGAAAAAAATTAAATACGATCAATTTTGATAAAATTTTGCGTGAGTTTATTTGTTGATAACGGCCATGTTTGTTTTTGTCATAAAAATATTATTAAAGTTACCTGCCATAGAAGATTTTCGATTTTAAATGCCAAACGGGTGCATCGATTTTTACGAAATATTTAAAAAGTTTAGATAGGCAAGCCTGATGATTAATGCTGCGAACAAAACATTGAGAAAAGTTTTGTTTTTTTTTTTGTAAAAAAAATTTAATTACTTCGAAAAATCGATTCGGCAATCATAAACATTGTAAACTTAGATATTTCCATTTTGTCTGATACCTATGCTAAAAAGTTATTAAAATTATGCAATTTTTTTAAAACTAATCTGGCTTTATTGTACTTTATAAAAGTTTGATTTGTTTGAAGATTGTTTGTTTCCTTTTTGTGAAAAGTCGTTCTGCGAAATTGTCGTTCCAGTCGAGTTTTTTTTTTATATTTTGTATTAAAAAAAACTGAACTAAAAACCTAGCACTAAAGAAATCTTTTTCATATCTCTTAGATGACGTTCCACTTAAACCCGACCGTACGTCTGATAACATTGACGAAAGTCAGGCCGCCCACTCAAGGACCTAAGTATCTTCAGATACTTCCAATCGCTTACTCCATGGCCTTATGTATTTGGAATCAACCTCTTAAATGACCCACCAATCACAAACTAGTCAGTAGTGAAAAGTCAGTCATGTCATATCCAACCCATATTGGTCTTTGGACGGCTTTGCCAAGCCTCCACAACAAATCACAGAAACGAAATCGTATCAAAATCGATCGTATTTCTTCCCAGAAAAATAAAACGCAAGTTTCCAACTAAGGATTGCGATTAAAATGAAATATTTAACGAGAAAGGCGAAACAAAGAAATAACAAAAAACTAACTTTGCAAAATTACCCAAATGGAATTTTCAATTCTATTTTTACCATTTCCAAATTGATTATCTCATAATGTTTATGAACAATGTTTCCATTTGAAGCAGCCATAATATGTTCATGAACAATATTTCTGCGGAACTTATGTCATACATCATAATAGATTTCAGATTTTTGTATAGTGATAAGCGCATACAATAGTCGATAAAGTAGTTCTGTTTATTAACGTGAAAAGTAGATCTATGTACGTGATGTAAATATATGTACAAAAATTCAAAATTAAATATAAGTTTTCAGTTAAAATTTCGAAACACATTGAATCATTCATTAGCAAAGTTTAAAATTGCGTGCATAGACTAAAAACAATCGGGCAGTTTACAAACTTCCAAGTTCTCAGAATTATCCATGATAGTTAAGTTTAGAAATCTTCAAAAGGAAAGCAACATAATTCATTCCAAGAAAAACGGAACCAAACAACAAAGTATATCCATTCGAATTTTATTTAATTATTTTGAGTGTATGCAACAATGAAAGACCAAGAATTCCCTAAGCCATATCAAGTCATGCAATTATTTGCACAATGCAATTGAAGATGTTTGTCTTATGTTGTTGCCTCAGACATGAAGTGCTACAGAGGTATATTCCTCTGACCTCAAACTTTTTATATGGCAATGACCAACCTCAACAGCTCTGGCAATGTACGTCGTCGCCGCCAATGGTCATTATCAAGGGCGTATGTCAAAAGCCATTAACATTCTTGTCATCACTTTCCATCCCCACACCCTATAAATAGAATACCCCCATAGATATCCGACTGGTCATCGTCATCATCGGCGGCGGCAGTCTTCTTCATTTCCGAAGTCTCGGTTTGGAAACCAATGGAATAACCATATTTATTTTTACAAAAAAAAAAAACCAAAACTATTTCAACCACGACATCATTATAGTCCCAGATGTGAAGCTAATTGTGGCTAACAACGCCCCACATTTATGGCTACATGCCTCACAGTTGCCTTTTGGCATCTCAGATTACATTGCGCCTTGCCAAAGGATGACTCCCAACAAATTGTCGGATTGTTTCCACATTTCGTGTGGTCAAGTGAAGGAGCTAAAACAAATATAAGTGCGAGTGTTTAATGCCCGGATAGGGTTCGATTCCTTGGTAAGGGTGATAGTGGTGGTCTTGTAAGTCGTCTCCAGTGTTTTCTGATCTTTCGATGATGATGATGATGGTGGGTTTTGTCCTAATAGTATAATTAAAAATGGTATTTAATGCTGTATACTTGCCAATGGCAGTGAACATGAAAGGCTTATTATTAGCTCTTTCCTACAGGATTTAATTAGCTGAGATATTTAATCCTGGATAGCAATTGAATTTAAGTTCAATTAAGTGATGCTGAACTATTTTAAATGAACTTCAATTTTATTTGTGCTTATTCGTATTTATTCTTCGTTGTTGGCAATTATTTTAGATAACCTTTTAAGTTAATAGCCTTGGTTTTACTTGTTTTAATGTTTCACAATTTTTCAGTATCTTACAATGGTATCATTATTTTAAGATACTGAAAAATTCTGAAAAATTAAAAAAAAAACTATAGTTCCGTTTTTTTTCGATCAACACCTACTGGATATTTCGTCACCCTAGTATTGGAATGCCGTAAACGACGTTTTTACGTTTTTGGGAAATCGCATTTAAAGGTTTGGCAGTCTAGTGTGGAAAAACTGACCGAAGGATTTTTTTAATTTTTGTACACAGTATTTGTTTGGAAATCCTCTTTTGATAGTTGTTATCAGAAATCTGTTTTAGTTTTAAAAATATTTACATTTTTCTTCAAAATGAGTTTTCCGTATACGCCACCAAAATCTACAGTTTCTTTTTGGTCCATACACGTACGTCAAAAATCGAAAACATACGGCATTTCAATACTAAAAACGTAATATAAACTCCTTGGGAAACTTGACGTATGTGCCAACCATTTTTCGTGAACGTCAAATATCTCACCAATTAAAAGCGATATATAGGAACAAACAGATAACATAATTGAAAAGAGCGCACCCGAAAACACAAGATTGCATACCCAGCTCAAAAAACGCATTTTGGCGTTTACGGCATTCTAATACTAGGGTGACGTTTATGAAAAGTTGTGTCGCAAGCTCGCAGTATAAGTGGATTAAATATTATGTATGTAAGTATCAAATCAAAGAATGTTAAGGGCTGCCACTCCGGTTTATCCATACACAAGGTAAACAAAAATAAAATTTGAACCTAATTACCCACTAACTTTCTATGTAGGTATATATATAGTTATGTACTTCTTCGAAGATTCAAATCAATTCGCCATAGGGCGGCTTTTCCATTATAATCATCATCAAAGCATCGATGTGATGATTTATTACTTTGCTTAGTTGCTCTATAATTTTCGATTCGGAAACTATCCTCACCCAGCCTTAATGTTAACGAATTTGCCCACATAATAATTGATTGGGTGTGGAAGTGCACCTAATGTCAATCTGATATAGGGCTATAGCTTCTAGCGAAGTTTCACTCTGATGCAGTCCGTCAAATGGATGGAATGCAAACAACGATGCAAAGCACCAGTTTGGAAAAAAGGCCCCCCTCAAGGCTACTGATTAAAAAGAGATTATACGCGTTTTTCGATTTATACATATAGTGGACCGTGGACGAACGGAAACCACCGTCAAGATGCGATTGTGATCCACTGTCCTATGCTGCTATACATATACGACCACCGCCACCGCCGACATTGTTTTTTTGTTGGTTTTGCCAATAATTATGCCGAACGTTCACGTGCTGCAGCTTCTGAAGCTGCACTTTCGTTTCTAGAAGTGGACCATAAGTGTGATCAGTTGTCTTCGGAGTAGTGACGGTGCATTGAAGTGGATGCATATATACCAGTCTCAGCGATAAGTTGGACTTATTAAAATGTCATTAGCCGAGATTTTTACTAGCGCCAGCTGGATATAGTGACCAACAAGTTTATGGCCTGTGGCGGTGTCGTTTGTCTTTGGACTGTTTTAGTTTGCATATATATTTGGTTCAAAGTATTTCTTTTGTTTGAGATTTATATTCGTTTTGTAGAATATATCTGAAGGCTGCGGCATAGTACAGATTTTTTCCCCGTGAAAATGGAGAAGCTGAAAATCTTGAAGGAATGAGGTTGAAGGCTGGAGATCATCTACCGCATGCAGTATAATTTTTAAAAAAGAACAGATTTTATTAGGTCAACTGAAGTGTGTCCAATGAAAGCGATTCGATACCACCGGATATCCCATTCTGTATTTCTGTAGCAAGAGTATGCAAATAACTGCTTTGAGCATATTGACAAATTTTGTAAACTCCGAACCTATATGAAATTCTGCCATATTTTGTGTAAAGTGTATATCTAGTTTTGCCATTTTTGCCAAAGCATTGGGTGATGATATAGAAAATGCACCCAGCTCCATCAAAGTCAGCCTAACGATCCCTTTGTGAATTTAAGTGAACCATTTATGTATGTATGCAAGGCCGTAGCCAGGGGGATTGTCAGGTGTGATCCCCCCTGATTTTTTTTTGTAAATCATACTTTTGGCTTCTAATGACATAAATATCTGTACAAAATATTCCAAGGAAACAGTTCCCAAATGCAAGCATACATTTCTTTGCTTATGGGCTAGTTATAACGATTAGGAAAGATTTTCAAATCAATATTACCTGCATTATACGATTTCATTTGATTTAAAACACAAATGCTACAAATTCAAAGAATTTTTTGTGCGAAAAAATGTTTAATTTAATAAATATTCGTTGTAAAAAATGGATTTATTAATTTTCTTTATGAAATGTAATTTTTCTAAAGGGCTGGTTAAAGCGATAGGGAAAAACCATTAAGAAAAGTTGAAACAAATGAAAGCAGGAATGGTTTCCTGTATCCATGTTCTGTAACTATCGCATCGATATATTTAAGAAACGATGAAATTGGGAAAGAAACTCATTTTGTCGCTTCAATGAGGTTATGTTACTATGACAATCGATAATTTCATCGCTTGGAATATATAGGAAAGTGCGATAAAACGGTGTTCTGTATGATCAAAAGGCGATAAAGTTTTCATTTCAAACGTCAACACCAAAGTTTTAAAGTCTCAGAAATAAATAATGACAGTTCTTGTATGTTATTAACGTTTTTTTTGTTAATGCAATATTTTGAAAACCTGTTTATGAATTCTTATGAATTTAACTTTTAATCCAGAATCAACACTCTTGTCTTCCAAATTTGCAGTTTTCTTTTTTTTATTATTTTTTCCCCTATTTTTCGAGTTGATGTCATTTTTAAGCCAAACCATCGACATCTGTCAAAATGTATAGTCTCCACGACCTAGTTTGAAATTTCCTCTATCTAACAACAATGATTGCTGAGAAACAGACGGATGAAGTATGGTGGTTATGATCGTAAAAAATGGCTTAACCGGTGAAAATCTCTGTTGTAAATTCCACCTTTCCCGTAAATTTAATAAATTCCGGTAAATTTAATATTTAGCAACTTATTTTTGGTGCTTTTCTCTGATGAACTTTAAAAAAATCACCCCAAAAAATTTGAGGCGATCCTGTGGTGTGAAAGAGGCAAGAGCCAAATATTCGGGAATATGAGAATATAGCAGCCTGTTGTAAAGGTATATTACTATAATTTTCATGTATGACAGGTAATTTGACAGCTCAACTTATTGCCTTCCAATGAAATTTCAAAAAGATGATGGATTGACAAAATCCATATAACGGTTTTAGTTTTTTATTTCAAATTTTCCCTAAACGATTATCTATTTTGATAAAACTTTAGCAATGTTATATTTTTGCAGAGCTGTTATTATAAATGCACTTGATGTTTTTGGTTTTAAGTTCACATAAAAGAGATTTTATGTCAAAGATTTTAACAAATTTGGCCATAAATTGATATCTTCTAGTTTTTTGCTAAGCAACCGAATATGTATTATGTCAATGCCATTTTGTAAAAAAGTTCGCCGCTCAACTTAATTTGATTAATTCATTTTTTTGTAGTCCCGTTCTCATTCTCACCCATACCTACAGCTATTTTTTTACAAACACTATAGCCATGTGTTTCGAGTGAAAGTTCACTTTTGACTTAATTTTAGTTTTGAAAATGATGATTTAGAGATGGAGTTGTTAATGGTTTGGAAAAAAATATGTTTATCAGCACCAAAATAAAATGTACTTAAAATCAAATTTACCGAAAATCCTAAGCGTAAAGGTAAAATTTAAAATTAAAAATTTCACCGGAAGTTAAGCATTTTCAAGGACCATTAATAATCCGTCTGTGTTTCAGCAATCAATGAACCGATGTTCACAATTCACATGCTGTTGGATAGAGGAAATTTGAAACTAGGTCATGAGTACCATATTTTTTGACAGATATACACTGTTTGTCTAAAAAACAACATCAAAGTTGCACCTGAATTGCAAGAAAGAGGGCATAGAAATAATTTTTTTAAATATTGGGTGACAGACACTGCAAAGCACTTGAATTCATCTTCAAACGCTGCCTAGAGCAGTGCGACCAAGTATTAAGAGACGAATATTTTTCTCCAACTCACTTGCAGTGCCATCTAGGTATACTTCAATAGTTAAACCATTCCTACCAACTTTATGTTCACTTCTGATTACTGAGTTTTTTATAGACACTTTTGTTTTTTGTTCGGATTAACATGTAATATTTTACTGAGCTAGACATAACGACATAATCCAAGTCAAAGATTTCTTAAGAGTTCCATTCAACCCGATCACATTTGTTACTAAAAACACGATTTCCTTCAAAAAATATTCTTTTCCTTCTTTGAAAGGAAAATCACTTTATCCACACGTGCAAAAGATTATTTTTCCCGCGGGCCTCATTTTCCAGCCCATCCACACCGTAGCCACCCATTGAAAGGAATGAAAAAATTCAATTTCAATTAATTGATTTCATCATCCATTTGCCTGAAGATGATGGATTTGCATATCTGGGATTGGCTTTGCCATGTCCGCTGCATGAAATACCCGATTCATATGTGACTTTGTCACTTCTGAGCAACGACAACACGCACACATTACAACATGATGACCACTCGCTGCCGACACCAAATCTATGCCACGTATCTCCTCTCTGCCCATAGTCCTGGGAAAAATTCCTGCCGCGTTTCACTTTTCTCTCGAGCAAGTGATCGAGCGTGTGATGAGGCTAAACTTGCCCCGGAAAAAAATGTTAACTTTGCAAAACATCCTGAAGCTAGATTAAAACTCTTGACAAGTTGCATATATGAGCAGTTGAATTATGTCCGTCATGAATCTTAATTTGTGCAAGGTCCTTAAGGATCACAACTGCGGCAAGGGCACATTAGTTAATAAAATTCTGCGCCCCTTTGTGGATTTAACATTTATTTTTGTAGGTTTTATAATGTAAATGGTATGACTTCTGTTGCGGTTCTCGGACTATGTGACTCTGATTTTTTTATTTTTTTTTTTTTTGTATCACTAGTTAATTTCTGGCAGACATCCGCTGCAGTGTTGATTCTGTATAGCTGCAGTAACATGCTGCAACTGCGATTAATGATTCTCATGCATTGATGTTGCAACATATAATTAAGTTTCAATTACACTCTGAGGATCTTGGAATTTAGTTTTTCTTGTTTTGCTGGCTTTCGCTTTTTTTGTTGCCTGTGGATGGATGGACGCCTTGCACTTGGGCTTCTTTTTTTTTTTGTTTGAGTATGGCAAGTGCAGACGAAAGGCTCCGCACTGAGATTCCGTATCTTCAGCTTTTGAGATGCAACTCAAGACTTCATGTCAGCCACACATCATAGTAGCCGAACACGATCTGTTGATGCGCCATGGTTGCTGTTAAATTTGCGTTTGTAATTAGCTCAGCAGTAGCTTTGCATGCCAACTTGTCTATGTTGATGGGCTTTTGAGGGTGTAGCTATTTACGGCGGGAAAGGGTGGCTTCTAATGCCGATCCCACTTTGATGTGGCTTATAAAATAAATCGGGATTGTAATCAGCATGCGATTAATGATGCGAGATCAGCGATCGTCGCCTTATCCTTCATGTGTTATATATTTTTTTTTTTTTTAGATATGTATCCTTTTATTGACTTAAGTTATATAAACAGAGCACACAGGATGCAATATAATTCTCATTAAAGTTAGAATTTGATAGGATTATGAGGAGTGAACGAGTTCATCATAAAAAAAAAGCAACATCAACTCAAACTTGATATGATTTTGTCGTGAATCTTAAGTCTTGTATGAGGATTCCGCATGTGTCTTATTGCACTAATATCCTCAATAAACTAACACGTTTAAGAGAGATGTTGCAAGGAAGAGTTGATATTCTAGAAATTAATCCGCGAACGTATTATATTTGAACAGCATCAATTAAATAAAGTAGCCATAAGTGACTGTCTTTGAGGCTTATTAAAAATTCCTGGAGGTTAACGAACGCATAGAATTAATGATGAACGCAATGTACTGATGGGCTTTAAATAAAATATCCTTTCACTTTGAAGATGGTTTCTGATGTAGATGAGGGTTATAGAATTTATTATACTTTGGTACTTCACTTGATTAGTTGAATTTTATCACTCCTTTGCATGAAATTAATTTATCAGATGGAGAAGGTACTCCATGTGCAAGTCCTTTTCTAATATTACTAAGCACGTTTGAGTTATTTTTACCACACTCTTGTTAAACCATCTTCATATAGAATATACATAGTTAGAAAATTCTCCGAACAATCGAATATCACATCCTTGCAACAAAATACCTTTAATTTTATGATTAGATATGGTTCGTTAGTGCTTAAGGAGTATCCAATAAAAATGGCGGGATTGAAGTGTTTGCGTTCGCCGCCATATTGAAAAAAAAGCGTTTTCTCAAATAACTTAAACGTCTTGTCGAACAAAAAAAAATTATAAACAGCTTTTCGAAAGAAAATATGATTTTATTTGTTTCATGTCTACAACTTTTTTTTCGTAAGTTAATTAATAGTTTTATATATTTCTTATAATTATTTTCTAATTGGTTGAATTTTCTTAATATAAAAAATAAACTTTTTAAATTAATTTTCATATTACTATATACATGGTGATTGGTATAAGGTGCACCAAAAAGCTTGAGCGTGTAGGTGGAGTTAAGACAAGAAAAAATCGTATGGGAGGTGGGGTCTATTTCTCCCCGTTTGGGCGGAAGGGGCAATTTTCTAAAACATTGACTGTGAACATTGACGGTGAATGATACAAAGCCTTGTTATATTTTTTTGGAAAGCCAGAAAACTACTCTTTTATTTAATTTTTAAATTAAGTTGTTTGAGTGAACAGTTTTAAAAAAATTAATTTTCACACTCAAAATTTTGAAAAAAAAAACTAAAAAAAAAATTTTTAAACCAATTTTTTTTTTAAATTTTATGTAATTAACTATTATTTTTATTTTCAAAATTCAATTCTCTTATTAATTTTTAGTCAAAAAAAGAAAACCGGATGCCAAAATGTATCTTAGTTTTTTTAGTTTTTGAGAAATTAAGAAAAACTAGAAGTATTTTTTTCCAAGAAAAACACTTTTTTTTTTGGTTTTCCCAAATTTGACCTGCTCAGGTCAATTATTAATTAGGGAATTATCTCTTTTTTATTTTTTATTACATACCATCCGATTTTGATCAAATAATAAAAAAAAACGAATTAACTTTTTACTTTACTTACTAGTTTTACTTTTAATTTTTTTTAATTTCTCAAAATTTAAGATACATTTTGTAATCCGGTTTTCTGTTTTTGACTAAAAATTAATAAGAGCATTGAATTCTGAAAATAAAAATAACAGTTAATAACATAAAATTTTAAAAAAAATTAGTTTAAATTTTTTTTTTAGTTTTTTTTTTTTTAATTTTGAGTTTGAAAATTAATTTTCTTAAAACTGTACTTAAACAACTTAATTTAAAAATTAAATAAAAGAGTAGTTTTCTGGCTTTTCAAAAAGATATAACAAGTCAAAGTGGGACTTATGTTCAAAAAAAAAAAAGCATTTTGGACTTATATCCCAAGGAGTTATGGCCCTGCGTCTAATTCATCCTGGGGAAAAACGGTTTTGTGGAAGAGGGAAGTGAAGTGTGAAAATTCCGAAAATCTCCCTCTTCCATCCCCGCTTTCAGTAAGGACCATACCGGACAACATCAAAATTAGCAAAACATTATTGGCACACTACAAGTAATGTTTTTATTATTTTAAAATAAATAAAAAAAAAATACTTTCAAACACATTCCACAATTAATTTGCATAAAAAAGAAACTTTTTAAATTGGTTTTTAATCAGAATTAAATTTTTTTTTAACAAAATCAAGTAAAATCCAACCATGGCCATGAAGGCCATGGGGAACTCCTAGAAAAATTCATTTCAAAATGGTGGATTAAATCATATTGTGCATTTGATAATGGCTGAATTTATATAAAAAAAATTGATTCACAACGATTAACACCCTTTAAATATTTTCCCAATCAACAAAAAAAAAATTATTGGTGTCAGCGTAAAGGCCTATTACAAACCTCTTGTAACGAAAAGGAAACCAAAAAAAGCCACACATGACATTGCGACTACAGGGACTGAGACTTCCAAACCAGATCAAGAAACTTTGGTTTGAAAATTCCGTCCTTGCGAAAAATTCCGCGTCTGCGAAATTTTATTAACCCACGTTAAGCGCCATTATATGTAACAAAAATGTTCGAACCTCCCATAATACTATTTCCACTGAGATCAAAACTCCAAGACAGGCTTGAGATTTTCGTAATGGTTAAAATCTTCCCGTTAGCGAAATTTCGTTGTCTCCGTTGGGCGTCATTATATATGTGACAAAAAGACAGAGACCATTACACCTAACATCGCATCAATCGGGATCGGAATTGCAAGATCTGAAAAACAATTAGAACTAAATGATTTCGTCCTAGCGAAAAACGCAGATTCAGAATTATTTGAGTAAAACAAAAAAAAAATTTAAATTGGTCGGATGTTGAAATGTAATTAATATATTAATGATGTAGAGTGTATGTTGCCTACTATCGAGGTAGGTGAGGTAGATTTTCCTACACTCTATCAATTAAAATGTATTGGGCTGATATAAATTTTAATTGATAGACCTTAAATACCCCTATACGCTAATTTCGATTTTTCGTTTTTGTTGACTGCGAAAAAAGTTACAGGGTGTTAATCGGAATGCATCAGTTTTTTTCACATCAACTTTAATCGTAGGCTCTCTAAAAGCAGGTTGATGTCCGATTTTTCTGAAATAAATTTTAATTGATAGATTTTAAATAGACCTTTTAAGCTAACATCAACTTCGGATTTGTTGACTAGGACGAAAATTAAATTTTAATCAATTTTTCTTCTGTCAGTAAGAAATTATGTTTTCAGATACACATCAACAAACCACAGAAAAGCCATGTAGCATTATCAAAATTACAACCTATTCTATCAAATGCACAATATGATTTAATCCGCCATTTTGGAATGTATTTTGCTAGGTGTTCCTATGGTCGGATTTTGTCTGATTTTGAATATGTTGTTCAGAAATGAATTCCGATTAAAAACCAATTTGAAAAGATTCAGCTACAATTTTGAACATGTTTAAATGTGAATTTTGCACATGTTTACATTTTAAATTTATCTTCATGGAATCACTAAAACAGAACTAAGTACACACGAAGTTTAAAGAAAATCCGTTAAACCGTTCAGACTGTAAATCAGTGCACAGAAAACTAGAAAAACGTAACTATACATAAGCACACCCTATTTTTTTTTAAATGGCAGTTAGCTATTACGAAAAATGAAATTGCACCAGGAAAAAAAAGAAACTCATTTTTACAACAAATATTTTTTAAATTGAACATATTTTCGGTGATTTTAAAATATTTTCCTGATAACTATAACCGGCCCCTGACTAAAGCCTTTTTAATGATCCTGTCAACGATAAAATTTCTCTTACGGTACCGGGTACACAGTGCATCTTTTCACCGGTAGCCAATAAGTACCTATAAGTGTTCCCAATCTGTCATCTACAATCAGCCTATAGTGATAATGATTTGTTGAAGTGTTACATAATCACAAAAGTGATAATCTGTCAGTTTCATTGTTTCCTCAGAATAAAAAATCCCCTTTAATGAATCCAACAGCGCACACACAGGAATCCAGTCCTAATCACTGCTTCAAATACAATCCAATACAACAGTAACCGTTCAAGATTGTGTGTATTCCCATTTGACACTTTGACAGATTAAATGGACCATGTAGCACGCAATCGGAATGACCGTACCCCATAACCACCATTCACCATGGGGCAATTGCCACCGGCATAAATGGAGATTAATGCGAGTCGCCATGTGATTGCTGCGATTATGATTCAGTTTATGGCGTGCAGTTATGGAATTCTGCGGCCATTTCCCGCATGGCAATCGCATCTGTACGCTTATTGATTTTAATCGGATTTGGCATTTTTACCGCAGCCGCAGTCTTACCACCATCGCGCTTCAAAACTCAAATTGCAATTCGCATTGCGAGGAATTTAATTTGTTGGAGGTCTCCCAAATCGTTTTGCTTTGGCAATTACCTAACTACTGTAAGTAAATAGTGAGAACGTTTAGAATTTCTGCCTCCCGTTGGAGAGTCAGAGGGCTGCCCTAAGTCTAACGGTGTGTTGACGTTTTGAGCCTAACAGTCTCAATTTGTATGGCTTAGCTCTGTCAACTGCTTTGCAGCCAGCTTACATTGGCACCCATCGTTGTTTGCTATACAAAAAAAAAAAACATATGCAATCCTCTCTAAGCTCTCTGCCTGATGCAATTGTTGAAACCTTTTATGGCCAGAAATAATCAGTAACCAAACAAAATAAAAGAACTTACCGCAAAAAAAAAAATTATACTCTCAACGGAAAAGGAAGAAAATGTAAGTACCCCAAACTCTACGGTCATATAGAAACGCTAGCATAGCCCACATTCCAAAGATATTCCATCGAGCGCAGCTTCCCATATGATGATGGAGAAGGGGGTTTTGGAATTCTCTAAATAAAAAGAAGCGACAGTAATAGGTTAAGCAAATATGTAAGTAAGCTGAGACCGGTACACACACATACCAACCGTTGCCTCCTATTGGTGATTTATTGAATTAATCTTTTTCTGTCATAAATTTAACTGCATCTTGTGTGCCCACTTTGGCTAAGATCGGAACATGTGTGTTGTTGACTAACAGACCTCGTGCCGGAACTCAACATATAGGGGTGCTGCTGGGATTTGGCGCTGCAAAAAGCCTAGCTTGTTCGAACACAACAGAGACTGATACTTTCATCTGGACCGATTGCACTGGTTAATCGCGATGCTTCGGTTGGGAAAAATATCGTACAAGTTATTGGGTGCCGTTGGGCATTCAGTTTTTTTTTACATAAGTCCAGTTTTTATTGTGAGGTATTTGCTGGTTTTGAAGAACATCAGGAAGGATTTTGTAATTGATGGAAATGTTTCAAGAGCAATATCTGGCGGCGGCTCACGGTTGGCAATAATGGTAGCAATAATCTTCGAACAAGTTATACATATTTCATTTAATGTGTTTTTGTTGAAAAAAAAAACATCGGATTATCATAAGTGAATAGCAGTTATTTTACAGAAGTTGAAGAAATGTGTGATGTCGAAGAATTTTTAATAGTTTTATGAATTTAAATTCTTAATAACATAAAGATAATACTATAATATTTCTGTTGAATAAAATATATAATTACCAGTTGCACCAAATACTTTTATAGTTAGTTGTTAAATTCTAACACGGTAATTTTCTATTACAACAACTTTTAACTTTTAGTTAAAAATTTAATGCATAATGTAAAAGTATAATAAGACAGTTGGTATCCATATTTAAAAATTAAAGACAAACGAAAATTTATTTGATAAACAATAACATTTATCAAGCAAACCAATTGGTGGTATTGTGATTGTCATTTAATAAATTGTTGATCTATTGTGAATAATGAACAGGGTTTTCTTATGAACGGGCATTTCATTTGACGTTTCAAGTTTGTGCACGATAATACCAATAACATAAGCATATAAGACCTCTTCAGTTATCAGAGAATATGCACATAAAACAATCGGTAAATCATATATTCCTGAATTAAGCGTTCTTACTTCGATATTTTGGTTCCCGTGATTAACGTTTCAGGCTTTTATATAATAGTCAAAAACTAACGGAAGTTTATGTCATAACACTTCGTCAAGTAGAAATTTGGCAATCTATAAGACTGTAGAAGTGCGCGATCAGTGGTGGACTAAGTATGTTTGAGGCCTGAGGCGGCAAAGATAAATGGTGCCCCTACTAGAGGGAACATACGTTGATGTTTTGTATTTTTAATATTTTCAAAAGTAAATGATATAATAGCCCCCTACCACAAAATCCATTTGGAAATTTCCACTTTAATTACTGTTGTTCTGGTTGCGTTTTTATTATATGTCGTGTGCCTGTGTTCTAAATGATCATGATAAAGTCACTAGGATAGTTTTGCTTGTTTTCTGATTCCATAAATAGATTAATCGGTAAAACAACCCACTCACTTGTCTTTTAACATAACATACAATAATTAAGTTTCAATGAAGAATTTTCGGAACAACCATGGGAAATTGTTGTTGTCATTTCCCATGGTTGTTTCGAAAATTGACACTGTACGGCCATGCTTTGACGTTTATTTCAACTTTCTCTTTCAATTTTTTAATTTTCGACTCCAAAATCACAACCTGTAAATTAAAATTTTCATTTGTTTATAACTTTTGAAATATTAAAGATACATTAAAAACGTGTTCTAAAAAAAGATAAACAATTCAATTTTCTACAAATTTGTATTTGGAGGATTTCCTGTACGACAAACGGTTTTCGAGATAATTGGCTTTAAGAATTACAAGACTACTTTCGAAATGGCAGCCTAACTATACGATCTTTAATCTAAGCTGCGGTTTCTTTAAATTTGTTAGAAATTGAATAAACTTTACGAATTCACTTAATTTATTTTTTCTAAAAACGTTTATGACTTTTACAGCAAAAAGTGTAAAAAGTTAAAATAAAAATTGAGGTTTTTCGCTTTGCGCATGGTATAAGAACAAGTTTTGGGAAGTTTTAAATTTGGATTGAGACTACTATTACTTACTTACATGCCACGTACCTACTAAAAAAATCAGAATTATTATGCTTTGCGATTTCAGCATTTTTTAGTGGGATTTCAGAATTTTTCAGTGTAAAAACATAAAAAACTTCAATACCAACCTTTCTTAAGAAAAACATCGAACATTTTGAAAAAAAAAAGATTTATTAAAAATTATTTTTTGAAAATACGTTACAACAAAAATTAGTTATCTTTTAAGAATTAAACTTATTTTACCTCAAACAAAATATCATAAAAATGCGTTTACAGGTTTTTGAAATATTGAATTACAAAAAAAAAAAAACAATTATTAAAAATTATTTAGAACTTAACAAAAACACTTTTTACAAAATGCCAAGTTTTTTAAAACAGCTGCGACAGTTTCAGTATTAAATTAAATTGAAATCGTTTCAGCCGTTATCGAGGTATAAGACATTAAAAATTACCGTTATATGGAAGGTAATGTTAACCGAATTTTTTTAAAAGCTTGGTTTCCACTATCTGATCTTTGACATTTCATTACACATGTAAAATTTCATTGAAACCGTAAGAGCCGTTTTCGAGAAAATTACATTTTTTGATAACAGTTGTATGGCATGGTACCGTTATTTATAAACCTACAGTAACCTAAAAAAAAAATTTCCATGAGTATTAGCCTAAAAACATTACCAACCATAAATTTGAAGTAAATCGGCTCTTCACTTTAGGTTTTAGGTGAAGAGACAGACATACAGACAGACAAGCAGACAGAATTTTGTCTTCTCATCGTAATATTGTTTGATTGTTACCTATAACTTTTGTTTGCATGAATCTAAGACTTGCATTGTAGTATGTAGTATAAAAAACCAGTGGCTAGAAACATCGAACCTTCTGGCAAGAAAGTGATGGTTTCATTTGAAGATGCGCTGAATAACTGGACTCGAGTGTTGTTTGAGGGCCTGGCTCAATCGAACTATACAAACCAAAAGAAGAAGAAGAGGAAGAAATATAACACGAGGTAACCCAATTTCGAAATTCTTATCCTAACTAAACGATAGCCTAATTCCCCATGTATATAAGAAAATTTTACTTCTCTACCGTGTACTGATTTGGAGCCGCTCATTGATTTGCTTATCCACTTTCCAACCTAATTAGATTGCCTGAAAACTTGCTGCTCCTATTTGCCTACTTTCAATAGCATTAGACATCAAACAACCCAACAATCATGGTCAAACTGACAATCAGCCAACACTTTCTGTCAGCACTTAGTTTTGAAAATTGGCACTGACCAAACTAACACCGATATCTTAAGCGTTAACTCCCACCTTGACTTGTCCCACTTTGGTATATTTCCCCAAAATATGCACCCAGTCATACGCTAATTGTATATTTTCTAACCTTTTACAATAGAAGCAAACAAAATCACTGTATATAGCTGAACTCTTTAGCACCCATGATGCTAAGGCATTATAGAGGCTTGAAACTTCCCAAGTGCCAATCAATGATTATGCGCACAATGACTCGCCTCCTGGACGGACTAGTATACACCTTGCTATTGCTGCGACGCATAAATAACCATCATTTGCACATACCACGACCTGTAACCCACTATGGAGGACCGCAAGTATACATTATGTACGTCGTCATTGGCGGACCAGTCCAGTGCTTCGAACCTACCAGCATCACCCAACGAGAACAACTAATCCAATTGTCATAGTGACGTGTCCTACTTGTTCGTTCTTTCAGCGATTATTTCATTTGCAGCTGGAAAAGCCTATGATTTCGACATTGTCGGTTGGCATCGTCGTCCTCTGAACTCTTTACCGCACGGCTTCATCTTGTCTCACTATCGATTGGACAAAAACAACAATAACAACAAAAAGAGGGATGCCGCTGCCGTTTCTGTACCGCGTTTTAGCATCTCGAACTTTATTGAAACAAAACAATGCCAATTTAACTACTACCTGTTGCTCCTGCTGGAGCTTCTGCTAAAGACCAGATGACCATGGTCGTTTCTTGCCATAAGGATGACCATTTTACTAAGGCTTTGAGTCACACGGCATTAAGAGTACTTTTGTGTTCATAAAATGTTATACAGAGGTGTATTTGGTTAATCTGGGCCTGGTGTTAGATCATATAGTTCGATTTGGAAGTTTACACGTGAGAGCACTTTAAAGCTACTCAAATGCTTGAATCTCAGATAAATAAACTTCACTAAATAATATCATTTGAAATTGACGAAGAAAACTTCAAATATTTGATAGCGTTCTTTGAAGGTATCTAAATATGGAAATTTGGGAATTCTTTGAAAAAACCATTCAGGGCAAAAGGCTGGTTTTATCCATGTATGTACCTCTTTTAAAGATCCATTTAATAAATATTAATTATTTATATTAACCGTGCAGAATTAAGGGAAAGCTACATGAATACCAAATCGCAAAATTCTGAATGCAAAAATTTAAAAGTCCGAAACTACGAAATCCCGAATTACCTATTATTTTATTTTTGGTTTTGAAAATAGATGGATTTTAACTTCTTTTCTCTAGTCAGTCTCGCTCACTCAACTTCGTTGCTTTACTTAGGGTCGTCTGGAAGATGCCTGTTTCAACAGTGTTTTTATTCTACATAACCTGAGTGACCCGCTTCGCGGGTTCAAGGGATTTTAACTCGCGTTTTGTAGTCAGTCCGGCAAAGTGAAATAAGTGCCGCGGAATTCAGGCCCGCGGGTCTTAGTTCCGAGTTTGAAAGGAAACAACACCCACGGGCATTAATTCCAACACCCTTATTTCACTCCACCGTCACTCCCGTTCCCGCTCACGCTCATATATTCTGTTGTAATGTTTTGAGTCAAATAGGTCTATAAGAATTAACGAAAAAAGGGGATATAACAACTTTCTTACCCCAGCACCATCTATTGGCCATTGAGTAACTAAAATAGATCTAGTTACACCTTACAACATCAGTTATTTGTCAAGGAAAGTCTCGTCAAAATCGCTTCATTAACATACCTTTACGAATATTTAAAAAAAACGACCTACTTAAATAGCCTTAGTTACGAAAAATTCCTTTAAAATCGGTCTTTCCGATCGATGTTTCCGAAATTTCCCGGAACAAACAAACAGTCAGACAAAAACTTTAAAAAAATATTTTTTGTCATAAGTACCATAAGCTGTAATTTTGACATTACAAACAGACACTTAAATTTTATTAATGTGTTTAGATTTGATAATTAAGGTAAAGTTTTTTCAATTTTTTTTTAGACGTTTTAAAATGCGCCCTTTACAGTCATCTATTACTTCCGAATGCGGCCCTGGCCATATACAAAAAAAGAATGAACATAAACGCTGTGATTTCCTGTGCCCGCCGCCACCTCCAATACACTACTTACTTCTGTGATTTGACCTTTTATGTTTGCGCCAAATCTAAGCCAAACCGCAATTGACCAGCAACCGCGATTGCTTGTTTTTGGCACAAAAATATCAACAACCAGCTGCTGCCGCCATAGTATAGCTTTAGCTAGTTGCCAACAACAATCGATGCGAAAATTCAATGAAGAGTGCAAGATTCCTTAAAGAAATTCCGCTACAATTGCTCGTAGGCCGGTGTGGTATTTGGTATTCTCTTTGTCACCGCTCAATATGGACGATTAGCTGGTGAAGGTATACCTAACCTACACTTATATTATTAAGCACACAGGTATTGCAAAAACATGGTGGCAGGTGGCTTCTAGTGGACTTGTAAGGAGGAGAACAAATAAATGTATAGGTAATTAAGTGATGGGTTAAACTTAAATGGAAAGGATTGGACATTACTATACTGATGAAGATCTGGGCCAGGTGCGGGATGACAATATAAAAAAAAACGTCGGTCAATCAAATGGAAACAAATCAATATAGCTATTAAGATCATTGATTGAAGTATTTTTAAATGATGGTAGCTTTATTGAGCTTGGGCCTTTGACGTTTAGACAGTAATTTTTGTACTTGTCGTCAGATAAATGAAACCTGAAAATATGTAAAAAGGTAATGTGTAGTCATAGGGGTACCTTTAAAGACGTTAAGAAGTGCGTTAGGCGATTTCTATTGTTGTGTAGTGCTAGTTACATGTTTGGTTGGACTGGCGATAAAAATAAATAGAGCTCAGGGTAAATCCGGGCATTATGGCGCACCTAACTTCAATCCCCAATAACTTTACTTCGGACAACATTTTTTACTTCAGTCAACAGTATATATTTAATTTATGTAAAACGAAACATAAATAAATTAAATTAAAACAACTATTCAACTTTTTTGACAGAAAAAAAAAATCAAAAAAAACCTTTGGCGCACCCCTTAGGGCAATATGGAGCTATGCTTTTTTCTGGTTTGAACGTATACTATGCATGAAGTTTAAACGCAGTTGTTACAGAATGTATGATATCTCGCCACAAAAGACACAATCCATTCCTCTATTTATGTTGTTATACTGTAATCTTTACCAAAACCGGCGCAAATATTTTTTCCGAGATATTAGAGCCTTAGACACGTCGGGTAGATGGATTTGAAAGTTTCTCTTCCTTCGATGTCGTCGATGAGTTAATGCAGCCTTTAATCTTATTTTTCTTCTGTTTTAAGACTTAAGCATTTTGCTTTAAAAAAATTAACATAAACCTAAATTTTGCATGCTAATTTTACACGTTAACTTTATAAGGGCATTATGGCTCATTCGCGTCATAATGCCACAACAAGATGTGCGCCATATTACACTCAATAAACTTTTTCGCAACAAATTGAAAAAAATATGAATTCGCATTTCGTCGGCAAAATGTCCCTAATACACAGAAAAACCGAAACTGTATTCTGCATTTTAATGTTGACACTAAACACGTGCACTGTATACTTACCGAGATACACAAACTCAAAAACAAAGCAAAATTAAAGTAAGCAACCAAAACCAGGCAACTTTTTTTGTTTCCTTGTTTTTTTCCACAAAAGTAGTCGTATTGACATCGGATTATGATTTGGTGCTTAATTGCTGAAGACTATAAGTTTTAGCATCGTTTTCATTTGTGTTAGAGTATTAGAACTATGATATTATGCCCGAACTTACCATAATAACGATAGTTGTTCGGAATTGTTTAGCCATTAAATTTAGTAAGATTTGAAATGAAATTGATTAATATCAGCACTTGTATAGACGAAACTGAAAAGCTTTCCATTCTCGGTATGTGTGTTACCAACCACCTTCTGTGCAATGATCACATATTTGATGTCGCCAAAAACGCTGCGAAATGTTTAGGTTTCTTATGACGATGAAAGAAATTTTTTCTCCCAATGATCTGGCTGTTGTCTATAAGGCGTATATTCGTCCAAAACTAGGGTACAATTCTCATGTCTGGGCAGCAGCTCCTGTAACTTATTTGAATCTCCTAGATCGAATTCAGAAAAGAGCCTTAAAAATGATAGGGGACAGGTTTATAACGGAAACATTTGTTTCACTTGAACACCGCCGAAATGTTTCTTGCCTCTCCTTATTTTCTCGCTTTTTTTTATAAAGAGTGCTCCGCTGAAATAGCCAGTTGCGTTCCTCCCCTGAAACAATTCAACCGCAATACTCGTACTGCAAGGAATGCCCATGAGTTCACCCTTGAGCCCAACTTCGGACGAACAGTTAAGTACAGAGACTCTTTTTTTAGCCGCACTACAAGAATGTGTTGATCCGTTTTTCAATCAATTGTGTTTTAGAGAACGAAATTGTTAATTGATAATCTTATAGGTAGTCATTGACACACGACCTTATTTTGTCATTTCTTACCAAATAGGAAAAAATCTTTTGAACAAACCCCAACAAATTATAACCTTAACTTAATTTTCTTATATAGGTACTTCTTTACTCAGAGAAAAGTTATTAACGATGACAAATTGACGAAATAGTGTGATGGACAAAATTTTCCAAGGAATTTTCTTTACCAAAAATTCCTAAAACCCCCTTTTGCTTAATTTTTTCCCCAGAAAATAAGTACGAATCTTATATAAGAAACAAAAAGGATTATGTTGAGGAATGTCAAATTGTCCATGCCAAAGAAACATTTCAGAAAAATTTCATAAGAAAGCATATTTCTAAGAAAATTGCTAACGATAAGAATATAACTGAGTCTATTTGACTTGACTATTTCCCAAAAACACTTTTGTACAAACAGCAGAGTTTTCTGTAGCTTTGTCAGATAAATTATTACATTTTATTAAAAAAATTATCTCAACTGATTCGAAATCAAATTATCTTCTTCTATGGAACATTATGAGTTCATTTCAAAAACGGACAACAAAAGTCTATTCAATCAAATCAAGTTCCTAGTAGATTGCGGCAAAGAATCATATCAAAACGAACTGGCCATTCGAAGAGAGCATCTTCGAAAACTTCTGGAGCACGAAGAAAAAAACTATGAAAACGAATTCATACGAAATATCGAGTCGCGTGTTGATGAAAAAATTCGGGAACGACAAGAATCTCTAATTAAAATGAAACAAGAGCGAACGAAAGAAATTGAAAAATTTGTTGCTTCAAAGAAGCTTCACCAAAATATGCTGAATTGTCTTGACATCCGAGAAGAACTGAGACAAAAAGACTATCGTGAAACTCAACGTTGTCAGTTGGAGCAAATGAATGAAAAAGTGAGAGGTCAACAGCGTGATAAGAAAGACGAAGAGTTTTGGTTAAAAGTTCAAAAGAGAATGGAGGACAGTATTGATCAAACACAGAAGAAGGAAGAAGATTTGAAGAAATGCTTGCAGGCACACCAATGTGGAGTCTTAGACAGTCAAGTGGCTGAAAATCTTAAATTAAAGAAGATAAATGAGGATCGTATTCGCAAGGATACCAAATTGTCAAATCTGGAAGCTAGTCTAAAGGAAGATAAAAAAAAATTACTCGCTTCCCGAAATGCTCAAATCCAAGATATAAAAATGAATTTGAAAACAAATTGTGAACAGAAAAGACTTCTTAAACAAGAAGCTGAAATATTTGAGAACGTTTTTCAACAGGAAACTTTGCGACAGGTAAAAAAGGAGCTTGAGGATACCGTTCGTAAAAACGCCAAACTTAAAGAAGATACTTTAGAATATTTAAAGTACGTCAAAAAATTCAAGAATTTTGTTGCTAACCAAGATAAGAAACGTGACGAGTTCCATGAAGAGCTTGATAAACGATTTATTTGTTACAAAAATCATTCAAAGAGAAGTTTACAAGCTGAAAAGCGACATTTAGCTGAGTCAACTCATAAAATTTTGCTTAAACAGATTTGCGAAGAACAAACACGAAGACTGAAGCTGGAAGCTTCAGAAAGAGAGAATAAAATGATTGAAAATCGATTTGCCAAAATGAATGTACGTGATAGACTTAAAGAACGTCAAAAGTTTAAAAATGATCTTGATGAACAGCTAAAAGATATTGATCGTTTGAAAAAGGAACAACAGAAAAAATTTGAAAATGAATTAAATCGTGCCGAAGAAGATAAGCTTTATTGTGAAGAGTTATTGAAAAAGCAACAAATTGAAGGTTGTGATTATTTGACACCGCATCCTAATTGGACTCTATTGGGGTCTTACAAATAAATGAAACACTTGTAAAAAAATCTAATTTACAAAAACAACAATGTATGAAATATTTTGGAAGTAAATTTTATATATTTCAGCATCAAACAAAATTCGTTTACTTTAAAAATGTTTTTATTACAAAAACTTGTTTATGTTCTTGAGCTTTGATCAACTGTCAAATAAATAAATTATGTTTGTCTCTAAGTGAAATTTTTCGAAAATTAATATTTTGCTTGTTTTGAGTTTCCCAATCAGGACAGTCCAATTGACAGTCTGTGGGGACAAAGACTCAGTCATTGATTCGCAATCTTATAACAGGCCTCGTTAATTTGGCATCAGTTATTGAATAATACAGAAGATTTGCAAGTCGACTATAGGTAAGTGAATGGTTGGGTCGCACGAACATCCCCTTGTTGCCACAAAAAGAAGATTAAATTTAATATACACTGACAGAGGGAATCGTTTGCCGTGAACGAAAAAATTGCCCAAAGGCATTATTCGTTTGTCAGCACTCTTTTTTCCCTTCATTTGCAGCAAACTCTTATTTTCTTTTGAGACACACGAATTTGCTTGTATAACAAGCGTACAGTTTATGATAAAATTTTTTTCGCTTTTATATTTTTGTTTTTGTATTTTTTCAACTGTAAACCATTCATTCATTTGCTCCTAGCAATTATACACTGGGAAAAATCATTGAAGCTGTTTTCGAGAAAACTAAGCCTCTTTATAACGGTTGTAGCTTGTAGGTATCTGCAGCTATTTTTTGAAATAAACAAAATTCGATTTAATGAATCATCAACAAACCCTACATACCAAATAAATGTCGGTAACGTTGTTCGTAAAATTAGTATTACTGTAACAAACGCACTCCAACATTTGTTGGAAAAGCAAATCCGCAGTAAAATTGGTGCGAATGAAAGTGATTTTTATACAAAAAAAAAATTAAGAAAAACCAGATTAAACAAATCTGAATTTTTTAAAATAGAAATACAAATTTTTAGATCGCCGAAACGCATAAAGTTTTTTTTTGCAGTATTTCTAAAAATTTATTGACAATGGCCGTTTTTGAAAAAGTCATCAGCGTTTTGTTTAGGATGTGCAAATTTGGTGTCGTTTTTTGGCCAAACCGTGGAAATCTTTCCAGATATATAATCCCCATCACCAATTTTGACATTTATTCCATCCAACAGCATATTTACCTTGTAAATCGGTCCAGTGATTGCAGAAACACAGACGGATTAAGATTGGTCGTTAAAATCATTAAAAAAGGTTTAATTTGCGATTGTCAACTTTTGACATCCACGATAATATAGTTTCAAAAATGGAAAAGTAGTTCGCGGATCGATAATGCAGCTCATTAATTGAATTTAGTAATAGAATTTTATGCGAATGCGAGACCACTGCGGATCCAACCGACTCCTGAGGAGTGATATTATGCGAATTCAGTAACAGGCATGATTAAAATCGCAATGTTTGATGTAGTGTTGCATTTTTGATATGTTGTATGTATCTGTTAGGGTTGTCTAAATCCAAATTTGCAACTTCGAAAAACTTGTGCTTACCACGCACCACGCGAAAAACCCCGAAATTTTATGACAAAATGTATAATTTTTTTACAACTGAAAAAACTTAAAACCAATTTTTGTAAAACAAAACAGCGATTTTCGTTATTTTTAGTTTTCCCAAAAGTACAAGACATTTGAGCTTTCGGTTTTTTACCATAAACTATTAAGAGCATTGAATTTAGAAAACAAAACTTTTATTTAACTTAAAATTAAAAACAAAAAGTTATTTCGATTGCTTTATCAATGTTCTTAATAATTTGTCCACAACTATATTTAAAGCTAAAATAAGAAAAAAGATTTCTGGCTTTACAAAAAGGAAAAGCATATAGCATTATAAGTGTTACCATTGATTTTTAATAAGAAAATCTCCCCTTTCACCTTACGGGGGGTATAATCCACCTTTCTCTTTAAAGTACCCTTTTTCCGAACAAATTGCTATATTTTTTGTATTGGATTTGCTTGTGAGTTGCGTTGCTTAGCTCAAGTGGACGAAGGTTCTAACTTTCTTTTTGCTTCATCTCACCTCTTAAGAATATGAGCCCATAAATAATAAATCCTATGGTTTAAGTGTATAGCTTTTATTAGTCAAAAACTTAGGATCAAGGTACTTATTTTCATCAAGATAGTAATGCATTATACATTTCATCACACAAAAAAGTTAACGCACACTTGTTGTGCTTTTTCCCATTCCTGAAATAGTAAGATTAATTTCCATAAGGAATGCATTCAAATAGCAAAAAAAAATAAATAAAACAAGATAACTTCGTAGCTCCAGCAAAAATACTTTTTCCGTTACAATCCATTACGACTATGTTAGCAACTAATAGGGTTATCCATATTTTGATCCCCTTAAAGTTCCTCTCTTATATTCAGAAAAGATATCAAAATCTTGATGTCAAGTCTCATTTATCTTCTGTGACTGGCTAACACAGAGAAGGTCAAATGGGCACCATGACGATGAGATAAACCTAGAATAGGTGTGTTCTCTCCTGAATCACCGTAAGTATGGCGTAACATTTTAATCTTCCTTATTGCGGAAGTCACCTTATGCCGCATGAGCGATACAGGTACCTACCCCACCGAAATTCGACCTCAAAGTGCACAAAAAACACGAAAGGCTACTTTGCCCAACTTGAAGAATCGTCGTGTTAAGCATCTTCTAGCTCTACGTCTTGGCATGTTCCATGCCATTTTTCCCGCTACTCCATAGCTCTTAATACTAATGGTATTGTTTTGTTCACATTAAAACCCCTTAAGAATATAAGCACACAAGCCAGATAGAACCTGCATAATGACTAATGGTTCCATCTTGAATATGTATCATCGGAAGTATTCCTTTGAACTGTTATGCATCTGTATCTTATGTTCCAGCACAATAAAATGTTAAGTTCTTTCCGATAAAAGGACATCTTGGCAATGATGGTGGTGGTGGCATGACGACGGTGGCCAAAGTCAACTCTGTCGTGTAACCCCAAAATGAAATGAATTGAGTGAGTTGCAGAGCGGGACAGCAAGTTATGTTTCAAAAACAGATGATATATGAAGCTATATGAACTCAGATCATGATCACTTTTTTTTCCACGAGCACAGCACACATCTTAACTTTCTTGACTAATAAAATCGAAAAAAGTGAATTGAGCTCTTGAATAATTTATGAAAGAAACCCTTTTGCGGTCTTGGTTCCGTCTTAATATTTTACATGTTGTTGTACAATTGTTCTACTGCGCCATGGCCTTATTTGCTTGTGAACTGCATGTCATATCTAATAAGGATGTGCCTTAGAACCTAGATAAGGAGTATCTATAATAGGTATCCTTCTGTATATACGAGAAACCAGGCTATGAGGCTGGCTTGGGACTAGCGTATGGTAATGTGATTTCGTTATATCTATGGTCTTATCATGGAGTGACTCTCGCTGCCATTTAAGGAATGGGTGAGATGATGCAAAACACTATTATCATAGCAATTATGATATGCCGCCCTTGTTCAAACAAATGTCAGGTGAATTTATCCAGAATGAAAGTTCATTAAAAATAGTTTTTTACTACCATTACTGCTTGGACAGAATAGTGTAGCTGTAGCATGTAGCACTGTCAAAGTAGAGACAACGCCGGTGCTATATTACGAAAAATGTGTAGCTGAAGCAGTTGTAGCTGTAGCTGTAGTTTCTAATAGCTTGAGCTTGCTACTTTACTAAGCTACATGTTAACAGCTGCAGCTGCAGGGTACACCATTTTGTTCAGCCAGTTATGGTTTACCACCAGCTTACGAGAGTTTAGAATGTTTAAGAGAGTTTAACAGGAGATACCGATTCACATTGGTTTAAATGTCTGTGGGGGAATAAAGAGTCGGATATAGATTATTCCACAATCGTGCAGTGCGGCGTCGTCGTAAGAAAATCTCTGTACTGACCTGTCCGTCCGAAGTTGAGCTCCAAGCTCCAGGATTAACTGTTAAACTGGTTGTTAAAGGATATTACGTGAAGATCTGAAGAAATCATTCCCCGTAGCACTTACTAAATATGTACGTACACTACTAACATTTTCTTCAATTTGTTCACCCATTCGGAAAACCAAAAAAGCCGAAAACGCAAAATTCCAAATGCCCAAAATCTCGATAAAAATTCCCAGAAATCCCGAAAAATCATATAGTTAAAATGAAAAATTTGCTCAAACTGTTCACTTTATATAATTTTTCGGAATTTCTGGAAAAATGGTTTTCATTTTTCTTAATTTCATTTCGGTGAAACCAGAAATTTAAGATGTTTTTAGTATTTTCAATTTCATGGATTTTGGGGTTTTGGGCTTTCGGGATTTTTGTCCATTTAGTTTTCGAGATTTGGGATTTCGGGATTCTGTCCCACTACCTCACTATGAACGTTTGATTCTAATAAAATTATCTACCTATCGGAATTTATTCCTAATTTAGCAAAAATATTTCCTTAAATTTTAATTTCGATTCATGCAGAAATTCACCTTTTATCCTTGACCGATCTAAGAACGCGCCCACAATGGCGATGTCATATTTCCATTTTTATTAGTTTGAAGGGCCGGAGTGCAGCGCCGGTTATCTTGCATTATGACAGGTGTATGCGTTTATCGTTCATAAAGGAGGCCGACGATAAACAGAATATACTAAACTCATTTTCCAAATAAACAAAGAAGAAAGATACAAATTCTAGTTGCATGAAGGCGGCAGCGGCACGAACATATTCAATTTGGAGTTCTAAGGTAAAGTTGGCGCATATTTGTTGGAAAAAAAATATATGTATTTCTGACACGCATATCTCGTTTGAGGGTTATTTAATTTCAGTAAAAACTTCCCTCCAGAATGTCGCCTCTGGGGCTCTCTAATAGAAGCCCATGCAATCATGAGAGATGATGCGTTAGCATCGGGCTTTCAAAATATGGAATCGCGCGCAGATACATTGTGTGTCATATTTAATTCTCAAGAATGTCATGTTAGGGTGTCAAAAGTGTTTCTCCATTAGAAACTAAAGAATAGTAATTACTTGGCCTGAAGGCTACCAGGAAATATATAACATCATCGCATCATCAGGATTGCTCATCAAAATCGTTGAACTGCGCGCATCGCAACAATTTGGTTTGAGGCTGATTCTTGTAATTAAATTTCACCGATGCAGGCAGTTTTATATGATATCTGCTTAATTGAGTTAGATTGCAGTTTGAATAAAAGATATATTGGTGCTGCTTAGTTATGGGTAAAGGTTTTGAATAGGTAAAGGAATCACCTACATACATCCGGGAAAATTCCAGAGAAAATATTTTAATTTTAAATTGGAAAACTGTATAATTTTTTGTTGAGAGTTGATCTTCATTAATATGTGAATAAAGATGCTTCGTGTTCTCTGACAGAAACAAAAGCAATTAGTAAACATTTTGAAATACCTAAAAATTGCCTTCTATGTATATAGAAGTTTTAAATTTACATATCAGAATAATTGTGGTTTATAGCTTACTTTCTCTTAAAGGAATGTTTTTTAATTATATAGTATCTTTGTTATCTAATTATAGTATCTTCTTGTCTTAACATCAAACATTTTTAACAAAATTATTAGCCTTACAAAGTATTCACCAAATACATAAAAATGTTAACATGTTGGCGAATGAGCATTATGCTTACGGTGACCATCCGTCCTCTTTTTGAGAGGACAGTCCTTTGTCCTCTTTTTACTAAATTGTCCTCCCAATGTCCTCTTTTTCTCATTTCAGTATGTATAGCTGAGTGCGATGCGGTTTTTGCCCTCTTTCTTAAAAAGAGTTGAGGGCATAAAAAAAATATTATTGACGAAATTTTTCAGAAATTGTATGTGTTCAACAATTTTGATAATAGATGACAACATCACATAGTTGAGTGAAACCGGGATAATCGCGAAACACGCGATTTTCGTTACTTTTGACATTACACCGTGTGGTTCTTTGAAGCTGTCAGTGCCACTAACCTTTGCAGACAACTTTTATTAAAACGTCAAAATTAAGTTGTATACGAGTTTCGAAAATATTCTCCAGGGTGCCCTTATTTTACCTAAAATCAGTAGGTACTATGTGAGTTGACTATGAAATGTAAAAAGAATTACAAGTCTTTTTACATTTTTGAGCGCTTATGAAAAAAATGTATTATTTTTTTGCCTCCGAGAATATGGTCACAATAATTATGTTGTTAAAAGTGATAAAAGCCGCGTCAAAGTATGCGAGCAAAGCTTAAAGGCTGACTTCCAATGTTGCGTTGGCGTTAGCGCCGCGTACGTTACATTTAGACAGCGTTACGGACGCGTTGAAATGACAGAAGAAATCAATTGAAACAGAATATTAAAATCATGTTTCCATTATAAAAACAAATATTGAATTTGTTGGTATCAAATTTATTACCAAATGAAACTACATCACTCCATTTAAATGCATTTAAACCTTGCCCAACTCCAAAATCTATTTAATTCCCTTCAAACACACAAATCTGTTTATCAAAATGTCAGAGACAGGCCCATATCCAGAAAATATTTTTCGGAGGGGTATTCTCTCGGTGAAAATACTCAAAAAAGGTCAAAAAAATGATTAGATGGTTTCATTTCACTTCGTCTGTATTTGTGTATCAACAATTCAGGCACCTTTGTGTAAAAATAAAATATTTTTACTTAAATATTTTTACTTAAACCGAAAATGAATCGGGAACAAATAACCCCACTTTCCAAAATCGCATGGCTACGGATCTTGTTCAACGCTCACAAAAGTTGAAATATTTCGACTTCTGCGTCGCGCTCGCTCACTTTGAGTTGGTTAGTGTACCGCGGCATTGTAAACACAACACATGAATTCCTATAACTGTTTTTTCTAGCGAGGTAAACATAAATGTGATTCGTATTGAAGTAAAATGCAAGTATTTATATATTATTATTAAACTTAATGCTTTTATATTTATAATTCTTATATATCATTGAATGAACGAAAAAAATAAAATTATATTCAATTTATAAAGATTCGTCTTCTTGTTTTTATTTTTTTTTACATAAAAAAGGGAGCGCGCAAACATTTGTTCAATGTAGTTAGATAGCTATATATATGCTAAAATGTTATATAAGTTTGTAATTAATTTCTTTATTTTCAAAAAATATATTTTATCTTCAATTATTAGATTTCTTGGTGCACGAACAAATTTCAATTTTTCTTCTGTTGTGTCATAATCAGCTGTTCTAAATATTCACCATGATGTGGTGAGTTTGTTTGTAGTTTTTCTTGGGGCAGAATACGGAAAACGTTATCGAGTCAACACAATCCTCACAAAAATCAATCCCAATCGAATAAGAATTTATCATTTATATACCGACCCTGTACACCGACGAGCCTACTTAATCCTTATACATAGAAGTATGGTGCAAAAGCATTAATCCCTTCGCAATCAGATATGAAAGCTTCCTTGAGGTAAGTTCTATATTCATGGTGTGGGTATTTATATATCCATACAAAATAGAAGCTAGCCGGTCTAGCAAACAAGATGCAACAATGAATCTTACAGGTTGTAGGTAACTGCAACGTTTTTAACATTGAACACACGTTGAGCGAATGACCATATCGAGCTACGTTCCATCTAGAGTATAGTGTAATTTACTCTGATATGGTGTGATCAACTTGAAAAAAGATCTTTTTGAACTAAAAATCCATATTATTATTGTTTTAAAAATATCGAAAGAATTAATTGGCTATAAGCTTATAAAAGAGAAAATAAATTCTTCAAATTTTTAATATTTGTTGCTTCAACCAATTCTACATGTTTATTACCGAACATGAAGAATTTTTAAGAATACCGACTTTATTCCTCCCAAATATACGGAGGCTACTAGTTTCAACTTGTTTTTTTTTCTAAACAAGTTTACTCTGTTATTTTATTTAAATTAACTTAATAAGCAGAAGCTTATTCGCCTCCATTATGTCTCCCACTGACTTTTGATGTTTACACGATGCAATAAGATTCAATACTCTTTCATTTTGAATACTAGTCATTTACCTATTCCTGGGGTGGCAATCAATTCTGATTTGTTTTCATTGTTCAACATAACTTTTCAAATAAAAAACTTAAACAAAGCATACAAATTTATTCAGTAATAAAATAAAAAGCTACTCCGTATTTTCTGCTGACCCAAACAACCGCATCTAACACCATCGAGCTTGAAAAATTATATTTTTCTTATAAATTACCACATTCAGTAAAATTATTTCCACTTTATACCCACAAATGTATCTTCTGCTGGACAACATTCCATACAATATCCACTAATAATCCAGTTTCCGCATCATCATACAATATTTATTATCAATTTTAAGAGGCAACGTTTATATGGTCTGGTCCTCTATGACCAACCAAAGAGTCTATATAGAAATCAACTATACCACATCCTCGCTGAACGTACGATCTAATTTCTAATCTAATTCAACTTCAGCATATAAATTGGAGAGTGCATGCAAAATTTAGCATTTATTTACAAAAAAAAAAAAAAAAAACAAAGGAAGAAGAATTATTTTAGAAAAAAAAAGGTCCATCTTGATCGACCGACGACGACCGATCGTAGGTTATACGTGTGCGGAATCTCTGGTCATAAAGCTAACCACCATTAAGTGTCGGCTTTGAGAGAGTGGCTACCAGTTACCCATGTGGGTACTCACCACCGCCACCTGTAATCTATCCGGAGAATCAATCTTTTTATCTCGGCCATAAATTCTTATTATCTTCTATATGGTTGGTGCTGCCTGCCGCTACTGCACGGTCAGTTGCACAATGTGTTCCACAAGTAAAACACTATCGAACAAGTTTATGTCCAGACCCAAGGATGCCTCCGACTTGAAAGGAACTCTATCCTGCTGCACCACCAAGTTCTCTGTCGCCGCTGATTGCTGCTATTCAAAGTAATACAATTTAATTAGAGGCGAATTTGTTACAACGACCGTTTGCATACCGAAAGAGCATCAGTGTCGGCCAGCATAGTGTGCATATAGAATGACATGCAACTCCGTGCGCAATTGGGATGAATCCCATGTTATGGTGGCTTCAAGTCAAATCCTAAGCCAGTCTAACGTTCATATATGCCAAAGACCCATAAAAACCCCACCGATACACATGTTCGGGGCTCATTATCGATTTGCCAATAAGCTGCTATGGTGCAGTGCCAATTATTGACACAACATAACCACTGGCACTGGCATGGGGCTATTGCCTGCCGCCACAACTCTGTGCTACTGGCTGATCGATCGACTCTGGAATTCTCGTCGGATCCGCCAGTAATGAGGTTGATGTGTTCCTTGTGCTTTTTGGTGCTTGAGACGAGGTGGAGATCCACCAACACACAGTGGCTGCCTTGTTTCCTTCTAAATGGAAATTACCTTGTAATCTTGCTTCCATAGAATGACAAGGCATGTAGTCGTTTCGGGATGCTTATGAGCTTCAAATGAGAAAAAAAAAAACGCGACTGAACCGCATCTTTGTTGCGTTGGGCTTTTTTCTTTCTATCTGGTGTCAGTCGTCTGGGTCTTGATGTTGCTGTTACCGCTGTTGACTGGCTGATGGCGGAGACATAAAAATAGAGGACTCCTGCGAACCAATTTGCTCCTGTCACACTTTTTGGTAGCCAAGTTGTCGCACATGGAATGGGTGCGCGCTCACTCACTTTGGATTACACGATCGTAACTTTTCACTTACTTCACTTTGGTTTTGGTTTGCTTGTTGTTGTTTGCAGCTTGCGGGTGTCTTTTTAGATTGTGTGTGCTGTCAGGGAGTCGATTGGGGAATTCATTTCTCGAGACAAATGGGAAACCGAGACTGAGAGGTATTTGTGGTAAAACTTCCTGATTTCGAACCCGCGTCAATGGTTTCAAAGAAATTCGATTAGTGTTGGAAATAATTGAACAAATAATGTATCGTGATTACAGCAATCCTAAATTTTGTTTTATATATCAGAATCACAATATCAGTATTTTGGTAATACCATTTCTGACTAATACTGAGAAGGGGCTGATTTTATTGCTATCGACAAGATTGAAAACGAGTTTGTCATTTTATTTAGGGCAATGCTGTAAACAGTGAGACAATTTATTTTTTGTTATGAACTTTTTTGTGGAATTTTAATTACCTAAATGTTGACCATATTTTTATATGAAAACAAGCCAAAACCATATAGATGAAAATTACCCCATCACGCGACCAGAACCCCTCTTGCCGACCAAACCAAATCCCGAATATCACCTAACAGATTTTATTTTCCAAGTCTTTCTGTGTCTCATGGACAAACAGATATGTCCTTATCAAAGTAGTTTTAGACCATGAGGAAAGGTTATACTATTGACGACAAAAACAGCATAACAAGAGGCACTATAGAAAAGACCCAATGACCAAGGACACTAACGATACACACAAACCTATCATTGACTAAAAGTCTGCTAACGACACCAACAGTAGTTGTAATAAGAGCGTTCTAAATAAAGCGGCTCCGCGAGTCCGGATCTTTTTTTACGGTGGAGCTTTAAATGGATGTGAATTTTTTTATTTTCAATCAGATAAACGAAAATTTTGGGTTCCGAACGTAAATTTTAAACGCAAAAGACGTGAGTTTCGGGTTTTGAAAGTAAATTTTTAATGTAACAAAAAGACGTGATTCTTAGACGTAAAAAAAACGAATTTCGGGTTCCAAGCATGAATCTTAATCCAAAAAATCGCAAATTTGGGGTCCCAAACGTGAATCTTAAACGAAAAAAACTGAAATTTCCGGTGTCGAACCTAATTTTGTTCACTAAGCCACTGCGCCCTTGGAGCTACCCATCACTCCTAATACAACCCTCATAACCCCCCATCCATACCACCCCTCACATAAACTTCATCCATAGCCCCAAAACATACCCCCTTAAACTTAACCTATCCACAAAAAAGCTCTTCAACTTAAAGCTCAACCGCCAAAAGCTGTATGCCTTCAACAAAAGCTCCGCCCCTGAGCTAACGATCCGCTTTATTTAGAACGCTCTTATCACAATTTACTCACAGCATTTCTCTAGATGAGCTGTACAGAATTATTTGTCTAATTTAGAACACCCCAAAATTTGGTGTTCCACAGATTTGTAAAGGCATCCACACCAAGACCAATGATTTTAATAATGGATTTATAAAAAGTTAAAAGGAAGCAATTAAGTAAAAGGAGGACGTTATACTAGCAGACCAAAAACTATAACTTTATAAAACGTTGTTCATCCCAGTCTGTTAAAATTGCAAAAGTAAATTACTTCGATTGATTGCTGAGTCAGTTTGGATATTGTAAGTCGAAGAAGGTTCAACGACGATATTTATCTGCTGTTTGTACGTTGACATCGATCATCGATAGGTAGACCATGTAGAACGATTGTGGACATCGAGCCCGAAATGTCTTCAAGCCAGTGAAACCACCCCAGTGAGAGTTTGCGGGAGACTAATCTGCGGTGGCAGAAGCAGATCTTGGTTGAGGTTGAGGCACAGCTTCACACTGCGGTATACCGAATAATAAACAAGAAACAAATATTAACAAAACTTTCATTATCCTTCCCTTGAAAAATAGAGTTTGCCATGGTATTTGCCTAAAAGTAATTTTTCCAAAATGTTTCATTGCAAATAAATTTATGATTAATATGTATGTTCAAATTCTCAGAACAGCTTAACTATAAAATTTGGAGACAAAAATGTATACAAATTGATCAATTTGTCACACTGATTTGCAGTAATGCACAATCCTTATAAATCCTTACTTATAAACATTCCAAAGACTTATGCCACGCCTTAGAAAAATCACACTCCTCCCAAGATTTGTCATTTCAATTCAAAATAAATTAACCAACAGATTATAATTATTATAAAACCCTTTTGGCGGCGCTATCTATCGTACCGCATCTTGAAGATGTTCTCCAATGTCCAGATGTATACAGATATACAGATATGTTAGCCCAACTCGGAGGAGGTTAATCACAATTTTCACACTTAATTTCAGAGTCTGCGTTTATGTTATGTGGTGTAGGTAATAAAATAATTTGCACAGCGCAACAGTGCGTCGCATTTGTCGTAATTAAATTATTAAAAGTTATGACCGTAACATGGGTAAGGTAAATCATTGTATCTGGTGAATATACCTCGCTCCAGCCTGTAGGTGTTGAAGAGTTGTTTTGAATGTTGTTTTGATACCCCACTGGTTTTTTAGACATCCGCGCACGTAAATCGTTGGTCGGAGGATATACTACAGCTTCACTTGAACGATATCAACTGGCGCATATGTAACGAACGTTATTGACGCGGTGTGTTGCATAGTGTAACAGTGATGTAGGCTATTGAGGTGCTCGGCTAATGGACGCATTTATAAATTGCATATATTTTCGATTTAGACCATTATGAATGTGGTTTTAACAGTTATATGTATAAGAAGGCTTTAGAAAGTTGCACCAGCTGAGAAACATGCGTGAGTGTGGTAAATGGTGTGCGAAACATGGCATATAACACAGAAAATCAATCGACATGGATTTGAGGAGATATGAATCTTTTTGTACATGTGCATTTGTGTAAGTGGGTTTAGGTTCTTTCATCACTTTGAGAACAAAAATAACATATGAGTGCATATTTGTGTTTGCATACATTTTAAATTGAGCCAGAAAATACAAGAATCAAATGCAGTTGAAGACATAATGCTATGCTATCGAAAGTATGTGGCAAAATCTAACATAATACGTAATATTGAAACAAATAGGAAACAAAACTTTTGAATAGATTTCTACAAACTTTTTTAGAACATCTCAAAGGCAGAACTTATTTTGCAGGTCATGGATATCGGAAGAAGAAAACAAACTGGACAAAGCCAAGCTTGAAAATGTGCCCCCCTGATATCATAAATGAAAAAAGCACGCCTTTAATTGTTCTTCAGACGTTACAAGAAAGAAACAAAGAAGAATTTTCTCTATCTTAAAGCAGAGAATGCGGACACAGAGAACATTTATCGGGAGTTGGAAGAAATATCTACAGCCGCTGCTGATATTAGGTTAGTGGGCAAGCGGTAGATTTTGGGTCCACCCACACTAAGAACAATGTAGATCTATTGTGAAGCCCTGAGGTGTATAGCTCCCATACTGTTTACCTGCTATGAAATATGAATTATTAATTCAGCCATCCAGAGGCATTTATGAATTTCGGTAAATCTGTTCCTGAAATGCTTGAGACTTCTTCTAGTTCTTGGAAAAAGACGCTGCTGATGCAAACTTGGCTTGTTTTTCAGGAACTTTTTTAGAAACGATATATGTATAAACAATGACACAAATATCTTTAAAATGTACGCTTATAAAGAAAAGGAGAAAAAAGGTCAGGAGATTTGATCGCCAAAGTACATAAATAATGCTCGAGGAAAACTTCTTGTGGTAGTAGATGATACCTTTTTTCCAACAGCTGCCCCAAACTAGGAAGAAGTTCACGACATCACAGTCGAAGAAGTTAGTGCAGCCAGACGTGATTCACTCAGAGTTCTAGAAAAATATTGCAACATGTAAGTTGATTAACAGTTCTCATCTCCAAATTAATCACAGCTACCAAATGCCTTATGAGTTTAGGGAATGTTACACACTCTGGGGAATCGAGCGGTTGAGCTGATATTTGGATTATACTTGCGAAAAATAATACGGCTATTTGAGGAGCAGTGCGAGTTTACTTTGAGTAAAATAACCATAGACGCCATTCCGAGTGTAAGAATCAGAATGGAAAAACACAGTGATTCATGAAGCGATTTCCAATTTCCATGCTGTGTTTGTTGATTTTGAAAAGCATTCGATAGAAATCATAAGACAACGAGGAGTCCCGGTAATCAATCTATACGTGCGGATTACGATGGATGTGCATTTACGAGCAATTCAAGACAAATGTTGCAGTCACCGAAAATTTCGTAATAGAAATATAGGTCTACACTACACCATCAATGAAGCTTCTTGAGCCTTTTGCTCTATAACAGTTCTTGATTATCAACTTGAAGATAATGTAAGGGACCTGAAAGTGTATATCAGTTATTTTTCCTGACATTGGAATCTTCATATGAGAAGATCCTTCACCCTCATACTTACAATAAGCACTTGATGTATTTATATTAACGTTTTGGAAAAAATTGCGGATATCAAAATAAGCTGGCAATGCCGGACATTTATTTGAACGGAACAGTAATTCTTAAGTTCTAAAAGTTTAAATTCATCGTACAAATGATCAATACTAAAGTATCGTGTGATAGTGTGATTAGTGTGTATGAAGTGGCTTAAAGAACTCTACCATCTTTGGTTACCGAACAATACCCCTTGCTTTTATACGTCCAGTTCACAATTTACAAGAAATATGAGAACAAATTTGTGGCGACTGAGATGAAGACGCTTCACATGACAACAATAAAATAAAACTTTTGATCGAAATCGAATCCTTATAAGCATTCACGTCGAAAACTCTATATTGGGCAAATACAGACAAAACCACATTAAAAGGTGAGACTCTGAGAAATCCATCAAAAACCCGACAAAACCCACAAGCAGAACTTTTAGTTGAATCTATGAATTGTTAAAGTTGTTGTCCCATTCAAGATAATAAAATCGTCAGAATGGAAGAAGATAGAAATTGTAAATTGGTAATTTTACTCCATTTTTACTCCCCAAAAACCCGATAGAACCCTGATGTATCAGAAATAGCTTCACAGATTAATTTTTAATCGAGCTTTTATTGGAGTCAATAAATATTGGAATAAGTAAAGCTAAATTTATTTCGGGGTTCATTGTTCATAGCGCCACAGATATGAAAGGTTCCTATACTTAGGTATTTAAATCTATCACGATAACGCAGAACTAATAACTTTAATATTTTGAAAATAAAACTGGTTCATTGCCGTTTGTTTTCTTAGTCTTAGACCTTATTCACTTACATTTGTGTTGCTGCATAAAAAAAAACGTATATAATATTTAATTTTGCTTGCACTGATGTGACTGTCCTTGTTCTGAAATGCAAAATATTTATTTCTTCCTGCTTTTGTACTCCATGAAATGGAATTTCTTTTTCTGACCCAATTGTCCAACCATAAACTATAACCCACATTTAAAAAAAAATATGTGAATAAAAACCTAACACCTATTATATTTCTGCCTCCGAACTAAATAAAATACAGTACACTGGTTTAAAACAGTATTCCTTGATCATATATGTGAATGTGATCCGTTTCTGAATACAATTTACATTCATCAATAAATTTCGCTATGATCGGTCACACCATTCAATAAATGCATTGTCACCATTTTATATAGCCCACAAGTTCCAAAAGATAACCTTTATTCAAACGGAAAACAAAACCTTAAAATGATCTGCCAGAGAGCATTTGGATATTGGAGCATGCTAAATTGTGTCTAGGACAGTGTATATGTATACCCCTCCCTGAGTTTATTTTACACAATTCGTGCACAATGAACATTGAACAACACCAACTCTGACACCATCCAGTGATGTTTTCTTTCATTCAGGAATCCTCTCTTGAGGTAACAGCACCTCTCTGAAAGATCTTGATCTCATAGTCCTCCCCCATATACTACTGCGAGATTTTTGAACTTATGTTACGTTACTGGCAATAGGATGCGTACCGTTTGGCATGTAGACTATTATTATGCAAGCTCTAACGGTGTAGTTGTTGGACAGACAACGTCGACTTAGACGATGTCGTCTTTGAATTAAGAAGGAAATCACGCCTTAGAGAGTCTTACTTTATCCGCGCACTATAAGCGACAACAAACGGTGAACAGACGAAAATAATGCTTCGAATCACGTTCATGGCACTTTAGTCTGTAAAAAACTACCTATAGAGATAATGAATAGCAGAATGTATAGTGCAACCGCTTTTACAGCTAATTGCTCGTGAGGCATGATAATCAGATGGATTTTGTTGCAAGTCCGCTAAGATCTGCAGAAGTGCAGATATCCATCAGCAAAAGACCGGTACAACTACAGATGAAGTGTTACATAACAAGCGTTGTAATGACACTGATGATCTCTAGATACAAGATCTTTTGATAGAACTTTACGAATAGGTAATAGGAGTTTTTTTTTTTAAATAATATTATTATATAAATTCCACGAAGAAGTTGAGGGTTGAAAGGCCACAAAACAAGCGATTTCACATTTTCTGTGGAATTTCAAGAGGTCTTAATTTAAAATAATAAAAAAAAAAAAACATCTTCATCATTCTATAATCCGAAAGAGGTGTGGTGCGAATATTAAATCTATCAACTCCTCCGCATTCAACCTCTCAAGAATGTCTGTCTAATCGCAAATAATGGTATACCTCATTAGTCTCATGGAAAGAAGCCTCCGACTGGCTACCGTCTTGGGGTATCACTCAATTATGGTATAAGATTCTATACATTAATTATATTTGGTCTCTTGAAGATCAAAATATTTATCATCCACGGTTAGTTTTTTTTTTTTTTTTTTTCAGAATGAAAAAGCAAGATAAGTTGAGTTGACCCTAAGAAGGTGAACTTTTAGCGGGGCTTTTATAACTTATAATGAGAGGGATTTTCGCTACTTAAGAATGCTTGAATTTGGACAGAAGTCAGACAAAAAAGATGACGGTTTAATTAAATTTTAATTATTTTTATCTTAGTAATGAGAAAAATAACTTTTTTTTTTCGAAGAATTAAGTGGTCAGCTACCCGGGAATTACTTATTATAGATCGCTTAGTCAGATGAATTTGAGGATTTTTTCTTTAAGAATGTATGTAGTTGCGTGCGGTTTTAGTTTTTTTTTATCATAGCAGTATAGAAGATAGTTAAAGTTTTGATGGTTTTCAACACATGGAAATGTGTTGTATTTTCGGATAAAAAAAAAGATGGTTATAACTATTAATTTAAAGATTTAATTTAAAGGAGTAAATGTTATGTAAAAGGAATCACAGTCCTACATCAGCTTTTATGATGAGGGGAGCTTTAGCGTAGTAAAGGCAGAATCGAATTGGATTTTTTTTTACCATTAGCTTCTTGCTACACTTCCAGGGTAACAAGAACCTTAAATCAGTCGAAAAATGGGAAAAATATGTACATACCCACAGGAAATACATTTTTCAACAGGTATAAATCGCAAAAAACGGTGTTACAAAAAAGGGGCCTCAATCAAGTGACTGGCGGTTGGCAGTGTATCAGCATTTTCGTTTTTCGAAGAAAAAAAAATTACTTTAGAGATCTGTAAAAAAATGCCAAATTTTTCTTCATTATAGTTTTCCATTTTCTTTTTTTTCATATTATAATCTTTATAAAGCATTGGCAACCATAACCCATAGCATTATAAACAAATATATTTTCGAGTTTTAAGCAGTAACTTTTTCTAGGTAACCTGCTTCTGCTATTTAGCGATTCATGATGGATTCGTAAAAATATTTAGAAATAACGATCACACATAGCTTTACGTCGAAAGCGAAGTCAAAAATTGTGCGGGTCGGGAAATTTAAAAAGGACCCGAATAAAACAACAACACTACGTGTGTCCCTAAGAAAAAAAGCAGTCTTCTCAGTAAATTAATAAACACAATTGAATTGAACTTAACATCAGCCTAATTGGATAGAGATGCGTGCATATAGTGCGATTAATTATGTGTATGTGTAATCCTGATTAACTATGTGTAGGTGTTTGAAAGCCGGTTGTTGATTGTTTTTAATTTTATTAAAAAAAGGTTGCAATGGGATAGGGTCAAAATCCCAACTGTCAAAATCCCGACTGGACAGATTGAAAAATCCGGACTGATAAAATCCCGAATGGTACGAATAAAAATCCCGATTTTCAGCACTTTTAGCACGTTTTAGCGTACTAATTATTTGAAATAGGAATTGGAAAGGAAGAAAATAAGAAGCGAAACAGGCCACCCAGGGACTGTTGAATTTGGAAACTTTGGATTTGGGCGCCTGCCAGACTACAGACATACTCGACGGACATACCCTAAGCGTGAGCGGGGCTGACTACAGAAAGGATTTGACGAAAAAATATTGAATACCTACCATAAATGCTACCCCATATAACAAGTTAAATACATGAAAAGTAACCGGTAAAAACAATACCTACATAAAATTATGAAACATTTTTGTAATTAATTTATATTGAAAAATTCAGTTTTAAATTGCCTTTACCAAAAAAAAAGTAGTTAGTCAGTCGGGATTTTGGCAGTCGGAATTCTTAGTCAGGAATTTGTCCAATCGGGATTTTGTCCAATCGGGATTTTGGCAGTCCATCACTTTCAATTTTTAAAACATTGATAATTATAAAGCTTTAATAAAAGCTGTTTTATTTCTGACATCTAAACAAAATATAAAATCAATTAAACGATCGAAAAAAATTCACCTTTTCCTTATAAATAACGGTGTATTTGTTGTTTATTTTTGAATACTGGCGTTGTAACTAAAAAAAACAATATGAAATGTAATATTTTTCAAGTCGAATAGACAATTACAGTTTTCGTTCATTGATATCGTGTCATTACCATGATGAGTGATTTTTTATAAAACATAGAAGTATAGGTACAATTATTTTTTATTTTTCTTATCTTAATTTTCTTATTTTAATTTCCATTCGATATTTAAATTCGATTTTATTCTCTTAAAACACCTTTGGTGATCATTGCCATGACTACTTTTCTAAGCGGTCATTACCATGGTCATCTTAGCTTGCGTGGCAAAATCAGGAAATATTTTGAGCATCACAACCTGTGAATAGTTGCATTTACTCCTCTTGATCGTTCTTCAAGCTCCGATAAAGAATTTGTTTTCAAAAAGTCCCAGATATGGGTTTAAAGAACAACCAATTAATTTCAACCCAAATATTAAACTCTTGTATAATTTTGTATAAAAAATTTTTAATTTTTCGTATGGCTACGTTAAACAATAAGCAAAATCAATAAGCGGAATTTGTTTGTCATTTCTGTGCGGAATGAAAGCCCATCGCTGAATAAACTTTCCTAGTTCAAAATGAACCAAAACCTACAATAATTATAAAACAAAATCAATTTATTTTTGGAAATGTCCATTCTTTGGTCCAAAATATTAATGTTTTGAAATACTTACCAATATCAAGATTTTTTTTTACAAAACCCTAGTAGACATTAAAACATATTAACTGCTTTAATTAGTTTTTATTAAATTAATTAAAATAATTTAAGAACTGTATCTCTCATACAGCATCCATACCATATATTTTTCGAAGCATAAACTTGTTGAAAACAAGACCTGCATAGAATTAAATAAAACACTATAATTTATGTAAATACATAAAGGTCAAATTTTCAAGTGATTTTAAAAAGTATTTATTATAAGCACACACATTTTTTTTTCTTACAAAACTTTGACTGATTTAAAAATGAAACACTATTGTATTTAAACGTTTTTATTTACTGACCAAATCACTAGCCTTCTTCTTAATATCTAAGCCAAGATCCTTCACAGAGTCCTTAGCACTTCCTGCTCCATCAACAATTTTTCCTCCAAGTTTCTCGGCACCTTCCTTTGTTGCCTTGGCTCCATTCTTAACTCCATCAACCACGGTGCTTCCAATTTTCAAAGTTCCATCCTTTGTATATTCATATCCATCTTTAACTCCATCAACAACTGTGTCTCCAATTTTCAGAGCACCATCCTTAGTATAATCGTATCCATCTTTAGCTCCTTCAGCTATTTTGCTACCCAAAGATTCGGCAACTTCTTTCGTTGCCTTGGCTCCATCGGCAATAGCAGCTCCAGCCGATTCAGCTCCTTCCTTTACTTTGCAGCCAATATTTTTTAAGAATCCAAATATTGCACTATCGTCAGCATCTTTGCAATCTGCGCGGACACAACTTGTAGTAACGGCAAGGACCAAAAAGGACACAAATATCTGCTTGGTAAACATATTTTTCTTTCGGATTATTAATTAATCTACCGGAGACGTACTAACTAACTCGAGAATTCTAGTTCGATTGACTAAATTTATGTAGCTTCATCTGGTAGTTATATAGAAATTGTCAATCTAAAATTTCCACACTCTCAATATATTGATATGAAATCAATCCCGCGCATGAAGTATTTAAGTGGAAGTGGCCTATCACTATCTGAGGTCATAATATTCTTGTGCATTTTAACAAAAAAATGGAATACTTGATTTGGTTTCTTCTTTTTTATTTAAAAAAAAAAAACCCAACTGGGTTAATTTCATTTGTTTGACTGTAACGAAAGATATAAGATCAAAAGATATAAGATCTGACCTCATTTACAATTCAACATTATTTTATAATGTATCTTTTTTAATATCTACACGGTTTGCTTCAATTCGATTTTTTCATTCTTCGCATTCAAAAAACAAAAAAGAACAGGACTGGATTTACTTGTTACATTTTTGGATTATGTTTCTTCGTACTAAAAGTACCTCATTATAATTCGAACCTGTCTTGTTGGTTTATTATAAAACAAAGAATATATCATCTCATATACTATATCGGATTTGTATGCTTCATCATACCATATATTTTTCAAATCATAAACTTGTTGAAAACAATACCTGCATAGAATTAAATAAAACACTATAATTTATGTAAATAAAGGTCAGATTTTCAAGTGATTTTAAAAAGTATTTATTATAAGCACACACATTTTTTTTTCTTACAAAACTTTGACTGATTTAAAAATGAAACACTATTGTATTTAAACGTTTTTATTTACTGACCAAATCACTAGCCTTCTTCTTAATATCTAAGCCAAGATCCTTCACAGAGTCCTTAGCACTTCCTGCTCCATCAACAATTTTTCCTCCAAGTTTCTCGGCACCTTCCTTTGTTGCCTTGGCTCCATTCTTAACTCCATCAACCACGGTGCTTCCAATTTTCAAAGTTCCATCCTTTGTATATTCATATCCATCTTTAACTCCATCAACAACTGTGTCTCCAATTTTCAGAGCACCATCCTTAGTATAATCGTATCCATCTTTAGCTCCTTCAGCTATTTTGCTACCCAAAGATTCGGCAACTTCTTTCGTTGCCTTGGCTCCATCGGCAATAGCAGCTCCAGCCGATTCAGCTCCTTCCTTTACTTTGCAGCCAATATTTTTTAAGAATCCAAATATTGCACTATCGTCAGCATCTTTGCAATCTGCGCGGACACAACTTGTAGTAACGGCAAGGACCAAAAAGGACACAAATATCTGCTTGGTAAACATATTTTTCTTTCGGATTATTAATTAATCTACCGGAGACGTACTAACTAACTCGAGAATTCTAGTTCGATTGACTAAATTTATGTAGCTTCATCTGGTAGTTATATAGAAATTGTCAATCTAAAATTTCCACACTCTCAATATATTGATATGAAATCAATCCCGCGCATGAAGTATTTAAGTGGAAGTGGCCTATCACTATCTGAGGTCATAGTATTCTTGTGCATTTTAACAAAAAAATGGAATACTTGATTTTTTTATTTAAAAAAAAAAAACCAACTGGGTTAATTTTATTTGTTTGACTGTAACGAAAGATATAAGATCAAAAGATATAAGATCTGACCTCATTTACAATTCAACATTATTTTATAATGTATCTTTTTTAATATCTACACGGTTTGCTTCAATTCGATTTTTTCATTCTTCGCATTCAAAAAACAAAAAAGAACAGGACTGGATTTACTTGTTACATTTTTGGATTATGTTTCTTCGTACTAAAAGTACCTCATTATAATTCGAACCTGTCTTGTTGGTTTATTATAAAACAAAGAATATATCATCTCATATACTATATCGGATTTGTATGCTTCATCATACCATATATTTTTCAAATCATAAACTTGTTGAAAACAATACCTGCATAGAATTAAATAAAACACTATAATTTATGTAAATAAAGGTCAGATTTTCAAGTGATTTTAAAAAGTATTTATTATAAGCACACACATTTTTTTTTCTTACAAAACTTTGACTGATTTAAAAATGAAACACTATTGTATTTAAACGTTTTTATTTACTGACCAAATCACTAGCCTTCTTCTTAATATCTGAGCCAAGATAATTCACAGAGTCCTTAGCACTTCCTGCTCCATCAGCAATTTTTCCTCCAAGTTTCTCGGCACCTTCCTTTGTTGCCTTGGCTCCATTCTTAACTCCATCAACCACGGTGCTTCCAATTTTCAAAGTTCCATCCTTTGTATATTCATATCCATCTTTAACTCCATCAACAACTGTGTCTCCAATTTTCAGAGTACCATCCTTAGATTCGGCACCTTCTTTCGTTGCCTTGGCTCCATCAAACTATTCTATCTTATATATATTACTACGAAAATAATGGAAAACTGAGGGATTAAGGAGCAAATGTGTTGGACACAGTGACGCATTTTATTTTAATATAGCAAGCACTCGGGGAAACAAAATTTCTACCATTTTTTTCCCAAAAAATAATCTTCTTCACTGTTAGAAATTTCCAAGAAATGGAGCTTTTGATAAGAAATCAATCCCGCGCATGAAATATTTACGCGGAATTGGCCTATTACTATCTGAGGTCATAGTATTATTGTGCATTTTAACAAAAAAATGGAATACTTGATTTGGTTTCTTCTTTTTTATTTAAAAAAAAAATCCCAACTGGGTTAATTTTATTTGTTTGACTGTAACGAAAGATATAAGATCAAAAGATATAAGATCTGACCTCATTTACAATTAAACATTATTTTATAATGTATCTTTTTTAATATCTACACGGTTTGCTTCAATTCGATTTTTTCATTCTTCGCATTCAAAAAACAAAAAAGAACAGGACTGGATTTACTTGTTACATTTTTGGATTATGTTTCTTCGTACTAAAAGTACCTCATTATAATTCGAACCTGTCTTGTTGGTTTATTATAAAACAAAGAATATATCATCTCATATACTATATCGGATTTGTATGCTTCATCATACCATATATTTTTCAAATCATAAACTTGTTGAAAACAATACCTGCATAGAATTAAATAAAACACTATAATTTATGTAAATAAAGGTCAGATTTTCAAGTGATTTTAAAAAGTATTTATTATAAGCACACACATTTTTTTTTCTTACAAAACTTTGACTGATTTAAAAATGAAACACTATTGTATTTAAACGTTTTTATTTACTGACCAAATCACTAGCCTTCTTCTTAATATCTAAGCCAAGATCCTTCACAGAGTCCTTAGCACTTCCTGCTCCATCAACAATTTTTCCTCCAAGTTTCTCGGCACCTTCCTTTGTTGCCTTGGCTCCATTCTTAACTCCATCAACCACGGTGCTTCCAATTTTCAAAGTTCCATCCTTTGTATATTCATATCCATCTTTAACTCCATCAACAACTGTGTCTCCAATTTTCAGAGCACCATCCTTAGTATAATCGTATCCATCTTTAGCTCCTTCAGCTATTTTGCTACCCAAAGATTCGGCAACTTCTTTCGTTGCCTTGGCTCCATCGGCAATAGCAGCTCCAGCCGATTCAGCTCCTTCCTTTACTTTGCAGCCAATATTTTTTAAGAATCCAAATATTGCACTATCGTCAGCATCTTTGCAATCTGCGCGGACACAACTTGTAGCAACCGCAAGGACCAAAAAGGACACAAATATCTGCTTGGTAAACATATTTTTCTTTCGGATTATTAATTAATCTACCGGAGACGTACTAACTAACTCGAGAATTCTAGTTCGATTGACTAAATTTATGTAGCTTCATCTGGTAGTTATATAGAAATTGTCAATCTAAAATTTCCACACTCTCAATATATTGATATGAAATCAATCCCGCGCATGAAGTATTTAAGTGGAAGTGGCCTATCACTATCTGAGGTCATAGTATTCTTGTGCATTTTAACAAAAAAATGGAATACTTGATTTGGTTTCTTCTTTTTTATTTAAAAAAAAAAAACCCAACTGGGTTAATTTTATTTGTTTGACTGTAACGAAAGATATAAGATCAAAAGATATAAGATCTGACCTCATTTACAATTCAACATTATTTTATAATGTATCTTTTTTAATATCTACACGGTTTGCTTCAATTCGATTTTTTCATTCTTCGCATTCAAAAAACAAAAAAGAACAGGACTGGATTTACTTGTTACATTTTTGGATTATGTTTCTTCGTACTAAAAGTACCTCATTATAATTCGAACCTGTCTTGTTGGTTTATTATAAAACAAAGAATATATCATCTCATATACTATATCGGATTTGTATGCTTCATCATACCATATATTTTTCAAATCATAAACTTGTTGAAAACAATACCTGCATAGAATTAAATAAAACACTATAATTTATGTAAATAAAGGTCAGATTTTCAAGTGATTTTAAAAAGTATTTATTATAAGCACACACATTTTTTTTTCTTACAAAACTTTGACTGATTTAAAAATGAAACACTATTGTATTTAAACGTTTTTATTTACTGACCAAATCACTAGCCTTCTTCTTAATATCTAAGCCAAGATCCTTCACAGAGTCCTTAGCACTTCCTGCTCCATCAACAATTTTTCCTCCAAGTTTCTCGGCACCTTCCTTTGTTGCCTTGGCTCCATTCTTAACTCCATCAACCACGGTGCTTCCAATTTTCAAAGTTCCATCCTTTGTATATTCATATCCATCTTTAACTCCATCAACAACTGTGTCTCCAATTTTCAGAGCACCATCCTTAGTATAATCGTATCCATCTTTAGCTCCTTCAGCTATTTTGCTACCCAAAGATTCGGCAACTTCTTTCGTTGCCTTGGCTCCATCGGCAATAGCAGCTCCAGCCGATTCAGCTCCTTCCTTTACTTTGCAGCCAATATTTTTTAAGAATCCAAATATTGCACTATCGTCAGCATCTTTGCAATCTGCGCGGACACAACTTGTAGCAACCGCAAGGACCAAAAAGGACACAAATATCTGCTTGGTAAACATATTTTTCTTTCGGATTATTAATTAATCTACCGGAGACGTACTAACTAACTCGAGAATTCTAGTTCGATTGACTAAATTTATGTAGCTTCATCTGGTAGTTATATAGAAATTGTCAATCTAAAATTTCCACACTCTCAATATATTGATATGAAATCAATCCCGCGCATGAAGTATTTAAGTGGAAGTGGCCTATCACTATCTGAGGTCATAGTATTCTTGTGCATTTTAACAAAAAAATGGAATACTTGATTTGGTTTCTTCTTTTTTATTTAAAAAAAAAAAACCCAACTGGGTTAATTTTATTTGTTTGACTGTAACGAAAGATATAAGATCAAAAGATATAAGATCTGACCTCATTTACAATTAAACATTATTTTATAATGTATCTTTTTTAATATCTACACGGTTTGCTTCAATTCGATTTTTTCATTCTTCGCATTCAAAAAACAAAAAAGAACAGGACTGGATTTACTTGTTACATTTTTGGATTATGTTTCTTCGTACTAAAAGTACCTCATTATAATTCGAACCTGTCTTGTTGGTTTATTATAAAACAAAGAATATATCATCTCATATACTATATCGGATTTGTATGCTTCATCATACCATATATTTTTCAAATCATAAACTTGTTGAAAACAATACCTGCATAGAATTAAATAAAACACTATAATTTATGTAAATAAAGGTCAGATTTTCAAGTGATTTTAAAAAGTATTTATTATAAGCACACACATTTTTTTTTCTTACAAAACTTTGACTGATTTAAAAATGAAACACTATTGTATTTAAACGTTTTTATTTACTGACCAAATCACTAGCCTTCTTCTTAATATCTAAGCCAAGATCCTTTACAGAGTCCTTAGCACTTCCTGCTCCATCAACAATTTTTCCTCCAAGTTTCTCGGCACCTTCCTTTGTTGCCTTGGCTCCATTCTTAACTCCATCAACCACGGTGCTTCCAATTTTCAAAGTTCCATCCTTTGTATATTCATATCCATCTTTAACTCCATCAACAACTGTGTCTCCAATTTTCAGAGTACCATCCTTAGATTCGGCACCTTCTTTCGTTGCCTTGGCTCCATCAAACTATTCTATCTTATATATATTACTACGAAAATAATGGAAAACTGAGGGATTAAGGAGCAAATGTGTTGGACACAGTGACGCATTTTATTTTAATATAGCAAGCACTCGGGGAAACAAAATTTCTACCATTTTTTTCCCAAAAAATAATCTTCTTCACTGTTAGAAATTTCCAAGAAATGGAGCTTTTGATAAGAAATCAATCCCGCGCATGAAATATTTACGCGGAATTGGCCTATTACTATCTGAGGTCATAGTATTATTGTGCATTTTAACAAAAAAATGGAATACTTGATTTGGTTTCTTCTTTTTTATTTAAAAAAAAAATCCCAACTGGGTTAATTTTATTTGTTTGACTGTAACGAAAGATATAAGATCAAAAGATATAAGATCTGACCTCATTTACAATTAAACATTATTTTATAATGTATCTTTTTTAATATCTACACGGTTTGCTTCAATTCGATTTTTTCATTCTTCGCATTCAAAAAACAAAAAAGAACAGGACTGGATTTACTTGTTACATTTTTGGATTATGTTTCTTCGTACTAAAAGTACCTCATTATAATTCGAACCTGTCTTGTTGGTTTATTATAAAACAAAGAATATATCATCTCATATACTATATCGGATTTGTATGCTTCATCATACCATATATTTTTCAAATCATAAACTTGTTGAAAACAATACCTGCATAGAATTAAATAAAACACTATAATTTATGTAAATAAAGGTCAGATTTTCAAGTGATTTTAAAAAGTATTTATTATAAGCACACACATTTTTTTTTCTTACAAAACTTTGACTGATTTAAAAATGAAACACTATTGTATTTAAACGTTTTTATTTACTGACCAAATCACTAGCCTTCTTCTTAATATCTAAGCCAAGATCCTTCACAGAGTCCTTAGCACTTCCTGCTCCATCAACAATTTTTCCTCCAAGTTTCTCGGCACCTTCCTTTGTTGCCTTGGCTCCATTCTTAACTCCATCAACCACGGTGCTTCCAATTTTCAAAGTTCCATCCTTTGTATATTCATATCCATCTTTAACTCCATCAACAACTGTGTCTCCAATTTTCAGAGCACCATCCTTAGTATAATCGTATCCATCTTTAGCTCCTTCAGCTATTTTGCTACCCAAAGATTCGGCAACTTCTTTCGTTGCCTTGGCTCCATCGGCAATAGCAGCTCCAGCCGATTCAGCTCCTTCCTTTACTTTGCAGCCAATATTTTTTAAGAATCCAAATATTGCACTATCGTCAGCATCTTTGCAATCTGCGCGGACACAACTTGTAGCAACCGCAAGGACCAAAAAGGACACAAATATCTGCTTGGTAAACATATTTTTCTTTCGGATTATTAATTAATCTACCGGAGACGTACTAACTAACTCGAGAATTCTAGTTCGATTGACTAAATTTATGTAGCTTCATCTGGTAGTTATATAGAAATTGTCAATCTAAAATTTCCACACTCTCAATATATTGATATGAAATCAATCCCGCGCATGAAGTATTTAAGTGGAAGTGGCCTATCACTATCTGAGGTCATAGTATTCTTGTGCATTTTAACAAAAAAATGGAATACTTGATTTGGTTTCTTCTTTTTTATTTAAAAAAAAAAAACCCAACTGGGTTAATTTTATTTGTTTGACTGTAACGAAAGATATAAGATCAAAAGATATAAGATCTGACCTCATTTACAATTCAACATTATTTTATAATGTATCTTTTTTAATATCTACACGGTTTGCTTCAATTCGATTTTTTCATTCTTCGCATTCAAAAAACAAAAAAGAACAGGACTGGATTTACTTGTTACATTTTTGGATTATGTTTCTTCGTACTAAAAGTACCTCATTATAATTCGAACCTGTCTTGTTGGTTTATTATAAAACAAAGAATATATCATCTCATATACTATATCGGATTTGTATGCTTCATCATACCATATATTTTTCAAATCATAAACTTGTTGAAAACAATACCTGCATAGAATTAAATAAAACACTATAATTTATGTAAATAAAGGTCAGATTTTCAAGTGATTTTAAAAAGTATTTATTATAAGCACACACATTTTTTTTTCTTACAAAACTTTGACTGATTTAAAAATGAAACACTATTGTATTTAAACGTTTTTATTTACTGACCAAATCACTAGCCTTCTTCTTAATATCTAAGCCAAGATCCTTCACAGAGTCCTTAGCACTTCCTGCTCCATCAACAATTTTTCCTCCAAGTTTCTCGGCACCTTCCTTTGTTGCCTTGGCTCCATTCTTAACTCCATCAACCACGGTGCTTCCAATTTTCAAAGTTCCATCCTTTGTATATTCATATCCATCTTTAACTCCATCAACAACTGTGTCTCCAATTTTCAGAGCACCATCCTTAGTATAATCGTATCCATCTTTAGCTCCTTCAGCTATTTTGCTACCCAAAGATTCGGCAACTTCTTTCGTTGCCTTGGCTCCATCGGCAATAGCAGCTCCAGCCGATTCAGCTCCTTCCTTTACTTTGCAGCCAATATTTTTTAAGAATCCAAATATTGCACTATCGTCAGCATCTTTGCAATCTGCGCGGACACAACTTGTAGCAACCGCAAGGACCAAAAAGGACACAAATATCTGCTTGGTAAACATATTTTTCTTTCGGATTATTAATTAATCTACCGGAGACGTACTAACTAACTCGAGAATTCTAGTTCGATTGACTAAATTTATGTAGCTTCATCTGGTAGTTATATAGAAATTGTCAATCTAAAATTTCCACACTCTCAATATATTGATATGAAATCAATCCCGCGCATGAAGTATTTAAGTGGAAGTGGCCTATCACTATCTGAGGTCATAGTATTCTTGTGCATTTTAACAAAAAAATGGAATACTTGATTTGGTTTCTTCTTTTTTATTTAAAAAAAAAAAACCCAACTGGGTTAATTTTATTTGTTTGACTGTAACGAAAGATATAAGATCAAAAGATATAAGATCTGACCTCATTTACAATTAAACATTATTTTATAATGTATCTTTTTTAATATCTACACGGTTTGCTTCAATTCGATTTTTTCATTCTTCGCATTCAAAAAACAAAAAAGAACAGGACTGGATTTACTTGTTACATTTTTGGATTATGTTTCTTCGTACTAAAAGTACCTCATTATAATTCGAACCTGTCTTGTTGGTTTATTATAAAACAAAGAATATATCATCTCATATACTATATCGGATTTGTATGCTTCATCATACCATATATTTTTCAAATCATAAACTTGTTGAAAACAATACCTGCATAGAATTAAATAAAACACTATAATTTATGTAAATAAAGGTCAGATTTTCAAGTGATTTTAAAAAGTATTTATTATAAGCACACACATTTTTTTTTCTTACAAAACTTTGACTGATTTAAAAATGAAACACTATTGTATTTAAACGTTTTTATTTACTGACCAAATCACTAGCCTTCTTCTTAATATCTAAGCCAAGATCCTTCACAGAGTCCTTAGCACTTCCTGCTCCATCAACAATTTTTCCTCCAAGTTTCTCGGCACCTTCCTTTGTTGCCTTGGCTCCATTCTTAACTCCATCAACCACGGTGCTTCCAATTTTCAAAGTTCCATCCTTTGTATATTCATATCCATCTTTAACTCCATCAACAACTGTGTCTCCAATTTTCAGAGCACCATCCTTAGTATAATCGTATCCATCTTTAGCTCCTTCAGCTATTTTGCTACCCAAAGATTCGGCAACTTCTTTCGTTGCCTTGGCTCTATCGGCAATAGCAGCTCCAGCCGATTCAGCTCCTTCCTTTACTTTGCAGCCAATATTTTTTAAGAATCCAAATATTGCACTATCGTCAGCATCTTTGCAATCTGCGCGGACACAACTTGTAGCAACCGCAAGGACCAAAAAGGACACAAATATCTGCTTGGTAAACATATTTTTCTTTCGGATTATTAATTAATCTACCGGAGACGTACTAACTAACTCGAGAATTCTAGTTCGATTGACTAAATTTATGTAGCTTCATCTGGTAGTTATATAGAAATTGTCAATCTAAAATTTCCACACTCTCAATATATTGATATGAAATCAATCCCGCGCATGAAGTATTTAAGTGGAAGTGGCCTATCACTATCTGAGGTCATAGTATTCTTGTGCATTTTAACAAAAAAATGGAATACTTGATTTGGTTTCTTCTTTTTTATTTAAAAAAAAAACCCAACTGGGTTAATTTTATTTGTTTGACTGTAACGAAAGATATAAGATCAAAAGATATAAGATCTGACCTCATTTACAATTCAACATTATTTTATAATGTATCTTTTTTAATATCTACACGGTTTGCTTCAATTCGATTTTTTCATTCTTCGCATTCAAAAAACAAAAAAGAACAGGACTGGATTTACTTGTTACATTTTTGGATTATGTTTCTTCGTACTAAAAGTACCTCATTATAATTCGAACCTGTCTTGTTGGTTTATTATAAAACAAAGAATATATCATCTCATATACTATATCGGATTTGTATGCTTCATCATACCATATATTTTTCAAATCATAAACTTGTTGAAAACAATACCTGCATAGAATTAAATAAAACACTATAATTTATGTAAATAAAGGTCAGATTTTCAAGTGATTTTAAAAAGTATTTATTATAAGCACACACATTTTTTTTTCTTACAAAACTTTGACTGATTTAAAAATGAAACACTATTGTATTTAAACGTTTTTATTTACTGACCAAATCACTAGCCTTCTTCTTAATATCTAAGCCAAGATCCTTTACAGAGTCCTTAGCACTTCCTGCTCCATCAACAATTTTTCCTCCAAGTTTCTCGGCACCTTCCTTTGTTGCCTTGGCTCCATTCTTAACTCCATCAACCACGGTGCTTCCAATTTTCAAAGTTCCATCCTTTGTATATTCATATCCATCTTTAACTCCATCAACAACTGTGCCTCCAATTTTCAGAGTACCATCCTTAGATTCGGCACCTTCTTTCGTTGCCTTGGCTCCATCAAACTATTCTATCTTATATATATTACTACGAAAATAATGGAAAACTGAGGGATTAAGGAGCAAATGTGTTGGACACAGTGACGCATTTTATTTTAATATAGCAAGCACTCGGGGAAACAAAATTTCTACCATTTTTTTCCCAAAAAATAATCTTCTTCACTGTTAGAAATTTCCAAGAAATGGAGCTTTTGATAAGAAATCAATCCCGCGCATGAAATATTTACGCGGAATTGGCCTATCACTATCTGAGGTCATAGTATTATTGTGCATTTTAACAAAAAAATGGAATACTTGATTTGGTTTCTTCTTTTTTATTTAAAAAAAAAATCCCAACTGGGTTAATTTTATTTGTTTGACTGTAACGAAAGATATAAGATCAAAAGATATAAGATCTGACCTCATTTACAATTCAACATTATTTTATAATGTATCTTTTTTAATATCTACACGGTTTGCTTCAATTCGATTTTTTCATTCTTAAAAAACAAAAAAGAACAGGACTGGATTTACTTGTTTCTTCGTACTAAAAGTACCTCATTATAATTCGAAACCTGTCTTGTTGGTTTATTATAAAACAAAGAATATATCATCTCATATACTATATCGGATTTGTATGCTTCATCATACCATATATTTTTCAAATCATAAACTTGTTGAAAACAATACCTGCATAGAATTAAATAAAACACTATAATTTATGTAAATAAAGGTCAGATTTTCAAGTGATTTTAAAAAGTATTTATTATAAGCACACACATTTTTTTTTCTTACAAAACTTTGACTGATTTAAAAATGAAACACTATTGTATTTAAACGTTTTTATTTACTGACCAAATCACTAGCCTTCTTCTTAATATCTAAGCCAAGATCCTTCACAGAGTCCTTAGCACTTCCTGCTCCATCAACAATTTTTCCTCCAAGTTTCTCGGCACCTTCCTTTGTTGCCTTGGCTCCATTCTTAACTCCATCAACCACGGTGCTTCCAATTTTCAAAGTTCCATCCTTTGTATATTCATATCCATCTTTAACTCCATCAACAACTGTGTCTCCAATTTTCAGAGCACCATCCTTAGTATAATCGTATCCATCTTTAGCTCCTTCAGCTATTTTGCTACCCAAAGATTCGGCAACTTCTTTCGTTGCCTTGGCTCCATCGGCAATAGCAGCTCCAGCCGATTCAGCTCCTTCCTTTACTTTGCAGCCAATATTTTTTAAGAATCCAAATATTGCACTATCGTCAGCATCTTTGCAATCTGCGCGGACACAACTTGTAGCAACCGCAAGGACCAAAAAGGACACAAATATCTGCTTGGTAAACATATTTTTCTTTCGGATTATTAATTAATCTACCGGAGACGTACTAACTAACTCGAGAATTCTAGTTCGATTGACTAAATTTATGTAGCTTCATCTGGTAGTTATATAGAAATTGTCAATCTAAAATTTCCACACTCTCAATATATTGATATGAAATCAATCCCGCGCATGAAGTATTTAAGTGGAAGTGGATTATCACTATCTGAGGTCATAGTATTCTTGTGCATTTTAACAAAAAAATGGAATACTTGATTTTTTTATTTAAAAAAAAAACCCAACTGGGTTAATTTTATTTGTTTGACTGTAACGAAAGATATAAGATCAAAAGATATAAGATCTGACCTCATTTACAATTAAACATTATTTTATAATGTATCTTTTTTAATATCTACACGGTTTGCTTCAATTCGATTTTTTCATTCTTCAAAAAACAAAAAAGAACAGGACTGGATTTACTTGTTTCTTCGTACTAAAAGTACCTCATTATAATTCGAAACCTGTCTTGTTGGTTTATTATAAAACAAAGAATATATCATCTCATATACTATATCGGATTTGTATGCTTCATACCTAACGCTCTTATCTGTACTGTTTTTCGCAGTATTGTACTGTTTTTTGCTTTCAAAAACTGCGTAAAACTGCGTACTGTTTTTTTTTTTTTTTTTTTAAATACTGCTTTTATTTTGAGATATGCAGAACTTCAAATCAGCAGTTTTCTTGAGCTTGTAAGCAAACGTGAATGACAGTGGGATATTTCCATCTTTACATTGTTTATCTCCGAGTAGGAAATTTACTCCTCAATGAAAAATTTCTTGGTGAAATATATTCCACTTTTATATATGAGATGAAGTTCTCTGATTTCACTCATTAAAAGTAATGCAAAGAGTCAGCGGTTCGTCATTGGCATCTAAAACTCAAAGGAATTCAATAATGAACGCAATACATTTTTCTTGCACTTTGTCAGCGGTACAACCCTTTCCTTACTTCCGCAAAACAGTGCTGATATCGCTTATGAAAAGCAATGTACCTTTTCAAGTACTCCGTTTGCTTGACAAAATTTATATTTGACCTGAATAAAAATTTTCTGATGCTAAAGTAGATGAACACTTTTTGTTTTGGGTCTTTCCCGCGATCGGTCGGCGACGCTAATTAGGTCCTTTTTTGTAGCGAGTAATTTATTTTGTTCTAGTAAATTTCCTTTTTATTTTGTGTCCAAATAGGGCATCGATAGGTAGAAATATTTAAAAATACCGATTGCGAATACAAAGAAATGGCTACGATCGTAGAATACATTTTATGTTTGCCAGGAACTTTAGCATCGGTGGAACGAATATTTTCTGCGGTAAATAAAACATTGACTTCAGACAAGACTCGATTAGAAGTGGAAACATTGGAGGCGATTCTAATCGTCAAATGCAATATTAAAAATTCTTGCGTTGATTTCTATCAATACCTCAAAACAAAGCCGGAATTGCTTCAAAGGACAAGTACGAAGCAAAAACCACAGGAGATATTGAAATGGAAAGTGAAGACGATTCTGATGATGGAAATAAATTGCCTGGTGATGGTTACTTTGCCTTTTTTCATGTTTTAAGGAAATAAAATAAATAAAAATTTAAAAAAATGTACTGCGAAAAATACTGTTTTTTTTATCGACATACTGCTATTTTCAATTTTTAAGGAAAAAGTACTGTTTTTCGTCTAAAAAGAGATACGAGCGTTAAGCATCCAAGATCGTGCTTGGTTTTCAAATGCCGAACAAATTCAAATTGGCGGACATAACAAAATTTGAGTGGGGTGGCAAGAATTGGCTCTTCCCTTGCTTCTTCACTTATTTACTTTTACATACAATTATTTCGACAACATCTGAAAATTTTGATTGCTTACATTCTTTAGACAAATAAAAAAAATTCATTTGTCAATTTATTGTGTGTTTACACAGCTTGTCGTTATGAACGGATAACACAAAGGAGGATGCCCAAAAAAAGGGCATTAAGTGTAGATAACGAATATGATATTATTTTCTTTTAAAGTTACCCCCGGTACTGGCTATGACAGTTCTTTTATTTTTAATAACAAGTATTTTTTTATACAAACAATAAAAAAATTGTTTTTAATTGTTAGTCGCGGCACGAGTACGATAACTTTGGCTCCAAGAATTGATAACTGTTTTTTGTAATTCACCTTTTCCTTATAAATAACGGTGTATTTGTTGTTTATTTTTGAATACTGGCGTTGTAACTAAAAAAAACAATATCAAATGTAATATTTTTCAAGTCGAATAGACAATTACAGTTTTCGTTCATTGATATCGTGTCATTACCATGATGAGTGATTTTTTATAAAACATAGAAGTATAGGTACAATTATTTTTTATTTTTCTTATCTTAATTTTCTTATTTTAATTTCCATTCGATATTTAAATTCGATTTTATTCTCTTAAAACACCTTTGGTGATCATTGCCATGACTACTTTTCTAAGCGGTCATTACCATGGTCATCTTAGCTTGCGTGGCAAAATCAGGAAATATTTTGAGCATCACAACCTGTGAATAGTTGCATTTACTCCTCTTGATCGTTCTTCAAGCTCCGATAAAGAATTTGTTTTCAAAAAGTCCCAGATATGGGTTTAAAGAACAACCAATTAATTTCAACCCAAATATTAAACTCTTGTATAATTTTGTATAAAAAATTTTTAATTTTTCGTATGGCTACGTTAAACAATAAGCAAAATCAATAAGCGGAATTTGTTTGTCATTTCTGTGCGGAATGAAAGCCCATCGCTGAATAAACTTTCCTAGTTCAAAATGAACCAAAACCTACAATAATTATAAAACAAAATCAATTTATTTTTGGAAATGTCCATTCTTTGGTCCAAAATATTAATGTTTTGAAATACTTACCAATATCAAGATTTTTTTTTACAAAACCCTAGTAGACATTAAAACATATTAACTGCTTTAATTAGTTTTTATTAAATTAATTAAAATAATTTAAGAACTGTATCTCTCATACAGCATCCATACCATATATTTTTCGAAGCATAAACTTGTTGAAAACAAGACCTGCATAGAATTAAATAAAACACTATAATTTATGTAAATACATAAAGGTCAAATTTTCAAGTGATTTTAAAAAGTATTTATTATAAGCACACACATTTTTTTTTCTTACAAAACTTTGACTGATTTAAAAATGAAACACTATTGTATTTAACTGACCAAATCACTAGCCTTCTTCTTAATATCTGAGCCAAGATCCTTCACAGAGTCCTTAGCACTTCCTGCTCCATCAGCAATTTTTCCTCCAAGTTTCTCGGCACCTTCCTTTGTTGCCTTGGCTCCATTCTTAACTCCATCAACCACGGTGCTTCCAATTTTCAAAGTTCCATCCTTTGTATATTCATATCCATCTTTAACTCCATCAACAACTGTGTCTCCAATTTTCAGAGCACCATCCTTAGTATAATCGTATCCATCTTTAGCTCCTTCAGCTATTTTGCTACCCAAAGATTCGGCAACTTCTTTCGTTGCCTTGGCTCCATCGGCAATAGCAGCTCCAGCCGATTCAGCTCCTTCCTTTACTTTGCAGCCAATATTTTTTAAGAATCCAAATATTGCACTATCGTCAGCATCTTTGCAATCTGCGCGGACACAACTTGTAGTAACGGCAAGGACCAAAAAGGACACAAATATCTGCTTGGTAAACATATTTTTCTTTCGGATTATTAATTAATCTACCGGAGACGTACTAACTAACTCGAGAATTCTAGTTCGATTGACTAAATTTATGTAGCTTCATCTGGTAGTTATATAGAAATTGTCAATCTAAAATTTCCACACTCTCAATATATTGATATGAAATCAATCCCGCGCATGAAGTATTTAAGTAGAAGTGGCCTATCACTATCTGAGGTCATAGTATTCTTGTGCATTTTAACAAAAAAATGGAATACTTGATTTGGTTTCTTCTTTTTAATTTAAAAAAAAAAAACCAACTGGGTTAATTTTATTTGTTTGACTGTAACGAAAGATATAAGATCAAAAGATATAAGATCTGACCTCATTTACAATTCAACATTATTTTATAATGTATCTTTTTTAATATCTACACGGTTTGCTTCAATTCGATTTTTTCATTCTTCGCATTCAAAAAACAAAAAAGAACAGGACTGGATTTACTTGTTACATTTTTGGATTATGTTTCTTCGTACTAAAAGTACCTCATTATAATTCGAACCTGTCTTGTTGGTTTATTATAAAACAAAGAATATATCATCTCATATACTATATCGGATTTGTATGCTTCATCATACCATATATTTTTCAAATCATAAACTTGTTGAAAACAATACCTGCATAGAATTAAATAAAACACTATAATTTATGTAAATAAAGGTCAGATTTTCAAGTGATTTTAAAAAGTATTTATTATAAGCACACACATTTTTTTTTCTTACAAAACATTGACTGATTTAAAAATGAAACACTATTGTATTTAAACGTTTTTATTTACTGACCAAATCACTAGCCTTCTTCTTAATATCTAAGCCAAGATCCTTCACAGAGTCCTTAGCACTTCCTGCTCCATCAACAATTTTCCTCCAAGTTTCTCGGCACCTTCCTTTGTTGCCTTGGCTCCATTCTTAACTCCATCAACCACGGTGCTTCCAATTTTCAAAGTTCCATCCTTTGTATATTCATATCCATCTTTAACTCCATCAACAACTGTGTCTCCAATTTTCAGAGTACCATCCTTAGATTCGGCACCTTCTTTCGTTGCCTTGGCTCCATCAAACTATTCTATCTTATATATATTACTACGAAAATAATGGAAAACTGAGGGATTAAGGAGCAAATGTGTTGGACACAGTGACGCATTTTATTTTAATATAGCAAGCACTCGGGGAAACAAAATTTCTACCATTTTTTTCCCAAAAAATAATCTTCTTCACTGTTAGAAATTTCCAAGAAATGGAGCTTTTGATAAGAAATCAATCCCGCGCATGAAATATTTACGCGGAATTGGCCTATCACTATCTGAGGTCATAGTATTCTTGTGCATTTTAACAAAAAAATGGAATACTTGATTTGGTTTCTTCTTTTTTATTTAAAAAAAAAAACCCAACTGGGTTAATTTTATTTGTTTGACTGTAACGAAAGATATAAGATCAAAAGATTTAAGATCTGACCTCATTTACAATTCAACATTATTTTATAATGTATCTTTTTTAATATCTACACGGTTTGCTTCAATTCGATTTTTTCATTCTTCGCATTCAAAAAACAAAAAAGAACAGGACTGGATTTACTTGTTACATTTTTGGATTATGTTTCTTCGTACTAAAAGTACCTCATTATAATTCGAACCTGTCTTGTTGGTTTATTATAAAACAAAGAATATATCATCTCATATACTATATCGGATTTGTATGCTTCATCATACCATATATTTTTCAAATCATAAACTTGTTGAAAACAATACCTGCATAGAATTAAATAAAACACTATAATTTATGTAAATAAAGGTCAGATTTTCAAGTGATTTTAAAAAGTATTTATTATAAGCACACAAATTTTTTTTTTTCTTACAAAACTTTGACTGATTTAAAAATGAAACACTATTGTATTTAAACGTTTTTATTTACTGACCAAATCACTAGCCTTCTTCTTAATATCTAAGCCAAGATCCTTCACAGAGTCCTTAGCACTTCCTGCTCCATCAACAATTTTTCCTCCAAGTTTCTCGGCACCTTCCTTTGTTGCCTTGGCTCCATTCTTAACTCCATCAACCACGGTGCTTCCAATTTTCAAAGTTCCATCCTTTGTATATTCATATCCATCTTTAACTCCATCAACAACTGTGTCTCCAATTTTCAGAGCACCATCCTTAGTATAATCGTATCCATCTTTAGCTCCTTCAGCTATTTTGCTACCCAAAGATTCGGCAACTTCTTTCGTTGCCTTGGCTCCATCGGCAATAGCAGCTCCAGCCGATTCAGCTCCTTCCTTTACTTTGCAGCCAATATTTTTTAAGAATCCAAATATTGCACTATCGTCAGCATCTTTGCAATCTGCGCGGACACAACTTGTAGCAACCGCAAGGACCAAAAAGGACACAAATATCTGCTTGGTAAACATATTTTTCTTTCGGATTATTAATTAATCTACCGGAGACGTACTAACTAACTCGAGAATTCTAGTTCGATTGACTAAATTTATGTAGCTTCATCTGGTAGTTATATAGAAATTGTCAATCTAAAATTTCCACACTCTCAATATATTGATATGAAATCAATCCCGCGCATGAAGTATTTAAGTGGAAGTGGCCTATCACTATCTGAGGTCATAGTATTCTTGTGCATTTTAACAAAAAAATGGAATACTTGATTTGGTTTCTTCTTTTTAATTTAAAAAAAAAAAACCAACTGGGTTAATTTTATTTGTTTGACTGTAACGAAAGATATAAGATCAAAAGATATAAGATCTGACCTCATTTACAATTCAACATTATTTTATAATGTATCTTTTTTAATATCTACACGGTTTGCTTCAATTCGATTTTTTGAAGTGTGATTTTTCAAAACTGTAAAATAAAATAGTACTTTTTTTTATAAAATTCGTTGCTTATATTAATTTTAAATCATAAACTGAAAACAAAATGATTTTATGTTTTCTGGTTTTTGAGAAAATCTAAAATTACTAAAACAACTTTTTTATTGGATACAGTGGGTATGTAAGGGGGGCATACTGCCCCCCTGCAACCACCCTGCTTGGACACACTATAGGATTTGAGTTGGGTGCGAGGTGGGGTGGGTGCGAGGTGGGGTGGGTGCGAGGTTGGGTGCATGCAAAGTTTCTGTTGCATTTAAAGATGCCCAAGCATCATTACAAAAACGAACCTACGTACAACATTCACCGTATACAAAAAAAAAAGAAAACTCCTATAAGAAAGTAGTTTTAATAATTTTCCATTTTCTCAAAAACGAGAAAACATAAAATCATTTTGTAATAAGTATATATGTATGTATATTGAATTGCAAAACACAAGAAATTTTTTATTAATTCAAATAATAATTTGATATAAAATAATTTTACACACAAGTGTAAAGGCCCCGACGAGATTCGAACTCATGATCTCCTGTTTACTAGACAGGCGCTTTAACCAACTAAGCCACGGCGCCCTCGAGCACTTTCCTGCCACAATTATCACCGGTTCGGTGATGTTTTATGCTTGCTAGGCCCAATAAAATTAAATATTTTATTTGCCACACATATACATATGTATTTATCTGCTTCGCCACAACTAATTCTATTTTTGTCACACCCGCCACCCGTTCGGATAGTCATCATACAAATCGTATCTGACCGAAGATTAGATAAAAATATACTAAACCGCAGCAACACAGAAGCGTATATATCCAAATAAAATACGTGAGACAAAATTCAGTTGGCAATTATATCAACTTACAATTTGTTGACTTTGCCTTTACCATTGTTGGTCTTCATCCCACCACAATAAACAAACATGAGCATTTATAGCTGCAGAAGCTACCTGTTTGGTTTTGGACACTTATAAAAGTTCCAGACTTGACCTGCCCACTCCTTCATATTATAAACACATTGTTTTGTCGCCCAAAATGCATATACAAATACTTGTCCGAATAATAGCATAAATCCCGTACAAAATGTTTCGGAATGCCTCACAAAACCTAGAGGAACGATCAAGATAGGCACGGCCTGGAGTAGGTAATATGGGTCTTATTCTCGCGCCTCCAGATCAAGAGAGTGACCATGGCTATGTATAGCGAGTAGCGACGACATAATGCGGAGCAATATTGAAGCGAGTCTTGACAACGGCGCAACTACACCCACTCTCGAACAGGCGTTGCTGACGATGATGACTGTGACGCGACGCGACGAGACGGCTGTTAAGCCATGTGGAGGTCCTTATCTGATCCTCATCGGTATACGGTACTTCGAGTACAAAAATGTACTAAATTATTCATGATCCCGCTCTTTTGGGGCTCGCGCTAATCTTATCCAAACAACTGATTACTCATGTTTCGTCTAAAACCTAGCGAACTGCATTGGTTACATTCGAGCTTCTCAAGCATTAGCTTCGGAGTTGAGAGTTCCTTGTTGTCGAGCACTTCGCAAGGTTCGTCGTCGTCATCATCTTCGTCGAGTGGTATGGTGTCATTGATTCCTGGAAATGAAACGTGGAGCAAAAGCAATACAACATTCAGAATATTGAAGGTGGAAGCGGGACTTACCTATAAGCTATAACACTCATACATATTTCACTTTCATAGCAGTAGTAGTCAATTTAAGGTGAATTTTTGCAGCGAAATTGATTCACATTTGAACTTTGTCATGGAATATTTTATTTAATTTTTTGTTGTTCAGAAAATTTGAATGTACAGATATGTCGGAAGTTTTGACTTTAACCAATAATATGTTAAATGCTCGGGAGGCGAGATAATCGTTACAAACGATTTTCATCACATTTTGACAGTTTTTTGCCAAATATCTTTTTATGGGAAAGATTTGTCAAAAATATTTATGAGACAAAGTTGTAGACAATTTTCTATCTTTATAAAAATAAATAAAACGCACGACTCGGTCGCATGAACTTGCTCTTGTAGCAAACTATGGAATTACAAAAATTTCAATGTATTTAATTATGTAAAAATTCAAAAGATATCGAAAAATGGCCTAAACGAGAGATCAAGATGTATGGTAGCTATCATAAAACCGTTGTTTAGCCAAAAACTTAAAATGCCATCTTATTTCAAATGTCTAATTTGAGTGCCATACCAAATTTAAATTAAATCGGGTTAGCCGTTATTAATTTATGGCCATATTTGTAAAAACCGTTAACACCAATTCACCGTTATGTGAATTTTTAGCCAAAAACCTAAAATGCAGTTATTTTAACAGCACTCCAAATACAACGTTCAAAAATTTTTATTAAAATTGTTAAAGCCGTTTTCGAGAAAATTTGGAAAAACTAAAACCGGCTTCTCTATCATCGTAATGTCAGGTTTGATTAAAACCTCGAAATTTTTTATTTACACGAAACCAATACTTGGTCACCATTTTGTTAGGGTGAACTATTAATTAAAATAATAATTTGATATAAAATATTTTTGCACCCAGTGCATAGGCCCCGACGAGATTCGAACTCATGATCTCCTGTTTACTAGACAGGCGCTTTAACCAACTAAGCCACGGCGCCCACGACCACTTTTCTGCCACAATAATCGCTCATTCGATGTTATTTCAATCAAATGAAATGTTTTATTTGCGAAATACATAATTATGTGCATCGCACCAACTTATTCTATTTTCGTCGTACCATAAATTTAGAGAATTGCATATTGCATGAGCTTTGGCAAGAACACAATGGCAAGGTAAGAAAATCAGACTTAATCTGCTGTCTCTTTCACGGAACAAGCAATTCGAAATTCGAGAATCTAGCCCCACTGAAAATTCATCAGGCATTTAAAAAACATCCTTTGAAAGTGAAATTAATGAATGAGCAACAACCAAATTTGTCGAGACTCTTAAAATAAATTCCAAACTTCTGAAAAGGTGCAGCGCAAAGCTTAATTTTCTCTTTATACACAGAACAATGTAAGACTCTGGTGGGTTCGCGGTCACATAAAAATAATATAAAGACTCAACACGACAACACTTATAACTCTCAGATGATATTTTAAAATATCCATTAAGTGAACCCAAACAGTTGAGTGTGCTAAATGCAATTAAATAAAAAGACATTTGATGCACTTCTCGGAAATCGACGCCAGCCCAGTAGCTCATCATGCTCCGTTTGTGGATGCATACGCTCAAGTGAAAATTTACTTCATCAGTGAAAAAAAAAAATCATCCTCTTCAACAAGTGAAATTCACCTAAACTGGCTTCCTCAGTATTATTTTAAGTAAATTTTGGCCAGTCTTTGAAGGTTCTACAATATTATGCTGCAATGCAACTATGGCAACTGCTTTACTAGGAATGCATGTGATTTGGAAGCAGGAACACAAAAATGGCGAGAAATGCGATGCAGTGCCGAGATAATTCCCCCGAAATGGATGTGTGCCCATATAGCCATCGAGTATACATAAGGTGAAGGTGGTGGTGAGTGTTGTTAAATAATTTTTATCCCGTTTAAGTACACAAGAAATGAGGATATCTTCTCCTGTGTATATATACCAAAAGGTTTCAGAGGATCATGGTGCGGTAAATGATGTACTTTATTGTTATGCGATGAAGTTTTGTTTACACGACAATGGCCGGTAGGTAAAGGTCTGTGTGCGAATTATTGCAAAATTGTTTGAATATTTTCTGAAAATTCCATGTGACACCACTCTTGGAAGTAAAGATTTTTCTTATTCAAATTAAAAAGCCTGACTTAAAAGATTGTCATCTGAAAAGTTCATATGGTGTTGTAATTAGGTTGTTAATTGGTAAGAAATTAGATATAGGTGCGAATTTGGCTATCGATGAAAACTGTGATTTTTAATTAGTTTCCTGTAAAGTGATGTGTTTTGATAATTAGAAACTGTAATTGTTTAGGCATTCTTTTTGTATGCATATATTTAAACAAGCTTTAAATTAATGCGTAAAATACATCAGTAAGGTTCAGGAAAAACTAATAAGAATAGAGGTTCTTAAAAAAGGAGGAAAAAGCAAGGAACTAGGTATGTAATTCCGATAAGTTGGTAAAATTTAAATTAAAAGTTAAAAAAAGTGTAAATTTTCAATTTTATTTTTTTGTATCGACTCTATAATAAAAGCCAGTTGGTTCGTTATTGTTGGTAAAATCTTTTTGGTTCTATGTTTTTAGATTCTGAACATGGATAAAAAGATGCAAGCATCGAAATGAGCTTTTAAATCCCAACCGGTAAAAAATAACCTCACGAAAAGAAAACTTAAAGCTTTATATTAGCCGTGTTTCGGCGTGAAGTGTTTACGCAGCAAACAAAAACGGCTATGTTCACTTTTAACTCATTTTTGAAAATGATGATGTAGATATGGCGTTGCTAATGGTTAAAAGAAAAATATGCTTATCAGAGACAAGCACCAAAACAAATTAAATATATCGGAAATCCAAACCGGAAAGATTAAAATTTAAATAAATTCACCGGAAGTTAAACAGTTTTAAGGTCCAATATTAATCCGTCTGTATTTCAGCAATCACTGAACCGACTTACACGGTCACATGCTGTTAGATAGAAAAAATGTCAAACTAGTTCATGAAAACTATATTTCTAGTCACTAATTTCCACAGTTTGGCTAAACAACGACACCAAAGATGTACTTCCGGAACTCGAAAAAATTGGGCATAAAATAATTATTAATAAAATATTTGATTTTTGTGACCTTTGTATCGTATAGATAATTAATTGGTTTTTAGTGGGCTATAGGTCGATAATAATTAAAAGATGTTCTTATTTCATCGCAACGTTTCGAGTATGTTTATACTCTTCCTCAGGCCTTTTATTTGCAACAAAAAAGATAATATAAACATAAATTAGCACATAATTATTTTACATTTTGAAGATTTAAAGTCAAAATTACTTACAATGTTTATATTTGTAATTAAACAAAGAATAAAAAAGAAGGTTTAACACTTAATGCACATTATTTAACGATAACTGGAAAAAATAATAAATAGTTTCTTTAAATTTAAATATAACACAACATTTAAATGAATTATTTTAAAAGAAAAAGAAAGAAAATACAAATTTAAGAAAATTACTATGCTATAGAACGACAGATGACACGTCCAATTTGCTGCACTATCACCTATTTATCATTTTATTTCTAGTTGTTGGCCTTTTTATAATCTGGCTGTAGGCATTACTCAAATTATCCAAATCCGATCTCCGGTTGACTGCATTTTTGTTGTCTATGATATGCAACATCTCTAGCAGCATTCTTTTTGAAAAATGTTGCTCTGTTTGAAGAATTTCAACATTATCAAAATCAGCTAAGTGTTTCTCTTCAATTAGGTGGTGAGTTAATGCAGTCTTATGAGAGGCACCGCTCTTTAAATCAGACTTATGCCCAGAAATGCGGTTCTTTAATTTTTGTTTGGAAGTTCCGATATAAACGGACGAACAAGTTGTCTCCTTCCCTCCTAAACAATTTATCCTATAGACAACATCTGCTTTCTCCAAGATATCAACTCTGCCTTTGATGTTAGAAAAAAGCTTGTTTTTTAGGCCAAAAAAGCTTCATTAGGCCAAAAATTTTCCCTACCAATTAAAAGAGGTGAATTGCCTCTTTTCAAGATAATTGCAGATGGAGAAGAACTTGTTAAAACGTTAGAACAGGGTGACCAGGAGGTAGCTCGAGCAAATTTTACTGAAATTTTGCAAAGTCACTTACGATCAACGTATACACCACCATTTGATAAGTTTTTGAACAAGGTTTATAATGAAGCCAAAATATTCCTTAAAAAACATAAAGATGTTTTTATTGTTCCTGCTGATAAAGGGAATGTTACAGTTGCATTGTATAAAACTGATTACATAAATAAAATGCAGGAAATAATGGCGGACCGGAATATTTATAGGGTTTTGAGAAATAATCCAACAACAACATTACAAAACCGTAACAACGATTTGGTGAAGGATTTGCAAAAAGAAGAACATATTTCTCAATACGAAAAGAAACGAATGACAACGTATACCGCCAACACCCCAAAAATCTATGGTTTACCTAAAATACACAAGGAAAATACCCCATTGCGACCCATATGTTCTTCCATGAATGTTCCTTGTTATGAATTGTCGAAGTTTATGGTAAAAATCCTGCAAAATTTGACTAAGAATTCTAAATTCAATGTTAAAAATTCAAAAGAGTTTATAGAGAAAGTTTCTTCAATACGATTGGAAGACGGAGACATTTTGGTTTCATTTGATGTGGTCTCCTTGTTTACTTGCATTCCGATTAGTTTGATTTTGGATATTATAAAATCAAATTGGAATACAATAAAAGAACACACCAATATTAAAAAGACGATGTTTTTCGAGATACTTAGGTTTTGCATTATTGATAATAATTACCTAGAATTTAATGGAACCACTTATCAACAAAAACAAGGTGTGCCAATGGGTAGTCCAGCATCACCAATTCTAGCCGATTTGGTTATGGAAACTTTATTGGAAGATGCCCTAGGTAAACTTACAACCAAACCAAAAGTCATCACCAAATATGTAGACGATTTGTTTCTGGTGATTAAATCGGAAGAAGTTCAAAACACGTTGAATGCTTTGAACACTTACAACCACAAAATTAAATTTACTGTAGAAATGGAAATAAATGGCGAGCTCCCATATCTCGATATGAAAATTATAAGACAAAAGGAAAAATTAATTTTTGATTGGTACAGGAAACCTACTGCGTCTGGACGATTAATTAATTTTCACTCCAAACAACCAAAGCAAGTGATTGTCAATACCGCACAAAATTTTGTGAACAAAGTTCTTGAAATAAGTGATAACGTGTTTTATCATAAAAATATTAAAATTATCCGTGACACCCTGTGCTACAATTCATTTCCTCCTCAGATTATCGAGAAGTTAATAAAAAATTATCAGCATAAGAAAACAACAAACCCAGCTGATGAGCCCCCACAAGTGTGTGTATATAAAAGCACATTATACATTCCTTACCTTTCTAACCGCATCACCACAGCACCTATAAAAGATGATAAAAATACGAAAATAGCTTTCAAGTCTGCATTTTCCTTAAAAAACAAGCTTTTTTCTAACATCAAAGGCAGAGTTGATATCTTGGAGAAAGCAGATGTTGTCTATAGGATAAATTGTTTAGGAGGGAAGGAGACAACTTGTTCGTCCGTTTATATCGGAACTTCCAAACAAAAATTAAAGAACCGCATTTCTGGGCATAAGTCTGATTTAAAGAGCGGTGCCTCTCATAAGACTGCATTAACTCACCACCTAATTGAAGAGAAACACTTAGCTGATTTTGATAATGTTGAAATTCTTCAAACAGAGCAACATTTTTCAAAAAGAATGCTGCTAGAGATGTTGCATATCATAGACAACAAAAATGCAGTCAACCGGAGATCGGATTTGGATAATTTGAGTAATGCCTACAGCCAGATTATAAAAAGGCCAACAACTAGAAATAAAATGATAAATAGGTGATAGTGCAGCAAATTGGACGTGTCATCTGTCGTTCTATAGCATAGTAATTTTCTTAAATTTGTATTTTCTTTCTTTTTCTTTTAAAATAATTCATTTAAATGTTGTGTTATATTTAAATTTAAAGAAACTATTTATTATTTTTTCCAGTTATCGTTAAATAATGTGCATTAAGTGTTAAACCTTCTTTTTTATTCTTTGTTTAATTACAAATATAAACATTGTAAGTAATTTTGACTTTAAATCTTCAAAATGTAAAATAATTATGTGCTAATTTATGTTTATATTATCTTTTTTGTTGCAAATAAAAGGCCTGAGGAAGAGTATAAACATACTCGAAACGTTGCGATGAAATAAGAACATCTTTTAATTATTATCGACCTATAGCCCACTAAAAACCAATTAATTATAAAATAATTATTTTAAATAAATATAAACATGGCTCACACGTTGTTGAAATCGAAAATGAAGAACTAGGTCGTGAGAACTATATTTCCGTTAAAATGTCAACGGTTTGCCTGGCAAACGGCCCCAAAGTAGAATTTCCGGAACAAAACAACTAAAGCTATTTATTGAGATTTTTTTTTTTGAAATCGACTAAGCAGAGACAACCACCAAAATGAGCTTAAGCACATTTTTTGTTTACTTAATATCGGAAACTGGATGGCGTCGGCTCGAGACCGATAGGTAGGTAGGTAGGAATGGCGGCTATTCAACTAGAATAAAACCCAATAAGCGCTTGGTGCACCGTTTTGATACCATAAACTCATGAGACCTATCATTATGTGGAGGTTATGATATTATATTGAGGTTTGGAATTGTGTTGGGAGGTGATCCCTTTATTACCATTTACCAAAGAAAAAAAAGAGATCCTCGGGTACCTCAGCCAAGGGAACTGGCCCATACCCCCCACCAGGCTTTATGCCAGGCTGTTAGCTTCGATATGTCTGTCTTCGCCAAAAACCTAAACAGGCAGGGTGATGGGTGGCTTAGGGTAGAACCAGTTTCCTCGTGAGATCGATTCGGTTTAGGGAAAGACATGATGTCCGCCGTAGACGCAACCCGCCTACACGGCTAAGGAATTGGTTCCTGCGGGAATCATGTAGCTCTCTTGATCCGTTTTTTGGCCCATGGAAAAGGTGAGATATTTGTACGTTGATTTATGTTATAAGGTTTGAAAATTGTTTTGGTTGGGAGTAGATCCCCTTAGTTACCAACTTCCGTATAGGAAGACAAGGAGATCCTCGGATACCTCACTCAAGGGAAGTGGCCCATTCCCCCCACCAGGCTTTATGCCAGGCTGTTAGCTCCGATATGTCTGTCTTCGCTAAAAACCTAAACAGGCAGGGTGCTGGATGGCTTAGGGTAGGACCAAATTTCCGTTGAGATCAGTTCGATTTAGGGAAAAACATGATGCCCGCAGTAGGCTTAGCCCGCCTACACGGCTAGAGAAAAGGTTCCTGCAAAAATCATGTGCTTCTCTTGATCCATCTTATTTACACATAGAAGAGGTGAGGTATTGATATGGTTTGTTACGTTTATAGCCATTTGGTTGCATTCAAAAAGCCAATGAGGTTACTTATGCTCACAACAGTAAGTTCGTTAAGGTTGTCAATAAAGTACTGACTAAAGAATTGGCATCTTGGATTTGCCAAGGCAGGGCAGCAGCAGAGATAGTGGGTCACTGTTTCCTTTTCCCTTTCATTTCCACAGCTACGGCAATGAGTATTGCCCAATGATCCTGGCTATGTCTGACCGAGTTCTACATAAGAGTTCATTTGTGCGGGACTTCTCATAAGTGGGCCACATCTTTCTTGAGGTGGCACAGTTAGTTAGACCATTCCATCTACGATTGGATACAGATAGATAATGAGAACAGAAAATGCCCTTCACAGCCCCCAACGGAATACTAACTGCTTCGGCAAGTGAGCTGTGAAGGGCCGATCTTTGCCTGGCAAGCTCATCAGCCCTTTCATTTCCCTGAAAACCACTGTGACCTGGTACCCAGATCAAAGTGACTTTCAGGCTATCATTAAAGTCTGCGATCTCATCTAGACATTGTTGAACGAGTTTAGAGGATATTGAGGCAGCATCAATGGCTTTGATGGCAGCCTGACTATCTATAAATATAGCAGTATTAAGGTTTTGATTTGGATCTTGCTTTAGTATCTTGCATGCTTCTTTGATTGCAAACGATTCCGCTTGGAAAACGCTAGCGTTAAACATCGAAAACAGAGTTTAATGTTTGAGGAAATGCTAACCTGAGACACCACAATAAGTTGTTAAAATTTTGCTTATTGGAAATCCAAACCGGATATAAGAAATTTTAATTATGTTAAAATTTTAACGGGAAGCTCATTTTTTGGAGATTCAAATGAGGTGTGTTTTTAAAATGGATAAGTAGATGCAAGAATCGAAATGAGCTTTGAAACGTCAACCGGTAAAAAATAACCTCGCGAAAGGAAAACTTTTACCATTGGTGGTTAATATGTACGTACTGAATTATTATTCCCTAACATTGAACATAATAATTAACATTTCGCAGACAAATATTTATCGAAGTGTTTTGGTGAAAACTAAAGTGGAAATCGATGTTTTGGTGAAAATAAAGTGAAAAAATTTTTATTTTAGTGAATAAAGTGTTTGTTTATAAGAAAAAAGTAATTGTGAATGTGTTAAAATAATTCTTTATTTTTACTTTTAAAAAAGTTTATTTTATTTTAAAGTAAACTATGGTAGCAAAAAGCTACAAAGAGTCTTTTGAGATTTTCACGTTCATAAAAAATCACATCCGGTCACAATTGCTCTATTTTAAATGGAATAACAAATTTACTTAGGTTAAAAGCCCTTAGAAATTTAAAATCTTTACCAAGAATAATTTATTTCCACCGTCGTTTTCGACGGGTCTTACAGCTAGTTCCTATATAATACGAAATTGAAAAGTAATTTTAATTACCACAAATATAATAAAACGTGGCTAAAGATGTAATTTTAATAATTATAATGCCAAAGTAAAAGTTTTGGTAAAAATTAAAAAAAAGTGTATTTTTTTATTTGTTATACATATATGTATTAATTTTTTGTGAACAGTTTCATATGTAGATAATATTTGATTAAGAAAATATTTTATTTTAAATTTTTTTTTCCTAATGTCAAAAAATATTTTTAGTTTTATGCAAAATTTTCTACATAATTTAAGTTTTTTAGCATAGCTTGAATTTTGTAATGTATACATAATTGTTTAAATACATATTTCTTGAATTATTTATTGAACAATGCACAATTTTGAACAAAATTTATGACGAAGAATTAAATTCTGCATAGACAAGCATATACATTTTCATTACAAAAAAAACAATAAAGAAAAAATTAATGTTTTAAAACAATTTTTTTACATAATTTTTTTTTGTTTATTTTTTATGAGAATTTTAAACCCCTTTTTTTTTAAAATTTGACAAAATATTTCATACCGCGTAATTTTTCGCACTTAAACTAATATCCTATGAGGGTTTCATGGTGCCCCAAAAAGAGTTTCAAGGGCCCAAAAAATGACATTTTGAGGAGATCTGGCAACCTGTCTGATATTGCTAAATTAGTGGTAGTTCGAGCCTGAACTACGATCTTATTAAGTTTTCATTGTGCATAGTCTTAAAAATAAACAATAGAAATAATTTTTTGTGGTTTTATGGTTTTCGGGGTCCGTTATTTTACAATTTTACAAGATTAAAGCTAGTCTTAGACCCGCTCTCTCTCTCTCTCAGTCAGATCTTCCATATCTCATATTCAGACAATGATATTGATAAGAAACCGTTATAAAAATAATTCGTCATTCCTCAAGTAGCTTTATCTTCCTCAAAATGACCGCTAACTCTTGGACTTAAAAGTTTCCAACAAAATATCATAGCAAAATAAATAAATTTTACATTCACCCACTCATAGTCGTTCTCGTTACTCGTAACAATTGAACACCTTACCGATAGCTTAATTAATCACGTCCCAAAACCGTGATGCTATAACATAGATCACATAAATAGGTATAACATAGTCTCACCTCACCTCCTTAGTCCGCACAACATGCATCAACAAGATTTTCAATATTAGCGACTCATAGGCTCACTATTTTGCTGAAGCAGATTTTAAATAATCTAATCTTGGTGCTCATTATGGTAAAGTACGATGAAGACGACGACGTGGTCGATGGTAGGTGCCGTTCTAAGAGATTAACTTAAATCCTATGTGGGGGTGATGTCAGGAATAAATTATCTGCTCCGTATATTTCTTTCCATTATTTTCATATAACAATCGCATACTGCGAAATGCATAGCCCATATATCCCACAAGTTTGTAAACAGTTAGGCGCGTACCTAACTATTATCATCCCCAACTAAATCACACTGCGGGTCAGCTAATCACGCGACAATCTTACAAATAGAAAGTTATTAAGGATTCTTGCGGTATATATACACACACACCAGTTAACGGCAAACAAAATGATCGAGTGTCATTCATACCCTCGTTCCCTACTTGAAGAACAGGTAAAACATTTGCCTCCTCCAGACTCAAGGCAGGCATTGACTCCCACATAAATATTGTTCGGCAGATTAAGTACATCGGCGGTGGAATGGATGTCGATGATGACGACGCGACGGTGGCGGCATCTACCTAGAACAGAAGAACGAATAAAAAAAAATCCAAAAGAGCATGTGCAAGAAGTGTTGGTACTTGGGAGGACTATGTATCATCATAACTGCGAAATTCGACACCGAAGATCCCCAGGTGCATTGTGGTAACCCAGAGAGAGAGACCACCTCTGTTCAGCAGTTCAGGTGTGCAGCTTCTTCGCTGTCGAATCTGAGGGAGGGCGTAATTGAATTAATTTATAATCCTGCTTTAAAATGGGTATGGTATGGATATATGGATAGATGCAATAGAAAATAAAAAAAAATAAAATAAACCCAGTGAGACGCGGTGCACCGCAGGGAGACCACTTATTGGTGAATCGATAAAGATTTATCTGAAGATCGCAACGAGTGTAGGCTACGATAACAGGCATACCAATCAGGTAATCAAAATTAGAAATTAAGTAATTAAAGTCTGGATTGAATACTTACTTCGGCCATTATCTGTTAGAATGGTTTTAGTCCTTTATGTGTTCGCAATTTATGATTGCCTCTTCTTATATTATTTATTTTAATAAGTTTAAATAATAATTAGCTGCCCGACCCAGTTACAATAAATAAAATAAAATTACAATTAAACAAAAAATAACAATTAAATTTATTGCAATGCTTTATGTAATTTAAAATATTATGTGTCTTTCTATCCGGAAAGAAACCGTATAGCACCTATAGTTTCCCTGCCCTCGAGCAAGCAACGTACAACTACTGCATGCGAAGAACATGGCAATTCAATATTTATTCCACATAGTTCTTAATGATTGAAAACTGGACCGGAAACTGGACAGGCTTAAATTCAAAGAAAAGAAGACAAAATTTGGGTTCCATAATGCAACAGACAACCTACCCTATTTTATGATTGGATATGTATAGTTAGTCTTTCTGGAGTGCCAACCAAAAAATGGAGGGATGATAGGGGGTTTGCGATAGCCGCCATATTGAAAAACGCGTTTTCTTAAATAACGTGAGAATCGCTTATCGGACGAATTAAGAGCTTTTCTATAGAAATTAAGATTTTATTTTTCATGCCTACAACTTTTTGCGGAAATTTTTCATTTTAAATTATTTTTTGGGATTTCGGGGGAACTTTTTCGGGCTTTTGTGTTTTCTTTACTTTCTTTTTCATATATATACCTTTTACTTACTTTCACAGCACCTGGGTGGCACGCTTCGAGGGTTCAAGGGATTTTAACTACATTTTTATAGTCAGTCCCGCTCACGCAACTTCGTTGCTCCGCTGAGGGTATGTCCAGTCGTCTGGAGGGCGCATGAGTCTAAAGTTTCCAAATTCAACAGTGGCCAACTTATGCTCCCAACATTTAAGATTGGGTAATCCTACAGTGAATTAAAGTAGGGCTATTGTTTTATTATTTATAACAAAATTTTTTCTGAATTGAGGTGAGAGAAAATTTGGTTAATGATTTTAAAAAATTGTTTTATTTTTGTTCAATGAAATTACCTATTACCGTCGACGCTAAGGTTGAACTTCGTTTATCCAGAAGTCACGAGAATCATCATGTATAATTAAAGAGCATGGTGCAAATAGTTCATTTTTCATTGAATTTTTTCGTTCTGTTGAAGAAAGGCATATACTTAAGTATACTTATTATTCCCATGGAGGGCGTTAGAGCCCCCAAAACCCCCCATGCGGACGGGCCTGACACGAAACTAGCATATAATGTCAATTTAAGAGCAATTTTTATGCTTATTATTCCCATGGAGGGCGTTAGAACCCCCAAAACCTCCCATGCGGACGGGCCTGACACGAAACTAGCCTATAATGTCAATTTAAGAGCAATTTTAAAATTTGTATTTTTGTCACCGGTCGTCTAATTGGATGAAACCGCAACAAACGAAAAACAAAATAAAAGGCACGGCTGGGTCACACGAGCTTGCTCTTACGACTTAAAATGAGCTTCCCAGAAAATTATTTGAAATAATTAATTTAATATAAAATAATTAAAAGAAAAAAAAAACAAATATAAATTTTTTTTACCAAAATCGTTAAATTCGTCAGCTTTTTAACAATATTTTTAAGAAAAATTTTGAATACCTATGCCAATTTTAGAAAATTATTAATTTTCATGCGCTATCATCTTATTCGAATTCGCTATCATCGTAATGTCATGTTTGGTTGTTATCTCCATTTGTTTTATGTACGAATACATTACACACTTGCCTTATGTGTTGTATCTAAATAACTATAATGGCAAGTAAAATAACAAAAATATTTCATTAACTATTTCAGGTTTATATTTTTAATACAATTTATTTCTCTTGAAAGAGGTAAATATTTATTCTCAAATTAAATAAAACTACCTAAGAGTTGTCGAATTTTAGTTTAAACTTAACTTAAAATATGCCTTTTATTTTTATAAAAACAACTTTTCGGATTAACCGCGTATATATTTAATAATCTTATTGATTAATTTCACCCGACGTTTCGACCGAGTTGCATCTAGTCGTGGTCACAGCTAAAAGTTGTTTTTATAAAATGTTTATCAATCGCGTAGAAAATAGTTTAAAATTTAAAATACCTTTTATTGATTCTTATCATACATAACACATTATGAAGATTTAGCTAATTATTTTCGAGAACATTTAAAAAAAAAAAACACACATCAATCACACTGTATAAGTGTGTAGGCCCCGACGAGATTCGAACTCATGATCTCCTGTTTACTAGACAGGCGCTTTAACCAACTAAGCCACGGCGCCCTTATTTTCCACGTGCCAAAATGATGTTATAAACATTTCTGTACTCAATCATGTGTTATGCGGCGTATGCGTATTGTTTAAAATATATTTGTGTATGTATTCTCTATCTAATCTCTAGCTAGAGGGTTTATTGATAAAAATAAACATGTTCAATGGAATACGTCTCTTTCTATCGGCTTGTTTGCAGCCATAATAATGTTATGATGACGAATGGAATGAAATATTATTCAGTGTTTTAAAAATAAACGCCTCAAAAATAAATAGGTAATTTAAGCATATTGATATATGAAAACAGATTTTTGAACAAAATTAATACAAGATACAAAAATTAGTTCATAACATTTACATAAATCATCTTATGCAAATGAAGGGTCCAGGGGTAAAACGGCACAAGTCAACTCAAAATGATTTCGAGAAAAATGAATTTAAAAGTTAATTTGAAGGAAATATTTGAAGGAAAATAAAAAATACAAAGAAACAGTTTTTTTTTTACACATGATGTTCTAAGATCCAAAACACAAATTAATTTTTATTTCATGACTTAATGCATTTAATAATTTAATAGAATTTCTTTAGTGAATAAAGTATGTGACTTGTGTCATTTTTCCATGGAAATAAAGAATTAATCAGTGGAAAATCATTGTCTCTTTTCTCCGAATTTATCGGCGAACGTTGAATTTCCCCATACATGGACATTGGACATGGTAGACAGTAAATATTACATCATATAGTAGATACAAGTGGCTACAAAATGTCAGCTTTAGTTTAATATTGAAAAAAAGTGGACTTTGTGCCGTTTTTCCCCTGGACCCTTCAAACGCTTAGTTAGATAACGGCGTCGACTCACAACGGACAAAAATGAAACAAAATTGTTTGCTTGCGTCACACTCACAGAGAGTCGGCGTCAATCAAACACTTTTGCCTGATGCCTTTAGTTTTAACTTGCGATTTTACTATAAGGCTTTTATGCTTTCGTGCAAACAAAAAATCTTCGAGTTATAACAATCAAACATAACAATTATGATGATAGAGAAGAGAAGACCAAAAAGGGGTATCCGGCAATTCTGATGTCTGGCTGCGTATATTATGATGTGTGTATCAGCACCAACAGAGCCTAAACGGCTGAACCGATATTCTTAAATGTTGGTTTACCATTCCTTAGAGCGAAAATTGTATTTTTTTTAAACTCAAAAATTAACAGTGCCTCTTATGTCTCGAAAAGGATTCCACCGATTTTCTTTAAAAAATTGGTGTTGGTTTTTGGCTCATTGTCCATTTTGTGTTTGGGAAAAAAAAAAAGTTTTGTCGAGCCTATCAACGGCACCTGTATATAGAATACTTAGTTATTTTTTTCTGGAGTTTTCTCGTGAACATTTAAAAAAAAAATTTATTTTATCTAACAATTTTTTTAATTTATGCTTTTGTAAATTTATTATTTGTAAAATGGGTTGACCAAATATATATGTAAATATATATATATATAATTTTTTCGTAATTTTGGCAAAAATAAAATGAATTCAATATTTATTTTTGTATACTTAAACCTAATTGAGTTACCTATTCATTTAGTCAAATAAAATTGTCGCCTGATATGTATTAAGGGGTAGTGTGCGTGAAATCCGATGTTTCTGATTTTTTGCAGACCTCGAGCGCCGAAAAAATCGAAAAAAAAGGGAAAATTTCGGAATTTTTTATTCAGACTTCAGCTATTACAACCCTAACGGACTAGTTAGTTAGTAAACGTCGAAATGTTCAGCGTTTTTTTTCAATTTTTGACAAAGTTGCGTTCTGCGCTCGAGAACAAAAACTTGGATCACTTATTGAACCAACGTATTTAATAAGTCTGATAAAATTCAGAACTTCTGGAATAGAGGTACTAGATTAAAAGGGCTTTACAGAATATTGCAAAAAAAATCTCAAAGACTATTGAGTCTATACAAAAACAATTATAGTGTTATATTGTAGTAAGTTTACTAAAAAAAAACGTTCTGGAAAGGTAGGTACTGCTGAAAATTGGTCCTTTAGTCCTTTGTGGAAAAACTCCGAAATGTTCGCTTTTTTTAATTTTTGACAGAGTTGCGTTTGACGCTCGAGGTCACCAACTTGGATTACTTATAAGGCCAACATCATAAACAAGTCTACAAAAAATCAGAAACATCGGATTTCACGCATACAACAGAAGTATAATTTTATTGGACTAATTAAAAAAAAAAACAAATATTTTATTTAATAATTCAGGAAGAACAATAATTTTATAACGAAAGTCATAACTGTGCTATTTCTTTGTTCACAGCTATAAAAGTAGCTAGCTGACACATTCAAAATATAAATCCTGACAGGTGCGGCTCAGACAGCAAAATTAATTTCGTTATAACTTCTCTTTGTATTTAAATATCCCTAGTATAGATATAGGTGGGTCCCTACCATTATTATACTTTACAGATTGCAAAAAAAACGTGAATTTAATTTAACTATTTTCATGTTTAACTTAAGGCACATTTTTTCATGTCCCAATTATCATTCGCCAGAAAAGGTACCTAATAGGTGCGTATAATTATTTCAATAACTGACAATGAGTCTTACACTTTTATCCCTTAAATTGTGAATTTCCGGTCGACTCTCTGTCCTATATTTAGTATTTACAGTTCACACATAAGCCAAACACCTGAGGCCTATAATAAGCACACCTACGGTTGTTGACACAAGCTGTGAAAGCTGTTCTCTTCAAATCATTCGACTCATTACGTTACGACATCACTAATATTGATTAAAGACATTTTTAAAGCCACAAAAGTGTCTGTATCTGTTCATACATTGTATTTAGATACAATCAGCCATTTAACAAATCGATCAAATAAGCCAATTATTTATACTAACACATGAGGTGACGGACTTCATCTTCAGCATCAAGAAGAATGGCAAACACAAAAATGAAACCTCGATAATTTTCCAAACCATCTATCAAAATTGATAATAATGACATCTAATTCGCCTCATCTACATCCACTTGCCTCACTACGCAAATAAAGTAGCCACATTCATGTTATTGGCAATTTCTCTCAAAATTGACCGTAAAGACGATAGAGCGAGCTTAAGATGACAAGTCAATTATTCGTTCAATCCGCAACAACCATCGACCGTGAAGAGACCTCGTTAGAAAAAAAAGACATCCGCAGCTTCTCCAAACGGTACCATGCCATTATTCACACCTCTTGCTTTTATCAACTGTAAGCACAGAGAAAACCAACGCCATGATGTTGTTCTCTCTTCCGAAGAGGAAGAGTGTTCACTGGCGTCACTTAAGATAAATACGCTGGTTGCCAGATTCTGTGTCGGAGCGTTATGTTTAGCCGTCACAAATATGCATATACGTTCCGTGTGTCAGCTTCCAAGGCATTCCAACAATGTTGCTAATTTTTTCCAATAAAATGCAAATAATTGCTATAAATCGAAAGCGCAAAAGTTGAAACGGTGGCTCCATGTAAATCACAACGGAATGATGGAACCGCAGATGATGATGATGATCATAGTCTGAGAGTTGATCCGCAATATGGCGCTGCGCTGACCATCATCTTAATCGACCTGAACTCCCGATTTTATAGTGGATATGCAGATCTGGAAAAGTAGGAAGCAAACAAGATATGGTCACTTGGGCTGCGGCAATCCTTGCTGTGCCACACACATATCGAATTGGACATGTGACTTGCGATTTTGACTGTTTTTAACCAGAAGTCCAACGGGTCCAATAAAAATACTTATAGGTACACAAAAATCGATTGGATGTGGCATCCGGCGGCGGCGGCGGCTATCGAAATGTTCGGCGCACCTCATTAGTTATTCTGACGAGAAGCATCGTCGTTGTGCTGGTTGTCTGTGGTTCCAGTCCCAGTGGAGTGAAGAAAACTTGCTCTCCCTCTGGGTTAGAGATGACAGTTTTGTGGACCAATTCAAATGTCGTGTAGCTATCACCGATTTTTTTTTGCCATCGGAACAAGATAAAATGTCATTGCATGCAAAACACACACAAACATATACACAACGATGAATGAAACTTGTCAACCAATTACGAATATTTTTCTTTGGGGACGTTTTCCAGGGTTCCGTTGGTGCAATCACTTTTATTGGATTTTTTTTTTTAGGTATTCTTATGTGTAATCCAACTTCAGGTGAAATGGCAATCTGCTTGGGGAGACCAGCCAGACGGCTGGATTGACGGAAGTATGGTTTTCACGATGAGAGATGTTGAATTGGAATTGGTTTGGAACTATTCGATGTACTATAAGAATATGTCCCAGACATGCGGAAGTTAAGTATAGAATGGGTTTGTCAATATAACATATTACCAGACTAAATGCAAATATTGTATGAGTCATAAAATAATATATGCAATATAATACAGTAGGTATAGGCATGAGTTTTCCTATCTTTCTTATTCATTGGTCCCTTCCCGTATGGATGGAAAACAGCTTTTATCCAGTAAGTCCATGGAAAAATCGAGTCCGGCCTCTCTCACTGATGATCAATTGGACAGTTGCACTAATGCAGTGCTATTCTTATACGCTTTGTTTATACGTTTTTACTCAAAAACGATATATGGTATATGGTTTTCGAAAACCACTAGAATTAAAGGTATTCTAATAGTGATTGACACTCTTAAAGCATTTAATAGAATTTGACATTAAGAATTTTTAGTTAAAAAGCTGCATTGAACAGTCTCTTTTTCATTGTATTAGAAATTATCTTTTAGGATATTCAATTGAATGGATTGACTGTTATATATTTAGCTCTTTGCCGAGAAACCTTATACCTTGATCAGTTTCTGTTTGTAGACTTGTTTTTTTGCCTTCCATCTTTCTATAGACTTATCGACAAGTTTTGCTTCCAAAAAATAAGGTAAAGATTGGCGTATTGAGAGGGTGGGCTCTTACTTACTTACTTACTTAAGGTGGCACTACAGTCCGGGGTGGACCAGGGCCTCAACCAACAAGATTCTTCGCCGCGGCACGGTTTCTAGATAGCTGCCACCTGTTTTGCACGCCAAGTTGGTTGAGGTCCTCTTCCACTTGCGTGCGCCACCTGCTACGCTGTCCTCCTATACTGCGCCTTCCCACGGGGTTAGATTCAAAGGGCATCCGGCCGGAGCATTGGTGTCCATTCGCTCTATGTGACGAGCCACCTTAGTCTTTGGCTTTTCACTTTTGTGATAAGGTCAGTGTCGCTGTACAGCCCGTACAGTTCGTTGTTAAAGAGGGGGGCTCAGGGGGCCCTGATTTTTCGAGAAAAATTGGATTTTCTATAGAATTTATATGACAGGTACCGTTAATAAGGTGATTTTGAAAAAAATTGAATTATCTCTAAGGCTTATTTACCAGGTATACCGTTAATATGTAAACTTGTTCTGAAAACATGAAAGGACTACAAAAAATTAAAAGGAAACAAAATTATTGAAAAGTCCCGGTAAACTTAATTAAAACTTAAAAGTTCTATTTTTTTGGCAAAAAATACCTACGATTGATTTTGATATAATAAGAGATTTGTAGCACAAGATGACGTCTTTCATTTGATGTTTTTTATTCCTTACATTTTAACATTAAAAATAAGATGCACGACTGAGCCTCACGAACTTGCTCTTGCAAACTTATGGACTTAAAAAAATTTATTTATTAAATTCTGAAAAAGTTCGAAAAATATCAAAAAATGACAATTTCAGACGAAAGACATCACCATTGATAAAAAATAACTCACATAAAATTTTATGGAAATTGATCGTATTTTCTTTCGAGAAAATTGGAATTATCGGTTTATGCCAAAAAAAAAACTTTTTCAAAAATTACTTTTTTCAAAATTTTTTCTTGTAATTTTATTTCAGTTTAGGAGTAATTTTCGAATATTAAATTTCGTAAAAATCGGTTTAGCCGTTCAGGCTATAGTCGGATCAATATAAAACGGTTCTATGGCAGGTACCGTTAATAAGCTGATTCTGAAAAGAAAATTAGATGATAAAATAGATATAAGACTTTATCGAAATTGATCGAATTTTTTTCGAGAAAAATAGAATTATCGGTAACGCTTATATGGTAGGTACCGTTATTTATATGCCAAGGTCAAAAATAAAAAAAAACGTCCGGGGATGTTTATGCCAAGTTTGAAGAAAATCGGCCCAACCATTTAGGCTGCAGGTGTCAATACATCCAAACAGACAGACAGACAGAATGCGGTCGGAGGAACTTTTTTCGTCTTCTCTATTATCGTAATGTCATGTTTGATTGTTATCTCAAACATTTTTTTTAAAATGCTTAACTTGGTGCCGTGAACGAACCCCATACGAACTAAAGCCATAATGGTGTTAGTTCACTTTCAAGTGCGAATTAGTACCAAAATCCAATTATGGCTTAAATTCAATTTTGAAATTGAATTAACACCACATGGTGTAAGTTTGTTTTTAGAAAGTGAGCTTGATTCTCATTTGAATGCGAAAATTAACCCAGCACGCATAATCGAGGTTGGGGATAGATACAAAATCTTGAAAGACAAAAATCTTGAATTGCAAACATTTCGAAGAAAACAAAATGAATTTCGGTTCAAAACTAAATAAATTTTAAATCCAAAAGTAACTTTACATACACCCATACAAGCTCTCACTCCAAATCCTATAGCAGGCTCAGGCAGGGGGGCAGCATGCCCCCCAATACCCACCCCACTGTTTATACGCCATAAACTGAAACTACTTGTTTTAGTTCAATAGTAATTCTGCATTCGAGATTTGTAAAGTGAAATATGTAAGTGTAACAATTAAAAAATTGGTCTTATTTCACTTCGCGTTTCTTGACGGCACCTTATAAAACCTGTCCCTTGGATTTCAAGGAACCTGTGATATGGACATGGTATAAGTTCACAATCGAATGTGAATTACCACCATATGGCGTTAGTTCATTTGAATTTGAATGTGAATTTAAGCCATATTTAGGTTGTGGCTTTAATTCGCATTTGAAAGTGAACTAACACCATTATGGCGTTAATTCGTATGTGGTTCGTTCGCGGCACCCATAACTTGCCTTATAATACCTATACTTGTAGAGCAAGTAAAAAAGATTAAAAAAAAAGATAAAAGAAAATACCTACAATAAATCTTAAAAAACGAATTAGCTTATAAATTTTAATTTTAAATTTAAACTAAACACCTTTTTAAGTTCTCCTATTTTGATGGATAAAAATTGCTTATTTAAATTTTTCAACTCCTAAAAGTATGCAATTTTATTTTCAATTGCTATTCATATCAAAATTCTTGTTCTTGTATATCTACCCAAAATCACAACAAAAAAACGCCAAATAGAGGTTCTGTAAATTTGATAGAATTATGTACGTAACTTTTTTATTTTTCTTACTTTTGAAGGGAAAAACCTTTCGTTGATACTTTGTTAGATAATTAGGTATAGTCTAAGAGCTAGCGACAAAAATACTTACTTCATTTGATGACGCAAATAATTAGTCTTATTATCATCTCCCAGCACTTGTGATAAATAATCCAGTACCACAAATTAATGCAACTGATATACATACTGATACTTTAAGCGCATCAAAAAGTTTACCCAGCAACAACAAATGCGTCATTGGGATCGTAACATTGTTGAAATTTCTTTCCAGATAAGAGGTTCTTCACATCATCGTTGTTATGATAGCCACATTCATACAAATACAATGTACCTAAACAAAAATAATGTTTTTTTTTTTATAAATGACTGCAAAGTGTGCAATATACCAATGTATGTTTGACCAAACCGAGATGGAATTTTCTCGATGTTAATATTGGTCAATATGAGTAGCTCATCGAGTATATTGCACTTCTAAAATAGCGGCTTAAGAATTTAAGAGGCAAACGGGAATCTTAAATATGAATGCTCCGCTAAAGACGGAAATATGCAAATTTTGAATAAATACAATTGTGGTAAAGAAAAATACAATCTCCAAACTGGGTTATCTTAATCAAATGAATGTGACAGTTGCAATTGCAACATACCGTTGATTTGGTATTTGCAATTTCCCAACAGAAATATTTCATTTGCATAGATTTTTTAAGTGAAATTTTGCTGTGAATCTTAAGTTGTTTTCCATATTTAGAATGCCTTAAAAGGATTTAATGCGATATGATTTTCGCATGGTGGAGACAAAGGAAGTAATTAAGATCTATGACAGATTTTGCAGAGCGAATTAATATTAACACTGTGGTCTACAGTGGAAAAATATTAGGAATAATTTTTACTAATTTTTGTTAAAATTATGCTGAATTCGAGATGAGTTTCAGTTTTCATGATAAGAGGTATCGTCCGAGTCCGAAGTTAGTTGACATCATCGCATCAAATGTTAAAAATATTTTTGTATATAAAAGTTATAGCATACACTCAATCAATACGATCATCTTGTGCTCTCGTGGGTTTTTTTTTTTTTTATTTATTCAATAGTGACATGTATTGGTTTCGTTTTAAAAACAAAATTCGAGGCTTTAATCAAACCTGACATTACGGTACCAGAGATGCCCAAAAATGTAGGTTTCTTCATGCATGCCTTCCATCGGTATGTCTGTTCGGATGTGCGTATATGTTCAGTTGTCTGTGCACGGACCTACAGCCTAAACGGTTCGACGGATTTAGTTCAATTTTCGTATATAGCACTTTGTGATGATTCCCTAGAGGAGAAATTAGAATTTTTGTTTTAGCCTGGCTATAACGGGTACCTGCCATATAACGGTTTTAGTTTTTCCAAGTTTTCTTGAAAACGGCTCAAACAATTTTAATAAAACTTGGTATACCTACGTTATATATGCAGTAATCTTAATATAACTGAATTTTAGGTTTTTGGCTAAAAATGCACATAATGGAGAATTGGTGTTAACGGTTCTTACAAATTTGGCCTTTACTAGATAACGGCTGAGCCGATTTCTTTAAATTCGGTACACATTTTAAACTTAACATTCACAGTTTTATTTTTTTGTTAAGAAACTTTTTAATAATAGCTGCCATACAACTTGATCTCACGTTTATGCCATTTTTTTATATTTTTCGAACTTTCTTCAGAATTTAATAAATTTCTCATAGTTTAGTACAAGAGCAAGTTCGTGCGACCCAGTCGTGCATTTTATTTATATGACGTGCAGGGGTGCAGGGGTGCAGTGGTGCAGGAGTGGATAATTTTTGTTTTGAAATTTAAAACCGCTATAAGGTCGCCATTTTGAAGAGTCTTTTTATCTAATAATCTCAGTCTTAAAATAATATCCCAAAATAAATTTGTTAAAACTCAAATTGCTCATCTTTTCATGTTTTGGTCACCTCACAGAAGACGGCAGAGTTCTCACGTCATTTCATCCACCCTGCGCTCACGCGATGGTTGATGTTATCATCACATGTTGCCTTTAGTTATTTGACCATTAATTAAAATGTTTTTGTGTTAATTATTTTATTTTGTTTATTATGTATATTATGTATACGAGATAGCCAATATTAAAAAACGATTTTGGTTAAAAAGAAACTTGAACAAAGATCCATGTGACGTGAGTCTTGAGCCAAGTCGGTGCTTTTTATCATAAAACATAAAACAGACATTTGCACAAAAGGCATTTAGGCTCACAGTCACAACAAGAATGTTCATCACATATAAAAGTGCCTGTATTGAAAAGCATTAGATACTTAATTCTGTTAATTTTTATAACATAACTTTCAACGGTTAAATCGCTGAATAGAAAGGTATATAGTATACTATTTGAATTTTGACATTAATACATAACACAACTTATGCCTACCTAAAGAATTATCTTCTAATGCAAACTGCAGAAATACCACCGACCTTTTGTGATCCTGTAAACTGATCGCAACTTCAAACCAGAACTAATTAGTTTTTATAGCCCGTACTTAGCATACCTAAATTGGGATTTTGTAATGCCTTCTGGCTTTTATATTTTCTTCTTGAATACCTATAGCCATCTATTTTTTTTTTTGAAATTTTATTTAACAACAGCTTTCGACCATCGCATCAGCTACGTAGATACCTTCTTCTGTTTATGGCTATTCATCTCCTATTTAATGTTTAAATTTACAAGATCGATATGTATTACAGGTTCGCTTTATAGTTTCAGTACTAATTGTTCGAACGATACAATTTTTACAGTTAAAATATCAAATGCTGTCGAGCGGATACTTTTTGAACTACTTATTGATATCATTGATGCATCTTCCTACACGAAACATAAAACCATAAAAATATTTATTATGCAGGAAATCATGTGGGTTTTCTACAGCATGGCATTTGATGGATTTCTGGGAAAGTTATTTTATTAGACTCAATACTCTCCTCCCACCTGATGCAGGACTGCTGGGTTACCCCGATGATAATCGGAACAAAATATAAAAGAGACCTAATTATATCATTGGATCAATTGGATGCTATTATATTTTGACTTCAAGTCTGAAATCTACAAAATAAAAACTGGTTTACCCCAGAGGTAGACTTTTGGCTCTTTTTTTTTATTGACGCTCTTCTGTCTAAAATTTGTTATCCTATAATTCCTTAACTGATTGCAGTTTCCTCACGTTTTAAAATTCGTTTCCAGATTTACAACGATGTTATTGTTCTTCGGATGTGAAACTGGAACGGAGGCGTAACTATCTAAGCATAGGTATTAGATCATAAAATTTCAACCTGTGCCGAGATTCAGCTATTTCGGCGAGTGAGGCTAGATGACTCACCTCACTTACTTTCTCATCTCACTTCATTGCCAAAAGCGATTCAGCTATTTTGGCGAGATCAAACAAAGAATATCAAGAACGTTCATAACCTCACTTTTTCTGTGACATATATTTGATTTAAAATAAGTTTCATTATTACGCATATACATACACATATACATTACGTATAACATTAATATGCACTAGTTAAAATTTAATAAATAAATAAAAAATTTACAACAATTAACATTTTGAGGCACGGCACGTTTCTTTAAAGTATCAATAAAGAGAGTCAATTCTTGTTTTTGTATTTTCATTACTAATACATGAATGTATGTGAAACTATTTGTTTAGAAAATTAATCACACCTATTGTGAGTTCCACGGGAGCAAAATTCCACACGAAAAAAATTCTATTTCACTCTGCCCTTATTGTGAGCTTCGTGTGAAAAATTGTTCATGTTCGAAAAAACTCGTTTATTGTAAGTACTTATTTCGTGTGGAATTTCTTGTCATTGACAGCTAATATTTCCATTTATTTTTTGGAGGTGAACGGGAATTGTAAGATTTTATTTTTTTCTAATCAACAAAAGTAAAATAGAGGTTATCTATATAATTCAGGAACAATGCAACAAATAAAAATCAACACAAAATTATGCATATGGTATGTAGGTGGGACAGGTCAAAGAGCTACGTACAACAAAAAGCGGCAGCACACAAAATGAATGAAAAAGGAACAATATACATATGCGTGCAACGTTAAATATTTATCAGTTTTATTTTATTTATCTTAACACGATGAATTATTAAAGAATAATAAAGTTCAAACAATCTCATTTCAAACAATTTTAATCAATTTTAAATTGCGTCGCCATATTGATTTAATTTGCATTTTTTACTAAAAATTAAAAAAGGTGTAGATTTTGATATCTGTTTCCATTACAGAGAAAGGGAAATTTATTGAGAACTCAGTTTCATCTGAACACAACTTTTTTTCGAGCTGTCATTTCTGATTCGAAGTGGAATTTCATTCCCGTGAAACTCGCAAAAACTTTTAAAATTCCGGGCGGACAAAAATATTTCGGGTGAAAGGGTTTCCGGGTGAAACTCACAATAGGTGTGAATTTGATATGTCGCAAAAAAGACTTCGAAATGCTGATGCTACCTATACGACCGATGACAAAATTTCTTGCAATATATTGTTCAGCTCATAGCATGTTAGAGATAGTATTCTATAAGCTGTCATTTTCATATTTACTTTTCTGTTTTCTTTGTAATTGAACTGAAATAGTATGAAATAGTAAGCTATCAAATGCCCATCATACATTTTATAGCATTCTGCTAATCTTTCTTTCTATGAAAAGTGACAGATGGTAATCTATGAAATCTTGCTCGTGGAAACACCGTGTAAGGCAAAGATGCGTCCAAAGATTAAGTACAATGCGCATTATATTGTTATACTCGTAGTCGCAGGTACCTACCTACATATTACCTTTAAAATGTTGCATAGTTTTTGGAGTTCATATTCTGCCTACTAAATTTTACATTTTACTAACAAACATTTGTAGAAGAAAATTTTACTTACATCATTTAACTTGCAGTTGATATATGTAGGTATAGATTTTAGCTATAGGTACCTACAATAAAATTTGATTGGACCTCAATGAAAAATTCGTGTTAAGCCTACCACCACGCAGATAATAAATATACAGATGTATCATGCCCATACGAATATATGTTTTCATCGGGTGCTCATGCGGCAATATTTTCAAGCATGAGCACCCGATGTGAAAAAAAAACTAGGAACATATTTTTGTATATGCATGAGACATCTTTATATTTATTATTCGTGATACCACCTCTTTCACTTCACGAACCTAAGATTCCTGATCTTCTTTTTTTTCCAACGATGTTGTGATCTCGAATGGGATCACAACTTTGCCATTTCACCTTTTTTCCAATGGATCTTCATGTGGGTTACTACGCCAAGTTAACCTCAGAAAACTTCAGCATAAGCCTCCATTGTTTGTGTAGAGTCTTTGCATTCAAGACCTATCGATATTTCAGACCAATCGGACATCACCGCGATTTAAGGAACTAGCTATATTTGAACGATAAAAATTGAAGTATACATATATATTAGGACATGCACATAATATGATAACATGCGCGATTTTAAAATCATTTTTTGAGCCGGATTTGGTCTGATTTTAGATATGTTGTTCAGAAATTAATTCTGATTAGAAATTATTTTAAAAAGCTTCTGTTGCAATTTTGGCCACGTTCATTCACACATTATAGTCTGTAAACATACTAAAGAATAAGTTCAGAGAAAACTCCTCGAGATGCAAGCTCTGGCTTTGGTGGCCTATACATACCGAAAACAATAAATAGATTGAAATTAGTTTCACGCTTATGTTGAGGACCTTGAGTCCCCTCACTCTATTAATACAACGTCTCTGCATCCATAAAATGAACAACAACAATCGCTTTAATGTCAAAAACTATAAAGTCATCATTCATTCAGCGCCATTCATGTCTGGCGAAACAATGCCCTTCGGTATGACCCACAATCACGATTCATGAACAAAAGGATTCCCCATTGGAAAAATGGCAATTGAAGGCTTTATTAGGTATTTCATTCCACAACCCAAAACCGCCTTCTCTGCCACATACAACAATGACTAACCTGTTACCGCTATATGCTACTAAAAAGCATTAATATTAAACTAACTGCAAATTAAGTGTTTCGGTGTTTAATACCGCACCTCTGATGTGGAAAGAAGATGAGCATGTTATGGTCCCGGACAATGATCAATATGATTTCGATGTGTAGGCTCACATGTGGCTGGAGCTTTCTAGGTAAGGTTTGAATTGGTCACGATTTTTCTATTTTTAAGGAATGGGCGCAATTAAAAACAGTCCATTGCTATATGGGCACCTATAAACTCTTGCACTCTATGACGTTTGGATGAATTTTAAAGACTGTATCAATTCAGTTCTTCAGGTTAACAATTTTCACCTCTTTAAGGTAGTGAAACAGGTCAATTAATGTCATGAAATGAGTTACATTGCATGACATGAACTTTTGAAAAAGTGGGCAGTCAAAAATAGGGTGCTGTTAAATTACAATGCACTGCCTTATAGTTTCAAGTGTCAGCCAACAATCAAATTTGGATATCTTTACACATAATTGAGTAATTATATAAAAAAACAAAACAGAACTTTTGGTGTTTTGGTCAAATAATAAAGTTAGTTAAGTTAAACACGAAAACCTAAACAGTTATTAGCCGAATGATTATACGGTTGTTGATAATAATTGGCTTGTCTGAAGAAGTTCGCCAAGATAACATTTTTGTTCAGGTGGGACATTTTGGTTTAGACTTTAGATGAAGTTATTTCGGTCGCATGTTTGACATTTTAATTGAAATGTATACAACCTTCTTGTCCTCATATTGCGTGCTGGGTGACGGAAACGCATTCAAACGGTAATAATTTTTAAACCTTTTATTATAATGTTTTTTTTTTGTTTTGGGTCAAGCTCAAATATTCATTTCAATTCAGTTTGGAGATAGATTTTATAATTAAAAACAAAAAAGAGGAAGTAGTGTCTTTAAGTTATGTGCCCAAACTAGACAAATTAAATCGGTGGATATTACATGCGGAGTAGGACTGTTGAAGTCTTCTTTTGATTTAATAATAGAGTCTCGGGTATGATTTCTGAACATTTTGAATAATTGGCTAAGTAGCGGGCTATCTTAGAAGTTTTCATGGTGGAAATATATTTGTTAGAATAACTGTCTAGGCCCAATTAAGAAATCTCTGGTCTTTATTTTTTGATGATTTTTCTAAAGACGATTTTGATTAATCCTACAATTTTATTTAGGTTGGTATATTACTTGAGTTATAGTATGTATAACAGTACCTATATAATTTTCTTTTAATTTAAAAAAAAATAAAAAAAAAAAAATATTTGTTCTAATTTGGAAAAAACGCTATAACCCCTAAAGTGTTATATGTACTAAAACAAATTGTAGACAAGAAAGAAGCTTATCATATTTTTTATCGAAATTCATTTAACAATTTTTTTGTCCGATAAGTCATTCTCTAGTTTTATTACAGATTTGTCAGTTACATTACAATGTCAAATTCTTCGAATAAGCGAATGCCGATGAGTACCCCTCGCTCTCAGCTAGGGCCCAGTAAAAGATCACGAAGAACATTAGGACGGTGCGAATTCCCTCAAACCAAATTCTGCGGTTAGTAAATCCTTATATTTCTTAACATAGACCCAAAAACTCAGTTGCGTCAAATTGCATAGAACTGAGAGAGATTTGATTTAAAGAAGTCAGTCAATTTTTACTTGCGATTATAGGAACTATTAGGCAAGTTATGAATTCGCTCGTAAAAAAAAAATTTGAAATATCAATCGACATAACGATGAAAAAAGTGGGTCCGGAGATTTCGTTTCTCAGTCTTGTTGCATCAGCAACTAAAGTTTAAACGGCCGAACCGATTTGCATCAAATTTGGTATGTAGTCAGTGATTGTAGACCATTCCATTGAGGAGAAATTGAATTTTTTTTTAGCGGTACTTGATATATAACCCTTATAAAGAAGCTTGATTTTCTCAAAAACGGCTTTACCAAATAAAAAAAATTTAGATATAGTTGTATTTCTTAAGTTGAAACAAAAATGTTCGCAAGCCTATTAATACTACCTATTATAGAGCCGTTATTTTTTTCTTCACCTATCTCGTGAACATATTAATCGATTTTAACCAATTTTTTTCAGCATTTATTTTTCTTTTATATTTAATAAATAAACTCTAAAATTTACTTTAGTTAAATTTAACTTTATTTTTGTGGCAACTTGCCACTTGCGTGGATTTTCGTCGCATTTTTACTTGCTCAATAGGGCAAGTATTGGTTTCGTGTAAAAAAAATTCGAGGTTTTAATCAAACCTGACATTACGATGACAGAGAAGACCAAAAAAGTAGGTTTCGTCACCTTCCGTAGTCGGTCTGTCTGTGCGGATGTGCTGTCGTGCGTAAGTGCGGTTGTAAAGTTTCACTTAAATTGGTTTGTTTTCTTTTTTCCCAACTGTTTCACTGAAATCACAGTTTTCTTCAGAAATCGGGTATAATAATCAACACTTCTTAGGTATTTCAACAGCAAATTTTGAAACACACCATGTGAAAATACATACATACATAAGATTGTGATTCCTGACTTCTTGTTTTGTTGTTTATAGTCCAGTCATTTGGGGCCAAAAAAGGGGTAGAGGTGGAAAGTTTTGGAGGAGTTTTAAATAAAAGCTATTTTTACAGATTTTGGGGTTCTCTTTCCAAATGTTCACTTTGCCACCTCGTATCTCCGCCGCTTGAGCAGCAATGTTGAAGAAATGGCGGCCAAAAACAGTTTTTTTGGCAATATCTCCTCTCCTATTTATTTCAGGTCAAAAAAGTCAAGGTACACATTAAAGCTTATGAAATTTACTACATTTTATGTCTTAAATATTTTTTTTGTACGATCAATAGTTTAGGTGTGCGAGAGCCGCAAAGTTTACTCCAATACTAACATTAGCAAAAAGAACTAATTTTCAAACGAGTTGGGTGCGAAATCCCCAATTACAAGATCCCGAATTACGAAATCCAGAACTACAAAATCCCGAATTACAAAATCCCGAATTAAAAAATCCCGAATTACTTAGTGGTGATGAGCGTCTCGAGCATTTAAACGACTTAAAGGCCCCATACACGATCGGATATGTTGGGCGAGCATGTTCAAAGATGGAGTTAGCGAAAGATGGATTTAGCGACTAGCTCCGCCAGCATTTTGGAACGTATCCGGGTGCTGCAAACAAAGTTGGCGGTTGGCGTGCTTTGCTCATGGCTTAGCTCGGCGATACCCTCCAACACGAGCCAAGTAGGCGAGCATCCCAAAATCTATAAGAATTGCTTTTATTTAAGACTCCTCCAAAACTTTCCATCTCAAACTACCAAATGACTGGACTATTAGTTTTTTTTCACTTCTTTTCCTGAAAAAAAAAGACTTTTCATAATTTTCCATAGTTTTTCTTTATTATTATTCTTTAATAAATTGTATCTTTAATTTATATTACAAATACAAATGTGAACATTATATAAGTATTTAAAAATTATATACGCAACTATCAATATTTTTTTTTTAATACCTATTTAATTAAAATTTGTTCATACAAACTTTCAGATTTATGTTGGTCTTTTATATAAATCTGTTTGTCGAGGTAAATATTTGGACAAAATTGTATTTTAATTTTTTTTTTTAACTTTCAATGTTAATTCACGAATTTTATAAAGAATCAAACATTTAATAATAATTGCTTTTATTTCTTTTTTTTTAATATATAAATTCGTTACAAATTCAAATTCTTATATAACTTAATTATTATTGAAATAAAGAAAAAAAAATATATACCCAAAACAGCTTAAAAATGCTATTTAATATTATTTTTTGTTTTTACTAATAATAATAAAAAAAAATTCAAAAGTGTATATAGGATAAGAGAAAGTCTTAAAATCAATGAAGATAATAAAGATTTTGTTTTATAACTATTTATTTTTATTTGCATTTTATATGTAAAAAAAAAACATGACGGAGAATAAAATTATCACTAGTTTAGATTTTTATAGAAAAAAAACCTAAAATAAATTTTTTAAAATTAACAAACGACCGTTTTAGAAAAATAAGAATCAAAAATTTTACCTCCCGAGTCCGTATTATGATTAACAGAGAATCTTTACGGTTATGTGAATGCGTAGTAGTTTGATTGTGATGTGACATAGTATTTTTGGCTACGCGTCATTCCATATAATGCAACGTCGACTTTTTCCAACCGAGGCCAGTTCGGAGCCAGTTGGTGACCATGCAACTGCAATTACGGCACAGCTGTGAAGTAAAGAATAACCCAGACCTCTGGTTAGGACAATAGCAGTTCATAAGAGGGAGGAAGGGAAGCAGTGCGAAAAAAAGAAAATAATAATAAAAGAAAATAATAAAATAAAAAGCAAATAATAAAGGGAGTTCTATACAAAGAAATTAAAACAAAAAAGATAAATTAAATTAAAATGTAGACATTTTTTTTTTATTTAATGTAAATTTTTTGTGCCGCAAAAGAAATCTTGTAGAGCAAGAGGATTTCATTCCCCTCAATTTTTGGCGGACAATTTTTTTTACCTAAATGGAAAAAAAACAACGGCAACACAAATAGTACTATTTTCTATAAATTCGGTAAGTCTGATACTTGTTTCTGCTTTTCCTGTGAATTATTGATGGCGATCTTGATAGGTGAATCAAGGGATTGTTCCAAGCTATATTTTCAGAGGATACCATAAGGATAAGGAACAGTTTTGGATGCTCTCGATTTTGAAAATGTTAATACGTATGCTATTATTAGGGGTCGAACGTACGTATTGTATTTAGATAGGACAAAAAATAGTTGTAGGAACAGGTCAGGTAAGAATCGGCGAATTTTCGGATTATCATAACACGAAGCCAAAGAGTAAGCTTTATGATTATTTTTGTCAATATAGGAGAGGAAGTTGAGCTGCTTGGGCCTATAACACAACGTGACAAGTACTTGTAGGACAAGTAATCCTAAAACTTATACAAAATCCTGTAACACCAAATGAAAAGTTGTGAACATACAGAATACATTTTTGTACTTTCTTGACAAGTATAGTTGGACAGGTGAATTTAGATTTTTCATGAAACGATTCAACGGTAGAAATTGGTTGATTATGATGAAGAAGGTAAAGGTGGGGATGAGACTTGATGCGTTTAGGACGAAAATTATCAAATGGCATTTAGAAAGATTTCATTCAAGATATAGTTGTGTGAATGAAATGTTCTTACACAATATTGCTATATCAAACGCCTGAAATGAGAGATTATAATGCTTAACGACCATTTCAATACCGTCAACAGCATAAAAAGGAAAGGACTAAAGTGACTGCCTTAAGAGACCTAAGAAGTGGCTAAGATAGGGCTAGAAAAGTTTATCTACAGCTAACATGGTATAATATAGGATTTTCAAACGAATTAAAGGAATAGTTTATAAAAGTAAAAGAGACAATTGGATGAGCATATTTTTGTGACAAAATAAATAGGGAAAGCATCGAGTCAGTAGTGCCGAGATTCAGCCAATTCAAATTTCCAGGGAGTGAGTAAGATGAGTCGCATTTGCATTTCATTGAAAAGCGAATCAGCTAACAAATGCGAGTGTTCCAGTGAGTGAAATGGAACGTCAGATTACTCGCCTGACATTTCGGCCGTGAGTTGGTGTACATGTGAATTTATCATTTCACATACATACATTCATGTTTAAGTAATGAAAATACAAAAACCAGAATTGACTCTCTTTATTGAAACTGTAAAGAAACGTGCCGTGGCGCAAAATGTTGTTGTTATTGTTGTAATTTTTTTATTTATTTATAAAATTTTAACTAGTGCATATTAATATACGTAATTTAATATGTATATCCGTAATAATGAAACTTATTTTAAATCAAATATATGTCACATAAAAAGTGAGGTTATGAACGTTCTTGATATTCTTTGTTTGATGGCGTGTTTGTAGTTCGAAACTATATTCGAAGTTTCTCATCTCGCCAAAATAGCTGAATCGCTTTTGGCAATCAAGTGAGATAAGAAAGTGAGTCATCTTGCCTCACTCGCCGAAAAAGCTGAATCTCAGCACTGGACACAAGTTTATTTTTTTATTTATTCAATCTACGATAGTTAAATCTACAGATCTTGCTTAATTCTAATTTTACATAAATTTAAAATTTTTATAATTATACAGAGTAACATTTTATAAAGGGTTGTTGATATCTTGAGACATGTACATATATAAGATCATTATAATACAAATTGAAAAATCTACAACAATGAGAAATAGGCTAATCACGCTGTCCATAGTTTGTATAATGAGGAATTTCAAAAATGAATTGTCTCATTCTCAGAGGTCTACTGGTTGCATAAATATTAATTAATGAGAGTAACAAACTACAATAATATCATTAGTAAAAATGTCACGAACAAACAAGACACTGTACATTATACGTCTTGATTCAAGAGTTTGCATTCCTAACAAGAGTCTTCTACTATTTTAATTTAGATTAACATTATCTCCTGCTGAGGAATGTCTCAAAGCAAATCTCAAATTTTTTTTTTACACGAATATAAGTGAAAACGGAGAACTTTGACAGACTAAGATGAAGGTTATTTTCCTTCGAAGTTGGAAATATCTTCTTGAAATGCAATGCAATCGCGAAATAGAAATTGAGTGCTAGATAAGTACGGAAGTCGTGTATACTTTATATACAAAAAAAATCACCACAATAAAAACAAATCAAATTTACAAAAATTTAAACGCAGTTGGCACACGGCCTAAAATTATCATTCGTCATTGTAAAAAAAAAACATTTTATTTTAGCCGTTCGGATTCAAAAGAAAATGCTCTTTCCATTTCTTGAGTACTAACAACATAGGTATACTTAAAAGAAATATGTGTTCCTTGGCTTACGTGCCACTTATTTTTATTTCTTTATTTTATGTAAATTTTCTTCTTTTCGTGGACCTGAAATTATCCAAGATATCAGCATTTACATCATAATATGAACTTAATTTTAAATTTTTTATACAATCAAGCAAAGTTTTTATACGAGTTCACTAAAATGTCAAGTAAAAATGTCACCAAAATAAAAATAATAATTGTGATAAAAAACAAAAAAAAAAAATTATCCAAAATGATAAAAAATATAAAACCAAACCGAATCCAATTATTTAATTTAAATAAGAACTTACGAATTATGTCCTTTGAGTGTATATGATTCTTTTGAAGTTACATTCCATACAAATATCGTCCCATCTGACGATCCGCATGCAACTTTCGTTGCATTACAATTAAAAGCCGCCCTGGACCAATCACAGCTAAGCTTAAATGAATCGTGGCTAAAAATGAAACATTTTCATCATCATACAAGAGAGGTAAGAAAAAGATTATTTTTTATTTTATTTGCAAATTCAAACTTACGAAAAGCATCCAATTACTTGATTCTTACGTAGATCTATCAGTTTAATTGTGTCATCACGAACTGAGCAAATGAGGTAAAGGCAGTCTGCAACAAAGTCAAAAATTAATTTAAGTGAGAATATTGCATATAAGAACAACAACAATACCCTTTGACAAGTCTAAAGATGTAATTTTAGCAGGCATAGCTAAATCGACACACTGCTTTTCTGTTCTAATGTCCCAGAAACGGATCTTCTTGTCCCAATGACCACTTATAATGGTCGACCCCAGACTGTCACTGGTCACTAGATCATTACATGAGGAGCCGGCAAATTTTGTCTCAATGCAGGCTATACTCCGCAGATCCCATATCTTCAAGGTTCTGTCATGACTTCCGGTCACCACTTTGTGTGGTTCTTGTACGTATTTGGCTGCCATTACTTTACCACTGTGTCCAGTGAGAGTGTGCTGTATTTAAAAATAGAAGAGAGGTATAAGTCATTGGAAGTATGTTGAAAAATAAAACGTTACTTTTAATTTGGAAGTTACAAATTTTTCGATTGTAATCGGTGATAAAAAGGTCTGCTCTTTTAAAATGTTTTGAACCTTCATTTAGGGAAAGGTTCAATTAAATGATAAGATTGATTAAAAATGATAAGAGAAATGTATACGCGTTTGTTTCAATGAAAACATCACTTAAGAGTCACAAATCAATTTAACTACTTGAGAGTTGATCTATAAATTCAATTCACACTAAATTATAGGAACTTAACAGGGGCACGTTCAAACCTGTGATTTTAATTGCCATTAATCTTAATCTGAATGAAAAGGGCAATAAGATAATTTGTAAGTCAGTTACAAGATTAACGCAATACAAAGAGACCGAGATCATTTAGTTGTTGTTTAAATTTAATGTTTAACTTTATGATGTTTTAGATTTAAGTTAATCGACATTAATGGAAGATTATTTTTCTGTTAGAGAAATCGCAAATTAATCAAGGAAACAAAATTTTTTTTTTAAACGAAGCAATGATGTAGGAGCAATATGAAAAAAGCTGGGAAAAAAGGAGAACTGATGATATATGATATATAAACATTTAATTATAAATCAGTAATCATAAATAAAAAGTTTTTGATATAATTAATGAATTATTATTTAAAGTTCTTGTTGCAAGAATCTATTATTTAGAATAGAATTTAAGTCGAATCGAAAAAAAGTCGATCATCGGTAGATATTGCGTAGAAATAGTCAATTGCCATAAATATTTTTCAATTCCATATTTTTATACCTACATTCCTGGTCGACATTTTAAAAAAAAATAGAAAAAAACAAAGGAAACAATTGGTAAAAACGAAAATAAGCATGTATATGTATGTACGTTAATATATATGATTTAGGGCCTTATTGCGAGAGCCTATTAAAAATAGAGTTTGAGTCGAATAGAAATTGATTATTTATGATAGATTATTGGTATTGGGAGAGTCTCTTCATTTGGATATTTTACTATTCAATAGAAATTCAAATTCTACCGTAAATTCCTGTTCGACTTTTAAAAAAATAGACAAAGCAAGTCAGTAGAAGTTTCAAATAAAAATTAAGGAATTTTGACATTTGAATCAAAAGCTCAGTTGAAGAGGTTTTTCTATTCTATTGTACTTCGCGATACCATCTTAAAGCTTAATAGAATCGAAAAAAAGTCTAGTAGACTTTTTGCGAATAGACTCGTGCAATAAGGCCCTAAGATTTTGTCCGACTTGTACGGAAATCTTGAAAATAATTTACTAAAATGAGACAAATAAGAAGTTGGTGCGTGCTTCATTGAAAAATATTTGATTGGTGCAGAAAGTATAAGTGTATACATGAAGGAATCAAATAAAAATTTAAGGAATTTTTAATTGAACTCAATTCAATAGAATTACCATAATGTATGAATGAATGTTCCAGCATACAAATAGGTACATACCTACATATTTTCTGACATTATATGTGCTGTTTTAACTCATTACTAGAAATTCCTGAAGAATCAAAAGAATAGTGCCATTTTCGAAAACGTCATCTGCGTGCAAACTGCATTTGCAAAATGTTCTTTAACGCGACCTGCAAAAATAAACTGTTCCAAAACTCAGACATAAATATTGCTGCATTAACATTGTGTTCGAATATGCAGTTTGCTTTCGTCAAAATGTTCTTTAACATTAATTTAAAAATGCAGTTGCACGCAGATGACGTTTTCGAAAATGGCACTATTCATTTGATTCATACACAATTTAATAAAACCAATAAAATTTTGTTTTATTAAATGAAAATATAGTCAGTAATTTTCGTTGAAAATTTCAAACAGAAGTTATGATAATTTGACATTCGAATGAAAAGCTCGGCTGAGGAACTTAGTCGTTTCTACCAGAGAGTCCATTATAATTCATTCATTCTATTTCGCAATAACAACATTAAAACTGAATTGTATCGAAAAAAGTCGAATAGAGCGAATAGCTAAGTAGACTCGCGCGAAAACCTATTAATACGTTCATAAGCATCACTGTAATTACCGAAAAATTTCTAACCGAAACCCAAGCAAGAGTCTTGCTCCTTAGTCATTGTCACTAAGATCAGTTATTTTTTGTTTTACGATGACGATGGAGTCATCATGAGATTACCCTACGCCTACAAGAACTAAATGAGAACCTTTAGTGCGAAGTGGGCATTATTCAAAAGTGCTAGGGTGCTCCCAAAAATAAGAAAAAAAAAATTGTATTGTATATGTTGGGAAAGGCCGTACTTGGCAGTATATACGTAACGCAATTCCTTAAATTGGCATACCATCATAGATTCACCACTAAAACAAAAAAATATGGTTGATCAAATATTATGATTTTTACCTTTCTTACTGTCAAACGCGCTTAAGCGAAATAACAAAAAAAAAACATATTTTAAATTTCAGTTCGGGGTTTTCACTTATAAGCGGACCTCGTATAACTGCAACAAATTGTCACTTAAGCGAACCTTAACAAAAATTTCAGTTAAGCGGAACTTAGTCGCCTTTAAACAGCCTAAGAAGAACTGAACACAGATCCAATAAACAAAAAATAAATTATTCCAAAAATAAATTTAAGATAACGATCAAACATGACATTACGATGATAGAGACGACGAAAAAAGTGGGTCCGGAAATTCTGTCTGTCTGTCTCTCTTTCTGTATGTCAGTCTGTATGTATCAGCACCTACATCCTAAACGACTGTACCGATTTACTTCAAATTTAATATGTAGGGTTTGTAGACTATTCCTTAGAGGAAATTTTTTTTTTTTTAGCTCAAAAAATAACAGTACCTGTCATATAACGGTTTTGGAAAAGCTTTATTTACTCCAAAACGGCTCTAACGATTTTCTTCAAAAAAATTACAAAACAAAATTCAAGCTTATTAACGGTACCTCTCATAGCACCGTTATTTTCTTGAGTTATCTCGTGAACGGAAATTTTTTTTAGAAAGACCTAGATGATTTATAAAACTTCGATACCAAATTTTTACAAAATTGCTTAGTTTTAGTTTTAATTAATTATTTAATTTATTTTTTTTTTAAATTCAATATTTACTAAAAAAAAAATCATTTGTGTAAAATGCAAACTATTTAGAACTTTAAATTGGCGTTTTTTAAACTCGTAAAAAAGTTTTTTATAAAAACTGTTAAGTAAACATCGATTTATTTAAAAAACCCTCTAACGATTTTGGAATTATTTTTTTGGTAAACTTGCATTCAGCCAACAAAATTTTCTGCATACTTTGATTTTCGTTTGAATCTTCATAAAAAGTAGTTTTAGCACTTTAAAAAAATATTCATATGATTTTATTCGTATTTTTGTTCAGATATCCGAGTTTTTCGCATAACCGAATTTCAGTTAAGCGGAATAATTTGTATGAAATTTTAAAAGAAATAGATACAAAAGTTCAGATAAGCGAGTTTTTCAATTTAATGCGCAGCAGATATGCGGGTTTTACCTACCTGGATTTATACATTGAAACCCTGCGAAAAATCATGCTACTTACACCGAGGAAGAAATGCCACTAAAATTGTGTTTTCAGCTTACTACAGCCTAAACCTTAGTGGTTCTTAGACATCACAATTCAAGTTATGTATATTATGTCTATGTGGCCTTGTATATCGCCCGATCTCAATTCTTTTGAATTAATGAGCTGGAATGAGGGTGGCTATGGTGCAGTTGATGAAAATTAGTTTGCTAACCTCATTTTTGTGGATTCGTCCCCTAAATTCCCAAGTCCCCAAAAAGGAATTTTGGAATAAAAAAAAACAAAAACCAACAACTTGGCCATAACTATAGTCAGTCATGAAAATCCATTCCACCGGAGGGATGTCAGTGAGTTTTTGACTCTAAGGCCCAGTTTTTTAGTGCGAGATTATTCCAGGGTAAGATTAAGCCGAGTTAACTAATGTGATGGAAACAGGGTTTTCAGTTAATTTTGAGATCCGGAGTTTACTTAAAATTAATCTAGCTTAATTGGTGAGTTAACTCTAAGTGAATTCGTGACTTCAAAACGTGTTTCTATCAGCGTTAACTCGATATTAATCTAACCCTGGAATTAATTAAAATATAACTGATATTAATGCAATACAATTGACATTTTGTAGTTTGAAAGATATGTATAAATGTAACCATGATATTTTCGAGAATTAGTGCGAACTGTCATCGCAAAGCGATAAATAAATTAATGTCACTTTTTGGTTTAAAGTATAGGTAAGATATGTTTACTTTTTGGTAAAGTTTTAAGGCAAAACACTGTTTTTCAGATATTTTAATGCAATTCAAAATGATTTTACTGACTCTCGAGTTTTTCCATTTTAGTTTAATATGTTTTTATCTCTTTGAATAAACTAGTTTCATGAATTTTTTTTTCATTTGATTCTAATTTGATTCAAATTCTTAAACGCGGCTGCCGATGCAGCTGCGGTTTGTTTTTTCTAGGAATTTCTTACTTCACTTTTTCAAAAAAAAAAAAAAACAAAGCTTTTATTCACGAAACTGCCAGTGTTCAAGAGAAAGATCCTGCAAATCTGCATCGGCATAAACAATGACCAAAACGAATGAGCAACAAAAGAGACTATACCTACGAATGTTCTAACATCATTCAACTTGACAGATATCTCCTCCATGCTCAAAAAAGGTTCATGATAAATTCGACCAACTTCCAAACTGACTGATCAGAAGATTATAATTTATATAAGATATCCAATCACATATTTGCGACATCTAGAAGCAGCTTGAAGAAGATCCTATCAAACTTATCGATAACGAGGACATGTGAGACATATCTTCTCTTTCTCCAACTCGATAATAGAAGCATTATAACAACAGGCTTTTTATGGGTCAACACAATTTTAAAACTAATATGTTTTCAGTTTTTTTTTTTCTAAATATTGAAACAAAAAAATCATAATAATGTCCTCAACGTTTTTTATCGTCAAAAGCTAAAAAAATTTTGCTTACATACTTGCTCCAAATTGTGAACTGATATATAACTTTGTTCGCACTTGTATAACGTCTTAATACAAGAATACAATATCTACGAAAGAACTTCTATTCTCAGAAAATATAAAGCTAAACGATGATTGAATTTCAAACACAACAGACCGCAACTAATAAAACTTAATGACTTTTGAAACGCCTTGTAGGTATTCCCTAAGTCGGCGATTCCCCATTGCACTGATTTCGGCTTTTTCACTTTGAGATGCGTTTAATCATTCATTTAGTGTCACCGTAGGTAAGTCCAACTTTAGCACACAAAATAGACCAAGAAACCAGTTCATTGGTTATGTAGACAGTGTCGCCCATTCAACGTACAACAATTGCTGCTCTGTTAGGTTCAAATTAGAATAAACTGTTGAAGATCCATGACCTGTCGAGTTGGGGATTCACTTTATTATCAAACCTACTCCTCCATGTCAAAAACTAATGCAAACAAATACCAAAAGCAAACAAGACCCGTTTTTTGTGGCGTGCAACTATTTAACAAAGTCGGCTCTTAAATTTTGAGTGCATTTCGAGATTTGCATACAAAAATATGCCCATCTTCGGACCCTCGCTCGCCCAGCATTGATATTCTTTATAGGAAGTTATGTAGGCTCTCCGGTTGGTCTCACAGAAGATAGCGGTGACTGCTTTGTGCACATTTGATCTCACATGTCCGACTTTGAGAGTCCAGTGGGAAATTAAAATAAAATGATAATCATAATATTAAAAATTTGATAAGAGATTATAATAAATGTTTAACGGGACAATAAGCACAATGGAAATAGTTTTAATTTTTCTTTTTTTTTTTAAGTTGAATGTCATCGTATTTTGGTTTGTTTCCTTTTGTTTAAGTTGTCAGCATCTTAAGTTATAGATCTTAGATACACCGTGAGAAAGTTGTTTCAATGAAATCTTAATATGACAATTGTTGCGTGTTTTGTTTTGGGTGCAATTAGCCGTGTAACTTAATGTGAAATGGAGACATTAGAAAAACAGTTATTTAGCATAAAATACAAATAAACTTAATGTCTACATCTTTTAGGGCGAACAGTCAAATAGAGAAATCAGAAAATTAACAAGAGATGGTTATTTGAGAGGTATGGTTTCATAATTTGAATGTTTGTAGAAAAATGAAGATAGAATTAATTGGGGGGTAAGAATAATTTCATGTTATTTATTTCATTAGTCCTAAGAATTAAACACGCAACATATTAGTCAAGAGAGGAAACCATCCTTGAAATAAAATTCCTCTTGTAAGTTAAAATTACAAAATTAAAAATTGAATATTAATTGCATAATTGTTATGATACAAATTCAATAAATGTACTATGTATTGAAAATATTAAATAATAAATAAAAAATTATTTCAACTTAGTTGAAGACTTAGCACTGAACTGAAACAAGTGGAAATTTGCGTATTGATAGATATTTAAAGTTAGTTAAAATGCAAGCGAATGGGGTTAGTTGGAACATGCTACTGCATTATTAACTCGGCGCACTTTCCGCATAGAGCATTCATCATAATGTGTCTATCGCCGGTGGCAGTTGCATGAAGACTTTTATTTTTAAGATTAAATGTTTCTATCGTTTTTTCGAAAAAAAAAAATCCTTTGCTATACTATACCAAATGCTTTAATACTCTGCTCAACATTTGGACCAAGCTGGACCACATAACCTTATATTATTTGAAACCAAATCATTTTTTCGGCAGTGTACCTTTACATATTTTAAAATATTTCTAATTTCATTAAGAAGTTCAAACAACACGAATCATTTATGAAACTTTAAAAAAAAAGTGGTTCAACTAGCCCCACCCACATAATAATACTAAGGTGCACAATAATTTTAAGGTACTGCTTATGTTGTTCACGAAAAAAGTGATTTTGTTTGTTTGTTTTATTTATTCTGGTTTTTAGTTGCAATTGTAGGTAAGTAACCTACATATATGTATGTATATAAATAAAATTAAGTCAAGTTATGGCCTTGCAAAAAAAAAAGTTTTGGGTTAAGAATCAATTATGACATTACGGTGATAGAGAAAAGCATATACCTGTAAGTCCGACAAATTCTGTCGGTCTATCTGTCTGAATGGATGGACACCAACAGTCTTAACGGTTTTTAATTTATATTCTACGTAATTAAACATGGTACTTACTGTTGACTGTTGAAAAATACGATTTTATATGAGTGCGGTTTGTCGCTAACGCTGAATTCTTTCATGTTAAATTTTTAAAATTGATATACTTAACCGTACTTTTATGGTACCGATTATCTTTTAAGCCGCTACTCCGATTTCGATGAATTTTTATATTCCTAAAGTTGTGTTAAGCTTAATTAAAACAGCAATAAACAGTTTTGGAAAATAATATTTTCTGAAAAGTTTATTTTTTTATTTAAATCCAAAAATTTCTTCTTTTGTTTTCATTTTTAATAAAAATATTTTATCAGACAGTTTTTGAAAAATTATTATTTAAACTAATATTTTGAACAAAAAAAAAATTATTTTTTTTTTTTAAATATTGTGTAATTAAATACAATTTTTGTTTTTCAATTTCAATGCTCTTGTTAATTTTTAGTCAAAAACAAAAAAACTGGATGCCTAAATGTCTTGTAATTTTTGAAAAAAAAAAACGAAAATTAACGAGAACTAACAACACCTTTTGAGAAATTTAAATATTTTTGTTGGAAAATTAATTTTTCAAAAACTGTTTGATAAAAAATCTTTATAAAAAAAGAAAACAAAAGAAGAGATTTCTGGCTTTAAAAACAAGTATAACATGTCATTGTAGACATTCCGGTCTTTTCGAAATCATGTTTTTCTTTTTTCAGTCTTTTTTTTTTGAATATTGCCCTTTCCGGTTAAGCTGAGGAAAACAAATGATTTTTTTCTCATCTTGACCCAATCTACTATCTTTACTTTTTTTTACAAATTATGTTTGTAATAAAATATACATAAATACTGTACAGTGCAAGCCTACTTTTACTGTAGGGGTCAAAATACCCCAAAAATAGATCAGCTGTATCTCCGTCAATATTAGGCCTACAAATCTGGTTCAGCAACCAAATTTTAGGAAATTCAGTGGTCTTTAACTTTGTTATGCAATGTAGTACACAAAATGTGCTTAGTTTAAGAAAAAGAACTGAAAAAGTCGGAAAATTAGGGGTTTTTTGCCCCTCCCCAAGTAAACACAATGTCCTCGATGTCAAGAAATTAAGGGGTCTTTCTAGCATACCCCCAAACAATCTGTGTAAGTTTCATTAAGTTTGAATTTTTTTCCAGGTAAAAAAGTACATATCGACTGGACTATTATTGGGTTTTTAAATATTAAAATGGTATTTTTCTTTAGCACACCAATATTGTTGTACAAAAACAATGTATCAAATGAAATCATAAATTAACATATAAACGTTATTGGTCGTGGAAGTCGAAATGACTTATCTACATTTACTTGACAAGCTTATTGAAGGTACTATGAAATTTTTCGTTTGATGATTTCAGATGTGAAGTTTTTCTCTTTCATTTAGCTTCTCACATATGTAAGTTGTTATTCACGATTCTACTCTAATTTTTGATTACCTTATTAATTATAAACTCGAAAAGTGTAAAGATTTCTTAAATGCTTAAATTCTATGTATGAAGAAAAAAAAATGTCGGGTCTTAAAATCTAAAAAATTATTTTCATTTAGAACCAAACAAAATCGCAAAATGCTTATTTCCATCCCAACCCAACACTCAAATGTTTTCGTGCAGCAAAAGAACTTAATACAAAAAAAATTTTAAATTTATGTTTTATGTTCATACCAACTGACACCAAGTGAGATTTTGATTCATTTATTCTTGGAACATGTTAAGCTTGTCAGTATTTTGCTTTAATATCACATCATTTATTCAATTGCCGTACAGTGAACCGCCAACGTTTAAGAAAAAAAAAACAATCAAACTGAATTCCATGCGCGTGGACAAACTGCAAAGTAAATGTCAGAAAAAAGATTTAGTTGACAAAATTTAGTCAACATTATTTCAGATAAACTAAATGAAATGGTGGCACAAAATCCGCTTTTTGACACACTTTTTTTAGAGCATTTTTTATAATATCAATTAAGTGTCATGTCGTGTCGTGTGTTTGCATGGTAATTTGTCATTGATTTGATGTGTTCTGCGTTAAAAAAAAATAAATTTTATTTTACATGACATGCAGAAATAAAGTGAGTGTGTTAAATGACCAGCAAGTTAGGCTGAATGGTGAATGAAAATATACCAAAAGAATTTGATAAAAAATGAGATTTCGAGTTTGTATTTAAATATAACGACATCTTAATAAAATTGAAAAAAAAAAATCGAGTTTCATCCAAGAGCGAAACGCATAATTGTGGAGTGCGGTAGACAAAACCTCTTTTAAATTGAATTTCATCTATAATACTCCTCGTATTAAGAAAATTAATTTGACTTTTTTTTAGCCTTTTTATTATTTTTAACTTTTTTAACTAGGTATACGTAAGTATATATAAAATTCAAAAATGTTGGTATATGGAAAGGGTGCCATGACATTTGGCCAAGCGTCATATGGCCATATTTACAAATTTAGCCATTTTACACTTTCACAATGCGTCATATGGCTAATTTTGTATACATATGGCCATTTGTCGCTTTCGAAAGTGTCATTTGGCTATTTTGGCACTATTTCACTTTCAAATGCATTTAGTTTCTTATCATAAGAAGAATTGGTTAATACCTATCTAAATTTTCCAGGGGAAAAAAAAGGAAAAAATTGGGAAGCGGATGTAGTAATGGGAACGGTAAGAAACGAAAAGCGTATAGCTAAAAAAAGTTTTGATGCATAGAAGATCAATTTGGGGTGTGAAAAATAAAAATTCGCGCGAATTTATGGAGTACGGTGAGAAATGATAGCGTAGCTGAATTTTTTTTTGATGAATTGAGGATCGATTTGGGTAGTGAAAATTAAAAATTCAGGCGAATTTTTTTAGGTAAAGGTTTTAGGTGAAAGGCTGGGTACGTTAAGAAACGAAAAGCGTAGCTGAACAAAAATTTGACGAATGAAGGATCAATTTGGGATGTGAAAGTTCAAAATTCGCGTGAATTTTTAATTTTCACACCCCAAATTGATTGTCCATTTGTCAACATTTTTTATATGCTTGGCCCACTATAGGATTTGGGGTGGGTCCAAGTTTGGGTATGAAATATGAGCATTTTGTATGAAAAGTGTAACGTCACCCAAAAGAGTGAAATAGTTTCCCACCAAAAAGTTAAGTTATTTTCCACTCAAAGTGGGAATTAACTTCACCAAAAAAAAAGTAAAATTAGTTCCCACTAGTGGTGAAGTTAGTTCCCATGTGAAGTTAGTTCCCGTGAAGTTATTTCCCTGCACCTTTAGACTGTAGCTCGGTGAGCATACATCCACACATCCGTACATAGATATTGACGGACGGCATGACAAAACCTAATTTTGTGGGTTTCTCTATAGGTAATGGTAATGTCAGGTTTGATTTCCGAGCCGCTGCACTGCCACTCCACCGTTGTTCCAGAACGCTCTTATTACAACTACTCATTCAAAATATTTAAATAAAATAAAAAATGAATAAATACCATACTGGCTTCAATTGTCATAAAAATAAAATGGGTGTTCAAGATATTTCTTAAGCTGATACTTAATCAGTGTTTGCATGAGCTGATAAGACCATTGAGAAGTGCCGGCAAGATTGTTCTTCATTCGAGAGATTATTGGTCTAAGAAAATTTTTTTTGTTCTCAAATACCTACTAGAGGAGTGTGTAGTGGCGTCGAGTTAGTAGAGCAAGATTGTGCTACGCTCACTATAAGAACAAATCTTATAGTGAGCCCAAGCATAAGTGTGGTCACAGGGGGGCAGCATGCCCTTCATACCTACCTAACTGTTTGCCTTTTGACTCTCTTAAAGTGTATAGCTAAAAGTCACAAAAAGATAGACACTTTGGCAAAGCAAAAAATGGAACTATGAACAAATATGGCCGTATGACGCATTGTGAAAGTGTCAAATGGGCAAATTTGTAAATATGGCCATTTGAAGCTTGGCCAAATGTCATGGCACCTATGGAAAGACATTTAACTCAAAACTTAAATTAAGGCTGAGTTAATTTCGTTAGTATGTAAACTTGCTTGAGAAATAATTTTAGTTAAGTTAATATTTTTTCCAATGACTCAGTGATTGTTCCATTTTAACTGTGAATTGCTTTTCGAAACTTGACTTGAGGCACAACTATATGAATTGCACTCTCATTCATTCGTTTATGAATTTCGAAGTCTACATTTTAACCCTGTTAAAGTTAACTCGAAAATTCCGAATTACTTAAACAGGGATTAATACCATTATTAGCGTTATAGGCAAAAATGATGGCCTAGAAAAAATATATACTTCTATAAAACTGCTTAGCTATAGATAATAAGTTTATTTGATTTATTCCTTTTAGAGTGATAAATTTTCCACAAGTGAATCCATTTATCCTTCGAACTTCCAACACAAGATCGTTTTTATTACCGACTTTATTAACAAATGTATCTATAGCTATCCAATAAAACTCTTATCTATAGGCCTTCATAAAGCCTGCCCCAGGATCAAACGGGGAAAATCATAGTTTATTTTTCGATTAACTTCCGCAAAGCAACATCAAAATCAGCAAGTTACAACTATTTTGCTGGTTTATGTAAAACCAACTGATCAATGTTTGGCTGGTTCCTATATAATACTTCCTTGAGCACACGCCTCTAGATCGGAAGGACAATCTGATTAATTTCCTGTCTAATGTTATAACATAAACGTCAGTAGGGGGGCTTGTTTAGAAATCAACTAAAGATACACAAGTGCAGCACACTCTCTTATAGTTTTCAGGTAGGTGCCAGAACAAGGTGCATGCAATCGATTAGCAAACGCCCAGAAGCAGCATGATCTTGTATAAAACGATATTCAAATCCTTTATGTATTCCCAGATTGCAAATCACACGCGCAAATAAAGCTAAAAAGGATGATTTGCATTCTATAAAGTACGGCCTGGGCGGCACAGCGGCTAGTGCAATCGGAACGGTCCATTGTGTGTGCTGTTGGCCATATTTGCGATTCGAATTAGTTCAAAAGAAATACGATTGATCTGGAACACACCGGAGAATTATAATATAGTGCTCGAGCAAATAAATCCAAGTGCGTGCTCTAGAATACAGAAGTATCTGTAGGTATCTCTACCTTCTTTGGTAAGTTTGGCTTTGTGAGGAATTTTACCTCCGAACAAGAGATTATTGATTGTTAACGCGCGGAGGCACCAAAACTGAATTGTTAGTTGTACAAGAAATAAATCATTTTTTTTTTAGTGGGATACCGGAAGAGCAAAGAATGTGCGAACCTTTAACAAAAGCTCATTGATCTTTGGTACTCCATTGACCATTATAATGACCCAGATTCAATTAGCAATGTCAAAAGAAGATATTTTGTGATGGGAACTTCAAAATCATGGCACCATCATTAGAAGAACTTCAATTGATTTATCTTCTCTAATGAGGTTGCTTTGGATTTTAACTTAAGTTCTTCTTGTATAACGAATTATACTTAATTGAAAAAAAAGTTGAGGCATTTGGTGAGATTGAAATATACTTATCATTCTTTTGTACTTTCAATATTGGTGAGTTGCTGTTCATCATTATCCGTCAGCAAAGTAAAAGAATAGACTTTTTGTATTGAATTGTCACTTATGTATGTATTTTCGTTTCTAAAGAAGCAATTAGTTTTCAGCACTTGAAAAGATTTGCTTCTTTTTCAAGAATAGGTAGAATGGGTTGTCATTGAATTAAATAGCTGAAGAGTAGTTGACCTACGTTTGCAATGCATGTAGGCAGATTTATGTATTTACGAAATTGATCCGAGTGTGAGAAAATAATAAGAAAGAAGAAGAAAAATCAAATTCCAATAATTTGATGTGAGGAACAGGAACAAAAAGGGGCAAACATATATTTTTAAAATTTGAGAACGTGTGAATTTGATCAATATCTGCGGGCCAATATCTTTACCGGCTCTTAATATAGGACAAGCTGTTCAGGTTCATGTGTTATGAACACAACAGTTACTTTTCAATAGTCGGTTCTTATAAACCGAAAAGTGTCTGATAACAAACAAATTAGTGAATTTTGTGCGTTTTGTCGGAGAAACAACGCCGAATTAGATACTCAAAAAATGGCCGGACAAATAGATTAAAGGACATCGATATTTGAAGTTTTGAAGATCAGACTTGAAGATCAGATAAACCGATCGTTGTTCAGATCATGCTTAATGATATTTTTGGCGAGCAGGACGGAAAGATCTGACACCGATTTATTAACACCGAACCAACAATGATACAGTGGAAGCCCATACTGCCATAAATCACTTAAAAATTTAAAAAAAACGGTTTTTCTGGGAGATCAAAACCTTGCATAGAAAGGCTGAGAGGAGGATTTCATGGTGCTTGATCATGCGTATATCACATCAACTAACTGAACATCAGTTAATGGCGCATGATCTAGAATTATGAAATCCTGCTCTTAGCCTTGCTAGGTTTTGATCTTCCAGATATTTTAATCTACTTTCAAGAACTCTGCTAAGATGCTATCCCTCCGGCTGTTTTTTTTAATTTTTCCTTAACAATCAGGTCATGTTTGTGTATATCGAAAAGTTCTTTGATTGGATAAATTGCTTATAACTCTGGAGTTCTCTGGATGAACAAGTTAAGATTTTATTTCCTCGGTGGTTTTGGACAGACTAATGTTGCACTTACTAATATGTTAAAAACAAACCTCTCAAGCTACTTTTGGTAACTTTTCTTCAGTACGTTATTTTAAATTCAGCTTGTGAAATCTGGAAAGTCAGCAGAAATTTTTTTCAGGCTTTTGTAAATCGTTGTTTTCAACACCTTCTTAAGATTGGACACACCTTGAACGATCACTTTTGTGTAGGACGTTTGAAAAATGTACAAAAAATTTCATTTAAAAGGAAAACAATTACTTTTGCAGTTGAAATATAATATAACAGTAAAAAATGTGGAATCGAGGAGCTGGCATGCTATGCCGATCGGGTTTGCGGCGTTATTTGTTTAAATAGTTTTAAACTACTTTACCTTACTGATTTTAAAATCCAATTGGAAACTGATACACTTTGTAAGCTTTTAACCATTTGCACCCCTTGAACTAGATTTGTAATAGAGAAGACCATGGCATTAGTAGACTTTCCGATCAGTTTGAAATTAGCTCCGAAGTTCACATGTAATAGAACACAACGGTAACGATTAAAGCTACATGCAGCTTGAACTTGGTTTGTAAAATGTTTGTCTTTCACGAGTTTTAAACTAAAAAGCTTCACCAAATTGCACATTAAAAAAAGCTTTTTTTCGAGAAAAAAAGGTGAAAAAACTGTTAACTATTACCTATGTTAAGAAAATAATTAATTATTTAAACCACTAACAAAAACATTACTGAAGTACTCATGATCAATGAACATTCCTTGCCTTTCTGGCTTAAATACAATTTTTTTGCTTTCTAAAATATGGCGCCCAACGTGAGGCCCATGTAGGATTATCAATATTACAAAAATTATAATTAATGATAACAAATTCTATGTATTTAGTGGAAATTCATTGAAACAAATTGAACCAAGTAGAAGACTTATGCATCATTTGATTATAAGTAGACTTACTAAAATAATGATCAAAAATAAATCCTTAAAGTGGCCTTTAGAGCAAGAAAATAAACCAAGGCGATAAACGCAAAGGTTAAATAATTTTATATTTAAAATTTATAGACTTATTTATGAGCATTAATTAAGTGTTTAAGATTAACTATTTTTTCGAAATAAGAAATAACATTATAATAGCTTGCTCTATATAATTAATTTGATGTTATTTCTGCAGAAAATCAGACAATACAACAGACAAATCTGTTCTTCTTTATAAACTCTTTATCTTCTTGTTTTAAGTCAGCATTAATTTTCTATTTTATTCGAAAGTATTTTTTTACTCGAATGAAGCAATAACGATTATCTTTATTGTTCGTAATCGCTACCCCTTGAAAGATATATTTTTAACACAAGAAGATCAATCTCGAAAAAAGTTATCTCGCGTTCTATAACAACACACATAAGTTTGATAACCACATTGCAGTTAATTGTTGCAACTTTGTCCGGATCATTCAGTTTAAGTAGCTTCACATGAAATGGTATTTAGAACAGAGACTGATGGTTAAGAACAAAACTTAAACACATGATGGCTCTAATTAAAGCCTCTGGCAAGAAGAATAAGAAGAATAAAAATAAAAAAAAAAAAAGTATTTATTGCCGCTGCACTTTAAGAGATAAAGTTCTGAATAATGCGATCAAATAAATCTCAAAGTCAAGTGCGTTTCTAAGAAATCGTTGGTCGTTGGTTATTCGTCGTCTTCGGCTAGCTAAACCATGAGTATAGGATGAGCAATTTCGGATTCAGCAATAGAATCTTGTTCTTATGGTTCTATCTTGGCAACCAAGAAGCTTGCATTCTAACAACAGCTGTGGTGTTTGCCGGGCGGGATGAAACAATTGAATTACAATTTCAAATAGCGGTTGTAATTTCTATACCAACCCAACCATCCAACTATCTATTTATCTATCTATCCGATGTTGTTGTTTTTTTTTTTTTTATCTTATAGTCCGTCTGTCCATGCATTGAAGTACTGGCCCAAGTTCATAGACTTTTCGGAGGCACACACACATATAATTAAGGTGCGATGATACGACTCACCGAATCTTGTCCAACAACAACAACAACAAAAGCATGCACACAAAAAGAAGGAGGTGATTTTGAACGCGTTTGCGCACGTAGGTATACAATTTGAGAAGAATAGTGGAATGAAGACGTCAACAAAAGGAACCAGGAACAACAAAAGAAATGCACGTATATCTGCGTTCTGGAATCACCATCGAAATCAACATGAATTTACTGGCCATCCGCCGACTCTTCAGATGGTCTTCTTCGTTCTGTTTGCAGCGATATGGTCAGTGAATTAGAGTGAATTAAACTTTTAAATTTGTGTTCGTTTTCACCAAGAACCTTACGTCAACGAACGGATTTCATGATGCGTACTCATCATCTGCTTTTGAACTTATGATGCAATCTTAAAGGTAAGTGTCCATTTGAGAGTAGGAGAGCTGCGAGCAGGTCTCGAGAGCTAACTCGCAAGTGGACACAGTCCCGACTCCCAAAATTACCTCGCGGAGAGTCGACTTTTTACTCTCGACATTTTTGGGAGTTACTCACATAAGTGGACACAGGTATTGATCACTGTAGGAGACTATCTCGCAGAATTCCAACACGTTTCGTATCATCTATTCGAGAGTTAACATGACAAAATAATGGACATCGCGGAGACAAATCAATTTATAAGTCCGTGTCCATTTGAGAGTGAAAATGCTGCGAGCAACTGTAGTACCAATATTTAAATGGCTCTAACCTCTCTCTGGCAAATATATCTCTCTCAGTACTTTCAACTTATATCTAGCAGAAGAAATTTAATATCAAGTGGACACATTTATAAAAGTACTCTCAGAAAATAAACTCACGGAATTCTACCAGAGAACTCGCGATATTAAAATCTCGAAAACATTGCTCAAATGGACAGCTAGTAGCTACTCTAGAGTTATTCTCGAGAGTTTACTAGCACCTTAAGAGGGTGTCCCTTTCATGTTCCGCTTTCTTAATTTTTAATTATGTTGGTAATTTAACGCAGAAAATTTCTTATACAGGGTGATTGGTATAAGTGCACCAAAAAGCTTGATCGTGTAGGTGGAGTTAAGACAAGAAAAAAATCGTATGGGAGGGGGGTCTATTTCCCTCCGTTTAAGCGGAATGTTCTAAAACATTGACTTAAATCAGAAAAAAAATTATTTAAAAACAACGGTGAATGATACAAAGCCTTGTTATGTCTTTTTGAAAAGCCAGAAAACTATTCTTTTATTTATTTTTAAATTAAGTTGTTTAAGTGAACAGTTTTAAAAAAAATAATTTTCAAACTCAAAATTTTGAAAAAAAAAAAATAAAAAAAAATGTTTAAACTAATTTTTTTAAAAAATGTATGTAATTAACTATTATTTTTTTTTTTTAATTCAATGATCTAATTAATTTTTAGTCAAAAACACCAGAAAAACACTTTTTTTTTGGTTTTCCCGAATTTGACCTGCTCAGGTCATTTATTAATTAGGGAATTATCCCTTTTTTATTTTTTATTACATACCATCCGATTTTAATCAAATAATAAAAAAAACGAATTAACTTTTTACTTTACTTACAAGTTTTACTTTTAATTTTTTTTAATTTCTCAAAAACTTAGATACATTTTGGCATCCGGTTTTCTGTTTTTGACTAAAAACTAAGAAGAGCATTGAATTTTGAAAATAAAAATAATAGTTAAATACATAAAATTTTGAAAAAAATTAGTTTACAAATTTTTTTTTAGTTTTTTTTTTCAAAATTTTGAGTTTGAAAATTATTTTTTTTAAAACTGTTCACATAAACAACTTAATTTAAAAATAAATAAAAAAATAGTTTTCTGGCTTTCCAAAAAAATATAACAAGGCTTTGTATCATTCACCGTTGTTTTTTAATAATTTTTTTTCTGATTTAAGTCAATTTTTTAGAAAGTTCCCCTCCCGCCTTCTTGTCTTAACCCCACCTACATGCTCAAGCTTTTTGGTGCACTACCTTAAACCAATCACTCTGTATAAGACCTGCATAGATGGCTTTACCAACATATTTCCTGATGCCGTATCCCAAACATCGTATATCAGAATCCTTGTTTTGTTATAGTCTTCCCAAAATTGTTCATTCAAAGTGTATCTCTTTCCCATTGTTCACACCCAATTAGTGGAGCGTAAGCACTGACAATATGTAGATTCACACCAAGTTGCATAGGTATTGCTCGCTTGATATTGCTTGATATTCAAAGTTCAAAATTCTTAAAATTGCGATAGTGACATTTTCTTAAAGTTCGATTTTGCGAAAAAAAAACTTCTCATGGTAGATATAAAAAAAAATTATCAAAATTAAAAAAAGAAGTGCATCCAAACGTGACAGGGTAGGCTTGGTTCACCCATGACAAGTTCTGTTAACTTGCGAGGCAAAAAAAAAAAAAAGATAGTAATGATTCTCGTATTTTTGAAATAAAATAAAAGATCCGCAAAGATAGCAATCAAGAAACCATGAAGACCATTGACTCCGTGGTGACCCAAAAACGGTATCATCAAAGAAGTGATGAAAGGCAATTTTAACACTTATTGCAAAGAAGTCTGTCAGTTCAACTTATACATGATGACCTAATTGTTCGCACTTATTCCGGATACAGCAGGAATTGGAAACAATAAAGAAATAGCTTCAGTAGAAGCTTAAGTAGTGTTCCTTGAGTATTTTTTTTTTCCAACACTGCCTGTCTTGTCAGTTAGCAAAACTGACAGCAATTGAAGTTGTACATTTATTGACAACCTCAAACAATGCAAATCATAATTGCTAACGAAGTCAATTTGACAAATAGATGCCAATGATGTGGTACTTAGAAAAAGAGAAGTGTGATGTGCCTGCGCCAACAGCGATAGATAAATATATGGCTAGAATTGATTGACATTCTTTAAGTGGCGTTAAAAGTGCCTTTTCACGCTTATTAAGTTTTTAAAAATGTGAAGCTTCGAATGCTCGGGGGTTTGAATTTGAATTTGCGAACGGAATTTTTTATTTTTGATGTTAATTGAGTTATGTTATCAATTTAAATAATTAGCAAATGCTAAGATAGAAATTTACAAAGATTGGTTAGAACTTAGCGCCAAAAATGTTTTGAAGCTATTAATTTAAAATTAAAAAAGGTTTTCTATACATAAAAAAAAAATTCCAATAAAATAATTGACTGTAGAATTGATTCAATGAAATCTTCGATTTTGATGACTTTTGCTTCCCAAATTGTGTGAGCAACCGTAAAAAGATAGGTTTTGGCTATATTTCCTTAACCTCTCTTTATTAACTTATAATATAATAAACTTTCGTTTGTGGACGGAAATTTGAACGGACATGTCAAAATATCTGTACCGATCCTTTGCAATCCTTGCATACCTTTTGCATTCCAAGCATTTCTTTGCAGTCCAGCATTCCTTTGAAGTCCAGCATTCCTTTGCACTCCAAGCATTATACTTTGCATTCCTTGCATTCTTTTGCATTCTTTTAAGTAACATTAGCTTGGAATGCAGAGGTATGCTGGTTTTCAAAGGAATAATGACCTGCAAAGAAACGCTGGACTGCAAAGGAATGCTTGGAATTCAACGGATTGCTGGACTATAAAAGAATGCTTGTCTGCAATGGAATGCTTGGAAAGCAAAAGGGATGCAAGGACTGCAAAGGAATGCCCCGATTGCATAAAGTCTCAAATGATTGCATTCAATTGATTGCTGCAAAATTAATGGGGGAAAAAATGATTGCGATCATTTTGATTTCAAATGAATCGTGATTTTATATTTTGAAGTTGAAGTCTCAAATGAAATTAATGAATGTAATATTTAAATTGAATTTAATGAATGATTTTTAAAGCTTGCATTCCAAAAGATTGCAAACTTTTTTCTTCATCAAATACTAGCCGAAACCTAATCAATTGCAGCAGTGGAGTAAGTGAAACTGTTATTGTCTACCATTTGATAACCAGTTTCATGAAGCCAAGTGTAAATGTTGCTGTGTAACCAAAATTTGACATCATGACACGTTGAACGTTATTGATATGTCATATTCAAAATTAATTTCAAGATGAATTCATTCAATTATAATAAAATAAACAAAAGCTTTTTGGAGTTTGACAAGTTTCATTCATAGAAATGATTTATTGTGCGAACCAGACTCATAAGACAGTCAGTGGCCTAAAACTCCCACGATTGTTGACATAATTTAACAAAAGCCAGATTGTCATCAGCAGTTTAGTAGTCAACAACTTATTCAAGTTGACCACAGTTCAAAGACTCATTAAAGTCTGAATCAACATATGTATATATATATTCCCCCCTAAAGATTGGACTCTCACATTCGAAATGAGCTGTCACTAGTCACAGACTTTTAATTTCACTTCGTGTTCTCCTGAAGCACGCATTTGATGGTAAACCAGCAGTAAAACAAATACAGAACTACCATAGATTGCTTAAGATGACCTAAATTTGACGCCTATTAGCGTCTGCCAATTTAGGCTTCTAACAAGACTATTCTGGTTAAACATACAAAATGTTTGTCTACTAAATCAATGCAAGAAAAAGTAATCCATTCTCATTACACGTATAGAAATGCGTGAGCGCACTTCTGACTTTGTTTAAATGCCTCTAAGGCAAAGTCCGGCTTTTTTTGCGCCATTAAAAGATTGAAATAAATTATAATTAAAAAAAAAAACAAAGTTTTGGAAATTTTTCTTTTTCTTAAGGTGTGGAGAATATAAATCTACATATACATATATGTATACGAAAACCTTTCCGTTGATTGATTAATCAGCAAAGAACTTTCTTGACACTAGAGACTTGACTTTTTGCCCTCCTGCAAGAATAACAAACTTTGTTTAAATGTCAGAAATTGAAAACAACAAATTTGAATTATTTTAATTTAGATTGTGGGAAGTAGAGTTAAAGGAATCATTTATAAAATCGCAGGTCAGAGAAATCGATATAAATAATGATGATGTATATTTTATCCAGTGAATGAAGTATGAGCAGAATTATTCACACAAATATCAAATTTTACTTTTTTCCAGAATAATTAACAATAGATACCTAATGTTAATTGATTAATAATGTTACCATCTTCAGTTGTGGCTATGAAATTAAAGTGTGATTTGAAAAACAGTCGATCAATATAGAAAAATTTGAGTCATTTATTTCATTTTCTCTTAAATAATAAATTTTGATTTTAAGAAATAAAAGTTTTTAGTATATCTATCTATTTAATAGCAATTTTGTGTATTTTGAAGAAAAATAATGTATTAAATATTCTGAACTCAAACAGATTTCCAAAATCTGAGATTTTCTAACATTAAATTAATTAAACAATTTTTTTTTTGAAAATTGAATATTTTGAAAACCAATTCATGATTTTTGTTTTGAAATTTATGTTTCGGATGAAAATTATTAATTAGCTAAAATTGGCATACTCCAAAATTTTCCAAAAAAATATTTTAAAAATGTTTGAAAAAAATCATTTTTTCGAGAACTGAACCAACTATTTTGAAAAAAAAAGTTATATATATTGTAATTATTTAATAATTACTGGCATACGACGGTTTTCTCAGAAAACTCTCGTTTGTTATAAAGTGATTTTCAAAGTTATTTATTTTTATTATTTTTTTAAATTATTTCTTATGAAAAATGTATTACGAATAATTTCATATAAAATAATTTCTTGGCAGGTTCTTTTAAGCTCTTGGTAACAAGAGCAAGTTTGTGTGACCCAATCGTGCCTTTTATTTTTTCCGGGTAGCCCAACCTTTTCCCTTTACCTTGTTGGTGCATTTTATACCCTTTACTCTGTTACTCTGTTATAGATATGCTTTCAAAGTTGAGCTGGAGAATTTTGTAATGCGCTAAAAAATTTTCTTTAAAAAAAAACATAGTCGGGCCACGTGAAAAAAAATTTTAAAATTTTAGAAGGCAACATTTTTAATTAAGGTTTTCTTTTTTTACAAACAATCAATGAAATTAAACTTAAATTTTTCATTTTAGTTCTGTGCTGTGATTCAGCTAACAAATGCAAGTGTTTCGGTGAGTGAAACTCACTCACTGAAACACTCGCATTTTGTCACATAAAAAGTGAGGTTATGAATGTTCTTGGTATTCTTTCTTTGGTGACGTTTTAGGTGTTCGAAACTGTATTCGAACTTTCCCATGCCGCCAAAATAGCTGAATCGCTTTTGGCAAAGAAGTGAGATGAGAAAGTGAGTGCGAGGCGAGTCATCTCACCTCACTCGCCAAAATAGCTGAATCTCGGCACTGGAGTCAAATATATGAAAATCGTTGAAGCCATCCCGCTTTCTCCCTAGTTTTGCCATGCATTTCTATTGATATAAAACATGTTATTTAAGCTTAAAGGCTTGCAGCTTTCTCTGCCACTTACATCATGGAAAACCCATACAACGGAAAAAAATATGCACTTGACACCGTTTGAAGACTTTTTCGCAAAAAACCCTAAAATATCATTTATCCAAAAGTACTTTAATAACCCTATTAACACTCTTGTTCTAAAAGTGACGTGGCATAGCAACGTATATGTCGGGTACGGCTACTAACATATAAATATTTATTTAAATCATCAAAATCAGAACTTTTTCTGTAAAGACTTATTAGAAGTTTCATCAAAGTTAATTTAATGATTTATATTCACAGTTTAGAAAAAACTGCTGCTAGATGTTATGTACCTTACCTACAACTGTACAATTCAAATATACTTACTGACATTCGTATACATTTTATGTGCAACTTACCTGGAAAGAAAAAAAAGAAAATAGCTGATTAGACAAACGGAACATTTCAAATTAACATTTAATTATAAAAAAGCTCGTTTAAAATAAAGAAACAAAAATCTTTACGCACGTTTACGAACATTTAACCATTTCATAAAAGATTACAATCTAAAGCAATGCCTTAATTGCTCTAAAAGATTAAATTCAATTTATCACCAATATTTCATTAAAATAAAATCACATGAGTCCCCAAAAAGCATTTTGAATGACTTCTCACATATTTTATGGAAGAGACAACGATATGACCTTAAACGACTTAAGCTTGCTTCTTCTATATTAAATTGAATAAATTATTATCAGCTAATCAATTGGTAGTAGTTTTAAAAAAAACAGACAAATATATCATTAATGTCGATAAAGAAATGACAACATTTTTGGATTAAAATTAAATTTATGTTATCAATCACATCATTTGCAAACATTAATGGAAACAAAAATCAATGTGTGCACTTCATACTTCACAAGTTAAAGTAAATATATCGACTTGTAGATAAATAGTTACCTTGATTAAATAATAATATTTTGATTTGTTTACAAACCGGTGCGCTGTCATGTTGCCGGCCCATTTTGTGTCATTCTTGTCGACTTTGTTCACTATCATTTTCGATATATTGATATCTTTGAGTTCAGTTTTCATTCTCATATTTCCATTGAATGTAATTATTAAGTATTTGTTCGTTGAATGGAAAATATTCGTTCGGAATTTTTTTTAAGTACAGTTTACTATGAAAAGTTTTAAGTGGTTTAGAAAAAAAATATTGACTCATTTCTAGCTGGAATAGTTAACTTAGGTAAGTTATTGAATTAAAATAATCAAATGAAATAATTCATAACAACAAACTCCATGGGTTTTAATGACGAAATTACTTGACAACAATTAATTAAAGTTATTAACTATTAGTAATCCATGATAATTAAGCAATAGGTTTTAGGGTTCTCCTGGTTGACCTCAGAAAACTTCGGTAAGTCTCCAGGTTTTGGATAGTTTTATATATCTTCTTACGGCCAACTAAATTCGAATCTCGTTGCAATTGAATTTGTGATAGTTAAAACAGCATAAGTAATATTTAAATTTTTTTCCAAAAGGCCCTATATTTTTGACGACACCAGGGGTGGAATCGGCTAAGGTGATTTGTGATAAGTGACAGTCAAAATCTACACTTTCTGTCTGCGTAAGGTGATCATCACAGTGATAGCTAAAAACCAATCACCAAAATATTGTGATAGTCATCTTCTCATGAAATTGACGTTTTATTTTTGTGGCAATGTGACTAAAGTTACCACACGCATACAAAACATTATAAAATTTTCAACGTTTTTTCAATTTTAGTCACCAAATCATCAAAAACAATATTTCTTTTACCAAATGATTATACAACAATCGAAAATAAATGGTAAAATTTAGAATTATTGCATTTATTCACTAAAAATTGAAAATTGAAAATATGACTACGGCAAAAATGTTTTTCACAAATGTCACTGACAAATTGAACAAAGTTGAATTGAGTTGAATTGGGATGTGATCACCTTATGCAGAAGGAAAAATCAATTTGATCACAAGTGATGATCAAAAATGTGACAATCAACTATCATCTTACGCGATTCCACCCCAGATTAACAATTTTTACTTTAAAATCTGTTTAGACTTACACGTACTACTCTTTATCAGATTTTAAAGTATAAATTATTTATGCGGCCACGTCATAAAAAATAAAGGGTCTTTTGTAAAAGAATTCAAATGTCACTTATAGAGCTTTGCTATTGTAAATTGTAGAGTTTTATATTTTCAGCAAAGATAACTAGTTCTCCAGCATAAAATTGACTTTTATGAAAGTGTCTGCAAAAATAAGACTCCTCTTATTAGAATTTCAAAGACGTAATCAACAAAAAGTGCAAAAAGTATAGGATCCAAAATTCAACCTTGTGTGACTATTGTGGATGTCTCAAAAAAAAAAAAATGATTATGAGGACGATGTTAAGAGCATTTTTAAATTTTAAAACTTCTTTACATTCAAGTTTCACACGTTGTTTTTTTTTAATTGTTCACAATAGTTACCCATTAATTTTTGCCTGCACAATATTTAAAAAATAAGCTTCCTTGTCCTCCGACAAATGAAAGAAGTTCATCAGAATCGCTTTTTGAAACATCGGATGTCGGTTTATTATACATGTATGTAAATGTAAACGTAGAAATCATCATAGTAGTTGAGATAGTTGCGGTTCAAACTTCAAATACTTTCCAAACTTTAAAGTTTTTTTTAGAAGAATTGGTTTTTACAAAGAATTGACAAATCCTCCAGGAGTATCCATTAATAAATTTGTCTTTGTAAAGCGCATGAATCATTACTCATATTAGCCGTTCGGGTTCTGCTATAATTTGTAAGTCCCCTTTAAACCTGTGTAGAACTAACAACGCATACAAAAATATTGCTTATGACTATGTCACTAAGACTTGGTTCATTTAGTGAGAATGTCATAATTTAGTTGTCGTAGGAGGATGTCGTTATTTGGCTGTGATAAATTAATTACTCTCTTTTACACGACATCATACCGTAAACAGTGATTTTAAAAAAAAGTTTCAAAGATTTTTCCATTTGGAAAGAGTTTTTTTTTTTTTTTAAATCTAAAAGGGTACTTGTGATATTGTGGTTCGTCTTTATTTTATAATTTACGGAATTTAATTTTCCATAAGTTTTTCCAGCATATTTGTTTACACAAACATCCGATAGACTTTTGATGATTTATTACAGCTATGTAAATGAAGTTTAGTTAAAATTATTGGAAACGTTTTCAGCTAAAAAAATTAACCCGGCCATTTATAATTCACTTGTCCTTCCAATAGTCCCATCAACTAACTAACATCTTATTGTGTACGTTAGTACATTTTATATCATACTTAAATATTGCCATAGTGTTATTTGTGGTCTTGAGTCACATGAGTAAATCTTAATGATTTAATTTATCAGTGGAGCTTGGTTTGAACGAATAAATGAAAATACATTATTTTTTATGGAATTACCAAAATTTTATGGAATTATTAAAAAAAACAAATAAACACTTTTTATCAATTCCATCAGGTGCTTAATCGCAACATTATAATCAACAACAGATAAGTTAAAAGCTCTGTTCTCTTAAAAACAGCTTTCGATAAGAGACCGATCTGCAAAAGTTTGAATTGAGCAAAAGAGTAAAGAGAATTATATTGAAATTGGAACATCTCTTTTTCAAAAAGCTTTTCAAAATCATTATCACAAAAAATCTCTTGCAATAAAAATTGATATAAAGTCTCTTTCAGAAGTGTTGGTGTGTCGGTGTGTTTTGTCCAATTAATGAAATTCACTTGTAATTTAATAAAGGTGCCCATGACCGCGTGAGAGACTTCCCTTTACCGATCGTTCAACTTTCGACACAACAAAAGTTTCGTTGGTGGTGATGACGATAGTAAGAAAACGATTTGTCTTACAAATTTGATATAATTTGCCGGCAAACGTGATTTTTTTTTACAAACAAAAATAAGACCAGTTATGGGCTTGGCAATCATAAAAATGTATGGATTTTTGATGAAAAGCATAAAAACTAAATAAATGAAGCCTGGAAGGGTTTTCGGGTAGAGAAAAAGGTTCATAATATGAAATAATGTAACGTGCATGTAATTGATGTGCTTAAGCATGTTGAATAAAGAAATTACACGGGTCTAAGTGTTTTCAATGGTTTTTTGTGTTGAAAGTGTATTATTATCGAAATCGATACGATCTGCAAATTTAAGGTTTCATTTCACACAGGGATGTGTTTTTTTCGCAAAAACATTTTTGTTTTGTTCTCATTTCTTGATAATTCTTGACCTAATAATTATTTTTGTATGTTGTTGTCAAAAATTTAAAATTCATCAGAAAAGAAGTTACGAAGACTCCTCCTTAATTTGCATGCCTAATGATTAGCGAAAGAATGAGAATTAAAGAAAAAAAAAATATGTAAATTGAGTTTACGGAACATTTTTGGCTTGTTTTGAAAATATTGGTTAATAGTTATGTGACTAACAGTTCCAATTTTTTTTTTTGTCAACGTGAGATTTCATCTCAAATATTGGTCATATGTTAATTTTTTAACTTTAAATAGGTTTATTAGAGAAGGTCGATGATCGGGTCTTTTCTCTTTTGACATAGGAAACGATTGAATTAGCATTAAGAATATGACTTTATAAACTTTGTTTTGAGCAATATAGTTCATTAAAAGACGCAGCTGTCATGCAGATCAGTATAGGTGAAGTTGAGTAGTGGGAAAGGGGTGATCCCAATCGAGATCATTCATATACATCGTCGGAAAAGGAGAAGAAGAAGAAAAAGATTCAGCTGCAGACGTAAATCTTTGTTGACAGATAGATTGAGTGTGTGAAATTAAAAAATGCAGTCACAAATCAGAAAAAAAGGTTTGTAAATGCTTAAAATTTTTTGCGACAATCTGACTTTCAAATAAATTAGCATTTGACTGGGTGGGACAAGAGAAATTTTTAAAATACAAAATCGATTGGGATGGTAAAAGTTATAGTTTATCTGAATATTTAAACAATTTAATCACAGAAGGTTTCTGAAAATTGAAGTGATTTTTATGCGATATCAATGAAAAGTGTCTTTAATATTTTTGGATTTGATGTTTTTTTATTTTTTTAAAAAGAGAATATGTAACCTTTCAGCAATCTTTCAGACTCGACTAAAATTTCTATCATGCGATTTTTTTCTTTTATTGACAATGACAAAAAAGACCTCGATAAAATGTGGTTGAAAAGTTGTGATATAACTTTATAACAAGGGATTTATCTAACGTATGAGGGAAAGATACTTTTTTACATCAAACGTTAATTTAAATTGTTAGATGAATACCCTTAATGCTATTTTGCTTTAAAATGCATTTTTTCATACAACTTGCACTTTTTAAGCAAAATAATGTTTTTTTTATTGTCTTTTTCTAAGAACAAAAACTTCGGGCTAATTTCTTCCCACAAACATTTAGGAAGTCACAAACATGCATATTCCTGTGATTAGATTATTATTCCCCCTTTAAATGGAACAAGTTGTAGATAATTGTAGATAATTGATCTAGATTACTCTTGATAATTCTACTTTCCGAGAATCCAAAATCGAATCTTTACATTTTTGATGTAAATCTGATATCAGCAAATACAACTATATGCAAGTGTCAGAAGTAAGATTGATAATCCATGAAAAAAATTAATTTTACATTTGTTTAACGCGTCTGTATGTCTAGACAGACATACATTCTATAAGAAAAAAAAAATTGGAAATGTTTCTTACCTATAGATATTATAAGTGAAGCTGAATCATACGCAAAAGCAAATCCAATACTTTTTTTCAACGTTGTCAATAATAATTGATCTGCATATAAAATGAAAAGTATAGGTCTCCGCAGTATAGATTCTAGTGGAACACCAAATTTGAAATCATGTTTTTCACGTTCAGTATTTTTATATTGTGTCATATACTTATTTAATGCCCTTAATATTTTTAAAGTTGTTTTTTCTATTGTGGGAAATGTACTTGTCAAAATATAGGTAGTGAAATGTACCTGGAGTCATTCTATAATATTTAAAAAAAATATGCTCATCTTTGAACGAATCATGTAGATTATGGAATTCTCCACATTCCAGTATTTTCTTAAAAATAAATTAGTTTCACAACACTTTTTAATGTATGTATTTGTACTTCATGAAGCTATTTTCTAACAGTAGCAGTACTTTTTATAGAATATAAGAATAGGGAAAAAAAGTCTACAGAGTATTTTTGCAAGCATAAACAGTTATTAACAAATTATGAAAAATAGGTTTTTTTTCAAATGTTTTTTTTTTATTTTTTTTTTTTAATAAAAAAGTAAGTACGCTATCTTGTAAATTTGTAACAAAAAACAATCTATGACTTGGTACTTTGGACCTTACAGTTAAGTAGTTATAGAAGTTTTTCATGGATACCTTTTTTTTAAATTGTTAAACAATTAAATATTTTTGTTCGGCTATTTGCAATTCAGTTAACATTTTGTAAAAGTTTTCAAGTATTCCTAGACTTCATAGAAAGATTATATCGAAAAATCAGATTTTTAGAACCTTAATTGTTTGAATTATGATTTTTAAATGATTAAAATATTGATTTTTGAACTTTTTTTTGTTTTTTTTTGCGTTAGCGGTAGCATCTACCTAAACATCCGTTCGTACGGAGGCATGTTTTTCATTATTTAATATCTCAAAAAGTAGGATCTAGTTTTGAGTAGTAGATTGGAAATAAATAAAAGCACTAAGTTTGCATATAAAAAACGTTATTTATAGAGATATTTTTTTCAATATAGTGCTGCCAAAGTAAACAAAAATAACTTAATGGGTTTTTATTGCAATCATTTTTGAGTTTGGGCTGATATGAAAAAAAAACTAGCCGCGTCGTACAAAAAAAATTGTTTTAATATTTTTTGTTGGAAATTTAATTTTCTATTCAAAAAATATAGTTTGATCTGATCGGTTTAGTTCTAAAAATCTGATATTTCGATATAATCTTTCTATTGAGTCTTGGAATACGTGAAATTTTTTACAGAATTTTAATTGCACTGCAAATAGCAGAAAAAAAAAATATTTAATTTTTAAAAAATTTAAAAAATTGGTATTCCAGCATAACGTTCATAACTACTTGACGGTAAGTCCAAAGTACCAGGTCATAGGTTCTTTTGGTGGGATGACATAAGGTCCGCGGATATAATGTCCATGGACATATAATGGCTGCTTGAAATGAACACAATGTCCATGGACATTAAGACCAATAGGTAATAGTCATAAGGTCCATGGATATAATGGTCTTAAGGTCCATGGACCTTGAAATCTTTGCCTTCACAGAAAATCGCACCCAACCCAAATCAGATCAATATTGTTTGGCGAAGATCTTCGTTTCGGTTTGACTGGCAATTTATGTTTTGATTTTATCAATTTGTAATTTTGCTTTTTTCAAAAACCCTTTAAACCATTTCGAAAAATTCTTTTAGCAATTCGTTCTTTTGCTTTTTTTTTGTTTGGCAATTTATTGTTTTTTTTTTTTATTTGGCATTCCATTTTGCAATTTTTTCGCTTCATTAAATGACATGCCTTAAAACTCCGCGTGAAATTTTAAGGCATGTAATTTAATTGAAGCGAAAAATTGCAAAAGAATTGAATGCCAAATATTAAAAGCTTGACAATAAATTGCCAAACGAAAAATAGAATGCCTAGCCGGTGCGTAATTAAAATTGCGAAATGATTATTAAGTGACCTTGGCAGAGGGGTTGCAAGGGGCAATATTCTTCCATGCCTACCTCACTAACGCGAAAATTTCAATACAGACATTGTGTCCATATGGACCCTATGACTATTTCCTAATCGGTCATATATAGTTCATGGACATTGTGTCCAATCGAAACAGCCATAATGTTCATGAACATTATGTCATCTCACCTGTTTTTTTGTTGCATATTTACAGTTCTACAAGATGGCGTACTTTTTTTTATTTAAAAAAATCGTTTTTTTTAAACTATTTGAAAAAAACCCTATTTTTCGTAACTTGCTAATAACTTTTTATGCTTACAAAAATACTTTTTTTCTATTTTTACTCACCAAAAGAAAATTTTTAAGAGTGGGTTCAACTTCTAATTTATTTGTGACAGGTTGAAATCTAAGGTGTCTGGTTTATAAATGTTTTTTTTTTCTTTTTGCTAAAATTTGTCATGTATTCTTAAACTATCATCCTAATTTTTGTTTATTATTAAATGATACCTATTTAAATTTATTATATAATTTTGTTAAATCTCCTCTAAAATAAAAATAAAGAACAAATCCGTCAGAAGGCTTATATGCCATGCTTATGTAATTCTGAAAATCAATATTTTAACTTTGTAAATTTTGTTTCTTGAATAATAAAATTTAATCTAATCAATATATGTATACTGAAACTGATTAATAGATTTAATTAAAAATTAATGAACTTGATTTAATGACTTTAAAACATTTTTGAATGTTTGCTTTATCACCAAAAGGAAACATTTAAGCCATCACTTGAAGAAAAGCTGACAGTTTTCAGAAATCCTGCAGAATCAGATTAATCCACCAACAAAAATGCAAAAGAATTTATTAAGTTCACCTTATTCATTTATTTATTGAGTTATTGTTCGATAAAGTACTTATAACCTATGTTTTTCAAAAGCCTGGTCCGAGGAGTATTAAAACGAGTCATTGATTCCGTCTTTAATACTTCCATCCTTATCCGTTTAAAAGTATATTAAGCTAGGTTATGTTTTTTGATTAGTTTTGATATTGTTGTTAAGCCAATAATTTTGTATTAGCGTCTTAAGAAATATGCACATTTAAAAGATAGTTAATAGTATATTGAATATAAGAATCCCAGTTGTCGACAAATAATAGCGATTGGTTCTCGGGGTCTGTTTATAATTGAATAAATACCACTGTATACAAGAATCCTGTCGAAAAGGATAGACGAAGAGAACTATTGGATATTTATCATAGGATACTAATTAATTAGGAATAAATCAATTTGTCAAGATTGGCATAATACTATTTCTATTAAATCTATTGCAATCAATTGTTTGTAATAAAGGGTGTTTTTTTTTCTAGAGGTATAGAACTTTAAATTGCAATAAAACAACGATGGAATATTTGATACATTTTAAATATGATTTCTGGCATATGACTGCCACGGCTGGCTCGGATGTAGTAAAACCTGGACGTTCAATTTTCGATGACTTTTTCCAACATTTGTGGCCGTATATCTGCAATAACACGGCGAACGTTGTCTTCCAAATAGTCAAGTGTTTGTGGCTTATCCGCATAGACCAATGACTTTACATAACCCCACAGAAAATAGTCTAGCGGTGTTAAATCACAAGATCTTGGAGGCCAATTCACAGGTCCAAAACGTGAAATTAGGCGATCACCAAACGTGTCTTTCAATAAATCGATTGTGGCACGAGCTGTGTGACATGTTGCGCCCTCTTGTTTGAACCACAGCTCCTGTACATCATGATTGTTCAATTCAGGAATGAAAAAGTTAGTAATCATGGCTCTATACCGATCGCCATTGACTGTAACGTTGTGGCCATCATCGTTTTTGAAGACGTACGGACCAATGATTCCACCAGCCCATAAAGCGCACCAAACCGTCAGTTTTTTTTGGATGTAACGGTGTTTTGACATACAATTGAGGATTAGCTTCACTCCAAATGCGGCAGTTTTGTTTGTTGACGTAGCCATTCAATAAGAAGTAAGCTTCATCGCTAAACAAAATACGCTTATGAAAATCGGGAACAACGGCCATCTCGTTTTTGGCCTATTTGACACAATTTGCAAGCGTTGTTCAGGTGTGAGTCTATTCATAATGAATTGCCAAACCAAACTGAGAATAAATCAGCTGTTAAATCGGTCGCCGTCTTGAAAATTAATGCCAACTTGAAGTTCTATACCTCGAAAAAAAAACACCCTTTATAAATCATAATCAAGTTCAATATTTCAAAAGTTTTATATAATTAGATAAATTTGATTTGATATAATTCAAGTTCAATTATCATTACATACTTTTGCATTTTTGTTTTGTCTGCTAAACTATAAGTAACACCGTGTCATACTACGAACATCAAAGTATTCCGCCCTCAAGTCAATCAACTAATTATTATAATTCATATTTGCCTGTAGATATTCATTATTGGCTTTGTCATAAATCAGACACAATTCATGTCTGAAAAAAAAAGATAGATCTCAACCCCATTGGCAATTCATGCAAATGATCAATCGAAATTAATATCCCAACAATTGCAATCAATCCATCCCCTGTGGCACTACAAAAAGAATTCCTAAATTCTTTGAAATATTTCAGCCCCTATGTACATATATTCCAAAGATACAATAAAAATTATATAGGAAACACCCGCAAGATATACATTGGGTGCCAACACATTCGCCATTAGTCAATCCTCATAATATTGAATGCCAGGCATTTTGTAATAACCCGCTCCCGCGGACTATGCGACGCCACAAATTTATAATTCTTCATCTTATTGATTTGGGCCATAACTCATGTGCTTGTGCATCATGTTGTGATGTTTTGAACTCCTCCATGATGATGCAGCCACAGCAGCAGGTGCACCAGCGATGGTTTCCCCGTACTATGATGATAAATAATGATTAAGTTCCAAATTGAGGGGATATCTTTTGGGCGTTAATCATTCGACGCAGGCTCATCGGATAGAAGAGCTTGATTTAGCGGAAACCAAGCACCGGGTTATATTTCACCTTATCAAATGTATGTGAGTGTGTGTTTGCTGTGGGAATATATACATATAAAAAAAAATACATGTTTGTTTGGAAAATATCATGAAAATAATCATTATAATTGAAATGCTACATAATGGAGAGAATATGCATTTCCGCTTGGAAATAAATAAAACAAACGTGACATCGCACGCTGACCGAGTTATCGTATTAACACTTTGCACATAGGTATTCGCTGCTGATGGCATCTGAAGACTATACTCGAAGAAGGAAGAATACTGCACATAAGATTAAGTACCATTATGTTTTGTTTTGCAGATTGGAAGTTCGATAGCCCAAATATAAGAAGAACCTTTTTGCGGTATCGAAGTGTGTTTGGATACATTTGGATGCAACCTACATGCGCATGTCCCTTCTTGTCATTGTGCTAATTTCTCTTCATCTTGGTAATTTATTAAGATATCTTGGTAATGTCAATTTGTTGTAGATTACTTGTGAGAGATATCAATAAGTATGGTGTACTTGGTTCGTTAATTGCACGCTTTAGGTTATTACGTTTCATATTGTTTGCTACCTGTTCGTGCATTTTTATATTCTGTTCTTAATCTTGATTAATTTTATTCAAAAGGATGTAAATTATAATAAAGACCATGTATTTCAAACGCTTTATTTAATTACCATGCATGGGTTTTATTTGGATAATCTGATAACTCAATTAATAAAATCTTCCCAAAACCATTCATTTCCATTCACAAAATTAATTAATTTAATAGCTTATATCGTTGGAACATGTGGTGCTAGATTTACAACATCTTATGTTGTTTTATATTCGTTGGTATTACAAAACATGGTTTCCTGTTTGACGTAACTAATTCTACTTTTGTGTTTTGTTTAATTAGTGATATCGATATCTTTTTTGCTTCTAGATTGCTCTGTTTTGTTCGGTAGGTAAGATTTAATTTTTAAAACGCTTTAGTTTGTTTTTCAATCTTTGATAAATGTTTTATTATTAATGCGTTTAGTGTTTGTTCTTTTTTTTTATCGGAAAAGGTTCAGGTCGTGTGAACTTTAAGGTTTGCTTGGATATATAAAGTAATAAAGCTCATCTAGTAATCTTATGGGACCACCAGAAGGGTCATTTATAGAAATGAATCAGGGAATATAAGGAAATAATTTGATTAGATGTTGTCGAATGGTTCTTAGATTCTTGTTTTGTTCTCATGCATTTGATTTATAAGAAATTTATTGCTTTAAATACATGTTTATGTTTTGATCCATTCTTTTTTCCATGGGAATCACGAGTAGACTACTTTCTTGTCAATACAATATTTGATTTTTGCAGTTTAACTCATATAATTTGATTTACCATCAAACTGTAGACAATATGAGAATTTTTAATCAATAAGTTAATATCTTGACTTTTATAGAATCTAAAAATACAGCCTTGTTTCACTTAGAGGAAATTCAATTATGCAATCGATATAAATTATTTGCACCCAAATCCGACAATTATGTCTGTCTGTGTGTCACACTAAACTAAACGGTTGGCAGATTTTTATAAAACTTTGTAAAAAGTACACGGTTAAAAATCTGGGGATGTTTTTTAATACCACCTCAGGATTACAGGTATATGCAATACAAGAAAAATTACTTTTTAATATTTTCAATATATTTAACTTTTTTTATAATAATTTTGTATTGAATTTCAATATTTCTTTCATTAAAATGCTCATTTTAATACTAGTCTTCCGAACTTTAATCTCAAAAGATTAAAATTTAATATTTGAATTCTAAAATCTAACCCCGTCCTTATTAAAATAACAATTAAACCAAGAACTTATTACAATTGAATTATAGTTGACTTAAAATATAATGCCCTTGCGTATTACATATTTATATTTTGGTATTACTTTAACTTTTTGAGCGCGATACCCTCGGCCATATTATTTTCAATATACAAAAGCATTACTTTATAATAATGCAGTATTACATTTTAATATACACGAGTATTGCTTTTAAACCTTTTAATACTCTGTTTTACCACTTCAGTATTACTTTCTAATACTGTAGAATTACTTTTTAATATATAATATATATTCGTTGAGTAGGTAATATGCCTCGAATTTTTTTGTATTTTTATCCTAGATCTTAAAATAACGATTCCATATAAGCTTTTCCAATAATTTTATTTTTCTCGAAAAAAATACGATCGATGTTTATAAAATTTAATGAGTGATTTTTTAAGAAAATAAAAACAATAAAAAGACTAAAAATAGTCGAATTAGATTTTATTAAGTGGAGTATTTATGAATGAAATTCAATATTAAAGGTTTTGTGGCCTTTACTCCAAGCATTGCGTTTCGCCCTAGTTTGATGGTGGGCTCATCAGCTAGATGACATCAAACCCAATCTAGTACGCAATAATTGTCAATGATTACCGACTGCTTTATAAAATTTACAGAGAAAACTCCCTGTGAATTATATTATTCTAAAGAACTTTGATCAAAGTTAGACATTAGAAATTATGATGTTATGCTCGTGGCCAAGCGAAGTTATAAGAAAATAAAAACAATAAAAAGACTAAAAATAGTCGAATTAGATTTTATTAAGTGGAGTATTTATGAATGAAATTCAATATTAAAGGTTTTGTGGCCTTTACTCCAAGCATTGCGTTTCGCCCTAGTTTTTTTGATTTTTTCCCAATTACCTTTTATTTGAACATTTTTTCCGAAGAAGTTTATTAACGGTATATATACCTGACATAAAACAGAACTTTTTTGATACCGACTATCTTTTAAACTGCTTAACTGATGTTGGAGAAAATTTGTATTCGAAAAAAGCGCCTAAGCTTGATCAACACGGCAATCAAAGACTATCGAAAACCGTATTTTCTAATTTTTTTGAATTCAAAAAAAATCTGATCAATGTAGATTAAAAATTTTATAAGTGATTTGTCGCCAAATGGTGGACACCATTCAACTACTTTTTTTTTCTGGGGAAGCTTATAAAAGGTACCTGCCATAGAACTGTAATTTTTAATACCAACGGTTCAATGGCTGCATCGATTTTGACGAAATTTTATATTCCACAAGTTCAGCTTAGCCTTTTTGGAAAAAAGTATTTTCGAAAAACTTATATTTTTGAATTTCGTTTTTCTCGAAAAAAATCCGATTAATTTAGATAAAATTTAAAGTGAGAGCTTTTTTGTTGATGGTAAAAAATTGAGGAATTTTCGAGTTGTTAACACAAAAGTTAATTACCACAAGAGCAAGTTGCGGTGCGGGCCAGTCGTAACCCTCTATTTTTGTTAAATTTAAAATGCATACCGAATTCAAATAAAATTATGGCCAAATTTTTAAAACCGGTATTTGTCCGTTATTAGCATTTTTTACAAAGAAAATCAATGCACATTTTTCGACTAAGTATATATAACGATTGATTGTCGTAAAAGATGGACACTGCACGGCCTGATATTATTTTTTTTTTGTTTGTTCAAACAAATGGAATAAAACAAAATTTTACGGTCTATAAAATCACCAACACATTAGCATACGAGGTTTGATTTAACATATTTCAGATATAAAAATAATGATTTTATTATAAGCGGCACCTACTGCCGCAGGCAAGGGAAATTTGGTCATATTCTTTCCTGAATTCTTAAATCTATTGACTCGTTTGAATCTATTTCCTTATATTTTTAACTATTGAAGCTCAAATTTTTTAAATAAAAAAGAACCAAACTAAGAGAGCTTTTCATACAAAAACAAAACGAAATCATTCATTTAGTCGTAATACGTTAACATCTCTAACTCCAATGGAAAGAATAAACAAATTGTTTTGCAAAAGACATACAACAAGACAAATCAAAAAAAACTTTTAAACACAGAAAATAAAAACATGATAATTTAATTGTAACAATAGACAGTATAAATTATGTTAAGATCATTGAGGATTACGTCATAAGCTCGAATTAATGTAAACACAAAAAAATATATGTTTAACTAATAATAAACAAATCTTTACAAAACACTATCTCTCTATTTTGCATAAAAAAGTAATTAATAATCTTAACATTCCTTTAAAAAAAAAAAACAGCTTTTGAATGCCGCAATTACTTAACATTCCACCAAAAAAAAAAAAAACACTAAATCATTTAAGAGATGCAATATAAAAGAGACAAAAGTGCTTTTAAGCGTTCAATGAACTCAAATTTTCATTAAGAGAAAAGAAAGCAGTCGTGAAAGCTCCAAAGTATATTTTAAGCCACCCACTCCCGGAAGGAAATTCACAACTCTCATATAAAATGACTATATGTATAAGTTCTCTTAGTCAGCTTCGAGTTCGTTCCCCTCTCTTGAAACAATCTTGAACCTGAACACTGATCATGAATAACATATGTGCGCAACCAAAACCAAGGTTTCCCGTTTCTCTGGCACGAGCAGCACGGTCATGGGCAAGATCATGGCCAATGACTATTAACTTGATCTTTAAGTCAAATGTTGCTAGCTGCACGACGTTGTTGGTTATTCGATCGAAGTCACATACATTACATTTACATACCAGAAAGATGTTGCGCAACATTTTCGATCAAAATGTTGCGATGAAGATCTTTTTGTTTAATCGTTGACGTTGAGAGAGCATTGGCCAAGTAAAAATTAGATCTGAGAAAGAAATGGTGAGGAGATAGAATTTCGAAAAGAGCAAGAATTTCTTCGCACGATCAGTGCGATCAATTCCGTAGATAGAGCACTTTTCTTCCACACTCTCTATGGCTTTCTCGTTTTTGGAAGTTAATCGCTCTTTATAGGTATGGATATGATGTTGAGAACACAGCTCCATGTTCTTATACTCGTTCGACGACAATGATGATGATCATGGCCGTCGTCGTCGTCATGATGATGATGATGATGATGATGGTGGTACTTGGTATGGCCGCAATGGTCATGGTTGATGTACACGAAGAACGAATAAAACCAAGGAGACGACGACGAAGAAGATTGTGTGTGGAAAAAGTCAACACGACGAGGAAAAATTCTTAAAGAAGTCTTCTAACTTATATAACAACTCATTACCTTGGCACAGACTTTAGTTCCACGGCGACCTTACAACGGTCAAGTTCGTTTATTTTTTTAAAGAACTTTTAAGAAGTTTGTGGTTTTGTGTGTTGAAAGCACAGAACTTTCTTGTAGAACATTTTTTTGTTTTGTGTGTGCAGAAAAACAAATAAAAACCAATTAAATTGATGATTAGAAGATAATTAGCAAAAAAAAAAGGAAATTTTTCGAAATTTTCCTCGTAACATCCCCCTGCGCACCACTAAATATTTTTTTGGGTGTTTTATTGATTGAAAGAAAATTTGTGGCTGCGTTTTAGTTTCCGGGAAAAGAATTTTTGATCAAAATTTGGATTACAATTGGATTAGAAGTTTAAATATTATTTGAAATTGGTGCAATTAACTAAGTCAAAAGTGAGAAAAAGTGATATATAAAAATAATTTTTTTAGCAAAATTATTTGGCAAAATTGAATTTTTTTTTGTGAATACAAGGTGAATGAGATTCGCATCAAGTTATAGTTTATTGAATTCTATTTAAGGTGAGTTTATTGCTATATTTTAAACATGACAGTGTTAATTGGAATGGGGGCTTTTTGTACATACATAAACGTATACTGGGATGATTGTTGAAATGAGAGTATTTTAGAAGTGTTGAATAATTATTTTGTGAGTATAACTAAAGTGCAGGTGTCATATTTTCCGAATATTCATCCGAATTTCGTCATTTCATTTCTTATTTCTATCTTGAATGAATGAATCTGGAGATTAAATGTTGTGAGAGAAAAATCTGTGAAAAGTTAAATATTTTATAATGCAGAAAAGTATTTAATCCAATAAAATAGAATCAACATTGCCTAAATAAGATTAAAAAATGTTACTTGTGTGTATATAGTGCTCCTTAGCATTTGATATTTGGCATTGCTTTGATTTTATTTAGCACATATGCGTAAAAACGGTTAGTCAAACAAAATAGTCAAGCAAAATAATTTAGTAATAAAAAATACCAACGATATTGCAATTTTTTCTAAAATCAAGTTCGCCATCAGCTCTTCCGTATTTTTTTTCATGAATTTTAAGTCGACACTATTGAACTTACTAATTTTAAGAATTTAAAGATAATGAAATGAACTTATTTTTTATAATTAATTGGCCATTTAAGAAGTCTCTTTTGTTAGACACTCAATATTTATTTAACATTTTGAAATGCTACAATTTGTTCAATAGATTGACTTGAACAATTTTTTGTAATCGATTAATAGTTTAGCATTCATTCAAAATATTTGAGCATAGTATTTCATAAAAATAAACTTTGAATGATAAATAATGAAAAATAAATTTAATAGCAAATAATGTAGTAGGTACCTAAAATAAACAGATACCTATGTTTTTTTTTATATTTAAAAATATTTAAAATACTTGGTACCAAAGATTTTTATATTAAATATTAAAATGTTCTTTAGCATTATTTATCCAAATTGATTTCGAAAAAATGATTAATTGGTTAGCTTTATTCAAATTCCAAAACAATTTAATTGAATTACAAATGTTAATTTGATTTTATTTAATTTAATAATTGCATACAACTTAAAAAGACAATATTCACATAGCTTACTTGATTTGTTTGCTTTTTTTTATAATTCGATCACAATGATTATGTCGATGAGTTTATGTATTTATAATATTTTTCATGAATGTAAATTTGAAGCAAATATTAATATTACATTCAGACAAACACATATGACAATTAAGCATAGCAAGTCCCTAATTTTTTTAAAATCCTATCGGTGAACCATATATTAAAGCTCTTTAATATAACACACTAAAAGTAAATTTAAAAAGATCAAAAGAATGATTTATAAAAATGGCTTTGACTTTCTCCGGACAATTTAAAATTGAAATAAAGACTTTTTTATTACATGATGTGATTTTTAGCACAAGTTCCATTTTAACGACCCAATGTCGATTGAATAAAGCGCAACAAACACAATCATGTAACTTACCGAAGCATAACGTGATTTTTTCTTTGCCTTGACAGGATCAAAGGTATTAACGGTTCCACCCCAGATTTTGTAAAGTTTCTTTTGAGTTTTCGTCCAAATTACCTATTTTTGAAATATTTATTTTCGTTTTGTTAGTATGTGTTAGTAAAAAAAAATGGGCAAATACTTTTATCCAAAATATTATAAGTTTCGTTTGAATTTTTTATAATGTTAAAAATTCAGTTTTGTAAAAACTTAAACCATAAAAGGAGGAAAATTAACTTTAAAGGTTATATAACGAATGGGATATTCAAAGGGAATTATAGTTTTAGTTGTGCTACAATCTTCTTCAATCCTAAATTATATATTTATTCAAGATGCGATGAAAATTCACGATCATATAACAAAAATAAGATAAATAATTCTTTAATTAATAATTATGATTCGATTCTCAAAGGAATTATTTTTTCATTATTAATTTATATAATTGTATGTAAATTAAATATTGGTAAATCAATTATTTGTTTTGTTTACCCATTTTAGGATTATTATCCTTTAAAACTTATATTTTATATATCATGTCAAAAAAACACACTTTTTGATACTAAAAAATCAATAATCCTCAATCGTTATTTTTAATTGGCAAATTTAGTCTTGTGAAGGAGAACACACTTCTTCTATAGATTTGCTTATAAGACAAGGTTGGAACTCTATTCACACTTATGTTAATGCCGATTTTATATCAATGTGAAAATCAATACTAATTTTTACGTTCATGAATTCATGAACAATAAGTTCGGTTATCAGCTCTTTTGTTTTATTAAATTTCGTGTGGGTAATTTGCACAGCGAATTCGTTTTAATAAAGATCTATACAACCATTTATAGTAATATATATCGTGCTTATTTTAATGGAAAATAATTATATTTTCGTACAACATAACAAAAATTAGCTTAAATAATCAAGGTATATTTTATTAAAGTTGCATTTGATTGGATATAAAAAAAATGGAATCTTAAAATTTGTATTCCTATATTCTTTGGAGATATGCTAACTGCTTTTGCAGAATTTGCACAATCTAATGTCCAGGAATATATTTTTCATGCGAAAGAAACAAAAACAATCTTTATTTATAGTTTCAAGGTTTTTATAAAAAACGATAGATTCAAGTTTCCAATATTATAATGCAGTTTGGAGCTTTTAAATGAAATATGAAAAATTATTTCGTGTCTGAGCAGTTTTCCAGATTTTTCGATTCTTTAAGTCTTAAATCTGAGCAGCTAACATCATTATGGTTTCTGAGGTTGATTCAAACACACAAAACCTGGGGCTTATGAAGACGTTTTGGTTTCTATAATACTTTTTCCACACAACAGAGATTTGCGGTTTTAGCACTAGTAAACTTAATTATTAAATGTCTCACCAAATTTGGATTTTTGTTCGAAATCACCCCAAAGTATTTGCATTCATTAACGACCTCGATATTCATATTTCATTAGAACTGTTTCTCCTTCAACATTTTCTAAATATATCATATAAGATCATTGTATAGGGCAAAGTGAAAAGGACTCAACGTGCAAAAGTCTGATATTTCTTCTCCATTTCACAATTTTATGTAAGATTTTCAAATGCATTTACTCGTAAAAAACCGACATTAAATTTCAGATAGAACTGTAATATTTGATACGTGACAAGAGTAATTTTAATGACAACTACCTTTATAATCTGTGGTTGAAATAATTTTTTTTATTTTGTATGTTGAAAAAAAGAAATTTTCTTTTTACTGAACAGAAATTCTATCTATTTGAACTTAATGTTTTACATACATCGATCCAAAAGTTAAAGAAGTTATTTCAACTTTCTACCTTGAAATTCTTATCGTAATGTCAACTTTGAAGTTCACACTACCAGTTCTTCGTAAGTATTACCTCATCCTTACTTTTGTTATGCATTCATCACTTTTATAACCTTTAGAGAAGCATATTAACAAAACTATTTTTTTTTACTATAATTTTACGAACTTGATTTTTTATGAAACACTTAAATGTTATTATAAAACATTTCATATAAAATAAAAGTGAAAATTAGTCTTGACTTTCACGATAGACATCGTTTAGAGACACTTATAGCGTTGAAATTAAATTAAATAATGATCTCACTAAATCATTTTTAACGTTTTAAATGGAGAAATTAATTAGGAAAGAGTGGTAATTTATAATAATTTCTTTATCATGAATCGCTTCAGTCACATAAATTTTTTTAATTAAAACGTGATTATAGCCACGTTTGTGAAGTTTTATCGCCATGAGGTCACTTTCTTCCTCGAATTTTATAGTTTCGTTTTGATTTAAAATTGAGATATCATGAAAATTTATTAGATCCCTACAAGGAAACGACGAATGGAAAATAAAGAGAGTCATTCATAAATCAAAACTAATCATCACTCATTTGCCTATAATGATTTGATTCTTAGCGTTAAATTTATTCATAAACTTTGCAACATTGTAGAAATTAAGTTAAAATTTCATGATGCATATAAAAATAGCTACGAGTATAAGAGAAATACACAGCACCTACATTTTCACAGCTGCATTCATCTGCAAGATATAATATTTACTTAAAGCGGTCTTAACATTGTACTGCATTTACAAACAAAGAATATACACAAAGCAACTACAGCAGCAGCACCAGCAGCCAAGTTGTAGTACCAAAAGACTTAAAAATCAACTATGGACAATAAACTACCAACAAACAACTGCACTCTCTCATCAACGATTCATTGCCATCATTTAGCAAAACCAAGAAAAATAAAACCATAAGCAAACAAACTTCCAAGAGTCATGTTTAGATATAAAAAAAAACGTTCTCTTCACTTGAAGACTTGGGCGGCAAAAAAGGTGCAAGATATTACTAAGAAAGAAAAAAAAATTTAAAAAAGTAAAAGATAAACACAAAGAATATATATTTACTTATTTAACTATTCTTTGCTCTTCTTTGCACTGAGGTTATAATTTTTTGTTTGTATTTTATTTGTTTATCGTTTTCTTATTTATGTCGCCATTTTGCATCCTTTGGCCCAGATGGAAATAGGTTTGTATTTTTATGTGCTATGTTCATTGCAAATGTGAACATAAATCAAAAACTTGTAAATCGCTATTGCAAACTGGGTGTGCAAAACTATCAGGATGGCAATCGTGCGAAAGTCATTGGGGATTTAAACGAAAGCAATGAAAATGGCTTTGAGTATAAGATTGGCATGAGTTGACACTTTAAATTTGGTCATTTAATAACCACTCACCTCAAATGAAAAAAAAAGAAACACTAATAATTTATCTACGACAGCAACAAAAAAGGTGTCATTCACCCTTGGTTACTCATTTTTCCGAATATTTCGTCAAATTATTTTGAATTATCATCCGTTATGTCGGAGATCTTAAGCGACGTGGTTAACCATGCGTAAAGAATAAATGTGAACCAGACAGACACCACAGCTATTAAACAAAATTCGGTGGCATATGATTTACATTAAAAAATAGCCAGAAAGCTTACCAGCACCAAATTCATACAACAAACACAATAGCCAATTAATGAAGCGAATTGACATTCGCCGGCTGTCAAACTTAGTTGCCGGTAACAATAAATATCACGTATATTGCATAACAATGCATATTCAAACCGATTTATCATACACAAAGTCGCGTTTTTACCCTTGATTGGTATTTCGAGTTTGCTGGTCAGCTCTTTTGTTTGGAATTCACATTTTTAATTGTATTGCATTTTATTATATGAATGTGAACAAATTAAAACTTGTGCAGATATACAACGTAAGTGTAGAGGTTTTTGAAGCTTTTGGTAGAAGAAGAAGAAGATGATTGATATATAAAGTTCGCTGGTCAGCTCTTTCATTTCACATGAAAAATTCTTAATATTTTCTGTATTTGTTATTTTTTCTTGGTTTTTTTTTTGTGATCATGTGCAATTGTATCAACGGACATGGTATCTTTAAAACAGGTGTAAAAATTGAGCGTGAATACGCATAAAAGATCTTTTACCGATATGACTTCTCCACCTGATTCCACACACATCTCTTCCTCACTGTGATGATGACCATGTTGTTGATGATGATGATGATGATGCGCAGTTGCAGCAAAACTATAAGAAAAAAAAACAATCTTAAAAATGAACAACTCTGCACGTTCAATCGATTACGGTTAGCGATTATAGATATCTTCTGCTTGATGTTTTGTTTTTAATTGTTTTGTACTTCGTCGTATCTATAAGAGAGACGCACAAAATAAAATCAGCGAGTACCCTTTTTTATTTTTTTGTTGTAATGTGTGTGTGGTGTTGGTGTTTGCAATTTGTCTAGACGTTGAACTACAAAAGGGTGTTACTGATTGGGGCGCAAAGATTTGCTTATATTCATTTTTGTTTTGTTTTTCTTGCACCATCATCATCAGCAATCAGAATCCTAGAGAATAGATAGGTTATACCTGATAAACAGTGATTCCAAGTTCATAGCTATATGAAAGTGTTATATCTCTGTAGTAATATTGGCTGTGTGGAATGGAGGCTAAACGCTACGCCTATTTCTAGCTTGTGATGTGTTCTACAAAAACATGAGATCTTTGGTGGAACACATACAACGAATGTTGAAGATATGAGGGGAAGAGTTTTATAATTAGACTTAAATAAAGTACACTTGTTTGTTGGAACTTGGTTGCAATTATTAACATCCGAATGGGGAGCCCCTTCAAGATATATCTCTATCTTTAAACGGAAAAAACAAAAGGGTTTTTCTACTGGCTGAGATGCTTGCTGTTTTGTGTGTGAATGGACAACGGATGGACACGTTATTTGCTCTACTCCGAGAAAAGATTCTTCTTCTTGTGGCTATGAATTTATTTGTTTTAAATTGTATATGTACACGGTAGCTTGTGGCATGATAGGACTACATAGAAAGTGTAGGGCAATTTAATTGGTACAAGAAGAGGATAGTTTAAGGATTTATGTATCTTAATTTTTTTGCCTGTGATTCCTTACGGCAAAAAAAAAAAAAACAACACAAAGAAAGAAAACAATAATATTGTTTTCTTTAGTGATTGCGTATTGTGTTTTTTTTTGTCTACTTGTGTGTTTCAATTTAATGGAAAATTAAGAGGTGGTTGGTGTTTGTTCACACCTTTTATTGTTGTATTATTGACTGTGCGAACATTTTTTTTCTACTTTGAATTATGAGAAGAATTTTTTTAATAATTGTATAGCTTTGTTAGGTTTCGAAATGGCTTTATAAGACCTTAAGGTTTTATGAGAAAAGATGACCTTGAAAGAATTATAGCTTTATTTATTCTGTTGCGAGAGTGAAGTTGTGAAATGCAACAGTTATAGGAATTGAGAAGTTGATTGTAGTGTTTTTGTTTCGCAGACATAATTAAAAAGATCCACATATTGGAGACAAAAAATATAGTTTAAGTTACTTGACAAATATGGAGAAATCGACTAAATGATTTAAAGGCTCTAGGGTTTTATAGCAAATTTTATAACCAAAGTCGTCAGAGCGCATTCTGATAAAAAATTAGCTCAATTTTTTTCTGCACACCAATTGTGCAATAAAATTTTAAAAACTCAAAAAATCCGCTAGGTAGATTCAAAGTGTTGTGTTCTGTATCAAAACAAACACTTTCAATTCTTATACACCAATGAAGTTTTCAACCGATCGGAGATTATTCATGCTTCTGCACCATATAGCAGAATGTGGCTTTTTTTCAATGTGGCTTATTTCTTCAATTGCTTATTTTATTAACCTACCATCAGCAATAGGTAATCTACTATCAATTTCTGAGTGTTGATGTTGTTTGTCGAGCTTGCAGGAGGGTCCGAGTAAAAAAAAAAGAAACACTATTTTTTCAGAGCACGTGGTACTTTTCCGGTCGTCTGTCAACGCAGTGATGGCAAAATGTTCTTCTTTTTTTCTGGCGACCCCCGTATGCCTGAGCACAATCAGAATCGAACTAAGAATTTCTCGGAAGCCTGGTTTTCTGTCAATATAGCTGCTTTCACTAGTTTTTCGGGATCATTTTATCACTTAGGATTTTCGCGAGTTCCAGAGAAATGCGATCAACGTAGGCTCAGGCGATCAATTCGGTTTGCGTTATTCCAACGTCAGATGTTCTCCTTGCGGTGGTCGTTCTTATGAACGATTAGCACCCACTAGATATTTGCTTCTATGAATGTACGTCTAGTATGCTTGAGAAGTGTAGTCTAAACACATTACAGAGGTATCATGCAGATTGTATTTGTCAATATATTTCAAAAGATAGTCTGCATCAATAAATGTTGACATATAAATCTTCTAAGAGAATTTTAATATCGTGCTTCGGACATTGCTAGTAATTTGGTCAGAGCTCGTAGAAAAGGTCTTTGGTTTCATCATTTTTTTCTTCTGCAGCTATGTCGTCAACATATTTGGAGTTTGTCCATCTCTTTTTTTTTTATAATTACTGCAACAAAATGGATTGTTCTTTTTCTAAAAATTTTTTTGTAAATTTTGTATGGCGTAATTCGCATCAGAAGTCTTAAATACGACAGACTGCACCAAGTTAAGAATGCTTTGTCTTATAGATTAAACATTGGGATTACTTGGCAAATTAATAGAATATTTCTAAAGTTCAATCGCCTATGAACAAATGCTGAACAAACAATCTTCTCGAACTTGCGAACAAATTTCAAAATGCATAACATTCAAAGGACATATAACTCTATACCACCAAGTCGCTAAAAGGTGGGCAAACACAAAAATACTTTATGTTAATGACACATCTCCAACTTATATTTATGTTAAGTTAAAGTTGAAGAAAATTTATTCAGCCTCACACGCTGCAGACTGCTGCAGTGTGTCGTAGTCGTTAATTATTCATCCATGATGCTAACTACAACGTAACTTGTTCTTAGTAATTTTTTTTTTTTTTTTAAATTCAATTTACTGTAAATTTTCTCATTTTCATTGGCACTTAACATTTTATCCAAAGAGTGTACTTATATACTGAGTGAGAGAGAAGGGTAATGAATACTTTTGATTCACTACATTTCCGTTAGGATTTTACCATGATGTGAGTATGATGATGCAAGTGAAACTTTAGATGCGCTAGCATCAGAAAAAAAAAAAGATTTATATAGACATATGCGCAGTTGGTTGATGGCTGACGTCTTCCTTCGTACTTAAAACTGACTTCAGGTTAAACGAAGTACCTTCATCTTCGTCTTCTTCACCAAAGGAGAAGGAAGAAAGTGAAGATGTACGCTTTGAAGAAGAAAGTATTCCTAACATTTATCACTTTTGTGGTCATGGACCTTAGCTACCAGTTTCTGCATATAAACAAATGACATACACACACGCATGTGTTTGTTTTTTTTTTTTTATAAGTAAATTACCACTTGGTAGCGTGCAGATGATGGAAATGCAATTCTCGTGTGCAAATCAATGAAAATTGTTAAGAGTACGTTGGGTTCTGGGTGCTCTTGGCTTCTCTATGCGGAAGCTTAAAACTTAAAGGTGGGTATATGAAATAACAAAGTGCATAAGATTGTTGACATTGGTCCATGACTGTCATGCTACCAAGAGATCTTTAAATGGTGGGATGCTGAATGAATGTGCATGTGTGTAGCTAGAATGGTGACAATATCACTCCTGAGGCAGCACTCCTGGAATTATGTTTTATGAGGAAAGTCACTGATGTCATTGAATGAAGTTCTCTTAACCTAACTGAATTTATGAGTCTATGTGTTGGTCATAATGTAAGGTATTAAGTGATTTGAAGTGCTGCGTATGGATATTCGTATTTTTTGCATGTTGACATAGTTGAAAAAGAAGCCATAAAATAGTTGTAAAAGGGGATTGGCTGTTTATTCTAGAATTAGGTAAATATATATAGTTGTTTTAACTGTATTTCTCAAAAATAATTTAAGAGCCAAGAAAACAAGAAATTCTTGAATACAGCAGCAATATTTATGATGAAGGATATTTGCAAAAGCTAAAAAAAAAATCAGATAAATTTTGCTTACATTTCTGACGAGCAAACGAAAATTTTCAAAATTGTTGAAAATGCGTTTAAAAAAGGCGATTATCTGCTAAAGTACTGTGACGGAAATGACCAACCGTTACGGAAATGACATCTTCCAACAAATTAATAAAATTCAAAACGCTTGGCTATTGAATACCAATCGTTTGATTCTTTAGGGTTTTCAATAGTAAAGTATTGTGACGGGAATGACCAATTCGTTACAAAAATAACAGCCTCAAAAAATAAAACAATACCTAGAATTTAAAAACTTTTCACTGTTGCATAAAGTTATTTGCTTCTGTAGGATTTACTAAAAAGTATTGCGGTGGAAATGACCAACTCTTTACGAAAATGATATCTTACAACTCATATCTATACAATTTAAAACTTTTCGCTGTGAAATAAAAACCATTTTATTCTATAGGATTTGCCATTAAATTCCTTAGAATTTGTTAGCAATTTACTGTTGCGATGGAAATGACTTACTCCATATGAAAATGTTAATCGAAAAATAAGTAATATTTGAAACATTTCGTTTTTAAATAAAAAGCATTTGATTCTTTAAATTTTTTTAGATGAGTTGTGACGGGAATGACCTGTTACAAAAATGACATCTTTCAACGAAAAACTATACAATTCAAAGTTATTTTGCTGCTGGATAAAATTCATTTGGTTATTTAGGATTTCTAAGAAAATATTGCAACGGGAAGGACTAAATCCTTAAAAAAAATTATATATTTCAACGAAAATCTATACAATTTAAATCTTTTCGCGACTGGCAAAAAGCAATTTGGATTTTAAGGATTGCAATGGGAATGACCGAAACATTACAAAAATTATATCTTTCGACGATAACCTATACAATTAAAAACTTTTCGGGACTGGATAAAAGTCATTTGGTTATTAAGAATATATAAAAATCATTTGAACGGGAATGACGAAAACGTTATGAAAATGATAACTTCCAACGAAAATGTATACACTTCAAAACTTTTCGCTGTTTAATAAAATTCAATGATTTTTTAGGATTTATGAAAATGTATTGCGACGGAAATGATCAAAACGTTAAAAAAATATTATTTACAAAATCTATGCATTTCTGTTCGCTGTTAAATATGAGTTATTAAACTCTTTAGGGTTTTAGGACTTATCGATGATTTAGACTTGACGGGAGTGACCAGATCGTTACAGAAATCTATAAAATTCAAAACTTTTCAAAATAAAAGTAATTTGATTGAGTTTCGCTTTTAATTTTTAGTAGTTTAATGTTTGTGACGGGAATGACCAACTATTAAGACACTCAAGAGAAAGTCAAAATAAAAAGGTCTTTTTAAAAACATATTCAAGAAAAAAGAACATCAAATCTTTTACGTCACTTGACAAGTTAATTCACTTGTTTAACTGTTAAACTCATAAACAGGACTTCCAATTCACAGAAAAAAAAAATGTCAAAAAACTCTAAACTAAATTCAAGAGACTTTTTTATTAACAACTTCATTTTCTCCTACATTCCCAGCCTAGAGATATTGTCCAATTAGCAAAACTAACATCACCTCTCTCACTCAATCCACAAAAGACTCACTTTAGCTGAAAGCTAATCTGCAAATTAATGGAAAGTCAGATTTATGAAAAAGATACCGTGACGTGCACCTGGTTAGAGGTACCAATATACCTAACAACATGCCAACACCAAAGCGGACGTTCTATAACCACCATCATCGCGGATCATTTTTCATAAGAACTTGGAATTATGTTCTTAAGAATTTCGGTGCGAAACGAAATTAAAAACCAGAATCAAATATCATTTAATTACCCAAGGATAGCTACTGCGGTTCCCTGATATGTCTTGTTTTGCCAAGGTTGCTACTGCTTACCACACACAGAGTTAGTTTATTTTTTATGAAAAATAAAAAAAAAAAAGAAATAAATTTAATGACCTCATCATGTCGTACTACAAAACCGTGTCTCTTGTTACATAAAGAGGTCAGTGTCAGGGTCTTAATGTTAAAAAAGAGACTAGTTTCATAGAAATATTAATTATTTTTCTGCAGAAAAACAAAGACATCATAATAATTCCTCAAGTTCTTTTAAAAAAGGATTGTCCAAAGAAAACAAGACTCAATCTATTGCATTCAAACTTTCATCGACATTGAAACACTGCAACCTACTTACCAGATGACCATTGCATTGCTGCTAAGTCACAATGGTGCTGGTTCTGCTACAGAGAATCAATTCAAATGTGAATGAATTCAATATCAATCATCAACTGGGGTACATAAAGCTCATTCTGCTTTTATTGTTTTTTTGTTTGTTTGTATCTTTGTATCTTTGGATTTGCATAGTGGATGCTTTGACCATTCCAACCATAAATGGTTTTGGGGAAATTGAGAGAGCGAATGACTTATGTGAAAGGGTGACGCCAAATCAAAATAAATAAATCTTCAATTCTTGGGGTCGCATCGTCGATCGGTGGATTTGGTGGTCGCCAGTCGGTCTTCGTTCGTGAATCGAATTATGGTGTGCAATTCTGGGGCTATGATGTTAGGGAAGAGAAAGTTCCTTAAAACTGAACATGACAAACAATTTCTTTGTTTTTAGTCGAAGAAGAACTTATATCTGCCTTGGAAGACCGATACAAATGTTGGCCTCACTAGGAGTGGGCGGTCTATCATCGACTGGGGAGTATTGATGTGATTTATTGTTTACATTGATGGTTATGGGAGTGTTGATTAATGGGCGAGTGTCAAACGGAATTGTTCGACGGGATAGTATTATTTTTTTTATATTGATTTTTGGTATTTTCAAAGTTGAGATTATATTTTATAAGCGCATCTGCATTTTGGGACAGGATTTTTCTTTATTACAATCATTAGCTTTTATAAATGCATGATAATAAAACAGTTGGAAAGAAACTTACATAAATATTAACTTTATTCTCTTTTTTCTTTTCATTTCAGGTAAATTGATGATCTGTAATGAAATACCAATCGTTTGTATATTATGTAAGAATTTATTGGGATAATCGGATTAAATGACGGTGATAACTATCGGGAAAGGTTTTGATAAATATTACGATATTAAAAGAATTTATTGGAAATTATTTTTTAGGACATTCCTCCATGGAGACAAAATCGAACTTCAGAGGTTCCACTTTTTTATATATTTAGTATAGACTTTCTAAGTGATAAATAGTTTGATTTTCCTAGTCACTGTACTGAATTTGTCTCCATCAATTAGATGGCATAATTTTTTGAAGAATATTTTATTGAATATCTGATAACGGTAAGCGAAAAAAATGATATCCTGTGCATAAGCAGAAAATTAATCTGCTGAATGGTATAATTTTAAAAGATGCAGGTATATTATGAAGGTACAAGATGAAGGTACATTATTTAATTAGACTCTTCTGAAATTTCAAGAATTTAATTTTACCCCAGAAATTTCTTCGGATGCACAAAGTAGTCGGGATTCTTTCACTTTTATGTCCAACCATTTAGATGCACTAATATACATATAGTTCGTACTGATGGATGCGTTGCATGTCAGAAGAAAATATTGCCTAGCTTAAGCAACCAAACTTTTAACATTTTTTGATTTCTAGATCAAAACACACACTATAATTCCAGTTGTAGATACAGAATGATGTTCATGAATCCATAAAATCTTAACTTTAAGTCGTTATTTTTTAACATTACCAAACGTTTTGGGCGAATTTTGAAAGGAGTTTAGTACTCAATGAGTATCTATTCTTTGTAAAACATTCATAATCGTAATTTCCATTATCTTTCAAAGTTTCCTCACTTTCAGGCAGAAAGAATTAAATTTCATTCTGTTCAGTAAATCGTCGGTAAGCAGCGAAGAATTTTTTATCGTCAGTTACTGCTTCTAAATGTTTCGTTTTTGTTGCAAATAATATACCTCCTTTTTCTAGATCCGGCTCGGTGGACCAAATAAATATATTCGCTATATTTTGCCAATAGTGTTATGCAATGAAGAATGTTGCTTTCAGTTTAAGGCAGGTTTTTTTTATCACATAATGGCTGTCAATTCTTCAAAAGACGTTTCGCTCAGAAAATCGAAAAGTCCTTCCTTGAGAATTATTGGTACAAACAAACAAATAAATGCTCGAGATGTTTAAAGTTCTTATTTTTAAAAGGTTTTTTAGAGTAACTCCGTATAAGCTTTTTGAGTAAGAAGATATGCGACAATATCTTCCCAATCCAAAAACGTAGCGAGTGGCATTATTTAAGACAACGTTAAGTCTTCTCTCTCTCTCTCACAGCGTCTAAGTTTGAGAAAACTTCACACCCATAGTTTAAGATTGGGACGACTAATGATTTTACAAGCATTTTCCTCGTATGAAGTGGAGTGAATTTCTGTGAGACCGATAAAGTCCTTAAGGCTCCATAAGCCTTCCCCACCACTGAATTTATATGATAGTTCCAAGTTAGGGTCCTATTAAAATAAACTCCCAAGTTCTTAGCTGTATCAACATACTCTACCGGGGTGCCATTTAATTCAAGAATAGAAAAATAAGACAAATTCTGAAATAAAGGCATTTTGTTTTGTTGGGATTTAAAACAAGTCTACAGATATTAGACTATTCAAATATTGTATTCAAATCCTGGTTAATATTATGAACACAATCTTCAATAAGACCCAGATGACAACTCTTTATAAACTGAACATCGTCAGCAAAACTTGTCTCACAATATCTTAATATAGAAGGTATATCATTAACGTAAGCTGAAAAAGAAGTGGTCCGAGGAAAGATCCCTGAGGAACCCCGCGAAGCTTGACTTCACCCAGTGAGATAAGAAAAAGTAAGCTTTAAAGCTTCAGAAGAAAACTCATTATGGAGTGGTCAATGGTAACAAACGCCTTTGAGTAATCAAAATATTTAGTGTCGTGTTCACTTGACTGATGCAATTTAATGCCAGTGTTATTAGATTTTTTTGAGTGGAATTAAAGAAGAATCTACTTGTATGTAGACAAATAATTTTAAAGAAATAAGAAGTAGTTATTAATTCACAATGAAGGCTCGATTTTATAAAGAATTAAAAAAAAAAAATAGTAACGCCCTTTAACAACTTACAACATAATTTTAATGAAATAAGTTAAAATTTGTTTTATGATTCAAAAATTCAACAGACAACCCCAAAGCAATTTTATTCTAAATAAAAAAATTGATTAAGGAATAAGAATAAAAAACAGATTCATTAATTGAAAATAAATAAAGAATTGCGAGTAGAATATTTAAGACACACCCAATAATTGATTCAACCACAAGAAATTATAGTTATTTCGATGTTTGCTTACACTTAACATGTTGTAATTTATATTGCAGATAATTTGAATTCAGAACACATTTTTTTGGGCGTAATTGGTTAATTAATCAAAAAAGAATATAATATGTAAATGGATAAGATGATGATAATGGGAATTTTTTCACTTGAATAAGAATCAAAGACAACTATTTTTTCAAGTGGTAAATTACGTCAGATGTTAAAAAGAAGATGGAAGAAAACGGTCCACTTAAGGTGTGGTTAGTTAAACAAATAAAAAATTGTATGTATTTTAGCTTGACCTTTAACATAAGTTTGTGATATTCGTAATGTTGTACATTGACCTTCCAATTTAGACTTTGATATATAGTGATCAATTTTCTTTGGTTTTATTGCTTGTTTAACAGGATTGGATGGAACTTATTTCTGTGCTATACAATTTGGTAAAACATTATCTATTTTCCAATTTATGGATGTTAGCTTTGACGTGTTACGAAAAATTCTAATTGCAAAACTTGCTCTGATTTCAATCACAGTACAGATTTGGGAAAAAATTATGCAGTACTATGATACGTCTTACTTCATATGCTCATCGCATTTTCCAAATTTTTATGATCAAAGTACTTCAAGATGTTCGGATTTCTGACCAGCTCTCAACTTGTAGATGAAACCATGAAATACTTATCACATAACTGAAGCTGTACTTTGGCTTCCATGATGCAATAGTGGTTTAATTTTTCCAATCAGACAGGGAGGATTTTATACATCTGCGTATAGGTGTACCACATGGTTCTATTTTAAGACATATGCTGTTTTGTCATTTAATAATTGATATACCAGTTCATTAAGTGCTAAAAATGTGCAAATTTATTTCTCAGTTCAAATGGATATATGATCATCAGATTCATAAAATAACCAGCTAGCAACTTAAAAATGGTTGTTATATAAAATGCGGTTCTTTTCAGTTCATTAGATTTTTCGTTTAATAAGCAAGTTATAAACTTCGATTTAATATCAATGGAATAAATCGCTCTTATTGCCGCTTGATAACCAATGAAAAAGATGATTGTAGATTGTGATAGCAGTTTTTGATATAGCAATTTGTGATAGTGCTATCATTTCATCTGTTAAGGAGCAGTTGCTGCCAATAAGGATTTTGCTTTTAATCAGAAAGTCAGCTAGTTCAAGGGTTTCTGAAAATATATATACCTGGATCGATATACCAATATAGATTTTGGAACCATGATGCATGGGTATTGATCACTACCGACGATTCAATTCGAAAGCTGGTGGTAGATTGTCATGCCGGTCTTCCAGACTGAGAAAAGTTGCTTAAAATGTTCAATAAAAATCTTAACAGTAATCTATGCAGACAATGTTGTGGATTCATTTCGGTATGCTACCGATTTGCATGATGGGATATCGGTCAGTATTTCCGTCTTACAATTCCGCTCAGTCGAAAAGCATCACTACAAAAATATCTAGTGGTTAAGAAAAAGTTTTTCAGTATCACTTTTGAAAGTGTTAAGTACGGCAAAAAATTTTATTAAAATTCTAATTAAATATCCTGCCAAGTAATCGAATGTTTATGTTGAGTCTTCTCTGTTTTTTTCTGAGTAAGTTCACCCCAAGGATTTTTAAGATCGAGACTTATCGGGGTTCTTTGAATTGATGGGATTCATGAAATCAGAAATTGTTCCGTTCCTTACTTTTGGAAAGAAATTCTGTAAAATTATCGATAACGTTTCAACGTTGCTCCTTCTAGCATATTTTTACAGAAAGTTTAGAAGAGCAATATGTTTGGTAAAAATATCGTTAATTTCACTAAATAAGAGCACAGTTTTTTTTCTGTTTCAAGGAGCATATTTTTATAAAAAGTTGTGCTACTAACATTAATATTTCCTTCGGGACTAATATTTAATTTAATTTAACTTCACTTTACAAAAAAAAAAAGAAAACATTGCTCATTTCCTGCCGACTACTCATTACAGTTTTGACATACCACACACCGAAATAATAACACTTATTCTGTGTACTTAAAGTACAAACTTTTACCACTTACCAACACTTATTTTATTAATTTTTATCTTCTCCTATTTCTTTCATATTCCAAGAGTATTTATGAAAGATCTTCCAATTAACACTGACTGTACTATAATCATACCATCCATTAACACATGCGAATCTCAAAGATATACTCGCCTCACCTTGCCTTATTAACTAAACAATTATGACAGCAACTTCAAGCCGGCATGCCACTACAAGAAACCACAGATGACTATGACGAAGATAAAGAAGAAGAAGAAAAAGATAAAAAAAAAAATGCTATAAAAACCAGCCAATAAATTACCCCAAAACTGGCACGTCTAGTAGCAATGAGTCTGTCCCCTGACCTCTTCTCGAGGGTAAAATGCAAATAATCGTGAACGCTTTATGATTCGCTCGAGACGGGGTATACTTTGGGCTATTTCACTGATGATGATTATCATGATGATGGTGATGCCCGTCAGTCTGTCTGACTATCCGTCGTCTTTTATCTGAATTCGTCTCTTATACTGTTTGTATCTTTTACCATCTCCTTAAACTTTCAAGAGGCCATTACAAAATTATCCGTAATAATGATTGTGGGAACCATACCGCGGCCAATAAAAAAAAATAAAAACTAGACAAAACTCTTCAATCTTCATGATGCCTCATTATACACATTCCCACTGTATATCCATAGCTTTAACCAACAAAGTATTTTAGAAATGAAAAAAAAAAAAAAAAAAACTTCATTAAATTGTTTTTGGTCAAAGTACTTGTTTTGGCGGTGTTTTTCAAAATATTTGCACAAATTGAATTCTAATTTCTTGCCGAGCCATCACCACTACTATTCTCCTTCGACTAAAACACTAATAAAGCCAACGAATGAACATCAAAAGACAACGAATATCACTATGTATCTAGGATAATAACGTCACGAAGATTCGATTAGAATACAACACGTCTGCGCATCAAACAAAAGATACACACAGATGCACCGCCATCAACCAAAGATGGAGGGTGCGGTGAAATTCTTCCAGAATTCTCGCGTCTGTAATTGATTTTGGGTAAAAAAAAAAAACAAAAATTGAAAAAAAATAATCGAGTATCTCAAAGATACTCTAACGAAGAAGGAGCGAAAACTTTTCATTATCATATGGGAACAGAACCAAGTTTGGCTGATGGGGATGCACATTTTCTGCTTCTCTCTGTCATTTGAATGGAGCGTGTTCAAACGTTCAAATATTTACCATAAAGAGAAAATTGCATGAATTATAATGAAAGACAACAATAAGCTTGGGAGTTGAATTGGCTTCTGGCTTTTGGCATCGCGGATTGTGTTATTTTCGGAATGTTTGTTTGTATATTCTAAACATATCTTTATATAGTTAGTTATATAAACGGTGTGACCTAGTAAAAGATTTTGCACTGTCATCGTCACGCTGTTGATGTGAATCCTTAGTCAGGTGGCAACAGTTTCTATACAGGGTTTATCTTTCAGTTGATTGGTAAGGTTATGCACGGGTATTGCCAAATCGTGCTCTTAATTGGCGCCCGACATTGGCGGCAGCGGTGGCGATGGTGATTTTAGTATGGGATGTGTGCAAATAGAAATAATGCCTGAATGCATTATTTGGATCGATGTTGGATGCAAATAAGAAACGAAGAAAACGAGCATGTAAAGATAGAGGAGAATGTTTTATATTGAAACGGGATGATGGGTTTCCAATGGAAATTTGTAGTTTTTAGAAGAAATAACTATATCAGCTTTTCAAAGGTGCTAAAAGATTTTTTTTATTTAAATTTGATCCTCGTGATCACACGGATTTTGTTAAAGAGAAAGTTTAGTTGTTTTAAAAAAAAAACAAAACATGATTTTGCTTTGTTCTTTGGAAGGGCCAAAGTTCTGTTCGCATAATATTGTAGACGAGCAACACTCACCAGCAACAAAACCTTCATTGTGAGCCTCATTGTCTTGTTGACAATATCGAACACCTTTTTCACCAATAGCTGGCCGGAGAAAAGCAATGTCATGTTGTTTTGCATCTGCAGCTGTTGTGATAAATGCTGACTTGTGGCATGTCACTCACAGACTATTTTTTACTTTGCATATTTTCATGAATAACGTAGACTTTGGCGTCATTATTCGTGATCTGAATTTTTATACCCTCTTTTTTTCTTTTTTTTTTTTAAACTAAACAGTTTCATCTCGAAACTTAAAAGTTTAATTGAGAAACTAAATAGTTTCATCGATAACTTATACAATTTTATCTAGAAACTAAATAATTTTATCGTGAAACTAAACAGTTACATCAGGAAACTAAACAGTCTCATCAGAAAACTTAACAGTTCCATCTGGAAACTTAACAAATTTATTGGGAATCTATGCAGTTTAACCAGTACAAAGTAAATATAAGCTTTATCAGCAAACTAAATCGTTCAATCATAAAACTAAATAATTTAATCAAAAAATTAATGAGTTTCATATGAAAACTAAAAAGTTTCAACAGAAAACCAAACAATTTTATCACCAAAGATGGTTTTATTTTTCTAGTGACATTAAAGGTTTTTGTGACAGCCGAATTATTCATCGTATAAAACATTTTGTAAAAAGAGTGATATGACGGTTTTTGCCTGGGAATTTCGTCGTTAGTATAAGAAGTAGTAAGAAGACTACTGTCAATCTGTTTTGCTTTGCTCGACTCATAGCAATCCGATTGATTTCGATGGAAGTTGGTAGTCTGTCAATCGACACAAAAATTACATTGTGACAAGATTAGCGAATGATCAACATATTATTACCTCACACTACCGATTTGCAATAAAACAAGGAATAACAGGCTCTACTTCATAACTTTTTTTTCCCACAACTCTAAAGCAAACAAAATCTGACCTGCTATGAAAATAACTCCATAAAAGGACCTTGTCCAATCTACTTTGATTTAAGCGGAAGTTATACTCATCTCTCGACCTCAATTTTTTTTTATTTTGTACTCTGCAATCATATATTGTACTTTTATGGATGAGCAAACAAAGTAAAGTAGAATAGAGTAAAATGAAAAAAAAAAAAAAAAATAAATGTATCAAACTGTTTATCACAGCCAGCATACCTCATCAACCATGAAAGAGAAGTTAATAATTTTATAACCATTTAAAGTTGAAACAGCATAACTAAGTCCATTTTCTTTTTATTTCAAAGAGCAATCATCCATTCTAAATGTAAAATTAATTGCACAAAGAATAAGTGTATCTATAGATACCTATAATCCAATTTACGGTTATAATTGAATTATTATTGACTTCTATACTTTATAATTGTTTGACCATTAAAGGCGTTTCAAGTCACAAGTTAGTGAGTGCACTAACAAGATTTAGCTGCACGAGAACAAAAAAAACAAAAAGTATCTTATAGGTTGATCGAGCATTTCGGGGTAGAAATACGTAATGTTCCTTTTATACTAAACAACTTGCTAAGAAATAAATTCAATCACGATTTGGTGACTTTTTTTTTTTGTTTGGTTCTTTTTGGCCATCATTTGGATTGTGTGACTATTCTTCACTTTCTTGAATCCGCGAATAAATATACTGCATGATGATATATGCAGTTCCCATAATGTACTAGATAGTTTTTTTCTTTCAAACTTTTATCTCGTATTTTCAAACTGTCCTCTCTCAATAGGACTGGATAGGTTTTTGTCTATTCGAGGTAAACCACACTAACAAGGTCGATGTTAAACAATAAGAGGGTAGCTTAACCAACCAATCTAATAGTCCAAGCCAAATCGAAGATTTAAAGACTACAAGATGTGCGTTTGTTTCTGAAATCTATGTAAGTTCGGAATGTAATATAGCTTGGATGTATCTATAGTTGAGACGAGGCTCTTTCTTGATTATGTGGCCATTAGGAGTTTCGCAGAAATGAGAGTTAAATTCGAATATGTAGAAAAGGATATCCTGTCTCTCTTGCTTTATATAGTTGGTATGTTAATGATGTATGATTCTGTTGAGGTATACCTTACGCCAAATTCGTGACGTTCAAAAGGTTTGTTAGGAAGAAAGAAACTGTGATTTATCTACGATCTTTTGCATTTGGACGTTTGGTGGATTTTGTTTTTTTTTTTTTTTAGTTTGTTGTTATGTATTGCAATTGAAGTAATTCTACAAGGTTCAATAACACTAAAATAAAACTGGAAGAATAGAAACTTTGCTATATCAAATGCTTGATTTAAGACTTAAACGTTGTTTTATTAGGATATCGGCTGATATAAACTGCGTATTTCGGAATCATATCAAGAAATTATCAGATCTATATCGATAGTTGACTTTGCAAAATCAATTAATTACAATGTCCGTTGTATAATATAAGTGATTTAGAAATATGGTAGAAACAGCAATATTCTAGAATTCATTTTTTTAATAATGAAGCTCCAAAATATCTTAAAAGGTTTTGATAGAATTAGCAGAGAGAAAGAGTAAGAACAACACATTTAAAACATGTAATTCGATAGAAAAGCATCAAGTATTGGTTTACAGTAAAGAACAAAAGAGTATAGCGTATGTTAGTCTTTATTGGAAATCAATACTTGATTAAATATAACAATAATCTCAGATATCCAATCATCTTCCCCAAACTGCAGTCTTAATGAATTGACAATGAATTCTATAGCATTTCATTTGCTCGGTTTCGAATAAAATCTTTTGGTTTGAAAAGCAATTTTTTGAAGCCGGCTAGCTATAGTTGACCAGATAAAAAAAAACTATAGTCTTTTCATCAGAGATCAAACCTAAAAATCCATAATAACTCACCATGTTGTTCATAGACTGTCATGGATAAGCAAACTTTGATAGAAAACAAAATGGTGGAACCGTGGGGTGTTTTGAGGCGAATATGTGCTTGTTTATGGTTTCATATTCACAAAATTAAGTGACGATTTCATAAAAAAAAAATTATTCGCCACTTTGTTCGTTTTTTTTTAAATTTAGATAAAGTTGTTGATTTGAAGCGCAATTTTTCAATATATAAACACACAAACAATTCTTTTGCAAACTAATATCTACTTTGATATTTTTTTCCGCTAATTTTTTGGCTATTCGAAAATAACGATCGTTTATTTTAAAACGCGGGAATTTTATATTTTATTTCATTTTCTTCTGTTTTTTTCACGCTTAATATTTAGCTTTCCAAATATCGAGGCATATATTTTTATCTTTAAGACGTGCACATTTGTTTATACTTTTTAAATTGTTCCCGCCTTGGAAGGACCAAGTTTCAATATGCTTTTGTCTTCTTAAAAAAAAGTATACCCCAAGACGCGTTTATTTTCTGCACCCGAAAGGAATCTCGTTATTTCTGTTTTTCGCCCATGATTCTTCCTCTTTAAAGCCATACAAATATTTCGCAAAATGTATTTTTTCAGGAGAGGAAACTATATTTTCTTATTTTATAAAATTTATATTAAAAATTTAAAATATGGGTATTCTCTTCAAAAATTCTCGCGTATTTGACAATTACAACATTTTTTCGCTTCTATTATGAATTCTCCCGATTTTAAGCAACCGACATTTTTAAAAGCCAAAATTTTAAATGTTTTCTTAAAAATATGCAATTCGCGTCTTAAGATCGCCAATTTTTAGTTTCCGGACAAAAAACTCGGCCATTTTTAACGCATTTAATTGATGCCTCCCTGGACAAACATTAAAAACTCGTTTTGCCGAAACTGATTTGCCCCCAAATAAATTTTTGATGTCGTAAATTTTTGTTAGTTCTTCTTTTTACTATTTTTTTAGTGAAACTGATTAATACTTGTGAAATCGCGTTACACTTTGTCGGCTTTTAAAAAAACAAGACAAAAAGTTGAATTCATGGTTCGACAAATTCAAACCAGTCAAATGCTTTGGCTTCTCTTAAATCGAGAGTTTCTCGAGCGATTTTTAAACGCTATATTGGAATTTTGAAAACTCAAAAGCAATCCTCACTTTGCACGCCATTATTTGACCTTGTTGTTTTATACTATGCGAAAAATCGCCCTATCAAAATCATAATCGCTTCAAATCGGGACATCAATAACTGTTTTGGGTGATTTTTCGTCCAAAAAATTTGGATCATCCTTGAATGATTGATTGACACTGGGTCATGTATGAATTCTTATAAAACACTCATTTATTTTGGGCAATTTGACATTTTCAGATTTTTGGAGGATTCGACGGATCAGAATTTTTTGTGCGTTTACGCGAGGTTTTTGGCCATTTGACATGAAGCCGAAAACTCATTCAAATAAAGTACGAAATGAAGAATCGTCAAAGAATTATTTTAAGCGATTGTTAATTTTTTTTTTTCGTTTTGGGCAATTATTTCATGTATTCATTTTGTGAAAAATGGTCCTTAATTAATAACTTTACGTGCTAACTAACTGCTTCCAAGACACAAACTTTAGGAATGTTATTAAATTAATCAGTTTCGTATTAAAAGCACGCTCAATCTGACGTTTGATACTTAACTTCGCGAAATATATCTTCAAGGAATGGACCCACAAATGAGATAATATTATTATCCAAGGCAGTCATATGTTCACAGCTCACCAACACATTTGCTGTGCTGGTTTCATTACATTTAATTATTGTTATAAAAAAATCAATACCTTCAAGATCGTTATATGAATGAAATGAAATTCCAATTTTAAGTTGATTGTAAAAAATAGCTACGATTTATCTGTGCTAATAAATTCATTTTTTTTTTGGTATATAAATAACTTAATCTCGAATCGTGGAATTTTGCCAACAAGGATACAAAATGTATAATTTTTCTTATAGGCAGCATTCAATTAACGATAAACAAACACCATTGATGGATAACTGTTACAAATCGTTTCATCCCTTGGGAGAACAAAAATTCTTACTTAATGATTTCCCCGAGGAAATCATTGCGGCTTTCCCAATTAAATGATCCTCATCATTAAAGTTTCTTCTTAAAAATAATTAATATCCAACTAACGAGTATAACTATTACCAATCCAATCAAAACCTTAAAATAAAGTCACATAAAACTAGTTTTAATAAAAAAAAAAAAAATTGTATCCTTTACGCAGTGAGAAATTTTCAATTAAATTCACTCATTCATGCGCGTTATGAGAGCCTCAAGTATTCACAAATTAAAATTTCCAATCAGAAAAAGGAAATTCCCTAACCAAATATCCAGCGGCAATGTATGGAATGCAGATAATTAATTGCATTACAATTAATCAAAAAAAAAAGTGAAGATACATAAAATCAGAAAACTTATTTAATTTGTTAACAATTTAAGCCAATTTATCAGAAAGCCAGTTAAAATGCAATTTCCTAGCCCAATAGGGCGCATCATTAAAATCTCAGACCACCAGGAATGCCGACATCCGAATCTTCTCTAAGAGCGAGTGAAGTGGAAAACTAACGAAATGAGCTATGGCGGCGCTATCCTTGGAATTGAAATTAAAATCAGCTAGAAAAAAATTAGGATCCCGCATTTTGAAGGAAGACGAATTAATGTTAAATGGGGTCTGAGATGCTGGCAGAAGAAAAAAAAAATATATATAGGTATCTAGAAATACCAGTTGCTAAACAATTCGATGGTCGAATGAGATATACTCAGTGGTGGAGGAGCTACATTTGAATATTCTTGGTAACCAGGATGCTGTGGCACCGTTCCCGTTGAGCCGTGGCTATAGGACTAGTTTTTTTTTTTTAAGTTAGCACTTTGTAGCCATTTTTTCTATACCAACATCAGATTCAATGGTGTCCCCTTTTTATGCCACTTTCTTCAGGAGGGGGTCTTCTGTGTTTTGTGTCCCAACGGAATTTCTTTTTTCTTTCTTCAGATTGGATAGCATCTCTCTTTTTAGCCGACTCGTCTGTGAGTTCGTGTGCATCGATCTAAAGTGTGTTCTACTTATGTTCTAAGCGCGAACGCGCGCCTATTAAACGTTCTAGGCTTATAGATACTTCTGATGCTGCTGAGTTCAGAAAATAAAAAAAGATATACGATTTATTTGCCAGCACAGTCGTTAGGATGCCTAATCATGGTGTTTTATTGAGAATATCAAGATGTTGTATGCTTCGGTTGCTTTTTCCAGTTTGTGACAATCCTGTTACGTGCTTTTTTTTTCATTTCTATGGAAGCGAAAAACGAGAGATTCATCTAATTCAGGTTTTAAGTTGTTGTGATGTGTTTTCTGGGTGATATTTAATTTACTAACAATATTTACATACCACTGGATAAAAATACAGTTAAAGTCTGGAGAGCACGAATTAAAATTCTTTTTCAATGTTGTATAATTGTTGGTGTCTGATTTGCACGTACCTACCTCCATCTGATGTTTGACAGTTTTGTAATTCTATACACATTCCGGAAATGGAATCCGATACTTTGGCTAAGTTTATGAACTTTGAATAGGTTGCAAAGATACTTTTGAGAACAATTTAATCAATAAAACACTTTTTGTAAACTGAGATAGTATTATATTTCTGTCAGATAAATGTTTCGTCATGAACTTCTAACCCCAGTTCGGGCATCGGGCGCCAAAGAATGTCCTACATCGTTTCAACCGGTTTGAATGCTACATACATGACTCAGTTCTGATGACCTCGACAACATTAAGAAAGAGACATAGATCAATACTTGCCTATACATACAAATGTTAACCCCCTAGGGACAGGCAGTTGTTGGGATTCTGTGGCGGCCACGTTGTTTTGGAGGTGTCTCTAAAATATTTTGTTTGTTATTAACTCACTCTAATGTTAAATCATTATTAGTTTTAAAAAAATAAACAATAAAAAGACTAAAAATAGCCAAATTAAATATTATTAAGGGGAGTGTATGTGAATGAAATTCAATTTTAAAGGTTTTGTGGCCTTAACTCCAAGTTTTGCGTTTCGCCCTAGTTTGATGGTGGGCTCATTAGCTAGATTAAATCATTATGACAAGCAACACGATTTGGCAGAAAGATTTCGTGGTCGCCAACAGTGACATTTTTCTATTAGAAAACATTTTATTTTAGAAACTTTTTCCTTCAGTCTCATCAACTATTTCTAAGAAGGTCGAAGATGGTTAAAATTGTTTTCAAATGGTTCAATAGAAAAGTAACTAACTTAATTTATTAATTCTTATTTTCATAAGAATCCTTCTTTATTTTTAAGACATTAATCTTTCTTGTCGGAGAAATGCACAAGGAGCGTCGATCGTAACAAGCATGAATTTTTGGCCGACATTGAGCTCGCTGCTTTTACTCTCCTGAGACGTCTTGCAACAAAAAAGAAAATCATAGGGGGTGTCACCTTAAGGCTGCCATTGAATCTTCTCTAAAGTCACCCATTCCAAAACAAAACCCGAAATCGATCGAAGAATCTTCTTTTCTTCTAAAAAAACTTGATGTTCTTAGAAAATAGAAAAATTGTATACCACAACGTTCAGAAGGACTGCAATCATCAAGAGCTAAGACTATAGTGTCAGATTTTTTTCTCTGAAACTTCTTGCAATTTTGAGTTATCCCATGGTATTTCTGCATAAAAGGAATGGTAAAGAAGTGATGTTAGTACAACCGCTTTCTTCGAATATTTTTACAAGCGGTCTTAGAATCTATTTAGAAATATGCCGAAGCTCAGCTATTGCGTTACAGTACTCTTTAATATTCGTTTGACCTTTTGGATCGGTCAATTTGAGTCAGCGGCTGACGCTTGTAGTTCATTCGACGTTGTACGCTTGTAAATCATATGTATGAAGAGAAGATGACGAGCGAGAAGAACTTCGGGCAATAAAGTTCTCCCAGGCTTATTGGAAGTTCATTTTTGAAGCTTCCAGAGTCTGTTTATTGTTCTCGTAGACCAGTTACGTCAAAAACTTCTTAATAAAGTACGGGCTATCTTGAAAGCCATCCTAACTCTACTGTGTGTGGTGTTGCATCGTCCTGTTGGAACCACATGTCCTCCATCATTCATCCGTTTCATCATCATCAAGTTAACGCCTGGAGTACAACAATTTCGGAGCCAAAAAAAAAACATTTTCTCCATTCACGTTTTTCTCTAAAATTCAGCTTTAATTAGGGCAGTTCCATATCCTTGGTCTTCTAATCCGCCTTTTACCCTGAGAATTCATCTCGAAAGACTACATCGCATGTGGTCCTCAGTGTGCCGCCAATCTAGTAGCCAGCCAACAGCTCTTCGTTTTTTTTTCCTACAATTAAACGTTGAATATAATTTTTGATGAGCGGATCTTTACGATGCAGGCCATTGTTCACAAAATATTCCGATTTCCTGAAATGATTGCCTAAATCTTCTAGGGTTCCTAGGCATTCAGTCCCGCTTGTAGTACACCAATTCCGGAGCCAATTATGGCCATATTTTTCCTGAGATTTAGCTTTTCTTAAGTTGAATTCCAAGTTCTTGGTTTTCGGATACAACTTGTACTCCAAGGAATGCCTTGCTATGTTGTCTATTGGCTTCCTCAGCGTGTCCTTTTTAAGTCGCCAGTTTAACAGTATTTCCCTACAGTTTAACGTTGCATATAGTTTGGAGTCAACGAATCTTTAGAATGCAACACAGGCAACGATTCACAAAAGCATTAAAATTTTTTGAGATGATTGACAAAACTTTCCTGATTTCGCAGTCATTTAATATTGGATTCGAAGATTCTCAATTTAACGAGGTTTCACTGGACTGACTGGACTTCCAGACTGGAGTCGAAATAAACGTACATATCCGTAGCAACATCAGTTGTTCCAATACCTTCGAGTTAAACCATTACTATTTTACTGGAGCCTATTGCAAAATAATACTGTGATATGATGTGGCGCGGTTATTTTTGTCTTATTGCCGTTTATCCTTAGACTCATCAATATTCCATTAGATTGCTGTATATGGGATATACCACCTATGATGCCTGCTGATGTAACTTTAAAAAATATTACCGGCTTAGTCCAAAGGACTTAGCTAATCAAATTTTCTCCATTGAATTCATTGCCCCTGTTATGCGCTTACCACTGTGAGGATTGGTGATGGAACATCCCATTAATGTCTACCGCCCTGTATTACATCAAAAGAGTCGGAGAACAATTGGAAACACCTTGTATTATTGTAGCACTTCTTTATAATTATTATTCTTATTATATTTCCCGCGGGGTATTCCTTTACGAAAGAGGAATCTCCATATATATACAAATCAAAATCTGCCAACATTCACTGGCCAAGTGTTCGACCAGTTGGAACAGAACGATCGTAAAAACTCTACCGCAATTCACGTTCAGCCAAAATCACTGATGAACAACTCCGAAAAATTTTTCACATTTATCCCGATTTTAAAGAGTAAAACGTTCCATGATTGCATCTGTTTACTTTACAACAATCAAAACATAACTGAGAGTTGCCGCCATTGGCATCAAGCATTCTCCGATATTATACATTTCGAACAACCCCAAAAAACAGCTGACATAAAATACCAAAACCCTTTTAAAGTAAAAGCTATAACAAAAGTTGCACACTAATGAGAAGAATAAAAAGGACATTCTCGATATAGAGACCGAATTCAACTAAAATATCTCATCATGCCTTTATTTTTGTTTGGTCTGAGAATCTGAGACTCAAATCCTAATTACTTCCAATCTTTTTTTCACAAATAAACTCTCACAAACGAAAAAGACATATCAAAGGCAGAACTTAATCATCAACATGAATATTCCTATACGACTATATATACCTTCCCTGGGACTCCTCTCTTGCATTTGACCATTTAACTTGAAAATGTCGTGCGACTTTAAGGTTTTGACTTAAGATTTTGAGAATCCCTGGGTATATAGAAGCAAAGCAAATCCCCCCAAACAAATGTGAGTCATGTTTCATGTCCGATTGTGTAGTATTGGACGCCAAAAACGTGATCAACGTGTGTCCTATTTCGTTAAGTTTTTTTTGCTTTATAAAACCTACACTCATGGTGACTTGAAGATCGAGACCAGGCCAGGCCAGGCTAAGTCAGGCCGGCACGGATGGATGGGGACAGTCAAATCGTTTCCCACTAGTATGGCCACTGAGGCGAGACTGCATCTCTTCTTCTTTTCACACACAATTCAATTTGAGTAAACATAAAATTTTTTTTTTTTTTTGTCTTTTGTATTTGTGTTTGATGATGAGGAGGGGTGGGGGGAGGGAAGACTTTTGGACCGATTTCTTCATCTAAATGAAGACTCGTAGCATTGATTTTTCTATTCGTTTGCTTTAGTTTACACAAACGTTCATTTGGGGCTTTGTAACCTTTCCCTCCTTTTCCTTTGGGTCTCAAATGGGATCTAATTCAGCAATTGATGACGAAAGTCGAGAGTGTTTTTTTCCCTTGGTGCACGACTTCTGCGATTCTCTTCATCGCATATATATATATTTTTGATTTTTGTTTTTGTTTGCATTGAATGTGATGTTCACAAATCGTTTAGTCCGAAGAGAACAAACAAACAAACAAACAGACAGACAGACAGACAGACAGAATAGACTAAAGAAGAAGGTTGAGGAGGCGCAAGTCAGAAAGTGGCAAAAGACTCAATTTAGAAAAAAAAAAATACAACCAATGATGTCTTTATAATTCGTGTATCAAGTTGTTGCGGATATCATACCAATATACGAGTATATGTAAAGTGGGATAACATGGGAAAGTTAAGAGGAGGTGGATTCTGTTTATTTTTTTTTTTTCGTCATGGGTCCCATAATGTCAACAACTTCGTCGATGAATCGTGTTAAACAAACAGACAGCCCGCTTTTATGGCAAAGAACAGGGTGATTCTCGAGGTCATTTACATAAAAATTGGCTGGGAGTTTTTTTTTATCATTATACATACATGTCGCAGTTGTGGAAAACCTAAGTTGATTTTTTGTTTGTTCGGTCCGGAGGTGACACTTTTGTCTATATGACCAGTAACAATGTAACGACTTTGAGGAAAATTATAGCCGGATAGATGGAAATCGTGTTCGGGTAAAAAAAAATTATTCGTGGAAAAAGTATTTTTGATGGTAGAAGCTGTGAAAATATTTGACCCACTGTTATAGGAGGTGTGAGAGGAACATTATGTTTATTTAGGTTTATGATGAAAAGATGAAAGATAATGACTTCTCATAAGGTTCCTTGGTTTTAAGCCGTATAGTTCACAGATAACTAGTTGCATCAGTCTTAGCTTAAAAGGTTTTAATTCAAAGTGGGTCTTAGAAGCTAGAGGAAGACTTGATTATGAGCTAAAATTTTTTTAAAACACGAAAACTCACACTGCCGACCCGTATAGGTTTTCACGAGATTCCGCGAAATTTTGTCAGTTTGATGACGCTTTTAAATTAACGCTCAGGAACAGATCAAACAAATTGTTTAATTCCGTTTTTTTTTTTAAGCGAAAAACTTTATTTTAATGTTTTTCAGAAACATTCATTAAAAAAATATTTTTTTGCGAAATCCGAACATAATTTTTTTTTTCTAAATTGGTTATTGTTTTCGAGATACCGAAATTCGAATACTAAATTCCGTCTAAATTATTGTAGCCGTTTTTGAGATAATCTGGAACTTGTAAAAGTTTCATTGATGTCACCATTAACGAAAAAAATGTAATTTTCACCCATAAAACAAGCAAATCATTCAAAAATAATCGCACGATTCTTACTTCGCTTTAAAAGAACCATATCCGGAAAGGATGTCGGTGAAATTTAGTTCGGATGGATAGCATAGTACAGGTATTATTTTCAGTGACGAAGCCCACAGATTGGGGACAGAATCCCGAAACGCAAAATCCGGAAAATCGAAAATCCCGAAAATCGAAAATCAAAGATTGTAATTAAAGGTACATTCCAAGCGTCAATTATAGTCAGTAATTTAAAATTTACTTCATTAAAAATTTCAGTTTCATTTTCAGCATTTTGGATTTTCAGGATATTGGGTTTTCGGGATTTTGGAATTACGGAATTTTGGGTTTTCGGGATTTTGGTTTTAGGGATTGTGTCCGTCTCCCGAAGCCCACTTTTACATCAAAGAATACCAAATACTATAGGATGACAGGATGACAGTCCATATACATCAAGAACCATAACTCAAACTGAAAGTTACAGCGTGGTGTGCAATTTCTGTCGGTCATTATCTTTTTGGAAACCAACTGTAGATAACTTTTGATTTCGAAGAGATATACGTAGCTTATTAATTTTTTTTTAGACTTTTGCTGATAATGTGTCTTGAAAAAAAAAATATTCCGGAACGATACCATTACCTATAGGAGACCCAAGTCACCAACATTAAGCCTGACTTATTCTTATGATTCGTGAGGTTACTTTAAATTCGTCGTTGTCAAAATAAATTCGAGCAAAGAAAAAATTAAAGCCGAAGTGAGATGGATATCTCAGTCACTCTGTTAACTCGTATTTTAAAATATAAAAGGCTTAACTCACTTAAAGACTGTGTCACCATTGTAGAATGTGGAATCTAAAAAACTAAATCCGCAATACTGACACAGGCATTACCACATTTTTTTACTGGTACTAAAACTAAAACTGCTTCTTGGCTTATCGGTGTCGCATCGTTTCTACAGGTTCCTGTGCTCAGTACTCTTTCGGTATCGTATGTCGATATGTATTTAATCGCGGTCCTCATGAATTGATCGAAATCTAAATAGGTCATGTGTTTTGTTTAAATTTGCTTTCGGAACTCTAAATAATTGACTCTGTACAAGTAAATTCTAATATGAGGAAAATATCATTCCACCATGAAAGACGACATCGGTATTTTTTTAGTAATGCAAATACCGTGAATACCGAGCATTATGTACAGCAACGAAAACAAAAATGTGATTTCCTTCCCATATCTCAATAAATAATAATTGTAGGTCTACTTAAAGAAATTAAGAAAGAAATTTTCTGAAAAATATTTCAAATTTTGGGTCACCGTATACGTCACATACACAGAATGATTTTATTTCTTCTGAAACGACGACGGTATAATCTTACATTTCATCATTCATGAATCAAACCTGCAATAATTTTGAAAGCTTATATCAATGTGGCTAATAAATAATGAATATCAAGAAACTTATATACCTAGTCTCAATAAGAAATGTTATTCTGATGTAAAGTAAAAATTATTTTTGAAGTACGGTGCTCAGAAATTAATATGCTTTTCTTGTGCAGTTTACCACACAAATTTTTAATATTTACAGCGTTTATAATGCAAATGATCTGCGCACAGGTTAAGAAGTATTCAAAGCAAACTAATCGATATATATATGAGTGCATCAGTATAGACAATGTAATATACTGGGAGCAACTCACGATATTCTTAAACGGTTCATAATGGGTGGCATGATTACCCTCTGGTTAAAATTTGTAGCTATAGACGTTGGTACATTAAGGTATTACCACATACTAATCATATAGCCTTTCCGCATAGAAGCATGCACAAGACATGTCTTGGAACAATCAAAAACATTGAAGCGTCATTTATAACTGGTAACCAACCGTCTATAGCTTTACTTTTAACCAATTGAAATTACAAATTAGCAAAGTTATTAACCTTGTATGCTCAAAAGATACACTTCGAATAGTAGTTCATATCTTTAAATAAATTACAATTCATATATCATCTTTTATATGACTGATTTATAGTTAACAATCTTCTTTTGAACCGAAACGAATTTAAATCAATACCACTGAAATCCCTCTAGGAACTACCTTTGTCATTTTCAATCATTACAAAGTTGTTAAAAATAAATTGACACATCATTACAAATGCTTTGATTAAATGTATTTCTTCTGCCACATCCAACTTTCAACATTTATCATAAATAACTTAAGATTAATCTTGCAAAAGAATCCCAATCATTGACCAAAACCCACTCGAAAAATAGAATGTCCATCTGTCCTGAATATAGAAGAATAAGAAAAACTATTAAAAACCCCAAACCACATTCTGACACTTGGTTGACTATTAGAATTTGCACTTGAAAAGCAAGCATACCAACATAAAGAGAAACCAATCACACCAACTCACATGTAACTTTTGACAGTGCAATTAAGTAGCAAATCAGCTAAACCTAGACCCCTGTGGCATATCAAATAATCCAAAGACGATACAAGATATTATACGCCCATGCTTCTCCATGCTTTTTACATATATTTGCACATGTTGAATACTGATACTATATGGATGCCATGCCTACCTACCGTTTTCTAGCCCACATATATTCTGTCATTTAGACGCAAATCAGTTCAAATGTATCTAAAAGATTTGTATATTATAAATATATTCTCTACACCAATGCGCAGAAGGTACAGATATTTTCCATATCACAAGGAAATCATCAACATCATCGGAGTCGTATTCGTCGTCGTCATCGCACATTGAAACGGTCAAGTGCAACGTTGTTTTAAATTTAACTGGGCAATAACTCTCTAGCAATACAAGTGAATAGACTTGTGATATTGGAATTCCATTTGGCCATCGTAACATATACTACACGGTAAAAAAAAAACAAAAACAAAACATCATCCATGACCTCAAGATCTGGTTGATACTATAGCACACGAGGTTGTTATTGGTAGCAGCGCGGCGTACTGTAGGAGCCTCCGATACCGATATACGTTGCGTTGCTGTTAACCATCGCAGATAGAGTACAACAATATCGAAGAAAACTGGAAATGACCATTTTTCTTCTTTTCTTTCATGAAAGCATGAAACACACGGTCGAACGGGCCGATTACGCCACAATATAACGGAAAAATAAATAATATACCCTGAGAGTAGATAAATGTGTGTGTGTGTGTTAATACCTGTTCTACGCAACAGGTCAATAGCAGACCACATCACATACTATACCTCGAACTTCATTATCATTTTGAGATAAAAAAAAAAAAACATCAGACGCATATACAACACAGGTGCGGTTTTCTGAACGCACTTGCAACATACGACCGTAGCTTATCAGAAATTCTTGATCATCGCATCGATCGGTTTGGTTTGGTGTGCCGATGTTGTTCGTTATTTGTGGCTTGTGGGTCGTCCAACCAACAAACACTACAACGTGGTAATGGCCTGGACTTGGTCATATAGTATGCGCCATGGCTTGAGATACACCATCACTATGAATGGATGGATAGTTCCAACGATCTCTTGTTCACAACAACTCTACCACAACTATGTCTATGTTTTGACCTAATTCTTTGTGTTTGGGCGAGAGATCGGTGATCGTGGAGTGTAAGTTGTGCGGTTTTTTCGATAATTTAGATAATCACTTGGGAATTATTACACCGAGCACGGAGGTGTTTGTTTTTGGTTGTTATTTTTTTTTTCTTTTATGAATCAATTGAATTTTATTGATTTCTTTTTTTGATGTTAAACGATGAACTGTTGAAACTGTTTTGTGGTAACAAGGTGAGGGCGAGCATCAAAGGTGTGAAGTTTATCTATAGAATAACTGACAATGCATTTATTATGTTATCATTTTGTTTGGTTGAGGGCGAAAGGTTGTGATGTGATGATTATTGAGTATTTACACGGGTTTTTTTTTGTAGTCGATAAAGAATATTGAGATTGAACGGTTTGTCTTTTTTAAATCAGATAAATGGTAGGTTGAGGTATATTTTGATGAATGCTGTCAATACTGTCAAAACAAATGATTTTGGTGAGCAATAGACCCATTTTTCTTTCAAATATCGGTTTTGGGTGGGGAACAGTTTTAAAAGCAATACTATAGTTCTGGGCGAACCCCATTACATGAAAAGAAATTTTCGTCGACGCATTTCAGGCATTTTAAATACGAGGACCACAGAGAGTTGCCAGCGAAGCTTTTTGGAGAATTGATAGCTGTTTTCGATGTCAGTGCCACTCAGACGAAAAATGCGTCAGAGAGATATTGGGCTTGACAAAAATGCAGAAGTAGTTGAAGAGGTAGTTTCTTATTGAAAAAATCAAATTAGTAAGAGATTCAAGGAATTCTTCACGTCGATGTCAGACAAAATAAGAACAAAAAGAAAATTTTTTCGGAGTCAACTAATACGGCAGCTAAAAAAAGATGTCTTTTCGCTTAAGTTACGCAACAACAACTTGGAAGGATTCAGAAGCTGTTATTCGCCAAATTATTTCTGGAGATAGGATAAAAATGGGCTACAGTTCAACTATCAGGTTATGTTTTTTTTAACTATCTGCGTTAAATAACTCAATAAAAGCAAATACCACGAATTCGAATGGCTAGTTCCTAATTGCTGATTATAGGAATTGCTGAATTTTAGTCTAATTCAACTTAAACACATCATTTTCAATACGAGTCTAGTGAACAATTCTAAAAAAAAAATACAGAGTTAGGATAACACTGCAAAATAAAAAACTTAAAAAAGGCAAATATACATAGATCTTTTCAGCCTTGTTCTTCATTAGAAAGTTGCATAAGAAAACTTTTTCAAGCTTTTGGGTTTCCTTCACTCTCGAAAGAAAACGGAAACATGTGAAAAAACGTTACATGTAGCAAGAAGCAAAAATCAAACAAAAAATCTAACGGAATGAGCGTTCAGAAATCAATTTCTTAAAGGAGATTTCTTGCAACTTACGTTAAATATACCTACAAGTTAATAGAAAATCCGGGGGGATTAAAGTAAGGGAACACCGTTAAAACCGACTGAAAAATATTTTCTATTTCGGTTTTATCCTAACTTATTGTTTTGTATTACATTTTTCTTGATTCACAGTACCGGGGTGGCCCACTTGTGCCCTAAACAGTTGAGGGCACACTCAAAACATGGGTGGTGGCACTTCAGATAGCATGTTAGTAGTGTTTCAACTGGTTCTTTGCTTCAATGATAGTGGAAAAATTGTTGAGAGATTAAAGTTGCTCAACCGCAAACTTTTATTAAAATATACCTCAAATGTGCGTGTTTATTCGAAATTGCTTAAGTGATATATCCATTACAAAATAGAGTCTGACAACATAATTGAGCACAATTTTTACCTTTTTGTTACATACCGCTATTGTTTCTCTAAACAATCACGTCTAATCACCACCCTAATAGAATAGTTATTTTGTAACGCAAGTCCGACTTTTCCATACCACGCCTTGACGAGTATTTCATTAAACTGTAACATTCCCTATGCAATTATCATGACAAATCAATCTTATTCTGTCCACCACACAGTCCGAAATGTCAGACTAACGTCAGAGTAGAAACAAGCTGCCACCACCGACCAAACACTCAAAAGGTCTCCCCTTACTGTAGAATAGAAAAAAAAACAAAGAATTCAAATCACGTCGTTATTTCAATCAGAAGAACTCCCTGCAGTAGCTAAACTAATTGAAAAATAGCTCACGAATCATCCCAAGCGTAACGACGACCGACGACGATGTGGACGGCCAACTACGTGTACCTTACCGACTTCCCAACACAAAACCTGAACTGGCCGCCTTCATCAACAGCCCAATGATCTATTTCAGTGATTCCATAACTCATATTCTCACGTTCCATATTCTCTACTAAACCATCAATTTTCTCTTCTGCCTGGTGTGCCGTGATTCTATTCTTCTTCTGCTCTTTTTTTTTTTTTTTTGCGCGCAAAATACTTCCCAGTCTTTTTCTAATATATTCAAATAACTCCATCAAATTACCTTGAAGCGGCTGTCATGCAACATGGCGTTGCAACAAAACAAGACATCACTCTCAAGTCACAATCCACAGCACAAAACGAGTATCTTTTTGTGCCTTTAACTTCGTCTTTAAGGCAAAGTTATCGAGGAATACTCTGTCTGTGTATGTCTACACCTGCGCAGGCGCACATGCTGGTTTGAATTGTATAGTTGCCCAATAAATTTAACATTTTAATTTACCCTATAAAAATAGCAGCAACATCCTTGCAATAGAATGAAACTAAATCACTGCTTCGTCCTTTATCCTGATGCATGTCTAGTCTTTAAAAAAATTCAAGAAAAATACATGTCCAAAGGAAGCTATAAATTGACTTAGTTGTATCTTCATTTGAATTCTCTTAATAGTCTTTTAAAACACGATTCTGATTGCCGTAATTAAATAGCAAACATTTTTCCAGAATCGACTTTTATAGACATCAACAATCTAAAAATATCTTTCAGATATAAAAAAAAAAACATCTTGTCCCATAAACCTGCAGAAACTCTCCAAATACATTCCCGATGGAATAAAAGATACTTCTTTAGATTTAAGTTGATTTGTCTTGATATTTCTTTTTTTTTGTGTTTCAAGTTTGTCGCGTTCTTATATGTTAATAAAATCTGCAAACATGCAACTTGGATAATTGTGGGATTTGACTGCACATGCAACTGAATGTCATCTTAACCTAGTTTTAGTGGATTAATTTAAGAGGCTCTTTCACTTATCAGTCATGCTATGGACTTAATGTTTCGAATTTTATTTTATTTTTGATGGAAAAAAAACAAGGTCTTTAAAATGCAGGATTTACTTGTATTTATTTTTAAACTTTTTATTGTTACTAATTTATACAACGAAAGGAGTGTTTTATGCCAGAGACACCAAACTTAAACCAGGAATTTATTTTTATGCCGATTTGTATTAAACGTACTTAAAAGTATAATTAAATGATTTGGATATAAAGTGTATTGAAAGACAGTTGTTGAAGTTTGCGGCATCGGTTTTTCGTACTTGGCTTGTAAACTGTTTGCCTTAGGTACATCGTAAAATACTGGGTGGCCTAAAATGTATAATCTTATCCGAAGATGCTATAGCTTTTGCAAATGGTAGCAGCTGTCAGATATATTTTGATAGTTGTGAAGTTACCAGGTGCAGAACAAACGTCAACTAGTTATATTCTTTAAAATCGCGAAATACTTGTCGATTAGTTAATTAGGAAATTAATTAAGGCCTACTAACTGCCCTCGAAGAGACTGGAACAACAAGTTACATAAGAGGCACTGTTAAACTTAGCATTGCTTTTGTTCTAAACTAGAAGAGGAATTGCATCTTCTCAAAGTCTTTGAATGGTATGCATGAAATTTAAATGGCATGCCATCGGATCTCATTTTTTTAAGGAATGCCGTTTTGGATTAAATGGTTAGGTAGGCGCGGGGACATATATGCCCGGGACATAAGTCTTAAACTTATTTTTTGGGACCTATTTCCAACTAGAGTCCCACTCCGTCGGGACATAAGTCCCAACATTTACACTTTTAATTTTTCATTCATAAAACTTATTTTAAAGTAATTAAAGGTGGGGCATTAGTCGCAACATAATTTTTTGGTACCTATATGACCCGACTGGGTGGAACTTAAGTCCTGGATTAATGACCCACTTAGGTGAGTCGCCAGATGTCACGTTTTTTTGTTTTGTTTCAAGTCAAAATAAAACAAAATAAAAAAAAACTAGCACTCCAAGCCTTCTTAGGCTGATGACAAATGGCGCCCAACGTGATGCACCCAGGTTAAAGTAAGAAAGCAATTGCCAGTTTGTCTTAATGTTAAGCAGAATAAGCTGGATAAGAAAAACTAGACACTATTAAAATGAACTTTGCATCTTTGAATAGTTTCAGGTTGTTAAATTGGTAACCGTAAGAAAACATTAAGATATTAGCATCATAATCATTATTCATCGATTGCAGCTGTGAATTCGCTGGCCTATTACCCAAACAAGTTTGACCTTGTTTTGTTCGTCTTGAGTTACCAGAGAATCATAGGACAGATTTTAAATCAATATATTCGAGTAAGTACATGTTAAAGCTGCTCGATGTAACGCCGCCCGGTTGTGCATTGTTAAATGTAGATTGAGACTTGCCTCTCTTTCACGATTGTAAAGAAACGTTGAGTTGATAGTGTGAGTTTGTCGAGCTGTATTTAATTCATGAAGTCCTTTCTAACGTACAGGCTTTTACAGATTCTCTTACTTCTAATGCGCTGTTCATACCTCTATATTGGTAAATAAAAAAATTGCAATGACATGGATTTCAACCCAAATAAGAAACAGATCAGCGGGGATTTAACATTTTTATAAGATTATGACCCTCTTTGAAGCTACTGCAATCGGAAACACAAGCGCAACTAAACTTTGTTTGAGATTTTGACATCAACAGACAAACCGCATCAACATAAACTCAGCAGACAGTACTAAACCAACAAAATTTTTCATAACAAAACTCTACAGACCCAATTTATTCGAAATAACTTAAAAAATAAAACTCAACGAAGAAAACTCGCAGATGAAATACTCTAAGCCAACACTATGGGTAATAAAAAATGGCGCCCAACGTGGGGCACCAAGGTGAAGCAATAATCTAGCAAGTTGAAAAACATCTTTTACTTTTCACATGTGAGCACAACAGCTGTTTTAAGCTGAACAGAGTTGGGTATACGAACAAGTCATGAAGAAGATTAGAAGTTTTAACATAGATGGTGTTCTATTTTCCTAAACAGTATGTAGTGATATTTCTATACATATAAAGGGTAAAATTTGCAGCCGTCTTTTAAATATATTTATGAAAAAGCATCTTCAAATCTTTTTAAAAGTCATTGAAGCTTCCCTCAGGTTTCTCTTGAAAGTCATGCAATTTAATCATTCTCTATAGATAAACTCAAGACAAAGATAAAAATAAAGTATATTAAAAAAAAAAAATTGACTGCAAAAACTAAACAATTATTAACGTGGGAATTTTTTCTTACTTCTATTTCAGGAATTCTAAAATTGCTGATCCAGTTAAGGTAAGAAAGCAAATTCTATTACAACGAATACAAGAATAATGAGAACCTAAGAGAGCACACATAAATCTAAAGAATCAATCTTGTGACTGTTACTTAAGGCGTTATAGTGCATAATTCATCAAGATAAACAAGGAAAAAAAATGTATCTACAAACACTAAGCATAAAAAATATTCAGTTAGGAAATTAGCATTCTATTATGCGAAACATTTAATGTGCGTGTATCTAAGATACTTGAAATTCTTAGCATTATTCTAATAGATCTTTCATGTTTTATATATTCTATCTCGTTGAACAGAAGTGTATTCGAATAGCTCTCTGACATCATTTCTAATCTTTATGGCTTTTTAAATAATTGTTCGTGCGTGAAATTTGTAATACTTTGTACCTATACTCTCGGGGCACACACAATCTAATTTGTAGTGCAGTAAAATGACATAAAAATGAAATCTTAGAAAAAAAAAAGAACTTTTAAGTGACGAAAGAAACAATGAATATATTTATCTATCTTTTTACCCATGATGAGTACCTAAATTCTTAACTTTCAAAGAGAATCAACCTGTTAGAATTTAGGTTTCTTGCATAAAGTTGCAAGAATGGATGTGAAGTTTTTATCTTAGTGACAGTAAACGTGTTATGGTATAATTTGAAGAGTTTTTAAGAGTTAATTTTTATTTGAATGGAACGTGAGTTGGAAAGTAATATAAGTATCTAAAAATGTGTGTGGACGGACTTTTGATGCTTCAGCAAGATTTTTATGTACAACTTAGGATAAAATATAAGAAAGGTATCTTAATTGAAGTTTGAAATGTTTTTCAAAAGTTAATTTTGAAAACAACGATATTGAAAGAAATATTACAAAAAGGAGAACATGGAACTGTTGAAATCGAGGGGTTTTCACGAATGAAATCACCTGACCACTTATATTTGCAATCATTTAAAATCACGTTGAAATTAAGTGCAATCACTATTTCAAGTGATGAAATTAAAAAGAAAAATGTTAGTTATCGATTTCAAATGATTTCTTGCAATTATCAAAAATATTTGAAATCACTTTAAGTTTTTTTTGCAATCATGCAATCAAAAATGCCATAGTGAAATCACGAATTGAAATCATAATAAAATCACTTGAATTAATTTGCAATCATTTAAAATCAGTTAATTTATTTTAAATCAATGCAATCACAAAGCTTTAAAATCAATTCGAATACTGCTTGAAATCACCTGAAATCATATGAAGTCATTTGAAATATTGCATTCATTAAACCACTATACTGGCTAGTGACAAACCCCTCGCTTGAAATCAAGAAATTCCTATCTAATTTACCTCATAAAAATTTTCATATACTTTGTTCGCTAATAAATTATCAAAAATATAGTTAAGATGACCTTCGACAGCTTGAAAGTATCGTTCGAGAGATTTTAGCACTTGAAATATCTTATTTTTGACTTATATACTTATACTGTACTTATTGGTGGAGACAACAAAACAAGTCAACGATTGTTAACAACTAAGATTGTTAATTTAATTTGTTAAGAGACATAATTTACTTCTGTAATCTGCTTCGACAAGTGCAGTTTAAAAAAAAAACACTGGAAAAGATAAGAATCCGAAATACTATGACTTCGTCACTACATTCTTTGATTCGCTATTAATGATGGTTTCGTCGAAATCTCTCTGAAGCTCATACCACGTTTATCTTTAAATTCAAGCAGCATGCAATCGTTTGTTCACATAATAGTTATATGCAGAACCATAGCTCTTCCATAGACCATCAGAATGTTTTAGGTGAGCGCAGTCGGTAACCACAAATTTGAAGTTTTATAGTTAAAGAAAGTGGCTGTATGAGAACGAACGAATATGAACGACCATGATGCTTTAATTCTAACAGGACTTTCGAGATTTTCGAGAACTTCTGACTTTCAGACTTTTTTTTATCAAAAGAGTTTTCCTAAAATAACCTATCTTTTGGTCAAACATTGATGTCAATATTCAAAACTATTTTTTTTGTGCCATAATTATAAACGAATGCTATTTGATGATTGAAACACCAGATTTGATTTTCCTTATGTAGGGGCTTCACGTTGGGCGCCATTTGTAAAAAAGTGATTTTGTGTGTTAGCTCTTGGGCCAGTACTGGCATGCAGTTAACTCTATAATATATCGTCTGTGTGGTGAGTTCTTCAACCTCACACTCATTAAGCCATGTCAGGTTTCCTACCTTCAATAATAAGCTGCGCGGGTAGGTCGCTTCAACGTCCCAGAGGAGCATCTAGAAGTGTCATCTTCTCACTTCATTTCCCTTCTTACAAACCAAACCAACTACAAAGTTTGAACACTTTGATTGCACTCGTTGTAAATGCATAAATAAACATGACTCTAACCTAGAGATCCTTCTTCGACACATAAAATATCTACATGATGATGATCTTAACCTAGCCCTATATGCATCACTAGTTCAAGGCCAAATTCCCTTTGACTAATCAAAGGAGAGTGCATCGCCAGTCAAGGACAATTATAAAATGCAACCACTGACTGAACCCGTATGTCTCATAAAACCGCAAGACATGTGCATGTTCATTCTTTTGCTTCGTCGCACGTCGTGTCGGCGTGTCGTTGTCGTTGACTTCAGTGTCGACTCAACTCAGTTCAATATGATCGTCATCGGACATTGTAACTCAACAAGTGTGGGTTTTGTGGTCTCTTATAAGCAGACCATTTTATTTCACTATTAACCCAATAAAAATTAACACCAACATATTCATACAAAAAAAAACACCATAAGGTATTAAATTTCATTTCGCTTCATAAGATTGTAAAGAAATTATTTACAAACGCTCATATTTACGTCCACGTCGTCGTCTTTGAAATGACAGCCAATTCTAAGTGCACTTCTTCACAGATGCAAATTACCCATCACAACCCACATGGTTGATGCCAGGGACAGATTCATTATACTATTGCTGGCACCATCAAGGAATCAAGTTTCTGTCCATATAGCAACCTGTTTCTTTTTTAACTCATCTCACCTGACATTTAATTCATTAAAAATTTTCCAATAAAAAGTCCAACACTCTTTGCCTTTATTCTGTTTTATTCTCTTTGTGGTTTCAATAAAAATGTTGTGATCTTCGGTAAATGTCCGAAACGCATAATGTCCCTGTTCGATGGATTTCGCTCTGTTTCGCTTATATGGACAAAACAACCTTCGGCAAAATATAGTTTATACACGACATGACTATGACGTAAAAGAACAAGAACACAAAATAAAAATATACAAACTTGGTCGGACAAGCTGGTTAGGAGGTTCAATGGTATCGTCATATATACGAAGAGGAACCTAAGCTAAGTCCCAGTATGGAACAAGTTTTCGCGCCAGCTCTTTTATTTGTAGCTCAGATTTATAAGGAAACAACCAGTGATGGTGTTGCCGGGGGCGAGGTGGAGCGAAGGGGTTGAAAATTACGACACAAGATCGAAAACTTGCTAAAATTACAGTTATATTGGACGGAAAAACCTGAAAGAGATGATCGCGCGCGTGTTTTGTTGTATTATAGGCAAAAGCCTAACTTGACAGTCATGGCCGGCGCACGGTACCATACAGAGTCTAACTAACACATAAGGTGTTATAAAAGAGCAAATCTTTCATACTTCAGATCCACATGGTTTCCCAATGTATTGCGCATGTGTGTATCTTCAAGATATACAACCTGGAATCTCCTGAATTCAATGGATTTTCAAAAGAGAGATGAAAATTGCATTTCGGGGATAATTGAACCGGTTATCGATTGACTCGTATTCTATAGCAATCGTCCGCCCCAGTGAGCGGTTAATTTTTTTTTTTTTTTTTTGAAGAATTTGCCATAAAAAAATATTTTTTTTTACTCAAATCAAAGGCAAGAAGTCTTAAAATAATTATGCCTGACTGGAAAGATACCTTCTGTCCATATAGAAAGAAATAGATTTATCTTTGACGTTACGCTCTTTGTTCTTTGATCGCGTGTTCGCGAGACAGATATAGACGGAACAGCTTTGGGTGGGATAACTTACTTTTATGCTGATGGTATCCTGGAAGAAGGATCACCAACATTAACAAAACACTATATAGATAGTGTGAAATACCAGGCGTAGTTGCTAATGACTGTTAATTTGTGCAACATGCCGTCTTTCTTTCAATGCTGCCCTATCGCAGTTCATTGGAATTTACGGACTGGCTAGATATCTTATGGTGTTTGCTTTTTGTCGTAAAAAAAACAACATTAATTTCTTTTAATTGTTTGCGAAGGAGGTTCCGAGTTCAGTTTAATAGTTATGGTATAAAATTTCTTGGAAGCTGGAGATGTCTGGCGTGAGAGTGGAACTAAGATTGATGGAGATGTGGCTGATTATTTACAAATGGACGGTAAATTGTTAGCCAATAGCTATACCTAAAGCGAATCTCTGAAAAAAGGAGTACAAAAATCTAAAACAAGTTTTTGATATTTTTAAACGCTTATTCTTATAGTTCGTTCAAGTATTTTTAGTAGCAACTTAAATTTTGACGAAAGAGAAGTGTTGAGTATTGAAATATGCTACTTCTGATATCTTGAAAATTAGACAGTAAAACCTATTTTAAATAATGACCAATATTTTAGCTACAGAATTCAATAAAAAAGATAAACTGCAGAAGATGTCAAAATAATATCGCCTTTTAACTGCGGGGGTTAGTTGCAACACTTAGTTTAACGACATAATTGCTTTATAGGAAAAGTTTTTGTCCTTCACGCGATTTTGAATTTTTTGGTTAACACTTTCAACGTTTCAAGGCTGACACAACTTACCCCTGTTACATTTAGCACCATCTTTTATTACTTAGTTAGCTTAATAATAATTTTTGATTCACATAGAGTTCCCAGTTAGAGTACTTATTATTGCACAAGGTTTCTTAGATGCATTCCAGCTTTTTACGTTTGTGATTAGCCATTTTTCTCCTTGTTAGCCAAATTCCTTTGCATGCTTGGAAATAATTAAGGATTATTGTTTTTTTTTTTGATAAGATACTGACACGTTTTCTTATGAAGTTCTCAGCATATCACCATCTTAGGAGTATGGTTTCGGTAGCAGCGATTTTTACTGCCGCAGCAGGCAAGCGAATTTTCGCCAATATGGTGGTTTTGGTCTAAATGTTTTTAATCTCTAGACAAAGCGATTTCAGTTTTTTCTACAGTCTGAAGTACCGAATGAAACGGAAACAATTCAGCTATTTTACAAAATTTCAGAATTAAAAATTTGCAAAAATATCTGCATCTCATTTCGCTTAAAAATTTATGCTAAGCAGCTTTTCTTCAAAATATTTGTAATAAAGCAATAAAATACAGTCGATGTTTATGATGTCGATTGCAGTCACAACACTCGCTGGAGTTTGCTTGAGCTCGGAAAACGGTGGCAAGCTTTCAGGGTTCATGGATTACTCAATATGTTCTTCTTCGTAATTTTATGCGAAGCGATGTCATTTTGAACTCGAAGGATTGCCTGGATTTCTTGCTTTATTTGGACATTGTTAAACTTTACGAACTTTTTGCGGTAAGCGCTGGAGTAACAAAAAAAAACTTCAGAGCTGTAGAGCTTTTCTTTCAAATTTCAGATTTTAGATGCATTTACAGCTCAGAAAGATGACAAAGTTTTCGACTTACGATCAAGCTACGATTGGTGTCTTCATCACACTTGAACAGCAATTTTCTGATAAAATAAATGTCCAAAACAGGTCTTTATGGATCAGAAAATAGGCACTATACGTATTCCGTTCCTCAAAACGTCCACACAAAGCACTTGTTATAAGTATGTATGTAGGATCTTCACTTATAATGATTTCTTCTGTATAGCAAATACTTTCTGAGTCGGTTTCACGTCCGTCATATTGTCATTAAACAGAAAGCTAAAAATCCTATAATAAAGAGCAAAGGACTCAAGACACTTCCTTGCGGTATACCAACTATAATTGGAAATTCTTAAGTGTCACCGTCTTCGATATATTACTTTTGGTTTGGTTTGCTCGTTCATGTCTTATAGAACTCCTTGTTTCCTTAAATCTAAACGTTTATAAAAAGTTGTCTGTCGAATGTGTTTTTCAAAAGCAACCGTCTTATTATATGCAAATCTCTTGAGTAATTACAAGATTTTTCTAATATTGTTCATTCCCCTTTTCCTTATATTATCAATATTTCTAACAATAGTTTCTCAAATTAAATAAGACCTGTCTTCATTTCTTAAGCGACAATATTCACACCAAACTGCTGCTAGGCCATCATTGGTTTATCTTTCCTTATTTGGATAGGTACAAAACAAAAAAAACAAACACTATACAATGTAATCAATTCCATTAAAGCACACCTTTGATGAGTCAATAAAAGTGACCCAAACAAACCATTAATACATTGCAGAGGGGAGGTTACGGCACCTTTACATATTCTTAGCCACACAAGATGAATCATTTTGTCGTTTTTCTTAAAATAACTGTTATTCTTCTCCCCAAACAAGTTTATTCTCATAAAAATAACAGAAAACATACCACTTTGTCGCTTTCTTCAAAGTCATCATCCAGTGGCAGCAGCCGCTTGTTGCCCATATGACCAGCTCTATAGCGCGCCATCAATGGCCTATACTGAGAAATTTATTTTATATTTCTCCCATCATCCTTGACCGTCATTTTCCATCTATGACGATGATTATGATCATCATCGCCATCAGATATACGTTTAAAGTCTATTTAGACGCGATGATCTTCTAACAATCTTCCTGGGTCACCGCCATCATGGTCATATCATGTTGATGATGCACTATCAAAATAAAAATAATAAAAAAAAAAAAAACATCCAGAAACCCGACTACTGCGTTTTCATCTTTATGTTTTGCCCCAATCTAAACAACAGCAGCAACAACAACAACAACAAAACCCCAGTGCATCGCATTCCAGAAAGAATAATCCTGTGGCACACATTGAGGCCAATCATGTTTGTTATGCCAAAAGCGTTTTCTAACAACAACCGCAACAACAAAAAGCCAGAACCTCAAGTCATATGTATGTATGTACATATTTGGTGGAAACTTGGACTTGGGACACTTTGCCATAAATTCTCATAGCGAATATAATATTTTTAAGTTGAATTTGGGTCACGTTCGGTTTGGTGCTGTGGTGGACTCCTCCGCGCATGCCAGGCCAGTTACCCATCACAATGTATGTGAACGAACATTGTACACACACACCTTCTCTGGAACATCAATAACCTCGGAGTCAACCAAGATCATCATCAGGAACGATGAGTGTGCTTCTTTTTTTATTTATTTTTTGTTTGTATTGTGTTTTGGAATATTGAAACAAATTTGCAAACTGAATTTCTATTCTTCATTTTCTAAAGAAGGTTTGCTTTAGATCTTAATATTAATATGTAAAGGTTATACGTGTCATGGATTTGTATATAGATTCATCATCAACATGATTAACGTGAGAAAAGATGTTTTACAAAAAATTACAGCTCGTTAAATTGAAATTAGTTCAGAATAATGAACGCTATTTGTTATCATGATGAATTTGTATACTATTATAGATTTTGACAACTTGACGGATCTCTCAATCAAGATAAAATTAATTTAAAAATACTTACCCAGTGTTGCCATATAAAATCACACATAGTTACTCACCTGAAAATAAAAATAAAACATGTATTTTTAAGACATTGCAGTATTAAGCGACTTTTACACGATCAGTCAGAGGAAGTCAGTCATCTACACATATAATCAAACATCAGGCAAAATCAAAAGGGTTTTGATTTTTCGTCAAACAAATGCACGCATACAGACTTATTTTTACAAACACTATATTACAGATTGATGTAAAATGACTGACCGTGTGAAGTCAGAAAACTTTGGTTTTAAGATTATGTCATCATAGAGCCGATGCGAAGTTCTTCAATTATTGAATTTTGTAGTAAATTTAAAAAAATTAAAGTTACAACCTATTTTGTGGGGGAGTCCTCATTTCAAAGCACCAAGGCTAACAGACACAGCCTGCAGCTTTTGCATACGGGCTGCCAAATCATAAGAAAATCAATAAAGGTTACAAAAACCAACTAATTGTTTTTAAATACATTACTTACTATTTACGACCTGGCAACCCTAACAAGTGCAAATTCTGTGGACTGCTAGAAATTGTGTTTTAGAATGAGAAATTAAATTAATGTTTTTTAATGCAATTATTCCAAATACATCGGCTTCAAGACTAAATTTGAACCCAGACTTATATTTGAAGATTGATTCACATCATCTGTGTTTTATTTTCGGAGATGAACTATCAATTTAACCCACAAACACAATTCTCGTGATATAAAACCTAGTTTTAGAACTCACATCCAGAGAATTAAATAATTTGATTGATGTGTTTTCTTGAGTGAACACGATAGAAAAAGATGCATTAAATTGGTAAAATTATATTTGTACCTATTTTTGAGTGATTGGTAAAATCCCTGTCAAATTCCAATCAAGCAATTATCCATGCATTAAAATATAGTTTGTTTCTTTTCTGACAAGTCTTAAAGAGTCAAAATCTATTGAAAAATAGTTCATCAATTTTTGATTTTGAAAAAAAAACGTAAATATGAAAAAAAAACGTAAATTTTTTGTTTTGTTTTCTTCTGCGGAAAGTTGATTTTACTACATTGCGGTGAAAATGTAATTTGTGTTTTATCTTCCAATGCTAAAAGTTTCAAAATCTATTAAAGGATAACTAGTCAATAAATTAAAAAACTTTTAAAATGTCATTTTTTCGGTGTTTACGAATTTTACTGTTTATTTTATTTAAAACAGAAACAAAATATAAGGCACGACAAACGACAAACTTGCTCTTCAAAATCGCCGTTAACAAGGTGATTTAAAATAAAAAAATATCGAAAAACTTCATAATTGGCAAAAAATCAGTCACACAAAATCTTATAAAAATCGATAGAATTTTTTTCGAGAAAAATCGGATTTTCTATAGAATTTGTATGGCAGGTACCATTAACGAGGTGATTTTGAAAAAAAAAAAATTCTGACGAAAAACTTCATTATTGGGAAACAATCGGTCATACGAAATTTTATAAAATCGATCGTATTTTTAACGAGAAAACTGGATTATCTTTAAGGCTTATTTGCCAGGTACCGTTAATAGCTATGTAAACTAATTCTGAAAACATGAAAAACATAACCTTTGGCTATACAAATCCATTATACGAAATTTTATCAAAATCGATGGTATTTTTTACGAGAAAATAAAAACACTTGCATGAAAGTTATCGTTAAAAAACTCGTTCTAAAAAAAAATTGACGAAAAACATCACAGTGTGCAAAAAATAAGTTATACTGAATTTTATCAAAACCGATCGTATTTATTACAAGAAAATAATAACACTTGTATGGAAAGTACCGTTAAAAGGCTAGTTGTAAAATTTTTTTTGACGAAAAACATTACCGTTGTCAGTGATATCAAAAATCAGCCATACGAAATTTTATCAAAATCGATCGTATTTTTTTCGAAAAAAAATTAATTATCTTTTACGCTTCTGTCTAGGATACAAATCATGTCTAGGATACAAATCAAAAATACGCCTGGGCATATTTCTTTAAAAATACAGAGTACCAAGTTTGAAGAAAATCGGGTCAACCGTTTAGGCTGTAAATGACGATACATCCATCAGGCTGACAGACGGACACAGACTTGTCGGACCTATTTTTTCGTGTTTTCTATCATCGTAATGTCATGATTGATTGTTATCTCAAAACTTTTTTTTTAAGAATGCAAAGCCTTACAGTACTTAATTGCAAGTAAAAATAAATACGAAATTTAGTACCGCTCTTCAATCAATCAGAACGAAAACTCTAAAATTCCGATGGGATGATCCACCTAGTTCTTTTCTTATAATAAATGAAAGGCACAAATGGGTCGCATACTCTCGCTCTTGTGGCAAGTTACCCAAGAGCTTAACAAAAAAAAATTACCAATATAATAAACAAAATATTGAATTAAGTTATAAAAAAAAAAATACTTTTAAAATTAATTTCTTACAACCCCGAGTTTTTCCAGGAGATCGTGGTGCGCCATAAATTTTGATATACATGTTTCAATAAGATTTACATTTTTTTTTTTACCAAAATTGTACATCTAGTTTAAAAAAAATTAAAAGCCTTATTATTTACACAAAAAATCCCAAATTAAAAAAAAAATAATCAACTAGTTTTCTATATATTGAATTAAGTTAAGAAAAAAATTATTATTATATTTTTAAGAATCACCTTCATGCTAAAGAATGCAAGGAATGCAAAAAATTTATGAATTCAATAGTTATTATTGCAATCTAATTGACGTCAAATGAATGCTGATTGCAAATTTTGAAGATGAAGTCAATGAATGCAGTCTTTTAATAGAATAAAATGAATATTTTTTTATGTCTGCATTTACAAAAGATTGAATTTATTTAAAACTAATTTTAAAATAAGATTTAATCAAGTAATTACTGCAGCTTATTAATACGTTTTAACAACGCTCATGTTCTACCGCACCTCAACGACACGCACACCTTGCAAATCTGCCCGATTTTACTGCTTCAGTGTTTGATTTTGAAGCTAAATGCTTCAAAAAACAATAGTAGCGAACCCCTGGAGGCTGACCCTATTAAATGCTTTAAAAATGAATCCTCAAAAAAACAGTAAACGAAATTAAATCACGATCCTTTGAACACCAAAGGTGATTGCTATTAAAAACCACCTTATTTTTGATGGTTATTAGTACATATTGAAAAAATTATAACTTCCTCGATTCTTGAAAATAATTCTTTCAATGTCATAAAACATAAATTTATCTTTTCTTTTGTATCTGTGAGTCTGAGAAATATCTACCTCTTAATCCAATGTTTCAATTAAATACCTTGTAAGTTTTCGGTTTGCCACTAATTAAAATTATTTTCCCCCTTAAACAACTGGATGTCCAGAAAAAAGAAAGAAAAAAAGAAAACGTAAAATTTACTAATTAAATATGAAAAGGTACTCCGAGTTATTAGGTTTTCAGTATTTATCGCTAATTGCCAGGAAATGTAATCTTCAACCCAAGGAGTTGTAGTTTTTTTCATACTTTTTTTTTTAATTAAATCATCGCATGCCCCTCATCAGTAACTTACTACCACTAACTTGGTCAGCTTAGCAACAACTTAAAGAATGCCCGTTAATCTTTCATTTTTTTTTTGTTTGCTGCTTAATTTTTGATTATTTTTCCTTAATTGCTCGGGATGCAATGTTGTGTGAGAGTATCTAACTATAACTTTATATGTGTATCTACTTGAGGAAGTCCACTAATGCTTTTGTTTTTCATTAAAGATAGTTTTTTTCTTCACTTAGATACATTCAGTTCTGCTTCGTTTTGGACTTCTGTTTGGCATTGATATATTGGTCATGCTATGGCTTTTGTTGCCAAAGTGTTGGTTCTCAAGTCAGTTGCTGGTCGCCGAAAAAGGCAATGAACTCCATTGTACTTGGTCAGTTGAAGGAGCACCTTTACCATCAAACGGCAAAAGTATAGCTTGCAGACGAAAACGAATGCATTATGCAATCTTTATTTGTGCTGGTTCAGTGAGTGCTGGCTTGAGAACAGCCAAAGTATCTATAGCTCTGCTAACTAATTCATTTTTGCTAAGAAAAAGAAGGATAAATGTTAAGGAAAGATGGCTGTTAAGTGGTGGGAGGGCGGCATGTTGTGTGATCTGCCAAAGGAATTTTTGTACAGACTAATTGAGGGAAGTTGCTTGTAAGAATTTGAGAAAATAATGGCTAATAGGTGACAGATCAATTTGTTTCGCGTAAAAATGATTGTTTTTCTATTGAATTTCTTCTACGTATATATATAAGTAATTATTTTCTACCAATAATAAATCAACTATGGTTAGTACACACTTTTTACATGTCATGCCTTGTAATATGAAACATAATAGGATACTTTGTCTGGAAGAAGGAGTACGTGAACCTAAACGATCCTAGAGTTTATGTATATCTAATATTTTCTGTTGAATAGATGCTGCAGCAAAATCGATATTTTGATGAATGCACCTTATACACGTTATGACTTTCAGGCAAGTTAGCGGAATGAATCATCATTATTTATGGTCATCGTAAACGTTTAAGTCACACTTATCGGTTTGCAACAATCGTAAATTTAAATCTTATGGTCGTTATATTGAAGTCGAAGTAAAAGTGTTCATAAAATATTTAAGTTCGGCATACATGAGTCATGTTTACCGTCATGGTTATTGTGTGGTGTATGTTATATCTAAAGGCCAATATTAGAAGAAACTTCAACAATATTTATAGAGATTCAATATATGACTGTGTCGCACGAACCTGTTCTTATGGGTATAATGGCTTACTAGAAGCTGATATATGAAAACAAAAAATGAGATTATGAAAACAGTATAAAATAAAAACGAAAATTAAATAAAAGGAACGACTGGGTCGCACAAACTAGCTCTTGTGGCTAGTGAGCTATAAGGCTTAGCAGCGAAAATGAATTGAGTCGAACGTACTTCTCGTAGATTTTGTAGTTTTTTTAATTTTTGTGTATTAAATAATCTTAGGTATAAGTTCTTTCAATAAATTTTAAATGTGAAAAATAAAAAAAAATAAAAAATAAATAACTTTGAAAATAAGTTTATAACAAACCAGAGATTTCAGAGAAAATCGTAGTATGCCAGTTATTATTAAATACAACAATATATTTTACAGTTTTTTTTACGAAAATCGTACGAACAGTTTTTGAAAAATAAAAGATTTTTTTTAAACAACTTTTTAAAAATATTTTTATGAAAAAAAAAATAGTAATTTTCATGCAAAAACTAATCTTAAAAAAAAAACTGTATCAATTATGGTTTTCAGAATATTTGTTTAATTTGTATATTTTTTTTTAGAAAAGCTATGAAAAAAATGAGTACGCCATTATCATTCGGTTATACACTGCAGGCTTATGTAGAAATAAAATTTGGTTAAGATTCAGCGTTAACGAGAAAGTAGAAATAAATTTAAAAATTCCGTTTAAAATTATTAAAAAAATACCGTTAAAACTGTTTTTAAAGAATAACGGTTTTCACTGTCTAAATCCATGCTGTATCACTCATGTCAAATTGTATCAAAATCGTTAGAGCCGGTTTCGAGGAAAACATAAAAACCATACATACTAACCGTTTAAGCTGCAGGTTCAAATGACAGACAGACATACTATCATCGTAATGTCATGTTTGATTGTTATCTCAAATTTTTTTTCACGAATTCATAACTTTCCTTATAGTACCGCAAGTAAAAACACTTCGAAGTAATCTAGTCGAACATTTTAAAAAATGTAGGTTTTAAATAAACCTAAACAATGGCTTATCGGACAACTATTTTTTTTTTTTTTTAGTTTTCAAAACTTAAAAAATAAATCTTACAGATTGGGTATTACTCAGTAATTGTTAAACCTACAAAAAAAACTGTAGAAAGAAAGAAGATCATATTTTTATAGAACAGCGCTTAATAATTTTGTTTGCCCGATAAGCCATTCTTTAGGTTTTAGGAAAATGAGTTCTTCAAAATGGCGATTTTAGCACACCCCCACCTTCATACTATTTTCGATTACAGGTATCGAAGGCAAGATTTGAATAATTGATCAAAACCACAAGTACTAAATAGCGGAATGATATTAATTTTTTAATATATTTTTATAACCTTAATTGATAAATTTTTTAATTAAATTTAATTTAAAAAAAAATCGTAAATTATTTTTTTTTTAAACCAATATAATAATTACATTTTAAAATATTTTTTTTTACGAAAACTAATAATTTGTATAATTTGTATGCAAATTATTAGTTTCCTTAAATTGGAATATTTTAATTTAAAAAATTTAAGAAAGTTGTTTAAAGTACGATTTTTATAAAAACAGTTGTAAAATATATATGTAATATAATATAGCAAAATTCTAGGAAAATTCTGGTTTTTAAGAAATTATTTTTTCTATGCAGGTATTTTTTTTTTAATTATTTCATAAGAATTTCAGAGACTCGAGCGTAACATTTATTTATTTTTTACAAGGTTCGCCCAGCGGTCGAAACTCGACCCCATACATGTCGATTGTCGTATATATGTAGGTATACATTTCAAATCCATTTATAAAGTAACATATACGTATAGACGTATAGAGTGCGTGAGCCGGGACCTACATAAAACATAAAGTCAACCTTTCGGAATATACCATTAAAAGACCTGACGTCTGGGAGGTGAGCCGTAAGAGGGATAAGAAGTTCAGCTTTTTAGGGCTTACGATTGATTATACAATGGAAATCGTGCATTGCACGAAAACATTCTCGGGAGACAATTAAAGTTCATCAAATTTTATACAACTTTAATGTGTAGGTACACTGTTTTCCAAATATTTCACATGGTTCATAAATCATGTTTAATGCATCACAAAAAAAATTCTTAATATCGTTAAAATTGTTAACAGTACTAAAAAATCTATGCGAGGAAGTTATAGAAATATAAAGTTTTGAATTCCCTCAAAAAAAAATTTTGATATTGGGCTGTTGAATGTATATATACATATCTTATTTGAGACATGCTAAATTATAATTCTGCTTTTACGTGCAAAGTAAATTCAAATATTTTTGTCTAATGCGACAATTCAATATCAGCCGTAATTCAAATATTCTATAACATCTTTGTAGGTAACCAGTGGATAGGAAGAAAGGGAAAAATGTCCGCTTTTTTAAGAGAGGGACTGCTGTTCCACTCGAACAAAATCTATAGGGTTAATATTGATGACGGAAAATGGAATTATGTACAACACAACTTACAATAAAACTATTTTGAACCAAAACATACCCTTTAGATTTTACTTACTGATAATATCCCTGGCAATGAACTCAACTATTTTTTATAGATTCATCATGTTAACACTATGATTGAACATGCACTAATTTAAATAATAAATTATTAAACAATAATTTTTAATTTTTAACGATCAAATTGAAATTTCAGTTTTTAATGAAGGAAACAAAATTTCACAATCTTGTTTATTTCTGAGTTTTGTTCTGATCCCTGAAAAAAAATTGTATATCAAAGTGCTTAGATGCCTTGGTTTGAATTTCTTCAATTACTAATGGAAAAATATATAACTTACAAAAAATTAACTAATTCTGCAAATCTATGCGAGAATACCTTTCGTTTGGTCTACATATCATGCAGATCTGATTAGTACTTACGGAGAAAAGTGTACCGACAGTTTATCCCAAGCCTATTGATTTATTTTTTGCAAAGCCGTTTTAAGAGTTCACAGACGATTCCAATAACAGACTTACACCACATAAGTAAAGACGTATTTTGAAACGATTATTAAGAAAATTACATTCGAAAAACTTTAAGTTTTTTTTTCATGGGATGTGTATATTTCATTATATGGCGCCTAACGCGAGGCTTTTTTTTTAAATTATTTTTCATATAAAAATCTAATCCTGTAATGTTTTTTTTTCACTTTATTTCTTTTTTACCTTATTACAGGCCAAACACAAACATAAATCATTAATTTATTTTAAACCTTTAATAATATTTTTTTACCTTTATTTACAGGTGAGTTTCATATAAAAACTGTTTTACTTTTATTCTTCTTGGTAAGTTCTAACCTATATTTTTTTTTATAATTAAAAATATAAACTTTCTTACTCAATTAGAGCAAACCAAAATAAAGTAGCACAACTGTGTTTGTAAAACAATTAAAACATATGTGTGTCAATTGCAAATAATTGTAATTATGTGGGAGTAATTATGAAAGGTAAACGAATACGCGATCAAAATCAAACTTAGACTAAGTCTGTCAATAATGGAATCATTCAAACAATCAAAAACAAAACAGAAAAAAATATTAATTGTTATTATGAGGGCATGATATGTAGGTTATTAACGTAACCCACCAAGCTTGACACTTCATATAGTAGACTGTGCTACATTTTGTTCGATGTTTACCTATTTCTGTCTTTCTTTTCATTTGCAAAAAAAAAAAAAAAAACAGCGTGCTTAAAACAAGAAAGTGATGTTATTCACACTTGACACCTTCAATTCAAGATCTTACAGATTCAAGTTTCCTCTTGAAATACAAAAAAGATACTCGTTTCGGATATATTAATTTATGCACAATCAATATACCAACAGAATGGCAGTTACAAAGTATCTTTCATTCATGCTGTGATAACCCTGCAGAGTACTTACTCAATGTTGATGGATCATTTGCAAATTAGGTGCGGGTTCGATAGAATTCAAGTTTTATTTTATTTTTTTGTTAACTCACAAAAAATTACTCATCCATGACAGGTAGACTTATAATTTTCCCGCATTTTCTGAGCACTCTTCATCTAAATGCATCCGCGTTTTATATCTTTTCTCATAAAATAGGCCACACATACATTGACAAATGAAAAAGACGCACCGTCAATACCATGACTATATGAGAGCATCAGATACTCGTCCAAGTATACTTAGATACTAAAACAATCTTCTACTTTGGAAGCCCATGTGCATTGTGCAATGCAAGCAAATCCAACTTAATGTTGATTTAAGTTATTTCGCTATGTCCGGAGCCGAAAGCCGCAGGAGTACCACCACCACCATCACAGCCGAAGCAGCGGTAAATTAAATATCTTTATGAATACTTGTATATAGATAGATAGACACTTGTTTGCAAAACGGTATTTTTGCATTCGGTTCTTGTGTTGGATATGTTGTGTTTACAACAAGCCATCCGCAGTAGATTCCATGTCAATTAGGGTATCAATGAATGCGGGTTTTGGAGGACCGAGTCGGGTGGGGTGGCTATATCGCTTGTGGTAGGTACAAGTGCGGTTTCTAACATTTTTTTTTCCTATAAAGGGATTAACCCATTTGTAAGTAAAGTTCGACAGCAAAATTCTGCGGGACTGACATGTGTCGCTAGCGATGTTAGTTTACAAAGTACTTTGACAGCGGTACTTATTGTAATGTTCTTTAGAAAATTGTTTCTGTCATTTACAAACATGGTCGATGACATATGTTTTTTCTAATGTTTTTCTAAGAAGATGCTAATTATTCAGATGTCAAGCTATTGAGGAAGAATTTTTGCAAAAGACTTTGACACATTATTTGATTTAATGCCGGAATTGACAAGAACGTGCAGATTTGATGATAAGTTAGTATACGAGGAAATATCTCAAAGATACTGCCTTTCATTTTATCTAAAGTAAACAAAACTATCTATTCGAATCCCCACTTAAATGGATCATTAACGCCACCTGATAAATATCTCATAATTCAGTCTACTTTTCCAACACCTGTGGCCAACTACCTCACATATTGAGATTTTGAAAAATTGATTGCTTCAAATTTGTAAGGCAATTCAACGTACACTCATGTTAATCTGTAAATCAAAGGCTATGTTATGTCGGTCGTTCAGCTAAAGCCAGCATATCGATCAAAATTTGTAACGTTATCCAACACAATCCCCGTGACTATATTTTAAATAAAGTGACGGTATATTGACGATACAACATCACCGATCAGGAAAAGCCACACCCGTTCTGGAAGGATTCTGTTGTCGGCTTACATCACGTAATTAACTTGAAGATCAAATTCAAAGTGGATACATTGATTGCTGAGGCTGGGTGAACAGCCATAGAATGGGGCGCTTAAATGGGATTACTGATGAATGATGTATTTTGCAAATTTTCATGCTTTGTAATTCTTGAACGAGGACAGATTACTTTGCACATAACAGAAGAGTGTTAACGATGTTTCTATTGTTCAATTGTTGTCATGGATAATTGTGATAATGTGTGGTTTGGCATGATGGAAAGTATTGCAATATCATGTGGTTTGATAAAGTGAGTGTTAATAACTTGAGATTATTGATATTTATTATGATTAATTGAAAGAAGTTATGAAGCGAAAAAAATGGGAAAATCGTGATTGAATATTATCGGAGCAAATATTAACATGAAGGTGAAAGAATACAAAAGAGCTGAGGTGCGAACTTTGAAATAGGGAAGTACATTTTTTAAAGCAGTTAAAGGCAATCAAATATTGTTGTGAAGTTCATTAGCGAATGATAAGAACAGAATACTAATTGTAAGGACAAAATCACGACTGCCAAAATTCCGACTGAAAAAAAAATTAAAAGAAAAGAATTCAAGGATAAAAACAAATTGATTTGTATGATTATGCAGAGTAATCTTACGATAAGCCGGAAAAATCGGCATATAATGCGGCATAAAGGATAATTCAAAGGTGCCAGAACGCTCATTTCAAATCAACCAATTCTGTATTCATATTTGATATATCATGATAGTATTTAATAAAAATCTTTACTTTTGATTTATTTGTGAATGTGTTACATTTATTCACGGTATATTAAGAAGTATAATCATATACACAATCGGCCATTGCAGAGCAGATCAATGATTTGTATGTTTCATTTAATTGAATTAAATTTAATGCATTTGGGTTTTTTCCAGAAAATAATTAGCATCTTTATTCTATATAATATCCTAATGTCCTCAGTTTTATCCAAGAATATGTTCACGCTATCGAATGTTAGATATTAGAAAATTATTTGTAATCTATAAGTGTACTTATTTGCAGTGCAGTGCAAAACGCCAGGTTTGTGTTCCCATAACCACCCTAACCCAGTTTGCCCCTGTAATTCAACTTTGTTTATGTTTTTCCCAGGAAAACATACTCGACTTCTTCAAAATTCTTTCTCAGAACTTAAACCGAAGGACATATAAGTATTTCTCCTGAGACTTTGGCAGGTGAACTTTAAACATTTACTGTAATACGAAGGAGATTTTTCACAAGTTTAGTAACGTTTTGTAGGAATGTACGTGTTTATTGATTCAAATTAGCTTTTTATGACCTTTAGTCCATGAAAAAATGGCGTTTCGTGCAGATGCTCACTTTGCACTCATCAGTTGACGACGAGTGAGCACCTTGTCAATACGCAAATTTTCGCTTGTTTCAGTTCAACTTACATAACTTTTTTGACAAAAAGCTAAAGTGAACTATATCCAACAAGATTACGATTGTAATCATTAAGCTGGAAGTGTTTACCCGTGGCCTGGTTAAAGTTATATATAAAATGTTTTTGTTATAATACAAATTCTATATACCTACATTGAAAAAATTAAAAAATATAAAATAATAAATAAAAATAATTTCAACTAAGCAGAAGACTTTGCATTAAATTTAGTGGACTTGTTAAAACTCTTTACTTAGAAGAGTTATAAAAGCGAGTGGAATTAATATTCACAAATCATTAATAGTAAGATTATTACAGTCTAATACTTATTCCTATAGGGAAAACAAATTATTTGCCAACAGACGATATTTGTTATTTGAAACAAAAAGTAGAAAACAATGATAAGTGCAAGTGCATATTGCTAAGATAAAGTTGTCCTGTCAAATTCCATCAGAAATAAGCTACAATGTCAACGTACTTAATTCATTGTTACTTATCAGTTATCATAAAGGAAAAACTGATACGCCATACACATCAGAAGATATCTATGGCAGTCTTTTTAAAATTCACATTTTCATTAAAACTACTGCAACATAAATTTACACCCCCTCATCACCCCTTTCCAAAACTGGGACTGAATTGATTCTAAGAACTATAGGGGTTTGTCACGAGTAAAATCACCTGACCACTTATACTTGCAATCATTTGAAATCACGTTGAAATCAGATGCAATCACTATTTCAAGTGATGAAATTAAAAAAAAAAATTTGTTATCATATAATTTTTTTCAATCATTAAAAATTTGAAATCACTTTAAGTTTTTTTGCATTCATGAAATGCCATCATGAAATCACTAATTGAATTCATTATGAAATCACTTGAATTAATTTGCAATCATTTGACGAACCTCCCACTACATAATTCATATTATACTTTTCATAGTATGACCAAAAATTGGATCAAATTGAGATTATTTTGTATTTCACCAACAAACTTATAGTCTCTTTCTCCTAAAGACTAGAATTCACAAAAACAATAAGTTAAAATATAATTGTACCTTTGCCTCAAACCAACATACTTAACATGAAAATCATCACAAATAAACACCAATTAAGTTTGCTCAACAAAATATATAGCTTATGTCAGAAATAAATACATACTCGTTAGCAAACAAAACAAAAGAGCTGACGTGCGAACTTTTTTTTAAAGAATTTTTTTCAAATTTTGATTGTTTTTCTCATTCGAAATTGAAAATGATCTTCAAACATAAAAAAACCAAACTATAATATACCCCCTAAACCAACAACAATAATGAACTAGAACTCGTTAGCGTCGATTTGGAAGGAAGTGAGTTACAAAGTAGCAAAAGTAAGCAACAAAAAAAATACAAAAGAAAACATTTAACAAAAAAATCAAATCAACAAAACCGAAAGCATTATTTGTACTCTCTTGACTTTTAACCCACTTTCTTGTGTCTAAAGATATAGCTTTCGGAATCACACTTCAAAATTCACTCGTGTATCTAATCAAATTAGTCACGTTTACTGCCTGGTTTTCTTTTTCTAAAATTACGCCTGCGGATACGCGTCGTATTTATTCACGCAATAAACTTATGACCTATTATAACAAAAAAAGATATAAAATTGTATAAATCTCATATGAGAAATTAAATAAATGAATTAGGTAAAAAAAAAAAATGGAATTTTCCCCTGCAGACAGACAACTTGGCTGCCGGAGCACGGAAAGTGGATTTCAATGTTGTTTGCCTGCCATTTCCCTCTTCAAGATGAAATGCGTGTGTTTATATATGAAATACAATTTACCAGATACTCTACAATCATAAGGCATCTTCAAAGACTTTACCACTCTTCTTGAAATAATAATAATAAAACAAAACAAAGCAAGATGAGTTAAAAGGCAAATGAAATCGAAACAGTGCGTGTGTGCATAATCGGCATCCTTTTTCTCTACCCATATTACTGTGTGCGGTAGCATTTTTCAATTTGAAAAATATTTATTTCCACTCTTCTATACCTTAGAATGGTGATGCTCGTCTTTGCCTTCTGCCGACGACCGGCCTCCAGCTACACAAAAAAAAGGGACGAAAATCAAAGACTTTCCTCAAACAATTTTAATGTCATTTGCGATTAACATTTTCCTTTCATCCGTTCATTCGTTGGAGGTTGTTTATGTTTTCTCAAGTTTATTACTTGTAACAACAATTGTTGTCATTCTCGTTTATATAGTATTTGTTCTCTTTATATCCATCGACCATAGATCCGAACCACTGAGACTGCCATATCTGTAAGATGAGACGTCTTAGACCTTAGAGGATCATAGCGAAAGGGAAAAATATGAAATTTCAAATTCAAATTTATTGCAATGTGTGCGTTTGTTTTGATTTATGTTACAACCTTGACAATGAGCTTGTGAACAGATTCGATATGAATTTTGAATTTGTTCCGAGGACAAGGATTCTGAATAAAATCTTCTTTGCGGATCGTTTTCGATTTCTTTTGTCCATTTATTTTAAAATGAAATGGAGATGTGTTTGTAATTTGTCTCCGCAATGTGGGTTTATAATAATTATATGCCAACATCTTGCCAAGCATACGTTTTGCGTGGACTGGATTTCTAAAAAGATTGAAATCAGATGAATGAAGTATGTAAAGCTCTATATTTAGAATTTTGCAATCAATTGCATATAAAAGGGACAAGAGATGATCAAATCTGCAAGGCAAACGCAATGTGTGCAATGTTGATTTTTATAGAAGTTGACAGTGATGGCAATAAATGCGGAATAGGTTCGCAGAATGGCCATCATGATGGGCATTGCTGTGAGTTGTCTCTTTAAATAATGTAGTCTTTTATGCGATCGATAAGGCACGATGATGGGTATATGCGCATTGCGAATGTGCGTTTATGTTTATGGTTAAAAATGCAGGAGTTTTATATATCGTTTAGATGATGACCTTCGCATGACTATAAATAGGGATTATGCTGGGGAATGTATGGACTTTTACGACATTATTCAGGAGGATAATTCGTTTTGGGTATATAAATGGATTCTTTTTTTTTTTTTCAAAACAAATACAATAAAATATTGTAATAAATACTATGAGTCAGTTTTATTGTTATAAATTAACGATTTTACTTTTGTTGAAACAAAAAATGTCTGCAGCTTAGCTACATAAATTTTTAAGATCACTTATGATGAAATATCAAACACTTTAAAGCTATTGAAGCTATTAAAAGTTTTGAAAGAATTTAATTCTTTTTAATGAAGCTATAAAAAGTATTCTTATCGTTCAATGGTTTCAATGTCTTTATTTCTGGTTATACAGTTTTTATATATCTTTAAGGATTTAATAAAATGAAACGAAGCGATCAATTTTATTGTGTTTTAAGTCATTAAATTTGCAATTAGGTAGAATTTTTCATTAATAATAAGAGAAATCAAGTTGGAAATATTGTTTATAGCAAGAAGCTTTCCCTTTTTTAAATAAAAATGACACTGAAAAGATTTAAAGCGCAGAAATCTAAATCATTAAATAGGGTGTTTCCTATAATTAATGATCAATACTTTGGGAAATGAATCGTTGCGGTTTGAGAACAAAATTAATTGGTATTTCAATCAACTGTTTCTCTAACGACAGCTCTCTTATTGTTTCCAGATCCTGTTCTTCTGTTAACAGTGTTGAACAATGGGGAATTATTAACGGCTGAGTTAGTAAGGTCAGGAAACTGAAATAAGTGTTTTTTTGTGGGTTTTTATGATTGAAATTGAATTTCGAAATGCTTAGGAAGAAATTAAGCTTGGGGCCATTTTTTTAATTTTGAGTTTGGACGATATCCCCTTACCTTGTGCCATGTTATTCCTTTTTGGAAAGCCAGAAGGCTCTCCTTTTATTTTTTATTTGTTTTAATAGAGTTGTTTTAGTAAATAGTTTTAATAAAATGAATTTTTAAACTCGAAATTTTGAAAAAAAAAAATTAAAAAAACAGTTTCAAACTAATTTTTTTTAAATTTTATGTAATTAACTATTATTTTTTCCAAAATTCAATGATCCTTTTAATTTTTAGTCAAAAACAGAAAACCAGATGCCGAAATGTATCTTAGTTTTTGAGAAATTAAAAAAAAACTAAAAGTAAGATTAGTAAGTAAAGTAAAAATTTTTGTTGCACCCGCGATAGTGTTTTAAACATTTCTCATTGCTTTTTGTACGTATTATTTGAACTTTTATAAGCAAATAAAAAAAGAACTGTAAGCCCTTCAAATACTAACTTCATTAAAAATGTTTTTAATTATTTTAAAAAGAAACCCTCAAAGTGTCTAAATGTTGCAGCCGTGATAATGGAATCGCCCTTTTGATAAGCATGCTAACTAAAATTAAAATAAATGAATAACCTTGTGGAAATTTTTGTTTTCAAAGCAGATTTGAGATATAGATTAACTGAATCCAAAGGGTATACTTCAATACCATATATCAATATCAATAAGTAACTATACATTTCGAACATCACAAAGAACTACATATTGATTTTAAGAGGAGATTAAAACATTTCAATATCAGTCAAATACGATTTGTATTTAAATTCAAATAATGTTATCGCTGGTTCATCGAAGAAGTATTGCGATATAAACCTAACTGTTCTAAGTCAGCCATAAGACCACCAAGACCAACAAGTTTTGTTGTACTTTTATTGTTGCAAAATTAATTCCAATTACAGCTTCAGTAATCTTCAAACAAAACATGATAACTTAAGTTAATAAACCAGAAACATTCTAAAAGAGTTCTCTATGAGATTTCCTTTCTCCGCATAAACTATCTCGATCATTTTTAATAGTTACAATTTTATTTGCTTTACTTCCAGCTATAACTGTGCAAAAATGTTTAATACAAAATATTGACCTCAAAAATTTTATTGCCTTCATGTAAAACAAGCATAACATTTTGTTACTTCCATGTCTCGTTTTGCCGTTCTAAATGGTTGCGGTTCTTAATTTATCTTGACATGCACTTGTTTTGTTGGTTTTTACTATTATACACAAAAAAAAAAACAATCAATGTTTTTAAACCCTTCTCTAACATCAAATACTTCATAACAACTGTCTAACTGCTGACCACAAGTCCACAACCCATTCACTCTTGATAAAATTGCCATGACGGATTCAAATACATTCTTCATCTAATCAATAATGTTTGTTCTCTTTGGCTTAAGTGATGTTTGAGGCTTAAACTGCAAACTGGATAGAACAACCTTAAGTGGCTCCTTCAATTTCCTGTCGATTTTTATTGCACCTCTTTAAAAATTAAAGGTATACAAAGGTATGGTATAGCTAACTACGCGCATAGTTATACAAACTGTGTTACAGCTTTAAAAATTCTTCAAACTTCTTGTTCTTGCGCATTTGTGTTTACGCTTGCACCTAACCTACATCGATTCTGTGTTGTTTGCTTCTTTATTTTTATGTTCTTGTTTTCTTATGCGCTTTTGCTTCTGATGTTATACAAGAGGCTTATAAAATCATTACCTCCGGCAATGCTGAATTATAATCGCACTTAGATATGGGTCTAGTTTACTAGAACGTACTATCGTTACAAAAACGACAAAAGATACGAATGTGCGTCATTAAAATATAAAATATAAAAATATTAAAAAAAAAAAATTGTATAAACAAACTTGCCCCAGATGAGCAATGAAAGAACTTTTTAATTTTATTATGAATCTTCAATCTTAATTCTGTATCTTTGTATCTTTCTTGCAGCAAAAGCACGTGTACTTTTTTTTTTTGTTTCATTAAGAAGGTGTATCTTTTATAAAATGGCACAGTCTGGGATTTTTTTCAAAGATAGGCAGCCGGCTTAGATAGATATGAAAATAAATATTCAACCATGTAGGTTGATTTTTTATACACACGGAACAAATAGCGCTTCTAAATGTCGAAGAACATGTTGCTTCAATTCGTCAAGTGTGTTTCCGAGCTGAGGAGTAAAATCGGCGAGCAGCGATTGTGTTTCATTGGGTTATGTCGGTATGGTGCGCGAGCATGCTCAGCGCAACGCTGTATATCAAGGCTTCTAAAATGCAATTATGAGAATATATTTATGGTATTTGCCTCTAAGGTACTTCTGTGTGTGGTGGTGAGGAAGAATAGAAGAATTTGTGATGGCTTTCGTGATCGCACCAACATATCGTGAGTATAATGGACTTTTAAGAATAAATTAATTTTCTAAATGCGGTCATATGTATTGAGGGTTTAAGAATTGAGAAATGGTCTGCTTTACCTTTATAGTATGAGGGGTAGATACTTTGGAAAGATGAAGCAATTTTGTAGTTTAAATAGCTTTTGGTTGGTTTGCCAAGAGGCACAGATAAGAGTTTGATTTAAATGGTTCTTAAACTACAAACCGTTTTATATTTAAAGCCGGTGGTTCGGCACCTAGTTATTTAGAGCTTGTTATTTTCAGCTAGAATTTGTATTCATAAAGGTTTACATTCAATTTTCAATTATCTAAGAAAAAAAAAGACAACGCAATTTACAAACTTACATTATAATAAAGTTTTTGCCGAAGAAGTCTAGAAACTCCAAGAAGTAATATACCTATCAGTAGTGTCATTGTGTTAGAGAAGAACTTTAATAAAATCAATTATTCGTCAGCACATAGAATTTAAAAAAAAGCAACGCGACAATTCCCATGGACATACGATATCGAATTAAGTGCACTTCGTCTTTTAGTCTACAATCTCAAAGAACATTTCTCTCCAGAGTTGGCCCATTTTGTGGCCAAAATTGAATTTCTTCTTTTATGGCATTGGGTTTCCAGCGAACTACCACTGGGCTTTCTTCGACAATTTTATGGGCTATTTTTAAAGATGATGTTAAAAGCTGCCCTGAATTCGATGAAAAAAGTTCAGTCGCTGCTGTAGTTTTGCTAAGCTCCATTGTTTTATAAGCATTCCGTGTTGCTGTATGAATATTTCAGGGTTCGTCATCAACTAAAGGTTTTAGCTTCTTGACGGGTATTAAGGAATCCACGTTTGCAGCTTGACTGCAATAAGAGGTCGAAGTCACTAATAGATTAAAGGAATGTTCGGATGTCCAAACTATTGTTGAATGCCATTTATCGACCACAATCAAATTCTGTCAAATTTACAAAGTAGTAAAATAATAGTAATATTGCCGGCTAACGTTACACGGGATATCGCGAATCGGGCAGAATATTCCCAAATTCGTAAAAAAAAGCGCAATATAAATATATCTAGAAAAAATCTCTGCGAATTTGAGAAAAGAATTTTGCAACATTTTTGCTTCAATCTCGTGAAATAATTTAAACTAATTTGAACTAATTAAAAAAAAACCGTCCAAAACGATTTTCGTTTCAATTTTCAAAAATAATGCTTTGTAAAAAGTATTGAGTATTTTGCATGCAATCCCGCGAACTGTAGTTGAATTTTTTGGCGGGGAAAAGTTGCACGGGAAGTCGTTCGTTAAGATATAGTCAAACTGAGACTTTATTATTTTTGGCGGAAAAACGGTGCCTGATAATTTCATTCAAAGAAGGCTTCATTCGGAAGGTCCAATTTTGGTTCGCCCTATCTATTATTGCAAATGTTGCAAATCTTAGCAAAGGCTTTCGAATTCATGAAACTTAAAAAAAAAAAACAAAGTTGTGACGTTTGGTAGGGTGATGATTTTGCACCACCTTGTATACATTTCAGAATATTTCTTAGTAACTTTTCTGAACTTATATCGTTCAAGTAATCACAAAGAAACTCAGATTAACCCTCTTCTGCCGCTTCACATTCTACCAACATCTATAAAATGATGGTTAAGACCATACGCATTCTGTGGCTAAAATATCGTGCCACACATTTCTCGATACCCGTGTGAATGTTTGTTTATGCTTCCATCAATATATTGCATTCAATTTTGCTAGGTTCTCGTGCTGACCCGTTGTTGGATAGTTCGTCTGACATGCAAGATTATATTCTTCCGTCTAGCTTATTAGGAACCCAGATTATATAAGGGTGTTTTTTTTTTTTCATTTAACTCCATCAATGTGCTTAATTTATTCAATTAATTCAAATCTTTTCTTCCAAGGATTTATCTAATTTGTCAATACTTTTTACAGTTCCATTAACAAAATTCCTAACAAGATCAAAAAAATAAAAAATTTACCTAATGTGTAGATACATCGAATCTTATCTTTTGTTAAATTACAAATTACCATCATCAATATTGGTCTATTATTCCCTATAATCACTTTCCCGCCTAAGGTCAGTTGATTAATGTTTTAACGATGTTGCCCCATAACAATTTAGGACCCACCCTAGTCCAATTTACCTACAAATTTATACACAGATAGAAAGAATGTCGACATCTTTTCATATTTTAAATCGCTTAAAGGAAACAATCTTAGAAAAACTCTATTTTAGTTTAGTTGGTTGACTATGGCTGGCTGGCTGGCTGGGTTGGATGGCAGCTCCTCCTCTTAAAAATCCATCAACAGATATTTAAATTAATATTCTCAAGTTCACATCTCTAAGCCAGCATCTCCTTTTTAGTAATCAATCAATTTCGATTGCATAAAGATCGAAATCGTTAGTTTTTTTTTTTATAAAATTGATGAAACACTGTGATTATGGAAATTATATATTTTCTGTGACATCCTTAGGGCAATTCAAAGTTTCCAACAACAACTATAGAAACAATGAGGAGGTTCTATGGTTCTAAAAATCTAGTGAAGTGGAAAAAAGAAGCAACACACACACAGTAACAGACAAAATGAAAGAAAAAGATTTTCTTTGCTATTTTAATTAAATTACTTTTTATTGCAAGAGATTCAAAGAAATAGATAAAAAGCAGTATCTCAAGATTCAGAGAATAGAAATAGACAGACAGATGGACAACTGCATATACACACACAGAGTCTTACTTGTCCGCCAATCAAACAAAAGATGGACAACACTTGATTTCAACTTGACGAGGAATTCTCTTAAGATAGTTAGTTTTTTTTTTTTCAAAATAAAAGAGCTTAGATGGACATGTAGCAATATATACATGCAATAGATACATCGCCATAGATTATATTGCTGCAAAAGATAGATACTCATCCAATAAAGTACCATTTGTGAATAAGTCGAGTTATACTTGAAGTCGATCGATATCTAACCAACATAATGGTTGGCGGGAAGGGTTTTTTTTTTTTATTCTTTTTCCACATATTCGTATGGTAGACGAAAAGGAGTAGAAACATGATAGGGATCTATTTGGAATTGGAGATCAGTGGAATTCTTGTTGTATTCTTCTTCAGTGAAAGGAAAATGCTAAATGGTACTTAAGAGTGTGTTATTTCAAGGAATAATCAAGAACATTACATCAAGAGTCTGATGAAGGGATCGCACAGTATGTCTTACAAGCCCAAGTTAGTAATTTTTCGAGTAAAGTATATCATGTATTAAGAGTGTGTAATTAAATTTTATTGACAGCAGAATCTACCGTTATGCTTCTGCATTTTAAAACTCATACTTTTGTGCCGATTTCTTCTGGTGTATTGATTCTTGTTTTGGCTTTGGTAACACAGAGATATTTCACTATCCTTCTCCACTTCGCAGCAGCGCCAAAATTATAGTAGTTGTGTGAAATACCCAATTTTACCACGTAGGTTTGTGGCACCTCGAACTCAAGAAAAAATGTTATATTTTCGTTGTATCTTAGGTTTCATTTTTTAAATGTGTATAAGAATCTATGTTGGAATAGTTTTAAAGCGGAAAACAGATGAAACAACGAAAATATAACGAGTTTTCTTATGGACCTGTGTCACTCCGAGGTTTATTTATTTGTTGGAGATCTACCCCATCTCAATAGACTTTTCCATCTAAGTTTTTGATAAGTTTTAAGCCAGAATATTGCCCAGTACATCTTTTAGCGACATGCTCATTTCTTCGGCCGAATCAATCTTTTAAATCTTGACAGCTGAGTTATGTGCCAGAAGAGATTAGTTTTTGGCAGTGCTCACATTTCTGAGATCATCCAGTAATTAATGAATCAACTGAACTCAGACCAGAAGTTCGATTCACAATAAGCAGCACTGAGAGAATTATTATTAACACTCCCTCTTTTTATTATCTAATTTTCTATTTAAAAATCATACCAAAATATATGATGTCACATGACTTAGTGCATCAAAACAGCACACATAAGTTTTTATTGAGTTTCTCAGGCAAAAGTGTTCTTATACCTACACTCATCCTACTTCATCACATCGGTAAAAAATTAAGTGCACGACTGGGCACGAACTTGAACGTTGCCACAAGTTGCCACAGAAATCAGATTAAAATTATAGAAATATATATAAATAAATTTAGTAATTATTTTAAAAATTTAAATGAATATACGAAAAAAGTTATATGAATTTTTATTAAAAATGCTAAAACTGTTGCCTAAATATAAGTTTATTAAAAAAACAATTCCAAAATCGCTAAAGCGGATTTCAAATAAATCGTTATAAAAAGTTTTTTTTTACAAATTTGGAGTACGCCAATTAAGAGTGCTAAATAGTTTAGATTTAATATAGCAAAAAAAAAGGTGCGGCACTGTTATTTTATAAAATAATTTCCGGTTCAGAAATCATATCAAAAATAATTATGTCACATTACTAAGTGTATCAAAACAGAGCACAATAGTTTTAAGTCAGGTTCTCAGGCAAAAGTGTTCCTATACCTACCCATCCTACTTTATCAAATCGGTATTAAAATTAAAGCGGTTCGGCGTTAATTTTCATCTGATGTGACAACATTTTTAAATTATTTTCATGTCCACTTCCGTTAACCGGAAATAAATGAATACCAAATTTAGAACACCATTTCATAGATATGACATTTTCTTATTTTAGTTTTTCATCTTTCGCATGGATTTACCATACTTATCATAATCGGATTTCCTGTAGAGCTGATAGCATCTGTGAAAATAGTTAAGTTATCTACAAAGCTGATGCTCATATCTACGCGAACCTTTTGCATTTTCAGGTTTTTTTTATTATAATTTCTCTGTGAAAATCCTAACCTTGTTTTTATTCGTTTTTATGATCAGTTGGAGTAATTATGCACAGTAGCAGCATTGCTGTGAAAAACATTAGCTGCAGACTGTTTTTTTTTCAGCAGTGTCAATTACATTTCACGACAAATCTTAAATAAAAAAAAATAAAACAAATCAATTTTTCCAATGATAAAATCATTCCTTATTTATAATAATCTTTATTTAATTCCACAAACATGCCGCCACTTTCAAAAACTTCGATAAATAATTTTAGTTCTTCGTTGCCACCAAGAAGATAAACCTAAACCACAGCTCCTTCCAACTATTTGTTGTAATATTTCTTTGAATCTATTACTCCTGTGTACCTTGCATCTCCGACGAAATATACGACCACGAAATAACGCCTTCTCCTAAACGCCTATCATATTTCAACACATAAATAACAAATAAGAAAAACAAAAGCACACACAGCTTTTCGTAACCGCGTGTCGGCCATTCATATATTGGCAACAAAAATAAGGCATCGTTCCATACATCATACTTCATTTTAGGTTTCATTCGCTTTTCCAAAAGCACGTAATTAAGTCATAAAATAGGGTTAAATTAGTGTAATTGAAGTTGTTGCTGTTTTTTTTATCTCAGCAGATTCTTTGGTTTTATAGAACCACCACCTAACATAATATCTTCGGACACAGGGCAACGAGTTAGAAGCACGCATGCTGAGTAAGATCATAGGGTGTAAGAGATGCCGAAACGTCCGGCACCTTCTTCTTTGGAAACTAGTAAATTATCTATGGTCCATCTGCAGATATCCACAGACTTGTTGCATATGTATCTAGTAATTACGATTGTTGCATGTTTGAGATTTTGTTGATAGAAAAAAAAAAAAACACACACACACACAGAAACAAAATGCCTTTGAGGTTAAATCATCGCTAGGCTATAACTTAAAGTGGAAGAACGGACACCCAGCAAAGCATTGCTGCCCAGATACAATTACCATTAAGTATCTAATGAATATTTTTAACATCACGAATCCACGATACACTTTATCTTCACCTGTACTTACTTATATATCAATTTTTTTTTATAGATCTTATGTTGATCTAGTTTCTTTGTGGTGGCGCATACCAAAAAGCAGGTAGTGGAGCTATCTCAATTTGTAGAACGATAAACATTTCCGGACGAATTCCAAGGAAGCAACTTGTTTTCCTGTCGCCAGGGAATTTTTATTCTTATAAATTAGTTTATAGGATATACACACCGCAGGACTTCGCGACTTATGCGTATGGTCGTCCATCGTTTCCAACCGCAAACATGCCATAGTGCACATTATTTAATTCCAAAACAAATAGACGCGAACTCTAAGTATCGCCTGCGGTGATACTGCGTTGCTGTTGCCGTGTCGTCGCCGCGCTGCCGCTGTAAAATAGCAAATTGACTGTGGCTTTGTGCAAACAGGAAGACGGGTATATGCGAGAAGATGAGAAGCGATGTGGTCAAAACTACAGTGTGGTTAACAAGAAATGTATTTTCTGATGACTATCCTGCAAACTCTTAGGGGAGTCTAATCTAGTTCGGTCATGTATTTCTATCTCAAAAAGCTTTCCAAAACAGTATTTCTTTACCAACAAATCTTATATACAGTACAGAATACGTATAGTCCATGTACTGAGTCAAGTATTGTCAGATGACCTATATGGTCAACAAAATCAAGCTTGTATTAGAGCGGCAGTTTAAAAATATATTCAATAGTCATATTTTTTATAAAGATAGTTTAAGAAGAAAGTCCTAATGTAGCGTCTGATGCAGTAAGAATAAAATAATTTATTAAAGAAAAACTCAAAGATATTCGACACAGTCGGAATAAACTATAGGGTAACACCTTTCAATATAATTTGAGTTTGGTCTAAATTTCTGCTATTATTGAACAAATTAAATGTAGGTATAGGAACCTAGTTTAAGAGGAATGTATTGATAATTTTTCTTGATAATTTTTTTAAATGACTTGATAAAACTTCGATACCAAAATTTTGCAAAAATGTTTAGTTTTAGTTTTAATTAATATTTTTCTTTTTTTTTTTTGTAAATTCAATACTTGGAAAACAGCTTTACTAAAAAAATTTTTTGTGCATAAAATGCAAATTATTTAGCACTTTAAATTGGCGTTTTTCATATTCGTAAAAAAAATTTATAAAAATTATTAAGTAAAAATCGATTTATTTAAAAACCGCTCTAACGATTTTGGAACTATTTTTTGATAAACTTGCATTCAGACAACAAAATTTGAATCTTCCTAAAAAGTAGTTTTAGCACTTTTAAAAACAATTCATATGATTTTATTCGTAGTTTTCATTTTAATCAAAAAAAATATTAAATTTAATTTTATTTATGTTTATTTATTCGTGCAACCTAGTCGTGCACTTTATTTCGTATGCTGTCGCTTTGTTAAAAGAAAATTAAAATGTTGCACAACTTTAATTTTGTTTATTGAAATATATTTAGATGTTAGAAACGCTCAATTTTTTCTCTCTTTTGCAGTTGTTCTACAATTTTCAGTAGAAACAAATTAAACAAAATATTATTTTTTTTAACAGGTTCGCTGCTCAACTCTTTTGTTTTCCTGAAATCTCCCATATAAACATCATTTAAAAAGCATTGAAATGCTCAATTAAAATGATAGTCATTTTACTGTCATATCTCATATCTATATATGTTATAGTTCATGCCATAAATGTAAAACTTGTGTGCTAAAATTTTCTGAATAAGATTTTGAAGCGATTGCTTATTTGCTTATGTGGAAGCAGCTCACATAATTTCGTAAATCTTGATTTATTTTTCTTGTCGCTATATATTTTCTTAGAAAACTTTGACATTTCACCAAAAAAAACGTGTGGCAACTCACAAGTTTGGAATTTAAGTGTTGCCACGTCTTCACAGTCCAGCAAAAGTCAGTGTCAGTGAAACTGACACCATATTTTTCTTACTTCTCCATTTCAAATGTTTTCTAAGTCAGAACAAATAAAATATTAGTATTACTTGATAAGTTAAAGTTTACTCTTTCTAAATGTACAGCGACAAAATAGACACTAGTCGAAAAATTAATTAAGTTCTATAAAATTAAGCTGCGGAAGCAAGTTCTTGAAAATCTTAATTAGAAAATTTAGCAGTATTTAGTATCTACTATGTGTAAAGTAGATGATAATTAAATGACTATCGTTTTAATTGATTATTTGAACGCTCATTAAATGATGTTAATATGAGAGATTTCATGAAAATAAAAGAGTTGAGGTCCAAACCTCAGAAAAAAAACTAATTTGAATATTTTCATTAATAAATAAATTCGTAGATAAAATTATGTATATTGGCATTTGATGACAATCTTAGAGATACCAAAATACAAATAAACTTATGTAATAAGCTCTCATCATTGTATATGGAGCATCAATCAAAATATATATTTCAACTACAACCCAATTGAATTTGAATAATGGGCAGTTTAACAAAAAAAGGAGGTGAACACGAAAAAATGTTTACTTTTCGAATGCCAATAATCTTATCACAATATTGATGCTCTTCAACAAATTCATAAAATAATAACTGATAATTTTCAAACTTAAGGTAAAAACAGCAGGTCGAATATTTTATTTTTTTCAAATACCAACCCAGTAAAAAATAAGAAAAAAACATTTGATTCCAAAATCAATCTGCGAACAAAACCTTTGAAAATTTCCTACTACAGTTTTTTTTTTTAATCTATGAGGCAACATCAACTTATTTAATGTATAGTAAATTAAATCATGATCTGCAAAAATTCCACTCCGGCAGAGATTGTTTATTTTTTTCACCGAAATATCCTCTTTAAATAATCTCGCCAACTTTGTTGCTTAACCTTTATTGAACTTTATTTCGTCGTCTTACCAAACAAATATCAGTCTTTCCTCTGACACAACAATGTTGCATTTATATAATCCTTTCAAAAGACAAATAATTTCTCTTTAAGGATAACATCGAAGAACATTTTCAACCTCATTTTACTGTTAATATCGAGTTTTAGTCGACGATTATCCAGCAAGTGACAAAATTCTACAAAAAAAAAATTACTTTCTTTCCTCTTCACGATTTATTATTTAAATGCATCTCATTTCCACCAAAAAAAATTCTTCTCTCCATTTTTTTTAATAAAGCCATAAATGGTTTGAAACGTTTTGCCAATTTTAAGAATTATATCTCGATATGGAAATTGTCACTGCATGTTTTTCTTTTTCTTTCTTCCAGCAACTCTCTCCTTTTCTTACTCGATTACCAAAGAAAAATTTACAATACAAAAAAAAAGTATCTAATCCAATTCGATTGTAGATTATATGACTTTACTTGACATTACCCCGGCTTTACACTCGACAAAACGAACGAAAGACAACACAACTCTCATTGCTGCAGACAGCTTACAACAAGATACAAAACAAAAATAAAAACATCTAATGGTGTTCAGATCACAATAACTGTAAATATTATTCAAGAAACAACCAGTAGATACAAATAAATACATGAAGTATCTATCTATATATACTTGAATGTCGAAGATATCTTTTGTTTTAATGTTGATTTAACCTTTTTTTTTCTTCGCCGACTTCTTCTTCAATTCTTTAAAGCACTTAGCACTCGATCGGTAGTTGTGGAAGAATTGGAAGAACACAATCTGCATGACTTTGGGGGTCAATTTATGTCCAAAGTTCCTCGCCTTGGCTCGACTTAGATTTTCATATAAACTATTGTGTGTGAAAATGATCATAGAAAAGTCTTGTCGACATAGTAGACGGTTGGCAGTTTTTCTTATTTTGCTCCTTGCCGTCTCTCTTTTCATTCTAGGGCAAACAAAATAAAAAAAACCATCTGAATACAGGGTAATTATTAGCGGGTGAAACTGTGACAAGGTAGTGCAACAAAAAAGACAATATATTTTTTTTTAGTTGATGGATGCCATTTTTGTAGGCCATTTCGACATTAGCAATTTAAAAAAACAACTCTGGGTTTTCTCTCGTAGCTGTGCTAATATTTTTTTTTTTACAAATTTAATAGGTTATTAGGGTCTATGTAAAGATGAACTAGTTGAAAGTATGATGTGGATACTCCTTAAGTGGTTTCGCTTTTGCAATTTTGCCTTGCTTGATGATGCTGACCGAGACACATGTTTGTACGACATTTAGTCGGAGTGAATTTACAAATGAAAAACGACAGAGAATAGCATGAGTTAATCACTCATATAATGATAGAATTACATACTATTTGAGATGAATGTTGGGAGAATATCTTTAGGTAGTTTAAACATAATGTGTATACAAGTTATTAAAGTATCTTTTGCAGTGCTTGTTTTTTTTGTAATTCTTGCATGCTTACAAGAGATTTAACACGACAATGTGAAGCTATTTATGACTTTTGAAAGGATGATGGCTGTTTGGGAAAGTGTTCCCACTTTTCAAAAAAAAAAATACTTTTATTTAGTTATTCACTATTCAGCAATGTTTTTAAGTTTTCAAATAGAAATTGATTTTAAGAACAGTGTTTCCACTTTGAATAGAAGAAATATTTTATATTTAATTTTACTGAAAAACACAGAATTGCATAAACATTGGTTTTGATAAGTGTTTCTACTTAAGACAGGGATAAACAATATGAACTTAATGAATTCAACATCAACAATTCCAAGAAAGTACTTTTTGATAACAGTATTCCCACTTTGCATTATTTTAACTCCAATAATAAATCTAAGTGCAATAATTTTCAAAAATTGCTTGTATTGGACATCGTTTCGATTTCTTTCTTGAAATTGTTTTCAAGGTTTTGTTAAAAAATGTTAAATATTTTCGATTCGAAACATTTAAATTAATTTTTGTATTTTTATTTAACTAGATCTGAGGCGCTCCTTTTTTACTGGTTATACAAATGATTGATATACAAATGCCACTTGATATACAAATGCTTCATATTTTCCTAGCTCCTGTACTAATTTTTTTTATGTGTATACTTTTATGCGATAGTGTTGCAAATCTTGCTATAAAATATTGTTAAGAATGTAAAATTTTTGTCTTTTCGGAAAGAAAATATTAACAAAAGATTTTATCTTATGTTCAACCCAATACATATGAGCCTAAACAAATTGCAATTTTAGTACTCCCAACATTTCTATTGGACAATTTATAACCCAACAACCTCAAATTAAAGGTATTTCCACATTGGCACTATCCATACTCAACAATCACATCGATTTATCACTAGATTGGCGTCAATTTAGCAATTCAAAGAGTCCATTACCACACTTAACCCTGCAAACTATTCACTTGTCTATTTTAATATTTGTTCTTCGACATTTCCAAATTATATATCCGGATAATAATACTATATTCACTATCCACTATATCCACTTGTATTCATGATATCTTCCTCTATGTGGTTAGTTAAATATATAAATCTACCTGTCTATTTAACTAATGAAATTAAAGTTACTTTTTCCTTCTTTTCAACTGGTAACATTTTAATTGACAATTCAAGACCAAACTCTGGACACATATTCCGGCATTTGACAACAAAATGTCTTTGCTTTAGTGGATTTCTTTCCTTCTTTTGACATGCTATCGAATTATTTTAAGAAATACCTGGAAATAATCACAACCAAAAGTAACCAGGAACCAGAATTTTATTACGTCTCTTGTATGTGGACTGCACTTGTTGTATAGAGCTAACAGATAAACAGGTCAAAGGAATTTTTCGCGCCTGCTTAACATTTCCGACTTGTTATGTCGCCACGGACGATTGTAGTCGCGTCGCGTCTACGTCAGAATTTAGATCCTTGTGAGTGCGCATTTATCTTCCTCTTATACTTAATTTAATTATATATTCAAGTCAGTTGTATTTAAGTTGTTTTTTTTTTAATGTGACACATATCCAATAAGGTTTTAGATACTTTTTTAACATTTTTACATATAAGTTATCTTTATATCAAATATATGTTACTATTGCGTGCACGAATTTAAAAAAAGGAAAAAAAAAACTAATTTAAATAAATTGTTAATTTCCTGCAGTAGAATAAAAGAAAAATTTATAAGAAACCAGGAAACACGCAAGATGACGTAAGAAATTGTTTAAAAATGCAAATTTGAAAAAGTAGTGTCATTGTATAGAAAGTAATGGTCTTTGGATTTTTACAGAGAAGATTAGTTGAATTCAAAGAGGGAGAGATGTCGTTTTTGTAATTTTTCCGTTTTTGTGAAGATACCAAAAGAAATTAAGCAACGTCACTGCACAAAATAAATCAATTTGTATAATGTTTGAAGAATTATAGAAAGACCATTATCATGTACTATTGGATACACTGAGTGCGTTAAGTTTTGAAATTAACACTTTAATGTGCTATATGAATCACATTTGATCCACATATTTCTATTTGTGCTATGTTTTCAAAGTCAACTTGTTCATCAAAGTATACATTTCACGACAAAGTTGTGATATATTAAACTCATTTTATTTAGAAAAGCTATCCGATTTTCCATACAAAAAATTCACTGCGTATTACACAGATTATAGGAGAAGTCAAAATCGCGATAGAATTTTGATTTTCATTTGAGTATCGAACAAAATTTTGTATTGTTGGTACGAATGATACTTTCATGTATCTAGATGAGGATATGTTTATAAAGTTGTAGTGGTTTTTAAAGTGTGATCTTATTTTATGTTCGATTGCAAACAAATAAACCGAAATCTCGAGACAAATTAAATGATGTTCATGTTTCTAGATGGGATCTTCAAAAGCCTGTCCTGATTACGACTAGTTGTCATATGTGGCGATTTATCGCCAAACTGGCGATTCGAAATTTGATTTGGCGACGTTACCCAAAATCGGCGATATTTTTAAGTTTTTGGCGATATTAATTTTGGAATCGAAATAGGAATATTTTTTTTAACTTAATTCTTACAAATTAACGTAAATGACAATAGAAGACTAAACAAAAAACTATTTGTTTCTTCAATATTAATAATGTTTGGCAAGACAGCCTCATGACGAAAGCTATCCTCTCGAACACATTTACGTGCCTTGTTTGTTCTATTGTATCGGAGCGGAACTATCGCCGAAATTAAGCAGCTGAAACTAAATTCAAGTTGGCATTAAAATTACATTACTTTTTATGAGTTTTTAAGCGTTGATTAGCCACCAGCTACATGGCTAGGATTGGATTAACATCACAGAAATTGAATACGCTTGGAGTAGTCTAGCCAAATTAGCGGAAAAATTAACAAATATCTGCAAAAAATACTGTATTCGTCCGAGATTATATTTTTGGTTTATTAAAAAGTAACACTTGGAGAGTCTAAAATCTACAAAGTTCACAAACAAAATTCTGCGTTGTCCGCCATATTTAAAAAGGCATAAGTGCGATTTTCTCGAATTATTTTGGTCGTATAATAATTTACTTTTTTTTTAAGTTTTATAAGGAAAACTATTTTCTACACCTTTGTCTCACAATTATTTTTGACAGTATTTCTCATAAAAAGTTATTGGTTAAAGACTGTCAAAATTTTTAACGATCATCACGCCTCCCGAGCTAATAACCAAGGTGAAGGATCCGATTTAACTTTAATAACAATATCAGCCAAAGTTCAAAATGTTAATGGTTTTTTTTTTTTTTTTTTTTTATTTTTTTGTGAAATTAAAAGTTTTTTGATTTTTCTCGAATTTTATTAGAAAAATTTAATCCGGCGATTTTTATTTTATAGTTGGCGATTCCGCCTTTTAAAACCTGACAGCCCTGGTCGTAATCGTTTGGATAGTATTGTATTTAGCGAAGTATTTTTTTTTAGTGTAGTTTGTGTAGAATTTTGATTTTCTTTCTGATTATTTCGTTACAGTTTGAACAGTTCAGTACAGTTTTTTAACGCACACTATACAGCATAATTATGTAGTTCTCCTAGGTCCTACTTATCTTTATTCAAGATTTCTTTTTTGGGACATTATGTCCGTTAAAGACCATTCGATAAACCTTTCTGTAGGGTAATTATAAATATTTTCATAGTTGAAAAGTTTATTCAACGTCTTTTCTGAAAATGTTAATTAAAACGAACTTAAATATTTGTTATTTAGTTAAAGAATTCTTAAGACTTTTGTACTCTTTATTTTAAAATTGAAGTATTTTTCTGTGAAATATTTTTTTAGAACAGATTTTTCCTTAAATTTCCAAAAGTCAGTAGCATACAAAATCGCAAACCATATCCATGAAACAGATACACGTTCTCAACATCTCTTTACAAAGAACAAACAAAAAAAAAAAAAACAGAACATCACCACCGATCTTTATAAAACAATTTGCAAACAGCAAAACCAAACAAATGATTATAATGTCTGTTCTGTGACTGTGCTCTATTGTATCTTAGAAATCACGAAATTATTTTTTGTCGGTTCTTATGAAACTACTGTAGTTATTTTTTTTTTATATATATATATTTGTATCTTTAACAATGCATTGTAGTAGCTTTGTCGTTGGGTCGGCAGTAGTTTTTCATCTCTTATAATATTATATGAGAGTTAACCTACCTCTGTGTTTTGCGGAAGGAGAAGGAGTTGTTATTCAGAGTGAAAATAGCTTCACGTCTCTGACCCTGAGGACCAAGAGAGTATACAGATCTAATGAGACGATGTAACTATCTTGTTAGATAGTATTTGTATCTTTTTTTGTTTATTATTACATGCACGGGATTTTGATACTTTTTTTTTGTTTTTTTTTTTTTGTTTAAGAAGGAAGTATCCGTTTTTCTTATACAATCTAGCATATACAAACGACCTCTTGGGGTCGTATCTTTATGAGGAAGATTGTGGTTTTTTACAATCTCACAGATTAAATGTTATGAGATAATATGAACGGGATAAGGGCAACATTATGTGGCGAATTATTTGAGTTCGATACTTGTTAGAAGATACATAATTCTGGGCAAAAATTGATTAAGATGGGATATGTTGTAGGCTTTTGATGGTTGGATAATGTGTTTTTATGTTCAAGTTATCGATTTTTAAATTGCTCAATCAATTCTTGAAAATTTAATCCAGAGGTTGTTAGTTAATCATATCCTGTACGAATAGAATCTGACGGCAGAGTAAGAAATTCTTCCTTAGCAATCAATTTAAAGAAAAGTACTAAAATAGGAATCATTTTTTAGTTATTTTGTCAAATTATTTCTGTTGGTTTAAATGGAATCAATCAGAACATAAAGTATCGGACGATAGCTTCATTACGAGATTCAAGGTCTAGTGTTTTATACCCAATCTTCTTGAATTGGATTTTTTCCCAGGACTGGAACAGCTAAGATAAGCTGCACCTTATCAAGAAAAATCTTGAAGATTTCGCACAAGAGGCAGGATGCTGAAAAAAAATTGGTGTTATTCTCGATTTGAATACGGATAACTGAAGGGAGATTCCAACACATTGATCACTGCGCCAAAGGCTGTTTTGATATAGAGCTTAGTTTTAAACTTTGGTATCGAAAGGAACTGATCGGCTTTGCCAAAGTAAAAAAAAAGCTTTAACTCTTCAAAACTTATGTGTAAATTGACTGATGAAATTTTTCACTGCAAGAACTTGTAATACATTTTCTTCAAGTAGTACATTTGCCCCAACAAGCGACAAGTTTTTTTCCGGTTTAGCTCCCAACCTCATAATAAGTTATAAAATTGTGATTAATCATGATTTTTAAGTTTATACGGATAGGGTCGAACTAAATGTTGAGCTTATTCCCGTCACACTGATATCAATGTGGATCCGTTGTGATACTCTGGGGTTTTTACACTGTAAGAACTATTTGATGAAAAACCATTAGATATTCGTGCCAGAGAAATGTCTAAAATTTAGGAAGCTTTGCTGCATCACAAGATACTCACAGTAGATTCAAATGAGGAACAAAGCTAAATAATGGCTTAGCTTAAAATGCTGATGTTCCTGTTTTTATGCATTCAGAGAAAGAAAAAGAAGAATCGAGTAAAACAAATTCAAGGTGCCGTGAACGAAACCCATACGAACTAACTCCATAACGGTGTAAGTTCACTTTTAAATGCGAATTAAAGCTACTATCCATATATGGCTTGAATTCACTTTCAAATTTGAACTAAAACCATCACTGAAATGTGAACTAACGCCATATTTGTTGGTAATTCACATTCGATTGCGAACTTATGCCATACCATTACCATATTACAAGTTTCTTGAAGTATTTCACTTTACAAATCTCGAATGCAAAACTACTATTGAAACAAGTAGTTTCAGTTTATGGCGTAGGTATAGACAGTGGGGTAGGTATGGGGGGGGAGGGAATGCTCCCCCCAGGCAACCCCCTTGCCAGTGCCTGTTATAGGATTCGGGGTGGGTGCGAGTTTGGGTGTATGCAAAGTTTCTTTTATATTTAATATTTATTTAGTTTTGAACCGAAATTCAAGATTTCTATTTTGTACCATTCGAAATTTTTGCAATAAATTTTCACATTTAAATGAGCATCATATTCACTTTCTAAAACAAACTTACACCATATGGTCACAATTCAATTTCAAAACTGAATTTAAGCCATAATTGGATTATGGCTGTAATTCGCATTTCGAAGTGATTTAACACCATCATGGCGTTAGTTCGCATGGTATTGATTTTCCAGGAAAAAGTCGAGCTTACAATGATTGGACTTCTTTTCACACTCCTAGCATAACAAGAGGTTATATTGAAAGAAATAAAATTTAATATTAAAATTAAATCAAAGACTGAACTGGTTCGGGGATGTACCACAGTTTTTTGATCAACCTAAAAATAGCAATGAAAAATTTAATGCCCGAGCGGTTAAATAAATAATTCCCGTATTAATACCCAGTTCCTCCAAAAACTTTTATATTCATCGGGTTGTTAAATTTTATTTAACATTCAACGAAAATGAAAGTACCCGAAACAAAAGCAACCTTTGTGCGTTCAAATTCAAATAACTTTTTCAACCCTTTTACAAAAATTAAAACTGCTATTACGCTGACAATTAAGAATTAAAAATTGATTTTCTGCAGTGTCTTTACATGACTTTTTATCCAACATTTTTTCAGTCAAAATGAAATTTTGTTCTTTATACTGTGTACTGATAATTAAAATGATCAAAAAGGACACTTTTGGTATTCGTTGTGAGAAATTCTTTCAACCTAATCACTCCTAAGAACTTACTTTAGTATTCCTTTAAAATAATGTATTTTATTTCGGGTTGCTTTGGACAAACCTCTAAGCAATTTTTCCAACGGAATAAGAAACTTATATTCCACTCAAGAAAAAAAAAGTCTATTTTGCCTCCTATTGAATATCTTGGTCAAATAAAACTGAGTAAATGGCACATGTTTTCGGATGCTTTCATTTTCATTGAATTGACTCATTAATTGCTTTGTGTATAGGTTTTATTCATTGTTGAATTCATTAAGTTTTTTAGCACTAAATTTATTTCGCTTTGATCAAAAACTATGGAAATTGTAGAAAGTAGGTAAAGGAACAACTGCGCCTGGGAAGCCAAGTTAAATTTGGGTTGTTAAATTATGTCTTAAAAAATACCAATAAATTAAAGTCCGGCTTTATTCTATGTGTTAAAAGGGGGTTTTGAATGAATTTAATTTAATTAACTAATATGGTTTTAAGTTTATATTGGTCCAGCTGGCCATAAGACAACTATTTTTGTATTTTGATTTATATCTTCGTAAATAAATTTACTAATGACAATTTTTTTTTCTACTTTCAGGTACGTACCAAATATTCTCTTCAACTTGATCAAATAAAGAGTAAGTTACAACCGATAATTTATTAAAACCTACGTACCCGCAAGAACTATTACCAAGAAATACAAGGTGACTTATTCATCTTTCTTTTTAATTACATATCTCAGAAACCAAGGCCTACATTAACGCCTCTTCTTTCCGTCTTAAATTAATCAAACATGTATAAATGTATGTAATTGCTTTTTAAATGCCTTAAACCATCATCAGTGAAGTCAAGTTCTCTTGGTCAAACACGTCAAAACTAAAAGATTCGTTCTCCCACCATCATGCATGTTATGAATTCTTATAGTTTTCTTTTGAAGTTTTTCACTTTCCCACATGAGAAACTCGCATTGCACAAGTGAAACGGGTCTGTTTTTATCCTAATTTCGCTTTTCACGAAGTGCAAATATAGGTTGAGTGGCCCTGATGCGATAATTGAATGGTTGGTTCTTAGGTGCTGCACATGATGCCACTATAAAGCCAACACACAGACTCTTCAGTAACACTCTCTTGAACTTGGCGCGCAAAATTTTGATATGCCTTGAAGAGTGTAATCCGAGACCATCATTCAGAGATCTATCCACTTGATGATGATGAGCGCCTGAGCTGATGATGATTATGCACTTTTTAGATATTTGTTCGTTTTTTGTTTCGAAATACAAAAAAAAAAAAAAAAAACAAAACTTAATACAGTCACGATGATAACATAAAAGTTGATGAGCGTCTGGTCTTTCTTAAGCCTCTTCGAACAAGACCATGATGAATGCGGAAAGATGAGGATGCAATATGATGGCGACGACCACGATGATGATGATGACGAACTTCTTTAAGTTGATTATTATGATGGGAGAGTGAAGCCAAATGGCTAAGACCATAACGCTCGCACAATGACGGTCTTTACTATAATTGTGAGGATGGATTTCAAACTTATTTGGCCGCCTCCAATGTGGACTTCTTATGGTATCTCTCTAGATGTATTTATTGTACAAGATTGTTTTGACGAATAGAGCGGAAAAAAACTTTTTCTATTTTGATCAATTTTGGCGGATAGATTCTAAATTGTTGAAGAGGTCAACTGCAATTGAGGTGCGCAGGTTGAAACAATTTAACCCAACAGATATGAGTTTTGGGGGAAAGTTTGTGAATTAGTTTGGTTCGCGCAAAATAGATTCATCAAATGGGAGGAGTTTTTTTTTTGTTTAAAAGGGAAAAAAAATTAGAAGATCTTATTAGAGATGGAGCATTATATTCATTTTTCAACATGAAATTGAAATTTCTGCAGGCTATAAGAGATTATGATTCATGGAATGTGTATTTTTTTATATTCATTAGGATGATTGAGGGTCCAGGGTTCAGACTTTAGTGGAATTTAAAGTGAAAAGCTTGACCACATTATGAGGAGGTATGAAATATTGAAGAAGAGTTATCATTGACTTTGAAGAGCAAGCATTTTTTTTTGTAGGAAAACATGGGCCATGTAATTGAACAAGAAACACAGCAGAAGGTAAAAGACATTTTTCTTGGGTGGGACTTAAGTCCTATTGAGCATTAATTAAGGATAGTAGTTTGGAAAAAATGCTAAGGGATGTACCTGCTGATGGTCCAAAGCCCCGTTCACGCTCTTCAGAAATAATACTTCTAAGGAGTGATGAAGAGAATTTTTCACAACGAAAACTAAAAGTGTCCTATTTGGCCATAATCTGTTCTAAAAGGGGTCTTGCTCCCAAGGTTTGTTGAACGCACAAAAGATAACATTTATTTCGCGTACTTTCACTTTCATTAAATTGACGAATTGAGTATTTTGTCTATAACGTTTTATTTATTGTTGAATTCATTCAGTATTTAACATTATATTTGTTTCACTCTGATCAAAAAACAGTGGAAATTGTTAAAAGTAGGTTAAGGAACAACTGCGCCTGGGAACACTAGTTAAGTGCATTTTGATTCCCATAACTCATGTGATATATTTTTTTCTTGAAAATTAAAGAAATAGTTAAGTCGCCATTTGCATTTAAGAGTCACAGGATTCAAGATCTTTTCTGGTCTCATAGATTACGAGCACTTCTGCCTGAAAGACAGTGCAGAAATTGGGAAGGTGTATTGATTAATTTCCTCAAGAGCTTCTGAAATGTTTCCAGATCTTATTATCTTATTTGTCTTATACGACAGAATAATATGATTTGATCTGCCTAGCCATATGTTATGTTTATAAACTGCCTTGATTTTCAGAACCTTAAATTCTTGCAACTTGCGAAGCATAAATGGCCTGAGAAACTCATCCGTTTGCTGATTATCCTGAATCTCACTTCGCCAATATAAGAAATGTGTGTGCTTGGTTAGGTGATTATGGAGCTTGTTAAACATTCAATCAAGCTAGGATGACTTTTTATCAAGTGAATATTTTGGGTTGATATGTTGCTTTTCCGTAGCCTTCTTATATGGCAAGTACCTCAGTTTAAACTTCATAATCATTATCGTTGCGCTGCGATTACAGTTGTTCTATAATAGTGCTATGATAGAGTTCATTGAATTCCTTTCCTCTTTAAGAAAAGTCCTCATTAGTCCTACAAACGCTTAACTAATAAGAAGCTATTCACTGAAGAAATGAGTTCACTTGCCCTAACTAGGTCTCAATCCCGGAAGCCATAACGCTGTCAAATTCCTCTCATCACAGGATAATCCATCTGCGCCACCACCCATCTAACTAAAGTGCACCTTGTCATGCCATTTGTTTCCATTTCTAATTACATCTTTCTGATGATCCATAATCCATATTGGGAGTCAAAAATGACATCCCTTTATTGGGAACACAGAGTTGTCGGTTGGAGTTTCTTTTGTCGGGCCCAAGTGTGGATCCTTGTGGGACATGATGGCTGGTAATGCACCTTCTTGTTCTTCTTCAACACCCAGCGAGTAATACGAGAGATTTATGTCTGCAATGAGTTATGATGACACTGCCGGCCGCCGCCGACCGACGACGGAAGGGAAAAAGTTTTCTCCTTTTTTTTTTTGGTTGTTGTCTTATGTTGAGTACTCTATGGATTTCATGTGCAATTATCAGTCGACAGATGGTGCCCCAGCAGCGCAAGCAGCACCCAGAAGACAACAAAAGAAAAAAGAACCCCACTATATCGGAGTTGGGATTAAATGGCACACACATGTGAGTCAAGGTGATGAACGTTGATGAGGATTATGGATAAAATAACAACACCGCACTTTCTGGAAAAGAACATGCATGGCAGGTCTTTGGACATCAGGTAGAAGATTCTTTATAGCAGGTACTATACTCGCATGAAAGGGTGTTCTAGACTTCTGGTATGGGAATGTTGGTGTAATACCTGTGTCTTGTTGCAGTTTTTATTTATTTTTATTTTGTTTTTTCCAGAAGTGATGTGTCATGCCCGTGGTGGAAAATGTCGTCAATGACAATTTTATTTTCACTTGTTTTTTTGTTCACATTAGTATTCTTGAGTTGTGTTATGGACTCTTGTTGGTCGGAGTCTTAAAGTGTTAATAAAAAGTGAGTTTTTTGACCTCAGGCTTTAGTGTGTTCAAGGGGCATGACCAGCTGTTATATTATACTCTTCCTCACTTGCATAGTTCATCTGTGAAGCGTGAATTTTTTGAGATAAAAAAGTGAATTGCATTTTGACATTTGTCGTATATTATCATGTTTTTGCATGCAGCACAGGTATGATATGGTCATGCATTTATTTAGGTGGACTTGAAAATTCAAGAACTTGCAATATTTAGCATTTTGCCGTCACTAATTGGTGTCAACATAAATACAGGGTGAGTCATGAGCAATGCGACAAAATGCTAGGGCGTGTAAGTTGCGTTGAGACAAGAAAAAAATCGTATGGGAGGGGGGGTCTATTCCCCTCCGTTTAGCCAGGAGGGGCAATTTTCGAAAAAACTGACTTAAAATGGGAAAAAAATTATTTAAAATCAACGGCTTCATTCACAATGCTGTGCGATACCTTTTTGAAAAGTCAATAACTTTTTCTTTCATTCTGTGTTTAAATAAATCTATTCTAAGAAATAGTTTTTGAAATATTAATTTTCAAAGTCAAAATTTTGAAAAAAAAAATTGAAAAAAAAATTTCAAATTCATTTTTTTCAAAATTTTACGTAATTAAGTGCTAATTTTAATTTCAAAATTCAATGCTGTTATTAATTTTAAGTCTAAATAAGAAAACCGGATGCAAAAATTTTATGTCGTTCTCAAGAAATTAAAAAAAAACCAAAACCACCTTTTTCTAAGAAAAACATTTATTTTTATTGTAACGAAGCAATTTATTTATTTATTTAGCATTAATCTTAGTTTTTTTACTTTTTTTTTAATTGTAGTTTTATGAGAACGTAATAAAATTAAATAGTAGTGGAATAACCCTGGATTAATATTATTTTCATTGATAACTTCTGAAAACTGACCTGTCAATATTTTTGCCTACCTTTATGGGGACAATATAGGGACAATAAAACCGCATTTTTTTTAATGAAACAAAAAGAAAATTGCAACGCAAGATAAATAAAAGGCATTGCAGTTTTGCTTAGTAATTATTTCAAATTTGAATATTAACTCATTAACAAGTAACGATGTCAAGCTCATACACCCGAGAAGAATTAACGGACATGCATTTCTGCTACGGTTTAGCTAATGGTCGAAGTCGTGAAGCCGAAAGACTGTACGCTGAAAGATATCCCGATAGGAGGTGTTCCCATCATAGCACGTTTCCAAGAATCCACCGACGTCTAAGAGATCATGGAGTGCTGGAGCATCGAAGAAGCGAAAGGCCAGTTTCTGATGAGTCAAGAATCTTAGATGAAAGAATTCTGGATTTAGTCCGAAATAATCCCTCCGTCAGTACAAGAAGGATATCCACTATGCTTGGAGTGTCCCAATCTAGAGCATGTCGAGTACTTCGGGCGGAAAATTTACACCCGTACCACTTTACGCCTGTTCAGGAACTCACCTCAAACGACAAGTTATTGAGAACCAAATTTTGTAGAACATTACTACTTAGAAATGAAACCGAACAAAACTATTTTAGAAGAATATTCTGGACGGATGAAGCACAGTTTACTAGGGATGGGGTTACTAACTTCCACAATTTACATTATTGGAGTAGCGCCAATCCACACAAAAAAAAACAAAACAAATCACAACACCGCTTTAGTTGTAATGTTTGGCTTGGTATTGTTGGACACACTGTGATCGGGCCCCGGTTTTTGAATTCCATTATTAATGGAGAATCATACCTGCAATTCCTACGAGACCTTTTACCCGATTTATTAGACAGCGTTCCATTGGTTATAGCAGATACTTTAATCTACCAACAAGATGGTGCTCCAGCACACTACAGCTTACAGGTGAGAAACTGGCTGGATGATCATTTTAGTGACCGTTGGATCGGAAGAAGGGGCCCCACGGAATGGCCGCCTAGGTCACCAGATTTAACTCCCCTAGATTTCTATGCATGGGGATTTATGAAGAATTATGTTTACGAAGTGGAAATAGTATCATTGGAACAACTGAAGGAACGAATTGGAGTCGCTGGAGTCAAATTGCAGGAAAATTTGTCAAGCATAAACTTATGTGAAGCCATTACAAGGAGATATAATCTATGCCTTCTAAACAATGGAGATCATATCGAGAATTTTTTATAAGTACTTCCAATAAAAAACATAGTAAAAATAAAAGGAATAAAAAAAAACTAAAAATACTAAGATTAATGCTTCTTAAATTGCTTCGTTACAATAAAAATAAATGTTTTTCTTAGAAAAAGGTGGTTTTGGTTTTTTTTAATTTCTTGAGAACGACATAAAATTTTTGCATCCGGTTTTCTTATTTAGACTTAAAATTAATAACAGCATTGAATTTTGAAATTAAAATTAGCACTTAATTACGTAAAATTTTGAAAAAAATGAATTTGAAATTTTTTTTTTCAAAATTTTGACTTTGAAAATTAATATTTCAAAAACTATTTTTTAGAATAGATTTATTTAAACACAGAATGAAAGAAAAAAGTTATTGGCTTTTCAAAAACGTATCGCACAGCATTGTGAATGAAGCCGTTGATTTTAAATAATTTTTTTTCCCATTTTAAGTCCGTTTTTTCGAAAATTGCCCCTCCCGGCTAAACGGAGGGGAATAGACCCCCCCTCCCATACGATTTTTTTCTTGTCTCAACGCAACCTACACGCCATAGCATTTTGTCGCATTGCTCATGACTCACCCTGTATATGTATATACATTTGTAGGGGAACTTTAATTAGAACAGTCGAGATTATAATTAGTTCTTTTTGTCTGTTTTATGAAAATTATTGGTAGTAAAAGCCATTTTCAACATAAGCTACCATTTTAAAATCGTATTCCTGGGTACCTACACGTCTTGATGTCAACCTGGTGAACACGGGGCAAATTATCATAATGAAGAAATAGAATAATATTAGAGTTGTGATCTCAGTATTCCAGTCAAAATCATAACGATCGTCGGAAATGAAAACTGTCTTATAAACACCGAGTCAAAACTTGATAATTCGAAAACTGATTTTCGTTCTTGATCCTAAGTATTTACGTTGAGATTTAAGATGCAAAACATCATAATAACTTTTGCGGATAAAAATTAAATTTAAATTATCCGTGTTAAATATTAAAAGCCAGTTTTCAAACACTGATTGTCAATGGACAAGTAACACTAATAAACAATAGGAGTCTGATGATAAGCGCAATGAAATAGCTATAAATCTTGGTTTCCACAAGTTTTTGTTGTCTAATTCACCCACTTCTCAATGTAAATTGAAAAATGCAGCGCAAGTTACACAGCCTAACTGCTGCAGTAAGTAATCAGCATTTTTCAGGTGTTAAATTCTAATGGAAAACTTTATCCTTGGCAAAAAATTATTTCATCAAAATCGGTTGTATTTTTTCTATAGCGTTTATATGACAGGTAACGTTAATAAGATGATTTTGAAAAAAAATTCTAACGAAAAATTTTATCTCTGGCAAAAAATCAGTCAGACAAAATTTCATCAAAATCAATCGTATTTTTTTCGAGAAAAATTGGATTTTCTATAGCGTTTATATGGCAGGTACGTTTAATAAGATGATTTTGAAAAAAAAATTCTAATTGAAAACTTCATCCTTGGCAAAAAATCATTCACACAAAATTTCATGAAAAGCGGTCTTATTTTTTTGGAGAAAAAATGGATTAACTTTAAGGCTTATGTGGCAGGTATCATCGTAATGTCATGTTTGATTGTTATCTTAAAACTTTTTTTTAAGAATACAAAACATTCCTCATATTACCTATAATCGCAAGTAAAAATGATATGTCGCAAACGCCCTCCTTTCCTGCCATTTTTGTTGGATACTCCTTAAGTACTAACGAATCATATCCAATAAGACTTTTGATAAAACTTCAAAATTAGTCTTAAGATGGATTAAGATGTAAGTCTGGAATCGGTTACAGAAATACAAGTGTTAAAGTAAAAAGATACTAACTTCTCACCGTTCATCTTTTCGTTCTTTAAAATTCATTTATCATATTTAAAAGAAACGACAAGTCAATTTGTCCACTTGGAGCTCCACAGGGTTCGATTCAGGGACCTCACCTTTTCTCGATGTAGGTATAATAATGACTAAAAAGTTGCCGTGATCGAATCCCCTGTTGAAATTATTTTCTGCGATACCCAGTTGCTAACTAGTTGCTCTTTCGGTTTAATAGATTGTCGTGTTAGGCTTATAAATTCCGACTAAGAAAATTTATCTGATTGGTTGTTTCGTTACAGGTAAACCATACATTTGATAAAATTTTTCATCTATATATTTTAATAACAATGGCAAAGTATATCTATACAACAACCCTGACAGGATAATGTTTTGAGTATCTTTTTGGGTTCCAATTAACGGATATAATTATTTTTAGAAACACTTTAATCAGAATCGGAATCCATTATCACTTTAAAAATTTAAATATTCAAACATTTTGCTCAAAAGCGAAAGAGCTAAGAAAATATTACAAAGATCGGAGGGTTAACAGTCATTATTTTTCAAAAACTATAGCCATTTGTTGCTTTCACATGATGCTTAATAGCGACAAAAGAAATACTTCTTGTTCACTTTTCTGAAATTTACTGACTGCGGAAATGCCATCCATAAAATTCTACCAAAAGTTATTTCCATCAAAAACATACAAATCCCTGTGTCCCTGCAAACAGGAAGTGTTCCTTCATTCCGTGATGTGACATATTGTTCCTTCTGATGGTTCAGTTAGGGCAAACACATGCGACAACATTCTAGCTACATAACTTCATATCTCAAAATTAAACCTTCCCTATCTTTCTCTTAAACAAACTCCAACCGAATATTAATGTCATTACTGTTACCTTGCTTGACCCCAAACCACACACGCCAATTGCATGGCTCATTTCTCAAGAATACAAGAGTAATTACATTTGATTGGGCATAACTTCTACGTACGTAGGATAATCCTAATCCAAACAGCGGGACCCATAAGCATTCCATGTTTTTTCTTCTTCAGGAAAGAACATAAAACTTCCTTTAAACATCTCAAGACATTTTCTTTTCTCTGATATGTGTGGGGCCGTGTAACCAAGCCCCACACACAAGAATCAATCAACAGATTAGCATTTGCTTGCTATGCCTAAGCTCTCTCTAAAGAAAGATACAAGATTCAAATCGCGTACTTAACAAATCCCACGCACGTGCAACAAAAAAAAACTCACCATCAAAATACAACAACAACAACTCTCAATTTCTAACCATCTACATACATCACATGTATCAAAAATCTATGTTTCATGTTTTAAATGCAGATTGTGTTCCCCTGTCCTTTGGAGGAAGGAAGTTTGCATATTTTGGTACAACCAAATCACTTGACCTTGGACAAGATGCAATGCACGTCTCGTCGTCGTTGGATCAGTCGGTTTTGTTCAGAAGTGAGGAGGAGCAGGAGCTGGATCATCTATCGCATCCCATAAGATTCAAATTCCAAAATCATATCCTCGCCTCCTACGTGACATTGAGTTGTAAATACAAGCATTGGCGCTGGAGATGTTCTCAGCAAGACTTGCATGCTAAGAACACTCATGGATATCCTCACTCATTTATATAGTTGAGTGAATATGAAATGAAAATTGCACTTTCCATTGCCCGTCATATAGATTCAATGTAGAAGTATCTTTTCGATGAAGGTGCTCGTCGTCATGGTACTTTGTTTGAATTGTATGAGATTTTCCTTTTGGATCGGTCGTCTTCTTAGTCGTTGTCGTGGTTCTGAAATGCCAAACAGACCTTGAAGTCTTTCTATCGGAAGGAAAAACAAAACCACTGCGTTCCGGAAAGGTATTTTTAGTATTTTATTTTTCTTTCGACTCTGCACCACATTTAGCATGCCATGTTATCAAAACCTAAGCATCTCCCTCTGAATTATTTTGTGCAAAACACGGAACACAGTATATATGGGGATGAGGAGCTAAAGGAGCAATTCTTTTTTAAACAAATCCAAAAGCAAATGTTTGGGTTGTTGTTTTTCCTTCCATGGTGATACATGAATGCTCATGCTACAGGGCCGCATTTACTTTTGAAAGAAAGAACTATAGATTGATTTATCATCATTTAAATTGATGCTTCATTGTACGAGCATCAATTTAATTAATATTCAACTCTTTTGCAAATGCGCAAACTATTTAAAAAAAGATAAAGGTAGAATATTAGAATGGTTCGTTACTTTCTTTCTTTTATTTCTCTTTCAACTTCAAACTCTCCCACTTATAAAGACTTAAGTTCAAATTAAAAAAAAACTTGTTTTTACAATATTTAAGAACTAAGTGAATTCTCTAATTTGAATTTTAATTGCAAAACTTAATTCAATTGGCCCCACGCCAGCACAACACTAGCACCTCGTGGCCTACAATCATCCCTATTTAACAACTTAGTGTTTTTGCCTGAGGTTGCTAGACATTTCGCATTTTTTCAACGAATCCTTGCTTTCTTACCTATAGCTGCCTGTTTAGGCAGCCTGGTAGAGTTCGGTCCCCACGTTGGGCGCCAACTTGTAACGGACTAAAGCAGGTGTTACGAAAAAGATTTTCAGAGTCCCAAATTCGATTAGTACAACTCAGTGATCTCGACAGCGTTAGACCTGACATACATTTCATGTATTCTAGTCTAGCTCGTCGAACGTAGCGGTTTCTTGCTAGCTCAGAATAAAAGTATTAACAAATAAAACCATGTTTTCATCAAGAAGATGGCCAATTAATGTAATAAAAAGCGAAGGACTCAAGACGCTCCCTTGGTGTATACTAACATTGACTGAATTAAATTTTCCGACGACTTCAAACAACGAACACTATTTTTAGTTGAGTTCTTATAAGATATTTATGATTATTCGCTCGTAGATTTTCAAAACAACTTTCTGGCTTAAAGCTACTTATATCAGATATCGATGATGTCTATTTTCGAAATTAAGCAGAACAAAGTGGAAATGCCTTAGGAAATCGAGATGATAGGAAAAAACGAAAAATATTTCTCAAAGGCAAAGTTATTAGCAACAAGGTTACTGAGTATTCTGAAATAGAAACTACTTCTTGGATTCACTTAACTAAGTTATAAAATATGTTTTTGAATTTTTAGGAGACGAAGAGGAAAGTTTAATGTTACTAAGTTTGTTTTCAGTGCAGAACGTTTTCTAATGACTTCGTCAGGCTTTACACTCTCATGTGAAGGGAGATCAGAACGACAAAGCTCTCTCCGGAAACTGGTCTAAACAACCACAACACTGTGATTGGAAATAGCTAGACAAAATTGCGCGTTTCAAAATTCAAACAATATCAAAAGTCACTAGAAAAACACCAAAAATATTTCGAAATCTGTCAAAAATTTTATGGAAAAAAGGCCAAATCATTTCTATTATAGTCCAGTTGCCTAAGTTGGCTTGGCTTTCATAATTTTCACACACATATGAATATTAACATATTGTGTTTTATATTTCAAAACAAATCTAGTGCCCATAAAATTTATAAACAAATCTGACCACACATCTGACCGCAAAAGTCTTACAAAATGAAGTAAAATTTCACTGTCCGAAAGCACTATACTATTATATCTACTGATGAACTAAATACTTGCAAAGATAGTGTAGTGAATATCAGAACCATTTATTGAAAGTAGATTTTGATGATATTTCTTAGTAATCTATTTTATTTCGTAATCTAAAAGTCTATGTGAGTAATTTCCATATTTTCGGTTTTTGGTAAAGCTTATTCATCCGAATCACATTGAGGAAATCTAAAATATATTAAAAAAAAGAACACAAATAAAATTTGTACCCGATTAATCAAATAACAAATACGCTCCTGCGCACGCTTCCTTAACTGGGAGTTAAGAAGCTGTGTACAATCAGACGAGTGGGTGACATTGTTACAAGGAAGCAATGGAACTCTTCTTTTGGTTTTATACAACAAAAACATATTTTAAACTAAACTAACCAACGAACCGTGTTTGGTATTTTGAGCGAAAGCTATTGACCCGTGCAATATATATATATGTATTCAATATTCGTGAATCCTTTCTTTTTCCCTGTGAGCCTCCTGGTTTATTTAAATGCTAATAAAACAAACATTTTACAAAAGCCGCTCTTTTGACTAAAATAATAAATAAATAGATTGAAAATCCTATAGAAAAAGAGAGTCCTTTTTTTTATTTTTTTCTAAAATCGAATCTCAAACAATGGACTCTGAATGCCGCACCACGCCCGTTCAGCGCTTTAACCAAGCTAAACCAACAAGATCGGCTCTTATGAATAAAATTCAAATAAAAAATAACGAAGTTGATGTTCTGTTTGGTGGGTTTGTCTGTCTGTCTGTCTATCTGTGCGGATCTGAATGTGCGGATGGAAAATGTTTGATGATGATTGGATGTCTTGAAATGTGCAGAGATACTAGATCAACTTCTACATTGTTAACTAGCGCGGCAATTGATTGCTGATTTTTGCTTCTAAGCTCCTTAGGATGCCTTAGCTGTTTTGAATAAACTTAGATACCTATATGTATATGAAGAAATATGTGCAAATGACTATGGTAATATGTTAATAGGGTGTATGTGCAGCAGTTGGCAGTTTAAATTTACGATGTGGATTTTTGTTTTGATTTCATTTCAAGTGGAAAAGTAGTTAGATACATTTTCATTGTGACAGATGCAGGAAAGAGAATGGGAAATGTGGAGGATTATAGAAGAGGGAGGATGTATAGGGATTTTGATCATAAAATTCAATGATCCGGAGAATTCATTAGGGAAACGACGACGACGACGACGACGACGACAACGTTCTTGTTGTACAAAGTTAGTGTGGGTGTACATTGCACTTTCGTTGTATAGCTAACTAGTTAGGCATAGAGATTCTGAAAGTGATATTGAGTTGTACAAGTGGCAGGAAGGTTTGTCCAGCTAATGGGACACCACACATTTAAAAGGCAGATATGCAGTCTGAATGCAATATACATGAATGGTGTGAATTAGGGAAGTACTTTTAAGGAGCAACCATTGTGAAATGTAAGGAAGTTATTTTTTATTAGACGACATGAACTTAGTTAAGAATGCATGTTGAAGTATCTTTTACCATATAACTCGTTGGATAAGCCACTGGTCATTGAATAGCTGATGGGAGGATATGTGACAATACATACAACCAATTTAAGGAATACAGAAATAAACAAAAGTTTTCATTTCTATCAGGCGAAAGAGTGAAAAATATAATAGAACTCATATTTGGACAAACAAATGCAATTGTGATTCTAACGACTTTGGAGATGATGAAGATTCATCAACTGAAAAGATTCTTAAGGATAATGGGCATTATGCACACTTGGAAACATTACTTATATAACAATGCGTTTGCTGAGTGGAATTGAGTTAACATTTAGCTGATATAAATCAGTTGAAGACTTGGGTTAACACAAAGCAAATTCTGCATTTGACATTTGCCCAATGTCATATACTTGAACGTTTCAGACTAAGGAAGTGTTTTGGTTCGTCATTTATATGACTAAGCATCGCATTTTTTTGTTTGTACGTCAAATAATACATTAGCATCTGTCACTTCAACTATTTTGGTGCTTGGATATATACATATTGACCATTCACCGAATTAAGCCCAAAAAAGAGGTTCAGCTTTTTTAGTTCTGAAAGAATACACCAAGACTATATTTTTGAACTTTGATTGTTTTTTTTTTTTTTTTTTGAAAGAAGAGACTTTTGTTTTTTGTAAGGTTATAAATTTATATTTAACGAGCAGGTACCCGTGCGTTGCTACGGCGCGTCTGAATAAACTCATATAATTGTTTTTTTTTTTGTACAATAAAAACTTTCACACAGGAACCGTAACTTTTTTGGTCACCTTTTTTAACAGTTTTCTTATTAAAAAGTACCTGTATGAATGGTTTCGCGGTTTCAGGGGATTTTAACTTCCGGTTTTTTTGTCTCACGGGAATAGTTATAAAAAGTAACATCTCAATGTCACATCCTTTCTGGATTTTATTCAAATCCGTTCTATTATGAGACTTGGAAACGAAATAAACACCCAAGTGTATATAATTTTTTACATCTAAGCTCTAACACAGAAACCTTCGGTTTTCAGTGATAAAAACACTTACATGTTTCACGCAAGATGGAGCATTTCGATCTTGGACCACAGTGACGAACAGTTGGTGCGGATGCTAAGGTTAAACATGGTTCTGCAGAGCTCATCTATAAAAATGGTGTCATAAGCATCCTTGAAGTTCAGTATGTATGACTTGGGGGCCTATAACACGAAACTACAAGTACTCGTAATACAGTATTTAAATATACATTTCATATATGAAATGCATGTGAAAACACTTGTATTATAAGTTCTTGTAGTTTCGAGTTAAAGGCCCTTGGTGTTCTTGGGTCTTTTGCTGTGTAGAAAATAACGATTCCAAAACCGTTTATAAATAAAATAAATCGCCCATACATATTTCTTGCAGCTTAACAGGTTTTCGACACAAACTTTTATTCTTTGTTTTATAAAACACAAAAAATTGCAACATTGTTTTTACAACAAATCGTTCCCATCACACTTTTTTAAACCTTTTGAAGAACAAAAAGTCTTTACATTCACTAAAGCTTTATCAATAATGAAGGCTTCAACATGAAGTTTGCTACTAGAATTAGCTGTCAATAACATAGATTTCCTCAACCGGGGAACATTCAACATAATCAATTTGCCTCCAGCAAAATCATCACAATAAATTAGCAATGTAATTGTGTATCAAGTACACATCGTTCGACCAAATAATTGGTATACACTCTCCTGTCCAAGCATAGTTACATTTAATTTGCATCTTCTGTTCGCGCCCACCCTTCTTCTGCTTCACTTTTATTCTTCCTGACCACAACCATGGTCAATAAATATTAAATCCTAATCGCGAGCGCCAATTACCCATACACATAAATAAGCTTCATTAAAAACCCCCAGATACAGCTGATTATATAGCGGTGAAGCGTTGCCTACACATCCTGAACTGCAACCGCTGTAGGACAAATCTTAACATGTCAATTGACTAACTTCTTGTTTCCTTTTCAGATACTTCCATACACCCGTAGCCACAAAATGCTATCACGGAAACCAACACATATTTTCATCGCTGTTGTCCTGTGCCTGCTTGTGTCGATGGCAACAGCAGCACGTCGATCTCGAATAGATGTTCCAGCAGCTCCTGCTTCGTTGCCGCTTCAAGTTGCAGCCTCATCAGAATTTACAAATTCAGATGATGCTCCAACAAATGACAACATTGCCACTGCAACGAGTGATGAACAAGTTCAGGTATCTGTACCCGCACCAAATAGTGATGGAGGTCTTGTAGTTCCACAAGCATCTTCACCGGTATTGCAGCAACAATCATCGTCATCACCGGATGATCAATCATCATCGTTGTCCGCGGCGGCGGCGGCGCAACCAGCCCAAGAGACAAAAGCCCAAGAGGCTGCCGCTGCTGCTGCAGCAGCAATAGTGGCTCCTTCCGATAAAGTGGAAAAGAAAGAAATGGCTCAAGCCGCAGTAGACACTACACTACCGGAAGATCAATTACCAAAGGCCGACGGCAGTAACAGCAACAACAACAACGCCGAGGACAATGACATCCAAAATGCTAATGGACCGGGCGTCGAAGAATGTGATTCCGACATGATTGGCTTTGAGATTATTACCGGGTGAGTTACCAATTTTTTTTTAGATTTCCTTAATATTTCCTTTGTTGTTATATTCACCAATTCATCTATCCTTGGCCCTTGAATAAGATCATCTTCAGCAGTTCTTCCGCATGGCAATTGTTTCTCTTCGTTCTTCTTATAAGGAACGTGATCTTTGATTGATTCCTCTCCTCCAATTTTACGATAGATTCTTATACGTAACGTTATGCAATCTTTTGTGCTTTTTATGGAACGCATTGTGGAATCTCAAAAACTGACCGTGTAGCTAGAGAATCAATCAAAACATTGCAATGACATGTAATTTTCGAGATAATTAGAGATTATTGGCAGAGATGTGACCAGGATGTTGTTGCTGAGAGAAGAGGCACGATCTTACTGGGTAGACCAAATAAAGACTGGTAATTATATGTAATTGGACGCGCCACATTAAGCTATACGAAGATGCGGTTGATTGAGAGATTTCCTTGTTTCTACATATTTGTATGTATAGGTATGATGAGGTAGGTCCAAAAAAGGCTGCTTTTTCTGTCCGAGACAATGTGATATTTACTACAAGATATTGCTTGAAGGTCACATATTAAAAATTATTGAAAGATTTAGCTTGATTTGCGGTACGTGTGGCACGTTATTACCAAGCTGAATGCGGAATCGACAGCTTCTTTTGATAAGAAATTATAGTTTCAGTATTTCTCAAGAGCACACCGAAGAAACACGTATGTGCATTACAAAGCTCACATAAATGGCGCCTAACGTGGGGCCCGAACCCTTAGACTTTATGATTGAGTTTCATGCTCCACCAACTGAGCTGGCCCTTCGAGATCAAGTCACCGCCTTTGAATATATGAATATAACGCTGAAGAACACTTCCGCGATATAATTAAGTTTATTTCAATCGCGCTCACGCTCTATTGCCTGATTATATCCAACTTATGATCTCTATCAAACAAAACGCCCTTAAAAGCATTCTAAGATGTAGCGAAGATCATTTCGATGGCGCCCAACGTGGAGCAGGAATACACGACCATGAGATTCAGATTGGGTTCGGTTCTTTGACCATGATGTTGAGACTCTTAAAAATGAGCTACTAATTTGAGATCAAGCCACTACCTTGAATCAAAACGCCAATGAGGTTCTATGTATGTAATTAGGCAAGTGTTCTTATAGGTGCCTGGACAATACACATGCTATTCCCTTTCCATCACTCTTCAGTTGCAAACAGTACAACTTATAAATCCACCGCAATCAATTTACTCGACAAAAACTGCTGTAAAAATCCCCACGTTGGGCGCCATTAAAATAAGCTTAGTAATTTTCAAAAGGGTTTCCTCGGAGTTGTGTTTGAAGGCATGCTTCATTCACAAACTTTATATCAGCGTGTAGAGTAAGCCATGGTCGTGTTTTCTGGAACCACGTTGGGCACCACTCACAGCGTTAACACATTACGACTGCTACAGTTTTAGATGTGGTGTTACTGTTGTTTATTTTAAGAGCAACAAAAAATTTAATGACAAACGAAAGCAAATACGCGGAACAAACGCAGCAATTACTCACATGTAGCACGTCAAAAAAGTTGAATCACATTGGGGACATTTGACCTGATTAATTATATACTGTGTAATTCCACTTCCTTGTTCCTGAGGGATCACTTCAAAAAAGCCAGGAGGTTTTGTTCTTAACATCATCTCCATAAAGCACTTTTTAGGCAGCATTGTTAATTTTTCATTGATGCTATCTTGTTTTGAGTCTTTTAACACTTCAAACTTTATTAAACGTCGAAATGTTAAATTGATCTCGATCGACGTTTCAGAAAACTGTATTATCGACTTTTCTGTTCATGTAGTTGGAAATCAATAGATTCCTTTGATAAAACTATTTCATTCTTATCGACACTTAAATAAATAAATTATATCGATATCTTTACTCTTAGAATTCTCCTCTCATGTCAGGAAACATGACTGTCGGTAAAATTTCACACCGGAATGTCGTCATTAAGTTTGACTTTTATGTACAATCTCATTAGGCTGATCTCAACAATAAAGATGCATTATCTAGAACACCAAACAACTAAACAGCAAAACATCGATCTTGATCTAATGTTCTGCTTTCAAAGTGAGAAAACTTATGTCAGCAAATTCTAAAGGATTACTTTTTTCGTTTACCCTACTAATGCAGCGGCATGCATCACGGCATCACAATCTTCTCTCAATCGCTCAAGCTAAGTTTTTTTCTTTTTTATTTGTTACTTTGATTTGTCGATATCGTTTGATCTCATCACCTCTTCAAGCTAAATTATACACACAAAAGACTTTAGCAGTGCAAGTAAATAAAAAAAAGATGCACAAAGAAAAACCAAAGCTAAACAACATTCACTCGATCGATCTGGGCTTGAGATTTTCCTCATAAGTGAACTTAAATTGTATGTTGTTTCCTTTTGCAAAGAAAAACTAAAAAAAAAAACTCTTCAAATCAATTATCCATTACGATGTACATCCGAAGCAACCAAAAGAGAGCTTGGAATAAGATGATCATAGATCAAGCCCTTCTGTATCATTTGAAACGATGCGATAGATAGATGCCTAGTGTTGTCGTAGATCTAAGAAGGTATCTAATGATGGAATCAATGAGTTCCCTCTACGATACCAATGAAATGCCTGAGCGTGCAAATATTCCTTTATGCAATGTTCAGCTGTGTAGCTCCTTAGACCGATGTGTGTCTGTATGATGGAATAACAAGAATTATTGTAGTTTCAATGAACTTGAGGAAAAGAAAAATGCTTAGTTTTTTTTAGACTATAAAGTGTTTGGAACTTAATTTTGAAGATTTAAAACTTTGTCTATACTAAAAACGTAAACGTGGAAACGTTGGAAACGTTTTTTGTCCTTTTTTTATTTTTTACCGATTGGATACGATTTTTCTTTTTTTGCTCAATATCTGTACCGTAGTCATCCAAGTTAAAGTGTGACTTTTACACTTTACACTGTAGTGATACTTTTTTTCAATTTCATCTGGTTTGGTTTATTTTTCCAAGCATTTTTGATTTGAGCAGGAGGCGCAAGAACTACATCTTAAGAACTGAGCTAATCATGCAACCAAAATAAAATGAAACATCTAAGAAACTCTATGTACAACTACATAACAAAACTCATATGGCACCCAACGTGGGGCCCGAATGCCGTGACCCTAAAATTGAGTCCCGTGCTCAACCATCTGAATCCATCTTCCAGATCAAGCAACCACCTATAAACAAAATACCGAGCTCATTGCAATGGCGCCCGATACGAGAACCGAACGCACGATCATAAGATTGAGTTTCATAATACACTAATTTGGTAAGACTGATTATCGCTCCCAAACAAGTTGCTGAAGAGGCCTTTTTGGGTGAAGCTTAGCTTAGCGCCCAACATGAAGCTGGTACCCAAGACAAAGAGCCCATATAGTGGGAGCAGTAATTTGGGTTAAAAAGTCCTGTAACTCATTAACACAAATGTATATATATTTTGGTATCCTTGAAATTACCACATCTGACACCTATGATAAACCTGCGCAGATTGAAGCCATTCTGAGACGTAAATAAATTTCAAAAGAATTTTTTGTATGTTTTTCACAAAAAAAAAAAAAAAATTCAAAGTTTGCGCCATTGAGAAAAGTTATAGCGTCTTTCAATAGCGTGATACATTATTTGGACAACCTGCTTAACAGTTTACCACGCTTATTAAAGTCAATCGATATTAGCGTGTCTGATATGACCAACAGTAACTGACAAGCTTTACGTGGGTATCTGAGCGATTCAGCTTCTAACCCCACGGTGGGCGAGCCCACTGCGGGTTCAATTGAACGTAAACCAGCGTCCTGAAGTATAATTACCGAAGTAGATTACACGGCAGTAACAAATTTGAGAACATGTAAATATGTGCGCACTCCTTGTTAAGAAGTGAGACCGATCTACATCTCTTGCACCGAAGTGCCAAATGTTTCCGCTTTGGATAACCACAGCCAGCACGAAGCTCCCACAAAGGGGCCAGCCCAATTGTTAGGTAGAAAATGATCATGATTAAATTCCATAAAGGACATTCATCTCGAACAAACTGTAGGACCCCTAACACCCGTGCTAAGTTTATTGTACGTCAAACCTAAAACGTCGTTTAGTTGAGGAAATACTCCCAACTGTAAAACTTTGACATTCTGACTTTACCTACAAAGCCAAAGGGATTGCCTATTCTGAAGATGTAGCCCAAGTATGTCTTGAACTGGAACCAAACTCAAGTTCCACATCTCAACTTCCGTTAATTCCACTTAACTTACTTAATTTTTGACGGTAGTAACGCTCGTTACCCAGTTTATGTTCTGGGATAGAGTAGTTATCTACCGTCTTTTCGGGTGGCCTCCTTGAGTTAGAAAGACCACCCTGCTTATTTGCTACTATCACAATGGCACTAGCCCAGTGAAAAACCAACAAAACACTCATGTTATGATAGTTCCCTTTCAAACGTTAAATGAGTAATCGTCAAGGACACTTTCGTGATTCCCCTGCCCTAACTACTTTTGTCTGATGTAGGGCCGTTACCCAGAGTCACCCTGGGATATTTTACCAATAGAACACGGACATTACACTAAAGATGTTTATAAATAAAAAATCAGGTATGCTCTGGTTCTTCACCAAACTTAACTTAAGGTCGTAATCCATCGGTAGAGCGTCACTGCCAACAATTCAACTTGATAGTTTTACTCAAGACGTCAGATTGAACTTTTATGCTCCACTTAGATTATGTCAGGTTGTCTGGCAGACGCACGCCGCCGCGAAGAACATAAACATATTCATTGTTATTACTTTCGCTAAGCAACTTAATTGCTCTATACTGAGGGTAAAAACAGTAGTCTATTATTCGCCTTTTTCAAAAGCTGTTTCTACCAACGGTGCTTTATAGGCTAGTCTCGCGGGCTCAAGAGATTTTAGATCTTTTTATATAAGTATTATGTCCCTCTTAATCAACTTTGTTGCCTCGCTTAGGATATGTCCAGTCATCTATGGCAACAGTTTTATATCAACGGTTCCTGGGTGGATTGTTTCAAGCAACTTATAGTTGTTTCGTTTAAATTTTGACTTATTGCTCTGCACCATTATCGGGAGACCGCCGGCGTTATATAATAAATGCTATGGCATGTCAAATTTCAGGTATAGAGCTCTGATAAAATTATGTTATTCGAACAAAATCAAAAGTGTTGCAGATCGATTTGTAGACATAGTTGTCATTATATATTCCTGTTGAACTTTTGCGCATGAAACATGTGTTTCCATAGGGTTGACCTGAGAATACGAAAGCCGGTTTCTGTTTGTTTTATGTTTGAAATCAATTTAAACATCGGCGTTCTATTTGTTCGTTTTCCAAGAATGAAAGCCTGTCATACTTTGCGGTTGCCTGGAATGGACAATTTATTTAAATAATCTGAAAAGTCATGATCACGTTTTCTGCAAACAAAAATTTAATACAACATCGAACCGAGCCCCAACGCGAACTTATCAGATCTTGCCATATATCATATAAGATCTTGCCGAAAATTAAATATATAGCTTAGCCATAATCACAGCACTGCATCAAGCATGTTTTGATATTATTAAAAAAACAAGGTATCTTAGAATTCATTTCTGCTGAATCAGACTGAATCATTTTATGTATTTTTTTTTTTTTTTGTCTACTTACATTTCCAACAAACAGAAAGGTAGTAACTGTCGGTTTCATTTCTTGAAATAAACGTATTTCCACATGTACCCGTTATTTCTTCATAGCGGCTTAAAGATCTAAGATACGTACGAAGTTTATATCTTAACAAATGATCGATAGAGATTTCAATAAATATTTTTCCTGACCAAAACCGTGGCAATCGATCGTAAGACAATTGCATATCCAGAAGACGAAGAACTGCTATTTTTCACCGCAATAACTAAGCATACGCACACTTAAATCAGATATGAGATGAACTTACCTGTAAAGAAATAAAATAGAAAACAATAATAGAAAATCGATTTGGTAACGTTAATCAATAAATTTTACGGTATTTTGGGGAAGAGAACGCAAAATTGTATATTTAATTCGCAATCCGGTAACGGTTAGATAAGAAATAATATTGATTAGGTAGTTTTTTTTTATTTATTTATTTTAAAGAGATAACATTTTTGATTGATTTTGGAAATGGAGTGGTATACCAACAATATATGGATACATGGGACAAATGAATTCTGGTTTATGGTTCAATTGAAAGATAAATTATTGAAGTGGGTTCGAATTTTTACATCGAGTAAGTATCTTTACTGAGAGTTGATCTTTAATTGCAAGCAGATTGATTTTTGCATTGGCTTCTGCTTAAGAGTCAATCTAGATTACTGGTAATTTAATTTGTCAAGTTGGAAAAAAAATTTAGATAAGAATAAAATTTAAGTGGCCTCTAACTGAACATGTCGCACTGTAAATCTTTTATTATCAGCAAAAGATAGGTTCTAATAGATCTATAATATTAAATGGTATGAATAAGAGAAAGATTTTTGAGATTAAGTGTTCTATTCGGGCACCGACTTTGATAGACATGCTTGGGATGAACATAATATGTTCCGCATTTCGATATGAATATAGCTGCTCAGCTACAAATGTATGTTTTTTAGAAGCAACATCAACTTAATTAAGTTTTTCTTTTGATTCCTTGTCGGGCCGAAAATATTTGGGGATCGGAGATTGTATCTTGACATATTAATCATTGTTGCAGCTTCAAATTGCTTCGTTTCTCTTGAAAGGAGTCACCAGAACCATCTAGCACCTTTAGTTTTTTTTGTGTTTATTCTCAAATTTTTTAAATGTTTCTTCAATTTTATCAATTTTTCCTGCTGTCTCATAGAAGTTTGAGTATCTACTTTAGTATAATTCTTTTGTTCGTTCAGAAAATTCAGAATGTTGCTTTATTCTTAGAACTGTTAAAAAAAAATTTACTTTTGTTTGTCAAGTCTGAAAGATTCATTTGTGCATTGTTTTGTTGTTCCATTAGTTGGAGAACTTTCTTTACTTCATTCTTTAATTGGGTTTGTGCTTTGTTGTTTATTAGAACGAGCAAGGGAATAAGCCTTCATGTTAGAAAAGCTACTTTTTCTTTATTCCATTTCAGTTTTAAAGACAAATGTGTCTGGATTTTCGACTTGTCGTCTCAAAATTTCTTCAAGACGATCAGTAATGAGATATTTTTTTCTAGCTTTATAAAGACCTCGTTTGCTTAGTTCTAGCTTTTGAGGGAGGTTCTAATCATCTTTCCTTAGTACACGACAGTACCAGCTGAAATGGTACTTTTTTAAGGATGGATTTTTTGATTTGAAGACTTCTTCTGATCTTCTTACGTTTAATTTAATTAAGCTTTGTCACTCCTGCTGTCATGCAAAGCATCTTCATCATCACCATTTCTATCAATTTTTATTTATAATTTAGTTTTCATAAATATCACTTCTGACACCAATGTCAAATTTAGCTCTGTTTTTGTTAGACTGAAAATCCTTAACTGTGAGTTAACATGCATTAGTTAGAGAGAACATTTACAATATTATTTTATATTTTCGAATAATTTTAAATCGTTTTACCAGTGATAATACACTGTGCAGCGTAGCAGAATTGGTAATCAATATTTTATGTTAAATCAAGTGTGGACAGGTTCCAATAGAAGATTACTCTCTCTGGAACACGAGCAGATATTGCTGACAATTTGAATGAACCGCGCTACGAAAAGCTTAAGCACCCACGGCATTCGCTCAAACAGACTTTTTGTGACTCGAGCAAAAAAAAAAAAAAAAATCAGCTCAAATAATAATTAATCTCCGATAAATCAGCGTGTTTCGAAGCAATTTGAAGCTCGTTTTAGGAAAAATTGGGAAAAATGTATTTAACTGAAAAAGAACTCTCGTATTCAATCTTAGCACAGCTACTTAACGATCCACTCTCGTCCTTCCTTTATTTCAGGATTTAAAAAAATTGCAAACTTAAGCAGCATAGCGAAAAGAACACTATCATTTTATTAAATTGTCATTCTACATCCTTTACTTGTTATCAATTATGCCAATAAAGAAACTTTTTTAAATACACAAATTAATTTTAGTCTGAATTCTAATAATTTTTATTTTGTTGGCTTTTTCATATATCATTGTTTTTCTATTACAGATATGTATTCTCAGCGCCAGGAAAACTCTTAGACTCACTACCAGGAACACTTATGTTAACTGATTGTCTGGAAGCATGTCAAAGCAACGAAACATGTCACGCTGTTAATTACGAAACAGGACTTTGTGTGCTATTCTCGTCAAATGCTGATAAATTGCCAGGTAATTTTTATGAAACTTAACAATTAGATCTCATTTTTATAAGGAACCAAACCTAATAACCCAACGTTGCTCGAAAGAATTTTAAAGAATAATTAAAACTTATTCATATTTCTTTGTTTCGTAAATTTTTTTTTATTAAAATCGGTCATTTCCTTTGCGAGAAGGAGAATACAATTTTGAAACACAAAAGAGATTGAGTGTTATATTATGTACAATAGAATATATGCATAGAATACTCCATTTGAACTTCAAAAGTTAGCGGCATTGTATAGCATATAAGGATAAAAAAAATTATGCAATTAGTTTTAATGTTTTCTTCTTTTATGTATTTGTATTATATTCGATAATTTGTAACGCCAGAGAATTAAGAATAGTTTAAAAAATTTTATCCTTAAGCGAATTATACATTCCTTGGTTTCACAAAGGATTTTTTGTATTTGTTTCAAGTCATCTTAGTGTTTTGTACCAGTAGTTCAATGATTCTATTGTAGAATATTGCACTCCAGACCATAATCCTTCTTGACTTTATTTCTAGTCTGCTTTCTAATTCTCGTTAACTTGGTCTCTTAATTTAAAAGTTTTCTAATTTCAAGTGCTCTTGTCTCGTACGATCTATACTTTTTTTCGTATAGATCTGACATGCACATACCGTTAGTAATAAAAGTTTTTCTTCTTAAGTATGTATGTATAAGTATGGACTTACAGTGTACCAAGAAGAAGATGTTTAAGTTGTTTCCTTTTCTAATTTCGTTTTCTTTATTAATGAATACTTTGTTTTTATATAGGCACTTAATCATCTGAGAAACGATAATTGCTGATTAAATTCTATTCCAATAGGATTTTTATTTCAAGTTTCATTCATTTGCATATTAAGACCATTCACGTACATATAAAGGCGTTAACAATAACGTAGGCAGAATCCTGAAACAAACTGATTTCTATTTTTAGTTAAGGAAATTTTACTCGAATCTAGTTGAACATCTTTTTTTTTCAATATTATCCTACTTCCATCAAAATGTATGGCTCAATCTTGACCTACGCAGGTTTATTCCACTAAACCAGTAATTTTCTGTTATACAACATTATAACAATTTTATCAATTTACGAGACTTTTCAATTAATTAGCCAATTTGTCAGAGCAAGAGCGGTGTGTCTATACTTATAGAATCTATTTTTATCTGAACGCTCTAGAAAATCAAGAAATTTGAAGATAAGAATATAAGGTGTGATCGGCGAAATCACAAGTTTCTTGCACAAAATATGGTAACTAGGTCTTTCAGCTACAATGATGAGGTGTGAACAAGGTTAACATATTAAAGCCTTTATGCATGCACGAACAATATTTTTATAGAATTCATTGATCCTCTTAAATACCTTGCTAGACTAAGTATAGGCAAACTATTTTTTGATCAGATAACTTATAAAAGTAAAATGAGCTACTGGATTTTTATTAATTGGTAACATCTTTCTTATATCAATTTTTTTTTCTTCGTTACAGGTGCTCTTACAAAATCTCAATTCCCTGTCTTTACAATTTATGCACAGAAAACATGTTTGGGTGTTCGTCCATGTGCTCGTGCATGGTGCGTGGATCGCGTTCAAGGATACAAATTGAAGGGACACAGTAAACGTTCGATGACAGTCAACTCGAGGCGCGATTGCTTGGAATCGTGCTTAGGCGAAACAGAATTCACATGCAGGTAAGTGCCGCCTTTAAATGGCGCATCCAAAGAGAAAATATATATAAATTAATTAAAATTGCAAATCGACAAATGGACTTAAATTGTGACTTTAAGTGGTTTTTAATGAAAGAGTTGATAAAAGAATATTATTGGTATTGAAAGGTGGTGACATCGTTTATTTGTTAAGAATTGTTTTTTTTTTTTTTTAAAGAAGATGGAAAATAGGTGATTATTTTTAAGTATGAATAAATTATTGCAATTTAGCCTAATAGTGTTGCCATATAATGTCATTAATTTAAAAGTTTTTCAAGAGCAAAAATGATATAGAACTATTTTTATAGTAACTATAAATATTTGACAACTTTGGTAATTAAATTCTGTTAGCGGAAAATCGTTTGTCAGAAAAAAGATTTATAAAAACAAAAGAAAAAGAATTTTACGGGTTTATATAGAAATATTTTCAAAAAAAAATTAAAAAAAGCCTTTTTATTTATTAAATTAACAAACATTTCAACAAAGAAAACAATTACCCCTTTCAAGCTAATGTGATCCGCCTCTGAATTTACATCAACGCTATTTTGTCAAAATGTCGTCACAAGCATCAAATTACCATATAAAGACATGTCATGTTGCATGAAACCATTTTCATCCTTTTTTTTCTAGTGCTTAAAGTTCACATAATTTTTTGACATAAGATTTCACTATTTTTACTAGACATACTTAGAAGTTACAAGTAAGCACGTTCTAACTTAGAGCAAGTAAAAAAAAAAAAATACTCCTAAGTTTGGAGCAGTATAACTATTAGCTTCGTGTACAGGATCCTCCACACAAACCCAACTCTTTATACTATGTTGAAAGCATTTAAATCTTTAAAATTGTAAAGACTAGTATCTCAGGATTTCTCATTAATGTGAAGGATGCTATTTCACAAAACAATTGAATACATATATTAATAGGGTAGAGCGGGTTAAGCTTGGTCACTTTTCTTTGAAATTTTTATAAATGCCAAGTTATTCCCGACCTACTGTAAAAAAAGCACGTATTACCCGAAATAAGGCAAGTCTAAATTGATCAATTAGAACCGTTGGTGGGGTAAGTTGAGCCAGGTTATGGGGTTAGTTGGAACAACCGCTAAATCTACAATACAACTGAAAAGTTATGTATAATTAGACAACAGAATAAGCATTGAACGAAAGACTATTAATTTTAATTTAATCAAAATACTCAAAGACTAGAATTCTCAGAGTAACAATACAATTGTAATTAATTTTATACACTTTCGTTTATTTAAAAGCATAATTTCCTCTAAAAATGTTTGTAGAATAGTAATGATAACTAAAAAAAAATCCAATGGAAACATTTACCCGTTGGCCCATCTAACCCCACTCTACTACAGTAGATCCCATTCTGACACAACTAAATTCATTTCTGTCTTTTTGTTTAAATAAAATCAATGATTGATACAGTTTTAACAAAGAATTTCAATAAAACTAAAATAATTAAAAAATGGCAAAAACATATTAAAATGTGGTGAAATGGTGTTAACAGTGAGACAGTTTTTTTTTTAAGTTGATATGTCTGTGCACATTTTTAATCAAAATTATTGAAATTTAACGGTATATTTTATCAGAATGAACAAATAAAAACAATAAAAAGACTAAAAATAGTCGAATTAAAATATAAAATATTTTATCTTAATGTTAGGAAAGCAGCGTTTGCTATTAAACCCACACTAACACGATCATGGTCAGTATTATGAAAAAAAGTAAAATGAAAAAAAGGAAAATTCTCATAGTGAACGTTTTAACAAAACTCAATGAAATTGTCTCATTTTTGCTTTTTTTTTGAAAAAAAACATTAATCAAATTGTCAATATATCCGTGTTCTATTTTCTGAATACTGAAAATGAAAGGAGAACCTTATTGAATCATCAAAATATAATATTTGCAAGATTTTTGGAACGAAAGAAATGCCTCAATGTTTGCTTTGCATTGTTTCACTCTTGCCCTTATACTTACTTAAATGATTACATACAACATCGAACCATCACTATTGATCAAAAGATATAAAAACAAATCTATATAAGAAACTTGTCTTGTACGCACCACCACTCACTATCAATTAACACCGTCAGCCGTTGACACTGTCACTTTATGCCCTCAACATGCCTCCAATTCATTCACCTTTCTTGAAATCGAATAAAAAGAAAAAGACGAATGTCAAACCAACTCACATCCATCGTACATGAAAGAATCTCTTCAAATAGCCCACTTCAAGATGACGCCTTTCTGCTCAGATTATGAACAATAAAACCAACTTCAACAACACAAGTGTGCGTTCGTCGAACGTTTATGGATTTCTCTCGATGATGTCCAAGGTCCAACTTCCAGTTAGATTCTCATCAAAGTTGATGGTAGTATGCGTCGAACGCGTTAAAATGAAAAATGAGAGATTCACTGGAGTAAATTCCCTCACACCACCACAATCATTATCCCAAGATACAAAGTCATTTTTATACAAAGAAGAAAAAAAAACATCGATACCGGGAGAGCACGTTTTGTCTTAATGATCATAATGGGCTACTTGAATTGAGCATACCTTTAATACTGCGAGTTAGTGAATAAGCATTTCTTGAATCAGGTGCTGCCCATGATGACCATGTTGCCTGGTGATCATATGCCTTTTAATTTTTTAATTACAACTAAGCTAGACAGACAGCTTCTGCAGAATTAATATACCCGCAAATATAATATACACCTTCGGAGGAACCGCTATATAAGGAACACCTTTTGCAAACCTTCTTTCTTTACCCGGAATCAAAATTCACCTGCAATTGTCCATCAAACAATTGATACCATCTGTTGGCTAAAAGATGAAATATTTATCCAGTTTTAGTTTATGGCCTTTGAGAAGAGAGTGAAGGAGCTATTATTGTAGCCCGCCCGATAAGAACACCTTCAACGAAGTACGTCCATTTTTGTGGTTAATTATGATCTTCTCGACACGTCGTAGTTGTCTTCAAAGTCGTGATCTGGTGTTTGTTAAGGGGTATAAAGAACTTGCAAAACTTAGATGGAATTCAAGAATATAGAGACAATTGAATAGAAAATTCTTGGTGATTCCGTGCGAATTAAAGAACCAAACGTGACTGACAGTAGCACAGTCATCTTATATTTCAGTTATGAGGAAGAAATGATTCATTTATCAGATGGGAACAATATATATTTTTTTTTTGTCTTGGAATTTTAATTTTATTATTTTCAAGGTTTTTTTTTTGGTTCAGAGGATATAAAATAATTAAAATCAATCATTATCGTTGATATCGTTTACAATTTAATGGCAAATTTAGTCAATGTAACTTAAGTATCAACTTCAAGGAGAGAATCTATTTTATTAATAAACACTGAAGGTCTAAAAATAATTTGCACAGCATGTGGTTTGGAGATATCGGTTACTCGTTGACAGATGGGTTGCCGTGATGAACTTGACTTTTATAGTCTTGGACGGACAATGACAAAGTTGATGAAGTCCTTGAACAAATTAGTGACCATTGCTCCTTCAGTAAGCTAAGATGGTAGAATATAGTAACGTTGAGACTGGCATTGTTCAGCCAATACTTGCTAGTGTATTGCAATACGACCCATGAATGCCAGAACGCTAAAGTAGATATATTTTAAGTGGCAGAATGTAGCTATAAGGTAGCTATATAAATCCATGCTACTTTCTCTTACCAAAAAAACATCTTTACAGAAATTGACAGTCATCTTCTCGATTGTCTCTTCGGGTTTACTTTTTCTTCTTTGCAGCATCAGACACCTTTTTCAGATCAATAAAGCGCTAATTAATAATGTGGCGATACATATTCCAGTAGCATGTTGTAATGTTTAAGTGATGGTTTATTCATGTATGATTCTATTTATACTGAAAGCAACACAAATCAGGACGAAACTTCTTTCATTTCTTCGATAATATGATAACAGTATTGCATTCATAGCTGAATATGAAAATATTAGCAAGCAAGTACTGAACTACTAAATATTTGTTGTCATGATGGTGGGGTGTTTTGGAAAACTTGTTCAAAATCTTTCTTTCGCTATATTTTTACTTAGCAATTATAAATGGTCTTTCTTGGATACCCACACTCTTTTAATAATATTATCCTTTTTCAGAAATTTTTATCCAAAACGACGCAAATGTTATAGTTGAGTGCCAAAAGAATTAAGAACTTGGGCGTAATTAATTATCAAATTATTGTGATTAGCAATAATTATTTCGAGAAATGAAAATTTTCTCGCAAAAGAGCATCAATGGTGGCTCATTATTCTATCTTGCTAAAAATAAAATTCGGCCACTTTGAATATTGACACGCAGTCAATTTATGACAACTCCAATGTTCTTTCAAAAAAAAAAAAAAAAAAAAAAAAGAGAAAAATGTACACTGTATTATGTTGTATAGAATATCGTTCTAGGAGGCTTCTCTCATTTGCCTGCGTCGTGCATAACGAGTCTTTTATTTGCTCATGTTTTATTGCCTTGTATTTCAAATAAGGTGGTTCGGGAAAGAGGGTACAAGTCGAGGGATACACTTCTCTACAAATATTTTATTTCTGGTCTTTCAGGTATGAGAAAGTTCAAAAGAAAAGCTTCAAGATTAAAGAATGATTAGTTTGTGAAATTCTGTAAATAAACGCTATGGTAAAAAAGCCAAAAATTCATATAGCAAAAATTAAGAATTCAATATTTCATATTATTGTTTTGTTTTTAATTTATAATTGAATCTAATGAATTTTTAAAAGTGTTTGGAGCAACTGGGCATTCGTTGTTTCATTTTTAAGAAAACAGAAATACCAAACATAATAATACATACTTTTTCTATACTTTTTCTATATAAAAGAGGGATGGAGTAACAAAAAATCATTGAGGCCGTCACTATTTGTTCAACCACACCTAAAACTATTTCTGCAACTATCTCCACTCTTGTTAAATATTGCGTTTCATCAACAAAAAAATTCGTACACACTTTATTAATGAGAAGCATTTTTCTCGCGGATTTTAATTTGTTTGCAATTCTTCACTTTGTTATGACTTATGATCACAAATGATTAAATGTTTTGCATTTCATCATTTCGCACTTGATTGTTTGCTATTTTTTTATTTAGAAAGTTCTAATTTCGTAATCATATATTGCTTAGCAAAAATTTTATTTCGCAATTTTTTATCACGTAATTTCTATCTAGCATTTTATTATCTTAGCTTGTCTTTAATACTTTTTCATGTATTTTTTTGCATTTAATTTTTTGATTTTAACTTGTTTTGCTTTTTCTTTATTGAGATAAAAATTGCTATTCCCGAAATATAAATTGAAATTTTTAGGAAAAAAAAAATAAGAAAATCTCGCGCAAATTTCATAAACATGTAAAAGTTTGAAAAGCACATTTCAAAAGATAAATAATTATTTTTTTTCCAAAACAATAAGTTGCCAATAAATAAGCTTAACATCAATAATTTTTTAGCTGAACGTTATAAACCCATATTCGCTATGTGCAAAGAGACAGAGAAAGGATATTTTCTTAGTCAGTACACACACATATGTCAAAAAAATCACAAATATGTTTTTTATTATTTACAAGATATAGCGTTAGTTTCTATGTGTTTCTATGGAAATTGGCGCTGACTGTAAAGTGTGTCTATACTAGAGGAGCAATGCGCACATAGCGAAAAGATATGCAGATAATTTTACTATGTTATTGTTTAGCAATCTAAATTTACGATATCTGAAACCGACGAGAAATTGACAAATCCATTGGGTTTCGATCAGATTTTGGGTAGAAAGCATTATTTTCATCTCAAACGAGTTTAAATTTTAATTAAAATTACGACACTTTTAGTAGTAGAGTATTTCTATAAGAAGAGTTGATATTTTCTTTTTTTCGATGGCGGGTTTAAGACTTTTTAACCTATTAAAAATCTATATCTTCATCAAAAAACCTCAACAACACAGCCATCATTAAGTCAAGCGCATCATGTGTCTTGCTTATCTCCATGACACATTTAAAACCCAACTCGACTTTGATTTGACTCATCTTCGTCCCACTTATTTGTTTAACTAATTAAAATTCAACAAAGTTCTCCATGTCAATTGATGCAAACTGCAAGAAATACCCACTTTAACAGTGTGTCCTACATCCAAGAGAAACAGAGTCATCAGCGCATCACAATCATCATTACCACTCTTTCGCATCAAAGCCATATGCCCGCTTGCAAACCGTCAACTTCCACAAAACAACAACCGAAAACGTAATAAAAATAAAAAAATCAATTGCCCCGAAACAGGTTGAAAATCAAATCACCCACCAAACAGCATCAAATTGCAACAAGACAAGAAAATCGTCAAAGTTAGCCAACCAGTTGTTTTTTGTTTAATGCCCTATAGCTACAGTGCGATGCTGCATCATTGGGACCATCAACCCACATCAATCAATCTGTGCTTAAACCAGCACACACACACACACACATTTATATCGCAGAATTGCTGTTAAACAGGATGCTTCTGCAACCTTCGTGTAAACTAACAAAGACTGGCAAATGCCAATGAAACATCATCATGAAGGAAGCTCAATGATTCTTTCTTTAAAGAACAAGAAGTTCAACTTTCATCTCTCATTCGCACAAAGTTGTGCGGTAGGTTTGTTCGTCTTCTTAACTTGATCCACTGGATTCTAATCCGAACATTGAGCTACCTACTTATGTGTGTATCTAATTAAATCCATTTTCCTGATGATGTTGCAGCTCAAAGTCATACTACAATAATATTGTAAAAATCCTTGTGGCATCGTATTTCAATTGAACAAGCACGAGCCTCCTCTTCAAAATGAAGATACAAAAAATATCTATATATCTCTTTTATCTATCTCTCAATTCTCAACCAACAAATCCATTCCACAGAAGTAACAACAAAAGCATGGAAAATATTAAAATGCAAATATAATCATCACTCAAAGTTAACCGTTAACTTAAGGTCATCTATTTTAGCCAGATAAAGAGTTAAGATAATAGAAGAGTGAGACAAGATATGCAATCCAATCTAAAAGAACAAAACAGACACAACGGACACAAGAGAACAACTCGTAAAGTATCTAAATCAGTCAAACAGTTTGATATCCCTAAGATATAGGTGCTGGTGCATATATAGATACTCTTTGAGTACAATCCAAGTGAATCTTATAGGTAGAACATTTAAATAGCTGTAATAATCTCACCAATGTTTTGATGTTGATGAACTATTTTCAAGAGTATACGCGCAACTTATACTACAACAAAACTATCACAACACGAAAAAGATTATGTTGTTGTTGTAGACGTCCTCCCCCTCAATTGTGTTTTGTTATGTAGTTAGTTGGAACAAAACTCTTTAACACAATTATCAAGATTATGCTTGGAGTGGAGATGTTTTCTTTCTTTCTCCTAGCAGGTAGGTAAGAGTGCTGCCAAGTTCAAAATTAATTAGGGCGATGTTTTTTTAATCTTTTTTTAAAAAACGGAAAACTTCTTCTAAGGATCATTTTATCTTTGAAAAAAGTATTTCTGGCGAAATAATGCACTTGCTTAAGGAAAGTCTATGAGAAGTTTCGTTAAGGTGAACTTTTAAACACAAATTATCTTGTTGGCCTTCTGCCCGGTTTTAGTCAGTTTATCGTTATGCAATGGCAACTCTGGTCCCAACTCGATAAAGTAAATCGTTACAAAGTTCAACAGAAATGATTTCTTCCGAAAAATCAATAGATTTAGCAGTTTGTATGCCATTCCTTGGCCTTGGCAAAATTGATTTTATTAGGATAATCCAGCAATGATTCGTACAGCTATATATATTATTTCCAATACGATTTATTTTCGTTCAAATAAACCACGGAGTGAAACACATATATGAGCAAGTTAAACCAAAAGTATGCCCACCAGCCAGAATAACCTGGTTAATTCCAATAAAAGGTGGTGTACCTCAAGGTAGCTTCTTGGGACCTTTACTCTTTATTAATTTCTGAACTTTTTGCTTCCACGAAAGATGAGTGAACGTATTTTTCTTTGGTGACGATGGTGCTATTAAAAGAGAAAATCCGACACATAAGCAACGAGCATTTGGAAGCATCTTCTAATGATGAAAGTGGCGGAAAAAATTAGCCCTCTTCTGTGATCTAAAAATGCCCTCAAAGCAAAAAGAGAAGCTATACATTGGAGTTGTTCGTCCAGCAATTTTATATAGTTGATAAAATTTGGACAATATACAAAAAGTGTAAGGACTAAATATCTTGGAACTTAACATAACAGTAGAAATGACAAAGCTTGATCGAATTAGAAGTGAGAAAATCCGAAGAAGTTTTCACATCAATAAGATTTTCGGGAACCAAACACAGTAAGATTAGCGCAGCTGATGGTGTTTTTGTTTTCAATGGATAGTTGCTGATAATATCGTTCATAAGGCGAACAATAAACTCCTTGAACAAATCAGCAACGACACCAACATTCCGTTGGCCTCAGACATGAAACACTCCAAAACCGGAAGGGCTTGCCGACAATTTCTGCGATATACCTGGAGAGCCCCCTTTTAAGTTTTATTGTTCGTTATAAAGCATTTTGTAGAACAACAGCTTCATAACGAGAGCCAAGGTCCAGTGACTTATAATTCAGCGTATCCTTTTATGTGCGTTGTTAATTTCACAGAACTGGAGGACCATTGCATTCCGTTCGCTGAATGTCTAAGATCAGATGCACTTTCTCAAGATCAGATGCACTTTCTCAAGAGATTTGTCATTCCCTCGCAAGAAAAAACTTAGATGTTAGGCTGGATTTAAACCCACGAAATTATTTGAATCTAAAATAACACCATTTATTTCTGCATCTAAATATAACTAACTATTGGCAGCACTGTTAGTGTATAAAACTGAAACTTACAATCAACGCAAAAGGGTATACACAAACAATATTTAGGGGAACCTATACTCTACTTCAATGAACCATCTTGATGGTATTTCTTGCTACTAGTGCTTTAACTTGTTTTTCTTTTTCATCTTCTCATCTCACAGACAAGCTAAACCGTCACTTCTAAACTAGATATTTAGAAATAATAATTTATTCCACTTGATTCGCTCTTGAGGGGGTCTTTCGCAGGAATTCTTCTCGATTCCATTCCACTGACACTGAGACGATTCAATTCACCTTGTTGTTTTGTTTCTTTGTATTGTGCGAATTATTATTATTGGTAATTCTATAGTATGTGTCTGTTTCTCTGCCTCTCTTTGGATATAGCAAGAGCAATGTCACTTAGCGGATGGAAAAAAATTAATTAACTGTACTAGGTTGGTATACATTAACTTGGCATGGTGATCGAGAATTTTTACCGAATCGTTATTCCGTGGAAAAGCGATTATGCAAGAACGAAGAACGAGTACAACGGGAGTAAATAAGAGTGCTGATATACATTCCTTGTCTGTGTGTATGTTTTTTTTTATTATTATTTGTTTTTTTTTTATTAACTGAACTGCGCCAGTTCTATTCCTGGAAGCACTTGTTCTAGAGATGATGTAGTAGGTCGGTTATTGCTAAACCGAAGAATTTACTGCTGAGGGTGGAGATAATGATGAGAATAGGGTTTGATTTGTTAGTCTGTTTTTATTTAGAAATAGATTAATTTCTTCTTTTATCTGGATGGCGCCATCGCGATTGGTTTTTCGTTGGGCGCCACTTGTTAGGATAGGAGTTATCAAAACATTTGAATAAGTTGTGCAGTTTGTAATTTGTTCGTTGATTGGAGAAGAGGTGGACATTTTGCATTAATGAAAATGATTGCAGAAATCGATATGTACTGATTGAGTTATTACATCGGAATAACTTAAGAAGGTTCAATCGTAGTCGGTGTACCCCAGGGTAGTGTCAAGGGGCCTTTGCTTTTTATAATATAATTTTAATATTATAATGAAACGTAGCTTCATTAGTGTACCATTAATTTTTTGTCGACGATGAACTATGCAGCTATCATAGCCGAGGATATAACATCCTAGAGGTAATCATTAGAAATGAAATTCAGCATAGAGCGGCGATTCTTTGGGAAAAATTAAAGCAGAAAGGATGGAATTGAAACTCTTCATGGTTTTCTTTTACCAAAGGTGTCTTAATTTACAGAACTATAATGATTAATATACAATACAGGCTGAACTTCGTTTCTTATAGTCAATACTGGCTAAAGTGACTCTTTGTTGGGTCAGCATTGGCAGCAAAGGATTAATGAAGCACTGATGGGGCTTCGTTTATATTTTATATTTGTATTTATATAATATATTTTTTGACACGACAGTTTCATGACGATAGAGTGGTGACTAGAATTTTCAAACAATGTTATTGTGTGCGTCCTTAATTCCAAAGGTTGGAGGATCGTTTCAGTGATACCTAAGTTACATATATTATGAAGCATAAAGGACTCATGATGCTACCATGCGATTAACATTTCAGAGAATGGAAAAGATTGTAGTATATTAGATCTTTCTACGAAATCTTTTTAATTCTTTACACCAACCTAAACTAACTGGATTTAATTTTACCAAAATAGTGATCAAAGAAGACAGAAAAAATGATAAATAACATGTTAGCGCAGCACTTAAAAAAATTATCGATTTCCGAATCTGCTTAAGTCCAATTCCCAAGAAAACACATAACATGTATTTATCACCTTTTATTCCCGTTAAATAAAATAGAAACAAAAAATTAACCCATAAATTATTTGTTTACCTTTCACATCTGTAATTTAAAGAATTTTTGCAGAATTTTATTTGCTGTTTTATTTATTTTTGTTGTTCCTTCACATTCCTGAAAAGAGACCAACTTTCTGCACATTATTCAATTTGTCTGCGGTTCATTGAACTGCATGAGCAGCAAAACGTCAATTTGGACTGCACGTCCCCAAAAAAGAGAACCACCACAATAAAAGGAATTCGTGAAAAACGGGGATTAATAACTGGGAAAAAGAATGGACTGATGTGGTCAGCAAGCAAACGCAGTTTGAATTTTTTTTTTTTTTTTTTTTTCAAGAAATTTTTTGTTCGGTCATAAAAGGACACACTGTAACGTTTTGTTTTCTGTCGAATTAACGACCACAAAAATCACGTTTGCAGATCGATTCGTTTGATTTGCCTCAAAACAAATGTAATTACGAGATGTTTTTTTTTTTTTTGCTTACAATTGAATTGATGGTCTTGGCTTGGAAGAAAGGATTCTTTGATTGCAGGTTTATGAATTAATGTTCTCGATTCAGGTTTGATGTATAATTTTTTATTTGGTGAGAATAATGAAGTTGCAGAAAAAGTGGTAATTTAAATTTCTATCCTTCTTTTTGACTTGAAAGAAAGACGAAGCTTATCGCTTTCCAGGTTTTTTTTTTATTAAAATGTGTAACTGTAAAACTGCAGACAAATTTAATTAGGAAGAAATGCATTTCCATGGTTCGCTTTCCTTGATCCTGCGCTAGTAATATTTATACCAAGTTCGATTATTTTCAACTTATATTGTGGTGATATCATGGACATTTTATATGAGGCTTAAATTGAGAAAATACGAGTATAGTAATCAGCATTCAACTCAGCACACGTATTCATTTCATAATCAATTAAGAGCGAAATAAAAGATTTTCGTATATTTCGATTTCTTAAAATGTTCGTGTTTAGTCGGCAAATGGGGTTCCGTTCGCCTCTCTAGATAATTATCATGTCAACGGGGTGTGTTCACTAAAATGCACACTATTTTTTGCTAAGTTAAGTTAAGTGCCATTATTTCCACCATATTTTGGAAATAATGGCACAACTATATGCTATGCAGCTTCTAGGATTAAAAGAGAGCATACCAGTTCATTAGAGTCCTTTGGTAATTCTTAATTACTTAAAAGCGATATAAAGGAGTGTTCGCTATTTTGATTTCATAAATCGTACGAATTTGGCCCGCAAGAAGAATTCCGGGCGCTGGTCTAATGCAATCATATACAAACGTTCAGTAAATATTTTTTTTATGTGTCTTTATATTGTTTTTTGAGTTGCTCTGGCAACCTTGATAATATAATGGCGCCAAAATAGTGTTGGAAAATTGGTCGCTAGCTCTCCTACTATAAATAGGAAACAAATGACCCAAGTTACGCATTTCACATTCGTCACATTCGTATAGTGCGGTAAAAGAAAAAAAAACTCGGTTCCTTAGAAAGTTCGAAATTGGGATTAGGATTAGGGTGGATTGATGATCACTCATTAAAATTAAAGCATTACGCTTGATTTGTTTCATAAGACAATTATTGCAATTGGCAATTGGATTTGGCAAGAAAAATACCGACGTAGTGATGTGAGGCTTTAAAACACGATTCAATTAATCTTCTTTTCTTTATAAAACTTTTACATTTACAGATGAACACTGCTTAGACATGAGAATTGTGATTTCTGTAAAGTATTTAAACATTTTCGGTGCGTATAACTCCGGTTAAACAATCAGTTTCGTATCGTTACATTCATTGTTTAAAAAACACAACTTGTACTCAGCCTCGAAGGTGCAGTGGAAAAGAGTCCAATATTTATTCAAATAGCTAAAATCTATACCTCTATAGATTGATTTATTTTGAAAATGGTTGATTTTATAAAAAAAATTATTAAAACGTTTTTGGTAGGAAATCGTCTAAACTTCAACTTTTTTCTTAACGTGTTTTTCTTTTAAATTGATAGTTAGTAAGATGTTCTCGAAAAACTGAAAATATCGTTAGAGACATAAACATAATTGTTTTATTTTGAATTTAATCCGTTAAGTCGTTCAAAAGTTACACAAAATCTACATACATCAACGATGTATCTAAACTAAGAGAAAACAATGCATCGGAGAAATCAGATAATAAGAATTGGATATCATTTTATTGTCCGAGTTCGTACAAAAATGTTTACCATTGTATTTTTATGCAACAAAGTGAAATCTAAACCACAACATAACCTTTAGCCATCAAATCCTATATTTTCTGTTCCTAATCTTCTTAGGAAAACCACGTTAAACCAATCAAAAAGAAAACCATCAAAGTAACTAACTTCCACTACATTGTATGAAATCTTTTGTCTTAAAAGGTAATATATCTTGCAGTCATCAATATACTCATTTTCCACACCACTTACAAGTTTGAAAGTGCAAATTGGTCTTGTCCACTGTGGTTTTCCATCTATCTTTCTGAATGGAAATCGTTTTGCCCTTTCATTGCCAATAAATTTTCATTTTCATTGCTTTTTAAAAGGGAACTTCACTTTCCGATAGTTATATAGACAGAGCTATACAATATACAGATACCTTAATATAAGAATGTTTCAGTAGCTTATAGACAAGCAATTTACAAAGATTGATGACCACTACCCGCGCTTTCCATTTTCTTATCCAATTCTACTCAATTACATAAGTCGGAAATGCTAATCGATTTGACGACACGAAGGTGTGTGTACGCAATTATGCGCCGACGACTGTAGATTTATTAAACTAAAAATAAAATAAAATCATCGATGTATTTAACTGAAAACATGCAAGTCTAAGAATTAATCTAAAAAAAAAAAAATAAGATTACACAGCAGGAAACGTAATATTCGACGGATATATCTATATGACATTCTGCTGTATTTCTAATGCGGTTACTTTAAGAACAGCAAAACGGAGCAAAAATCTCAAACTTTGTAAAGGCGCCCGACAAATCGTATATGTAGATGCACCGATATGGTCAATATAATTCATAGTTTATGGAGAAGAAAGCTCATGAAAAACTGTTATAATGTATTATAATTAAATTTGAATTAGACAGTTGCGCGGCAGCGCTGTTGCTTGCGAGCGCTCGTGTGAACGTGAATTGCACATATTAATTTATGTAAGATCAGTGTACTGTCAGTAGAATCAACGAAGAACAACAACATCAACAATATATCGAAGAAAAGATAGATACACCTTCAAGATGAACATTAGATGGTATGTAAAGAAAATTGTTCCGATTATCTGCACACACTGAAATGGTGTTGGAACACGACACAGGAGCCATCGATACCTGTCTAATTTGATAGATAGGCATTCAAATGATACAATTTGAAAAGAATGTGGTCAGCTAAATTATTATATGTTGTGGTGGTACTGGGATAATAGATAAATAATTATGCAAGATTGTATAATGGAGGTTTGAAATAGCCGGTAGATTAAATTTTTTTTAATGCAGATGGCACCACAGGCGTTATGAAAAATATATAGGAGTTTTAAGTTACCGGGTAGTTTAGTCATTCACATGAAAGCATGATATTTAATGCAACTGGAGTGTGAATATACAAATGGTGGCATTAAAACGCTTGATAACCGTTTTGAATGAGGCACCACTATTAGTGATTGTGTATAGCAATACAACCTCAATATGATAGAAGCATTAAACTTCAATTTACATAAGTGTAATAAGTGTTTAATAATCGTGGTATATTTTGATACCACTCTCATCAAAAACTTTTGCAATCTTGGATCCAGGAAAAAATAATTCCATTAATTAATATGAAAAGTTTAAATCAAATGTTTAAGGTTGCCAAAGATTAAGGTAGATTTAACAGAAGGGTATGATAAACCTGCATTCATATACCATATTTGTGCATATTTCATGCAAGTAAAAACAAAAAAAAATAAAAAAACATTAAAATGAATGATATTGCTTTAAATAAGTGGACCAACTTACCCGACTGGCGGGCAAGTTGGAACAGAGTATGGGGTTAGTCGGGTCAAGTCGCACAAAATGCCAAAAATATTCATTACCTAAAGAGAAATTAATACTTTTTCAACAGAATGTTATTTAAGTTAATGTGAAAGGTGTCTTCCGTGATACACTTTTTCAATCTTAGATTAACAAAAAAGCTTCAGGTGAGTTTAAAATGAAAAGTTGATATCAAATGGTTCGCAAAGTTGAAAGATGTAGCGCCAGGGCAGGGCTAGTGCACTCTTTTCCTTTGGAAGTCTCTTAATTACAAACAATTCATACCATAATATGTTTGCTGTTAATGTACAAAAATCGAAAAATTAAAGTACAGATATAGAAAAAAATTGTATGGTCTCAAATAGAGCAAATCCAAGTGTACCAACTTACCCCATTGGTGAGCCAAGTTGAACAAGTAATGGGGTTAGTAGCGTCAAGGGATAAAAAATCCCAGAAACATTCCCTAAAGAGAAAATAATACTTTTTCGATAAAGTTTTGTTCAAGTCTATAAAATTAAGGATTCAAAAATAATTACTCTATTTTATTTTGAAAAAAAGAAATTAATAATATAAATTAGGAATCATATTGTTTTCGTTATTACTATTACACATTCATACAATTTCTTGAGCTGGTCCAACTTACCCCACATCTAGTAGGTATAATGAAAATATTGCCACATTGAGAGTAAAATATTTGAAATTGACTTAGTTGGAAAATATTATTTTTACTCTTATGTAAGGTTTTCATGTGATCCTAATAACCCCTTGGTCCAACTAGCCCTTCTCTTGCCTACTGTTATTTTGTAACCTATAACAAATAAAAAAACAACGATCCAGAACAGGTGCTATATACGCAATTGAACAAGCAGAGATATTTAAGCCACTGGCACTATAGACATACAAGCTGACATAACCTCTGCTACTTCCAGCTCAATTTTCGTACCAATGTATACCTTGCCTGCTTACAACGCATATACATAAAAGAAACAGAATCAAAACACCAATCGCACTCAAAATAAATACACCTGTGTCTACTTAAAAATGTTCAAATACAAAGCTGTAAGTTTTATCTTGCGTGTATCTTTTCAATATAACCAATTTACACTGGAATGAACATCTTCAGCAGCAAGAGGATTAGTGCGTTTTATACTTTCTTGATCGTGCAAGATTATTTAATTTATTAGTAATTTCATCGAAGCTTCAATAAAACCTTTGATGTCTTATTTGTGCCGTGGATATATTCCCCATAGTCGAAGACAAACGCATCATACATCTTTATAGGTTCTAAATCAAATATTTATGTACCGTATCTAAAAAGTTGATAATCCGATACCACGCAAGCACACGCAATGTTTTCAAAAGATAAACATGATTATTATTCCACCTTTTACATTTTAACGTAAGATCCTTTTCAAGCATGAAGATGAATCTTTGTTCGCTTAATTTAATACGGAGGTGGACTGCCTTGAGTCATACTTTTACGCCTCCCGCGCACGATCGAATCGACTTGTTGCAAAATTCCCGAAATTTCTTCATATTGAAGGAAGAATTAATTCTCTGATAACTTAATGGGCGCCAAACAATGGACCTTCCAACACTTCGTCGGGTAGTTCTTTCAAAACAATTTAACGATAGCTTTATAAATCTTTCCCTCTATTTCTACGGCAACTGCCGGATGTATGTTGTTTTGCAAATAAATCTTAAACCATCTTGTGCGTGCGTCGTGTCGTCGCCAAGAAAACCCTCTTTTTTGTGATCTTTTGTATATCTATGCATTCATATCTCTTTTGAGAAAATGCAACTCTTCTTTCCTCTATGCTCATTTTTGTTAATGTAGATATCACATCAAGAAAGGCAATCATCTTTTTATCAAAGATCGATGATGGTGTTTAGTAACAAAAAAAAAATATTTCACACTTTGCTTAATTAAATCGCATTGCACACTTTTCAAAGCACAAAAGATTTATAAAATAGTTAAAGGCACTCAAACACTCATAAGGCGTTGCCAGTGAGAGAATTTGAAATATTTTCCCGCCAATCCATTATAAATGATTAATGAGCTGATCATAGAAGATAATAAATTTAAGCTTCTGCACAGAGATTGGCAATAGAAGATTTTGTGCCTGGTAGGTTATTAATCAATGTGTCGTTGGGTCATTAATTTATAAAGGAACAAAAAAAAGAATTACTGCGCGTGTTTATTATTGCACAAGTGTGCTGCTTCTTGGTGGCTTTGAATAGGTGATTCCTTCCGAGTATAGTGGAAAGGGAGACTCTTGTTTTTAGTTGTAGTTGGGTGTACAAGTACAACAAGCGGAAATTGATAAGAATCTGTTGTAATGTGATCGTTTAGAATTTAATTTTATTACCAAGAATAATTTAGAAGGAATGAACATGAATTTAACATTTTTTTGTGTCTGAAATGTTTTGGAAATATATGGAATATTTTGAAGCATTTAAGAGTCTTTTAACCATTATTAGTTCTTGATCGATCATAGAGATTGCATAATGTAATTATGCTTCTAAATTTGACATATGAAATGTTGTGACTTATATTACAACGTTTTATTAATTACAGTTAGTTGGATGTTGAGCGATAATTTGATAAATTCATGATTTACTATGGAACCCGTCTTGCACCGAGCCTTGATTCTTTCTGTTTTTCTATTCGTGAAAAAGTGTTAACGAAAACCAACTCTGTTTCTGACTTTTGTATTGTAAAAGTTTGACTCTGTCTAATTTATAACACGGAGAATGCACACTTTCTTAAATTTCTTTACTAAGTCGATGTTCATCCATTACTGCCTTACCAATCTGCTCATTGTTAATAGGGTCAAGAAAATTGTGAACACTGTTCGTAAATATGGTCTCTGATGATAATTTTCGAGATGATAATATCAAGCCACCTAGAATCAATCTTTTAAATATTTTTTCTAGAAATAGGATGGTAATTCCTCTGGCCTGATTGCTTTTTCACTGTTTTTCAATACCGAGTTGTCCACCGCCACACTAACTTTTTTCTATTGTCAATTTGAGCACTTCTTGGAGTTAGGTGCGGCTATTTGAAATTAAGTCTTTTAACAATAATTACGCAAGCTGTAAGAATGTTGTCATAATCCAGAAGAAGTTATCTTTAAGCATTGTTAATAAGTTTCGGTAATCGAATTTTCTGAGCGTTTATTTATATTGCAGCGGCTAATTTAAAGATATTTGTACGTAAGTTTCTCATGTCCGAAGAACTGTTTGTGAAGCTTGTTCCAAAGTCAACCGAACTCTAATGCTTCTGGAAGTATTCGGTTTTAGCTGACCGTAGTGTTTCTTGTAAATGTATGTACTTGTATCGTTCTAGCCGTGGTTTTTATCCATGTTGCTTCGAATCACCCTATATAGATTGGGCAAGAAGTTTTTTCACCAAAAAGTGTCGAGTGCAATTCTTTCCTTTCAGCATGTTTTTCAAACATTTAGTTTTCTTAACTTATCCAATTCCATTGAAAAGATGATTCCTAAATATTTCAATATTTTTGTCGTCATTTTCTTTGAACTCCTTTCGACGCCATGGAATCGTTGGTAAAAAGCACAAATCTTATTTTTAATATCAATGCACTTACCTTCGAAGAGCTTCTAGTTCGAGAAGTTTATTTTTGTTTGTTTGTTCAGAAGAATTTTGTGTACATACTTTGTTCTTCAAACTCTTCAAGAACTTATTTGGTCATTCGAAATGTTCGAAGATTTTTATCTGTTTATTTCTTTGCTCTTCTATAAATTTATTTTGTTTGTCCTTTAGTACCTCTCTCTTGATGGTTTTACAACACTTTTCATGTTAACACGCGTCTTTTCTACTGTTAATAAAAGTTGTTCGATGCCTTCAAATCGTTCGCCAAAAGCAATTAAATGATTCTCAAACGCCGCTAATTTTCAAAAAGGTATTTCTTCTTTTTTTTATTTGAGAATATTTTTTCAAAGCTTTTCTTTTCCCTAGTCTTTGGCTTTTCGAATCGTTCGAAAAGATTCTTCTTTTGTTCTTGCAGAAAACTATTTCGAACGTTTCTTTCTTCTTAGAACTATTCTTCTTTTGTTCTTTAACAATATTCTTCTGTATACGAGAATTTTTGTTTTGTTCATTCGAAATGTTCGAGAAGTTTCGTTTTTCGACCTTTTACCACTGTTTCGCTATTTCCTTTCTTGTAAAAATAAGATGCCAATCGACTTTCCATTTCTGTTTATCGTTTTTCTACAGCGACGTCCAATTATAGTAGTTTCGACGTTCCAAATCGCTAATTTTGGAATTCGACTTATCTGTTATATTACCTTGCCAGCTCGTAAAGCTCTGATCTACTCATTTCTAATCAGTCCCGGTTGAGTATCTGCTGTGCATAGCAGTCGTATTGAATATGGGGATAGTGTACTGTATTAGCAAATCCTTCCAAGGTACTCAAAATCAAAATATCGAATATCATAACAAAAGAATGTTGAAAATTTGAGCAGAAAATCGTGATATTAATATAGACTTAGCAAGTTCGATCATGCAGTAATATTTGTATTTGAATGAACCTTAATATTCTTAATATCAAGGTTCCCATCAGTTCATCACTTCTATAGAATTCGATTTCGGAACAAACTATTTCTGTATTCAACTCTTTCTACCATCGCATCGTAACAAAGGAACAAGTTTTCCGAAATCTTTTCTGATTTCGCTTCTCGATCGGAATGTTAAATGCTATTCCTTTGCTAAAAGATTTTCATCGGCACCACGCGCAGGTGCCGTCATCAGTGTCTTCGATCTATCACACACCGTGAAGTTGAAGTACATCCTATATACATCCGATGAAGAATAAACGAATCAAGAATTTTATCCACATTAACTGCTTCTGTTGTGTTTAATCTGCGGGTTGATCTCTTTGGAAGTCAGTATTTGAACAGAAATTCCAAAGCTTTGTTTTCTATTGTTTTAAATCTTCGAATAGAAGAAGAATCCACCATCATCAAAGTGATGTATTTCACTGCTGGTATTTGATATCTAGTTTCACTATAGCCACTGAGGCACTGACTCATTGCTATGTCGGCGGTGGCGGCGGTAAATATTTTCGCAATCGTAATCCTAGGTAATTACGATTCCTTGTACGGGACAAGTGATGGATGTGGATGTGCAATGACCGAATGTGAGTGCACTTAACATCGATTCACCATGAAAGGCCGACATTATTGATGTCCACTGACCCCACAAGTAATTTAACAAAATTTCCCGAAAAGATCTAAGCCTCTAAGTGCGGATAACTTTGATAATAGCGACCAAGGTTAAAGGCGAAGATAAATCCTTTGAATTGGTCTTAAATTGCTTTTGACGAGGAGCGTTACAATTTTCCACCTTGAACGTCATATTTCAATCGATCCATGTTCATGCAACAATACTGCAGTCTATGTTGTCATCAGAGTTTTTTCTCCTGAGGAAGCGTGAGTATCATCGATCTAATGTAGAATTGGCTCATTTGGACAATCTTCGTGAGAAGATTTCGCGCGTTCCGGTCAAGGAACACACATATTAAATCTCGAGGGGGACAAGTTTCTTTGTATAGTTTTTTTTGTTTTTTTATCATTTTATTTTGTAATGGCACATCGATTTGTATTCCTGGTTATAATGAAGTCAGTGCGTGTGTATCCGCTTCCTTTAGGATAAGATTTTCTTTTTTTTTTTCAATTTTTTTATGAATAATTCTGTTGCAGAGATAAAGTAATTTATGTGCATTTGGATTGGGAATTGCGAGCGTATAGTTTGTGATGATGGGAAAGTCAGGAAATGGTGTACACTTGGAGTTTCTATTGTGTGAATTTGAAAAGCAAATATAAAATTATATCCAATGGGTTCAGCAATGCGTCTTGTATATTTGCACGCAGACACTTCTTTGAAAGAATTTGTCATTTGAATTGAAATTAGATCGGAAATGGAGGACGAACAATAGAAGACAGGTCAATGGATAATGCTATGTGTGCATTGCAAGATCTATTTCTACTTTGTTGCAAGATCGATGTTCTAATGACTTGCAAATATGTTTATACAACAAGACAAAGGAATAATACGATATAAACAGTTTCGAAGAGAATAAGTAATTTGAATTACTTTTATTGTTTTTTTTTTATTTCTGATGTTTGAGTCGTTGAAGTATTTGTATTTTTTGTTTCTGTCAAAAATAAATGTTTTTTTTTATTAAAATTTTATTTCTTCATGTAGTTATTCCCAAAACAAGTTGTATCGTATAGGAAAATTTTTTGGCAACATAAGTAATTGATCTAGTCGGCCGCCATTTAACAAAAACAATTGGAAAAAACTTAAAAACAAAATATTGTATATATTTTTTTTTTACTGTGATATTTTATAACGGTTGTTGACAATTTTCCGGAAATTTAATTTGGATTGAAAATGATTTTTAACCAATATCACATAACATCACAAAAAAATAAACGAAATTCGGACTGCTTAACTGCAATGGTTAGGTGTATCTTGTGATATTAAGTTTTACCGACTTTATATTAAAATATACAAAAACTTAAGATTTAAAAAATGAACTGGATTTTGTTAAACGAGTAGCTTTAGTCATTTAATAACACAATATCACAGACAAAAATCAAGCGTAATATAAACTTATGGTATGGCACCATCATTCTAAAGTCATTCAAACTTTGTTGGAGCAAAAAATCTTTTTGATTGTTCTCTCTTTTGTTCTCTCTTTTGCATTTCCCGCTAAACTTAAGCGTTTTCAAATTTCTGGGTTGAATACTAAATGTTTGTCTTACTAAGTTCATATCAAGCAATATCACAACCAAATGTTGAAATTGTTATATTCTGTGATATAACAAGAAAAAACGAAACATACTTGAAGTTAAACAAATTCTTGGCATTTAATTTTGGAATCTAATCTAATATCACAAAAGTATATCACAATGGTTATATTTAGTGATATTGCAAAAAATAACAAATTATACTTTGAGCTAAACAAATTCTTAACATTTAATTTTGTATTTGTTTATACATCAGTTAATATCACAAAATTACGTGAAATTGGTTATATTTTATGATATTACATTAAATAACGAATCATACTGAAAGTTCAAAAATAAAACAAAATAGAATTGATTTTTATTGGCTTTGTCTTGGATTTTACACAGTTACAAATATATAATTCAAATCACATTCAAAAGTATATGTTATCGATATCCCAATATCACAGAACAAGTTTAAATACCATAGGAACTATAAGGTGTTATTAGGCCTTTTAAAAACCATTGCTTTTTTAATAAGAACATATACCACAAGATATTAAAGGATATCACAAATTTTTCTATTCAATACCTTTGACATAATCACAACATGTACAAATCAAAGTACCACAATAAGGTAAAATATCACAGGAAAAATATCTTTTCGAGAATGATGCTGCATTTCAGCTTACGTATCGCGTTTTTAAAACAACTTGAACTATGTTTCTTATTTATAAATTAGTTATTTGTCGGATAGTTCAAAATTAAGTTGTAATTGCTTATTTTTTCTTAAAACTATTTATCAATGTATAGACAGTTAAAAACATCTAACATTTCTGCCAGTTTTTCCACCTATAATTCTTAATAACCGTTCATACCACCCTGATACCCATTATGCAAATTAGAAAAACTACTAGATCATCCTTTTACGAAACGAATAAGAACACACTCTAAAACAACTTAAAGTAGAGTAATTCGATATACGAGCTTCTATAACGCCCACTTTAAGATAAATTTATTACACAAATTGGCACGCAAATCTAACAAGTAAGTATAGTTAATGCATTTACACTAAAGGTTACTTTATCAAGGATGTTGCACTTTTGTGCTATTAAAGATGCGTATATCTTATATCTTCCGTTATTTGACGGAATAATGACTTACAAGACCGAACTCAATTCTATGTTCAATTCATAAATTTAAAAGTCTAATACTTCCCTCTAACATATATAGAGAAGCTAATGCATTAGCAATTTGCATAAAAAGTGCTTCTGATGCATTTGATTTAAACAAGTTTCTTGGCTTTTATAACCAAGCAAATTGAGATTTAATTACGACGAGAAAAATTGTATTTTTTTACTTTGCTCTTTTATGTTGATGCGGTGTTGGTTTTTATTATGCTATAAAAATGAAGTCTTTTACTGAGGTTGATGGTGGTTAGATGAATAGCTTTTTTTTTCCTACATCAATTGGATTTATTTACAATTAGAAGCTGGAATAAATTGATTTGTATGTGCAATTAAAAAGTTGGTTTGCTGATTTTAGTATATATACGAGTCAAGAGCAACGGTTTGGATTTATTAAAAAAAATACCTCATCAGATAATTGGAAAGAAATGGAAACATTTCTTTCCAACAAATGAGCCTTAACGATGCAGAACATGTTTTATGATAAAACTGTTGAAATTAGTTTATTTTCCAGAAAGCAAGAGATGGTAATTTTCTTTAGTACTCTTTAATTGAGAGCTTTGGTAGAGTCTAATCAAGTGCTGTTTCGGTTGTAAAGATTAGGTTATAAAGTATTTTTTAACAGATTTCATACTTCCTGGTTTTCGACACATACGGAAGCTTTTCAGCTCTTCTTTTTTGTATCAATTGAACAACCTTGTGCTTCAGATGTGTAACTGGAACGGCAGCATACGAAATACTCATTAAATTCCGATCTATCCTGAGAAAAAGCAGAAACATTAGTGTTTTGCTCCAACACCACCGAAATAATACTTGCCTCCCCTGATAGCACCGCTAATTTTATTAAGTGGTCTATTGGAATAGATAGATGCATTCATATCCTGAGTGAATTCAACAATTCATTTCAGCAAAGAACCTAACTTCGGACGTAACTTTAAATACAGAGGTAATTTTTTCAGCCGCACAGCCCGAATGTGGAATACACAAGTGGACAAATATTCTGTTACTTGCCTCCCCTGATCGCACCGTTAATTTTATTGAGTGCTCTATTGGAATAGATAGATGCATTCATATCCTGAGTGAATTCAACAATTCATTTCAGTTAAGAACCTAACTTTAAATACAGAGGTACTTTTCTCAGCCGCACAGCCCGAATGTGGAATACACAAGTGGACAAATATTCTGTTTGATATCAAAAATTTCCATATAAAAGGCTTAGTACAATTCACAATATAGTATTCACTCTTCTATTTACACTTTCCTTTGAACAAAAAAACACCTTGTATGTCGTCTATTTTCCAAAGAACTTATAAAATTTAAAAATTTATGATCCATGGCGTTTGTTATACAAGTGAACAACAAAATTGATAACTTCCATGTTCACTCCTTCAAAAGATACTCCAAGCAGATTACCATACTTAGATACACACTTAAGAAGGTAAAATCAAGAAAAGTCAAGGCCGAAAGCCATCAAAACTAACAAGACCATTGTTCCGCCTAAGCGCGTAGCTCTACCACAATTATTGTGTGTGTTTGTATAAGTATTTTATCTGCCATCATATCTTTGGTGTGTTTTGAATTTTTTTTTTTTTTTTTCATATTTTTCTTTTGATAAAAAGCAAAAATAATTGACATTTGTTTATAAAATATCAGTAAGAGGAAACAAACTAAAGGATATCGCTGCCACAAACGGACAACAATTCTACAGCACACACATGTTCAACAAGCCATGAAACTGCCATCATGCAGCTACTTTATGACCATTCATATTGCAAAATGTGTGGTGTTTGCTTCCTTGTGTGTTGTGGGCTCTTGTCATATTTTAGCAATAAAAGTGCACTGTTTTGCTGTATAAGTATATAAAAGCGATCGACCTCTTCCCTACCAACTCCCTTAGTCTCAGATTTACTTAAAATTTTTTTTTTCTATATTGGTGTTGAAGCAGGAAAACGCGGCTTCTATTTCTCTTCTTACTTTTTTTTTACCGGAGGAAGACTAACGAACCTTTTTTATTTTGTTCAAGTTTGGCCGATGAAGATGGTGGAACATGCGTACATATAAAGGCCGCACTAAACAATGTCCAAGATATCGATTTACAATATTTCATAATAATTTTTGTTAGAACACATATGTACAACAGGTTGAGGTTATGGGGAGGTATTATAGTTAAGTATCTGTAGATAATCCAACTAACCAAACAAGCTCAACCTACGTGTCCTTGTTTTATAATATGCATCATCTATTAGAAATTTAATCCTATAGGGTAAATTATGTTTATTACGGAGTTTTTATCGCAGACAAAAATTTAAGCAGCCTCAATTTTTTTTATTTGAAAGTTTGTGAATTCATATTATAAATGTTTTTGGATAATGTATCAACCTACTTTCATTGAAACAATTTAACGTTAGTAAATTGATAACAATAAATTATAATGATGGGAATATTAAACATTTGATTTGATTTTTGACTACAGAACTATCAAGCAGAATTTAAGATCAGATAGAAGTTTTATGTCATTCGGTAATTTACCTGAAGAAAGTTCTAGAAGTTGCCAAGCTACAATGAGCTTGATGGATTCTGAAGAAACGCCAAAAATACTTTTAATCAATTTTTGGAAATGGTCAGAATATATTTTTTTATATTTTGCATAGGTATATTCGCACCATGATTTTTTTCTTCTTTTTCGACAATGTTATGATTGGGATCCCGACTTTCCTACTACATATCTTTATGTCGGCTTTTTCAAATTGACCTCAGGAAACTTCGATAAGATCTCCGGTTATAATTTGTACCATGTAAAATAAATGCAACGATACGACTGTACTAGCATCCAGATGGCCTCATCATCTGGATGCTGGTACAGTCGTATCATTGCATTTATTTCTTCCAGGAGTTCTTTTCTAAAATGACCTTACACGGTCAATCATTTAACATCAAATTTTGAGTACTTGCAGATTAACGTTTTTCTTAAACGTTCAATCATTTTAACATCAAATTTAGATCGTTCATATATTCGTAAAAAACAAGACGGGTTGTGACAAAATCTTCGGTCTCCTTCTCTTGCATTGAAAATGCCAAAATGCCTTTAAACACATCAATCTGTTTGATCAATAATCATGCAAGATCATAAAGTGATTTGATTTTCGTCAATCAATAGAATGTCCGTCACGCATACAGCTCTATTTTTACGACCAAATGTGAATCTCTTCTTTCTCTTTCTTTTTCTCCTATTTTCTGACAATCTCGAATGGGATAACAACTTAACCACTTCTGCAATTCACCAACAGTTCTGTTTGTGGCGTTCGTCTATTTTACGAACGCATGTGAATGATTGAATCAATAATTTTTGAAAATGTTAGGGCGTGTTGATAATTCCACTTGGGCCGGGTTCAGAAAGTATCTTCGTAGTAGAATAACTTAGTTTAATCTGTCGTGCTGTATTTCATTTCCGATGGTATTTTTGCCGTAAAATCTTTTACGGGTCTTCTTAATTCTTTTAAATTCAATCAAACTTTTTCACTTCTACTGGTGATGAGAAACATTTTCATCTCCTTCGTTGCTTCAATTCTCTATTATACTTCATATGCACATTGTCCAACTTGTGAACCGTTTGTAAGCGGAGTTTTCCCCACCGAAGGCCGCACTGAATTCTTCGACTGCGATGTCGAGCGCTTCTTCGTGGGTTGGTGCGACTATTGGAAACTGCTGCATTTAAAAGTCCTACCTTCCTCACAAAGGTTGGCATTGGGTATCATGTTGCTTTGGTAAACAATTCTCCCATGCATTTATCTTTTTTTGAGCGGCAATTTTGAAGATTGTTAAACACTTGTTTATTGGAACGTGGGCAGTGCTTGAAAAGCCTGGTTTGTATCAGCAGCCGGTGCAGATATTTCTTCCCGCTTTAAGTTCGCGACTCTTATTTTTGTCTTCCTTATTTCGACATCTGTAGACCGCTTTATGGCGTGCTTTGAAATCTATTTTTTCCTTGATATCACTGCTTTGGCTTTTATCACTCCACCAACATGGTTCCTTGTCCCCTTGTTCACACGACCCACATTTTTTTGTATCTTACACTGCATTTTTAAGTCTGGCGATGGTATGGCATACACAATTTTCATGTTAAAGATAAATGTTTCGCCATTTCCTTTGTTCAGATTGCACCTCCTGATTCTTCCAGAGGTCCCTGTTTTATTGATTCTCTTCCTAGTCTCTATACGAAATTCTGTCCTCAGGAGCCGTGTTGCTGGGCGATCGTTTCTCCCATCAGTATCACTTTGCAATCCTTTAGACGTGGCTTCATGAATGGTAGTCAATTTGAGTTTCATTCCCTACACTGCTATTGATGATCAAACGTCGGCTGTGTTTGATGAACCACATGCTAAGGATGCCTTCACTATAGAAGAATTCATGGTGGCTTATCCCAAATCACAATGCCAGTTTTAATAGCACTCGTAACACTTCACAGCATTCCCCCAAAAAAAGTGCGTCCTTTGATATGTTCTTAAGAAGATTTTGGAAATCTAGCCAAAACGTGTCTCTTTCTACTTTCAATTTCAATGGAAAGAGCTGACAATTTTTCACACCATTTTTACATCACTAGTTTTAAAAAAATCAAACTGTCACTAGACTTTAAAATAGCGATGACACTACCAAGTCTCTTTTCAGCAAAAATGAAACCGTTAAAAAACAATCAAAATAAATAGTATAAATAAAAATAGGGTATCACATAATCAACTCCATGTCGAACTGCAGTTTTTGTATATCATTTTTCTCCATAATTTAAAATCTATGTTCTGCATAACGCTGATGCTCATAATTTCATATTTGTTTACTCTACATATTTTATACAGATCAGCAAACTACTATCGTTCTACAAATGTCTGCGAGCTCTCCGAAATGGATCGAATCACTTTGGCTGGATCAAGTGCATTCCAGGCGTACGAGGGTATCGATTATCTGGAGAACAACTGCGCCGAAGAACCAAATAAATTGTGTGAGTTCAAGCGTTTGTCGGGCAGAATATTGAAGACTGTCGATTCGGTGTATCAGGATGTTGGCAGCATTGATGAATGCCGTGATTTGTGCCTTAACTCACCGTACAGGTAAGTGTGGTGGTCGGACTGTCGATTATTATTATGATGGGTTCCTATATTATAAAACTGTGTTGCCATGATGACGATTTTTTCATCAATAATAATAATTACTCCATGGAAGATGCGACTGGTTTACTAATTAGAGATCCTTGTTCTCCGTGGAGGTATCTATTTCTATCGCTTGTCAGGTGTGTATAAAGTGTATGCTGCACCACAGAATAGAGTAGAACAAAAAAAGTGGGTTGAATAAAGATTAATCTAACAGAGTGGACGTGGTTTGGTTTGCATATTATCGTGTCCGGAAATGGTAGTGCTTACAGATGAGGATTTAATGTATATGTTCGTGTGAACAAGGCTTTTGCGTGTAGGATGGATGGAACAAATCTGAAAGAGATTACACGCGCTCTGCAATGTTGTGAGTGATAACCAAAAGAGTGAAGAATAGTCTGGGCATCAGGCTAATGCGCATCAGAGGCGGGCGGTGGAATTGGAGGATCTCTCTCTAGGCATTTAGATATATGCATTGAGGACTAGATTGTTTTTGAAAAAGAAAAACATTGTATGATGGCGGAACAGGTTGGTTATATGCACAAATTTACCGCTAAGTGAGGTTAAGCGAAATCGTAAACACAAAGTGTTGCTGGCAAGTGTGACAGGTTTTGGAGTTTTTAATCAGGTGCAATATAGGAACTAGGGGGCATCATCATCATCACCATCATCATGATCATCATCCTTGGGGAACACACACAAAACAGAGATGTTATTTTGTATTGGGAGAAATGAAGAGAAAACCTTTTAATCTAACAAGCTGTCACTGCATGAAGATTGGTCGTGACGAATTGACGCATTATCCAATTGAACATGCTCTTTTAAACAGATTAAACTTGTCAAAGATGTCTTGATTAGGTTTTTTGAACAAGACACCGTGCATGACTGGAAAAGTATTATTTGGATTTGGGTGAAAGGTGAAATATAGCTTTCGGGTATTTTGAGAGTGTAGACTTTTGTACTTATAGAAATGGCTGCTAAACAAAATTTTTGGTAGAACTATATCCAATAAGTTAAGTTCTCATGCTGTCAAAATGGATAGTTTCTGTCAAGAATGCTGATGTTTTTAAAATTCATTTATGGTGTGCAACGGTTTTCTGAATTGCTATACCCGAAGGCTTTTGCAAACAAAAATTAATCAACATAACGGCAACAAACATTTTGTTGTTGCATTTATAATGGCCTAGTGGATAGTATGTCGAACTGGCTTGGAGGTTCTGGGTTCAAGCAATTACAAGTTCTTCAATAAAGACCTCTGTATGTAACAAGTTGGATATGAAATCCCGATATGAAAAGTCACGTTAATTTATAATATCAGAAGCTATAATTTTGCCGTGATAAAGAAATTGTGAATTTGAAGTCACAGCAATACTTATACACACATTTTGAGAAAGTTTCAATGGATGTTAAAACGGTTCCGCAAATTTTAACCGAATATTACACAGCTAAAAGTGTTTCTTTCCTACTGCCAACGAAATTTAAATTTCAACAAGTGGGTTTTCTGAGAAAGGGTTACTTTTACTTTTTTTAAGTTCAAAAGCTGGCACGTATGTATATGCAACAATAAGACCGCGATTAACAGGAGCAATGAAAATCATCTTTAACATAACCCCACTTCACGGAAATATGGCAGACATTTTCGGACCTTCAACAAAATGTTCTGTTCAGATGAGGCTTTCCTCTGGTAAAGCAGAAGCATAAGAAAATTCTTAACCTCGAAAGAAACTACCAAAAACTAAATACTGATATCAGACAAACACACCGTACTCATAACATTTTAATCCAGTAATATCATAGCTCAAGGCTGATATAGAAAAGCGTGTAAAATCTCCAAAAACTGGGCAAGAATATTGTTATTAAATTTAGATTGGTATAGCAGGACACATTGGTGCTGACGGAAATGACGAAGTTGACAAGGAAAACACAGAAACACCCTTAACACTTTAAAAACATATTTTCTACTACGGAATAGGAAATATCCAAAAACTGGAAAGAACTATCTAATATCAAACAAATATACGAAGAATCATGATAAAATTCCTCATTTTCTAACTTGGAAATAATAAGGCGTGCAGTGCTACATGCAGGTTCAGCAACAAAAAGGAGAAGCACCGAACAAGAGATATACACGTATAGTATATGTGCGGTTACTAGACAGAAGAGGGAAAATACCTTTTGCCTCTCAAAAATACTGGAGGAAATGTTATAGAATAGCGTTAGTACTCACACCCAACGCTAGAAGCCGAGACAGAAGATCTCTTAAGTCGAGGTGCGCAAACCCCAAACATTAATAAACCCACAACACCTATAGTTTGACTTTGTTGTCGTCTGTGACACTAAAATACAGGTGATGACATCAAAACACAACAAGCAACATTTGATAATTGTTATTGATGACATACTCAAACTCTACTGAAAGAGAAGAATCTTCTTCCACCATCAAGAACTTTAGTTCCTATTTTTTTATTTAAACACATTAGCATTTTTTATTCAGATCATAACTCACTCGAACAATCACATGGCAACCCCTTTAAGTATCTAAAACTTTTATCTACAAAACTCATTTTAAATGTGATACACAACTCACACTTCATTCATAACAATTGTTTTTTTTTCCACATAACAGATGTCATTCATACGACTTTGGTGACACCGGCGACATGGTGTGCCGTCTCAGCCATCATTCACGCGCCACTCTTTCCGATGTACAAGAACCCTACTTGGAAGTACCCGAAGCTGCTACATACGAACTCTCATCATGCTACAATGTAACCATCGAATGTGGTGCTGGCGATATGATTGCCCGCATTCGCACGTCCAAACTATTTGACGGTAAAGTCTATGCTAAGGGCTCACCCAAGTCATGCTCCGTTGATGTTAAGACCTCGCTCGATTTCGAACTTCGCATGGGCTACAATGACCTCGAGTGCAATGTCCGCCAAAGTGGTTCGGGACGGTATATGAACGATGTAGTTATCCAGCACCACGACACCATTGTGACGTCTTCCGATTTAGGTTTAGCCGTGACCTGCCAGTATGATCTGACCAATAAGTCGGTATCGAATGAAGTTGATTTGGGCGTTAAGGGTGATATTGAACCAGCTTTGTCTGAAGAAGTTATTGTCGATTCACCAAATGTTATCATGAAGATCACATCTCGTGATGGAAGTGACGTCATGCGATCTGCCGAAGTCGGTGATCCCTTGGCACTGAAATTTGAAATTCTCGATGAACAAAGTCCCTATGAGATTTTTGTACGCGAACTAGTCGCCATGGATGGCAGCGATAATGCTGAGATCACCCTTATTGATTCGAATGGATGCCCCACTGATCATTTTATCATGGGACCAATCTATAAGAGCTCGTTTACCGGCAAAATTCTTTTGTCACACTTCGATGCATTCAAATTCCCATCGTCTGAGGTTGTGCAATTCCGTGCTTTGGTTACTCCATGTATGCCATCGTGCGAGCCAGTGCAGTGCGACCAGGAGGATGCTGGTGGAGAATTCAAGTCATTGATGTCGCTGGGACGCAGAAGGAGATCGGTCAATGAAACAGGTGAGTTACGGAGTGATGAAGAATTAACTTTTTATGGTCATGGTTAGATAATTTTTGCTCTGATTGTTGGTTAATTTTTTTTTTTTTTGTTTTAATATTTATTTTTATATTTTCAGTTGTATACAGTGAAAGAAGGTCACGTCGCGAAGCGGTCACCAGCAAACAAACAAGCCAAGAGGATATGATGTTGGTGCAGTCAATTCAGATCACTGACAAATTCGGTTTTGATAAACAGCAACTGACGAAATCCACCGGATACGATGGCAGCGAAACAGTGTTTATATCTGGAGATGCCGCACAAGGATTCTGTGTTAATGCAATTGGTGAGTATTATAGCTTTGTTTTAAAAAGTAAAATTGGTTAAGAGCAATCGAGCGAAACGAAATCGTTTTGTTGAACTAATTTGGGTGTGTGTATCTGTGGGAGAAGAAGGGAGATTGCTTGAGCAAAATTTGTCTAAGATCACTGGATGTGGATGGTTACATTCCGAAGACTCCTCCATAATAAGTTGAAATGTAGTAATTGAAATTGATCAGATTACATGAAGCAACATTGTAACATTGTTGCTACAAGCGTTACAAATTGAACAGCACGAATGAAGGTATCCAGAAGATGAGAATGGGAATATATATGAGCGAAATACGATACAGTGCAGTTTAAGTGCGCGTTTTAATGATAATTTTGATAAATATATTACAAAATGTTGCGGTAAGGTAATTGGGGTTTTGACTAGTAAAGACTCATATACTCTGACCCTGTTTAAGACAGCGATTGATGATGAACTATTGCAGTTCTTTATAATTCCACCTTTTGCGTGATCAGCTGTGTTAGTTTTACAACATTTGTTGAGAAGAAAATCAGCAGTTGCTTTTTTACTTTTAGACTATTTGTTTGTATACTGTTTGTGTATTGGCTTCAAAACGTGCATCGGTAATCTTATGATTGTCGGCCCTGCATTCCAGGGACGATTATCGTTTAAAAGATTATCGTCGTTCAATGAGGGCAGTGGCTTATTGTTAGCTAAACTAATTGTCAATTTTTAAGATAAGAGCACAGATTCGAAGTCGACCAAGTCCTTCAATATATAGAAATTCGATAGTTTTCTGCGTTTTCCTCGAACTTCCGCGAGTTAGTTTCCGTACGCGAAAATTATTAATTGAAGACAGCGAGTTTTTAAAAATACATAATTAAAACATGTTTTTTTTCTTTACATTGCTTTTTCCAAATTATATTATACTGTCGTCAGAGTTCGGGATATTTTCAATATGCATAGGTTGCTCTATAGATTTCAGTATCATCATCATCGGTTCGACAACCGGGGTCGGGTCCTGGCCTCCTTCATCAAGTCGCTCCACTTATCCCGGTCTCTAGCCGACGCCGTCCAGTTGCGCACCCCAAGGCTCCGAGCGTCCTGGTCTACGCCATCTCTCCAGCGCAAGCATGGTCAACCACGCTGTCGTCTGCCATAGAATGTACCACAAAGAACTTTCCGAGCAGGTTCCTCTTCGCTCATGCGAGCTAGGTGCCCTGCCCACCGGAGTCTACCGAGCCTAATTTTTGTCACTATATCTGCTTCAAGGTAGATTGCGTACAATTCATGATTGTACCGTCTCCGGAATCGTCCTTCCTCACATATGGGGCCAACAATTCTCCTTAAGACTTTTCTCTCGAACGCGGCTAAGAGGTCGGAGTGCCTTTTGCTAAGCACCCAAGGCTCGGATCCATATGTGAGTACTGGCAGGACCATGGTCCTGTACAGCAGCAGTTTTGAAGTTATGGTAAGATTTCTGGATTTGAAGAGCTTTGACAGACTGTAGTAGGCTCTGTTGGATTTGAGAAGCCACCCGCGTATTTCTTCTTCTATATTGTTATCGGCTACTACTATTGACCCAAGGTATTTAAAGGATTGCACCACTTCAAATTCTTGCTCCGCTACCTTGATTGTTTGACTAACTATTTCTCTCGCATTCAACGCCACCATGTACTTTGTTTTACCCTCACTAATGAGCAGCCCCAGATTTTGTGCCGCCAGCTCGATCTGGATGAAGGAATCGTGTACAGCTTGCTCGGTTCTTCCGATGATGTCGACGTCGTCTGCGTAAGCCAGTATCTGGCTGGACCTGTTGACGATGGCCAGAGTCACGGATTGCTTTCTCCAACGCCAGGTTGAAGAGGAGGCAGGTAAAACCATCCCCTTGTCGGAATCCATTAAAGATATTGATTGGTCTGGATAGCAATCCGGCTATTTTTTAGAGCGTTTCAATATTCCGCATAAATTTTGCTTAGTTTTGCAGTAATGTTCTACGTTGTTTGCAAATCTATAATAATTATTTTAAAATCTTGAATATTAACAAAATAGCAGCGAAGTCCTTGTTTTAGGAAATAACAATTGATTTAGTATTATATTTCGTGTTTTTTGTTTTATGCACTGTTCTGCAGAGTTCTGCAGGATTTTGCTAAGAGTTCTGCAGTATTCCATAAGGTTTAGTAAAGTTTTGAAGTGCACCACATAAGTTCTGCAGACTTGTGCAGTTTTCTGTAGAACTATGCAGTGTTCTGATACGTTGTTTGTTAATCTATAAATATCTATTTTCGCAGTGTTTGTTGAAGACTTTGAATTTTGATCAGCTATAGACTGTTACGACAAAGGTTTTTAAGCGTCAATTAAATAAGGCCACTCTTTTAAATAATATTAGTCCATCGAACTCTGAAGAAACTTTAAAAACATGCCATGTTAAAAGGAAACAAGTTCTTGTTTTCTCTGCTCTTTATTTCCGATGGTTTTATCGGTCTCACTTTGGAGCCCATTTGCTTCTGCAAATTTTTGGCTTTAAGGTTTAATTTCAAATGATGAGCAACGAACTTGGCTTACTGCCTGGTTTTGTTGATCATTTTTATAAGAGTTAAAATGTCCTATTTACTCTACGATTAAGTACTCCAATTTCTACAGACACACCTTTCCATTTGTTTGCTTCCGACTTTCTTTTAAAGAAGTCTTTTTATTTCATTTTTTAAGGACCTGTGAACAGCATTTGTACTTCTACTAATGATTGCTTTTTAAGCATATCTTACCAATTCATCGCAGTTGCATTTGTCATTTGTGATTGTGATATTACGGTTGAAATAGCTTTTGAAAGCCAGCCATGATTTAATTAAATTTTGTTCTCTTAAGCCCTCTTGGTCCACTTGAGCAACCGCAATGCAACTTAGAAGCAAATACAATATAAAAAGTAAAAAGGCGTTGAATGACAGTTGGTGTATTTTTTTTTTTGATTGCGTTTTTAACAGACACTCCATTATGATTAGGGACACAAATTAAACAAGATCATAATCTTCTTACGAGTCTTTTCACTTTAAATGTTTAACTATTTCTTTATTTCTTTGTTTGAAATCAATAATTAATTTTTTAAATTCCAGGACTTATCGTTGCCGGAACAGTTTTCCTGCTCGCCCAATTGGCAGTTATTTCTATCTGGACTTATTTGTATCAGCGACGCAGAAAACAACACAGTTACGCCAACGAAGGTATCAGTACTTCATCTTCATCGTATGGCTCATCGCCATCAACTATTGTCACAACAGCACCCAATGCAGCACTAAATAGCGGTCGCTCAGAGTCCTTATGTAAATTATACGATAGTGGTTTTGCCGGACGGCATGGCCGTCAGTTTTAAAAACACAAATCATTCGATAAGAAATAAAAAACGACAAAGAAACTCAGTGAAAATAAGAATCTCCCACTTTAAGGAAAAATAAGAATTTAGATAAAAACTAAAAAACAAAACTCCATAAAATTCCATTGGAATCTCTCATAACTGGCAAATCTACTTAAAGTGTGTTTTGCACAAAATTTCTATTCATGTGAGCCATTAATTAGTATGTTTCTTTTTCCTGCCACATAATGCATTTAATTTAAATATTTTAAATAATTTGCAGTTAATTAATAATTAAAAAAAAAAAGTAATTGCTCAAATTTGCCAATAAGTGTGTAATATCAAATCAATCGAATTAGTATTGAGAAATCATGGTGCCGGAATCTTAGCAAGGGCAATATTAATATTAAAAATATATATAAAAAATATAAAATTGAAATTGAATATATATATTTTTAAATCAATATTACAAGCCACAACGACAATGAATTTTTATATTCATTGAAAAAATAAAGAAAAAAGAATACGCGATAGTAGGAAATAAAAAAGAAATAATTTTTAAGAAAAATAAGTCTAACTGTGTAACCTTATAAAATAAGTTTAAAAAAAAATTAACATTATTTATTTGAAGAAACAAAAAGTTAGTAAAAAATTGTTCGACTAAAAATTTAATTGGAAAAAAGGATGACTGATGTTAAAAAAATAAAAATTTAATTTTTTATTTTTATTTTAAATTTTTACCTTGAAAACTAAATATTGTATAATTATTAATTTATTTCTTTTCAAAAAAAAAAATCACAGCTACACACTTCATTGGAAGTAATCAAGTATCAATAATTGTTCAGTGTCACAAATCTAATAAAATAATTAAACCAGAATAAACTTATACATACATAGATTTAAATAAATGAAAAACAAGTAATAATTTCAAAGGTAAATATACTAACTCGTCCTTTTTTCCAATCAGAAGAGACTTTTATTTTCGAAAGAAAAAAAATATTTTAGACCAATTTTTTTCGAAATATAATTTATTTATTTATTTATTTAAATAAATAACTTATAATAGTAATGGAAATAATTAAATAAATAAATATGCATTAATCTAGTTAGGAATTTAATTATTAACTTGCCTCTCCCTCAATAAAAAAAAAAAACAATTAAAATAACATTTTTTCTGTTACTATTGTAAGCATAGAAACAATTTAGTTTTAGTTTTATGTTTAAAATTAATTTTTATACGAGATGAATTTTGTAATGCGAATATGAAACAGATAATAAAAAACAAAAGAAAATAGTAATATTGGGTGATTTCTTATTTTAAAGGAAAAGGGAAGAAAAGATTTTATTTCCGAGCTCTCATTGAGAGTTGACCCAACAATAGAATTGACTATAATGTCAAATTTACCAGTCAACTTTACCAGTTATACAAGTATTTTGACTGGCGGTAAGCCACCGGCTATTTTATTTTATATTTTGTTTAAAACATATTAAGGCAGTTTAAAACAAAGGGGCAACAACTTAAGGAGGGACTCAATCCCAAAATAACAATTAAGATTTACATTGCAATATGAATGTGCACATAAATATCGAGTCCCTTCAGGCGCAGCTAAATAAAAAAAACAAGGATTAACCTCTGTATGTACAACTGTTGCAATGGAGCAGCACCAACTGCAGCGCCTCAAACTAGAGTAATCTTCAAAGTGTTTTTGTATGGCAGTTTAGACTGCATAACTTACTCTCTACAAAATACCAAGGGCAGACGCATAAGCTAGAAATAGGTTTGTATCTCAATGAATGATTCCAAAACAATTCAGCGGTTTACTGTAACCATAATTAAAAGTGAGATCAACACCTGATTATTTAAGAAACCCCTAAGCTGCATACAGACAATCAAAATAATATAAACCATACCCTTCTTTCAAAGGAAGATAGCACCTCCTACTACTTAACAGAAGTAAGATTCGCCAAGTCACATCTTCACCAGATACTGCGGATTGAAGAATCATTTAATAGCTATGTTATTCGCTTAAGACAATGTCTGCAGAATGTGCAATGATGAGGAAGAACCAGCAGAACGAATCTTAAGTGATTCCAACTGTATCATCACAAGACGTTGATGTTGTCGTGTTCCAAGTAAATTTTTCCTTCAAACAGCAAGCATAGTTTTAAGCAACGATGATCTTAAATTCATCTCTAAATATATATGTAATCTGCAATTTAGGGCAGTTTCTATTTTTGGGCGCTCAAAAAATATAATCCGTCCTCTTAACTAAACAGGAAAATAAGATTTAACAATAACAAATTCATTTCATTGCGACAAATTGTAACTGAATTATGTAACTGAAATTATGCTTGAAAACTATTTTCAGGTCGACCAACATTTATCATGTGGACTCACAATTACTTTCAAAAAGAAAACAATGACTACCTTTATTATTTAACTGCCAAGTTGACAGTTATTTACTAGCTGGAGTATTATTGTCTGCTCTACGAGTATTGCATTCTTTTAATACGTATCCTTCTCATGTCGCCGTACAATACAAAGAGCACAATATCGTGGAGTTATTATAAAAAGTATTTAAGTTACATTCAAAAAAGATATACTTAGTGACTTTTAGCAATGTACAGCACCTTAAATCAACCATTGCGATTCATAACTAAATGGTCATTGAGAAGTGAGTAAATTAACAAACAAGAACCTGTGGACACCAACGCTATTTGGCAGGAAACAACCAAGCACGTCCTGGTCTAATCTCGACAATGCCCACGGTCTAGAATCATTCTTGGGGTTTGAATGTAAAATTATATATTAACAACTTGATTTCTTATTTTATAAAAAGGAAATGATTTTTAAAACTAAAAAAAAAAATAAGAAAGGCCATAAAATAAAAGTAAATAAACATATTTTCTAAATTCTTTTCTTTTATTATATACTTAACTTATACAACCATTTTCTTTTTTTAACTTAAAAAAAGTATATTTTTTTAACTTTAACAAGAGAGTCTCACTTGAGACAAAATTCAGTATAAGACAATTTTTAAAAATAATCCTCACTCACCCTTAAACGATGGTCCGCAACTGTCCATAGTCTTGCTCCAAAATCATTCGATGTACCAAGAATGTATGAACCCGTCGAATCAAATTCTACCGAATTTATACCAGCACTGCTACCACCTAAAACGGCTCTTGCTTCTGTTGTTGTTCCTGTTATATCTGTAAATTATAAATTCAAATTTTTAGTACAAAATTCCATTTAAGAAATAAACAATCTTACGCTTATTAACATCCCAAAGTTTAACACGGCGATCAGCACCGCCTGTTGCTACCATTTTTTCTACTGGATTCCAGCGAACTGCACTAGCTTCGGTCTCATGAGCTTCAAATTTCATTATTAATTCTGGTTCAGATGAGTGGAAACGTTCAGCTCCTGTACCAGGTGACAATTTGACTTCATCAGCTAACATCAACATCTCATCATACAAATAATCACCGCCGACTTGGTCGAAACTACCTCCTCCACCACCACCGCCTCCGATGTCTGATGGCAGATCGTTTGGACTGTTCGAGTTGCGAGTTTCACGGACGGCGTCTTCTAAGTCCCGTCGTAGTTTGTCGGACCGTTTTCTGAAAAGTGACGGCAGTCTTTTTCTAGATTTTAAATGAATGTTTAATTGAGTTTAGCGTTTTTGGTCAGGCCGTTAGTAGAATCACAATGAGGCGAATTTTAATTCTTTTTTTTTTTTTGTGTTATCGAATTATGTTTGGTGAAAATAATTGGTGAAATGTTTGTTTTTGTTTTTATACATATCTTCATGGGAGCCAATTTTTTTGATGATGCTGTTTCGCTTTGCACCAGAAACCCAATTTATATATTGATATTACTTTAAACCAATTCAAAAGCTACATGCTATAAATTCGTTATGGAAAACATTTTTTATGAAATATGAAAATGGTTAAATAAACAACAAGAATATGGTTATGCAAACTTTATTAAAACTGCTGAGTTTTCCTTTTTTTGTGTGTGTGTGTGTAAAGATTACATTTGAAAAGTTAACATTGTTTTGAGATTTGTAAAAGAGCATACAATTTTGTAAATAAGTAACTCTTTTAAGACTAGAGATAGTTTAAATAGTGTATTTTAACTTGTTAGAAAAATTAAAGTTCTTAAAGTATGGTTGGGTGAGATCCAAACTCTAGTTTTAAAAGAGTCGTATAAATAGAAGTGTATGAGCAGATTAAAAGGAGATCATTAACAGATAAGCTCTTTCAACACCTGTGAGATTGCTATAAAACTAAGGAAGCAATACGACAAAAACAGAACGTATCTACACTGGTAGGTGTTTTAATTGGTGAAAAGGACCTATGCTCAAAGGACCAATGCCACCTTAAATATAAAACTATGGGGAAACATTTTATTGTGCCGTCAAAGAATTATCCAATAACCAGTGACAAATAAGATTTTTAGTTTCGCAAGACAAAGCGTTTGGTATGAACCCTCTGAACGGAATTATGACTGAAACTAAATTGGACTACGAGTATGACGAGATAACGAATTGCTTAATTGGTTTTGCTTTAAATGTGCATCACAATCGATCTACATCGACTTAAGTATGTTAGAGTTCAACTTACTTTTCTCAGCAACCCGCGAACCTAATCTAACGATAATGGTTCAACTATACTTTTGACTCGTATATTATATTTTTTTTATATTTTTTATAAGACGGTTTATTTTTAGATAAGTGCAACAGAAAGGCACTTTAACAATGTGTGCTCTATAGAGGTTGCTACACCATACCCGGTCCTGGACAACTGTTATTAGAACTCTGAAACCCTCGTGCACTTTCGAAAAAGAAGATAATTGATATTTTATCTTTCCTACCAGATGACTAAAAGATGTAACAATATCTTCCTAATCATTTTTACCTTTTCAGATGACAAATATGCAATCTACCGAGATTGGAGTATCAGAAACCATAGACTATATCAATATGGTCTCTTGCCTTATACCAATTCTCAGTAGACCAGTGTTATCCTCATTCATCGCCACAATTAACATTGTGTTAGGTTCTCTGATCGGATAACTACTCAGCATACAGTGAACTTATTGGGCCTTACTTATAACTAAATTAAGTAACAGCTTAAATAAAAATATCCACATAATGTCTAAAGTGTGGAGATTTTAATTTAAGCTGTTTCTAAATTTGATTATTAAGCCTGAGTTATCTGACGAAACCTGAGTCTGCAAAGCAGATTTTAACAATCAACTTAATAATGACTGGCTATAGCCACACCAATTTTGACAGAAACAAACAAAGCAAAAACACCTATGTATATAAAAGCCAAATCGAATGAAGCAAAACAAAACGGGTATGCTAGCTTAACTTGTAGTAGTTTATTATTAGTCATGCTTTATCTATTTCCTCTAAATCCAGAAAAGAGAACTCCAGTTAGGTTTACGAAAAACTATTACAACAACATAAAACCCTTCTTTTAATTTAAGTTAATATATCAATTCCTAATTTTCAATCAAAAATAATGATTTTTCAACGTCTGTTATGTTGTTGCTCCCTTTCGCAGAAAATGTTTGAATGGGACATCAAATGCCAATAGGCATCGCTAACATGTTCCAAACAATTTTTACGTTTTGCCTGTTTTTACCTAGATATTTATGAGACCATTTTTAAGTTCTTACCTTTTTCGGTTTGTTTTTTATGCACAGTTTCACAATACAAGTTTAAACTTCATTACAATATTTGAACCATCCGAAACTTTGGCGAAGTCAATCCGGAAAATAAAATTGAAGAAAACTAATAGATTCGATCTAACCGATTAAGAGTGTAAGTACATCAAACTGGTAAAACTAATCTTTGATTTCATTAATGATATTTTAAAGGCCACAAATATGACCAACAGTTAAAAATCTGATACAAAGAATATCACTCAGAAGTGTTGATATAATACCAGTTACGTCTGCGTTAGAAAAAGTTTTCAATGTCAACACCTGTGATCCTAGTTTAATAAATATTATGTCCATGTGCTTTCGGGTTGTAAACGTATACTGATATTATGGTTATTCTGTTTAAAATCAATAGGGGCAAAGCTACCAACTTTGACAATAGTTTGCACTAGCAATTCTACAATAAGAATAACTTTTACAAAAAGGAAGCGTAAACAATGGTTATGGATAACAATATAAAACCTTGATTTCAGTCTCAGTCTCTCAATCTACTACACTACAACTACTTAAGTTCTACTTTCTTGTTTAATAACGCTATAAAAGTAAATTGTGTTCTAAAAGGCAATTTAAATTGAACGTTGACGACTTTTTGCTTTTTAAACAGGACAGGTTATAGACCCTCAAAACCAAAACACAAGATTCCTGTAAGTATCAAAAGGTTGATAAAATATATCTCTACAGAGCGGCAACTTTTTTAAATGCAATTTAGAGAATACTATCAGCACATAAAAAACATCGCGAAGTGATGTAATATTGTAATTTTACTGTTAATTTTAAGGCCATCCATACTGATACCATGACTTTCAAAGTGTAATGCAAACAAAAACTAGAATACTTATGCTGCTTATTTCTTGATTCATAAAAAGAGGGAACAATGGTTTCCATAGAATAGTTTTAATTCCTTGGATCTTGTGATCACGAAATCATACATTATGTAGGGTAGATAGTGGAACTCTGCTACATATCTTTTGTAACCGACAAATTATCCCTGGGCTGAAAGAAGGCTAAATACTGTAGTTACTTGTTTGCATAATTGACAGCAGCTTACATAAAGATGCTTAGCATGATAACAGCTTGTTCGAATAAGAACTTAAATTCAGAACAAAATTATTCGTAAATTAAGACAGCATAGACACTTTCTTTAAATGACATATTGTCATACGACAAGCTTGAATGCACCATTTATTACTTTATCTAACCAGTTTGATTGTGGACTGATATGCGCTGCTGTTGAGAAATAAAATAATATTATATCGGTCAGTTTTTCTCTTAATATCAATAAACCAATAGACAGGGTCACGAGAAGTTTTGAAATTAGGATAGAGCTCTATATTTTAACATTATGTTGACATCTGAATATCGTTTTTCTCAATGCAAAACAATGTAACGTGCATAGTATTTCTTAAGAAATAGTACTTTCATTAGATGCTTATTTTAATTATGATTCCTGAATTTCCAATTTCCTTTGGATTTAATAATTTTGTCTTATAAAAATTTGTTTGAATGAAATTGTTAATCAAGTATGACAACTTCGAATTGATTTGTGATAAACACATAAAATATGTTTGTATTTAGATTGGAAAATAAATTTTGAAAGTATCAAATTATTTTGAAATAATATTTTCTTGTTAAGATAATGAGGGTTAAAAAATGAATCACTTAGATCTGACCATTAACGCTGTTTTTTATTTTAAATTGTTGGTATAAAGTTTAATTAATTTTTATTACACATAAAAATAATTTACTTTGATTGTTCCCTTTGTTTCTAAATCTATGTTAGCTCATCTATTAACACAAATAAAAAAAAAAAAATAATAAAAAAAAAGACAGGACAAAAACAACACACAAAAATAGAACAAACCTTTTTGGGGGTTAGCTTTTTCCACAAAAACCATTAATTTTTGGGTGCTTTACGTTTTTTTTTCATTGAACAAAATAAAATGCATATAATTTGTTAAAAAATAATAATAAAAAAAATATATGTTCATAAAGCACACAAAACCATTTCCAGCAATCGTGGGGATGCTAATCGAGTTTTTGTTTTAATTCAAAAAAATAAATGCTAATTTTGTTGTCTATCAATGAAAAACAAACTTACTTTAGGAAGCTCTCGTTCTCTTCATTTAGTTTGTCAGCATCTTTTGATTTGTATTTCATCAAACGCTCTAATAGACTTCGATTTTCATCCTGAAATAAAAACAAAATGATCACAACTTGTTCAAACGGTTCTGGTGCAACTGATTTTATTATCAGATTTTAAAAAATATTCCCATGAACATTTTGAAAATATAAAAATGTAAGAGGTATATTTCAAAATAAAACAAAGCTCTTAATTCATTATTTAATCCAGCTAACTACGTCATACATTCATTTTTTTAACACCTTTTTCACGCTCAATTTGATTATTCGACATATTTTTGGCTCGTATCCATTTTTCGTCTCAAAATCAAATTTTCCTAAAACAATTTATAAGTAGAAAAGCAAATAAGTTTTACGCCCCAATCATTATTATCACTACATAGCCGGAAGGGGGCAAACCAGAAAATATTATTAAACAAATAAGATGCCGGTTAATGGCAAATTTAATGAAGACGAGATATTAAAACAAATCATGGGTGCGTGAGTAAGTCGTTTGATTAGAATGTTGTTTGTATGACGTTATTCAATTTATAATATTTTTTTTTTCATTGTGGTGTTTGTTTTTATAGAATTAAAGGTCATAAAGAGAATCATTAGGAAATCATTCGCGATGAGTTAAAAAAAAAGACAAAAACATGATAGGAACCGCTATGCTTTATTATGATGATGTCTATTTATAAGGCGGTCAGTGGTTCGACATAAATCATTGAATTTTTTTTTTTTAGAAATGGAACTCCGGCAAAGGAGAATTTTAAAATGTTTAAATCGACACATTCTATTTAAGTTGAAGTGTCAGTTTTGTTTTAACGTTAAAAAGTTTTACAAATGAAAATGTGATGTAGATGATTTTTATCTGCCGGGCACGTATAGAATAACATTCGAAGAATTGTATATGTGTTCATTTAGGCATTTATGCTGATTTCTATCGGTATCCGATTGTTTTTGACTCATTTTGCGATAGTTCATGCCGCTTAACTTAGGTGGCGTTTTAAGGGTAGTGGTGCACCAGTACAGGTGGTGAGCTCACATAAAATACATAGTTGATAAGATCTTTAAGCAGATGTTCAAAAATCTAATAGCTCTCTTATTGAAAGCAGACATGAAGAGTAGCCGTTCGCTTTTTTTTAATCGGTCAGATAGTACTGAATTGCCGAGGCTGCTGAATTTTGCCTGAAATTTTGTCTATGGTACCTCACAACAAACCTATGATGTAACAGAATAGTAAAATAACCTCCTTGTTCAAAAGAAATCCAAAATAAAACCGACAGTTTGAAGTCGAGTATTTTAAAAGATAACAATCTATGATGATGAAGACAATTCACATCAATGCTAAATTTGGCAACATTATCCTGTTTTACGTACACGTTCCCAGGACGACACTTCTACGAGCTACATGAGGAAGCTTACCGCAACTATCCTAGCTGGTATGTAATCGTAGACAATACAACAAACTTGGTAAAGAAAACCTCTGCGCGAGGAAAGGAAAACTAGAGCTGATACATACTGAAACCGAACTTGACCTTAACTCTATGATGTCTGCAAGGACATAACGGTGAACTTGATAGTAAAAGTACCGTTGGCGCTGACAACATAAAAAGACTGTTCTTGCAGGTTTAAATGGTGAACAAAAGGCCACAATAAGAGCTAACGAAATACTAGAAATTAATATTAGAATACTCGAGAAGCATTCTCAGAAATTGAGAACAATTTGAAGAAACACAAACACATTCTAGAAACAGAACAAGATGGCGTGTAGCATTGAGGAACTAAATACAATACGGGAGAGGTATGTTGATTGACCCACTGGTCAATTCCTGAATATAGACCAAAGATTGAAAATTGACGCAATTTTACACAAAAGAATTAACCATAGGATTAACTTTCGAACACCTTAGAAAACAAAAAGTGAACTTAAAGCGTCTACGATGATTAATATTATAAACAGAAAGAAAGGAAGACAAATATGTCAGGATTTGACAACACAATTCACGCAATATCGTGATTTTGTTTGCGATCCATTTGGTCAGAGCAATTAAGCAGATTATGAGCACTGCTGTGAACTTGATGAGAAAATCAAATTTAAAATAAGCAAACGTTGTTTTTTTTTTCAATTAAATAATTAATTTATTGAAACAAAAAATTTCATCATCTCAGTCATTCAATTTTATTCGAAACAATGACGAAGGATGTATTAAACATTCTGAGAAGTTATTCAGATTAATAATGGTCTTCGAGATCAATTGAAGGGAACAAAAACTACTTTTTTTTATCAGATGCAGCAAGGAAACCTTGAGGAAAGGAGAAACATGACTACACGCAGGCATGTATTTTAATTTTTTATTATTTTTTCCAGCTAAAATACATAAATTTCTTTTTAAAAATACATACATATGTTGTAACTCATTTCTTGTCTCGAATTCACGAATATACAACAAAAATCAAAATATGTTCAGAAAATCAGACTAAACAAAATATAAATAAAAATAAGATACCTACAAACCACTTTGTTTACAAATAATGTGAGAACCCGACCACATGGAATAACGACTCAGTGTCATAATTTCATACAATTTTTCTTATGTATCTCATCACATATTTTTAAGATAACAACTGAACCACGACCAGAGTAAACGATAAATCAACATAATTCTACGACTCTCAAAAAATTCATCATTCATAAAAAGTAATGTATAAAAATAGAGCTTTAGTAGTGTCAACTGATCATCATATTCGTATTTAGGTACATATTTACATACATACATATGTGACATGATTGCAAATGAATGGAAATTAAAAATATAATAATAACAAAACCAAGTGCAGGCATTCATAAACGTGTTATTGGCAATCGAAAAACCTAATAAGGCTTTCTATTTTTGATATACATTTTACTGGGCTCTTTGGCGAGCAGCGTATTCTATTTTTTTATTTATTTATGACCATCAATTGAGGCGATACGCGATAACGCGTGCTGCTTTACAACGAATTCTGATAAATAAGCCTGGTATTTGAGTTCGAAATTGGGAACAGAGGGAAAGGAAGCAGCTTATTGTAATTAATTTGAGAGAAAATATAATTTCAAGTTCAATGAAGAACAAACTAGAGATAACGAGTATCAAGTGGAAATGGAAAGTCATAATCAATTTGAACTCTCACCTGAATGCCCCGCATTTTTTCTTCGAGTGCACTAAATGCCAGCTGAAGGGCAGTATGTTCATCTCGGAGGGTTGTATCTAGCTTCTTGAGCTCTTCGAGACTAGATTTCAGCATAACAGACTCGGCGCGTAAAATTTGATTTATTTTCATGTGTTCGGCACAACTGAAATAGAAAAAATCAAAATGAATTACATTCTTTAAAATGCTTCCAACTTACATTTGTTCCTTTTCGGATAGAAGCTTCCGTTGTTCTTCGACCTTCATACTCAGGTCGACAATCATCTGGGAATTGTCACCCTTGCGTTTGTGCAATTCGGTGAGATGCTTCTGTTCGGCAAGTAAGCGCTCGAGTACAGCAAAGGAACCACCTGAATCTTTGCCACCTGTTGCCACAGCTGTACGAAGTTTTTCATTTTCGACATTAATTCGAAGATTTTCTGTTTCCAGTTGGACAATGGTGTCATAGAAGCGATTGTCTATGGAAAGAGAAACACAATTTTTTGGTATTGCAACACACAATTTCATCTCATTAACATAATTAAATTGAAGAGAGACAATCTCTATGGTCAGGTCTGGAACCATAATTAATAATAGAATTAAAGAGTGAAACTTACTTTGATAGATTAGTTCCTTGTGGTAAGATGATTCGCGTTTATTACGATCAATTATCCGTGTTATGATTGATTGGCGCCAGTTTGGCGCTTCTGAGGACATCTTTTCCAAAAGATGAAATCACTTTTGCTCCAAAAATGTAGTGGGTTAGGTATTAGCAAACTTTTGTATTGATAGATAGAATGGGAAAAATCTTCTTTGATGTGAAATTCGGAAAATAACACACACGCGATTGACAATTTTCCTCACTGTGTAGCTAAAACCGTCTTTTCTTTTTATTGTTTTGAGAGAACAAGTTGTGGGTGACAGTCGGATGGAAACTTGTGTTTTTTTTTTTGGTTTTGTTTTTGACGTTTCCAAATGTCTTTTCTGTGGAATGTGGATTCTAATTGGAACTTGGAATACAGTTGGGAAGTGTTTAGAAAATGATGGCAAATGGTTCGGTGATAAGCTATTTTAGGTAAAATTCAGATAAAATTAGAATTTCATTGCATACCAAAAGGAGCCTAATAAGTTTCAAATACTGCTCGTAGGATGTCGCTACTATCGACTTGTTTTTATTACTCTTTCAGAAACTGTTCTTGAAGATAAATAAAGAAAAACAAATAAAAATGTATGCAGACAAATTTTGTTCGGTTCGGGTTCTGTTTTTCGTTACAGGGAATTAGGGAGATAATAATTTTTCGATATGCTCATTTAGCGACATCTACTTTGGTGAGTTTGAAACCATTTTGATTCCTTATGTGTATAAATTTAAACTCAATGGTTAAAGAGAGGAAGGTGCTTACGTTGCAAGTCAAAGTGACGTCGTTACTTATTAGATTAATAAAACAACAACACAGTGAAAAAGACAAACTGTATTTCTTAACCTTGTATTCTTTCATTCATGTACCATTGTATATACATTTCTTTAGATGGCGCTGCTCCATGGTTGTACTATAGAAATTTATATACAATGCATGTACGTTAAATCAAATGTTACCACCTAAAGCACTTTACGCAGATCGGGAAAAATTTTTTCTCCCATACAAAATTTTATTGGGACAAGATTTGTCTTGAATTTTTTTCCTGGCAGTACGCAGTTCAAGCGCAAAATTGTGACGTACCATTTAATTTTTCTCGCAAAAAAATGTTAGAAGCATTCTTTTATGGGGACAAATTTGACAACAATCAAACATGACATTACGATGATAGCGAAGTCGTCGAAAAAAGTGGGTCTGGAAATTCTGTCTGTCTGTCTGTCTGTCCTTCAGCTTAAACGGCTAGTTGTTCAGATTTACTTCAAATTTGGTGTGTAGGGTTTGTAGACCATTCCCTAGAGGAAAAATTGAAAATTTGTTTTAGCTCAAAAAATAACGACACCTGCCATATAACGGTTTTTGAAAATCTTAATTTTCTCAATAACGGCTCCAACGATTTTCTTCAAAAAAAATTTCAGTTGGTTTTTAACTAATTGTCTTTTGTTAATTTGCGAAACAAAAAAACTTACAAGCTTATTAACGGTACCTCCCATAGAACCGTTATTTTCTTCTTGAACTATATCGTGAACGGGTTAATCGATTTTAAAAGATTAAACTCAAAATAAACACAATAACTGGTCTAATAAACTGTTTATACCTTGATCGAAGTGTCGTTTTTTGGTTTGTGGTTAATTCTCTTCGACTTTCTGAAATTTCAGTATCCAATTAGAAAAAAATCCACTTGCAAACAATTGTATACAAGTGGTAACTCTGATTATTAGTCATATTTGTGTTTTTCCTGAAAGTATACAATAGTAATTTAAAAATCTTGCAATGGTTTTAAGAGCATACCTCAGGGTAATATGACTCCAGAAGTGTACTGTATTGCATATTTTTCTATCTAAAAAACCGTTACAATTTTTTTTTCAAATGACGTATCTACTAAGTTATGGGAAGTTGGTTGATTTAATTGGTTTAAATGAAAGCGAACAACAAATACATTAAAATCAATATAAATATTCGCTTCACTTAAAAAACTGGAATTCAAATAATATCTACGAAAAATAAATATTTTACTCAGTTAAATCTTAAAAAGTATAATATAAAGGGTTTTCCAATAAGAGGTGTTATTTTAAATAGCCCGCTATATCGGTAGCTGTCACTTTTGAAGCTGTCATTTTTTGACATTTGACAAGTAGAAACTACGCCATTAATAAAAATGGAACGATACACGCTTCCTGGACAACGTTTACTTTCAACAAGACAGCGCTACGTGCCACACAAGCAATGAAACCATCGATCTTTTACGGGAAAAGTTTCCGGACCGTGTTATCTCTCGAAGAGGTGATCACAATTGGCCACCGAGATCTTGTGATTTAACACCTTGCGACTTCTTCCTTTGGGGCCACGTGAAAGATAAGGTCTACGCCAACAGCCCAGCGTCCATTCAAGACCTCAAAGATGGAATTCGTGAGGCTATCAAGGAAATAGGGCAGCCACTTTGCGATTTGGTTATGGAAAATTTCATGAAAAGGATATGGTCCTGTAAGCGTGGTCGTGGCGGCCATTTGTTGTGATTCATTATTGTAATTTAATGTTGTGTTTCATTATTAACGGCATACCTTCTTCTTTATAATGAAATAAACATTTGATCCTCAAAAAATTCCATTTTTCTTTGAATATCAAAATAACACCTCTTATTGGAAAATCTTTTATATATGACAATGTCTTCAAACACTTAAGTTTGATTTTAGGTGTAATTTCTTAGTTAAAAAAATCTAAATGATTCATGTATTTACTTGAATTATTATATTAAAAAACGACAAAATCAATATCAAATAATTATCTCCCACAACTTACAGAAATGAGAAATTATAAATATTTAAACATACCTACTGCTAATTGCTTGCAAATAAGTGATCCAATAAATAATTGTGTAACTTATAGGTAACCGCATAATCCAAACTGGATTTCCAGACTTGTTGTTGGCGTTACATTGTAGCCAACGAAAAGTTGCTCGGGGGTGTTATGCTGAAATAAATAATTGCATTTTGCTAAAACGTAGCATTTAGTATCTGTAACACTTATAGTGCAGTCAGCTGACAGTAATCCAGTTAAGCTATATGAAGATTAAGATTATTTAAACTAAAAGCTGCTTGTATATCAGTGCATAAGGTAAACCTGAACAATTCATCGAAAAATTTTGAGTCATCGATCAATCGATCCATTGTTAAGCTGTGAATAAATTAATATCAAGCGAGAAGAGCAGCTACAAAATGATAATTGAAAACTTTCTGAATAGTCCAGGCTCATAAATATGGTGATATATGAGTATACCTAGGTATATGATGAAAGTGTTTTTGTAATATTTTGTGTGACTAAAAACAAACTTTTAAATTTTGTTTGAGTATCCAAAACGTTAAATCCGACTTAACTTCGTGTTTACTCTGACTTAACTTAGATAACTCTGGCTTAACTTAGAGTTATTTCTGACTTAAATTTGAGTTAACTCTGACTAAGATTTTACTGTGACTCAACTTAGAGTAAACTCTGGCTTAACTTAGAGGTAACTCTGGCTTAATTTAGAATTATCTTTGACTTAACTTAGAGTTAAATCTAGTTTGACTTAGAGTAAACTCTGACTTAACTTATTATTAACGGAACGATTCTCTTTTTCTCTGCGTTAACATTGAGTTAACATATAGAGCCACTTATTGTCTACTTGGTTAGGGTAAAGGATGTAGGAGGATATAAGAGTATATAAGGCCATTATGAAACCGGAACTTAGACAGGCAGGAAATAGAAAACCGTTCTAGTCGCGAATTCGGAAGTTAATGTAAGAAAAAGGTAGATTAGTCCTGTCAAACGGTAGTTTCACGTTACAATAAATATACAAATGGTTTTTTTTCGAATTCTATGTTTTTTAGGTCGCTGAATCCGAATCTGAAAAAATCCAACAAAATTTTCTGATGCGTTTTGAGATATCCGCGAAAAACAGCGGAATTTTCGCACTATTTTCGGTTTTTTGCTAACATCTCGGAAACTATGCGTCTTAACTGAAATGTCATCAACCACAAAATGAATGACAATTAAATTTCCTACAAAATTCATAGTTATTGTTTATTTCTCAGACGTACCGTAAGCCCGTTAGAGCACATTGAAATTTCAACATGATTTCCCATTTCGGTAAAAAAAACAATTTGTTTTTACATACGATTTTTGAATTACAGATATGGAAAATTATGTTGAAATTTCAACGGCTAACGGTTCGTCTGAGAAATAAACAATATACATGAATTTTGTCAGCTAAGACGCATAGTTTTCGAGATGTAAGCAAAACCGCGGTTTTTCGCGGATATCTCAAAACGCACCAGGAAATTTTGTTGTATTTTTTCAGATTCAGCGACCCAAAAAACATATAATACAAAAAAAAATCTATTTGTTTATTTTTTGTAACATGAAGGCGATTGCTACTCTTTGACTGGACAAAGATGATAGAAAAAGGAAACGGAAGTAAAAAAAAAAATAAGAGAAGGAATTGTGAGAGGCGGCAGCAGTACAGTATTAAAAAAAATTTTTAGTGTAGAAATAGTTAAAGAAAAATGAAATAAAAAAAGAATTAAGTGGTGTAAGGAAAAACAATAAATGGAATGGAGGAGGGAAGAGTATCTGACCGCCGGACGTGGCACGCTGACATAGCATGTCCCAAAGTCAGACTTATTGGACAACAACAAAAAAAACATTTATCGTGCCAAAACTTAAAATAAAAAATTCATATCACCACCAAAAATAAAAATACCAACACCGACTTAAGAGTTAACTCTGAGTTAAATTAAATTTAACTTTGTGGTTGGAATAACGTGTATAGAGAATTGAGAGCACTATTCGGCTTACGGTTGGGCTCGTTGCAAGCCAAGCATATTTGATCGTGTATGGGGCCTTTTAAGTAAAAAATAATAAAAAAAATATTGCACAAACAAATCAGCGGGTTGCATTTGAATTCCTTATAATACAAATGACATGAGCAAATCTGAACTAACCAACGTTTTCAGATAACATCTTATGGTTATGCAACTCACATTCCTGTGTCCACAAATTGGCATTGATTTCATATTTTATTCATAAATCTTAAAGATCCCATCTACCAGTCTTTGGTTCCCATCGATGAGGTACAACAACTTCAACCACAAAACTATGTACTCAATATACTATGCGCAACAGAATATCTAACTATCATGGGCAGACTTCTTGTCGTCTCCTTAGTCACAAAATTAATTCAGACACTCTTGATATATATGTTGGTGGGTCATAATGTCACATATCTCCTATCTTAACTTCTGAAGGCACAGATAAATAACGGAGAATAATGCAAATGTATAGAAGGTATATAGGCACTCAAATCTGCAAACTCAAACCCATCCTCTCTTGAAGAATTGAGATGGCAACGCTGATATCATACTGAATGAAGAAATTAATAATTTTTCCACTTTTGAACCATTCTTGTGCGGTTTGTCTGTCTGAGCTGAGCACATAAAATAAAAAAGGATTGGCCTAGGATTTTCTGATATTCAACTATAACCAAACCATGCCACCTGTTCCACAATAAACCAGACAGACAATAGGTAGTCTTTTAGAGGCTCATATTGCTGATGCTCAGACATTTGTCAAGACATTACAGTGAGTTGACAATTTATTGTCCAATTAGCGAACTTGCAGATAATAATCCTGATAGTCCTGCTGTTGCACCTTCCTGCGAATGAGGATACATTTTCACTGTGACTCCGACTTCGACTTTACTTTACTGGAATGTTGAATGAAAATTCCAAGCGTGCAATTTTCAAGAAGGTTCCAAACTCCCAACAATTTATTACTCAATTATTTCGCACTTTAGTTAGGAACGGTCACGGTGCTGTGTTGCTACTAATGGAGCTGTTGCGCGAAAACACTTTTCGCAGTCTTTCCCTGTTAATTGGGATTTGAAGACCAAGAGTGTCCGTCGGCATGCCCAGGCTGAATTTTCATTTTATCAGTTAAGCGTGTGTGGTGCACAACAACAACTGAAGTAAAGAAACCTGAAGGTATAACAAGTATCTGGAGCTTATTTATGACATCGCAGATACATTATCGGAAGTCTTATCTCTTTAGAGATTTTCTTTTCAAAGTTTATGGCAAAGGACGGAAGGTTTTAAGAGATGAAAGGAAATTGGTGTTCCGTGGGAGGGTAATTAGCAGGAAGCTAGAAAAGCGTCTGAAGTACAGTCTGCATCTTAAAAGGTGCACTACTGCAACCTACCCACAGTTGGCCAAATTGTCATTTCCTAGATTCTATGATATAAAATTTACATTTCTTGTCGAATCATAAATCCCATTCCCAGTGCCAGTCGATATGTAGTTTTGTACTATGGTGATGGTGCACTTCGGGTTCAACAGGAATCTTGTGTGCATACAATTATTATGAATGACATTTCGACATGCGATTCGTGTGGTAATTTTCTCAGAAAAGATAAGCACTTAGGATAGACATTCTTTTTGCGGCGCTAGATTTAATTTATCTTTATGGGATTTAAATATTCAAGTAAAATGTTATGAGTATGCGGTTAGATCAGTTAATTTGAAATTCATGTGTGTGGTTTGGATGATATGAAATATAAAAATTGTGAGCCTATATGACGTTATAGATTTCTAATCTTTAATAATTATGGAACCAGGAAGGTTTTTGTGTGAAAGTTTATTTTTGTTTTAAAACTAGATAGAGGATTATGAAATTATAAATTTTAACCAGCTGGATGTTGTGACTATACAAGCGATTGTATCAGAGTGAGTGCTGAGAAAAAGATGGGAAACACCAGGTATATAGGAAGCCTACCAATTCTTATCATTGTAAAGGGGGGGGGGGGATTTATGAAAAAAGAAGATACGACAAAATTTGAGTGATGTCAACAAAAATCCTTGAGCGGGTATAGGATGTTTATTTTCGCATAATGTGTTGGTTGATTATTAAAAAGCATTCGAGACAGACAACCCAAGAGGACTGATAAAGGTACCCTTTAGACAGCGAGAAGTTCCGGAACTTGGATATGTTCGAGTTATAGGTCGAAACAAAAGTAAAATACCCTCCGAATTAAATTAAATATGTATAGCAAGCCCAACTTACAATGTTCTTGTACAAGGTTTAATTTAAACAAATTTAATAAGCTTTAACTTCTTTAAAATTGTCATAACGCTTTTAGGTGTTAAACGTTTATTAAAAAATATCTTTTATTTAAAATATTCTTTAAAGAATTTAGGCAAAAATTATAAGCTTTACAGAGTGGTGAGATTATCTGTTTTAATATTTTAATAAAATCGCTGAAAAACCTGTCAAAGCAAAGCAAAAACAAATGCAAAGGTTCTCTAAGGCTTGTACAACGAAGTATTGACAAATTGTCAATATACAATTTGTGGAAAATCAATAGCTTTTTTTTATAGGTAAGTGTTATAATATAAAATAAAATGCAAATTTAACGAAATAATTTGGAAAAAACACTTCTATTATATAGCAAGGCTTCGATATTAAAAGTTGAAGTGATATAATTGAAATTGAGATTTTATAACACCTATACAATCACTTGAAGAAACTCAAGCCTATACAAGCAAGGTAAATAAAAAGGCACGAGGCACGACTGTTTCGGACAAACTTGCCCTTGTGTCAGATTGTTAACCTTTGGCTAAGAATACTTAACAAGAAACTATAATAAATAATCGCAAGTAAAAATAAAGTTTCTATGAGTTTATATGACAGGTACCGTTAATATGGTGATTTCGAGGGGTTTGTCACAAATGAGATCACCTGACCACTTGTACCATGTAAAACTACTTGTATCATGTAAAATCACGTTGAAATCAGATGTAATCACTATTTCAAGTGATGAAATTAAAAAAAAATGTTGGTTATCGATTTCAAATGATTTTTTGCAATCATTAAAAATATTTGAAATCACTTTAAGTTTTTTTGCAATCATGAAATCAAAAATGTCATAATGAAACCACGAATTGAAATCACTATGAAATCACTTGAATTAATTTGCAATCATTTGAAATCAGTAAATTTATTTGAAATAAATGATATCACAAAATTTTTAAATCAATTTAAATACTGCTTGAAATCACCAGAAATCATATGAAGTCATTTGAAATATTGCAATCATTGAACCACTAAACTTGGCTATTGACAAACCCCTCGGGTGATTTTGAAAAAAAAAAATTCTAAAGAAAAATTTCTTATTTTTTTCGAGAAAAATCGGATTTTCTATAGAATTTATATGGCAGGTACCGTTAATTTGAAAACAATTCTAACGAAAAACTCCGTCATTGCCAACTAATCAGAAAAATGAAATGGTCTTTAACGCTTACATGGCATGTACCGAAGGAAGAGAAGAATGCCAACTTCTTAGAAAGAAAAAGAGTCAGTACGAGATCGAAATGCTGAGGTTCACAATCAATCCACAGAACAGAAGCCTGTCAAGATGTGAGAGGGAATATTGTTGTAAATATAGAAAGTCAACGCTAATGATTTGGAAATAACACTTTTCTAGACAGCATATACGTTTATCAAGAAATATATGCAATACATATTTCAATTCATTGAGCTTGGACTATGAGCATATTTTCATCCATCCGTCCAACATGAATTGCAAGTGCGGCCAAGACTGTTGGTGCTGATGGCATACTATCGCTGAACTATTCGGGCGAGATACTTGGTAAGGAGCATACACTAACTTTTCGGTTAAATTTGGTCAAATTGAAGTATAAACGATGAACGAAAGTGTGCTCCATTCCCGAAAAAGGAGTTGCTCTGAAATTGAGGAATTAATAGGGCTTTTTAGGTAACAACGATATATTTCTTTCTCGTTCGCAGAGCAGTGTCAAAATCAGCAGTACGCGGATGACAGCTGAAATTTGAAAATTGTTAATAATGTATTATTAAACGTACATCTCAAATTACACAGGAAAAAAGAGATTATTTACAATTCTTTTACAAGATTTTGAGTTTGACAGTTTGAAAAAAGTGCGATACTTAATTTCTATCTGTCATCCGCGTAGTGTGAGCTGTCATTTATTTTTTGACAATATGGTAAAATTTCCTATAGTTTCCAAAAAAAAAACTTATAGGTACTGATGTGTGATCGCTTAAAACTTTTTGTCAACACTTTGATTGATCTCTATATGTGACGTTTTAGGTCAGTCAAGTTCACCGACGATCAAATGTTCAAACTTCGACAGATTTTTGATAAAATTCAGAAAGAATCTATGTACATATTAGTCTGTTTTAAAGCCGGCAGCATATGTCCTGAATGGGGACGCCATATATTATGGTTCGGCATCCCTGCCAAACTCGTTCTCTCGTGGTCGTCGGATGATGTGGAAATGTGGACGATAAGAGAACGAGTGACTGGAAAAGTTGTTGATTAAGCTTTTGGCTGTTGTCCATCCTGTACTGTAAAAGCAATATAAAGTACCGTTACCTAAGTATTTCTTTTCTAGCCTTTTATTTTCAACGTTATAGTTATGGGTACCGTTTCAATGAACTTTACCTAATGTATTTTGAATTTGTGCTGCTAATGGCATCTCAACAACATCTTCACAGAGATTTCTCAATATTGGTTCCGTGAAAGTGACCAACCTTATCGTCTATCTTAGGTTTTAGAATTCTTCACTTTTCAATAGTCTTGGCAATATATAGTTCTTGTTGGATTGAGCACTATAGAACCTATCAACACAAAATCTTTTCTGACTATTTTCTTTGTGGAAACCGGAAAATGCACTTTTCGCCAAAATCAAGGTGATTTTTTTTCAGCCACTTTGCATAACTTATAAAAAGCAATGCTTCCTAAGAACGAAAAGTTGGAATATCTGCGATCTAGAAAGAAGTAACTTGCGGTGATGGCATCGAATATCGCGGAACATAATATTACGTAATGTTGACGTCACCATACAACATACAGGGTCAAGTGTTTCAATAACCACTCCTGCTAGCGTGCGTGTAAGGTTGGCATTAACATAAACAAAAGTTTTATTTTTAACAACACAACAACACAAATAATTACCAAGGAAGTAAGGCCCCAAGCCAGATGCTTGATAATTTTATCATAATTATTTATCTTGCGTAGTTAATTGAATAAACTATCTGATGAAACCAAAAGCTATTTATAGATACTACGACATTAAATACGACGTAGGATTATTATTTAGAGTCAAAACAGATTAACTGGTATGAGATCATTTAAATATCATTTTCACATCGACCAATCGTCAGACTGTACTTCATAAAAGAAATCTCAATTTTGCATTCAAAGCTATTTCATTCCACTTTCTATCACAAAGCAAAGGCCGCCCACTTTAAACGCCCATCACTAAATCACTGTTTTCCATTAAAGGTATATTGCAAAACACAACACGACATAATTTTTTTTTTGTAAAAAGTAGCTACTTTTTTTTTTATTAAATTCCATTGATGAGTAAAATTCAAAAATGTACAAAAATAAATTAATTAAAAAAATGAGTTAGTCGAACTTTAAATTGAAGTTAAAGTAAGTTAGTAAAAGAAATTCTTTTGATCTGAAGAGCATTTCTTCATCGTATTTGTTGTTATATTTATATAGCTGATCTGCCATTTAAAACTCGTTCGTTGTTTTGGATTTTTTCTTTACTCCATTGTTCCTGCTTGGATTCACCATTGTCTGGCGGCTCAATTAACTTGCCGGAATCGCTTTGCTTCTGCGTAGTCCCTGACATCTGAATAATTCCTCTCTTGCTTTATGCGGACATCATCTGGATCCAATTGGAATTGACCATTCCATTCGGTGGGCAAAATTGTCGGCTCCGAATTGTATTCATAGTAATCCTGATCGTCGGATCGATTGCGTTCCTGCATCATGCGCACCTCGCCGCTTTTGGCGAATGTGCCGTCCCACGTTGTTGGCAGGATAATTGGTTCTGTGTTGAATCCGTAGAAATTATTCGTATTCGTTACGGATTCATTGTGCTTACGCACTTTGGAGACATTGTTGGCAGATCCTTCGCCAAATACGAATTTTCCATTCCATCCTTCGCACTTTGTTTGGATGTATTCGTCTTTACCGCGGCGGGGCATTTTTTTTTTCGTTTTGTTTTGTTTTGTTTTTTTTTTTTCGAAAATTTATTGTAAACCAACTGTCACGGTTGAGATTCAAGTTGTAACTGCGAGATATTTATTGAGATACTTTGAAAGAAAATGTTTTACCCAATCTGGAGGTGTATTTTTTTTTATTTTTCTCTATAGTGGTAGCCGCAAAGTGATCCGCCTACGAAACGAGTCTTCTAAAGCTTCGCTTCGAGCAAAATAGTTATTATAGTTTGCCATATAAAGTATCTGAGCTTGGATGATATTATGAGTCAGTGATATTGGTGTCGGTGTTATGTTGTTTTTCCGCACTTAGTTTGCTGACACCTCGGAAGTTGGAAACTCTTAAATCAGAGTTCATGAATGTTTTTTTTCAAGTTCAGGTGTTTGTGATTTTGATTATGATTTGAGGTGACGATGCGTCGGAAAATAAGTGTGAAGTCTGAGCCAAGCTTGAATTATTGTTTTGAGCTTGTTTTTTTTTTTACTGAATCGTGATAGCTTGAAGGGGATTAGTTTGAGTTATGGAGTGGAATGGAAGACAAATGGTGTCTGACTTGAGGTCAGTGTTGACTTATTTTTTTTGTGTAATTCATTTTTATTATTATCTGATTGAAATAAAAATTCGTTTTGGAAAATAATACGTCATCATTGTTTTGATTCAAAATAAAATGCACGACTCGGTCGCACGAACTTGCTCTTGTACCAAACTATGGGATTACGAAAAAATGTATTTATTAAATTATGCTAGCGGAAAAATATCAAAAAATGTCCTAGACGAGAGATAAAGTTGTAAGTAACTACCATTTAACTGTTTTTTAGTCTAAAACTTTAAATGTCATTTTGTGTCAAACTTTCAAATGATATCGAGTAATAATCAATTTATGAACACATTTGTAAATAAAAACCGTTATCACCAAATCTCCACTATGTGCATTTTTAGCAAAAAACCTGAAATGCAGTTATTTAAAACACACTTCAAATATAACGTTCACAAATTCTTATCAAAATCGTTATAGTGTGCCTGTCTGTTTGTCAGTCAGTCTGGATATTTAAGCCACCTGCTGCCTAAACGGTTGGCCCATTTTTCTTCAAACTTAGTACCTATGTACATATCAGTGGTGTATAGAGGTATTCACAATAATGAAATAATAGCAAGGAAGACGATCATAACTTTACCTATCTCATCGCTGGTTTTAGAAAAATGAACACTAACCGATGAATTTAGCCATAACATTTGTATAACTAACCGTCTTTTACAGCTGTTCTCTACACTATACCCGCTCGAAAAAAAAAATATGGAAAAACATATTTTAGATGGGTATTGGGCTGCATAACACGAAAATACCATTTACTTGCTGCTCAAATAAATATGAAAAAAGTTATGAGCATTTAAAGTTTTTGAATCCCAACCCAATTATGTAGATTATTATTTTCATTTAATAAACTCCTAAGAGTATGCTATTTTTGCATTTTAATTAATTAAAATAAAATTAAAATAAAAAACCATTCGTACATACTTACGTACATACATACATATGTGTACCCAAGATCGGATAAAAAAAGTAATTTTTTTTTTCGTGTGGGCATAATGTCACGAAGACCCTCTTCTCTTAACCGATAATTTTTTCTCAGAGGTACAGGGAAGTAACTTCACGGGAAATAAAGTACCCTGCTGTGGGAAATAGATTCGCTTTTTTACTTGCGATTATAGGTACCATAAGGCAAGTTATGTATTCGTAGAAAAAAACTTGAAATTATAATTAAACGTGATATGAAGATAGCGAAGTCGAAAAAAGTGGACGTGGGAATTTTGGGTTAATCGATTTTAACCCATTTTTTTAAAGATCTAGATGAATTCATAAAATTTTGATACCAACATTTTGCAAAAGTGCTTAGTTTTAATTAATTTTAATTTTTTTTTTAAACTCAATATTTGGAAACCATCTTGACTAAAAAAAATTGTTTTTTGTGTATAAAATGCAAACTATTTAAATTGGCGTACTTCCAATTCGTAAAAAGACTTGTTTATAAAAATTATTAAGTAAACCTCGATTTATTTCAAAACCGCTCTAACGATTTTGGAATGTAATTTTTTGGTAAGCACTTCTTTTAAAAACAATTAATATGGTTTTGTTTGCTTTCTCGTAAATATTTAAGCAACAATTGTTAAATTTATTTTATTTTTGTGTCAACTTTTTAGAAGAGCAAGTGTGTGCGGCCCGGTCGAACGCTTTATTTTAGTTGAAGTCATTTTCGACAGAAGTTGAGGAATAGTTTAACTTTTTTGTATAAAGCTACTTATCTTTGGATTAAGTAAAGTTTATTAAAAACTGTTTTTTAACCATAAAATGGTTACACGTAATTTGAATGGCTTTGAAATAAAGAAACCATTTTCCGACTAAACGTACGCGTACCGTTTGTATAACTAAATAACTATGCACGAAATCATTTAGTTCCCCTTCAATGCTCTTTGATCATCTACTTTTCTACAGTCTATATTTACTGTTAAATCAAAGCAAACAAAGACAAAGAACATTGCTTCTGATAAGGATTATTTAACATTCTACTTAGAAACTAGATGCATTTCTGAACTATTTATTCCAATGAATTCATATTCCCTGTAGAAACTCCAAGTTCAAATCGCACATTTAACTACAGACAGCACATTACAACCAAATCTATTCCTAAACAATGGTGATCCCATTTCGATAGTCAAGTCATTATAGGTAGCCTCCATTCTCATGGGTGTTCTTTTGACTTTTCTGTTGAAATCTTTCAGGGCGTTTTTCTTCCCCTTTGGCAATTGCGCAGCAGTTCGGAATGATCCCGATAATCGAAGAAATTCTCTTCAATTAGCCATTTACATTCGACATTCATATGAAGAAGGTGTATCCAAATAGGCGGAAATGTTTCAATTCTTGTATACCTAACCTAACCGACTTCTGCCTTCATTAGGAGTTTATCTGATAAAATTGTGTATATAAACGAACCAGTATAGATATAGGTGCAAGGTACATCTTGGTCACTTGTTGCCAGTATCCTAGACAGTGCTTCAATAGAATTTCATTGCAAGCGGCGGATACTCATCTCGGATGCACGAACAAACAAATGAAGTAACAGTTAATAGCACAAAACAAGTAACAGCTAACAATCAGAACGACGATTTTAATATTACATATTTGATATTGGTATGTTTGAATCAGTGATTCTAGAGTTTTTGCGAATAGGGAGTTTTACCATCTTGTCAAAGCTCACACTATGGAGAAGACAGATTGAAATATGTATCGCGCTTTTTTCAAACTGTCAAACTCAAGATCTTGGAGAAAACAATTTGGAAATAATTTTTAAATGCGGTATTCTTTTTTGTGTGAAATTTGTGATTTCCGGGCTTAAAAATTTATTTTAATTAGCAAAACCAACAATTTTCACAATTTTCGCGCACAAATCTTTAAAATTCCCGCTTTTGTTTTCAATCAATTTTTCAACAATGATAAAAAAAAAATCAGCTGTTCACCATACTGCTGTTTTTGACAATTCTGTGAGAACGAGAAAGAGATATATCGTTGTTACCTAAAAAGCCCTATTGGGAACAACTTTAAGAACACAAAATTCATGTAAAGGTATAGTGTTAAATAGTCGCCGAAAATATTTCACAGAAAGTGTTGTGTGTTGAAAAACTCTTCGCCTATTCCCTAACCACTTCTCCAAAGTGCCTAACAAATATCAATTTATATATGTATACCATTTCCCGGAAAGTTGTGCACTATTTTTATATGTTTGATGATACAGTCACATATGAGAACATGTGACCTTGTATAAAATCTTTTTTGGGATTAAAGGTTTCGGTGAGATCTTTGCCGGAGTTGATGGATCAGCGTGAGTTCTCAATCATCATTATGCACCAACGTGACAAGAACCAAAATTAAACATATTGCAATATAATAGTTTTAAAAAAATAAACAATAAAAAGACTAAAAATAGCAATTTTAAATATTATTAAGTGGAGTGTATATGAATGAAGTTCAATTCCAAAGGTTTTGTGACCTTGCGTTTCGCCTTAGTTTGATGGTGGGCTCATCAGCTAGATGACATCAAACCTTCTCTAGTACGCAATAATTGCAATATAGTTATCTATATGAATGTTGTCAAACGCGGCCTTAGAATCAATGAAATGGTGCTTAGAGTATCGATCCCAAATTTTGTTCCAAAAAATATGCCATAGGGTCATATGCAAAAAAATGAGTTCAAGCTTTTACTCACTTTTCTGATAAGAAAATTACCAGAAAAAGTGAGTAAAAGGTTGAACTCATCTTTTTGCGTATGAGTATGACCCATAGTGTTAATATTGGTTTGGTTGTGGGTTTTCCAGCTTTCTTGACCTAAAGCCAGACTGAAATTGATCTATCAAATCGTTGATGAAAAGCTTTAAGAGTTCGCAAAAAACGGAAAAAATGCTATTCTAGTTGGCGGAGTTTATTACGTCTCTTTTCTTGAAGACTGGGCAAACAATGAACATGCCTATCCTCCAATCATATTTTGTAGATAATTTGGTACACATAATCGCCTTTCTAAGTCTACTACTCTAAACATTTCGGCAGCAATGCCGTCCGCTCTAGTAGCAATATTGGACTTTAGTTATAATTTCGCTATCTGAATTTTCTCCAGGTCGTGTGAACGGAATTGTTGGTCTCTTTCATCCACATTAAATTGTTCAATTCAATTGTTTGACGGTGAATTTTGTTTCGTCATCGAAATAAAAATCATTGCGGGAATGATTTTTCAACACCTCTGCAGTACCGACTTTACGAAAAGCTTTGGTACTTTCTATGCCATCAGTGCCGGTATACATGCAACGTGTTTAGCTGCAAGTGCTTGGAGGCACTCTTTTGGTTAAACAAGAGGTTTTTCGAGGTGGTGACAATGTGAAATCAGGTAAATATCAGATATGTTGCATTTGGAGTCTTCTTATCAAGGCTATGACAAGGTATAGTGGTTCGATTCAATCAATCCAAAACGTCCCTGCATCATAAGTGCTCGTTGAAAGGATTTAGTACGTAGGACCTAAGATCTTCATTCAACTTTTGGACGGACCGAGCAAATCTTAGCATTGCATCTGATTGGATACTGAGAACTTACTTCTCGTTTATGAATGCACATTGCATCCACTTAAAGTCGATCAAGGTCTCATATTTTCGAGGTTGCCGTGTTTGACAAAGATTTCTGCGACAATTAAACTATATACCGAACTATCACCAATAAGTTACTTTTTATTATCTTGACTTATAATAGCTTTATAAATTCTTGACTATAAATATCCACACGCTGGTTTTAAAACAGTTCAACGTGAAATTCACGACGCTCCAATCATAACCTCAATTAGAATTAGGAACTGGAGCAGGTAAGTGTATAGGATTGAAGGAATTAACTTCACTATCCAAATATGCACCCCTACTTGACATTCCTAGAGACAACATGATTAAATAATACAACTTCGAGAAGAATTTTCGAACTGTGTTAAGCAATAAAAAAGAATGGTTAGGAGAAAATGAGAACTACCTTTTAAATACTAAAGCCATCAAATGGTACACTGATGAATCAAATACTGCCGAAGGGACTGGCGCTGGGATATTTGGGCCAAAAACCAAATGCTCTGTACCAATGGGTAAGTCCTCTAGCATATTCCAAGTGGAAGTAAAGGCAATTAGAATATGAGCGCAGATAAACATTGAAAGGAACTACCGGAAACAGAATATAGCCATAATGTCAGACAGCCAAGCTGCACTCAAAGCACTAAATTCCCGCGTAATCAGCTCAAAGCTGGTTTGGGAGAGTGTAAACGAACTTAACAAATTATGCAAAAACAACACTGTAACATTATACTGGGTCCCAGGACATGTTGGAGTTGAGGGAAATGAGTAAGCTGATGTTTTGGCTAAGGCATGGGGCAGTGGCACCCCTGATTGGGCCGGAACCCTATTACGCGATAGGTGAAAATGTGATAAGAAATCAAATCAAAGCGGAAGAGGAGGCAAACAGATCGAAAAACTGGAAAGAACTCCCTAAACTGAGACAAGCCAAAATGCTTCTTGGGAACTATAACCAAAAACGATCTTAAGCTTGAATAAACCTGAGTAGAAAGAAACTTAGAAACTTAACGGGTTTCCTCAGTGGTCACTGCAAACTTAAAAGACACCTAAACATCCTAGGTACATTCAGTAGTGCAACCTGCAGATTCTGTGACGACCAAGAAGAAACGCCAAATCACTTTCTAGGAAAGTGTGGGGCGATAATGCACAAAAGAATAAAACATCTGGGAAGTTACCAGATAGAGGAGAGCAAATTACACTCTCTACAAGTACTCTAGATACTATCATTCCTTTAAGATATTAAGTTGGAGGAAGAGCTGTAGAATGAGTCAATCATCCAGCCCTAGTAAAGGGAGCACAATAGATCTAAAGGTCGCAGTGCACCACAACCCCTAAATTTATTCATTCATTCATTCAACCTCAATTTCCCAATTTCCTAAACCAAAACCTTTGTAGAAATTTATGAAGCATATCTTGTGAATTTTTGACACATTTTAACTCAACTGTTCTATTATGGATAAAACCAACAAACCCTATTCCATCTCTATTCTCGTCAGCATTGTTACCCTTAATTACATAGTCATCGATGAAATACAAAAGAGCATCTCTGATATATTTTAACACCTAGCTCAACGACATTGAGACACCCTCTTAAACATGGACAGGTATTACGTGCTAAATAATTTTAAACAATATAGAATCTAACACTCTTGGAACACAGTTGCTTTACTTAACCCAACCAACTATGTTTCTGAAGAAAGTCAAGTCATCTGTCGTCCCCATGAAGGCATCAGATATTAAATGAAGCGTTAAGTAAAATCCATGTTGCATAGCTTGTTCAGCACCTTATTCGATTGTGATCATCACGAAAAGCGATGTTCCCATTTTTTGCACTCATCCAATGCTCAAACTTTGTAATTCCTGTTTTTTTTTTTTTTTGTTTAGACCAACTCCAATACCACCAGCACCTTGGAGCCATTTACCATTGAACCAATTAAGGATAATCTCAATTAAAAATCTAAGTCATTATACTGGCTGATGCTCGAAACAGGGAATAAAAAAGATGCTCTTCGTCTAGTTTTCCTCTCGAATTTAATAAAAAAAAAGATTCTGAGTAGAACTTTGCGGTCCAATTAGAACATTAATTATTTAGTTGGTATATTTGTTCAGGTTGCGGTTTTCCTCTTAACCACCGCTTGATATATAGCGTAAGCATTGATACTAGAGGAAATTGTGAATAAATGACGACATTGGGTGAAGGAGATCATCTCATTAAGGGTACACTCTTTTATTAGATCACTTCTTTCATTCGAAACTCTTCCCATGATCCCCTGAACGATCGCCTGAACCGACACGACGACAACACAACGATGGAATTAACAATTAAACTGGAATCGGAATCGTATATTCAAAGTGAAAAAGTATGCCATGTTCTTGTGTACACAAGTGGTTAATGTCGATCTTTAAAGTGCTCGCGGAACAAATCTTAAGAATTCAAAATATTTACATTGGACAAGGCGCAAGTTTACTTGTTATCTGGTTTAGCAACACACACGGAATTGGAGCGCAAAATGTTTATTGTAGTGCCCACAAGAAGTTATAGCGCGCATCAAGATTGTTTCTCTTTTTTTTAAAGGAATATGCTGCGGACATGTGGAATCAGACCTTGGTTGTTGAACAATCATGATCATTATCAACCATCAGGAAGTCATTTTTCTTGCCTATACAATACAATCTAGGTCAAGTCGATTGTGGTTCTTAGTTAATGATTTGTATTTGTGGACATGATTATCCCTCCTGAAATGACAAACATATTTCTTTAGTTCAATTGAAATTGAACGCTTGTATAATTCAACCATAAAAGATTTTGCCCAATGAATTTACTTACTAAGTTTATGATTTAAACTGGTATTTATGATCAGTGAAAAAGCTAAAAAGCATCCTTTTGATTAAATAAAGGGCACAAACTTGCTCTTGTGGCAAGTAGTTAACGACTGGGAATTTCGTCAATTTTTCGCCGTCGACAACAAATCACTTATAAAGGGTGTTTTTTTTAGAGGTATAGAACTTTAAATTGCAATAAAATAACGATGGAATATTCGATTGACATGATTTTTTATTTTTTCGAAAGATAATCTTGTGGCATTACATTTTAAATATGTATGATTTCTGGCATATGACTGCCACAGTCCAATCTGGACGTCCGATTTTCGATGACTTTTTTCAACATTTGTTGCCGTATATCGGCAATAACACGGCGAATGTTGTCTTCCAAATGGTCAACCAATGACTTTAATAACCCCACAGAAAATAGTCTAGCGGTGTTAAATCACAAGACCTTGGAGGCCAATTCAAAGGTCCAAAACGTCTTTCAATAAATCGATTGTGGTATGAGCTGTGTGAAATGTTGCCCCCTCTTGTTAGAACCACAGCTCCTGGACATCATGATTGTTTAATTCAGGAATGAAAAAGTTAGTAATTATGGCTCTATACCGATCACCATTGACTGTAACGTTGTGGCCATCATCGTTTTTGAAGAAGTACGGACCAATGATTCCACCAGCCTATAAAGCGCACCAAACAGTCAGTTTTTCTGGATGTAACGGTGTTTCGACATACACTTGAGGATTAGCTTCACTCCAAATGCGGCAGTTTTGTTTGTTGACGTAGCCATTCAACCAGAAGTGCGCTTCATCGCTAAACAAAATTCGCTTATGAAACGTACATATTACGTATTCCGCACATAACCATTATTTTCGAAATAAAATTGCACAATTTGCAAGCATTGTTCAGGCGTGAGTCTATTCATGATGAATTGCACAACGCAAACTGAGAATAAATCACTTGACAGCTGTTAAATCGGTCGCCGTCTTGAAAAGTAATGCCAACTTAAAGTTCTATACATCGAAAAAAAAAACACCCTTTATATACATCTTTATCAAAACTGATGGGATTTTTTCGAGTAAAACGAAATTCAAAAAACTACCTTTTTGGATAGATAATACTTTTTTTAACAAAATGTTTGATTGCGGTATTAATCAAATTTAGCAGAACTTTGTGGAATTCCAAATTTGATCAAAAAAGTACCGTTCTATGGCACTTAGAAAGGTATCGTTAATAAAGGTTCTCCGGAAAAAAAAAATAAGATGAAAGACATCACCGTTAACAACATTAATAATAATAATAATATTTTAACCTCGATTTTAACTATGTATATGTAAGGCACATTGCCTTTTAAATGCAACAGGTGTTGCACGACAGTCGACGCTAGTAAGAAGAAGTAGAAATATAGGTAAGAATATTGTTTTTGAAACAATGGAGGGAGAGACTTAGTTGATTTTTATTTTTCATTGCATACTTCATGGGCGACGTCCAGCATAAGCTGGGCTGGGAGCTATGCCTTGTACCCGAGTGAGAATTGAACTGGCAACCTCTATGGGTTAACAATCAAGCACTCCATCCGTTGTACCAGTGCCGTCCACAAAAAATCAGTAATATAAAATATTATCAAAATTGATCGTATTTTTTTTGTAAGAAAACGGATTAAAAAAAAAAAAAAATTTAATGCTGTATTAATTAAGCTTAGAAGAATTTTCGGAATATCAAATCAAAAAAGTTTCGTTCTATGGCATGTAAAGTTAATAGGCTTTTCCGAAAAAAGAAACAGATGAAGACATCACCGTTGGCAATATTTCACTCATATAAACTTTTATCAAGGTAGGTAGGTAGGAATGGCGGCTATTCTGCTAGAATAAAACCCAATTAGCGATTAGTGCACCGTTTTGGTACCATAAACTCATGAGACCTATTATTTTGTGGAGGTTGGGATAACGTTTTTATGACTGTGGTGTTTTAAGGTATGGAATTGTGTTGCTTGGGAGATGATCCCTTTATTACCAACTTCCATAGGAAAACAAGAGATCCTCGGATACCTCACCCAAGGTAAGTGGCCCATTCCCCCCACCAGGCTTTATGCCAGGCTGTTAGCTCCGATATGTCTGTCTTCGCCAAAACATAAACAGGCAGAGTGCTGAATGGCTAAGGGTAGAACTAGTTTCCCCGTGAGATCTATTCGATTTAGGGAAAGACATGATTTCCGCAGTAGACATAACCCGCCTACACGGCTAAAGAAATGGTTCTTGCGGGAATCATGTAACTCTCTTGATCCGTTTATTCATCCCATGGAAAAGGTGAGATATTGGTACGGTGATTTATGTTAAAAGGTTTGAAATTGTTTTGATTGGGAGTAAATTTCTTAGTTACCAACTTCCATATGGAAAGCAAATAAATCCTCGGATACCTCACCCAAGGGAAGCGGCCCATTCCCCCCACCAGGCTTTATGCCAGGCTGTTAGCTCCGATATGTTTGTCTTCGCTAAAATCCTTAACAGGCAGGGTGCTGGATGGCTTAGGGTAGGACCAGATTCCCGAGAGATCAGTTCGATTAAGGAAAAACATGATACCCGCAATAGACTTAGCCCGCCTACACGGCTAAAGAAAAGGTTCCTGCAGAAATCATGTAGTTCTCTTGATCTGTTTTGTCTACCGATAGAAGAGGTGAGATATTGATACGGTTTGTTACGTTATATAGCCATTTAGTTGTATTCAAAAAGCCAATGAGGTTACCTATGCTCATAACTGAAAGTTCGCTTAGGTTGTCAATAAAGTACTGACCGAAGAATTGGCATCTTGGATTAGCCAAGGCAGGGCAGCAGCAGAGATAGTGGGTCACTGTTTCCTTTTCCCTTTCATCTCCACAGCTACGACAATGAGTATTGTGCGGAATGCCCATTCTTGCTGCATGCTCTCCTATTGGCTAGTGTTAACTGCAATGATTCTGGCTATGTCTGGCCGAGTTCTACATAAGAGTTCATTTGTGCGGGGCTTGTCATAGGTGGGCCACATCTTTCTTGAGGTGGCACAGCTAGTCAGACCATTATACCTACGATTGGATACAGATAGATAATGAGACATAAAATTGCCCTTCACAGCCCCTAGCGGAATACTAACTGCTTTGGCAAGTGGGCTGTGAAGAGCCGATGCTTGCCTGACAAGATCGTCAGCCCTTTCATTTCCCTGAAAACCACTGTGGCCTGGGACCCAGATCAAAGTGACCTTCAGGCTATCATTAAAGCCTGCGATCTCGTCTAGACATTGTTGAACGAGTTAAGAGGATATTGAGGCAGCATCAATGGCTTTGATGACAGCCTGACTATCTATAAATACAGCAGTATTACGGTTTTGATTTGGATCTTGCTTTAGTATTTTGCATCCTTCTTTGATTGCAAACAGTTCCGCTTGGAAAACGCTAGCGTAGTCCGGCAGTCGAAGTGACTTGGATACATTAAGTGCTTTAGAGAAGACCCCTGCTCCAACACCACACTACATCTTTGAACCGTTTGTGAAAATGATTGTGTCGTAATTTTTCGTTATATCTTGATCCAATTTTATCAAAATCGGTCGTATTTTTTTTTTTGAGAAATTTGGGATTATCGGCGACGAAGAATTATCGGGTTCACTTTTTTCGACGTCAACTTTGCATAAAATTCGCACCCACCTAGGTATAGTGAATTTTTTTTTGCGGGGGGAGGGGGGGGGTTTGTGTTAGGACAGAAAGTATTAATATTCCGTCTTTATTCACATTTTGCTTTCTGGCTCTTTTTCCAAACCTATCTTTTTTTATTTGACATAATATTTTCTGGCAGAATTCCAGGAAGCTCGTACAATCTGTCTGAGTTCACTGCACTCCATTCCAACGTTGGTTTTTTGAACCATTATTAGATAAAGAAGTGAACTGATTCGTATCTCAAGAAATACTCATCGTCCCGAGTGGATCTTAGTGGGATGGTGAACTGGAAATCGTTGTCAAATATCAGCTGTGGATGAATAGTCTTATAAGTTTGATCCAAATGAGTTTAGAATTATATTCGTAGTATATAGCCTATAGGTACATTGAGTGATGGCTGTGCTTGAGAGCACTTGTTTACTGAATATATAGTGGGTTGTGTGGTTATGTATAGTATGTCTTCAACAGCTGAAGATGTCGAAGGAAGAGTTTTGTTTTGTTTGACTTGTCTTCTTGTAACTATATTTAAGGAGGCAGCCCATAGTAATGGGCAACAAAATATTTAATGGAAATCTCATTTTCTTGTTTTATCATAGCATAACATGTCTATTCGTAATTTGTGCTATGCTGGTCACCACTTGACTGTGAAAAAGCAGAACAGTAGTGCTGTAAATTGTATTTAAAAAAATCATCATTTCCTTGCTAGGTACATTCAAGTTAAACAATTTCTTTCCAGTATCTTTACATTTAAAAATTGAAAGGTCATATAACTTTATCTTTTAAAGTTTTAGAGGATTACAACTGTTTCCGTATTTCTATCAAATTCAGGAAAACATAAAATAATAAGCCTCCAATGATCTGAAGTGAGCTAATTTATATTTGAGCGATATTAATCCCATATAAGGAAAGCAAAATGAACCTTTATGTTCCTAAGATTTTTAACAGATTAGCTGGTCTCATAGCTTCTTATTGCGCAATTGATAACATCATCTGGTCACTCAGAATCTAATGCCAACATGTCCATTCTTGAAATCCCATTAGTCGAACAAACGCTCATATTACGTAGGCTGGTTCTGGCAAGACACATAAATATGATCTTCATCGGAAATATAAAAAAAAACCCTACGAAAGCCATTAAGAAGTAATCCCCATAATATCACAGCTGGAGATCTTAATACGAACCTATTGGCCATGAATCAATAGAGGGATAGCATTAGAAGATCTAGAAGGAAGGAAGGAGTAAAAAACATTACGTGTACAATAAACTAAAAATATGCAAACTATGAGAGGTCCAGCTTAGATTGCTTCCCGTACCTAAAAGATGCACACCTAGTACTTACCATACTTATACCATGTCCACATGTGGTCGTTCCTTCATTGGTTATAATAATTGAAGTTTTGTGCTTGAATAATGCGGTTTTTCTGGGTAAGTGGTTGAGTTCGGGAAAGGTTGGATGACCCTAGAAAAACTGAATGTGGTAAATAAGGCAAAAATGCAATCTAGATACTTTCCTTGGTGAGTCGCAAACCAAATGGGTTTTACATTTTTCATATTAGATGAGAGAACCCACTAACTAACTATACAATAAGTGGTAGACATAATAAATGAGTGAAGTGTGCGTTAACAATATTGATGATTATGATTGAACCAACCTTAAAGGGGACTTATAAAGTAGATTCTAAGTGGTCAGGTTTGGTTTTTCATTCATTTCGAGATAATTTTTATTGGCAGTTAGAAATTCTAAGAGGATAATTTTGCCATAGGAAATTTGTTATTAGAAATTAGTTCGGAATTCAAATACTATCAACGGGATTATTTTTAACTTTTGCAGATGTTTTGCAAGTGGGGCTAATATTTATTTTATGGATCGTTTTATTAAAGTATCTTTTGAATGACTACCAATTACTGTGAGGTACTTATTCATTGAAGTTGTTATTAAATCCTACATAGACTTACATTAAATGGGCAATCAAGAATAAGAATTCATTTTATAATTTTTTTAATGTTTTTTATAAGTAGGTACCTAAATTTGCTTAAATGTTTAACATTTTATCATTTAGAAAAAAATTGTTCTTTAAGATCTTGTATATTCATAAATTCATTAATAAAAGAATATATTTATTATTGTTATTTTTATAGAAGGTAATAATAGCTTTAGAGGTTAATAGATAATATAGTTTCCTAAAATGTAGTTCCAAAACACATTTATTAAAATTAAAGATTATGGAAAACTTGAAAATTAGAATTTTAATTGCATTTTTCTTCGGAAAAACAAAAAAATAGGGAGGAGTTTTTAATTATCAACAGGTTCCATAATTTAACTCCCTTTCTGTAGTCAGTCCCGCTCACGCTACTTCGTTGCTCCGCTTAGGTATGTCCAGTCGTCTGGCAGACGCCTGAATCCAATGTTTCCATGTTCAACAGTACCTGGGTGGCCCACTTCACAAGTTCAAGGGATTTAAACTCCCTTTCGTTAGTCAGTCCCGCTCATGCAACTTCGTTGCTCCGCTTAGGGGATGTCCAGTCGTCTGGCAGGCGCCTGAGTCCAATGTTTCCATATTCAACAGCACCTGAGTGGCCCGCTTCGCTTCGCGGGTTCAAGGGATTTTAACTCTCTTTCTGTAGTCAGTCCCGCTCACGCTACTTCGTTGCTCCGCTAAGGGTATGTCCAGTCGTCTGGCCGGCGCCTGAGTCCAAAGTTTCCAAATTCAGTACCTGAGTGGCCAATGTATGCGCCCAACAGTTAAGATTGGGTAATCCTACCGGGATTTAAGTTGGGCTATTGTTTTGGTATTTATAACAACATTTTTTCTGAATTGAGGTGAGAGAGACTTTTGATAATGATTTTAAAAAATTATTTTGTTTTTGTTCAATCAAATTACCTATTTAAAAAAAAAAATTAAAATTAAAAAAAAAAGTTCTACTTTAATTTCGGTCATTTGGCCTTTCGGTCTTTTGGGTTTTCGGTCCTTTGGTTTTTCGTTCTTTTGGGTTTTCGGTCTTTTGGATTTTCCTTTTTTTTGGGTTTTCGGTATTTTCTTGTTTCGGTCTTTTGGATTTCGGTATTATATCCGTCTCCCAGATTGTAGTTATAGAACCGTTTTTTATTACTCCAATTATCCTTGAACGGGTTTACCGATTTCGATCAAATTTAATATTCTAAAACTAATGCTAAACTTGAACGATACTACAGAAAAAACTAATTTTTGAAATATTTTTTTTCCCCAAAAACCGATAATTCAAATTTTCTCGAAAAAATACAATCGATTTCGATAAAATTTTATATGAGATTTTTTATTATTTTATTTATCTATTTTATTCTACATATACATCTGTTTTCAAAAGATTAAAAACCAAAAAATAAGTATCTACATACTTCAAAATTTTCTTTCGTGAACACGAAAGTAACTTGCTACAAGAACAAGTTTGTGTGACCCATTTGTGCCCTTTATTTTTTTTTATAAAAATCAATATGATATGATCTAAGATTTGCATCATTTTACAATCATTCTTCACTTAAATATTTTCACATTGAGCGAAGCAAAGTAAACACGGTTCCGCCAGTGTCAATAATAATAATCGGTTAAGTGTCAGTTCTGTAACATTTTAAATAATTTGTTTTATTATTTTATTTATTTATTATTATTTAATTAACATTAATGAATGAAAATAAAAAAACAAACTGACGTTAGTCGTCGCGATGGGCTCGCGTGTTTGATACGAATGACTATTTGCATTACAAATCTTGGTCATTTTTTTATGCTTGCTGTGATATGGTAGCAGCAAAGCCATCGGCAACCAATAAAATACCTTAACACTCAAACAAACTTGCGTGTAGAAATTTTAATTAATTTAACGAGGTTTTGGCAATTATGAGAACTCAAAAAAAAAAAAAAACAAATAGGTATGACGTTAATAACGGACAAATCGGACAAATCTGAAAATGTTATATTTTTTTCGTCTCGCGTCTATTGAAAGATAATGCGCAACCAAGTTAACTTTCACAACACCACCATTGGAATGCGCAACCACAAGATACTACTTGCAAGTTTATCAAGAAGGCAGCAAGAACATCCAGTTGTCGTTCCTATCTTAGAAATCAAAGAAAGCATTTGAAGTAAACGCCTGGCAATTTGTAACAATCCAATGACACAGCTTGATGTGGTCAGTTGGTATTATTTTGGCCTAATTTGTTGTTCTGTGTTAGATCTCTAATGAACGACGCGATATTGTCATTTTGTGCCGTAAGATCGAACTCTCTTGGAATCTAACTAAAACTATTTGATTCCTTTTCATTAATTTTCGTAGTGAAATCTTAAAGCTTTTGAGCTTTGGTAGGGAATGAAGATGAATTATTTGTATAAAAAAAAAAATTTAGATGATAGTGTCATTTTGCAACTTTTAGCTGGGATTTCAGTTTCTGTATTTAAGTTCGTTCCACTTTTGTCCGAATTCATGAAACCTTTTTTCATTCGGGTATAATACAGGACTTGGATGTATACGGTTACGTGTTATCGTTTTTTCCTGATGGTGTCATTTGCCTATACATATATGGTATTATATTCCTTAGTCAAGCTAAATTCAATGCAGGAATATTCTAACCCGTCACCTCACGGAGTATCCGTTACATTGTATAACAATCGTGAAATAAGATGGAAATACAAAAAACGTGATTTCATCACTCAATGTCTCCTTAGCGATCTACTTGCCAATTACCTACACCTCATTTCTTAACTCACTATCGAAGCCACACGCATTGATACATTCCAAACGAACAACAGAACATTATACCCTTACAAGGATATAGAACAACTTTTTCTTAGAATATTTTCAATATGTTTACATTACCAGAAGCTATTCCATTCCCAGATGTATACTGCACAAGTAAATATCATCAGCTAAACCTCTTTATAATCACAAAAAAGATAAACGTACCAATGTCCCATTTCCAAGCCAAATTTGTGCTCAAGTTCACAACATTGTAGCCACGGGAGATAGATTTTGTTCAATCTCAACGCCTGATTGCATACACAGCATCAGCATCTCCAAACGATTCCATTTGGAGCAGGAAATCAAAAAATCACTAAATTTCCTTACCGCACTCAACGGCCAACCAACGCCATTATACTTCTTCTTTTGGTCCAAGCTGAGCCTCCTCTGCAAACCTGATCTATATCTGAATCCTTTTAAGGTATCAGATTCAGGTAGGTATAGAGAACCTTTCTAATACTCCCAGTTAACGATGTCAGTTTGTGTTGTTATTGCTGCGCCAATTGATAGGCACAGATTATTCTTGGTTATTTTCACAAACCCACCACAACCAGCCCAACCCAGACTGCAGTCTCTGAAGCCATCTGTATATCTTCACTCAAAGACCGTTTTTAAAGACGAAGTTATCTAAATCAGTTCTCTGACTAATGCATCGCGATTAGAATCCATAAATGATAGCGGAACAGAAGAAGTACACGCACAATACCGTTGGACAGATTCCTTATTGGAATCAACATGGAGTCTTGTTGTTTTTTCTCATACTTGACATGCGCAACTTGATTGGCGTCCAATGATTCTGACTTGTTTTGGATTTGGGCAAAAGATAGCTGCAGATGAGAGAGTTTAAGCCTTTCTCATGGCAGTTAAGTAGATGCGATTGAAAAAAAAGAACCTTAAGTACTGTGATTATTGATGGAGAAGGCTAGCTTCCTCTTTGGACGTTTTAACAAATTGGTTTGGTTAAGTGATGTGGATAAACATCTAACCAAATAAAGTAGTACCTTTGATTGACGTTACGCGCAATAGGTTTTCATATTTATTTGACGTTCTAATTGTGCCAATCGGGTCAAAATGCAATTAACAAAATAAAAATGTTTTTTGTTGTTTTAAAAACATTCCATGAAAATGATTGAAATTATATTCTGAATTCTTGATATTCTCCATGAACACATGCGGCCTCAAATAAAGACTGAAACCTTTTAACTTCCAGTTTTGTGTCTTAGAAAGATTTACATTTTTTGTTTATTTGTTTTAATCCATCAAGCGAAACATTTTAGGTATACAAATTCATAAGAAATCTGCAACGGTGTATGCGATGAAAAAATTTATGATCCACAACGAATGCATGTGGGAGTTTTCAGATTTCATTTAAATAGGAATAAATCAAGTTCTCGGATCGTGCGGAATGTGTTGGCATTTGAAGTAGCCAAGCCAAGCGAAGAGAAGTCCTCGCATTCCTATTGTTTGGTCATAAATTTACAATGTTGCATAATAGATATCTGTGGCTCTTGTAGAGGTATCGAGAAAATTCCACAAATACATCACCATGGCAAATCTGATGAACTGATGTAGATACCTGAGCTACTGTAAGGTTTGATGTTGAGTCTGATAAAAAAAAATGCCACAACTTAAAATAGATATTCAGTAGTTAAAGATGAATGATGGTTATAGTGCTTTTAAATGAACAGTTTCTTATAGTCTTAACTTGAAAATCTCTGCAGGTAACCGGTGACGAAAAGGCCGTCATCATAGTTGAAGAAAATTATTGTGAGGGAACAAATCTCCAAATATGAAAAATTGATTGGACCAAAGGGGTATCCTCCCTTGAGTTCTAGAAAAATTGTCATCAAGCTTAGATGGTTTTCGATTCTTATCTCCAAACATGTAACGGAGGTTAAAAAAAAGATTTTCAGTATTTTATATTTTGAAATATTTGTTCTTTTTAAACCTTTAAAAACATAGGAATAATGTAGGTATCGAATAAAACAAGATTTATATGAAAAACATAATTTTCGGGAAAAAATTAACTATGTGAAATTTTATCAAAATTGATAGAAGGTATTTTTTTTTTTTTGAAAAAATTAAAATTATCGATTTTTCAAAAAAAAAAAACTTTTTTAAAATTTCCTTTTTTTAACCATTTTGTTCAGTATTATTGAGGTTTAGCAGCAGTTTTAGAATATTTAATTTCGTAAAAATCGGTGAAGCTGTTCAAAAGATAGGCGGAGTAATAAAAAAAAAAACGGTTCTAATGGCGCGTATACCGTTAATAAGCTGATTCTGAAAAAAAAACTCAGATGAAGCATATCATCGAAATTGATAGTATTTTTTTTTCTATAAAATTGGAATTATCGGTTTTTGCAAAAAAAAAACTTTTTCAAAAATTACTTTTTTTTTTTTTAATTTTTGCTTTTTAATTTCAAGTTAAGCAGTTGTTTTAGAATATTAAATTTCGTTAAAATCGGTGAAGCCTTTCAAAAGATAGTCGGAGTAATAAAAATCAGTTCTATGGCAGGTACCGTTAATAAGCTGATTATGAAAAAAAATTTAGATGATCACCATTGGCAACAAATCATTCATATTAAATTTTATCGAAATTGATCGTGTTCTTTCGAGAAAAACGGAATTATCAGTTACGCTTATATGTTAGGTACCGTTATTTTTATAGGTAGGTAACAAATAAAAAAAACCTCCGCAGATGTTAGTTATAATATCGTTTGGAAAAGTGTAGATATCGCTATGAAAGAAGACTATACATATATAATTTTCGAAAAAACTGACTTAAAATGGGAAAAAAATTATTTAAAATCAACGGCTTCATTCACAATGCTGTGCGATACGTTTTTGAAAAGCCAATAACTTTTTCTTTCATTCTGTGTTTAAATAAATCTATTCTAAGAAATAGTTTTTGAAATATTAATTTTCAAAATCAAAATTTTGAAAAAAAAAATTGAAAAAAAAATTTCAAATTCATTTTTTTCAAAATTTTACGTAATTAAGTGCTAATTTTAATTTCAAAATTCAATGCTGTTATTAATTTTTAGTCAAAAACAGAAAACCGGATGTCAAAACGTATCTTAGTATCTTAGAAGACTATATATTGAAAAAATAAATTTAGGTTTGAAAAAAGAACTTTTTCCTATCAAAGTCATCGAAGAGTTATCAAACAGCCCTCGTACAACAAATACAATTTAATTAAACTCATTGAATATGACGTGATTCACCACGTCATGGTAGAAAATGTTCAAATCAATTGGAAACCCATTAAAGTATCGTTAAACCACAGTTAAATATAGGTACCTACAGAAAAGGATCTCCCTAATTGCTAGATTCTTTTCCACTTCCTCCATATCAAAGACGTATATAAAATCCAATGCCATGTTTAAAATTTCTTCTCCCGCTCCTTACAGAGCGCTCCCGCTCCTTACAGATCTTCTAATCAACTTGAGAAAATTTCACAAATAGACCATAATATTATTTGATTACACACACGAAACCACTCTTCATTGGAGAATGTGGTACACGCAACGAAGTTATAAAATAATTTTCATGCCACCGTTCTTATAAGTCGAAGGATAATTGCTGACCTGTTGGTGTAATCCGCACTCCTAATTCTATATGACAAGTGTTAATTAAGGTACCGACATTCTCGGCGCACCTTACACCTGCTGTATCACCTTTAACTAGCTTTGCAAATTGAAATTGGAAAGATTATATCCGCTCAGTCGATGTAGCAGCCGAGCCCTCCCAATCTCGCTGAAGAAGCATCGCATTGAAGCTGTGCGAGTGTTGATTTATGTGGTGCGGCACAGAAGCTAGAGCAGTTCCAAAACCGCCTTTTTGCATCCTTTCAGCATTAGCAGTAGGAAATGCTATAAGCATAACATGCATACAAAGGTTCAAACAAATGCAAAGATGTCGGATATTATGCCAACACGTTGCTGGGAACAGAACTTCGAATTGTTGATGCTCGTTAAAATTTCTGAGAATCCCAAGACGGGATGTGATTCCAATGGATAGGGCCCTTCGTTTCATTAAGTTTTACGAATTGATGAGGGAGGCGAAGCTGTGAAATTTCACTGAGACAATGTTTTTTCATGCTTGAAGTTGTTTTCCTGCCATTTGCCAGCTACATAATCCCTGGTTCCCTGTCGATGTCCATTAAGTAGTTTTAATTGCCTTCGCGTGTATACAAAACCATGTGCCGGCATTTTGAGATGCAGTAAAAGGCTTGTTGCTAAATTATGAGAGATTTGATTATAAGGTGCCAATGTTGCAATCTATAGATTGTTTTGACCAACCAAGCAGGTGTTTATTCAACTGCTAATGACTTTCTGAGGAATGCTAAGGAATTCGAAAATTTGTTTGTTTTGTTGATTGCATTGTACGCACATATGCCTACAGGAAAAATACGAATTGAATGCTTCTGAGGTTTTTACATTTATTAAAAAAAAAACAAACAAAAATTGACATGTTTTGGCTTAGCAAATAAAAGCATCATTAAATTTTATTGAAACCAAATTTATTTGTTTGCGGGTTTTTGTAATTGCGAGATTCTAAAAAAAAATAGATTGTGTAATTGCGATTTTATGAAAATCGGGTTTATGTAATTGCGAGATTTCGAAAGGCGCTCGTGATTACGAAGCGAGACTTCGATTTGCAAGTTATGCGGTAACCAATCCATGTTTTTCATCGGAATTTTTTTTTTCAGAAAACGTTGTTTTACACGCTCTATCTTTTAGACGACAGTTCCGATTTTGACAAAATTTTAGATATTAAAAGCACTATGTACCTGATTAATATTGTACAAAATTTGAAAAAAGGACATTTTTGAAAACTTTTTTTTTTTTAATTAATTTCATTATTCTTGAAAAAAATAGGATAAATTATCATAAAATTGTGATTTATTCCCTGATGTCTTTCATATAGCTATTTTTTTTTCATAAAACTAATTTTATGAAAAAAAAATATATCTTCGCAAAAAATTAATTCAGCTGTTATATCGATAAATGCAGCATTTTTGTTTTAAATAAAATTAAAACATACTTTAATGTGCCTGTTCTGATTTTCTTTTGGAATTGAATTGGAATTGACGAATTGACTTTCGTAAAGATATAAAATAGATGATCTAGATGTCGTACAAATAAAACAAAGTTTTCACGAAGAAATTTGACAGTCAATAAATTTTATTTACATAGATTTTCCGAATTTGAATTAGCAAAACAAATTTAAATCGATATTTATAGTCCGAGAGCTAGCGACCGGTTTTGCGACATTATTTTGAATTCTTTTCCAGTTTTTACTTTAGGGCCAATCATTAATGAATGACAATTATACCTACCGGAAATGGCCGGAAACAAAAGCCCTTCAAAGTGCAGAAAAAATTACCTTTTTCATTAAAATATAGTTCGAAATATTTAAAATAATATTGTATAACGGCCGTTACATTATCAAGCCAGAAAAGGGTTGCCAGAGCAACTCAAAAAACAGTACAAAAACACTTAAAAAAAATTTATTGAATTTTTTGAGTTGCTCTGGCAAATTATTTCCCGCTTGATAATATTATGAAAGTTTATTATTTTAAACGTTTCAAACTACATTTTAGTGAAAACAAAATTCTTGCCAAAATTACTTACCATTGTAAGGTCATTTTTTTTAGCTTTGAAGGGCTGTATCTTTGGTTTCCGGCAATTTCCGGTAGCTATAATTGTCGTTCATTAATGAGTGGCCCTGAAGCAAAAAACGGACAAAAATTCAGTAATGTCCCAAAATCGGCCGCTAGCTCTCCTACTATTAGAACACCGGGCATTTGAAACCGGTAGAATTTTGTATTCAAACGAAATTCAAAACTAAATATCGATTTGAAAAGATTTTACTGTTTCGTTTTTCTCATCGCTATAACCGGACCCTAACTAACGGTAACTATCATGGTTTTGAGTGTCTCCCTCACGGCCCTTCCTCTTCTAAATCGGGAAAAGTTTAATTTCTCTTTATTTTCAAATCTATGGTATAGTTACGGTGACCATATTCTCGGAGGCAAAAAAAAGGACACATATTTTTCATAAGCGCTCAAAAATTTGAGAACGAATAATTTTAATTAAAAGACTTGTAATTCTTTTTTACATTTCATAGTCAACTCACTTAGAACCTACTGACTTAAGGTAAAATAAGGGGCACCCTGGAAATTAGTGAGAATATGCTCGAAACTCGTATACAACTTCACATTGGCGTTCTAATAAAAGTTGTCAAAGGTTAGTGGCACTGACAGCTCAGAAAAACCGCCTAGAAACTTACACCCAATCCTTTTGTTTGCGTTGTTAGTTCTACATGAATTGAAGGGGACCTTCAATTTTTTGTCGAAACCGAACGACTAAGATGAGATACACTTTTTATGACAATGATAGTTTTGGAAAATTTGTCACCTCCTCGCAAGAGGTAGGACCCCTATCTATTATCAAACATATACAATTTGCGAAAAATTTCGTCAAAAATATTTTTTTGACATTGAATGAAAGGACTGTCCTCTCAAAAAGAGGACAGATGGTCACCGTAGGTATATAGATATAATTCTTCTATTTTCTGTGCTCTGATCTAGAATTTTTCCTAGTTCCTAACAAATAAAATAGGCTTCAAATTCACTTGCCTTAAACAAATTTACAAACTTCTAAATTAAAACTATGACTCCGAGGCTCCGGGCATGTTCCAATTTACAGCTCCAATTACAAGTTGCCAACATAGTGCGGATATAATCTACTTTACTTTTTTCATCTTTCCCGGCAGGGAGTAAGTTAAGCTCCATTGCAGATGTTGCTGATAGATGTTGTTCATTCACGCTGCCAATTCGCCCATTTTATATTCAAAGGTAAATCGTCCAAAAAGAACTAATTAATCATGAGGAGGAACAAAATATGTATGCACCATGTGGAATGCAATAATAATTGAACAAGGAACATATACACTCAGCAGCATTTTGAATGAACAAGAGATGAGGAAACGAAATATGTATGTAGAAGTGTTCATTAAAAAAGAGCAACTGGATTTACCAGGAAGTCGAATTAATCCACATTCAAGTATTAAAGGGCAACCTCAGATGGAGGTTGAAACAAGGAATGTGCCAATGGCTATATTCAATTTATTTTGACTATCAATAAATTGATCAATATAACTTTTTATCGATTTAGTCAACATGATCGAGAAAGGTTTTTTTATTAGAAACTTATATATTTTAGAAAATAAACTAAGTAAGGTTATGATGAAGGATTAGATGTCTGCAATTAAATGATTAAGTCGAACATACAAATTAAAAATAAATAATAGTAATTTCTTTATTGATGACTTTGAAAAGGCTTTTAATTTAACTCAACGATTTGTTTGATATGTTTATTGACCGATAAAGTCAATATGTTAATGCTGAACCGGGCATTTAGTTTTTTATTTACTTTATAAGTTAATGAGCAATAAGCATCTATCGGATAGAATTTTTGTACCCACTGCGTAGGGAAAGTCTTATCAGGGTAAGTCTTATTATACGGCGACTAATATGGCGAAACCTAAAGCTGTGTGTGATTGCGGAATTGTTTCCACAAAAATGCTTTGCAAGGTAAATTTTTCAACAGACGGAACAGTCACACGAAGAGACGACAGCGGAAGAACTTTCCTTATAATTGTCTCCAATAACAATATTCCATTATTTCTACCAGGGTATTTAATTTTAGTTTCTTTTCTGAACAAAATGATTGGAGTACTACATTTGCATTCTCTTGTGTACCTGAGCAATTTTTTTTTCTGATTTATGATAATGATCCAATTAGAATGTGTGTTTTGAGATAACAATCAAACATGATATTACGATGATAGCGAATACGAAAAAAGTGGGTCTGGAAATTGTGTCTGTCTGTCTGTCTGTCTGTATGTTAGTGTGTATTTATCAGCACCTACAGCCTAAACGGCTTAACCGATTTCCTTCAAATTTGGTATGTGGGGTTTGAAGACCATTCCTTAGAGGGGAAATTGAAACTTTTTTAAGCTAAAAAAAAAACCGTACCTGCCATATAACGGTTTTGGAAAAGCTTAATTTTCTCGAAAACGGCTCCAACAATTTTCTTTTGTTAAATCATAAAAAATGTTTGGCAAGCCTATTAACGGTACCTCATCCCCAAGAACCCCTTTTTTTTAGCTATCTCATGAACGCGTAAATCGATTTCAAACCAAACATATTTTTAGAAAGGCCTAGATAACTTAAACAAATTTCAATACCAAAATTTTGCAAAAAAAGCTTAATCTTAGTTTTAATTAATTTTCTAATTTATTTTTTTTGTAAATTCAATATTTGAAAAACGGTTTGACATAAAAATTTTATTTCTTGTGCATAAAATGCAAACAATTAACCACTTAAAAATGGCGTTCTTCAAATTTGTAAAAAAAATTTTTTATAAAGAAATATTAAGTAAACATCGATTTATTTAAAAACCGCTTTAACGATTTTAAAATAATTTTTTATAAACTTATATTAAGGCAACAAAATTTTCTGCATACTTTGAATTTGGCTTGAATCTTTGTAAAAAGAAGTTTTAACACTTTTCTGAAAAATTCTTGATTTTTTTTCCTTTGTATTAAAAAAAAAAAAATATTAAATTTAATTTTATTTTCGTGGCAATTGACCACAAGTACAAGTACGTGCAACCCAGTCATAAAGAGCAAGTTCGTGCGACCCAGTCGTAGACTTTTTTTTAACGAAGCTGTTTCTTGCGACATCGACAGTGGGATCTAAAAACTGTTAAAAGTAGCCATTGGTTCTTGATTTTTTCTATTTAGCTTTAAATAAACTCATTTTTACTTGTAGCAATTATAAGTTTTTATATTAATGGAATTAAACGAACAAGTTTTTTCGTTATATCAATGCAAATTTTATTGTGATAATGAAAAAGGGTTGGACAATTTATTAATATGATATAACGGACGATGATTTTTTCCTTCAATCTCTATATTTGGATAATAATCTCATGATCAATTACCATGCAATGCGATTTATTTAATTTAAAATCCATATTCACTGCCTAAATTAGCTTGCACATGTAAACATAATTATTTAGTTCTTTCCAAACTGAAAACTAAATTAAACAAACAAGGATAACGACTGAATAGTACCACATATTGAAGTTATTGGAATTTCAATTCACTTCCTTTAGATAACTCGATTTCTAAATAATGCATGGTCACCTTACAACATGAATTATCGACATGGGGGCAGTGAGTGTCCACTGTTCAGTTGGAGAGATAATACAGAATAACAAATCACCCAATCGAAGTAATCTGAAACAGGTGAAATCAGCCTCGAAAAACACCTGCTGATATCTGTTTGTTGGCACTTTAAGCATGTCTGCCCACAACCATATTCTTCGACGACTAACTGCATTTATAACTGTCCACAAGAGTGTTATTTTTTGGTGTTGGTATCCTGACATAAGATCTCGTAATGGTCTCAGATAAGTCGGAACCATAAATATAAAATTTAAACGAATAAAAAGCTGAATCGATTGTATAATTATTGAACAGTGGGTGAATCTTTGTGATGACTGATGATGATCAGATGATGAGTTTCAAGATGAGCCAAGAAAGCGAGATAATGTTGTGATGTAGAGGAAAACAAATAACATATAACAATAATTATTGTAGGTAGTCCTTCTAATCTGCAGAACAAATGTTCGAATGATATCTCCTCCGAAACTACTTAACCAGTCTTCTGAAATATAAATTGTGTAGGTACTAATTACTTTCTAAATAATATCTTGAATCCACACATTTCATTTTTAAAAATAATTGATAAATCAATTATAAACGTTCCAACTAAAGTTGATCAATTATTGACACTCTAATTGAGTTACCAGTCGGAAGAACTGATCAAATTCATTTGATCTAACGTAAGAATTCCATTAATATTTGAAAAATAAAATATTTGATTTGTATTGATATGAAAAATATTTGTTGTTGCTTTTGAAACATTTCTAGAAGCATTGTACAAAAAGAAAAACATTTCAGAAATGATTATCAGGCATAATAAAAGAAGCATTATCCATACAAACATTTGATAAACATTTCACAAAAGTTTTCTTCTTTAATAAATGATTCTATAATGTTTAGTAAATGTTTTAAAAACGTTTCTGGAATGTTTCTTTGGTCTTTATACACTTTGACAGATGCGTCTACGTATAAGGGATGATTTTTGCATATAAATGTCAATTGCGGTAATTTCTAAATTCCCCTTCATCCAACTGGTGATTTAATTGTGTCAGCTGTTGACGTTGTCCGTCATTGACTTTGATTGTAGGTACTATAATGCAAGTCTTGGATTCCTGGAAAAAAAAAAGTTTAGAGATAACAATCAAACATGACATTACGATGATAGAGAAGATTAAAAAAGTAGGTCCGATAATTCTGTCTGTATGTCTGGATGTAACAACACCTGCAGCTTTAACTGTTGGGCCGATTTTCTTCAAATTTGGTAAAAACTATTTTTAGAGAAATCACCCTAGACCTTTTTTTTTTGATCTAGGTATAAAAATAACATTACCTACCATAAGGAGAGCTAGCGATCGATTTTGGGACATTATTTTGGCGCGTCTGAATTTTTGTTCAGTTATTGCTTCAGGGTCATTTATTAATGAATGCAAATTCTGTCGAAAATGGCCGGAAACGAAATTTACGGCACTTTAGTGCAGAAAAAACAATTTTGTCAAGAATTTTTTTTTCACTAAAATGTAGTTTGAAACGTTTAAAGTAATAAAGTATATCTGCCATAATATTATCAAGCCGGAAAATGGTTGCCAGAGCAATTCGAAAAATTCAATAATTTTTGTTTAAAGTGTTCTTACAGTGTTTTTTGAGTTGCTATGGCAACCCTTTTCCGGCTTGATAATGTTATGGCAGTTATACACTAATACATTAAACGTTTCAAACTACATTTTAGTGAGAAAAAAGTTCGTGCAAAATTATTTACCATAGGTGGGTAGTTTTTTCTGCAATTTAAAGGACAGTAAATTCCGGCTATTTCCGGTAACCATAATTTTCATTTCAGGCGATAATTCCACTCGAAAAAAAAAATAGGATCAATTTCTATAAAATTTTACATGAGTGATTTTCTGTCAATGGTGATGTCCTTCGTCTGAATTTTTTTTTTTAGAATCAGCTTGTTAACTGTACCTGCCATTGAAGGGTATTTACTACTCCGACTATCTTTTTCACGGCTGTACCGATTTTGACCAAAATTAATATTTTAAGATTACTGCTAAACTTAAATAATACTGCAAACAAAATTTTTTTTAATTTGTATCCCATACATTTTCTTGAAAGATTTGTTTTGAGAAAAATGATATTTCAAAATGTAAAATACTGAAAATCTTACTTTATTTATTTTTTTAAATCCCATTCTAAGACACAGTATCGCACCCGCAACCACTTCTGCGTTTATATATCAACTGGTTTTCAAAATTTGAAATTTAGGAGCATAGTGTTTTGGGTCTGGTAATCCTTTTTTCAGTAGCTATAGTTTTAATAACCAATAACCTCTATTAGAAATTATAAAATGCCAACCTTTTCAGGTAAGTTTGAAACTTAATTTATAACTAATTATGCAATAGTTAAACAATAAAAGTTTAAATAGTTCATAAATAAAATAAACTTTTTATAATTTTCTAATAATTTATACGACCATAAAAAAACTATTTAATAAAATGCACTGCTGAGCGAATAAATTTTGTTTTTGTGGCGATGTTTCTTGCCAGTAAGCAAGTAAGGGTGGTATATAAGGGCTTATTAAGAAAAAGACTAAAAGTAATTCTGTTGGCTTATTACCATTCTTTAATAATTTGTATCCTTCCAACAAGTTTTACATACCCGCTTCAACTATATTATTTTCCTGCGATTCCATCAATATATGTATGTAACTCCCTCTCTCACTTGATCAAAATTACAAATTGATTATGATACTAGACCACAAAAGGTAAAATATTGTTTGGTGACAGCATAATTATGCATCTTCTTGTCCAAAACTCCAACAGCAAGTGCCTGGTCACGCTTTTCATTTGAAATTTTTGAAAACCTCTAATCATCCATAGTGAATGCATTTCACGAAGTGAATATCTTAACTTCTTTATAAGCTCGAAGCACTAAAATATTTACCAAAGTAGCAATTTACCTCACATTTAATAGCGCAACAAACACCTCTGTTTTTTTTTTATATGTATCCCTTTAACGCTTTATATTATTAACACGAGTATTGTGAAAATAGTTGAATCTAATGCAACGTATATACGGATACTTAACTAACCGACATGGACGCAACGTCTCCTTGGCTTATAACTTACCTTTTAAACGTTGCGTTTCGATTAGCGAAACAAATCATTCGAAATTTATTTGCTAAAGGAACCGCCCAATTTTCAGTCATGTAATGCAATCGTGAATAGGTTTTGGCTTCTGCTGAGTGCTGATTATTTTATTTAAAGTCAAATGAGTAATCTTAATGTTTCCTATAAGCCAGTATAGTCCAGGCATGGAAAATTAATCTTATGGAGTGTATTGAAAGTTAAAATAAAAGTATATCGAATTGTACTTTTTCATTTATCAAAAAAAGTTTTTTTCGTTGTTTTATTTTTAAATTTAGGTTAATTTTTTTTAATTTTTAAAAGAAGTTTATAATTGTTTATAACAGTTTGAACTTTAAAAATGCTTCTACGTGAAATTTGAAAAATGTACTTATATATACCATTTTGCCACCTGACCACACAATTATAACAACTGTTTAGTTGTTTGGTATACAAAGGGCTAGTTCTAGTTCTCTGTAAAACAGAACCAGAATTGACTCCAAAAGTTCTTCTTTCTCAAGAGAAAAAATATAATTTTGAACACTTTGAACAAATTACTTTTTATGTGGAAACTATAACAACAGTTTGTTAATTTGTTATTATTATTTCAATTTTGTTTTAAATTAATGCTGAGAAAGTCTCAGTTTGTAGACGACTTTTACATTAAGTCCCAGTTTTTCAGTTCGAGATTATACCAGGGTTAGATAAACCTCGAGTTAACTGTGATGAAAACTGGGTTTTCAGTTAATTTTGAGGTCCAGACTCAAAATTAATCCAACTAAATAGGTGAGTTAATTCTGAGTGAATTCGGGATCTCAAACTGACTTAAAACCGTGTTTCCATCAGTGATAACTCGAGGTTAATCAAACTCTGATGGAATAATCTCGAACTAAAAAACAGGGCCTAAATCTTAAATTTGTTGCCGTAATAGTTGTATAGATATGATAAACATTTATAAAACAAGAACAACCACCAGATTTTAGTTTTGATTTGCAATAACACAACTTTAGACAGAGTCACAAAATCATGATTACAATTAATGAAAGAAAGAGCAAAACACGAAGCAAGACAGAGACAGACGGATGACAATAAAGACAAAAATTGTTCAGTGCAATAAATGGTCCAACAAATTGTGTTATATGGGATTATCAATGAAAATACCACCTAAATTCATCTAATTCATTGGTTGAGGAAACTTGTACTGAATTTCATGAAAGTGTACTTTCGTACTTGAGCACATTCAATTGTAACGAAAAAAGTACAATTGTATCGACTTTTCCAACCGTGGTATAGTCTTACCTGCATACTGAACGTAAACTGCATTTAAGAACCGCCACGCCAATTTTTGTTATTCTTTAAGAGATCTTTAAAATGAGCTTAGCATTTAGGTATTCACGATCCATTTTCATGACCTTCAAGAATATTATGTATTTTAACAGCTTTTAACATACGTAGTGCATTTAATGCTCTTTTTAACGCTTCTGTTTGTTGTTCTTGAACCTTAAATTCTTTATAGAAAAAAAGATGATAAATAAAGCATTTGAAAGGAAATTTGCCGTGGACAGTGGTATAGAATAATCCTTTCGATTGGTGTGAGTGAGCAACTCAGGAATAAGTCATATCTATAGGTAAATAACACTTTCTAAAAGAGGTTAAGAGCGTAGTAAAAGAACATCAAACCACAGATAAAAGAGCATGGCCAGTGTCAAAAAAATGCGTAAACTTTTCGGGAAATTTTGGGAATTATGGAAGTATGTACGTAAATAATATTACAAAAGGCACTGCCAGCCAGGTAATTATTATTTGTATTCTTTAATTTAATGATATCTTAGAAAAATAAATGGTGTACTACTGAGTCGAACGAACTTGATTTTGTGCCTAGTTATTATCGTGTTAACGACTGGGAACATTTGTTTGACTAGTTTATTAAAAACATTTTTTGTAATTTTTTAATCACTCTTATAAAATTTTATCAAAATCGATCCTATTTTTTGCGAGAAAAATTGAATTCAAAAGAACAAATTATTAGTAAATATATTCTTTTAAAAAATATTATGCAGAATTACTCAAACTATAAACAGTGGTTTTATAATATAAGTTATATCGAAATCGGTGCAGCCGCTTTAAAGATAATCGGTATCAAAAAATGACCGTTCAATGGCAGGTAACGTTAATAAGCTTCTAAGGAAATGTAGAAAATATTCAAACCAACCTTGCATTAAATTAAGTTCTGACAAAAGTCTTTTAATTTCCTGTCATACAGTGTCTTTATAAGTAAAAAAAAGTGCAACTTAGTTTGAATAAAACATAAATCTACTCACAAATTGCCTTTTTAATAAAATAAAAAAGAAACTGTGTGAAACTGTTTTAAGTCCATTTTTCAAGAAAACTAATTTATATTACAAATGTTCTGGAACTAACTATGGAACAGTAAATAATTGCTTTTCGTTGAATGTGAAAATAACGGAAAGAAGACTTAAAATAACTGTTTTTTTTAATAATCATATAAGGCTGTCAACAATATATTCAAATTTCAAAATAACAATTGGACGGTGTAAATAAATTTTAAAATATTTTAGAACTTTTAAATATTTTTAATTTGCATCTTGGCTCTTGCAACAAAAAAATTGAAGTAACACTGAAGGTAATGCAAATGATGTGATGTGATACAGTATCCAGACATGCAAACAAATTCCATCCATTTCTACAATTTAATGTCATCGGCGTATAAAAGAGTGTGATTAACAGGGACAAGTCATTTATAAAGATCAAAAATAGGAGTGGTCCAATGTGGCTACCTTGAGGAACTCCCGAAGTAACATTTATTCAGCGAGAATTTTTTTAATATCGAATTACAAACTTATTACCTTAAGATTCATTTTAATCTTGAAGCGAAATTATTTGTTCTTATCCAACACCAGACCACCTATTCCATCGTACACACTTAAATAGAAGCAAAAAAGGGCATTTGCAATTTGTCTCAACTCCGTTTTTCCTTCTCCAGAAGGTTGTTGAAGGAGTATGCATTCAACCTTTATAAATTATTCATAATTTCCTTTAAGGCATTGCGCTTGCAAAGAGCATCGAAGTGAAGTTAGAAGCAGTGACCAGTGACCATATTTCACTTCCTCCACGATTTGCTGCTTGCCTGGGAATAACATTCAATGTTAACATAAGTATGTGCTGTGCTCCCATCAGGAATTATAGAAATTGGCGTGGCTGCTATACTATTGTTCAGTGACAAACAATAGTGGCCCTCTCCGGTGGTGCATGAATACTTTTAAGGTGCATGCATGTGAGTTGCATATATCTGAAGAGTGGGATTACTGCACCAAATAGGCGCAAAGACACATGAGTATAAATGTAAATATCTAAATAGAGATTTACGTGTGGTTCATGAACTACAATCGATAGTTAACTCTTGCATCCATAAACCTTGTACTGCAGAGTCTGGCGACGCATCTTCTCTTTATAGAGTGCTGCATCATGTCCATTATGGGAAAAGTGCTTATGTTATGCATATTACTGATGTCTTGCTGCTGGGATGACCCTGAGCCATTCTATTCTAGACACTGTGTTTCTTTGCACTTTACCAAGCAGCATTAGCGTTAAGTAAAAGGAATGACGTATGACGCAAGTTACGGAAATTTGAATGTCATGTTAGCGCATTCTTTTTGGATTATTTCGGAACAGTTCTTTTTCTGGTCAGCTGTAGGGTGTTTTATAAATTTTTAGTTTGCATATGGGTGGTAGACTCACATGGACTCACATGCTCATGTCATGTTGTGTGGGATAGATTCGTCATAAAAACATATTACCTTAACTTAAAGGAACGAACTACTAGAACTTTTTTGCCTATAAACTTGACTTGACCTAAACCTTAAAAATGAATAAGGAAGTTCAGAATCTAGCAAGGTATGGCACATCTTAGTTGTCAGTTATCAAAATACATACTGACATTTTTGGTAATGACTTAATATGCATTTAAGTATAGGTTTTATGATTGGCATGATTAAATGGGCCAGCATACTTTATAAAACAAAACCCAACACATAATTACATAATTATTATTATGGAACAGCAAAAACTATAATACATAAGAATGTGCTCATATAAAAAGGCGCAGATATTGCTGAAACATAGTTCTATGACGATTTTGAGTTCCTTTTTCGACATTTAAAATAAGATTTGACTAACTTATGAGAAACCGCTGTACACGTGAGCTACTTAACACTTAAGGAATAATTAGAACTTGAGCTTGAGAAATCATAACCCAATCGTCAGCCAATCGATTTGTTGCAGCTTCGATTTTGTTTCAATTTTCGATTTAAATTAAGATAATAGTTATTGTGTGAACGTGACCGGTGATAGCAACTTGACTACCATCTGTCCTCTTAATAAAAAAGAAAATTAACTATCTGGATTTTTGGAATAACTTCATCAGATGCTTAAGCATTTTAAATTAAAAAAAATTAAATCCCCGAGTTTCCTCCTAAAAATATTGTCCTTACAATTCTCACATCAAGAAATTTCTGCTGTCAAAAATTTCCCCTGAATCACATGACAGAAATTCTTATATTGTACAAAAAGCAGATCTATATATGTATAAATTTATAATCCTTCAAAAAGTTATATTGGTATAAAAATGTTTGTTAATTAAAACAATTTTCTTCGAACCAAAATCAAACGCTTTTTCTATATACTATACAAAAAAATAGTGTAAGCAATTAGCATTATAATTATGTGCATTAATGACTCAATAACTCTTGTTTGTTGGAACTGCCAGTTATAAGGTGAACTGGACTACGATTGCAATAAAATACTTTAACACTCTATACTGCCATATCTCATTAGCCATAAATGGAATCTCTGAATAACACATAAGCTTAACACAGGCATAGATAAGTTAATTTATGATCAATAATCTGATATTAAAAAAAAATACAAGCAAAGAAAACAAGACATCAAATAAAATGAATTATGAACATAAGTGAATGTAGTTCATAAAAATGTATGGTTAAAACGAAAAAAATCATAAAAATTAAAATAACGAATAAATTTGTTAAGTTATAACTTATTTCCAAGTAAGTATATAGTTAGATACTCTTGGAAATCTTGGGAACTTATTTTATACAAAAAAGCAACTGCAATACAACTTAACTGTAATTTGAGATGAAGTAGTCATAAATTTAAAAATTGCTTGCATATATAGTTTTTCAAATAAAATAATTTCTATCACTGGAAAATGACTTTTCAGTTTGTTTTTTTTTTACATTTATGGGAAGAGTTATAGTCAAATCAAATTAAGAACAATATACAGATACGATTTCATTACAAACGCACTTAAGGGACCCTGTGTTTGACTCTGAAGTCTTGACAAAAATAAATTGGTTGGAGGTTATAAAAGTTAGTAGGTATGTTCAAAATTCCAAATCTCTATACCTTAATTGGAAACAAAGTATTAAAGAAGTGGTATTTTTGAACGCCCCTGTAGGCCAGTGTTTGTATAAATGCATAGATACTTAATTATCTGTGACTTTAAAGTCCTAGCCCTGGATCCATTCAAAGTTATAAAATTGAACATTACGGAATAAGTCAGTGATAATCGTGTATATATTTATACTTAAACTTGCGTAAATATTTCAGAATGTTAGTGATTGATAACTATAACCAGAATCGATGATACTGTCTTTCAGACCTTATCCATCAGTATAAGAAAGTAGTGACAGTAAAACTTCGTTCCGATTGAAAAAAAAAATTTGTCAGAAAATGTGTTCTTTCTCGATGTAATGCCTGGTTTGACCAATTTTCATCGAACTTCATGATAAGTACTTTTTTTTATTTCAATACATCCGAACATATTTTTGATTGGTAGTGGTGCTGTCTTAAAGTAAATTTTTATATTCGTTTAGAGAAAACAAATTCAACGATTCAACGTTTGAAGTTCTCGTTTTTCAATTGAACCGGTTTTTTATCATGATGTTCTCATGAAAAATTCGACCTATTCTTAATTATGTTTTTCTTTGACATAATATTAATAAAAATATTGATATAATTTTTCAAAAAAATTTAAACTAAGTTTATATCTTGAAAGACCTTAAGTACTAAAGCAGGCTAAGAAAATACATATACACGATTTCATTTTAAATCATCGACACACAAAGTAACTCTTATGGGACAAAATCTCCTTTTACCATAACCACTGTCATCAATAAATATCATCACAGACACCATCTAAGTCTTGAATCTTCTTTATTACCCTATCAGCTTATAAAATTCAATGGAATTCGCACCTCGCCCAGCGATTCAGTAGAGGACCCTTTTTCCGCATCACGAAGTATGGTTGAACGTTGTTGTTCTGCATTAACTCAATGTGCGGCTATTAAGTTTTATGTAGCCACCTGCCTTTCAATATATTTCTGACACTTTTCAGACTCCCATATAGCCAAACGACAAACACTTATATGGTAAAGAAGTAAGTGCAGTTAAGTGCGGTTGAAGAATTTTGCCACTTAAAAGATGTTGATTGTTTCGATGGTGTTGGGTCAATCAATTTTGCATTTTTATGATGACAATTTTATTTTAATGCTACCTTACATGTATGCATTGATCAATTACCTAATGCATTTTTGTATGAGGTAACATTTCTTGATTGGTTTGGACTTTTGGAGTTAAGAGTGTTTGCAAAGAATCTGTTGGTAATTGAAATTCTTGAATGCTAAATTTGTTTAAAAACATAAACAGGATTGGCACAAACAAGTATTTCAAAGTGTGTGTTTATCAAGGCTACAAAGGAATTCCAAGATAATGACATTAGTCAACAAAAAAAAAGTGTTTATTTCATCTGATATATTCCTAACAAAAATGACAAAAGGGAGTTTTTTGTAAATCTTATTTCAAAAAGATAAAAAAAAGAAATTTGAATTAAATTTTAGCAACACAAAATTTTGAGAACACTAAATTTTATACATTTTATAATGATTGAAAATAAAAATAAAAATGAAAATTCCCATTCATTTATCGACTCTTAACATAAAGGTTTTTGAAAAATTTTGCAACACAATCATACTCAAAATTGTATTTTTTATTTTCATTTCATTTATTTATTGATAGAATCTTTTACAATGGGCTATTAAGCCTACAATTAATAGTAAAAGTTAAAGATTTCGTATTAAAGTTACAATTCAATTAAAAATCAGTATTAAGTTTCTGCTTTGGGTATGTTACACTGCGTCTTGGGCGGCCATTTAAAAAATCAAAATGGCGTCTATATAGTAGCCCGATGTCTTATCTACCTATTAAAATTTGTTTCATCTCGATCGCATGTCATTCTGATTTTCTACAGCCATTTAACCGAAAGGTAAAAATATATTTATATTATTTCCCCCTCTCTATACTGCTTCTACCATATACAAATATATTTCCTTCCCCTCTAAAATCATTTTGACCTCAATTAACTCGCGTTAATTAAAAATTTACTAACCCACTATAACTACTGTCTAAAACTTATGTTTGTCTGTAATACTGATTGATTACATCACTGTTGGTTCAAGAAAAATCAGCACAATTTGGTGCATGACCACTATCAAGAACTTAACAAAATCATTAATAAAAAGTTATGTCTGCCGACTAAGTTAGTTGGAATTATCTTACAATTTTTATTATAGACAACCAAATCAAATTAAATACTCTTGTTTTGTTGCGCGCCATAGATTATGCAACATTTGTTGTCAGCCCAGCTAATTCAGATGCCATAATGCACTTGCACTACTAGGTGCCTTGCTCGTGGGAAATTTACCCACTACCGCAACTCGACATAACCAACGCCACCATTATGTTAACCTTTCACTCGACAGTCGCGTCGGCGATAGTCTGAAATACCTCACCTGAAGCATGGCTACTAATGGCAACAGTAACGGTAACGAACACTCATCCGTCAGTAATGAACCGGAAAATTATGAATGCAAAGATGGCTGATAATTGTTGTTGGTGCGAACACCAATCAAAAGAAAGGAAATTCAACGCTAGACATTTACTTCATCGCCAGAGGGGCGATGTTCATCGAATATTGTTCGCCCATGCCAAATGGAAACGGAGGAGCCTTTTATACTCGTATTCAGCCAAAATTATGATGCAACGCATTTTGTAATTAAAATGATTGATTTACAACTCAATTAAAACGCACGTCCGTTGCGTCGTCGTTGGTTTAAGATACAAAAATGTTAAAAACAGACACAATTTTTTCGAAACTAAAGGATCCACAGAGTGATTGCAGATCTGTTTGTGTGTTGTGTTACAGTTTCTCAGCTTGATGTCTTACCATTTTTAGATTGGTAATAAATATCTAAATTAAATGTTAAATCAGAGCAGAATTCGAATGTGATGACAGGAGAGAAACTGGTGTTAATATAAAAACAGAAAGTGAGTTTTTATTTAACTGCCGAGCTTTTAAGCCTTTTAGGGAAATGTTTTGTGCATTTCGTCTTGTAACAACTTTCGAAACTTGTAGTTATTATAGATTTGATTGACATTGATGTTGTTATTTTCTTGTTTCATTATGTCTTCTTGCAAATTAAAGGTAAGTTATACGTGGGAATTGTTTTATGTGGATTTATAGTTTGGTGCCGTTGATACAATTAGCAACCAAATTCCGTTGGGTTTTGAAAAGTTGATGGAAGGATGGTTGCTTGACTTTTACTTATATGGATGGAAGAAACCCATCAATTTGTTATAGCTATATAGAAATATATATATATTTTTGAATTGTTTGTTTCAGTCGACTGATACGACCTTTATTCTTCCTGATGTCCTTCAGGCTGATTGAACGGTAACTTTCACAGTTTTGCGTATCATCCTACGCCTTGTATATTGGGATAAACTATAACTTTCTCTCCACATCCGATAAATTCCGAGATGAGAATCATGAGTCATAAATCATAATGTAAGCTCAATGTCTCTTACTTATATATTTCCATAACTTATAGAGGGTAGGTATACCGTCGGGCCCAATCCCCTTTCTTGTTTGGAGTTTTTTACCGCCACAATTACTTACTTCTTTGACTGTAATGTCAGCTACTTCTCCGTAAGCCACTTCTTCGTAAAGTTATTTTGGCACGGAACTTTATTTCACTAAAATGTAGTTTGAAACTTTTAAAATAGTAATTTATAACTGCCATAACATTATCAAGCCCGAAAAGGTTACCAGAGCAACTCAAAACATTCAATAAATTTATTTTTTAAGTGTTTTCATACTGTTTTTTTTTTTAGTTCTTTTGGCAACACTTTTCCGGCTTGATAATGTTATGGCAGTTATACATTACTACTTTAAACTTTTCAAACTACATTTTAGTCAAAAAAAAAATTTTTTTTCTTACCATAATTACTTACCATAGTTGGGTCATCTCTGGTTTCCTGCCATTTCCGGTAGCCATAAATGTTATTTATTAATAATTGGCTCTGAAGCAATACCTAACTGTACAACAATTCAGACACGCCAAAATAATGTCCCAAAATCGGTCGCTAGCCTTTCTACTATGAGCTTTGCCTTTCTACTTGTTGAACTTTCGTCAACAAATCTTCTGAGCATTTTTCCTTCTTTTTTTTAAATAGAAGATAGTTGCGGGTGTTTTTAATACCGCGGCATGTTGCAGTTCTTTAAAAGCCTGACTTTGCATTAGCAGCCGGTCCAGATAGTTATTTGAACTGAAACATTGAAACATTGAAAATGTTTGGAGGTCTAGATACTATAAAAGAATCGTTCTTTAGGGTTGCTACAATTGATATTTAATTTTAATAAAGTGAAACTAAATGTATAAAAAAAAAGATTCTTAGTAATAATTTATGCCGAAGTGGCATGTATCGTTTTTAACTCGAAAATTAAATAAAACCACTTCGCTAGCAAATTTATATTATCTCACACATGTTCTAACCTTTGGCTGCAAAAGTGATGCTATCAGCAGACGCAAACTTAACGTTGCCTACAACAACATTACGCAATATATATATGGACTTCCAAGATTTGACCATGTTTCAATTTTGTTTTAGTGAATATATAATTTTTCTCTGGATTACTACGGTATAGAACATTGATTCTGCTGTTCAATGTTATTTACTCATCAACCTTGCTTCCTTTTTAACAGACTACGTATGTCATCGTCTAGTAGATCGGAACAACACATAAATCCTTGGTTTACATGTATGACTTCCGAACGGCAGTTTCTCATCAAAGCAATACGTCTACGGAATTCTTTACCACGTCATGTTAAGAGGGTGCGGGACATAGTGCTTTTCCGTAGCGAGGTACACTCCTATACTTTCAATCATATCCTCTCCGATATATACATACAATAAAATTAAACTAAAATAACACTAAATGTTAAATATTAAATTAAATTAAATTAACTAAAAATTGTGAATTAGTAAATAATAATAATTATCATATAAACTAATTGTTACTAATATTGTATCTATATATTGTAGTTCTTATTCATACTTATTTAAAATACCTTTTTTTAAATTAAAAGCTTATCACTAGCTCATAAAATATTGTATCTTAATGTGTCAAATAAATAAATAAATACTAAATACATACAACTAGAAATCTATAACAGCTTTAACCATTAGTAGACTATTTAGAGTCATCTGAAATAAAATGTCGGGGAATACCATGGCGCCAATTAACACACAACCAAACGAACTTGATGCCTTTAAGATGATTTCAATTCAATTTCGTTTCTATATTTGTGTCTGGTATCGTTCGGGATGACATCATAATATCTGATGATGTTATGAGCTTCACTGAGAGGCGTCTCGTAGAAAGTGGTCACTCACTTGGCACTGGCAGTATATTTTTAACTTTTGTCATGAATACATAAATAAAGTGCCGGTATTTTTTTGTTTGTCAACAATAACATAAATAATAAAAAAAAATTAAAATGCAGTTAATTGTATCTATTCAACTGAAAATAATCGAATCTGTGTGCGACCATTTCATGATTGATGCCTTCTTATAGATTTTGTAATTAAATTCATCTCTTTCTCATCTCTAATGATAGTTTATTTGACCTTGAGATATTTTAACTTAAAAAATAAACAACAAGTGATATTTTACTTTATAAATAATGGAGCCAATAATTGAAAAGCAACCACGGACACAACCACCGCCAAATAATGAAATAAATCGAGAGGATATGCAAAACATGATTGAAGACGAAGCAGAACCAAAACCAAAATATAAAAAAGAAGAAAAATCATCATCATTTGAATATTGTCAAGACTTCTTTTGTGATGTGATGACGTTTGTGGTGTGATGACGTTTTGGCACATATATTATGTAACACTCTATGTTCTCCATGTCGTTCTGATGGATGTTGCTGTACAGGAGAATGTGGTGCATGTGAATGTTGTTCAGACACATGCTGTGGTGATGGTGGCTGCTTAGACGGATGCTGTTTCTTTTGTCCAGATGACTAATTTAAGCAGAAACTATATTATCTTACCTATCTACCTCAGATATTTCATTAAAAATTACTCATGTCATAGTTTAGTTGAGAAGCTATGACGAGATTAATTAAATAATACAAAAAAAAGTTTATTATTAGTTCTTAATTATTGTTAAGTAATAATCTACTGTATAAGTTTAAAATATGATATTCATCCATAAATACACAAGTTAAAACGAAACAATTTCTTTTTCTTATCGATTACATCAAGCATTTCATTTAGAGCCGAAAAGAAAACTCTGTTTTTGTTTTAATGATCGGCCATATGAATTCGCCAGTCTCTCAATAATAACCGCCTGTATAAAAGTTTTATAAAACGTTTAATTAGGTTTAAACTTTGCAGCCCAACAATTCAAAAGAGGGACCAGTTTATGTGACAGAATCCTGTGTTTTATATTATCTGGCATTCATCGGTTTCATTTTATGCTCCATACACATACACATATTATAGTGGATAATACAATATTTATTTATATTTACGCAGAAGACCTTCGGGCGTATGTGCAACAAAATTATAATGCATTTCTGGGGCGTACCGAAGATTCGAATAGTTGGGGGGGGGGGGGTGAGGGGGTGATTGTCCTTCAAATAGCATCCAAGTTAAGCGCGGAATTACACTTCTTAATTTGAACTCCACTTTGGAAATTTCTTCGAAAAATCACTCTTTTGTAACATTTTTCTTATAATATTTTAACTATATTTCCAAAAAACGCAGTGCAAATACAACCTTCAAAGATGTTTATCAAAATTGGAAAAAAAGCAAATATTTAAAAAAAAAACAAAACCTTACTTGTAAGTAAGGTTAAGATTTTCCAAATATTCTCGAAAACGACTTTTACGGTTTCCATAAGACTTTTGAGATATCTTAATATTATAATTGCATTCCAAGATTTTGAATAAAAACGCACATAACGGAGATTCGGTCTAGATAATTTTTTTTTTTTACAAATTTGGTCATAAATTGATAACGTCTAAAAGGATTTCATGTAAAATTAGTACGTCATTTGCGTTAGAGATTCAAATCAAGATGGAATTAAAGGTTTTTGGCTAAACAATATATAAATCTAGTTTTCTACAAGAGCAACTTCGTTGGACCCAGTCCTGCATTTAAATTTTGTTTTGTGGATTAGGCCTAATCGGGAAACTACAAATTATTGGAAATGCACGAATGGGTCACATTAGCTTGCTCTTGTAGCAAACTATAGGAAAACTAAATTTTTAATTTAATAAATCATGAAGAGAGGAAAAAAATAAAAAAAAAATCAATTCAAAAAATTGACTAAACGTGAGACTTAGTTGCATATAGGAGCTATCATTAAACGGTTTGCTTGCTTAAAACTATAAAGGTAATTTTTTTGGTAAATGTAAAACTTAAGAGTCATACTAAATTTAAGTGACAGCCGTTATGAATTTGTGGCCGAATTTGTATAAAACCGATATGTGCATTTTCAGCACTTCAAATAATTTTATCATAAAATTTTATCAAAATCGTTAAAGCCGTTTTTCAGAAAATTCTGAAAAAACTAAAAATAGTCTAGCCGTTATTATGTTCGCTAAGCTTTGTATTGGGACTTTATTAAAAACTCATAGAGGTTTAAATTAAAATTGATCACATGGTCCACATCATATGGTTGTTTGGCCACCATACGCGACATGGGCTAACGCCTAGATTAAAATGAAATAATTCGTGCTATCCGATCGATAATTTTTATTTTTATAAAATATAATTACTATTTGTGGCAAAATACAAACCAATTAAAAATATATTTACTTTTGTTGTGTAACACTAGAACGTAGAATTAAGTGCGCCATCTCCCCCGCAATTAGCCTATAAAAATAATAATTAATTTCAGTCATTTTCATTGTATTCACCAAAAACAAAGATTATTATCACTGATTTTATAGGTACCCACTTATATTTCGGGATTTCTAGGCTAAAATACATTAATTTTCAAATGTCTATACGGCGGCGCGCGGCGTGCTTAAGAAATGCGCTAATTAATTCCTTAAAACATGCAATATGAATTAAAAGCTGTGTTTTTTTTTCTATTTAATATAAAACTATCGTTAAAAAACTTAATGTCTCACTAAAACGCAATGATTTTTTTGTATTTAAGGTATCGATTTCGGTGAATTCTATTTCAGTTATTTATTATCATATAAAAATGGGTAGTACTACCAATTCAATTTGTTTAGTCGTGATCGCTTCATTCCTGATGTTCCTGGTGGTAAGACTTTGATCCATTTTTATTTGGCCCAACATATTGATGAAGAGATCCAATAGCCTTTTACTCCTTAGCACTTTATTTGGCTCTTATACAAAACTATGCGTTTTGTTTTTTCTTACTTAATATAGGATCTTGGATCAGCAACAGACATTGACGTTTCTGGTGTGAGCTGATATTAAAGCTGGCTAGATGATTATACATTTTTGTCAGTGAAGAAATAAAATAATGTAAATATTTTAGTATGGTTGTATTTGTGTTTTGTTTGTTGATTTAAGTTTATTTTAATATGCAGTTTGCACGGGTATTTTTTGCTGGATAAGAATATCCGTGCAGTAAGTTTTACTTGTCGTATGAGGCGACTAAGTGATGTGACATATTACAACGAAGACAATAACAGCGAATGCAGCCTAGCGGCATATACATATTATATAAGACCTTAAAGTTTTCCCAAAAGCCAAAAGCCACATGTAAGTTTTAGGGTTGTGCGGTTGGAAATCAGAGTTTCAATCATAAAGGAACTACTTTAAGGCAAAAAACTATAAATAGAACCCGTTTTTTCAAATGTGAAGAAAAACGCATGTAAGATGTTTTATTACGGAGTGGAAGAATGTAAAAAAAACAACGATTGAGTATCATGCTTGCGGAAAAGTTACTTGGTTGCATCTTGGCTATTTCATAGTCTAGTGAGCGTTTCATTTTTTTTTGAAACTTGGGTCATGCAATAAAGAGTATGGAATATTATCAGTGCCAATGCTCTATAAATTGGATGTGAGCAAGCACAAAAAGATATTCACCCACTTCTCAGGCACGGATCCAGGAATTCTTTAAGGTGGGGGCAAGTTTTGTGTAAATTTACAATAATTCCAAAAAAAGTTTGTCGTATGTATATACAAACTGTATCTTAGTTTTTGAGAAATTAAAAAAAAATTAAAAGTAAAACTAGTAAGTAAAGTAAAAAGTTAATTCTTTTTTTTTTATTATTTAAATAAAATCGGATGGTATGTAATAAAAAATAAAAAAGAGATAATCCCCTAATTAATAATTGGCCTGAGCAGGTCAAATTTGGGAAAACCAAAAAAAAAAGTGTTTTTCTTGGAAAAAAATACTTCTAATTTTTCTTAATTTCTCAAAAAATAAGATACATTTTGGCATCCGGTTTTCTGTTTTTGACTAAAAATTAATGAGAGCATTGAATTTTGAAAATAAAAATAATAGGTAATTACATAAAATTTTGAAAAAAAATAGTTTAAACATTTTTTTTTAGTTTTTTTTTCAAAATTTTGAGTTTGAAAATTATTTTTTTTAAAAGTGTTCACTTAAACAACTTATTTTAAAAATTAAATAATAGAGTAGTTTTCTGGGTTTCCAAAAAAATATAACAACGCTTTGTATCATTCACCGTTGTTTTTAAATAATTTTTTTTCTGATTTAAGTCAAGTTTTTAGAAAATTGCACCTCCCGCTAAACGGGGGGAAATAGACCCCCCTCCCATACGTTTTTTTCTTATCATAACTCCACCTACACGCTCTTTGGTGCACCTTATACCAATCACCCTGTATATGTCCAATTCATAATAAAAATTTTAAAAATTATGCTCTGTTTGAGAATTTCTAATTAAATTTTCTTTTTCAAAGAACATCTGATTATTTCAAAATACATTTTTTAGGCGTCACGAATTGCTCTTCAAAATTCATTTTTTGCTTTCAATGAAAAAAAAAAAACATTTTAGAAGAATATTTTAAATAGTAAATACCTACATATGTATGTACATATATAAAATGTAAAGCCAGAAAAAAAAATCAACAAAGAATTCAAAAAATAAATAAATTTAGTGGAACTGACAGCTCCGTAAAACACCAAGGCCTATAGTGATTTATGCCCAGTTTCACAGTGAGGGTTTTAACTCTTTTTTCAGTTTAAACTACGGTTTTTCAATTTTTTGGTTTCACATGTTATCGTTTAACATGAGGTTGGAGTTTAACTTTTCATTTAAGTTAAACGATTTCATTTCGTCGTTTAAACGGCGCAGTTTCGTTTAAAGTTTTAGAACACACAGACGTCACCATTTTGATATAAATTCTGGCACATAATATTTCAAAAAAAAAATTACCACTTCTTTTCACTTTAAGTATATTTTTTTAAATTTTTAAATTGCAATTTATTTTTATTTGATAAAAAATACACAATAGCATCACAATTTCACAATAATTCACGATTTATTTTATTTTCACAATAATAATTTGACATTTCAAAGTAAATTTCATAACACAGAACCTCGCCAACTGTTTTTAGCTAACTGGAGTTTAAATTTTCGATGAGAAACCGAACGAGTTAAACGAAAAGTTTAAACTTTCGTTAAGGTTTAATTAAACTACAGTTTAAACTCTTAGTGTGAAATTAAACTGGGCATAAATGTTTTGATTGAGTACCCGGTCAAAAACTTTCATAAGTTTTCTTCAATACCTTTTCGGAACAAGAATGGAAAGAAAAAACTTACAGCTTTTAGTGATGAAATATCAATAACAATTGCATTTAATTTCATGGCCCTAACTGGTTAAATCTAACTGGTTAAATCAAGTATAGTTTTATCATGAAATGACACTGACATCGAGGACCTCATGTTAACTTAGAAATATATTTGTGATCTAGTTAGGGAATTTCCCTAACTGGACATTTTGCGGTCACAGAAATTAATCCATTCATATTACTATATATACTTAACACGACACGTATCAATTATCATAGATTCTTACAAACTTCAATCCATAAATTAAGACATTTAACTTAAGTCAATACGCCTAATAAGTCCGTTGAGATGTCTCGTCACTCGCCGGGCTCGTTATTGTATTTTAGTATAGAACAGCTATGCCTTAATACAAAAAGCCATTACGTATAGTAAACCAAAGACCCCACTTGACTTCGTAAACTATAACGATATAGATACTAGCTTCTGGTTTAATAGTGTAGGTTGGATGACAATAAAAAAGTCTTACACTCTGATCTGTTTGAATTTACAAACTTAACAGCACCTTTACCTCTGAATGAATTAAAACAACTTTAAAATGATATTTTTAGTTTCGTAACATTGAACAACAAAAATGTACCTGTCACCTTTTTAAGATACATTTTTATCTAACAGAGTTTGTTTTGATTTGTCTAATCCCGCACTATAGCTATTTAATACTTGCCGTTTGCAATATTGCATTAGTGTGTTTCGTCGTCAGGAATCTAAGAGCGTAGGATGGAGATAGATATTTAAATTCAGGTAATGCAATATGAGCTACGACAGGTGGAACGGTTTTATTTGCGCATGCAAAATATTTATTTATATCTATCTACGTATAGGTAAGTTCTTCCGTGGGCGAATCGTCAATGTTGACGCGGATAGATTTATAATTAAATAACTATCAAAATGATAGCTTGGGTTGTGGCAAATTGGCAATGTTAGTCGCTTTTGGTATATCGATATCAAGTGGGCTGTATTTAGCTTTGACTCACCCAGATAATTTTACGAAATTGAATATCGTACAAGAATTTTGGAAAGGAAATACATTTTTGTTTCAATGTTTATAATAGACAAGTATCTTTAATTAAATATTTTATCTTTTGAACGATCTGATGGATTCTCAATCTGTTAAGCGAAATAGGCGATTCTCAAGAATGAGAAAAATTATATATATATCAGATTAATTATATAATGTTTACTAAGCACCTTAAAGGAATACAAATTGGTTGGACAATTTCTTTATTTTTATTTATAGAAATATAAAGTATTTAATAAATTCAGGCACAGGACACAATTTTCAGTTTAATTTTGAGCTTGCCGATTTCAAAGAAGCAAAAGTAAATTGGACCGTTAATTAAATTTTTAAATAACGTTTCTTTAATTAGTGCAGTTATCAATTTGTATCCACAGATAATAAAATGCATTTTTAGTATTTTCCACGATTAAACCTTTATCTATGGTAATAAAAGCCAATAGTCGATTTAAGATAAGGTGGAAATGTGACTTTTCAGCTTGGAAAGAGATCACATTATGATAATGATCGCATTTTTAATTACACATGAATTTGCATATCCATAAGTAGGTACCTTAAGCCATCTGATGTATACGAGTCGTAAGTCGTAAAAAAGCAGAGTTGCATTTTAAGGATTATGTACATATCAAGATCAAAGCAAACGAAGCACGGATAGGTATAGAAATACATATCTGAAAAATCGTAATAAATATTTGTTGCCTTTGGGCGTTGCTATATATTTTGTAATAAAGTCGAATTGGCCGCTGAGTTTGAATGGTAAAAACGGACTTTATAATAATTCGATTTTAATATTTTTTTTATATATAAATGAATAAAATCCTTTTAATTTTGAAAAGTTTGATTGAAGGTTCAAACAAAAAAGGTGATTTAACCCACAACAACCTGTGCGAGCGAACACTATATTTGGAATGAATTATAGGTATTTCATGGCGGCCTTGCCAGTCATTTTCAATTTTAAACATCTATAAGCAAACAAAAAATGTTTATTTAGACATTTTACAAAATTTGTCTTATTAACCGCATTTTGTTATGATTATGCAGTATTGAAAAAAACATTAACTGTAATACAAACATATATTTCAAAACAATTGGTTACTTATTATTATTAATACTATACATTTAGTTCTCAAAGTTTTCGAAGCCTGTACAAAATAAAGTCTATGAATCTTTAAATGAAAGGCGCGACTGGGTCAGACAAACTGCTCTTGTATCAGATTAATAACTTTTGGCTAAACAAGAAAGTATAATAAATAATCGCAAGTAAAAATAGAGTTTCTATAGCGTTTATATGGCAGGTAAAGTTAACAAAGTGATTTTCAAAATAAAAAATAATTATAACGAAAAACTCTGTCATTGTTAAGAAATCAGTCACACAAAATTTCATAAAAATCGATCGTATTTTTTTTCGAGAAAAATTGGATTTTCTATAGAGTTTATATGGCAGGTACCGTTAATAAGTTGATTTTGAAAAAAAAGTTCTAATGGAAAATATCATCCTTCGCTAAAAATCATTCACACAAAATTTCATAAAAATCGGTCGTATTTTTTTGAGAAAAATTGGATAAATTTTAAGGCTTATTTGGCAGGTACCATTAATATGAAAACTTATTTTGAAAACACGAAAAACATAACCGTTAGTTACAAATCCTTTATAAGAAATTTTATCAAAATCGATCCAATTTTCTTCGAGAAAAATGGAATTATCTGTTACGCTTGTATGTCACGTACAAGGATAAATATCAAAATACGCCTGATCATATTACTCTAAAAATACAGAGTATTAATTTTGAAGAAAATCGGACAAACCGTTTAGGCTGATGGTGTCGATACATCCAGACAGTTGTTTTTGTTTACACAAAAAATTATATAAATGAACAAAATAAGTTCTATTGTTTTTTTGAAAAACATCCTTATCAAAAACAAGCACCAAAATAAGTTGCTAAATATTAAATTTACCGGAAATCAAACCCAGATAGGTTAAATTTAAAATAAAAATTTCACCGGAAGTTAAGCCTTTTTTAACGATTATAATAACGACCAATTTTAATCCGTCTGTATTTCAGCAATCACTGAACCGATTTACTCGGTTCATATGCTGTTGGATAGAGAAATTGTCAAACTATGTCGTGGGGAAATTTCTGGACAGGTCTTCAGGATTTCGCTAAAAAACGACACCGAAGTTGAACTTCCGGAACTCGAAAAAATAGTACAAAAAAATAATTTTTTTAAGTAAAATACAAATTTTCACTGGAAATTAAGCTTTTTTAATGATTATAACGACCAATCTTAATCCGTTTGTGTTTCAGCAATCACTAAACCGATTGAAACGTTTCATAGCTCATATGCTGTTGCATAGACGAAATGTTAAAATAGGTCGTGGGGGACTATATTTATGGACAGATGGTTTGGTTAAAAAACAAGACCAAAGTTGCAATTTCAAAACCCGAAAAATTTGGAGAAATATAATTATTTACAACTTGTTTTCCAAATACTTTAAAAAAAGGAAACTGCAAAACTAGTGTTGAGTTTTAGCTCAAAAGTAAATTTCATAAGAATCCATCCACAGGTTTTCAAAAAATTGAATAAAAAAAGCCTTAATATCACAAGAACTATATATCATTATTTACTTCTGAGTCTTTAAAACGTTGTTGCATATCTCAAAATCGCGATTTTATTATTTAGTTTATAAAAAGTATTTGTTTTTTTTATACTCTTTGGTTCAGAAATCATTCTTTTTTTTTTTTTTTTTTTTTTTTTTTTTTATTTAACTATGTGTCTGTAAGGCACATTGCCTTTTAAATGCAATTGATGTTGCACGACACTAGTTAGAAGGAATAGAAAAATAGGAAAGAATTGTTTTGGTACAATGGATAGAGAGCTAGTTGATTTTTATTTTTCATTGCATAACCTCGTGGGCGACGTCCAGCATAAGCTGGGAGGTATGCTGAAAAGAAAAAAATGCTTTGTAACAGAGTGAGGATTGAACCTGCACCCTCTGGGTTAACAAGCAAGCACTTATATAAATTCATTTTTATTTTTCAATTTAACTTATAACTAACTTAAATGCTAGACAAAAACCTTAAAAACTAGCTTACAGAATAACTTAACTAACTTACTGGCCCCATACGGGCGCTCTAAATTATACTATAACTATATATTAAAAATGCCTTTGGGCGTAAAAAGTAACTTAAATTAAAATTCAAAATTACTTAAAACTAAACGAGAAAATTTTTTAAAAACTCGTTTTCCAAGACATTTATTTTATTTGAAATCTTAAAACTACCCTTTACCTAAATAAAACTAAATTAACCTAAATAAAACTAAAATATACGTTAATATACGTAATTAACTTAAAACTACTTAAAAATACTTAAAATAACTTAAAACTAGAACAGCCACCAGCAGCATTTTTTTTTTTTTTTTTTTTTTTTTTTGGTGCAGCAGCCAATGCATATGCGCACACGCTTTCAAGTATATATATATTTATATATATATATTTAACCGCCAAATGCACATACACACCAACAAATGCAGTTTATGTGTTTTCTATTTTTTTTGGTGCCACCACTGTCCTACATAAATTATACCTATTAATACTTAAAAATACGTAGGTCGGCCAAGGCAACAATTTTGACTAACCATCAATATCAAGGTGGTCACCCAACCACCAGTATTTTTGAACTTGCTTATAACAGTCCCTTTTGTCCCGAAGGGGCACAGCTCTACTGAACCGCAGACGCTCATCTGCTCCGTTCCCAGAGCCGACGTCTCGACCATACATGATTCGCCGATCCACAGTTCTACGTCCGACGTGGTAGATTAACGGAACCGCCAATCTATCCTGTATCAGCCCCCAACTGTCTAAATAGAGGAATGTCTCGGGCGGGATGAAACCGTTAAGACAAACGCTCTCACTATATTCTTCACAAGCAAGCACTTAATCCATTGTACCATTGCCGCCCACAACATTTCGCAACATTTTCGCCTTTTGATCATACAGAACACCGTTTTATCGCACTTTCCAGTATTTTCATTCCGATTTATTCCAAGTGATGAAATTATCGATTGTCAAAGTTACAGAACCTCATTGAAGCGATAAAATGAGTTTAGTTCTAATTTTCATCGTTTCATCGATTATATCGATGCGATAGTTACAGAACATGGAAGTTGGTCTGTAGATGATTAGAAGCATTTCTTAAGTTATTTAAGATAACTCTGGTATAGTTTTAACCTAACACCAAAATTCAACGCGACTTAAAAAAGTGGTCGAAATTGGATTTCCATACTCCAATATTTTCCTTTTAAGAAATTTCCAACACAAAAATCAATAAATTGTATGTCCACAAGAACTACATAAAACCCAATTTAATAGCAACTTTTAGTTCGAACAAAACAACCATCCCTATACGAGTTATGTGTAACATGATGTAAAATTTAATCACAAGATCAGCAGAACACGCATTTTGCTAAAAAAAAACAGACAGACGAGCGGATGTATGTATGTGTCAGGATTCAGGATGTTCGTGATCAAGATTATTCATCCATGTCTGGTGTGCCTTATAATTTTTTTTTATTTTCACGATGTCATGTAAAATTTTACTGTGCGGATTTCAAGATCAGGTTATGCTCGTTTTTTGTTTTTGTAATGAAACATGACTCCCATTGACTTTAACGGGGCCACCGCCTATCAAGCTGGCATCTCTCTCTGTTGGATTAAGGAGTGCGCTAAGCATATCATATTTCAAAAGGGATAAAAGATATTTTAAGAGTACGCTACTTAAGACGGAAACACACAGACTACAACTCAGTAAGAAAGTTATTAATCATCATAATCATTTCCGAATCAAATCGAGGGAAAAATTTAGGTTTATGGTTTGAGAAGTATGAAGTTGAAGCAGTTGTCGAGGCATATTTTTTTTATACATTGAAAAAATTTATTTTTCCAATAGTTTAATTCAATAATGATCAAATCGAAAGTAATGCATTGCATTACGTCATACCTTTTGTTGTTATTATTGTTTAATCTGTTTTAGATAAGTCATATATTTCTAACAAGAAATAGGACTGCATCTGTTGAAATATCGTTTATTTATTTATTCAACTAATAATATACTAGATATAAATCATTTAGACCACTTTTCCATAATAACCCAAATGTAGAGATCATATTTCAAGCCTATAGCTAATACTCGTGCTAGGATTATAATCGGAATTTGAGCTTTTCAAAGTTTTTGGCGATAGATTTTAAGTTTACCTACTCGGAGTCTCCGCAATCTTCATTCTTAACTTTTAATCGGAGTCAATGTTTTCTTTTCGGAAAGTTCGGAATGTTGTCCGATGTTCTTCAATATGGTCTCGGATCGCAATGTGGTAAATCTGATTGATTCGTTGAATGCCTTTTCTATTATTAATTCTGGAATAGGGTAATTGCAAACTTGATGCTTTACTGATGTAGCAGAACAAACTTTGTCCATTATCCAACATCTTATGTGGTTTTTCATTGGAAAATTCTGATTTTGCTCTAAGATTTCAGATTTTTGTTGCCGAATGAAAAGCAAAAAGATCTGTGTGTATCATTATATGTTTGTTGATTTATAAATTGGCGAGAGGGAGACAAACTGAGTTCGAAATAACTTGACAAGTTGGCAGCCTCAAATAATGTTGTGTATGTGAAAGCAAATAAAAAAATCTCATTTCAAATCGAGAATTCGAGATTTTGATCTAAACGTAATCTAGATTTAATTTTTTTGATCAATAAAAAAGTACTTTTTCCGACCAATGAAAAACCACATAAGTTACCATTTCAAACCTAGCCGCTTACACCAGTGGTTGATTTCCTCGAGTAACTGATCGTAGAGGCTATACTTCCAGCTGTCGTCATTTGAGAGCCTTTGTGATTTTTTTAGTCGTCTTCCGACAAAACTACTCATCATATTTCCTGGATTGCAGAAATGTTTTATATCAGTATAGTGCTTCTATTGTAAGAAGGGTGTTCACTAAGTAACATAGCGATAGCTTTGCTTAAGAGCAAACGCTTTTGTTTCGTTGATTTCCGACGTCTATCTGATAAATGTTAAAAAAATCCAAAAATTGACAGAAATATAGTGAGCATCGAAGCACTACTTTGATAGACTTAACCGAGGGGTTTGTCACTAGCCAGTTTAGTAATTCAATGATTGCAATATTTTAAATGACTTCATAAGATTTCAGGTGATTTCAAGCAGTATTTAAATTGATTTAAAATTTTTGTGATTGCATTGATTTCAAATACATTTTTTGATTGCACATTAATTCAAGTGATTTCATTATGATTTCAATTTGAGATTTCATTAAAGCATTTTTGGTTGCATGATTGCAAGAAAACTTAAAGTGATTTCAAATATTTTTAATGATTGCAAGAAATCATTTGAAATCGATAACCAAATGTTTTTTAATTTCATCACTTGAAATAGTGATTGCATCTGATTTCAACGTGATTTCAAGTGATTACAAGGATGAGTGGTCAGGTGATTTCTTTCGTGACAAACCCCTCGGACTTAACGCAATAATAAGTTTAATTGAAAAAATATTTTTTCTTTTTTATATCATTATTTTTTTTTTTAAATTATTTATTTATTAGACCAAAGAACTTACTAGCATTCTTTGTGTTACCAACTGATTGAAAATTACAAGAAAAAAAAATACGACTTGACGCCGACGGTACACAGTTTTTTTTAAACACTTACCTACAACTTCAACTTAAATGTATGTCATTTATACATTATTTTAATGTTACACGATAAAAACTGTTTCAATATAGCAAAGTGCTTGTCTATATCATTGTGGTGTGTATCCTTAACTATGGTAAAATGAAATACGACTTCAATCTAGCACTTTAATGTTTATCAAAAACAGGAGCAAATTACCATCATTGGTGTTTGTAAACGAAAAAAGACTTCACATTGTATGGATAATCTAGAAAATATATTGCAATCAGGTGTTGGCGAGACACTCTTGGAACAAATTAATTGGATTGGAGATAAAATATAACATGTTCCAGAGTATCTTTTTGTTGTAAGTTACTATAGTGTGGTATCTTGTTTCTTCTTAAAAATATCACACGCTATATGTAAATTAATGTCACCTAAGTGAATATAATAGTTGATGTTAAACTTTGTTGTGCAATAAAAACTATAAAAACACATGTAATAAAAATTTTACACAACAAAATGAGAACGCAAAAAATAGACTTTCAATATAATAATGCAGGTACAAGGTAAAATATGTAAAACCGAAGATAAATTGTTTTACTTTAGACAAAATTATGTTATTGCTGATGTTGGGATAGGTTTGTATATTAAGCTTTCAAGTGCCATTGTCAACTTACCTTATAGTTTTTTTTTATATCAAAAGAGAAATAGGCATTGTAGACAATTGATAATGGTGGGATATTAATGTATCACCTATAAGAATAAGATCTTATGACTTTAGCAAATGGCTGCAACTTTAATTCTGTTTTGTTACTGTGACTATATTTTGTACGAAGGAATAATTCGATGGTATGTGAATGGCGAATTTGCAATACTTATAGTATTTATCAATTTATTGTTTCGAAACCGAACAATCATCCATTTATGCTCAATTTGTTTTTACTCCAATTGGACTTAAAAGTCTCGAAGGAGGTTTTGTCAATTTTTTTATTTATAAAATAAGAAAACACAAAATAGCGATCACAGCAAAAAAAATATGAATCGAGCAAAGGCTGAGAAAGAAAAGTAAATGTAAAAAAACGGATGCTAGGGAATGGTTAAACGATCAAAACAATTAAACGGCAAAACGATTTATCATAGCGAAATGACAAAACGGCGTAGCGCTGTTTGCTTAAATAAATATATAAACGGTGAAATGTTATATTTGTCAAAAAAAAATATTTTGCCAAACATCAAACAATTTAATAAAAAATGCAAAAGAAAGAAATGCCAAATGAATGTTGCCAAATATTGGGGACCCAATGGTACCATACACGTATAGTTTGATAAATATTCAAGAATTCGCCACACCCTTTGGGCCAGACTGCAGCTCTATTGGTAGGTTGAAAATGTGCACACTTTTATTTATTTATTTATTTATTTATTTGAAAAAAAAAGTGCAACCTATAACCTTAACATATCATCAAAGAGTTCACTAAGCCATTAACAAAAGCTTAATATAAATATAAAAATTTGAGGGAGGGGTTTGTCACGAATGAAATCACCTGACCACTTATATTTGCAATCACGTTGAAATCAGGTGCTAACATTATTTCAAGTTTAAGTTTTTTTGCAATCATGCAATCGAAAATTCCATAATGAAATCACGAATTGAAGTTATAATAAAATCACTTGATCATTTGCAATCATTTGAAATCAGTAAATTTATTTAAAATCAATGCAATCACTAAATTTTTAAATCAATTTGAATACTGCTTGAAATCACCTGAAATCATATGAAGTCATTTGAAATATTGCAATCATTGAACCACTAAGCTGGCTAGTGACAAACCCCTGGAATTTAAGTTTAAAAATGTTATTTTTTTTTTTTAATTGAAATTTTTTTTTTGTTCTGCTTTGCTCACCTCTTCTCGGTCAATCCAACACAAAAAATTTATTTTACAAAAAAGAGTGTAATAAATAATGGGGAATACTAATCAGCAACAAAGAATTTAATTTTTTATAAATAATTAATAATAATAATAACATTACCGATTTTAATTAATTTGAAGGTATTGACAATAATCTTTTTTAAAAACACGAAATGACTTTGAAATGTTTCTGATATGATCGGGCAAAGAGTTTCATAGAGTCGCTGAAGGGACTATAAAGGGTCGAGTCATTATATTTGTTCTGTGTGATGGTACGGTCATTATATTAGTCGGGTCGAGTCGAAGTCTACTAAAAGTAAGTTTATTATAGATATAAGATTGAGTTTTCGTCTTGATAGTTTTAAAATGAAGGAATATAGAGCGAAGTTTAAAAAAAATTTCAAAAGATGTGCCAAGGAATTTAGCAACAAAAACACTAATATGCTCAAATCTTCTTTTTTTGAAAATATTTCTTACAACAAAGTTAAAGCAGTTTATTTTGTAGGGTTATGTTATACTCCAATATTAGCTTCACAACCATATAGCAAGATAGGAAGACCAGATTCCAGCGAACTGTAAAAGGTAGATAATAGTTTATTGAATATAATTTCTTTAATGCAAATGTTATTCTTCTTACTATGCTATTAATTTGGTTCTCCCATGAAAGCTGGTGATCCAAACAAAATCCTAGCAACTTGATGATAATTTCATAAGAAATTATATTGCCATAAAGAGAAAGCAAGTTAAGTGAATGAGAGCTCAAAGAGGTGCCGAAAGCAATAGCTTTTGATTTACCAACAAATTTTCGTATGCTCATCATTTCAGAACCAAATCAAAATCAAAACCAAGTTCCATTTAAAACAAATTCAAATACAAAATATTCACAAAACTTTATTGATTCGTTCCCACAAAATTATCTTAAGGTATAGGTTTTAGTTGAAACGTCCACTCTAGTTCTCATCCATTCACCTAAAATAAAAAAAAAACAATTCACACATTTTTTTTAATCAGAGTTAACTAAAGTGTTAATGCATCAGTAATTCAAAAGGTATTTATAATCTCGTCAGTATCGATATCATGCCAAAAACAAAGTTGAACAATTCTCATTACTAGGACTATAGTGATCACTACCGCATACATTGAAATAGTTGTACTATCCATTATGTGATATTATAAAATAACTGACAAAGAATTCACTAGAATTAAAAATTTAAACATCAAATGTTCATTGCGTTTTAAAGACACATTAAATCTTTTAATGATACATAGATATATTAAAATCACTGGAATTAAAAGGGAATGCACAGCGATAAATCCATATCACATGTAATAATAATAACACTATTTCTAAGCGCGTTTGAACACAATTGCAAATAATTAGGTATATTTTTACCCCGCAATATAAGCGAGTAAAAATTCATAGCTTTAATTAATATTTTTGTAAATAGGTATACAACGGAAAATAAAATAAAAACATTATTATAATTTATAAGATTTGCCGGTGATATGGAGCGCTTACAAAAAACACGCTTACTAATAAAAACGAAAATAAATTTTATTATTATTGGTTTCTATTTTAGAATCAGTAATAGTTAATTGAATTAATAAAAAATAAAATGTTCGATTGGGTTACATGAACTTGGTCTGATTAGTGATTGGCACTATATCGAATGATTTGAACTATCGATAACTGATTTATTTGAACTATCGAACGAATTTATTTATTCATTCTTCCAGTTCAACCAAAATTAGTTTTCAAATAATTTTTTCATGGATAATGAATACGATATAAAAATAAGACATTTTTTGTTTTAAAATAGTTGAACCTCAGAAAAGTTAAATCATTTTTCCAAAAGGAGGTTAACTTTTTAGAGTGATTAACTTATCTGGACTTTTTATTTTAATAATTTGACTATATTTTCTTACCTATTTGTTTTATGTATTTATGCAAGTAGATAGCTATTTATATACTTTACTGCAACAGAAAATAAGACGTTATAAAAATATTTTGACTTTTGTTGATTATGCAAAATTGTATGAGACTTTATTTATAAAAGTCGAAAAATACGAAAGAGAAGCGATGTGTATATGATATAATATCTCATGAGTGTATGCCCCACAATAACATTACTCAACTATTGTGCTTGGAAAAAACACTATCTTTTTTTGAAAGACATATTAAAATAGAGAATGTTAATTTTAACCGAATTTGAATAGATAACTTATTTTTCTTTTTTTATAGGTATATTAATCTTCCTATTGTAAATATTAATTCTTTTTTAATTTGCCAACCGAGCTGACGGCAAAGCCATGGCTTTAAATTCATTATAAATCATTGTAAATGATGTATTTCGATACCACACAATAAATGAATATTTACTTTACTTTACTTTACTTACTTACTTTACTTGATATAATATGCGTAACAACTGTATTAACTTACTTTTTTTATTTGCAAATTGTTTGATTATTTTTTAAATTTCAAATTAAAATTCAAAATGTTCTGAAAAAATACAAAACCATAGAAATAACTATAGAATTGCATCGAATAGTGCATTTGGCCGGATACCAGATAACGAATATTCGGCATGCATCTAGGCCAGATAGCCGAATATTCAGCGGCCGGATATCTGCAAATTAAAAGTTCAATAGTTTGGTGGTCTAATGCTCAAATCAAACCGGACACTTTGTAAGAAGTTATTTTAAATAACTTCTTACAACGGATTACGGACACTTTGTAAGAAGCTATTTCAAATAACTTCTTACAAAGTGTCCTGAGAAAAAGAAAGTTGTAATATTCCACTTTCCACTTTCTAATAAGCTATACACTGTCAAAATCTGTCAGAGGATGGATTAAAACACTTCAAAAAAGGTGCAAAAAATATTAAATTTTATAAAGATTTCGGTAAAGGAGAACGAAACATTCTATCTACGTAAAAGAGGACTTTGTCTTCTATCTGTCAATCCATGAACTTAATTCCATCAGAGGATGGCTACAATATCTATCTGTGCAATAAAAAACACCTCAGAAAATGAGCAAAAAAATTAGATTTTATTTAGTTTTCCGAAAAAGAGTAATTATACGACACGGAAGAGAAAAAACTTTTTTCCAAAATGTTTGAGTGCAGAAGTAATTAAATTTAAGAGCCCTTTCAGAATATTAAATTTAGTATAAATTTTTCTACGGAAAAAAAAATTTAGTTGAAAGACGTCATTATTGCCAACAAATCACTGAAATAAAATAAAAAAAAAATTGATCGCATTTTTTTCGAGAAGAATGAAATTAAAAAAATCAACATTTTAGAAAAAAAAAATTTCCTAAATTTTTGATTGCAAAATTTATTAAATTTAAGAGTTATCTCAGAATATTAAATTTCGTCGAAATCGTTTCAGTCGTTCAAAAGATAATCGCTTTCGAAAAAGTGCCGTTCTATGGCAGGTACCGTTAATAAGTTTCTCCAAAAGATTTCATCATTGACAACAAATCACACATGCAAAATTTATCAAAATCGATGGATTTATTTCGAGAAATTTGGAATTATCGGTAACGCTTATATGGTAGGTACAGTTATTTCACGACCTAGGATAAAAATAAAAAAATTTCCATGGATATTACTCAATAATGCTATTTACCAATTTTGAAAAAAAATCTTAAGGCTTAGGTGTCGATACAGAAAGACAGACAGAATTTTCAGACCCACTTTTTTCGACTGCGCTAGCATTAATGTCATGTTTGATTGTTATCTTAAAACTTTTTTTTTTTTGCACGAATCCAAGACTTGCCTTATCCTCTAGAGCGAGTTAAAATAGTCATGAACGAAAAGCAAAAAAATATAAGCAATTATAATAGGTATCGTTCCTACTTTGTAATCCACTTTGTTCCTATACTTATTGCACTTTTTTTGCGATTTTTCATAGATTTGTTTGCTATTATTTGACAGACACCAAACACCTGGCTCTGCCTTCACTTTTGTCAAAGAAATGCGTGAAATTCCTTTTCATGTAACAGGTCAAATACTTTAAGGACATTTGCCACGGACATCACTATGTCACTATAACCTCCAACGATGTTTTCGTTCTTGCAAGCCATGCTTGCGTGTGCATCAACAAAAAGTAAACAGCTCAAGTAAAAAAGGTATTCGCGGATTTACATCAAAACGATGTCGCATGCCTGACTTCATGTTCCTAATGAAAACATGATTTTGTTGCTTGTTCCAGCCGTAGAATATCCCGCACTCCTAAAATCTTTCCGCGACTTCAAATGCAAGAATAAAATCTTTTTTTGTTTGGAACACCTTGTCTGTCATACTGATATACAACACAAAACGTAGCTTAGGCAAGTGTTTCGCCCTAAAGGAGTGATAGCGATGTCATATCTGAGATACAAGTTGTTTGGGGGCATGTATTGTGAGTGTTCAACGCCTTGTGATTGTGACTTCGTGGAATTATTCTTTGTGTGTAGATAGATAAAGACGAAATCGCTTCATGTTGACGGTTGATCCCATCCAGTTGCGTCATTGAAGAGGATACTTTTAGACTCAGCTATCTCATCAGCGCACTATTGTAAAGGAAACATGACATTGCGCATCATGTATATGTACAGTGAAAACAACGTGCAAGAAATTTTAATTAAAAATATTACAATTGGAGGTAACGAGGTGTATAGAATCATTCATTATACGATGCATGAATATGCATCATCAATTTTTTTGTTTTATTTTATTATAAAGGTGCCAAACAAAAAAGGACCATACACATGGTTTCTTAAATAGTGAATACATAAAAAATAAAGTCAAAATCTTCATAGTCTCACTCATATTATATAAATAAAATTGAAATGTCAGTTTGTGGTATCAAAATAACAGCTTTTTACTGGATGCCTACGATAGTATCTGGGTATACGGTACATATGTATATTCTTCAACAAAAACTCGTCTGTCTGTTTGTTTTCGTCGGGTAATGTCGAAAAAAGCTACCACATAAATAAAAATAAAAATAAATTTAACAAAAAGAAATATACGAATAAATCATATTAATTGTTTTTAAAAGTGCTAAAACTACTTTCTTAGGAAGATTTAAACGAAAATCAAAATATGCAAAAAATTTTGAATGCAAGTTTATCAAAAAATTTATTCCAAAATCGTAAGAGCGGCTTTTAAATAATCGATTTACTTAATAATTTTTATAAAAACATTTTTTTACGAATTTAAAAAACGCCAATTTAAAATGCTAAACAGATTGCATTTTATGCATGAAAAAAATTTTTTTTTTAGTAAAGCCATTTTCTAAATATTGAATTTACAAAAAACTAAATTAAAAAAATAATTAAAACTAAAACTAAGCAGTTTTTCAAAATTTTGGTATTGAAGTTTTATCAAGTCATCTAGGTCTTGCTAAAAAAATTTAAATTTTTAAATTAAAATCGATTAACCCGTTCACGAGATGGCTCTAGAAAAAAATAACGGTTCTATGGGAGATACCGTTAATGTTAATAAGCTTGCAATTTTTTTTTCAATTATATCTTATAAATTATCACTTATTCAAATCAAAATATGACTTTTTTTTATTTAAATGGCAGAATTAACTGATCGATATCAGCATGATTTATCGTGATAAGATAGCCATATCTTCTACATAATTGACTTTAAAAAAACTTCCAAAATAAGTTTTTATAGCTTCAATATCGCAGTTAAACAAATATGTTGAATCATTTATTTAAGATTGCATAGCAAAACCCTCGGGAAAAACCCGTTAAAATGCATCATCTTCTGAAAATTTCTCAGACCTCAAGGGGCCTACTCTGTATTTCGTCCCGAAATAAATTTTCCGAAAACGAATAATTTGTGCGAATTTTGTTTTTATATTACAAAAACAAAACAAAGTAAAATTTTAGTATTCACTTTCGGAACGAAATACCCCCTGGATAGAATTATAGTACCTTATTTTATAAAATTGCCAGGGGATGCCAAGCGGACTTATTTTTTTTACATTTTTTAACCAATAAACATAAAAACGTTTTATTTAAAAGAACAAAATACAGATAGTATATTATGGTAAGCAATCACCAAGGGACTGATAAAAAAAACGTTGAATCTACGACCGATATAACAAACAGACCCGAGATGTAAGCCCAGTTTTGTTTCAACGAGACTCGATACTTGATATTCCCATGAGATGGGGCTCAGATCTATTAGAAGTTATCGATATTTTTGACGTTTTCAATCTTCAATTACCAACGCGTCGGATAAGTTTTTTCGCAATAAGATGCATTGCTAAATAATATTTATCTACTTTCTAACAATTCTGTGTTATTTGAGATTACAATGATAATTTTTGTTTGTGTGGGAACTGAAATAGAAAAACGGCAATGATTTTTTGATGCTAAAACGTGATTCGGACATACCAAACGTGATTTCGATTTCGATCAAATTTATATTTATAAAAATAAAATTGGAGTAAATGAATTTCAAATTCTTGTCGCGGACATCGAAAATTCCATCGTTTGTAGAATCACCCTTAACTATTTTCAAAATTCATCAGTTGATCTGCGTGAACTTATAAATGACGTTATTTACATTTTTTTTTTTCATTTCATAATTTGTTGGAATAAATCATAAAAAAATTAGAAATTTTAAATTTAACTGCATCGCTATAATTTTTTTAAACAAAAAAACTTCTAAAAACTTCATTATAATTTGAAAACAAATAAACCGCCAGTAAATGCACATATAATATACATATTTATCAATCGATAATGAAAATTCTTCTTACAAAATTCAAGTCATCACACACAAGCATTGCACTCTCTTTTCTCCTTCACATTGGTGAATCAGCAAAAAACCGCAAATAAATCAATTTTCACACCAGGCGCTCAGAATTCGAAAGTATTCCAAAGCAAACAATACACTTTTGTATTTCATGTGAAAATGCCATTTCAACCCCTGGAATTTAATAAAAAAAAACATTTTCCACCACTATAGGGACATAGAAATGAATAAACGCAAACAAACCAATGAATTGCTTTTGAATTTTTTCAAACCAAGTGCTCATGAAGTTTAGATGGCATTGCAGCATTCAGGAATTCCATATTAAATTCTTATTCTCCATGAACACAAAACAGTCATTATTCTATGCTAAATAGTTGATGGTAAGCATTTAGAAATGATGACTGTAATAAAACCTTAATCAAAAGGGAAATACCCCAAATCGTACGTATGTAATATGCATGGGGCGAGGTTTTCAGATATTCAGGGATTTTGTACGCTTAACAGGTCATAAAACTGTCGGACTTGATAGGCTCATAAAACCGTCACAGCAGTCATTTCAGCAGGGCTACAGAAAAATTAGTAGGTGCGTGCCTTGTTGGAGTTCATCTAACAAAGTTTTTCAAAAAAAAAAAGTAATTTGGGTTTAAATATTTCTGGCAGTACAAAGCTTTGAGGAGAAAATTTATGATTCTATGTTTTTCAAACGAAGCAGCTGCAGGCTGCTAGACTTTGTGTTGTTTTTTTTTTTTTTGTGGGAGACAAATTAGAAAAACAATCCTTCCATTAAATTTTGTAGTGGACTGAGCCTGAATGTTTTTTGTTGAAAAATTAAAAAAATAACACAGTCGTTGTGGGCTTATGAGTTGGAAGTTTAAAATGCAACATCAGCACTGTGATGCCGAATGGTAAAATGGGAGAGTTGATCTAATTGTGTCACATCTTGGATGTTAATTGGAAAAAGACACAACTTTTCTTATAGGTGTATTACCTACATATATGTGTATAATGCATTAACATTAAACTTTCCGAAAAATTAATGCATAACGGCAAGAATTAGTGTGCTATTTTATAGTGCGAATATCAATGGTTGTGAGGAAGCAAAACATATCAAGTAAGTATATAGCTTCTATAGATACATAATATATAAACTTGTATATAGCTAACAATTGACTGATGATTTGGGAACAATTTAATTTACAAGCTAGCTGGAGAAAACTTGTAGTCCAGTAAATTTAGAGTTTTACTTTTAAAATATTCCGACAGAGCTGGATTTTGCTGGATATCTTTGACATCAAAGTCTTGAGCAAATCCTAGAAATTATACCCATGATTTGACCCGGAACCAACATTTTTTGGGGGGGGAGTGGAGGTGCGTTGCAGGATCTAAATTAAGTTTATTGCGAATTTTTCGGAAACTATGAACTTTTTGCAAAAATGTCAAGGTTAAAATTGTAGCTATATGATTATTTAAGAAAAGGTCTGTCAGTAGTTTCAGTCTGTCAGTCTGTAAGTCTGTGAGTCTGCTAGTCAAACCACCACCACTGAAGTAGGGGAGAAAATTCCTTATTTTCTGATTTTCTCGGAATTCGGCACCAAATTGCTAGACTATATGTATCGTAGTGGTGGGACAACTTCAGTATTTTTTCATGTTTCAACAATGTTCGCACCCTAATATAGCAAAGATGCATTGTTCGGACCCTATTTCCAGCATATCGGCTTTTAGAGTTCAAGCATCTTTCTTTTGATTAAAGACATCTGTGGGTGTAATACTTCGCGAGAAATAGCCAAAAACCGACATCAAGATAAACTCCAAGATTTTCTGATTTTTTTTTTCGGAATTCGACAAATAATTTCCAAACTTTGCTGTGGTATGGTATAACTACCTCAGCATTCTTTATGATCAATACATTTGTAAAAATTTGAGCAATATATAATATTTTTTTTTTCTGCTCATAAGCAAAAGTTGAATTTGACCTTAGCAACGATAGAAATGCGTAAATAGTAATTGTTTTGTTCAATTTACATTTAACTTACTTTAACTTCAAAAAAGCTCTTTTAATATAGATATTCAAAATAAAATTGTATATAAAGCTTGGGTTTACAATTTAAATAGCTGAGCAAAAGTGTTTTTATATGTTTTTCCAAATGTACATGTCCAAACACCTTAGCTTACTAGACTAAGAAAATTCAATTTAATTTTCACTAAAATTAAAATAATAAAAAGTAATATCAACTTTAAAGTAACACATTAAAATCGATTCCAGGCAGTTAGTTAAAAAACGAATCTCGTTGCTCCAGTTGTATACTCTCTGTGCCCCCAGCTTAAAAAACGACCAATTACAGTTTATGGATATGTACTCGAATTCATAAACTTAACTGAAATATCCTTACCTTACTAACATGTAAAACTTTACAAGTCTAAACTAAATGAATGAAACCAGCTTATATATACCTTTTGTTTCAATCCAGTTCAACCCCAATGGCCCGTCATTCTTCGATAAAGCGAGACACATCAACGTTATTCAGGTCAGTTGCTTTTCAAATTAACATACAACGACCAAAATCCATTCGAATTGGATTAATAATGCCAACAATACAATTTCCGGCTCATTTTACGAGCTCTAATATCAGTTCAAGTCTGCTAAAATACAAAGTACATTCAGTTTGGCAAACTAGTGCTGGCCAAACAGCGAAAACGATAAAACGATCGATAACAAGAGTTTTGTGTTGCTTCATGTGTTGCCATAAAAGCAGGGGCCATTCCATACCATACCTGAGCAACCTGTACGACTTGTATATGTTAAACAATGTTTTCACTCAGCAGCAACCCATTGAGAGGGAAAATACTATACAACAACACAATGCTGTAACACGAAGTATCTTTTCGAATTAAAAATGAAGATAAATTCTATAAATAGCCAAAACTTAAAGCAACATCAACGGTATCGTTGTTTCAACTGATATTTAAACTCTTACACAGTTACACGGGCACTCGGCAGAATTGTAATGTTGAAAAATGTTGATGACAGAAAATTGTTACCACTATGACATACTGTACCGACTTTTACTATATATTTCGCCAGCAAATCACTTACGATGCATGTTAAATTTTTATATAATATGTGCTTTTGAAATATCGAGCACGACTGGGTCGCACAAACTTGCTCTTGTGGCAATTTACCTGAGGGTTTAAGGTACAAACAGAATTAACGGAAAAATCGTATAAAATTTTATAAAACGTTCTTAACCCATGTCTAACAAAGATTCAAACCAAAATCAAAGTATGCAAAAAAAATTCCTTATTAAATGAGTTTACGAAAAAAATAAATTCTAAATCGTTGGAGCAGTTTTCGAAAAAATCAATTTTTTTTAAATAATTTTTCAAAAGTATTTTTAGTGAGTATGCACGTTTTTTAAACCTTTTTTTTAGTATACCTTTTGACTAAATTTTATTTTTTGTAATATTGAATTCACAAAAACTGTTTTTCAAAAATTATTTAAAACTCAACAAAAACATTTTTGTAAAATTTGTGTATGCCATGTTATTTATTAGTATTGAATTTCGTTTAAATCGTTTCAGCCGTTATCGAGATAACCGAAATTTAAAAAAAACTTTATATGACAGGTAAACGTTTAACGGAATTTTGTTGAAGGTTTCGTTTTCACTATTTGATAGACCTTTTACACTTTATTACACATGGGAAATATGGTTAAAATCGTAAGAACCGTTTTTGAGAAAAATTAGGTTTTCGATAACCGTTATATGGCAGATGCTGTTATTTTTTGACTAACCTACTAAATTTGAAGTAAATCAGCAAACCCGTTTAGGCTGTAGGTGCCGAGACAGAGAGACAGTTTGACAGAATTGCCGGACCCACTTTTTTGGTCTTCTGTTTCTGTTTCTGCCTACGTGGAATCATACCTTTCGGAACAGTAAGCGAAATACTATTTGAACCAGCTGAGTTGTATATTATGTCGAGATCCTTGAGTACTCTTGCAGTACGAGTGCGACAGTAGATTTTTCTCATATGAGCTCTTAAGTACAGGAGATGTGCGTATGTACACTTTGTGGCAGCTTTCACACCGGCGGCGAGCCTTCAGGTAAGCAGGGATCTGTACTAAAAACAAATTAGATTCTGCTTAGAGTGTCTCCAACATCTAACTTGTGGTCGTATGGTTCCAAATTTAATTTTATCCACTGAAATAGCACTACAAAATTTCAGCAACCATTAATCGGCCTTCATGGAATTTCTTCCGCAGATGTTGCTTTTTACATAAAAGAGAAGGAGAGGCAGAAGGGACGGCAGCCTTTAATACTACTACTAAAATATGCAACGACAACAGCTTTCTGTTAGTTTCAGATATGGTACAATCCATCGAAGACAATCATCCCGTTACTGACGACTCAGCAACCTGAAAGTTATCAGGAAATATGAAATTATTAAAACAAATGTTTTGCGATAAATTAACATTGCATTATTCAGTCATTTATTGTTTCAATGAATATTTTTTTAGTCTTCAAGATAAATGTTGTAATTTGAAATTTCTGATTGATGTTGAAAAATATGAATAACATAGTAATAGTCAAAAAAAGAATAAAAAAATTATAAAAATAAAAATTTTAAAGTTTCTTAAAGCAACCATTATGAAGAAATTCACCAGTCGCATGCTAAAATGTAATCGTAAAACTATATATTATCTGAATCAACCTCTGAAAGACGATGTAACGTGCACCTAATCCGTGTTGTGCGATATGTTGTATATATTTCGCGAAATGCAGTGAAATTAGAAATTGTTGTTTGTTGGTGTTAGATACGATGTGCATAACCAACACAACATACTAAGCCGAGGTTCCAACCAAAGCAAATTGTGCAGGACTTAAATAAAATAATATATTTGCATCGCATAAAAAATAATTTCTCAGTTGTTTTTGTGCGCGTTACGACAACCTATTGACATCAATAGATTTTTCGACTGTTACAGAAATTTATTTGTGTTATATCAGTGAATATATTGATATGGTATGGACGGTTTTTCGTTTTGTCTTTTATAAAATGTACAAGCAAATGCGGCAAGCTTTAAGTTATTTGAACCGGAATTTTAACAGCAGACTTTAAGTCGCCATAACATAAGATTGTTGCTGTCCGCATAAGTGGCACGGTTAGTGGTCAGTCCGATGTCGTTTATGGGAATTTCAATTTGCATCATATTTTGATCAATTTTAAACTTTCTAATAACATTTAATGCTTATGATTATCATTATTAATTTTATTAAACCTTTAGATACATACCAAACAACGAATTGTTATTTAATTAGTATCGGACTTATTATTCGCACTTTTGCTGTTCAGTCAGGATAAACAAATCTAACAACTAGAAATAATAGACACAGTATATCCCTTTGAAGGAATTGCAGTTGTATACGAACAAAAAGACCTGTCAGTCTGCTAGATTCTTACATTTTTACTTTCATAAAATTATTTACATAAAAATTAATTCCATTGTCAAATAAAACATGCCCACTGCACCAGTTTCAAAGTTCATTATTGTGAATTGCACATTTTCCACATTTTATACAGTATAGGAGAAACGTTATAACATCACAACGAAGTTCGCTCAGGTCTGATTCCGCAGATTCATTTCAAGGTCTATCTTTACACACCGCCAACACTTTTTGTCTGTTCATTCGGTAAAAATAGTATTTTTTTTTAATAACTGAGATCACACGAAATGCAGAAATTTTTTAAAAGTTTAAAAAGAAAAATGTTCCTCGTTTGTGGTGTGATATTTGACTTTGAATTGCATACTAAACTAGCTTGTTTTTTTTTTTGCATTTGGCAAATTTAATAAATTCGCTCATGCTGTGGCAATAATATAGTTTTATTTTTAAAGTTTTGAAACTATAATATGTTTGTTTGAGCATAACAAAGCAAACCTATATGTCTAAAAAGCCTAAGGTCACAAGGTTATTTTGAGAAAAAAATGTTAACATTTGAATTGAGGCTTGGCAACTGTTTGTTCATATAGTTAAACGTTATAATAGTTCTTATATTAGTTCTAAAAGAGGTTCAGTCAAACCATTAAAAAAATATAAATAGAGAAAAATGATATGCATATATATAAAAACTAGAAGTTCGTGAATCAGATCTTTTGTTTGCTCTTTGCTCTTTATAATTATTTATATAATAAGATAAATAAGTGAATGAGAGGATGTAAGATTTTTTTAAAAATTAATTTTAAATATTTTTGACGTAGATAGGTATACTATGAGAATAATAAATTAGAGTGGGCAGAGCGTGAGAACTTTAAGAAGAACAAATCCGACATTAAACTTAAAAGCAGCGGGAAGACAGAACTGGCTTACCACAGCATAGAACGCGGACATAAACCAGATTTTGACAGGACGGAAATACTAGAAACGGAGCGACATATTTCAAAGCGGCACACACTAGAAATCCTCCATATCATAAATAAATAGCAAACACAACATGAACCGCAAACAAGACTCACAAAATATTTCATCTGTTTACTGCTCACTGGTGACTGGGAGGAAACCATGACAAATCTTCATTTCGAAGTGTTTAAGTAAACAAATAAAATCAATTTAAATACATTTAACTTTTTTTTTAAATCTTTATTCAAGTAAGTTTCTAATGTTCCGCTATAAATGTATAATGTTTATAATTGTTCATTCCATTTTGTTAATAAAAGATCTCCTGAAGAAGATGGCAACCACCGTCGAAACAAGAGGAAAGAAATGAAGTCTTTGTTTCATTTATAAAAACATTGCGACCAAAAAAGCTGAAGAATTATAAACACAGTATTCTCAACTCACACGATTATTCACATTTGAATCGGGCAGCCTCATTTTGTAAAAATAATTTTTATATCTGTCTGCCTGATTGTTATGGCTTATCTCAGAAACGACTGGAATAATATTGGTGGAATTTTTCCTGGTAGACGGCGATATTGTACTGCGCAACTGAGGCTATTTTATTAAGTACCTGATGCTGGGGTTGTTTTTTTTTTGAAGACTTTTATTTATGAACTGATCTGAAACGGATGGATCGATTTTGACGAGACTTCCCCTGGCAGATAACTCATATTGTAAGGAGTAATTAAAACTATTTCGCTTACCCCCTAGATCGCTTTATGTGGTACATTTAAAAAAAAAATAAGGACCTATTTAGTTCAAAATAACAAGTCTACATTTTATAATATAACTTTTTTGAAAATTATATTTCCTAAATTATATATCAGGTACCAACTAGTCTGAAAATATAATCTTTCGCGTTTGCTATAAACCTGAAGGTGAGAAATAACCTTTTCTAAAACATTTGCTCTTAAATAAAATAATAAATTGGCATCAGAATAAAAAATAAAATATTTCATTTATCCCTACTTAAAAAAAGGTCATAAAATTTTAACGTTTTCACACAAACAGTTGGCAATTTAATGTTTTGCTCCCAAGGTGAAGTATAAAACTGCTTCGAATGTGACATTATGAAAGGTTATTTCGCATTCACTCAACTATAAAAATTAACTATTAAATGTTACATGCTGTTTTTGAAATAAAATTGTGAAGGTGATACTTTAAATCAAAAAGAATTTCCACCGATGCACGACTACTTGTTAATTGTGTGACAGCCTATCGAGGTTAATTTTTATCGTTTATGCACACCATAAATTGCAATAAGTCATAAAAATTTATGACAATTAGTGTCGATAAGACTTTAATAGATTGCTAATTGAGTGATCCCCTTCTCGATTAGACATCAATACAACATTGACATGAACAACTTTCGGCAACATAAATGATAGGTCCGGGACGACTATTAGTTTTTTTTTTGTATAGAAACTTACTTCAACACTTAAATGGCATATATATATAATAGATGCCGCATAAATTAAACTGGTCTCTAAGTAAATAATATTCTTCTTTAAATTGGTAAGCCTTAAGATTCCAGACGAACAGGAAGTTGCCCCCTTTGGAGTAATCTTCAAGTCACGAAGTCAGTGCGGAGATAATGCTGGTTTCTGGTGTAGGGAAAGTAGAAAAAGAAGTCACATGATGACGATGGTGTAGATGGTGGTTATGATGGTTGAACATAAAAATGTGACATAATATTTACAAAGAAGGAGTATTTTATTGGTGTGTCAAGTGAGGCGTTGTTAGAGGTGTCTGCAACCACTCCTGATGGTTGTCTGCATAAAGTCAGTAGAATTTTATTTTATTTTCAAAGAATTATGTAACTCATGGCACTTTTACTTTTATTTTATCATGGGACTGCATTTGGAGATGAACGATCTTTAATCTTTATGAAGAAAATGAAAAATTGAAAAAAAAATTAAAAGATGTTAATTTTTAATAGGATGTTTTATTCAAACAAATAATTTGTAGTGAATCGGCATGTAAAAAGAAATATTTAGAAGAGACGAGAGTGTTTTAAAATTTATTTCTATTTTAAAATAAAGTTCTTTTGATAGGTACTCAATTTCAAATATGAACTTCCCTCAAAGACCTCAAATCAAAATTTTTAAATATCTCCAAATGTTTGTATTTGTGTCAACACCACAATGGATATGTTTCTTTAATAATTTCCGACCAGCATCTTCTAAGGATTGCAAAAGATAATGGGAGAAAAGATTATGAGGAAGAAGATTTTTATTGAATATCTAAGAAAATGAGAATTTAAACCCTAGGATTGGTATTACTATAGTCCTAACAATATCCTACTCAGGTTTTAATATTTCGATATTTTAGTCGCATTAAACATAAAGCAGTAAATAAAAATAATTGAATTTATTTATTTATTCTTTCATCTACCAGCTGAAGCTCAACAGATTACATAATATTAAAATTAAAGTAGATAATTAACATACATATCATAAAAAATGTTTAATCAATAATTATATTATACTAGGAAAATAAACTGAATAAAATGTTTTTGAAACAGTCCCTTGAGCTATTTAAGTTTAAACTCTGATTAACTTCATTTAATGTTGGAACACATCTTGATATCGGTTCGTTTAGACCATAGAGAGTTCTATGTGCGGGTTGATAAAGAGATTGCCTAACCCTCAGTGTTCGAGCTGGAGCATAGATTGGTATCATATATACAAGAGAAGGGCTTTTAATATTGTAACATAACAGGTCTCTAACAAATTATATTCTTCTTGTCTTTAGCTGCAGAATACCTAGAAGTTTGCACATAGCTTCATAAGATGGTGAAAAATTCCACCTCATTTTTCTAAAAATATATTTAGTAAATCGCCTTTGTATATTTTCAATACGATTTGAGTGAATCTGATAAATTGGATTCCATATAATATCATCATACTCAAGAGAGGATCTTCTTAACGATATGTACATTGTACAATGACACCAATGTATACGGATCGTTAAATTCTTTCGCACTTCTTTTGATAAATCCTTCCATTGAGTTGGCTTTTGCTACAATATATTCAATATGCAAATCATATTTTAATTTATCATCAATGATTACACCAAGATCTTTTCTTTTTTCTACTCTTCCTAAGGAATTTTGTCCCAGTCGGTAATCATATATTTATTGAACATCAATCAAATAGCTATTCAATGTCACGTTGTATCTTCAAACAATCATTTATATATTTAATTTTTAAAAACAACTTTAGATCATCAGCAAATATTAAGCAAAAACAGTTTTTAAAAACCGTTACTATATTTTTAAAAAAATTACAAATAAAAGTGGTCCTAAATGGCTTCCTTGGGGAACACCTGATGTTCAATTTATTGATCTTGAAAATGTATTATCAATAAAAACTTTCTGACTCCTTCCAACGAGAAATGAAGTTAGCCATTCAGAATGCTGTAATAGTATGCAAACTTTACACCTAAGGGTTCAGTGATTTTATATCTATTCGATAATTGTCATTTTCAAAATGTTTATTGATTTGTAAATGTTTATTTTAATGTTACATTTCATTAAAAAATGATACTTATATCGTAAAGAGTAGTAATAACTTCGCTTTGATGACAATTATAAAAAAATCAATTTATAACGGTAAGACCAGTCAAGAAATATAAAATGAGAAATCCTGCACATTTCCATTTTAAATATTAAACTATGTAAAGAAACAAATTGTACTCGCTGTTTATGCACTTGGATGGATGTCCGTCATTTATATGTACATTCCAATGTAATCATGGATTTCTTTAATTAAGTCCCAAGGGTTCCAAATCAAATAAAGTAACTTTGCACATCTGATGGATTCCATCAGAGAAGTTAAATAATATTCCCACAATTTTTATTTTCTCGAGATGACCAGAGAAAATAAAAGTAATGACTATTAAAGAAAATGAAAACATATTTGATGCAAAATTAATTACAATCCGATTTTTATCAAGGCATATTGTTGGAGTAGATAATGATTATTAGATACTATAGATGGGAGCAACATTTGGACAGAAATTATTTTTCAAATCTTTACTTTGCCGTTTTTACAATTAACTTTGTTCCCCTTGCCATTTAAATTCGCGAAATTTCATACAATATTATTTTCTATAGGAAATTTGAGAACTTTCGGTATCAGTTTTCAACTTACAACCAAGTAATTTACACCTCGTACCATTTTTATTTGTATAGCTACAATGTCTTTTAGAAAATGATTTAAATTGTCATTTAACCAATTACTAAATCCTGCTTTCGGAGTACGTACTTTTTTTCAACTTTAAAAAACTTAAAAGTTCAATTACCTTTTTTACAGTAAAATATTGTTTGTACCTATTTTTTTTTGTTTATATTCAGTGTACTTCCCCGAAAATTCATACCTAACATTAATATAAAAATATAACTCCCATCTAGAAACGCGTCATGATGTAGAAATGTAAAAAAAACAGGCATGAGAGCATAATAACTCATGCAAGAATTCTACACCACAACTAATGCCAAACCAAAATTGGCTTTCCAAGCACGTTTCTTAGACTCAAATATAAAAATCACTTGCAATCGAAATACTCAAGTAACTATAAAGTGTTATGAAACCGAAATTTATTGTTCATAAGAAAATATAAGCAAAAACAATGCTGTGATCTGATCATTTATACTTGAAGCTTGTTTGAAGCGCACCAGCAATGAAAAATTAATCGCAGAACCACAATAATTTGTGTCGGGTCTTCACGGGGTAAATTCTACTGAATACCTTTGTGTCTGTTGTGTGGTCAAAGACGGACAAAAACATATGCAACAATGATTGTGCGAAAACTGAATTTTCGTATAATGTTCTATGAGAGAAAGGATTTTGGTGAAACCAATCTATTTTTTACTGCAAAACAAAAGAGCTGATATACAAACTTGAAATATTTTAAGAATCAAATGCATGCAGTTCCAAAGAAGTCTTCTTGTTAAAATTACCATTATGACAAAACATAATAGGTCCTACTTAGTTGGTAGCATATCTTCAATTCATATATGTTTAAATCCATCCCGTTTATTTCTCAATGCCACACGTCTATATATAATATCACGTAACATATATATCAATATCATATCAACTTCAATAAATTCAAATGATACGATTATCGATCCGTCAAAAGACAATATGTATACAACAAGAAGCAACTTTGACATAAGTCGTGCACCACACCAGCAGAAATCATAATATCCATCAGGGAAATTACTTTTTTAAAACCCCATCATCGTGCCTCAAAGTATGTATGTTTTAACATCAATTACCAAGTGCATGAACAAAAAACAAAAAAAAACGTCCGAAAAAAAAAACTAAACAAATGTTAAGATTAATGAGGATGCCTCACGTGCAGATTCTACCGATGTTAAACCGACGCGGAAACCAATGTCCATGTCTGAGAGACATGAATGACACTACTTCAATTTTTACACCCTCCCACAACCGCGGTCACCGTTCAAAATTCCAGCTATCCCACAACTCGCTGGCTGCTGCTACACAATTAATGTTCACTAAAAGCTTTAACAGAACAAATATTTTGAGTTGCATGCAATTTCCTTAACAACGAAACAGCAAACCGGCTATCGCAATTTGGCATACTAACATGGTGGTAATGCATAACTGTATAAGGTACATAATAACTTTTCTATGGGTTCTCGCGTGATAGCTGGATTTTCTTCCTCCTTCGACAAAAGGTCGGAGAATGTTTTCTTCACTACGTTACAGCTAAATAAATTAATCTTTCTTCTTGCCACCGTGAAGATATGCAAATTTAGATAAATCTGAAGTTTTGCGTCACCAAACCGCTGTCATTACACGGTTTGCATAGAAATTTATATTAAAATTCTTAACGGAGTTTTGTCTAACCGCAATACCTTTATTTGACATGTTAAAAGGTGAGTCTCAGTGGGTTTATAGGAATATGTTGGCTTTTTACTTGTCTTTTAAGAGGTATCAGCTCCTTAATGAGTCTGGGTGTACTATCTTGAGAAGCTACCGGTGTACCGTTTACCACATTCCCATAATATTTTTTTTTTTTCACATGTAAGAGAGGATCTACCGCTCATTACTTATTAAGGATGAACAATTAGTTCGCAGGCATTCGGGAGTGCACTGCACATGGTAGATTTTGAGTAACGAAATTTCGTGCAATTCCATCCATTCCAAAAATCATCAATAATACGAATGTTGCAACAAAGTAAGATGGAATTATGTGTAATGGTGCACAACTGCTTCGAATTGATTGATCTTGGTTTGATAAATTGCGATATACGTCTAAGTCAACATAAGTAAGGAGCTTTGTTTTTGAAGCTGAGTAGGTCGTCTGTCGTGAGTAAATCATTCAAACTTCGAGTACGATTGCAGATGCAGCACGCTACCTTGCTTTGAAGCTGTGAAATAAATCAACTAATTCCAATCAGTAAAATAATAGATGAAATGTTAAGTGTTGTATGTACATTCAATTAGGCTTAATTTGAAACTGATTGTTATATTTTTTTTACACAAAGGGTGTTCCAAATTCACGTCAGATTTGAAAATGGCACTATTTTGGGGGAAACGTGTAAAATGAGAAAAAGAGGACACGACAGACCCACACAAACTTGCTCTTGTGACAAGTTATTTTCGTGTTGACGAACATGAAAATTTATTTGACCATTCTTCCCAAAAAAAAATTTATGGAATAGAAAAGGATTTAGTTGAAAGAAATCACCGCCGTCAAAATTCATCGTAATTCTTAACAAGAAAAAAAAATTATCGGTTTTAGGGCCAATCTTTTCAGCTCTGGTTAAGTGTAAACATTGTTTATTTTAGTTTTTTACCCATAGGTTCTGTATGTTATTTTAACTGATAACCATAGATACGGTTATCAGTTAAAATAACAAACGGTTAAATTTAACCAGAGACAAAAAGACTGACCCTTAGGCCCGTTTGCTCATACTCATCATAAATCTACATCATAACTAAGTTTTAATTAGTTCTTATGTTCTGCATAAATTATTCTACGTTGTTAGAACAAAAATATGTTCAACTAAGCTATGATTCAATTTCATGAGAGAAAATATCAACAAAATTGTCAATTTTGCGTTAACTGTCACATTTATTTATTTTGTTTTGCATTTATTTTTATTTTTATTTTATTTTAAGTTTTGCTAAACATTTGCTGTTTTTTATTTGTTTTTCTGTTAAATTTACCATCTGGAATATTAATTAGTTTTCCTTCTAAATTGTGATGTATAAAGTGGCATTATGAATTTGTGTTTTTGGGGCAATGATTGTTATTGTGTGCGTTTGATTTTTAAAGTGTAAATTTTATGATGTGAAATACATGAAAAATGATTTTATATAAATAACGTGGCACTACGTTAATAAGCAAAATGTGTTTATTTGGTTAACTTAAGGTCTACTTTTTCCTCCTTATAAATTAATTTCAACTTAGTCACATTTATGTTATATTTAGCAGTTCATGCCAAGCGTTAAGTAGAACCTAGAAACTTATGTTGTACTTAAAGGCTTATAATGAGTATGAGCAAACAGGCCTTAGTCATTTATTTATTTAATTTATGTTTTTGTCTTTTTATTGGTTTATTTAATTATTTTGGGGAAAATCAAACTTTTTAAGAAACTACTTTTTTAAAATCTTCTTTTGCAGTATAACTCAAGTTTATAGAAGTAGTTTTTAGAATTTAACAACAAAAAAATTAAATATAATATATAATAATATGAAAATTATTGTTGTTATATTGTACTATTCGTACTAGAATGTCAGTTTAATTACTTGACCATTCCGTCAATTTTTCATTGAATTTTTTGTTCTGTAGCAGTAATCATATAATATGTATTCCAAAGTGCTCTTTAAAATGTGTTGTCAGTTTAATCAAACACTATACTTTTCTCTATTTCTCGGATTAATACTTCAATTTAATAATAAATTAAAGCTGTTTGTGGCCCCACCAAATAAATACTTTTGTATAATATTTACAATACCATCGCCGTTCCATAAAAGATGTTTCGAATTTCAAAAATCCATGAAATGTTGTAACAAACATCACATGGGTTGTCTTAACATAGCTTTTTCTATAACAAATTGAGTAAGGCAAATACAAATAATTTGTTTACCTGTTCTTGTACCTGCCTCTGTAAACAAGACCCTAATTATGTGAACGTATCCTCCTTCAGGAATATCTCATTAGGTCAGTGAATGCCAAATAAATATGAGAATTAATACCTTGTGGATACTTTTGCTGTGTGCCTTTTGATGTTTTCCTTTTTGTCGGTGTTGTCTTTTTTTTTTGATACTTAATTACATCAGACTCATCTGTTATTTGTGGTTATTTCATTTTGAAGATCTTAATATAGTCACAGTTAAAGATATTCAAAAATCTGTTTAATTATTATAAAACCGGAAATAACTTGTTGGACAAAATAAAAAAAAAATATATATATATGCATACATTTTCGATTATGAGAGTGTTTTTTTGTCAAAAAAATCATGTTGAACAGAAATGTACAAATTAAATCAATTTCTGATTAAAAAAATTTGATTACAAGAATTATTATGTTTCCATACTTCTATATTTTATTTTTATTAACCACAAATTAGTCTTCTTTTTTATTTAATGATAACAACTGTCGAACCCATGCTGGGACGTACGAAAAAAAATATGAAAAGGTGTGCATTATTAATTTCCCTGTCGGAATTCAATTGTCTAGTTGTAAATCATTTTTGCTGTTGTGTTCAGCAACTTTTAAATGGTGAGATTGATTTTAATATTAATCTATGCCCATTTGATTTAATTAAGAAAAGATAAAGAATCTTAGTTATAAATTTTCTCATACGTTACATTCTTTAGGACTTTTGATTTAAGTTTGGGGATGAAATATGAAATTCTCATCGAAAGGCTTTTGTCGGAAATCAGAACAAAACTTGTAACCAAAATCACACCAACAATTGTGTTTTTTTTCCAGATGCTTTAGAATGCGAATAATATTAGAAAAATATTAGAAGCAACTATTGGAAGGAGTTCCCATATTTTTTTTTTTACATAAAAGTATCACAATGTTTCACAATGCTGCGAATGCAACTGATTGATAACAATTGATTGATAAAAAAAAAAAAAAAAAAAAAAAAAAAAAAGATGATTCAGATGCTTCTACTTATATTGAACGATTACTTTGACTCAAATAGAAGACGAAGCTCCAAAATCGAAAAACCAATTCCGTTTGAACAATCACCGATTTTCAACTATAGATGCGCGAAGTTTTCTACAACAAATTGGTCCTTGACTGAATTTTAGTTTTCAAAACATCTTTTTCAAACCCCTAATTTATTAATGCTTCGTTACTATAGTTATTTAAAATTTTATGTTGAATTTGCATTTCGAGCTGATAGCCCTGGTAGCTAATGCTCATTAAATTATATTAACATTGTAATTTACTTACCTGTTAATAAATATATAAATAGATAAAAAAAAAATATGTTGAATGCCACCAAATTCACATTTTATTTGGGTGTTTTGCAAAAGTTTGATTTCTGTAACATTGCCAGTAATTCGCACTCCAAAATGTTCAAGATCTCAGATTTCAGGAGTTTCTAGGAAGCACTCAAGGGATTATGAATACCCTTTATATGATTAACACAGTACGAGCGTTTAGGAAATTTGAATAGGGGTTGAAAGGAGATACCGATGCACATTGGTTTTGAATGCTTAAAGATTAAAATGGAGGGGAAAAACAGAGCCGGGTAAAGCATTCCACATTCGTGTAGTGCAGCTAAAAAAAGAATCTCTGTACTTAAATGTACGTCCGAAGTTGGGCTCAAGGGTGATCTGATGGGCATTCCTTGCAGTACGAGTATTGCGGTTGAATTGTTTCAGGGGAGGAACGCAACTGGCTATTTCGGCGGAGCACTCTTTATAAAAAAAAACGATAAAATAAGAAGAGGCGAGAAACATTTCTTCGGTGTTCAAGTGTCACAAATGTTTCCGTTATAATCCTGTCCCCTATCATTTTTGGAGCACTTTTCTGGAATTCGATCTAGGAGGTTCAAATAAGTTACAGGAGCTCCTGCCAAAAATATGAGAATTGTACTCCAGTTTTGGATGAATATACGCCTTATAGACAACAGCCAGATCATTGGAAGAAAAAAAATTCTTGCATCGACGTAAGAAACCTAAGCATTTCGCAGCGTTTTTGGCGACGTCAAATATGTGATTATCCACAGAAGGTGGTAAGTAAAACACATACCGAGAATGGAAAGCTTTTCAGTTTCCTCTATACAAGAACCACTCATAGATAGTGGCATAAGGGGTATGTTACGCTTTAACGACTAAAAGCAACATTGAGTTTTAGAAGCATTAAATTCCAAGCGGTTGTTAATTCCCCATTGGACAATGCTGTCGGAATTTAATGCGCTTATCATACGCTGCCGCTCCAGTTCTACAACCGAAGAGCTGTAGAATCTGGAAACGAATATGAAAAGCCGAGGGTGCTGTCGTCACCGAAATAATTAAGTGCATTAGAAGTTTCATACTGAAGGTCATTGATGAAAATCAAGAAGATAGTCAAAGACAAAACGGAGCCCTGGGCACACCAGCATTTATTTCGAAGATTTCTGACTTGAAACCATCCAATACTACTTGTATTGAACGGTCCGAAAGTTAATTTCTTATCCAACGAACTAGAGATACACCAATACCCAAAGCATGCATTTTCGAAAAAAGAGCTTGATGCCAAACTCTATCAAATGCTTTTGATGGCTCGAATAACTTCTTTTGTGACTTTGAAAGAAGTTAATGCAGCTGCAGAATGTTATTAAACTGGTAAAGTGGTTTCTGCCACTTAACACCAAAAGACAGATTGAATTTTTTGTTTGAAATCGTATTTCTTCGAGGTTTAAAATATTATTACAGCTAATTTTATCTAGTTTTTTTTGTTTTAATTGTTTAAAATGTTTTCTCTTGTTTGCTTTAAAGTGGATCTTTTACTAAAGTAAATCTTTTGTATCACTTATCCCATCTTACGAATTACTTATAGTCAAACACAAAAAATGCTTATCACATCATCTAACACGTCAAAGACACCTTTTATAACAAAGCAGTCCTTGAAACTAACTCAACCATTGCACAAAGAAATCCAATCTGCAACAATGTATCGCATCTATACAAAAAAACATACAATTTGAAAACTCCAATGTAAATCACTAAATTTGCTTATCCCAGAATAATCTTCGATTTATAAAATAGAACGACAGTGCATTCAATGATTTGTCCATCTTAGACATCGCAACTGATCCAACCGAAGCACACCAAATATGTTCCAACAACGTATATCTTGATAAATATCTGAATGCTTCAGCCGCTCCCAATAATCCAAATACAAGCAAACAGTAAAGCAAGTGGATGACACACCACAAGTTTAAAAGCCGGCAAGTTAGTTAATTCAATGAGCACTAACGAAGCTGACGATAAAAGAAAAGATCAACAAAAACAAACCAAAAGATACAATTTTGTTAACAGAATAAACCGTTCGAAACGATTTGAACAGCAGAGCAGTAGTTTGTTGATTCAAACCTGTATTTTGCAGGTGGAAAGCATTGAATCGAAACGTTTTAAAGGCTTTAGTGCATGACTTTAGTGAGCAGAAGTAAAGCTGATGTTGTTAACTTGTGTTTCATTGTGGATCTGTTAATTTAGCTTCACTTCAACTGTTAAGCTGTACAACTTCAATCAGTTTTCAGTTTATAACGAACCTTTGTTATGATCAAACAATCTTTCGCGCTTCGTCGCGTCGTCGGTACTGTGGCGGAAGTTAGTAAAGGACAAAAAGATGTAGATAAATGAAACCTTTCTATAAATATTGTTACATAGAATTTTGTCAATATAGATATAGATACATAAGTATTTGATAAGATCGAAAGTTAAAAGAATAGAATGTTGATATCCTTGTAAATTTTTAGTCTATTGGAGTAAAAAAACATTAAATATCGATCCCTTAAGAATATTAAAGGTGAGTCAAGAACTAGCTAACATTGAGTAATCACAACAGCAACAAATATTAAATTATTCAAATTTTTCATGAAGTTTTAATAAGTTTTTCCCTCATAAAATTGCATACAAATTTGTTTGTATTTATTAAAATTTAAAAATAAAAAAAACCAATGAAAAAGTAATGTAACCACAGCCGTGGATATTGCAACTGCTTTGAAAAATAGGTAGAACCTTTCTCATAACTTTATTTTTTAATGAATCGTAAATAAAACAAAGTGAGTCACCTAGAAGATGCCGTATACTTCTACGAAAAACTTTATTTGAATTCAGAAAAACCCTTAAAGAATTTATAAATTCTCAATGTTACTGGTTATGTGACGACTTTTTTAAATGACGTATTAAAAAAAAATTGCAGCCAATACCAAACTGATTTATTTGTTGCCTCACCTATTTTTAATTTTCTTTGTAGTAAAAATGGATTGAAGTATATTCAAGCAAACTATTGTTGTCTTACGCGCAATAATTGCTTATTATTTCTGACGTTGACTAAACTTGCAATATGTCACAAAAACAAAATAAAGTTTGCACATTAGCTCTTTTGTTTAAATAAATCTTTCAACTTTCATTGCTTTTGAAATAGGAGTTTTTTCCAAGCTGAATGTTTTCTACCCAATATCCTATTCTATTTTTTCAACTCTCTTACACATTTTAAAAAATTGGAACCCTTAATTGGCTTTTGGGCAGGAAAAAATTTACTGTTCATTTCATTTCTCGCAAAATATGCACAAATAAAATTTTACATTTATTAGTACCTCAATGTCATATATTTCTAAGAAGAATAACAAATTTATTTTGAAGTATTTTGAAATGAAGGTAAACAAAGTGTCGTATTAAGAATTATCATAATTGAAAACATATCTCTGTATTGGTATGAATGAAAAGATTAATTTAACAGATTCACTGTCCCCATTCAAAATTTACTTTTTACACCCCTATGTCCACAATAAAAATTGAGTATCGCTTTACTGTCTAATGTATCATTTCTGCACACATTATAAAATTTGTACTTGATTTCCACAATCAATGTATCATTTTTGATGCATTTATACAAGATGCTTCACTGTCTCCATACAAAATATATTTTTTACACCACTACGTCCACAATGAAAACTCATTTTGATTTTGTATCAAAAATGATACATTGGACGTGGACAACGATGGTACAAATCTTATAATGTGTGCAGAAATGATACATTGGATAGTGAACCTGTTAATAGCTTTTAGAATTCAACCAAAAAAAAAAAAATTTTGTCTTAATTAAATTTTTGATTTTATAGAATCGGAATTTAAAGAGAAAAAAAAAACTATGTAATAAAGATGAAGCTAGGCTGTTAAGATGTATTTCTTTGTTCATCTGATAAAGCAAAATTAAATGTTTTCTCTGAAGAATGTATCAAGGTCTGGTATTCTTACCTATATACCTATTGTCTTTGATTTTAATGTTTTACAAAAATAATTACATAGAAGCAGTCAATTAAGATAGAGAATGAATTTTCAGATCAAACTTATAATTTGGTATATTGGTTATTTAGCTATAATAAAAAGCAATTAAGACATTAAAAAAATCTATACAATATTTTCATCTTGATCGAAAATGATGATTTTTCTTGGAATTTAATATAATTTCATAGATAGAAATTACGTAATATTTTATAGTAATCTTTTTCTTAAGTAGCTATTCTCTTTAAGCTGATTATTTAACTATTTTGAAGCTAACCGATAAGTTTAAATGCCTTTTCGATTTGAGCAATAAAACGTGGGGTCAATAGAATTGACCTTGCTGATACTTGGGTAACATTTGTTTGTATTTTCCGAGGGGTTTGTCACTAGCCAGTTTAGTGGTTCAATGATTTCAATATTTATATTTAAATTGATTTCAAAAAATTGTGATTGCACTAATTTCAAATAGGTAAACTTACTGATTTCAAATGATTGCAAATTAAATCAAGTAATTTCATTATGATTTCAATTCGTGATTTCATTATGGCATTTTCGATTGCATGATTGAAAAAAAAACTCAAAGTGATTTCAAATATTTTTGATGATTGCAATAAATCATTTGAAGGATATGTACGAGGAAGTCAAAACAAAGGTTCAATGCACTGCAGGAGTCACCGAAAATTTCCCAATCGAAATTGGTGTACACCAAGGAAGCGTCTTGAGCCCATTGCTCTTTATAACAGTGCTTGATTATCTACTTGAAGATAAGGTGGAGTCATCATAAGTCAAGATCCTTGCAACGAGCACTGGACGTATGGGTGGACGTTCTGGAGGGAAATGGGTATCGCATAAGCGCCAAAAAGACCGAATACCTTTGCTGCCCATTTTTTGATCCACTCAGGACTATTCCGGATATTTATTTGAACGGAACTTTGCTTCCCAAGTGCGAAAAGTTCAAATACCTTGGATCGATGATCAATAAGAAAGGAACTTGTGATGACGACGTCAACCATCGCGTAAGCGTAGGGTGGATGAAGTGGCGTGAGAACTCTGCCATCTTCTGTGACCCAAAAATGCCCCCTAAGCTGAAAGGAAAGCTCTACACTGCAGTGGTTCGTCCAGCGCTTACATACGGTTAACAATGTTGGACTATGTACCAGTGGTATGAAAGCAACTGAGATGAAGATGCTTCGCATGACAGCAGGAGTGACAAAGCTTGACCGAATACGAAGTAGAAAGATCCGGAAAAGCCTCCACGTCCATCGTTCAAAAAATGCAGCACGACAAACTCAGCTGGTACTGTCATGTACTTAGGAGAAACGCTGAGAACCCCGTCCAAAAAGCATTATCATACAACGTTCCAGTACAATCGCGGAAGAGAGGCAGGCCCAAGAACTCCTGGAGAAAACAAATGCAACGACACCAGCATTCAGTTGGCCTCAGACATGGAACAATCCATAACCGGGAAGCTTGCCGACACTTTCTGATGTCAACCCGATGAACCCCACAAGCAGATCAGTAGAGAAGCGGTGAAGTGGGAAAGTTATGATCCCACTCGAGATCATAATATCGTCGGAAAAGAAGAAGAAGAAGAAGAAGCAATAAATCATTTGAAATCAAAACCAAATTTTTTTTTATTTCATCACTTGAAATAGTGATTGCACCGGATTTCAACGTGATTTCAAATGATTTCAAGTATAAGTGGTCAGGTTATTTCATTTGTGACAAACCCCTCGGTATTTTCAGCTAAAATCGACTCTGTAAAATCGTTCAATCTAAATTATGATAGCTTAATTCATTTACCATCGCCAAGTAAAATGACACAAATAAATTTTGTGTATCAATAAAATGCATGTCTTTATTATAAGTTTTGGAAAATAAAAATTAATAAAACAAACGCTGAAAGGCGCGAAGTATGTATTGAAATTAAATTAATGAAAGATTCACCCCGAGCCATACAAAATAAAAATCAAATCAGGAAAACAGTTATCAATTTTTCATATATTGTTCTTTTTTGAGTATCGGCAGCCATCCTAAGCAACTTTTTTTTTGAAAAGTGAGTGAATTAACCAACAACAACCTGTGTATACCAACACTATTTGGTATGAATTATAACTGTTTCATGATTGCCAAAAGCCAATCATCTAATTTCCTTAATAATCGAAAAACACGTTAATTGAATTTGCTTGCATACGTTGGGGCTCGAAACCAGGCATATGCACACATACTAGTGGCGAATCGCATTTCCAAACACTTACCAATAAAGCTTAATGTAAAGATCAATCCATAATTGTGTTCATCAGTCCACTCAGACTTCTTCTCTGTGCTTTTTTAATAGTGACACATACTTTGTTGTTGTGTTATTTTGGTTCTTTCTGTTTTTCCCATTCGAATTATTTGCCAACAATTCGTTAAACGAATATTTTTTTTTAAATAATTTAGTCTGTCTTCAGAAAATAAATTTGAATTGCCATCAATTAATTCTTCACCAATTAAATTAATTAATTAATTAAAATTAATCAAGTGGTTTTATTACCCTGAGAATTAAGAGTTTAAATTCGGTTTAGAAACTTGTTTTTTAACCAAATCCATTAGGTGAACACGATTTTTTTTCAAAAAAATTAATTACTTTTAATTTGTAGTCTAAGACTCTATAAATTAAAATCAAAAAGGACACAAAATTTAAGATTTAATTCAAAAACAAAAGAGCTGACCAGCAAACTTGTTTGTATTTTTTTTTTATTTTATTTTTATGTATATGTGTCTATTGGCCGAATAACATATTCGATTGAGTTAGTAAAATAGTGTTTAAATATAGGAAACTTGTTTTGTCGATCGGACTTTTTTGTATCCAAAGTTATTTTAGTAATAGTTGACGATTATAATTTGAATTTGTTTAATGTATAAATGTAGTTTAACCAAATCATCTTTAATCCATCAGATAGAAAATATGGCATACATATATTTTCATGATAATTGAAACCATCCTAAAAACTCATTTTTTATACTTATCTAGAAAAATAATTGTTTCCATTATATCTTACTGCATTTTAAACATATTATCGACAAATTCCTTTTCACTCAAAGAATTTTTCTCTATAAAAGCTCCCATTCAATGCAAGCTGAACGTGCAATTCATGATTTAATGAAAGAAAAATCAATCAGATTTTCAAAAGTTCGTGAATTTGTAAGCGAACTTTTAGTGATGACAGAGCATCTCCTTTTTTATGGATGGGATACACTTTGCAAAAGTTTAATTCGTCGGACCAAATTTGCAAAGATGCTATATTGGTCCCCATCACAACATCTCCTGCTGCCTTTAAAATTTAGGTCGGTAGGCCATCCATATTGCAGCTGATTTATACGATTTAAATTTGGCAAGTGCACTTCATTAAGATCAGATGGATTGAAATGTTTAACATAGTCCAAGTTATGAATGGAATAAATTGCTGAGGTAATGGAATGTTGACAATATTCACCGTTTAGTAGTCTATATAATGTGCTTTTCTTAAAATCGTTAGGAACGCCTGAAAACTTATCGTCACCATTTTGTGATGTCAAATTTATAGAAACATAATGTTGGTGAGTATCATTAGTTACAACTAGCATAGTTTCTGTTGGTAAAAAAATATGCCTTCTGATCCTTGAGCAGGACAATTCGACGTTTAAAAACAGTCAAACGTTTTAAATTGATAAAATAAAGTTCACTTAACATTCCAATTCCTTAAGGTTAATCGATAACATCGCATTTAAAATTATATAATCTTCTCAAATTGAAAAAGTTAACCGAATACACTTTGTGTTATTGTTATTTCACTATTAGTATTCTGATCATTTAGCTACTTCTTTTGAATCGTTATACACGATTAACAAACTAACGCATCTCAGACTTAATTGAATAAATTAACACTTTTTTAGATTTTTAGTTTATACGTAATAAAAATATGTAAATCGTATAAAAATTAAGTAGTTCTTCCATCGAAATACATCACACACATTGCATGTTAATTTGATCTTCTTTAACTTCTTGAATAGATTATTCCAAATTAAGTTCTCAAGGGGCAGTCATTTTCTAATAGAGTTACATTTAAGTTTTGAATTTCCTTTTTGATAATTCTTGAATTTTTTTTTTTATATTTTGTTGGGATTCATAAATTGTCGAATTTTGTGTATCAACTAGTTATTTGTTTGGAATCCCTAATTCTATTCGGTCATGAGAAATTCTAAGACTCTTATACAATTTCAATAGACACATTCATAAATAACAAAGTCTTAACTTTTCGTGTAAATTTATGTTGTGGTAAAATAAAGCTTCTGTGGTTATGTTCTTGAAATTAATTCAAAACTAATAGCCCACGACGCGACGAGGGCGTATTTGTATTATGTCAAATTTACATTTTATTGGAGGAACAATATTAAATTATAGGACTAAATTTCTATGAGTTACTTTCTTATTACAAATTATATATGCTGGTCAGCGTAAATAGCATTATTTAAAATTTATGTTTTAATGTTTTATTGGGAATGTTTTGGTGTTTAACAAGCTATCTCAGTCAAAAAAAAAAACAGAAATTCAGTAAGTATATATTATGATAATTATTAAAAGGTTGGAATGTATAGTGAACAAATTTTAAGTTTAGACTGAAAGTTTTTTTCCGACGATTGTAGTTCTATATTAAAAGTAAGACTTTACTCTCAGGTTTGGAAAAAAAATTGGTCGCAGAAGGTGGGAGAGTTAGGTGATGACGAATCGCACCCCCGGGTATCCCCCGTGCAACAAAACTTAATTTTTGAGAATGGGGGATCAAAACAAGGGCTAAGAATTATCAAGAATACGTTCTGAAGAAAGTATTAAGCAATTGAATTATGACCAATTGAAGCTCCTGAGCCGGTCTCACAGAATTACAAAATCATCCCAACTAACAATTTAACTTGTATTAGGTTCAACACAAGCTATTTTAAGACTTCTATAGAAATAGTAAAAGGCTTTATACAAGTTATTTTGGCGCACATTGCGCAATCTATATAGCTCCTATAAGACTTTTGGTGGCAGGTTCTATATCAGGAAATAGCTTGCTTTGGATCTTATAAAACAGCTCTATACAACCCATTTAATGACAGCTTATACCTAATAGCTTGTCTTGGATGTTGTAAAAAGGCCTTACCCAAGCATTTTATTGACGCCTTTGCTAATAGCTTGCGTTGGACGTTGTAGAAAAGCCTTACCCAATCCATTTTATTAATGACAGCTTGCCGTAAATGTTTATATAATGCCTTATAAAGGCCATATTAAGAAATTAATAAAAAATGTAGGTATAAGTACATTAAGCAATTTTATTATTTTTATATTTGTATTTTTAGATATTTCCTCCTTCGCAGTCAGGGCCCAAAAATATTTTGACTGTATTCTGTAAAGATTGAAATTATATTTTTAATAAAAAAGAAAAGTGTTTATTTACCTGGATTTTGAACTCAGAATCGAGAACTTCCACGCACCACTCCAGCACTCTACCTCTACGCCACATTGTTGTTCAGAAAAATATGATGCGAAGAAAATGATATGAAGAAAATGCTAACGGTGAAGGGAGAGAAATAATTATCTTTATTAGTTTTTTCATATTTTCATATTAATAAATTATTTTTGTAAGCACTTCTTTTCGATTTAAAGATTTTTGTACTTACCTTTCCTTTTTTTATTTAGAACTGTAATGTTGTTACTAAGAAGTTATTTATAAGACTGACAATTGACATATAAGCAGAATAATTAAATTCGTATTAAGCATTTATAGGCAAGCCTTTCACAAGTTGTTTGCATTGACTTGTCGTGGTGAGCCTTATAGCAGCTATTTTCTTTAAAATTATCAGTAAACAACTTCGGCAGGCCTAATACAAGCTATTTTGAACCTTTATCTACAAGCCTTGTATAGAGCTTGTCAAACTTCCTTTTAAAGGCCTTATAGCTGTTATTTTTTTAATTTTCAAAGTTTGAAATGTGTGGCTTGCGAAAATTTGGATTATAAGAGCTCTATATTAGCTATTGCTTCCCAAATTCTAAAGTTTGGACTTTATAAAAGCTAAATTGTTAGTTGGGATCAGACACCTGGCCGAAGTTTTTACTGAAGCGTCTGTTAGTGGCCGCAGTATAAATCCTTACTTGCGATTATAGGTAATATAAGGCAGTTTGTTCTTTCTTTGAGCTATCTCGGTAGTGAACGTTTTGATCGAATGCAACCCAATTTTTTTTTATTGAAAAAAAAATAACAGAAGTGTTTAATTTTAATTTTAATTAATTTTTTAATTTTTTTTTTTTTTTTTTTGTAAATTCAATATTATTTGAAAAATGGCTTGACTAAAAAAATTTATATACAATAAATGCAAACTATTAAGCACTTAAAATCGACTTCAAATTCGTAAAAAAACTTTTTATAAAAATTATTAAGTAAACGTCGATTTATTCAAAAATCACTCTAACAATTTTGAAATTATTTTTTTTGCTAGATTTATAACGGGTGATTTTTTAAGAGGTTTAGAACTTAAAAAAAAAAAAACACAAAAAATTCAAAAAAATGAATGAAATAATTATTTGAATCGATAGTTTGAACCTTGCAATTTAATGTTTAAAGATAATTTCATGCAAATGTTGACCGCGGCTGCGTCTCAGGTAGCCCATCCGCTGAGTCCAATTTTGGCATACTCTTTCACACATATCGGCCGGTATCTCACGAATGAATGCATGGATGTTGGCTTTCAGTGCGTCAATCGAAGCGGGCTTGTCCCTATAGACATTAGCTTTGACATACCCCCACAAAAATTAGTCTAATGGTGTCAAATCGCACGATCTAGGCGGCCAATTGACCGGCCCGAAACGTGAAATTAACTGTTCACCAAACTCGCCTCGCAATTGCGCCATTGTTTCGTGTGCTGTGTGGCATGTGGCACCGTCTTGTTGAAACCACATATCATGCAAGTCAAGAACTTCCATTTCGGGCAAAAACAAGTTTGTTATCATCGCTCGGTAGCGTTCACCATTGACAGTAACGGTGCGATTCGCATCATCTTTGAAGAAATATGGCCCAATAATGCCGCCGGCCCATAAACCGCACCAAACAGTGGCTTTTTCGGGATGCATTGGTAGCTGTTGCAATGCTTCTGGCTGATCTTCACTCCAAATGCGGCAATTTTGCTTATTTACGTACCCATTCAACCAAAAATGAGCCTCATCGCTGAACACAATTTTTCGATAAAAAAGCATTTCGAACATTTCGAACCGAGCACGAATTTTGATAGTAAAATTCAATAATTTGCAAGCGTTGTTCATTTGTAAGACGATCCATGGTTAAATTGCGAACCAAACTTAAGCTGACAGTGACACAAGGCACAAAACACACGTCAGCTGTCAAAACCAGTGTTGCCAAAACCAAACCAGCTAAAAAATCACCCGTTACATATTTACAATAAAATTTTCTGCATACTTCAATTTTGGCTTTATTCTTCGTAAAAAGTAGTTTTAGCACTTTTAATAAAAAATCTCGTGTTCTTTTTTTGTATTTTTCATTTAAATTTAAAAAAAAAGTATGTATTAAATTTATTTTAAGTAAATTTATATCATTTACAATTACATTTTATCAAATGTATATCTTCACCAAAAGTATGCCGAGACAATAAAGTCTATACAATTTTGAATCTCTTTTGTATCAACCATCTCACATCCTACAAAGTTTTACCATCAGCGCAATCAATAACGTTCAACATTTTTGCATAAATCAAAACACTCATTCGAGCTCTGTTGGGAATGATTGTTTGCAGGTGCATACATTACTAGGTATGTCTGCCGGTCGGACGGTGGGAAGCCATATGCAGCATATGTGCACTTTTCATCACCTCATTCGTCCGTGATGCGCACTCTATCGCCCAGCTACTGACTCACTATAACATTTAAATCTTCTCAAGTTTGTCCGGGTCACCCGACCCCCGTCCCGACCGAACTTTTTGAGAATATCATATAATGGAAACAGAGCATCAGGAAATGCACTTTACCATTACTCTTAAGGAAGAAGATAAGGTTCCGTGTTGTAGTCTGTGTAGGATGTGATTGGCACTACTGAGGACCTGAGTGGAGTGTGGTAGCTAGGTAAGTCAACAGAATTGGAATCAGCAAAGAACCACATTGAAAGACCATTTTTCAATGGCTGTGCTGCTTGTCACGTGATGGCGATGCATCATTGCAGCCCGATGATAATATACAAAACAAGTTGTTCAGCCCACACACTTATACTATGCAACCAGTTATACACCAATCTCAGCCGTTGGTCTGTCCATGTTTATTTATTTGGTGTATCTGACTTTTTGTGGTGGAGAGTATGAATCTAATAGTTGCCAGGAATCTGTGCTGAGGTAACAAGGTTCCATCCTACGGTCATAAAAATTGGGGGTCTCTCAGTGCTAACATATCGTCCTACGTATTTTTCGTCATATATTCAAGGTGAATCTTTAAAATCTTTGCTCTTAAGTGTCATCATCATTCTGACTATTTGTTTCTTCCTTAAAGCAATCAACCACGGATAAAAGAATTCTCATTTCTGCATTTTTGTCAGTCTTTCGATTCCTTGTCTCATAAGTTATTATGATCAGAATAAACAATCTGAAATGTTAGGTTGAGAAGATTCTGATCTTCATGTGAAATCGCAAAGAAAATTCATCATTCATTATCCATACCTAAGAAATAACCATTAGTCACAGGAACGGGATAGATACATTGCTGGAAGACAATAAAAGAATTATTTGAATGATTTTATTCAACAAAGAACTTTCCCACCATTGTGCATCAATTTAAAGTTTCCCTTTATTGGGTGGTCGTACAAGAGTGTGTTCCAACATGCAACATAATCATTTATTTCATTTATTCGAACTCTGTATCTAAATTATTAAAGTCATTACAATTAGAATCTTTAATCTCATTCTATGAGAATAGACATTAGACTAGAAGAGATGGGTTTTGTGTTTGACATAATTGTATATTTTAATGCAAACGCATCTCTTATATGATCTGATGCCAATTTCATAAGCTCAGCGAAAGCATACAGTTTGTATTTTTTTAACTATCTATTAGTCGTGTTTTGTTGGTAATTTCTAGTTAGTCAGCACTGGAGAGAACCAATAAAACGCTATATTCACTTTTGTATCCTCATTTTTATTTTATTTCAAAGTTGGTATTCTTGACTAGCTATATTATGTCAAGCCGAAGTTTCAAATAATTTTATGGATGTGTCTGCAAAGTATGGCTATTTGTATATACCGAGTTGGTCAACTTGTATCCCAACTTCCACTATAAACAAATAAAAACCGGTGAAATAATCACTGTTTTGCTTGAATATTACCAAATTTAATTCCAAATTATATAATTTAATTTTAAAAACTTGCTTTAATCATTGTTTTTTTGTTTTTAAGCGAAAAGTTCAAAATCATCAAAACTTTTTTTCAACTTTCGTAGGTTGAAAGCTTTTACTTCTTCCGCAAAACGCGGCCCTAAAGGAAAACACAATGAACACAACCATTAATAATCATTGTATATGGAGTCCATGTCTTAAGCTGTCATAGGTGCCACCAACCTTTAAGCACAAAATGTATTGAAACTATATTCCCAGGCATTCCAAGATTTTATCTTCACTTTTATGTTCACTTTAATTACTGACCAATTTATCGCCACTTTTCGTATCCCATACAAAATTTTGCTAAAGTGACTAAACACTTACCAATAAAACACGCCTCACTCGCTATACGTATACCAACACTTTATTTAAGAACGCTTTCGTTTTCATCCACGCGAAAACATAAGGTTGAATCACAACCACGCATTAAATAATAGGCCGATCGGAAATATGGATGGAACGATTTTCACGGGACTTTCATTAACAAATAGTTGATATTTTAAGGAGTAACTATAAAGGGCAATATCTAATGGCACTGGAGTCACTTTTTTACTTACGATTTGTCTCGAAATTGCACAATTTTTTATATGCAGCAACGCGGGTGCTGGTTTTTAATAATTTCAAAATGTTTTTTTTTTATAATTTTCATTTCATGAATTTCGCCATGATGAAATGTAACTTTTAGGCCGTGTGCCAATTGCGTCAAAATTGTTGTTAAATTTGATCCCTTTTTATTTTTTGCTGTGTCAACTGAATTAAAAAGGAATTTTTAAAATACAAATTTCTCATTGAGATTCCTTGTGTTCAAGAGCTTATCCAATTATGTTCATATACCTTTAGTACTTTAATAACACATGTTGACTATTGTTAAAAATTTTATTAAATTAATATTTTATTTAATTAATATTTGTCGTTCCTTTAATACAAAATTGCTACAAATTTCATTCAAGTGTGTCTCAGTGTTTATATAAATGCATAAATAGTGTTCCACAAAAACACGAAGCTATCCAGATCGCTTTGGATACAATCGATAAAAAAAATGTAATTATGAACGCGGCCGATAATAAAAAGATGTACACATGAACGCAGCAAAACAAATGTCAAAAATTAAACACTTGCTAAAATGAAATTGTGATTCCATTCGGAACATATCGCCGGAGAAGAATAAGAAGATCCAAGTTTTTATATTGCGGAGTGGGAGTTGAAGTAATTAAGAAGATAAAATAATAAATAAGAGCAACATCACTTGACATTGCATCTCAAGTATATAGATATGTATGTACCATTACTTTAGCGTTATTCAACATCAACGCATGCAAATCGACAAAAAAAAAAACATTTCAAAAGCAGTCTGACATTTTTTTTTATATAATTCTTATGATAGATTATTGCAGTGTCATCTAGTACTACTGATGTTACTTATAATGAAATCTAAGAATTACAATGATCCTTAAAGTCTTTTTCAAAAAATCTCATTTGAATACATTTTGATATAGTTCTATACAATCGTCTTTACCTACTATAAAAGTTAAAAAATGAGACAATGGCTCAAATTACAACTAATAAGCTTATGTAATGACTTAAATGCGATTATGGTCAATGTGAGTATTGGTTGCAGACATTTTAACCTAATCTTATGGACTTAAGAGACCTTGGACTGTGATCACCACACCTCCAACCGAAATATTATTATTTTGTGCAATATAAGCATAAGAAGAATTAAAACTGGATTCAAAAAATATTGTAAGTTTAATCTTTAGATTTGTATATTCTATACGAATATATAATTCGATATTTTCCTTGCATGTATAAAAATAAAGCAACAATGTAGGTACACACCCTCTTTTGAACATAATATCACTTATATGCTTTTGATATTACGTGCATCATAAGAGCAAACAAAGCATTGTTCTTGTAAAATCATTTTGTATTGCGATTTCGTGATCAAAATTTATAGAAACAGAAAGGCGATGGAAAAACTAGAATAGTGAACTGAGTTACTAGACCATGGCTATAGGTCATTACCATAAGAAAAGTTGGATACAATATTTTATTACAAAATAGCGGTTCATTGAAAATGTCTGCATTGTTCCTATAGGAAATAAAAGAAACGACTGGGCCACAATGTGTATTATGAGTCTGGGTATTATTTGGTTGGTGAAAAATACATAGTTGAACGAAATGATTAATTTAACTGAGCTGTACCAAAAAAAATTATTATGTTTATCTTTGAATTTGAAACCAATTTTTATCACACAATTCGTCCGTTATGTCCATTCTAAGTCAAGAACCTGAAATGCAGTTATATTAACATTAAAGCATTAAGCGGCCTTATGGTCCAAGAGCATCTTGTCCGGGTGCTAGCTTAAGGGCTCGTCAGAAAACAGACGTATCAATCAAAAAGCACTTTATTGTCATTACGCAATTTTTAAGATTTTTCTAACTCAGCTTACATCGATTGGTTTGTCACTAGCCAGTTTAGTGGTTCAATGATTGCAATATTTCAAATGACTTCATATGATTTCAGGTGATTTCAAGCAATATTTAAATTGATTTCAAAATTTTGTGATTGCATTCATTTCAAATAAATTTACTGATTTCAAATGATTGCAAATTAATTCAAGTGATTTCATAGTGATTTCATTATGGCATTTTTGATTTCATGATTGCAAAAAACTTAAAGTGATTTAAAATATTTTTAATGACTGCAAAAAATGATTTGAAATCGATAACCAACATTTTTTTTAATTTCATCACTTGAAATAGTGATTGCATCTGATTTCAATGTGATTTCAAATAATTACAAGTATAAGTGGTCAGGTGATTTCATTCGTGACAAACTTCTCGGCTTACATAATTTTTTTGACAAAAAAGCTAGGCTGCCAGAGGAACTGAAAAAAGAAAGAAAAAGTAAGTAAGTAATTTTAATGAAAATAAAGTGCTATTTGATGGATACGTCATCTGATGATCCCACCTTTCTCATAAATGGTTTTAAAAGAGTTTCTTATCCGGAGTATAGTAAAGATTTCTGTAGTGAAGAATTTAAAAAGGTGTGATCAAGATATTAAAATTTAAAATGACCATGCGAAAAAAAGTCATGTTAATTTAAGAAATCAATACCATGCTGACCATGATCGTAAAATAAAGAAAAAAATATTTTTTTCTAACAACTTCCCACCTCCCGCACAAACACATGATATCGGGAAAATGTCCTTCGAACAAACATTAAATTTGTCCGCAGGCACGATGTCGTTTCTATTGGCAAAGTTGTCTTTCACCTTGTTTCATATTCTGAAAGTGCTGAGTTGCCAATAATTCTGTCAAACAAATTGAAACCACTCCTTGGTTCATGCAGCCCGTAAAGCAAGCTATACATATATGTCGCAACTCTGGCGATAAAGTCATTTGAATAAAATATTTACAAGCCTTTCGGCATGCGTGTTCAGTTCCCCATACCGTTTCTTTTACAAGACCACGAAATAAACACCTCAGATTCATACTCCCAATGCGCTTTACTTTAAGTTATGAACCTTACATTCGCAACTTCTGCTTCATCTATGAAGACATTAGAATAATATTTTAAGACTTCACCAATGAAGTTGGTCTGATATCTGAGAACGAGATGGCGTTTTTGTTGCGCCCCCTCAGCTTTCAATTCAATGTCAACATTTCACCTTTCAGCAAAGTGCAACATTATTCAAGTGCAGTATGATATTGTTCATTCACAATCGTATGTATACGTTCTACATATGAATGTCAATGTAATTTAGTTTATCTATTTTCGAATGGAGCGTATTAATTTTGTGATATTGAAAAATTGGCATTTACTTATAGCACAGGTAAATGTGTGAATTGCGGTTTTTTTAGTGACAGTTTGTTACGGAATGACTTAAGACAGAAATTGCGCAACTTAGCTTGCCGGATATTATAGGATCTTTTGATTTTGTTTGACATTCCTCATTATGTATTTAAAAGATGTTTTGATGTATCTTTGTAAACAAACAAAAAATTTAGTGGCACCGACAGCACTAAAGAACCACCAGCCTTAGTGACTTAAACACTCAACCATTCTTTTTGTGTGCGTTGTTAGTTCTACAGGATTGGGGGAGACATATTTTTTTTCGTCGAATCCGAAAAAAATGAGATGAACTTTTCATGACAATGATACTATTGGATGGTTTTTTAATTTCCCGCAAGAGGCAGTGCCCCTGAAAAAAATTTATGTGTACTCAGGGCTCGAACCCAACACACTAAACACCACGCCATGGGCCACTACGTTACATTTTGGTCATTTTGGTGTAATTGCGTTCCTCTGCAGACACCGATGGCTAAAATTGTAAGAAGAAGCGCAGGGCAATCAATATTACCAGCTATAAAAGCTGATGAATAAAATATAAAGTGGTTGAAAATTTAAGAGCTGAATACGATCTTCATAAGAAGGTAGGTGAAACGTATCGAGTCAGGGTAAACCGCGAAGTGCGAAACGAAGGAATCTACGTTGAACGACTTTGATACGAAGGGAGTGAGAAACATAAAAGGATGACCATATCTGGCTGGCAAATAGAGGCCTGACAAATGTGAGGTAAAGAGATTTTGTAACACAGGGGTCTGAGAATTCTTTTGACCACCGCTTGACAAAACTAAGTGCAGAGTTGGCTCTATATTCATTGATTTAAAGATGTGAGATCTTAAATAAAGTTTCTTATCACACACAACTCCTAAATCACAAAGAGAATCAACAACTTGAACTGTCTCATTGTACATCTGTCTCATTTAACTTTATAGAGGAGACATTACTTATTATTCTCTTTGAGTGATAGAGTTTGAATTTGTATGACTCCTAAAGTGAGAGTTTATTTTGTGATTTCAAGAAGTTAGTGAAAAAATTTCGACACTAAATGTGCTTTTTGATATGTTCCCTGGATTCAAACACTGTATCGAAAAAAGACACTCACCAAAGATCAATTTCATTATTGATTTGCAAAAGATTGCATCCAGTAAAAGAGTCATGCACCCTTGCAAAAGAGAACAAAAATCTCTAAATCTAGGACACTGTCTAGTGCCTTGCTGATGGCAAAATTCACAATTGAGGTAAATATTGTTGATCATCAACTCCACGTCCATTGGCTTCATTGTCATCGTCCGTCGGGTTCGGGATCTTCTTCAATCTTATAGTCGATTATATATTCATGACTTGAGTAGTACCTGTTTGTTTGACACCAAAAGAAAAAAAAAATTGATGTAGAAGAAGAATTCTCGCCAGAAACTATTATTACAGGTATAGACACAAATTATTATCATTTTGAAGAAGGAAGTCTTACGAAGTGTAAAAGTGTGCGCACTGTGCATCATGGTGTGACCTCTTTACTCAAAGCTGTCGTTTAAAGAATCATTTCTTCGTGTTGAAAGAAACACTTTAGAAGATTCATGGAGTATGACTAATGATTCTGTTCTTGAATGGAAGAACTTATCTATCACGAACTTTGCTCATCAGATTGAACTATAAGGTCACGATTATACTGGGAAATAACCACAAATGATAGGATTTTTGACGTAAGATCCATGAACATTAATGTCTTTATTAATGAAAACCAAAAACCGCATGAAGTTGTTATATTGCATCTGTGAGAGGAGATTACTAAAAAGAAACTTGTTTTCTGTTCAAAGGAGAACGAAGCAGAACTTATACAAGATTTGTGAGACCCTATAGTGACCTCGCTGCAAAAGTAAAAGCTAATTGAAACAATAGAGAAAATAACTAAATAAAAGAAAATAAATTTGCTTATAAAAATTTTGTGTGAATATAGCGTTTTTAAATCAAAATTAGGGAGTACTTAATTAGGACTTGCTTGAATTACATGGAGTTCAACGTCGAAAAAGTGGTTTCACAAATGTGAATAAATAAATATTAGCTTTTTGCAAAATCATAACACGTTATTACACATAATTTGATAAATATTTCGGCATTATGTAATTATGTAAAATTAATTATGAATCCAATACAGTGCCCTTGACATAACAATTATTACAATAATAAGAAATCTTATAACAAATACAATTAATTTCACATAATGGCTTTTTATATGAAGAGCTGTAAGGAACCGGTATATTGCCTCGGTAGAATCCAGAGGAATATGAGGTCGGCGGTAGAGAATGGCCTCTTAAGAACAGAGGACAAAGAGTGGTAATTTTAGTTTGGCTGGCGGCTTAAGCGGCAGTGGGAATGGTTCCTGCTTTCAGCTAAGTCCTAATAGACCAAACAATCAGCAATTTTCCTTTGTTTGGAGAAGGCTAAAGAAAATATTTGATCTGAGCTCCACTTTCAAGAAGTGCAACTCAGTTGTTTGTTGGCCAAGTTCTACATTTGCCTGAAACAAATTGACTGAATACGTAGAAATGTAAAGGAAGCTCAAGCGTTATTTGATGATGATTTCCACCTTTGTCAAATTTTGTGAAATAAGTAACGTGTTTCGTGTTCTTGAGTTTTTCTACGTTGCTGTGCAATTTTATGAAAATTCGTATTATCTACAAAATGGTATAAAAATTATATTTGTGTTGGTAGTATCTTAGAAGTTATAAGGAAAAAATAACAGGTGAACAAATAGACTTAATCAAATTAATTTTCGAATTGCTCGCTTTCTTTAAGATTTTTATAAAAAAAAAATTTTAAACACTTTTTTAAAGATAAACTTTAAAAAAAAATGCCTATATATGATTTCGTTGTTATATTGTACTATTTGTACTGTAGAATGTCAGTTTTTATTACTTGACCATTCTGTTAATTTTTCATTGAATGTGTTTGAACAACAACAACAACTTAAAGGCGCTACCACCAATTTTAAACGAATTTTATTTACTCGTTTACGAATATTATTATTCGTTTCTTTCTATCTTCAAACACATTCAATGAAAAATTAACAGAATGGTCAAGTAATAAAAACTGACATTCTACAGTACAAATAGTACAATATAACAACAATAACAACTCAAATAGTATGGTCGTACCAAATCTTCCAACCTCTCCCCCTTTGATATGTGCTACGAATTGTAGTCTATCAAATAAGGTTAGGAGAAAATGGAGGCGGAACAAAACAACATACTTAGAGGCGCTTAGAAAAATGTTGAAGCTCCAAATGCGTTTGAAAAAACAAACAAACATAACATCTCGACCTGTGTCGTCAGTGGTCATAAGCGGTGGAATGCGTAGTGCATACGACTTCGAAGACTGAGTAAATCTGAAGGCGTGGGTTCAAATCTCACGAGGTGCATGTGAAAAAGTTTTTCATAATAAAATTGGATTAAAGCTCAATACCACTAAAAGGAGACTGATGAAAGGAATTGGCAATCCTTGAAATAGCTATATCTCCAGCCAAAGATAGAAAGAAACGAATAATAATATTCGTAAACGAGTAAATAAAATTCGTTTAAAATTGGTGGTAGCGCCTTTAAGTTGTTGTTGTTGTTCAAACACATTCAATGAAAAATTAACAGAATGGTCAAGTAATAAAAACTGACATTCTACAGTACAAATAGTACAATATAACAACAATAACAACTCAAATAGTATGGTCGTACCAAATCTTCCAACCTCTCCCCCTTTGATATGTGCTACGAATTGTAGTCTATCAAATAAGGTTAGGAGAAAATGGAGGCGGAACAAAACAACATACTTAGAGGCGCTTAGAAAAATGTTGAAGCTCCAAATGCGTTTGAAAAAACAAACAAACATAACATCTCGACCTGTGTCGTCAGTGGTCATAAGCGGTGGAATGCGTAGTGCATACGACTTCGAAGACTGAGTAAATCTGAAGGCGTGGGTTCAAATCTCACGAGGTGCATGTGAAAAAGTTTTTCATAATAAAATTGGATTAAAGCTCAATACCACTAAAAGGAGACTGATGAAAGGAATTGGCAATCCTTGAAATAGCTATATCTCCAGCCAAAGATAGAAAGAAACGAATAATAATATTCGTAAACGAGTAAATAAAATTCGTTTAAAATTGGTGGTAGCGCCTTTAAGTTGTTGTTGTTGTTCAAACACACTATATATGATTTCTTTAAATTTAAATTTAAATTTTTAAGTCAATTTTTGTTTAGTTTTTTTATTGAAATTCTATTTCTCAAAAATCATAAACATAAAATCAAAGATACGCATTTTATAAAGATAAGCATTTTATGTGTAAAAAAAATGTAGAATATTTTGTAGATTTTCATTATTTTTTTTGCATTTTAAACCAATTTTTCAGAAAATTGCCTCTCCTTTCCACGTGCCTAAAAAACCTGGTTCAGAAATAAGTAATATTGAGAGTTAAAGAACATAAAAATAAAAAAACAGAAAAAATGATTGAATTTAAGACTTCATTGGTGGCGGCTGCAAAAAAAGCACTATCGGTTTAGGGGTGAAATAATTGAAACGCATCATTGAAAATTTTCTTTTTCATTTTTAAGTCAAATTATCCAACAATTTTTGTGTTAGTTAGTATTAAAATGAAAGTAATGAAATATAGAGTTTTTCTATAAAAAAAAATTTCTTAATTTAATGATCATTGATAAAAGAAAAGTGTAAATATTTTGTGCATTTATTTTTCAATTATATAAACTAAATCCATATAAACATTTTAATTATATTTTGCAGGCGACGCAGCTTTCAACTATCTTTTATGTGAAAAAGATCATTTTATTCACAATTTAAAGTGGAATACAAAAAAAAATTAATATTGAGGATCGAAATGCAGAAACGATTAATGAAGGTACGACAAAGTATAGAAATACTATTTAAAATTTGTTGTTAATATTTTTTATAAATTTTTAAGTTCTTCTTCAGTTTGCAATAAACCGAGTCTTACGCGACGATACAGAAACAGAACAAAAACCATTTAGATAAAGAATTCAAAGTAAATTCTGTGAAGACTCTTAAAATTTTTAGACCACATCCACAATATCCGGTAATGTCTATACTCGAACAAAATAACAGTTGAAGATTTTTTGAAATACATCCCAAGGAGGCCTGAATTTAAACGAACACTTCTCTAGAAGAATTTTTTTCATCCACTCATTTTACAAAAAGACGACAAAATGAACATCACGTTTAAAAGCATCAAGAACAAACTACTAGATTTTCAGGATTCCATTTGCATATATGGATTTTTATGACTTCGGCACCGAAGAGTCCAACTATTAAGTAAATGGTTGCAGTGGATTCAAAGAAGTTTCTTCAGCTTTTCTAAAACAAGGAAGAATTTATCAATTCATCCACTTCTTATTATAACTTCCTTTATACCCAATAACTTTAACTAGAGTTTCTGGGTTCAAGCCCTGAGTACATCTAAAGTTTTTTCGGTGCCGTAGAGTGACGGCTTGAACTGACACCGAGCGAATGATGAATATTTCAAGAATATTTGGTATATTACTAATAAATTTTCGTTTTGACATAATCGATACATAATTATTTTTATCTATCTCCAAATCGCATTTCAAACTAATTTGTTGGAACAAGGTTGAAGACAAAATTATTATATTTAATTCGCACACTTGTGGATTAACAACATGTAAGCAAAGTCTTTTGAAAAAGGTAAAGTGTGTGCAATCAAATTTGGAATGCAATCATTCAGCTTCGATGACATTTTTTACATTTGTCATTTAGCTGAGGACAACTTTTATATGACATAGTTAATGTAGCATCACGTCATATAAATAACTTCATTTAAACAATCACACATGGTTAAATACAAAATTGAATCATGGATCTATTTGTGTTTCCTTTTTTGTGTTGTATAATAATAGGTTATTTTTGTTGACAGAAATGTCGTAATGCAGCCATTCGGAAGACTACGGAGATATGGATTTACAATTGGTGTGTGCGTATGTGCGTTTTAGCGGCTGTGCGTATGTGCGGTTGTCTGTTCACCGAGCTAGAGCCTAAACGGTTTGACGGATTTTCTTCAAACCAAATTTACTCAAAAACGGCTCTAACGATTTATGGTGAAACTTTGTATTTAAACTGTTTTTAAAATAACTGCATTTCAGGTTTTTGGCTAAAAATTCACATAACGGAGAATTGGTGTTAACGGTTTTTAAAAATTTGGTATAGCACTTAAATTAGACAATTGACATAAGATGGCATTATATGTTTTTGGCTAATCAACGGTTTTATGATAGCTACCATACAACTTGATCTCTCGTTTAGGCCATTTTTTGATATCTTTTGCCTTTTTACATAGTTAAATATATTGAATTTTTCATAATCCCAGTTTGCATAGTTCGTGCGACCGAGTTGTGCATTTTATTTTCATTGTAGATGCAGTTGAAGTCATCACTTAAAAAAAATGTGGAGGTTTCATGGAAATTTTAATATTTTCATTACATTATAATGTAATTGTGATGTTTAGCATTGAAATGTGTAAAAGAGGTGTCACCTTTCTTCATCCGGATCATTAATTATTTAAATTTTTGATTTTCTTATGAACTGATGTTCCTTTGATTGATTAATAATTAAATGATTATTCCGAGTCAAGATTATTGATGAATGGCACTTGCGAATCGTGTAATAATAACATATTGTTGTTAAGTCATGAAAAAAAATCCTTGGATCAGTAGAAATGCATAAAAAACTAAAGTAAATCGTTAACTTATTTAAATAGCACGCATAATGTTTAAAAAAAAGGTTTAACACGCGTAACGTGGGAACACAAGTTTCTTAAAATAGAGTTTTGAGCTCAGCTCTTTTGTTTTGCATAATATTTTTGATTGTTTATAGTTTTATGCATACTGTTACAATGTCACTATTAATGTTTATCACATCAAAAACTTTTAGTGATAATGTTAATTTAAGGATTTTTTACTTGTATAGGAATCACCTTAATCTTATGACCCTTAGGCTGATTTGATTTGTCATACACAATACAACCTTATTATATTAAATCTAAATCAATACAATTTAATTTTATACATTTAATTATAATGTATAACTGAACAAAACAATTATAAATTGTCAATAGTTATTAATGATAATGTAGTGATATATTAATATAATGTATGTATGTAATTACAATTGATTATAAAAAACACAAAATAATTAAACCGAAATAGCGTGTGAATAATGATAACTTCCAAATAGTCCATATGCATAATGTCAACTTCATCAAATATAATCATGAAGCTTATATTATTTTTAAACACGATGGCTTAAGGGAAAAAAATAATCAAAATAAATTATAGGTATATGTATGCTGAACATATACTAAAGCTTTGCCTTATAAAAAAGAATGTACCCCCAAATGTTATGGCATGCATATTTTTCATATTGAGAAGATGAATTTCGTGTTTTGCAACAAGAAAAACAAAACGTTTACCTAAGTATGGTATTTTACCACAAGACTGACAAGTTCCAGTCAATTAAATGAAATATGTATTGCTATAACATGCAAATTAAAAATGTCATGCAAAATATTTTTTAATAAAATATACACTGCCATAACTAACCATTACAGTTAATAAAGTGTATGGCAATAAACAAGTATGAAAATATAATTTTCCTTGTTGTAAAGGAGTGTAAAATAAAATGCTGTTGCAGCAGTTGGCCTTCATAAAAATTGAAAAAAAACCACAAACGCCTGTTGGCATTCACCACCAATTTTAATAGTAAAGTAACTTCATACCAAAGCATTGCAATGCTCTGAACATTTTCTAATAGAAGTTCTTCTTTTGTTGTTATTGAATATGTATAGGTGATATTATTATTATATTTCATTTGCGCTTCTTTGTTCCAACATCCTCTTATTATCTCACACTGACATGCAACATAAGAAAGATAGATATTCTAACAAAACCTTTAAATGGTACCATTTGACTGCAATGCAAGTTTCCTTTAAAATGTTGACATTGTCAATGAAAGATAAAATTGCTTATAGTGCTGATGGGCTGTATTGCCTCCCACAGACTTTGATGACTTCTTTAATCTTCATCTCAGGTTACAATTGGTTTGTCATCTTCTTCTTTTTGTGTATTATGTTACTTATGCTGTCTGGATGTTCCGCCCAGTAGGTGTGTAAGCTTTGATTGGGTATTTTCATGGATTATCTGTGGTCTGTACTTTAGTTATGCAAGTAATATTACCAAAAAGGACATTTTTCACTCAAAAGCATTGACTTCATCAGACAAATTCTTACATAAGAAATAACAGGTCATTATATGAAGTTCAGTGTAAAAAAATATTGCATAGATAAATTCAACCACAAAACTTTACACTCACATGATGCTTAATATCGTTAACGATAAATTTTAAAATTTAAGATACATAAGTCCAACTTTAATGGAACTTGTTTTTCTACCCACCCGCTCGAAGAATAAATAATTGATAACATAAAATCATGCAGAAGCCCATAAGAGTGCCATTAATGCGATTATTCGTCAAGTATAAATTTAATACACACCCATGCAACTTGATAAGTGCAAATATTGCTATAATGGACCTACAATTCTGCCAATTACTCGACCAATAAAACTGTTCTCTTTCGTAAAAGTAGTAATTATTTTTAAGTCGTATAGCTGCAAACAAATATCTTTTAAGGAGTAAAATGTTAAATTAATTTTAATGCATCTACGATTTTGTAATGTTATTAGTCGCACGTTAAAAATACGAGTTTTGTATATTTTAGTATTAAAAATTTTTATTTCCTAAGCAGGGAAGTATAAATTTGTGATATTGGATAATTTGTTAATCAGTGCGAACCCATAAAATACAGATACATGTTTGATTGATTATATCTGGGTTTAGATATAGCTAAATGTTATAAGTCACTTTTTGAAATTTTACGTCAGAGCAGTTTTTAAAGTTAAAAATGTAATGAAAAACTAGAAAAAAATTCTTACAAATTAAAGTCTTGCAAATGTTTAAATCACAAGAAGAAATATAAAATCAATTTGTGAAAACAACTTTTTAATTTTTATCACTTTGAAATTGAAAAAATCTGAAAAAGTAACTAAAAACATTTATCCATCTAACCACACCGGCTAAAACAAAAATTTGAATTCCTCCTCTAGAGCATCACTAAAAAGAGCTAGACACGAAGTTTAAAGAAAATCTGTTAAATCGTTTAGGCTGTAGCTCGGTGAACAGACAATACGCACATAAGCACATCCGCACAGATTGACCGACAGACGGCATGACGAAACCTACTTTTTTGGGCTTCTCTATCATCGTAATGTCAGGTTTGATTAAAACCTCGGATTTTTTTTTACACAAAACCAATACTTGCCCTTTTGAGCAAATAAAAATGTACACATGCAAATTAATAACATCACTGACTCTTAAAATACTAATGCGGACAATGGTAAAAATCTAAGATGGCTGCGCTCACAAATTTTGAGTGAAATTATATTTTTTGTTTACAGTTATCACCTCATGGTTTCAACTAAACTTAATTTTCGTGAATTTATTAAAGTATTTTTCAGATTTCTGATAAATATAAATAAAGTGCACGACTGCTTAATCAAGTGACACGGAGTGTATGTATTCCTAAACATAGTTATGCCTGTTTTGTTTCAAAATCTGGAAACAAATACATTAAAATAAAATTGGAAATAAACTCTACCTAACTATGGCTTATTTCTGAAACGAACCTTATATATAATTTTTTGCCTAAGATTAATATAGACGAAAGATTATCATTTACAGCTAATAGCCTATATGATATCGCTGCAATAACATAACTTTCAGTTTTATCTGAAGGTTATATAGTTGGGCAGAATCTGATTTCATATGTAAAACACGGCTGGATATAAAAATAGTAACAATCTACATGTGCACAATTCAATATAAAAAAATTTAGATTCGAATCAGTTTGTTTTTTAACCAGATTATCTCTGTTTTTTAATATTTGTTTCTTCAAGCTGAATTTCTGATTCATTATGTTTTTCTTCCAATGGATTGAAAAAAGATTATAAAAGCTTCAATGATGCGCTGTAGTTAAAGAGTGCAGTCTTAATAAGATCATCTCTTTCACACATCCTCGTTTTTCAATTGACATGCTCCTGAAGTTCTGAGGCAACAATGAAGTCCCATTACAAGCACAATACATAAACATAGGTTCTGCAAAAAATCTTCTTTATAGAATTCGACAGAAAAACTAGGCAAAGAGCATTTTTTTTTATTCCCGGTTCAGAGACTTTTTTTTTATTCCCGGTCCCGAACATTCGCAGGCCATTATAATGACTTAAGATTTTTAATTGAGATTATCCTTAATTGGTTTAGTGGTAAATGGCTCCAAGATGATGGTGGCATTGGACTTGATTTTTTAATGAAACTAACGTAGCTTAAACAATGGATGAGCGCAAAAAATGGGAACATCGCTTTTCGTGATGATCACAATCGAATATAAGGTGCTGAACAAGCTATGCAACATGGATTCTTCTTAACGCTTCATTTAATATCTGATGCTGTGATGGGGACGGCTATACCTTGACGATTGATGGTGTAACTAATATCTTGTTGGTTAGAAGAGTGAAATTGTTCTTTAGATGTCTATAAGGTTCTATTGTTGAATTTTTTTTTTTAGCTATTCACATGGAATAGTGTTTGAGATTGGGTATCCCAATGTCGATGAGTTAGGTGTTAATGTAAATCAGAGATGCTGTTTTTTAATGTCATCAGTGGCTAACGTACTTAATTGAGGATAACTGCTGCTGTAAAAAAAATGGAGCAACAGGGTTTAATGGAGTGTTCCCAACAACATTACCATAACTTCTTAACAAAAGAATTTTTCGTATTTAAATTTTGTTTTGTTAGGGAAACATGATTGAATTTGGAATAAGATTATGCAATGGTTGTCAAATTGTAGCATAAAAATTTCGTGTAAGACACAATTTTGGATTTCTGATAAAAAATGGAAAGACGTAATTTGAGTAAAAGTGATGTTGAAAAGGGAAAGTGGTGATAATTTCTTTTAGCCATGATAAGTCTTCCAAACGCCATGACACTTTCTCAGATGCTGACTCGAAACTTGGAGATTTCAATGAGGTTATGAAAATGTTTCATAAAGGTATACGGGGAACAAATGATATAGAAGAAGCTTAGAATATACTAGAGTATCTTTGTATATACTCAACATAGGAGTTTTTTTCCTAGCACAAAACATTCTCATCTCGTTACCCTCGGTCGTCCTGTTTGTATCGCTGTTTGTCAATAATCTTCTCTATATACGTTGCATCCCATCGCAATCCCTTAATATTGGTAATGTCTGGATCATAGCGGTCCATTACTTTTAAGTCAGCTGTCAACATTAAATCATCATCATCATCGGCTCGACAACCGGGGTCCGGTCCTGGCCTCCTTCAACAAGTCTCTCCACCTATCCCGGTCTCGAGCCGACGCCATCCAGTTCCGCACCCCAAGGCTAGGGGCGTCCTGGTCTACGCCATCTCTCCAGCGCAAGCATGGTCTACCACGCTGTCGTCTGCCATAGAATGCACCACAAAGAACTTTCCCAGCAGGTTCCTCTTCGCTCATGCGAGCTAGGTGCCCTGCCCACCGGAGTCTACCGAGCCTAATTTTTGTCACGATATCTGCTTCAAGGTAGATTGCGTACAATTCATGATTGTACCGTCTCCGGAATTAAATCTGTCCCTATACAAGTGAGTTAGAAGTTTCTGAACTAATAGTGTTTTCACGTGGATCCCAACACTTGGAGTTCCAGTTCCTTAAAGATCTATCGGAGTATTTTATACTATCCTAAATTTCGATATTTCGTATAGAAGCGCAGTTGCACCTATAACACAATCTTTTGAATAGTTAGTTTCATCAAGTAATATTCGGGTAAAGTAATCGAACACCCAACTTGAATATCCATTCGAGATGCTTCAGTGAATGCTATTATTAAAATGCCATAATATATATTAACAACCGGATTCTTTACATAATTTCAATTTGCTATTCCCTAAGGGGATATTTTCTAGAATCGCCAAACAACTTGATAAATCGGTTTCCCCACCACAGGCAAATATCGTTCAAGTGCTTATACCAAATAAGATTAAAATCGACGCTCTGATTGTTTCCTGTTTCCAGTTTGGTATTTTTTGTTTGTTCGTGCATCCCAGAGATTGGTATCCGTAATTCATTCCCATTGCCAATTTGCAATGCAATTCTATTGGAGACACTATCCTTGCACACAAAGCACAACATTATATAGGTTCTGGTTCTAAGCAATTTTATCAGCTTAATCCCCAAAGAAGGTAGGTAAAGGTACGTACAAAAGATTTGAAACATTTCCGCCTATTTGGATGCACCTTCTTCATATATATGAATGTTGAATGCAAATGGCTAATTGAAGGGAATTTCTTTGATTATCGGCACCATACCAGGCTGCCGCCACTATTGCCCAGGGAGACGAAAAACGCCCTGACCGGCATCACGGTCTCATAGTTAAGTTAAAAGAACACCCATGTGAATAGAGGCAGGGTCCAAATGACTATCGAAATGGGATCATCATTGTTTAAGAATAGAATTGGTACATTTGAATGGAGATAGTACATGGAATGCGGGTGGAACTTAGAGTGTAGCAAATGATGTTATTTGTTTCGAGGCTATATATGAATTCAATGACTTGAATCATTTGAAAAGGTATAATTTTCTAAGAAAATAAAGCCTTATCACAAAGTTAGGTATACATTTACCTACATTGAATTGAATAGAAATTCTTTATCAGAGATTGTATATATAGCGAAACTTTTCAGGTGAGCACTACTATAGCTTGCAATATACATAAAATAAATATTGAGTGCATTACATTCAAACAAAAGGTTTGTTACTTCATATTGCATTCAATTCAATTATCAAAATATTTTCATTCCTATAGGTATAAGGGATTTTGTTGGTGATAACTGGTAAATTCGGTAAGTATTTTTTTTTACAAAGACCTACACAAAGGAAAAGAAAATAACATACACAGCTGGTCAATAACATAAGTGTGCTTATAATTTGCAGGAACCTAAGCCATTCTTCACACCTCGATCTAAATATTAAGGATATTTCTTTATAATTAAAAATGTCTTGAAAGTAGTTTTCATTGAGAAGAATTTAATTAAGCTGCTAGTATATGATTCTGCTCTCAGATTGACGCGTTTCTGCTATTAAGGTCTCCCGAACAGAGTCTTCATATTTCTCAATTATTTTATACAGTTGTTCTTTTAGTTGGATTAAGTTGTTGAAATCCCACTGTATATCTTCTCCATATGTTGAGCCTATGTTCTGCCATTTCATAGCCCACCAGTCCTTATTCCTTACTTCATAAAGAAGCATCTTTTTAGTCAAACGAGTATCCGGGTGGGAACCAACTTTAACAATATATTCTGCTTGAAGCTTGAGAGTTTGCGTTAAAAGTTTTGACAGACCCGTTTCCAGGTAAATCGCATAATTAGGAGTTCTCCTAGGTAAATTAAAAAGTTTTTTCAAAAAATTTCTTTGAAATTTTTCCACTTCTTCGAATTCATCAATACCTAACGCTCGTATCTTTTTTTGGACGAAAAACAGTACTTTTTCCTCAAAAATTGATTATAGCAGTATGTCGATAAAAAAAAACAGTATTTTTCGCAGTACATTTTTTTTAATTTTTATTTATTTTATTTTTATAGCATGCACTTATTCTACCTACTTTTCGATGCCCTATTTGGCCACAAAATGAAAAGTAAATCTACTAGAACAAAAGAAATGACTCGATCGCGGGAAAGACCCAAAATAAAAAGTAGTCATCTACTTTTGCATCAGAAAATTTTTATTCAGGTCAAATATAAATTTTGTCAAGCAAACGGAGTGCTTGAAAAGGTACATTGCTTTTCATAAGCGATATCAGCACTGTTTTGCCGAAGTAAGGAAAGGGTTGTTTTGTGAGTCAAGACTAGAAAAAGAATTCAAAATACCGCTGACAAAGTGCAAGAAAAATGTATTGCGTTCATTATTGAATTCCTTTGAGTTTTAGATGCCAATGACGAACCGCTGAATGTTTGCATTACTTTTAATGAGTGAAATCAGAGAACTTTATCTCATATATAAAAGTGGTATAGATTTCACCAAGAAATTTTTCATTGAGGAGCAAATTTCCTACTCGGAGATTAACAATGTAAAGATGGAAATATCCCACTGTCATTCACGTTTGCTTACAAGCTCAAACAACTGCTGATTTAAAGTTCTGTATATCTCAAAATAAAAGCAGTATTTTTGAAAAAAAAAAACATTTCGCAGTTTTACGCAGTTTTTGAGAGCAAAAAACAGTACAATACTGCGAAAAACAGTACAGATACGAGCGTTATCAATACCCCAAACCTGTGCAGCATAACAGCGCAACGTCCTTACAACACATTCAAATATTTTATATTTTGCTAATAAGAGAACGTTTCGTTTTGAAAAAATATTCATCCATGTTATATTGAGCAAGCTTTGTAAAGAATTCGCCTTCCCTGAAAGGTGGTTTCTGAAATTTAATGATGGATTAAGTTTAACTCCTAAATATTTCAATTCCTTGGTGATTTCCAGGAGCTTTCCATCGAAAAACCAATTATCTCTAATTTCTATCCGGGATGACCTTGAGAACACCATAGCTTTAGATTTATCTGTATTTATAGTAAGTCCCCAAGTCTTGCAGTATGTCAATAGTCGATTTATCATAAGCTGTAAATGTTCGGGTGACTCTGCCAGAAGAACAAGATCATCTGCATACAGAAGAACATTAACAGTACTGTTGGCGATCCTAATCCCACCAAGAAGAAACGCAACGATATCATTTATAAATAGTGCAAACAACAAGGCACTATGAGGACATCCTTGCTTTACTTCAGAGTCTGTCTGAAACCATTGAGAGAAAACTGATCCATCCCATACTGGTGATTTGGTATCGGCGTACATACAAACACCAAGTTGTGTTTATATAATAGTGCATTCCGGTTCACTAGGTCAAATGCTGTCTTGAAATCGACAAAAAACGTAAGTCTTTTTATTTCTGGCATGAAACGCTTTTACAATTGAAGTGAGTGCAAAAATTTGATTCACAATTGAGTAGTTCTTCCTAAAACCCGCTTGAAGATGTGTTAATATATTATTGCCGTCACTCCATTTTTCCAATCTGTTCACAAGAACTCCACAAAATATTTTTTCAATTACGTTCATAAAAGATATTCCGCGATAGTTTTCAACATTGTTGTGGTCACCTTTTTTATGGATAGGAAAAATAACCGACTTTTTAAAGCCTGAAGGGATAGTTTGCAGTTGACAAAATGTTATTAAAAAATAGTTTCAGATTGTTAATTAAAGTAGGTGTTGCATTTTTAAAAAAACAAATATGGGATCCCATCCTCTCCTGGTGCTTTTCCATTCTTTGCTTTGTCAAGTACCATTTTTATTTCGTTTATATTTACTTCGGAATCTAAGGTTTCATCAATCGTTAGTGGCTCTGCGTAGGTAAATATGAAGTTTGGTTTATTGCACAATAATTTTTGGAAATAGATAGAGAGATCTAATGCGGAGATATTCGACCCAATACCAAAAGGATATATATGAATAAAGTTGAAATCTAACCAATGTACGTATTTTTAAGTTAACGTTTAAGAATCTATTATGTCATATTTCCTCATAATTTCCTTATTCACACGCATCCATTCATTAATACGCATTAATTTTTAATTGCCTTCTTTAACTCTATTTAATTCCCATAAAGATAAATTCAATCCCACATTACATACTGCTGCACACGAGAGTGCCTATCCTTATCCTTACAGTTTATCTTTCCAAGAAGTGTCTTTCCACGAATCGCATGCCGAAATATCATTTATATAAAAATCTTGTGCACAAGGTTCCTGTTAAATTCAATGTGCAATATCATTATATTCAACTCATATATTAACAGAAATGTAAATTTCATATCAAAAATCTATAAAATTACAATTTTGGCATAAGCTTTCGTTTACGTTTTAGAAGACAGGATGTACTTCAGACGCATTTCCCCGCGTCTTTCTAATTACCATTCAACCAGAAACCCACCATACTTCATTGGTCATAAACAAATCGAACAGACAAAATCACTTAAGAGATAATACTTGCGATAATGTATTTGCGGCTTCATAAATAAGTTCCAGATTCTTATTACCTTTAGGTGTACCAGTCAACAAAAATTGTTGCACACACCACACTGATAAAAATGAGAACTATGTCCTCAAATCCAAATTAAAAGAGCAAGACTGCAAAAACACTTTTTGTGCAACAACTTTATGTTAATAGCAACATCACAGTTCCTATATGTAAGTGCGAAATAATTGAGTAGTAAATAGTTAGAGCCTTTTTTTAAATTCGTGCGTTTGGAATTTTCATGCAACATTCCACATGTTCGGACAAAGCTACATGAGCATGACTTGACTATCTTGATTATACCTGGGAAGTTCACTAATTGGACAATAAATTTTCGACTCATTGTGATACTTTGACAAATTCTATAAACTTCAGCATTATAGTTATGAACCTCATTGTCTGTCTGCTTATGATGCAGCAGGTGGAATGGTTGTTTTGCATATTGCAGAGTTATACAAGTTCATAGACCAATCCTTTTTATTTGAAGCTCAGGAATGTATCCAAAGTGAAAACAAATCCCCTTATTCAATTCGTTGTCATATCAATTCTTAAGCAGAGAGCATTGGTTTAGGTTTGGCCTTAAAGTCTAAACTTATATTCATGTCCTACCTATATTTGCATGAACCGTTATTTATATGTGCGCCATCGCCATCAGAACTTTAGAAAGGGGATATGTGACATTATGACCCACAAACACATGTTTAAGTTAATTTTGTGACTATAAATGAGGAGAGTTGCAGATGGTATAAGAAGTCAGCAATGATAGTTATTTCCCTATGGAGAATTTGATGAAGTAACAGTTTGAGGTTCGAGTTGTAGTAATGCCATTACTGGGAATATTTATTAGAGACATGAGATGAGAATTTTAACATTTATTAATAAAAATTAAATCAATAAAAATGAAATTGGCCAATAAACTATTTGATTCATTCATTCAGGCATACTTATTGATGTCAATTTCATGTCTTGTATTTGGGGGCAAAAGAGTACAGAGGACGAGGTATTGATGGAAACTGCAACGACGTACGAAAAATTCTTTCTTTTTGCCGAAAGCAATCATCTTTTAATGTTGCTCAAACTATGTGTTAACCATCAGATGTTAACTTGTAAATCGTCACAACTGTTCAAAGATAAAAATTATTTCAATCTTTAGTTTGATCTTTGACCTTTGTCTGATAAGTCTCTGTATGATTTTGTATAACTTGATTACCAAATAGAAATTCCAATGATATTGCAACATCTCCTCGTACTCATACCCCAATGATCACTTCAGACCTTGTCTAACTGGTCTATAAGCTACGATCCATCTTAATTGCTGTCAGCTGGCTCAGACAGACTGACGGCTTCGCGTGCATGATAGGACACAAGACTTGCACCAATAAACTCTACGTCTTTTTTTTTATCTCCAGCGATATGGCAAACTCTCGAACAGTATACTCCTTTGTGTACCAAACTGTGCCGTCGGCAACCAATTATGTACGCTAACACTCTAATGATGCCGCGTCTAGCAAATTTAAGTAATTTAATGAGCAAATGTTCTGGTCAGACCACACCAACCATGCCATGCCATGCCATAACCTCCAAACAAATGGTTTTGACGTTTATTACGGCAATCTGAAGATGCTGTTTGAGTTTGAGTTTTTTCACCTCTTGTTGTGTCTGTTGGTCGACAGTATTCAACAAGGTGACCAGAATGACCACGTACTTTCACAACACCACTATTGGAATGCGCACCTAAGATTACTTGTTCGTTTCGCAAGAAAGCAACAAAAATGCGGAAATGCGGTTGACGTTTCTATCTTGGCGGCTGAAGGAAGCACCTGAAGCAAACGCTTGGCAATTTTATATCTGCGCTCTGTGTCTGTAGCACAGCATGATGTTGTCGGTCAGTGGATATTATTTGGTCAGCTATTATAGGTGATTTGTGGCAGACCTGAAATTGTGTCAGACAACAAAGTGATATTATTGTTGTTGTCATAAGACCGTTACATATACTCTAGGGATCTAATTAAAACCGTTCAGTTCCTGAGTTTTTTATTATGACTAAAAAAATTGTTAGACCGCACTATTGAATGAATACAGATTAACTCAATGGCGAAACATATCGAAGCCTTAATTTAGAAGAATAGGTTGGTTTTTATGTTTTTTTAGAAAAGTAATTTATTTATAAAATGTTTTTGCAAAATCTAAAATTGATGTCAGCAAACGCCTTATAGTCCTTTTTTAATTTTTGTTTTATTATATTTATGCCATCATCGGATAACAATCGACATAATTTAAATTAAGTCTTATTTTTAATTTAATTTGCGAAATGTGTTCGTTACAATAAAAACCATAGGGTCACACAAAAGATAAGTAAATTAATACTCTGTTAAAGGGAAAGCAATTATATTCTGACCTGCTAAGGAAAAAAGTCTTGGCTAATTTTTGGATTTTTTTTTATTTTCATTGTTTATGTTTAGTCTTTTCCTCAAAAAATTTAAATAGGTATGGTTTTTGTCTGATTGTATTTTGTTAAGTGGCAAAAGAAAAATGTTTCCCAAGCCTATAAATGTTGCTTCCTATAAGACTATTATTTAATTTTTAGCTATCTCTTGAACTTATTAATCGATTTTGACACAAACATTTTTCTTAGATAGATCTAGATGAATAGTTTTAAGAAATTAATGTTTTTTTATTTTTTTTTTTTAAGTTCAATATTTGAAAAACTAACAACTCTACAAATTATTTAAATTTGTAAAAAAAAAAAATTACAAAATTAGAAGGTAAACGTGCATTTATTAAAAAAGAGCTAAAGGCCTTTGATATTCACACCTATTGTGAGTTTCACGCGGAAAACCTTTCACGTGAAACATTTTTGCTCCCTCGGAATTTTAAAAGTTATTGCGAGTTTCACGGGAATGAAATTCCACTTCGAATCAAAACTGACAGTCCGAAAAAAGGTGTGTTCAGGAAACTGAGTTCTTTATAAATTTCCCTTTCTCTGTAATGGAAGCAGGTACACAAAATCTAAACCTTTTTTTAATATTTAGTAAAAATGCAAAAAAAAAATTTAGCGACGCAATTAATTTTTCATTGATTTGTCTAAAAAAAAACATAACAGAACATGCTATTACAAAAAAATTCCCTCTCCGCATTGACCAAGTGTGTATTCGTGTTTATAAAATGAACAACGCTTCATGTGTTTCTGTTTAGTAAATGTCAATGTTTGATAAATAGAGTCAAACAAATGGTTTTAGTTCTTTGAAACGAGATTGTTTGAACTTTAATAATTCTTTAATAAATAAAATAATCTTATAAATATTAAGCGTTGCCACACATACATATTTTGGTAGAGGAAGAAGTTTTTTTTGTGTTTTGTTTCTTTTTCATACATTTTGTATGCTGCCGCTTTCTGTTTTACGTAGCGCTTTTATCCGCCCGTCCCACCTATGTACCTACATACATTATGCATAATTTTGTTTTGATTTGTATGTGGTGCTTTGTTCCTGAAACATTTAGATAAACTCTATTTTACCTTTGTTGGTAAAAAAAAAAAAAAAAATCTTACAATTCCCGCCTCGTTCACCTCCAAAAACAAAATGGAAATATTAGCTGTCAATGACGAGAAATTCCACACGGAATAAGTTCTTACAATAAGGGAGTTTTTTCGATCATGAACAATTTTTCACACGAAACTCACAATAAGGGAACAGTGAAATGGGATTTTTTCCGTGTGGAATTTTGCTCCCGTGGAACTCACAATAGGTGTGATTATATTTTCGGTAAACTTTTATTTAGGCAATTAAACTTTCTGTACACTTTGATTTTTGCTTATCTTAGTTTTAGCTCAAAAAAAATTCATATGATTTTGTTCGTATCATTTATATTTAAAGTCGTGCATTTTATATTTATTTAAAGTAGCTTTTCCTTGTATTTTCGACGCCGTTAATAGGAACAGTGTTTGGTATCTAAGAAAATACTGAAAGGTGTTCTTCAAGGTAGTCTCTTAGGAACGTTTTTATTAATTTTATTTAATAACCTGTTTGCTTGAATTGTCAATTCAACAACTTGAAATCATTAAGTTGTTTTAAAACTGAGTTGAACTGTCTAAAGATGAAGTATGACTGAAGTCGATAAAGTTTATAACATTTAATTAAATCGGGAACCTAGCCACGAAACAACTCGTTCAGCTATTTTGTCGAACTGTCTGGAACAATGACACGGGATTGTAAAAATACGAAAAGGGTTGAAAACTGTAAAAAAAAAGAACTTCTGTTTTACCTTAATCTAAGTCTCAATATTACCAAAATATACAACTTGTAAAAAGAAACTATCAAAACCCAGTGAAATAAAGCTTCTACAGGTAAGTTTTGATATCAAACTTTTATGAACTAATATCTGACAAGTATGGAAATTGCGAAACATTATGTGTATAGCGGAAAAAGAAAATAATAGTTTAACTTACTAGTCTTAATGAAAAATGAATAAAGGAAAATCAGACCCACCTTAAACTAAATGGTGCTAATGATGAGAGCAGTGGCGTATCTAAAAAAAATTGGGGGGGGGGGTGGCACCTACAAAATTAAAATTTTGTGTAGTCCGTTTTATAGCGAAATCGATATTTTCTATATTTTTGATGTTTTCAGAATAAGTTTACATCCTATCGGTACCTGGCAAATAAGCCTTAAAGATAATTCAATTTTCCTCGTAAAATATACTATCGATTTCGATAAAATTTTATGTGACTGATTTGTTGGCAATGACAAAGTTTTTCGTTAGAATTTTGAGCCCCCTAACCCCCCCCCCCTAAAAACGCCACTGGATGAGAGATCAAAGACCATGAATAAAGTTTCAAGCACTTCACTACTCGTTGGATTTTAATACACAGAACTTGATCAATATAGAGTGATAAAGCGAACATCGGAAAAACTTCCACCAATATACCGGACATTGAGACTGTCAACTTGAAAACAATGAACTGTTATCTTGAAGACCAAGAAAAATAAAAAAACTTTGTTTCTATCTTTATTAACATTCTTTCTTAAATACATAAGTTCTCATGACAAAGTATAAAATTATCCTTAAATTGGGTTTGTATTAATAAAACTAAACTATATACCACAAAATACCATTAAAAAAAAAAAAAAAACAAAATAAAGTCATAATGAAATATATTAAACAAATGTTGACACTCTTATTTTTTATCTCTGTGTTATTGTATCTAATTTGATTATATTACTCTTACAGATAAATTGACAAAGTTCTATCTGGAAAAAAAAAATATATTACCGTGAAACAATGTTCTATGAGGCGCTTAGAACCTTCTTGTCCTGTGTTTGTGTCCCTTGTCGTTGAGCAACAAAGTTCTATTGAATTTTTTAAACATAAATTACTGAATAACTATGCAACATATTATTAATAAAATATAAAGGAATAAAATGTATTTAATAAATAGCACATTTGGAATGAAATTAGGTTACCAAAGTTTTACACGATGAAATATTGAGCCGTCGTTTTTCGAAAGTGATGTGGGTGTATATAGAACCTTCTTGTCCTAAGGTCGCGAGTATAGTTAACATTAAATAGGCCAATATTAGCTCATTGCAGCCTACAATAAGAGCGCCACAAAAGTTTTTTTTTTAAATAAAACAAAGACGGTTTTGGATATCAATGAAATTCTTTATTCCTGTGAAAGTACGTTTGATGAAATTATGTATGGAACTCATTTCTTTTGCATGGCCACGACGAGCACGCTTGCAAAAGTCCAGACCCTGAACTCAATTTTCGACGGTTTTCAAGCATAAATAGGCTGATACTGCTGAAATTTCACGTTCGATATTCTTGCGAAGTTCATCAATTGTCGCTGGCTTGTTGGCATAGACCATAGACTTGACGTAGCCCAACAGGAAATAGTCTAACGGCGTCAAATCGCACGACCGAGGCGGCCAAGCGACTGGACCATTTCGTGAGATAACACGTTCTCCAAACTTGGTTTCCAATAAATTGATTGTGACATTCGCTGTGTGGCTTGTGGCGCCGTCCTGTTGGAACCACATGTCCTTAAAGTCCATATCATCCAATTGGGGCCAAAAACGCCGCCCAATGACGCTGCCGGCCCATAAACCACACCAAACCGTAATTTTTTCGGGATGCAATGATGACTCATGCAGTACGTGTGGATTGCTGCCTGACCAATACCGCATATTTTGTTTATTGACGAAGCCACTCAGCCAGAAATGAGCCTCATCATAAATTGGACGTAGCGCTCTTAAAGTTGAGGCCACTGACTCTGAATTTCGGTAGTAAATTTTAATAATTTCGACTCGTTGTTGGCTCGTATATCTTTCCATCAAACCTTACTGAAGAGAAATGCCAAAAGAGCGACAAGAAAAATGGCGTCGTTTGCTGTCACTGTCGCTCTACTTTTGTAGCGTCCCTGTTGAAAAACCCTTTGTTTTGAATATTTCTGTAATAAATAAATTTTGTTTAATTGCTCTAAGACGAAAGGGTTGATTATGTAAAGGTACGATGTGTAGTATTGTTGTCACAAATAAAATCTATTTCATGGCTAGCAAAGTCCTTTAATTCCTCAACGTAACATTTGGAGATAGATTTCGCTGGAGTGCAAAATTATTTGTTGACAAAGTAGATAGCCTCATTCTATTTTTGTTTTATGTGGCAAAAAAGGAATGCCTACATTTTTTTGTGTTCATAAATCCGAAAGTCTTAAGCCATCAAAGAGTAAAAAACCTACATTATATAGCTATATCCTTCGAATACCAAGCCATTAAAGGGCAAACCTTCAAAACCTCTATAGCTCCCTATTGAGTTGCAATAAAAAAAGAATCTCTGCAGCATCACCATAATCAAAAGTGCAGCAACAAAACATGACGCCATGAGCTCTGTTGTGCGCCGCTCAGCAAAACTCTTCTTCAGGATTTTAATGAATAATTTATAATTCGTTCGAATTATTGACTGTTGTGTGCGATGTTTTGTTGCAACCAATAATCTGAGAAGCAAGATAATAAAAGGCTTTAACCATTGAAATGTCAGTCATGACATGTAGTACAACCGTCTGATCGAAAGTAAAAGTAACCCTCGCATGCCTCATGAAGATACAAGATGCTTTTTAATGCGTCTTTTTTCTCATGTTGCCACTATTGAACTGAGCTGAACACCTATATTATGTGACTGGACCGTTCCAAAACAGGAAAATAAAAATGTAACGACTGTCAGATGGTCATCATGAGGCAAGTTTTTTTTTTTGTTTTTAATGAGAATTTGCATGTGCTAAGGTCAAAGTGACGCCATGCAAGTTGTCAGTGATGCTGCACTATTTTCTTTTTTCGTCATACATGAAAAGAAACGAGGGCAATTAAAATCAGACCTAACATGGAAATAGTTGCCATCGGGTGAATTGAGAAGTTCTTATACTTCTAAGAAATTCACTTTTAATTTGCCGCGCCGCCTGTCAAGGATTTTTCATTGCTTCTATATACAGAGGCTTAAGGTCCAACAATAAATCCGCAATTAAGGGCACACAAAAGAAATCTCCGAGGATCTGTGAGGATATTGCAAATATTGTTGCATGGACAATCAAACTCCTTTGCGGCTATTGTGCTGCAAAGACCACGGACTATGGAAGAATTTGAATTCCATTGTCCAAGAAGAGAATAGGAATTTAATGCTGATGCTTCGTGGTGTAGAATGGATGACGTGTATTACCAACTGGGAGCCTTTAATTTGGGCTTGACCGCGGCAGATTTGTTAGTTTTTTGAAAAGAATAAATATAGTGAGTCAGCTAATCCTCTTAAATCGAATATATTTGTGAATTCTTGTTCTTTTATAAAGAAATGTTCTTTGGCAGCAGGGATCATTTTATTATCAATTGAAAAGTGTACTCTTATTTAGTGAACTTGTTATTCCAATTCATGGTAAGCAAGTTAATTTCAAACTCTAAAGAACATTTAATAACATAGCAATAACTTATACATCCGTTATGAAATTATTTATAATGTGTCGAAAATAATAAATTTACACCTAGAATATTAAATCATTAGGAGTTCTTCGCAACATTGTATTTTGCTTCTTGGAATTCAAAGGTCATTCTCAAAGATACCCAGTTTGTGACTATTTAACTCAACTCAGTCCCAAGACTTGTTGGTCTTTGCTTTCCAACACTCCATCCTTATTAAGGATTCCCTTGATAGAACTACTTCGAGATATCGTCACCACTGACCACAAACAGAGATAATACAATTTTGTCCCTATTAGGATACAGTATGACATTTATATAACTTCAGAATGTTTTCATTACAAGGTGACTATCGTATTTTCAATTGTAAAACAACAAAATTTTCTTAATATAAAAAAAATTTTTGTATTCCCGTTCCACTTTGAACTAAAATATGTGATCAAGTTCACAACTTTGTTGTCACAGAACATAAGCTTCTTTAATCTCCACATCTGATGACATGGATGGACTCAAAGCAAAAAGTCAAAAATCAAACCATTTCCATACCCACATACGACAACGCAAGCACACATTTCTCTGAGTCCAAGCTAAGCCTCCAAAAACCTGATCTATATCTGGATCCTTTTAAGGCATCAAGTTCAGATAGAACCTTTCTAATGGTCTCCGTTAACGATGTTGGTTTTTTGTGTTGGCTGAACTAATTGATAAGCATAGATTTCGTATGGCCATTTGATTGACTCAAATGTTAAACCAGGTTCAAATTCAAGCTGTACCGCTACAACTCTCTATAGATACTGAATTTTTACCATACAACACGATTCATATACAGGCAAAGTTATCTAAATCAGTTCTCTGGCTAATGCATCTCGATTAAAATCCATAAATGATAGCGGAACGGAAGAAATACACGCACAATACCGTTGGACAGATAACATTTTAGAATCTGGTCAGGCAGAAGGAGTCGTTGTTGTGTTTCACAATCCTGACATGGCCAACTTCATTGAAGTCTGACTATTTTTTTATGGAGTTGGGTAGAAGATAACTGCAGATGGAAGAGTTTAAGCCTTCCTCGTTGCAGTGAAGTTGATGAGGTTTAAAGGAAAAAACCTTGAGTAAACGATCTCAAACGATCCGGTGACCGTGATGAAGAAGGCTGAAGGTACTTCTATGGATGTTTTAACAAATTGCTTGGTGATGAAGGTAAGCATCATCTAACCTAACCAAATAAAGTAATTTCATTGATTGACATTCCGCACAATTATGTTTCATATTATTTGACATATCAATTAGGTCAGGAGGCATACGTATTTTTCATAGAAGATAACCAAAACTTATTTCTCTAAATATTGTGCCGTATTAGGAGACATCCTGTTCAACAATTAAAATGAAATAAATTAAGTAACCATAAACATATAAAATAAATTTAAAGAATTAATTATATTAAGAAAATAAATAATATAAATAAAATAAGTAAAATAAATAAAATAAAAAAAAATAAATAATATAAATAAAATAAATAAAATAAATAAAATAAATAAAATAAATAAAATAAATAAAATAAATAAAATAAATAAAATAAATAAAATAAATAAAATAAATAAAATAAATAAAATAAATAAAATAAATAAAATAAAAAAAATAAATAAAATAAATAAAATAAATAAAGTAAATAAAATAAATAAAATAAATAAAATAAATAAAATAAATAAAATAAATAAAATAAATAAAATAAATAAAATAAATAAAATAAATAAAATAAATAAAATAAATAAAATAAATAAAATAAATTTAAATAAAATGAATTTTAAACAATATTATTTTTTTGTATTGATTTTTTAATGTTATCTATATACAGGCGGATTGGTATAAGGTGCACCAAAAAGCTTGAGCGTGTAGGTGGAGTTAAGACAAGAAAAAAATCGTACAAGAGGGGGTCTATTTTTCCCTGTTTAGGCGGGAGGGCAATTTTCTAAAACATTGACTTAAATCAGAAAAAAAAATATTTAAAAACAACGGTGAATGATACAAAGCCTTGTTATATTTTTTTGGAAAAAAAAAAATTAAAAGTAAAACTAGTAAGTAAAGTTAAAAGTTAATTCTTTTTTTATTATTATTTGACTAAAATCGGATATTATGTACTAAAAAATAAAAAAGGGATAATCCCCTAATTAATAATTGGCCTGAGCAGGTCAAATTTGGGGAAAAAAAAAAAAAGTGTATTTCTTCTAATTTTTCTTAATTACTTAAAAACTAAGATACATTTTGGCATCCGGTTTTGTGTGTTTGACTAAAAATTAATAAGAACATTGAAATTTGAAAATAAAAACAATAGTTAATTACATAAAATTTAAAAAAAAATTAGTTTAAACATTTTATTTTTAGTTTTTTTTTTTCAAAATTTTGAGTTTGAAAATGAATTTTTTTAAAACTGTTCACTTAAACAACTTAATTTAAAAATTTAATAAAAGAGTAGTTTTCTGGCTTTCCAAAAAGATATAACAAGGCCTTGTATCATTCACCGTTGTTTTTAAATAATTTTTTTTCTGATTTAAGTCGATGTTTAAGAAAATTGCCTCTCCCGAAATAGACCCCCTCCCACCCATACGATTTTTTTCTTGTCTTAACCCCACCTAACCGCTCAAGCTTTTTGGTGCACCTTATACCAATCACCCTGTATATAGTATTGTTTTGCTGTTGCTAAAATAGGCAGAAACTCAACATTTTTCCTTTACCTATATTACTTATAAAAATTTAAATTTCGTTTAATAAAAACGGAACAACTTTTTAAAATTAATTCTCACTTAGTATATCTTTTTTTTTTTAATTAATACTCATTCAATGGGCTAATTATGACTGCTTAATATTGATTCATCCTTCAGAAATTTGATATGGAGTTCGAAATTCCTCGAGTAGTTATTCTCTTAAAAAATTAACTTAAGTAATATTTCTAACTAAAGATACTGGATTTTCATTCTTAACTTCCTTGTGAATTTCACAGTCCAATATCAACTTTAAGTCTCTTTTATTTTTAATGCAATAAATACCTCTTCCAAAACGTTCAAAACGTGTTTGTTTTCCCCTTTGTGCGTGTGCAATTAAGAAACCAAAAAATTTTTTATTTTCCTAAACATTTCTTGGTAAGCCATTAGCAAAAACACCTGCTATATTGGCAAAAACAATTCATACATTGGCTGCATTGACACCTTACAATCAAATCTCTCATAATTTTGCTGCATAAGGCTTTTTACTATATCCCGATGCAACAGTGCATTTTTATAGGTGATGTCGACACATAGCTTTCCAAACACGCAAAGGCAATTAAAACTACTTAATGAACATCGACAGAGACCAGAGGTAAATTCACAATTCGTAACCTAACTTCAAACACGGAAAACACTGTCGCAGTGAGACTTCACAGCCTTGCCTATCTTTTCAATTCGTAAAAAGTTAATGAAACGAAGGGTCCTATCCATTGGAACCACATCTCGTCTTGGGTTTTTTTTTAGAAATTTTAACGAGCAATAACAAATCGAAGTTCTGTTCCCGCCATGTATGTCGGCATAAAAATATCCGACATCTTTGCATTTGTCTGCACCTGTATATGTATGTTTTTCTAAGAATTCCCTTCTGCTGCTTAACGGATGCAAAAGGCGTCTTGGAACTGCTCTACCTTCTGTGCCACTACACATAAATCAACACTAGCAAAGGTTCAATGCGATCCTTCAGTAGAGATTGCAAGGGCTCGGCTTTATAACTTCTCAGAGTGGATACAATCTTTCTAATTTCAATTTTTACACTTGTAAGAGGTGCTACAGCAGGTGTATAAGGTGCGCCGAGTATGCCGGTACCTTAATTAACACTTGTCATACAGAATTAGGAGTGCGGATTACACCAACAGGCAGCAATTATCCTTTAACTAGGAAAGATGGCATGGAAATTATTTAATAGCTCCGTTTGCGTGCACATTCTAAAAACAAGAGTGCACTTATTATGGAGCGGGAGGAGAAATGTGTACATGACTTTAGACTTTGTAATAAATTCTTCAATAGAGGAAGTCGAAATCGAAGCTAGCAATTACAGATGTCCGTCCAGGTCTAAGAGGTGTAACGATACTTTAATGGGTTTAACACCATGGAGTCCCGGATAAGTGTTTAACACTTTATTGGTCTGGTCAATCAAAAATCAAACTAAAATAAACAAGACAAGCAAAAAATTATTTAGGATTGAACGAAACTCGAAACATTTGCTCCTATGTTTGCAATCAAATGGTTGACTTCTTCATCTGAAGTCAAAAAATTCCTGAAGAAAGACTGCCATTAAAACTTCCATACTTAATTTCAGATTTATTTATTTATTAGTTTTTATGAAGCACGCAGATTTATAAGTGTGTTTCATGCGTTTCTATTAAAAAAAAAGCAATAACGATCAGTTGCTTGCAATCATTAATGTAATGTCCATGGATTCAAAAAATGCTGTTTTTCAGATTAGTTCAATTGTTATTGCATAATTTATTAAGGTGAAAATTGTAAAGCTTTTATTATGATTCTCTACAAAAAAAGCTAAATTGTTCCTAAGTCTGTTTTTTGACAACACTGCACCTTTTCACTAGTATATTTGGGGCTTTTTGTTTTATATTATTGTGGTTTTATATTTTTGTGGTTTTGACATTATTTTGACAGTGGGCTGAACAAAAGGATTTTACTGTATACACAAACTATTTTTGTTGATTCAACCCAATTATTTTCTTTATCTGACAAATTCATTTTGCAGATTGAACAAAATAAAATTGTAAAATTGTATTATATGTGACAAATAAATTTTATCCAACTAACAAAATGTTTGTTTATTTAAACAAACATTTCGATGTTTTTTTTTTTTGTATATACATATAACAAAATAATGTTTGTCAGTTAAATAATTTTGTTTTTTCAGAACAACAAAAGAAAAAAAATGTTTGTTACCTTTATCAATATGATAAAATATTTTATTGGACTTATATATTGACAGAAGTTTCATCAGATCAACCTACATTCTTATCATATATACCAACTTTATTTTTTCAGTGACATAATTAAAAAGAGGAGTGAAAATCAAATGAAAAATGATCATGATTAAAAAATTATGTTTTGGATTTTGTTACAGTGTTTTGTCGATTTGCAGGAGTATTGGGCATTTTTTTGTCAAAAATGATATTAAAAAACATTAATAGAGAATTAAATTCCTTACCTTTCTATAATTATTTACCTACCTATTAATTATAATAATGAACAAAAAAAAATATGAAAAACATTTTAATTTTTTACACTTTATCTTAATTATTAAGAATCATCTAATTTTTCGTAGCTAATATTTTAGCAGCTAATATTTATTTTTAAAAACCGTCTTTATTAATAATAAAATCAATAATAATATGAAAAATCCACCATATATCTATACGCCTGAAAATCGATATAACACAAAATTCAGACGCCCGCCATATTAATTTTGGTCTAAAATAGTGGTTTTATTTTCCACTTCATTGTAGGGACCGAACTTAAACTATTCGTCAAATACTACTGTACTATGCTCTTTTTAACTTTGATAAAATTTCTTAATTTATCGGGCTATAACCGAGAAAACATAAACATGGGGAAAATGTGAGTGTTGCTTTTACTGAGGTATGCAATCCGTTTATCAAGGATTGCATACGTATGTACTATACGTTGATATCGTGTATGATATTTTTCAATATGCAACTTAACTTCTTGTTTTCTCTAGAAGCTTTCTTTACGTTATTTACTCTGTCCCAACTAGTTGTATAAACACTAAATCAGCCACCTGCAATTTAAAATTTTATTGAACACTTTCATCTTTATTAACTAAAAAATGCTAATTGCGTTTACATTCAACCAAAAAGTCAACGCAAGAAATAAGGAACAACATGCAAATAATGTCCACCAGTTCGTGACTGGAGAATGTAAGTAGGTTGTTTAGACTTACTCACCCACTGGTGGACATTTTTTACGACTTATTATGCTAAATGCGGATTAGCATAAAAATTATTGAACAAGACGACCACTTTTCATACGACTTATTGTGAAAGTCCTCATTACGTGAAAGGCGCCTTACGCACCTAACGGAATAATATAAAAATACTATCAACTATGAATCCATGACAAACAATTTTCTTGCGTGACCACTGCGGCATGATATGACTTTCAGGTACCTATGTGAATTGAAATTAAAAAGTTTTTATTTATCTTAAAATAATTTATCAATTTAAATAGATTTTTGCAATTAAAACATTTCGTCTCGTCTTGATTGGGCTGAAATTCTACCGTTTGGAGATCAGATATATTGAGTCAAGGTGATATAGTATTTACTTCTACGAAGCAAGAATCATTTCCTAAAATTCTATAACATTGGAGTTGGCAGCACTCTTTATAGGTTATTAGGTATATATATAAATATATTTAGGTATCATACCTTTGCCATGTTCATTGTTCACACCTTGTAGACAAAGAATTATTCATGGCGACACCATAAAATCAAAATATTTAAACACGCAAATGAATTATTTTGAATAATTGCAATTAAAACGCAATAAACATTCAATTAACATCGAAATACGTAGATATAAATAAATCTATGTATTTTTTTATCAATATTCAATTTATGTTAAACAAATGCACAATTGCACACCCATGTGGAGCCAAATCAGTCCAAGAGTAGGAGTTGGACATTTTCGTAAATATTGACTTCATTTGCACTACAAATTGCCTTGAATATAAACATATGTAATATTCGTATGTCAAGATATTGGCCTTATAGCCTGACAACTCAACTAACGACATGATTAGTTGATTAATAGTATCAAGAAATATTATAAACAACTTTTTATCCAAATGGAAATCTTATACCTTGTACGCATGGTAATGAAATGTCAAACTATGGTTCTGAAAATGGTTCGTAAATTAATTCGATAATCTATAATTTTGAAAGTAATTTTGTGCTTGTTATTTGTCGATTAAGTGGCAACATTTTATTGCCACTTAATCGAACCTTCCTCTTAATTTTCTTTAGGGCGGAAGTCATAATCGCCAATCAAGTCTTCTTCTAACTAGTGCAGTGAAAAAGGCAATGTGATTTACAAACACATAGTTAAAATATTAAAACAAAAAAATTCTCAAGTGAATGTCTCTCTTTTGCTTTAACTTAAATAAAATTAAAATTCAAGTGTAGTGGAGAGTTTACTTAAGCATTTCCTGCGCACTAAGTGACCAGTTATAGTTATCATTGAAACTCATCATTGAAAATTTTCTTTTTCAATTTTAAGGTATTAAGATGAAGGTAATGAATTATAGAATTTTACATTGAAATTTCAATGACAATTGAAAAAACAAAAGTGTTAATATTTCGTGAACTTAGCTCAAATTGCGTTATTTTTTCAATAAAAAATTCTTACAACTCATTACCTTCGTTTTAATACCAATTAACACCAACAATTCAATGATGAGTTTCAATGATAGCTAACTGGCGACATTAGCTTAATTTTTAACCAATCAACACCAATTTCGTTGTATAATTTGCTTTAAAATTAAAAAAAGAAATTTTTCAAAGATGAAATTCAATGAAAGCTATAACTGGACATAAGTTTCTTATGCAACAAATTTACATTGGAAAAACGATACCAATGCTTAAAACTACAAAAGGACACTGCGACAGGAACAAAGACTTTATAAGTTGTTGGAATGATGAAGCCAAAAGAGTAGGTAGCTAGATAATGAATGCCTTAAAAATTAAAAGGAAGACGAGGTCGCACAAACTTGCTCTTGTGTCAAGTTTCTGTAGAGCTTTACAGAAAAAAGCTTACTTAATTATACAAAAAAAAATTAAATTCAATTTTAATAAAAACAAATTTTTAAATTTTAATTTTGAAAAAATTCATAGTTTTCTCAGCAAACCGTGGTACACCACTAAACGTAAGACGTCATGAGTTTTTATTAAAAACGTCATGAGTTTTTATTAACCAAAACCGGACATCCAGCTTTAAAAAAAATCTTTAAAAATCTTAATAAAAAAAAAAGTTATGGAAAACTCAAGTTAATACGCCATTATCATTCGGATATCTAGGCCTTCTTTTAAATAAATTTTGATAAATATCTGTTAAGTCGTGAACGACTAAATAAAAATTTAAAAATGGCGTTATAATGGTAGGTACCATTAAAACTATACAAAGAGGATACACGAACAAAATTTTATGAAATTTTTTAAATGCATATCTTACATTAGATTCAATCCAAAATCAAAGTATGCTGAAAAATTTCTTTATTAACCCTCTGCGACTGACGTGGTAGTCTGGCAGACACCACAAAATCTAAAATTTGGTATTTCGCCGTTATTTTTTAAAATTTGACCTGCGCGTTCTCAGTACCTTTTAGTCGTACGTTCAAGCATGCGTTAGTGTATAGTGAGCTGTGGTGGCGTGCGCACTTGATTCTGTGTGAAGGATAGTGTCTACGAGACCACCACGTCATTATTAAGGTATGTGTCTATGAGACCACCACCTCAGAGTCATTGTTTTAAGTTCATAGTGTCTGTGAGACAACCACCTCGGTGTTGTTGTTTATCTTCATATAGTGTCTCCTAGACAACTCGTCAGTAAAATTGTTTGGATGAGTAGACTATAGTTTGTCCTCTATAAATTGGCAGTACAGGCCTTATGGGGAAGCTTTTTCAAAATCAGTAGCGCGCCTTATTTGTGCACCATACTGAATTGAAAGAAACCCCATTTAAAAAATGTTTACCCGCCAATGATTTTTCGATCGCATCCGACATAGATCCCACAACGACCTGCCTAGCGTACAGTTGAATACGCACTGATTGGCTTATGCATTTCAACCCTCTTTTAACATCCATTCGAACAGAGATACCTTTGTCAATTTGATAACTCGGTTCGTATTTTTTTATATTGAGTTTCTGTTGAGGAACTTTTGATTTTAGAGCTTAAAAAATACCTTTTATTGATGAAATGATAATGAGATATTCAGATGAGCATATTACTAGTACAAAAGTGTTATCGTGCAGTATTTTTGTTGATCATGTTTGTGTTTTTTATGTGGGAAAAATCTTAAAATGCAGTTACAAAAATGTAGGTAAGCTGTTGTCTTTAAAGAATTTATTTGCGTAGATTCTCGTGCGTTGATATTTCGTGTATATTTTTTCTTATTTGCGTAGATTTTTAAAGCGCGCGGGCGGTCGGTATTGATGTTTCGTGTACCTATTTTTGTGATTAGTGAGAAATGGCACCGGTGTGTCCAACACGTCGAGCAGGTAATTGAGCCGAAAATGTGGGAAATGGACGTTTTTTTCGGAAAACGCTGTAGAAAGCCTTATAATAAATCTAGATGAAGAGAGCAGCAACAGCAGCAGTAACTTCTCAAGTGATAAAAAAAACCTTTACTTATATATAAATGTACATCTTTTTATTTAATAGATGAATTTATACATATTTTTGTTATGCTTGTTTATTTATTTTGCTTGTTATATTAATCTTTATGAATAAATTCTTTATTTTTTGTTTGTTTTTTATTTAAAAGGGATTAGGCCTACTTAGGATACCCTTCAAAAACGCGCCTACTATCTTACCTCTTGGTGGTGTGGAAAAAGATAAATTTCATTTCATTTTTATAAACAAAAATTAAGAAAATAATTTTAATTAAAAAAGAAGAAAGGTAACCCTACATCATATTTTTTCAGTTTTTTCCAATTCAAAATGCTTACTACGGCAACCCTGTTAGAGCTTTTGAAAGAAGATAACCTTATGGAAAGCAAAGAAGTGCGAATGAGAGACAAACATCCCTATCTTTCCTGTACTGCCAATTTTTAGTGGACAGACTATAGATGTTGTTGCTGTGATTGCTTGAAGCCAATTTGCCTTCAATGCTCCAAGCCAATCTGTGAAGACTCCCAAAAAAAAATTGTGATTTTTATTTTTATTTTTTTTTTGAACCGATGAATTGATCTTTTTTTTTCTTTTTCTTATTACTATAAGTTTTAAGTTTAGTAAATTGGTACTTTAAATGAAAAAAAATATTTATGTTGATTTTTTTTATTTTTTTTTTATATGTATTAGTTTTTGAAGAATTATTTATGTAGTGTTAAAAAAGTTTATTTTGGCCGTTTGGATCACTTTTTAAGCGCGAAAAAAATTCGGAGCGAGTTTTTCAACTCCCCATGCTACGTACATTAAGTATAAGCTTATGAGAAAAAATAAATTCAAAATGTTGGAGCGATTTTAGAAAAATTGTTCAATAGAAAAGGAGGCATGCAACTTTTAAGTATTTAATTTACTATTAACATAATTATACTATACCTTAAAACTAAATTTCCTAAAAATGCTCAGGTTTTTGAAAAATATATTGAACTAACAAAATCGTTTTTTTAAAAATTATCTAAAACTTAACAAAAACACTTTTAAATAGCTTTGAAAATGTCTGTATTGAATTTCGTTCAAATCGCTCCAACCGCTATCGAAATAGATGAATTTTAAAAATACCGTTATATTATGGCATCAGGTAAACCGCGTTGAAGGAATTTTCTTGAAAAATGTAGGCCCACGATCTGATAGTTCAGCGACACTTTATTATACATGTGAAATTTTATTATCATCGTTAGACCCGTTTCCGAAAATTTTTTTTTTTTTTCGATAACGCTAATGGCCAGGCACCATTAATTTTAAATTTGAAGTAAATCACTCGATTAGGATGTAGATGACGAAACTGACAGACAGACAGACAGAAAGCGGGACCAACATTTTTCGTCTTCTCTATCATCGTTATGATATTTTTGATTGTTATCTAAAAAATTTTTTTTGCACCAATCTAAGACTTGTCTAATAGTATCTAGTTTACCTATAATGGCAAGTAAAATAACATGGGTTGAATATTGTTCTATCGATGCTGGAAAAAAGAGAAAAGAATAAATTTGCCAAATTTGAGGCCAAAAGAACCTAATGAGAGCAAGTATATCGTGTCGTGCACGTGACTCGTGAGTCGGAAGAAATATAGAAATATAGGAGTCGCCAGCTGATGGAAACCATTTTTGTCAGGAATAACTGTGACATGCCAGCATTCACAAAAGAGCTATTTTCAAAATTGCTCCACAAAGAAGTAAAAATACTCAAGGCCAATTTCTTGTTGATGACAACAAAATTCCCTAAAATTGACGAAAGCACGGTAAAGAATTTTTAAATCAACAGTTTCCCGGGCTTTACATTCCGCACCCAGCTACAAAAAAGTTCCTTTCCATCACAGTCAAATATTTTAGTGCCAGCGGGTCTGAAAAAACTCCACACAGAGATACCCTAGAGTTCTGGAAAAAAATGTGACATATCAGGCTTAGATGTCTTCAAACTATATAGGAAGCAGTTAATATAAGTGGTATAAAATTAATTTAAAATATGTTTAGAACGTTAAATCCATTCAATTTATTTATTAATAAATTAAAAAAGAAACGTTTCAATTCAAGTTTAATTTTACTCTTTATGTTAAAAGTTTTTACTCTCACTGACGCTACTTATATGAGTGGCCCTAAAGCAACGAGGAGTGCGGAAATCTTTGTGCTGATCATCTATCAGGAATGCTCACGAGTAACTGAAAAATATTCATCGAAGTTTGCTAACACCAAGGTTAAGATATTCAAGATATTGAATAATATAAAAGATATGGTGACGGACTTGAATCTAAGGTGACTTGAAGACAAGGTGACGGACTTGACATAGATTCTGGTTGCAGTTGAGCATCTTATTTCCTTAGCTAATTGTGTAATGAGACTAAGTTGTCCTAGGGCTAGGATGCATGCTTAAATTACATCTGGATGTCTATACTCTGACAGATGTTGTTTGGACCGAAAATGGAATCCGAAGTATCACTGTGGCTGTGCTTTAGCTTGATCACTCAGGACGACAGAGTTTTTTTTATAGTTTCCGTTATTGTTGCTCAATAAGTCATTCTGTTCTTAAAATGGAATGTCATCAAAATACAATATACATTTGGGTTTAATTAATTTAAAAAAAAAATATTATAAAAGGATTTGTCAATAGAAACTCACTGGCCATATGTCACAATAATTTTTTTTAACAAAAACCACGAAAATTTGCATGCCTATGCCGTATGAAATTACCTTATTATTTCCAATAACTCCTTTATAAAACAGCAAAGCCAGAGAAATCATAAAATTCAATTAAAATAATATATCAGTCGATTATGACAGCACTGAGAGTTGTCTGCAGAATGCAACAAACTTACTGGCACCACACCACCCTGACAGCATCCATTTGCACGTCATAAAAGTAATCTAGAGCGTTTATTATGTACAACTGAGCCCGCCTGTTGTGTTCAGCGTCTTGTTGATAATAGATTTGTTAATTGGACACCTTTCTGGAGTTCATATCGTTGGAATAATGTGATAATAACAGTACCATTCGACCGTTTCACTGAATTCGCCATATAGAAGGTATACATTCATAATGCCACTTATGACTGCACTATTTCATCTGCAAAACTGCAATACCACTATAACCAGCAATTAGCATGGAAAACAGAGCTCAGCTTATAGTTTCGCATGGTTCGAATTGTTTTTGACCGAATTAATTGGCCATCTGTGCATGAAGCTGGTATTATGAACTTTTCATCATATAGTCCAACACTAAAGTGCATTTATTTGAAGTGTGAGATTTTGGATTCGAATAGGTACCTATATAACTATTTTGTAACAAGCCCACAAATGTTAGTTAAGATAGTCTTAAACAATCTACACTAATTTAGATTTTATGTCAGCTTAATAAATTGGTTTTAAGGTATGGCATTTTATTGGAACAACAGCGTTAGTACAACTTACAGACATCTGTATTTAGTTTTTCTTTTGCAAGAGGATTTGGTGTTGCTAATGGAAATTGAATCAGATAGGCATTATATCCGGAACCCTTTAAAAGATTTGCTGTATGAAGTTACAACATAAAAATCAAAGACGACCTTAATATTTATTAATGTTTCGAATTAGTAAAATAGTTAGGTAGTTAATCGCGGACTACCCTAAGAACTAATAGACTTAACATCTCAAGAAAATTACAACACCTTTCATTGTTTATTGTATGTTCATTACGTATACCATTTGCAACCTTACACAAGCATCGAGCAGCAATTACCCGAATGCCAAAACCATCATCACCTCACTTATAAATCAAAAATCATGATGACAAAAAAAATTCAAAGATTACCTCATGTCCTTCAGTGTCAGTCTCATTTCGACCAAACCCGTCAAACGTGCGACACATTTACTCCACAAGACACAAGAAGGTAGGCATTCAACGTCGTTGACATCGAAGGCGGCCGGCGTGACATCAGCGCGACAACTCTGTCATAATCACAGTATAGATTCTCATCTGGTGTATCATCACCATCATCATCATCATCGAAAAGGAAATTCCAGCAATTATGGTTCTTTTTTGTGTTGTTTTTTTCGGATCGAAGTTTCCAAACCGTTCCTCTTGTCTTGAAAAATTATTTCAGCCTTCAATATCCTATAGCTTAAACTAACATAATTTGCTTTTGAATCACACAGCAAGTATAATATGCACAGTGTCATAATTACAGAGCTAGAATGGCATATAATTGAATATCTAGGCAGAAGACACGTCACTGAAAGTAGCCTTCAATGGTGCATCACTCATTAGATGGATGATGACTTGACTTGAGATGTCTGCGTCTCTCCCAAAATAACTTATACATACATTTTCCTTGGCTTCCTTTCACATAAAAGCTGAATCAGCATTTGCTGACGAACAGCAGCAGCCGATCTAATAGCACTCCACAAGGCACACAGTTATTCGCTGTGTGAACGTTAAGTCGAATAGCACCTAATCGTGAGCCATTACGTGCGACGGCACCGTGCTGCCGGGGCAGCTTGGTAATTGATGATTTCCAGAAATGCACGAATCCACTGGGTTTGGTATAAAATAATGGGTGCAATCAAGGCACATTCATTACCATCATATAGCAACAAACACATGGGCAACACACATGTGTGCATTTGAATGGTATATTCCTGAGTCTATATAATAAAAAAAAATATGACATTATAAAAGTGTGGAGTAACCGATTACCGAATTTATTGAAAAGGGAAGATTTATTAAAATGACAAATTGGAAGCTACAAGTTGATTGGAAAATCCTGAACGATTTTTAAAAAAGAAAAGGATCGAAAATTAAAAGCATAATGATTTACCAAAATGTTGGTATAATTTTTGAAGGAAAACCTCTACCTCTTACCTCTATAGTAATCTTCCAATGTGTACTTCATTTATCGAGGATTTAACAAACGGTTAAAATTTGGTGTACCCTAACTCATCAGTTATGTTCCATGATCAACAATGTTCAAACCAGAAATATCTATGTTTAAACATCGATAATAATGTACAACACATTTCAAACCATCTTTTCGAATCGTTCATTTTTCAAAACATCAAAAACTATAGTTATGAGAAAACACGTATAGTCTAGTCGATATGTACTTTTACCTGGAAAAAATTGCAAACTTAATGAAACTTGCACAGTTTGTTTGGGGTTATACCCTAATTTTTTGAACTCGAGGACCCTGTGCTAACTTGGGAAGGAGCGAAAATCCCCTATTTTAATACTATTTTCAGTTCCTCGCTTATATTTCTTAAGCTAAGCACATTTTGTGTGCTATATTGCTTAACAAATTTAAGGAACATTAAATTTCCTCAAAATTGGTTGGTGAACCAGATCTGTAGGCCTTATATTGACGGAGATACAGCTGATCTATTTTTGGGGTATTTTGACCCCTACAATAAAATTAGGTTGTGTATGTATAATAATTCTATATAAAAGGTTATTAACATAATTTGTAAAAAAAAAAGATTAAAGCTATAGTAGGTAGATTGGAAAACATTTTTGGCCAGCATATTAACCGTATCTACCTTTTATAGAACCGTAATTTTTTTCTTGAGCTATCTCAATTTTTAATACAAAACAATATCTTAATCGATTTAAATACAAAAAAAAATTATAAAGCTCTGTTTACATAACTTTGATAAATTTTAATACCAAAATTTCGAAGAAGTCTTTATTTTAAATTAAAGTAATATTTTTTTTTATATTTTTGTAAATTCGATATTTGGAAAACGGCTCTACTAAATACAAATTATTTAGCGCTTAAAATTGGCTTTCTTCATATTTAAGAAATAAATAATAAAAATAATTAATTATTATCGATTTGTTTAAAAACCGCTTCTACGATATTAGAGTTTTTTTTTACGATAAACTTACATTTATGCAACAAAATTTTCTGCATATACTTTGATTTTGCCTTGAATTTTATATTTGTGGCGACCCAGTCGTTTACTTTATTTTCTTAGTGAAGCAAGAAAAATGACCGTGTTTAGACTGGGAATTTGGAGTCTGGCGTGGTGAGTACTCTCGTGATTCATAGGTCCTCAATTGAGGACGCCTCACTTCAAGTGGTTGTACGATGCGAAATTTTTGCATTTTATAAAAGAAAATAACATCCATAAATTATTATTAATGCTTCTATATCTTTCCTTTTCCAAGAATTCATATTCTATCACTCTGCATTTAGCTTAGTTATGAAAATACTGCGATTTTAACACATCGGCAGTCAAACAGATAATGAAAAAATGGAAAAAAACTTGAATTTGGAATTGGAACAGAACTCACGCTTCCGATGTTTATAATTTGAAGCTGCCTCACGAAAGTACTCACCTCTCACCCCTCTCGCCTACGAACTCTCGTCAGTCCGGTCTCAAATATCTCAGTCCAAACACGGTCTATGGATGCAAACAATATAGCGACCTATACACGGTCAGTCAGAGGACTTCAGTCATCTATGTACATATATAATCAATCATCAGAATTATTTTGAATTTTCGTCAAACAAATGCACGCATACAGACATATTTTTACAAACTTTATATTACAGATTGATGTCAAATGACTGACCGTGTAAAAGTCGCTTAAAGGAAAACGAATATTTATTTTTCACACAATTTTTTTTTTATTTTGTAAACTTTTTCCTTTAGTTTCTGAAAACGATGTCATTCATTGTGAATTAAATGTTGGGTTCATTTGACTGCATTTAACATCGTTTTGGCGGAAGCATAGAATAGACTCGTTTGTTAAAAAAAAACGCTAGGAAATAAGTCCGGAGCTTTCAAATTGTGCACTACTTATGTTTCTGCCATTAGAAATCGCAGGAACGAAATATTATTGGACGACCCGGAAACGCATTCTTTAAATTTTGTATTGCCGCTTTGTTTTCGGAATCATTGTCCTTTTAGAATGGTGCACTTAAAAGACTTCCTCTTGCACCGCCTCCTATGTCACGTTTTGCGATGAGTTAAGGGCTTTCCCGATTGCAACGGAACGTCATCTTATGATAATACTTTTGCTTGGTTCTCAGCATCTTTCCTAAATACATGAGAAATAAGAGTACTAGCTAAGTTGGTCGTATTTTATTCACGTTTTGAATTGTAATTCGATCAAGTTTTGTCATTCAAGCTGTCATTTTGTTTTCTAGGACAAAAAGCATTTCTGGTTCAAAATCAATTCAATTCAATACTAAATCTAGAGCTCTTTCTAAGATTCTTCCTATTGCGAAGATTCACCCACCATTCACTGATTATGCAATATTGCTGCAACTTGAATTTCTATCGGGCTAATAGATGTGACTTAACAGATCTTATGTCAGGAAACCATTTGGCAAAAAGTTACACTCTTGTGGACAGTTATAAATGTAGTAAGTCGTCGAAGAACCTGGTTGTGGGTAGACAGGCTTAATGTGGCTACAAACAGATAGCAGCAGGTGTTTTTTTCGAGGCTGTTTTCACCTGTTCGAGATTATTTCGATGGTGTGATTTTTTATTTTTTATTCTCAATATATCGCTACCATGTCGATAATTCATGTGTCGTAAGGTGGTCCAGCATTATTTGGAAATCGAATAATCTAAAGGAAGCAAGTTAGGTTTCCAATAACTTTACGACACTATTTAATATGATTTGATATGTTTATGGTGCGCTTATGCAATCGTTATCCTCGTTATTGCATTTAATTTATTTGTCAGTTTGGAAGCAGCACATGTATTAATTATGGACGCAAGCTACTTTGGGCTGTGGACAAGACATTTAAGTCAAATAAATCTTTTTGCATGGTAATTTGTCAATTCTGACTTATTTTTTTATTTTGATTCAATCTAGTTTAAATTTTGTCATTCATAAAGCAACTTCATGAAGCATATTGGTAAATCCTTGGAAATTAACATAAGATTACTATTTAGGTATGATGTGATGATGTTCGTAATTAAGGGTGTAAGCATGGTTTCAAGTTTCATAGTTAATTTTGGTTTCATATGAAAAAAATACTTGGAATGTTGCACCATTCAAAAGTAAGTACCTGCGATCTTTCGTGCCGTTTATTTTTATTTTCGTCCGTTAGCCATTAAAATTTTCATAATTATGTTGTAGCAGACAACAAATGTTCATCTTTAGGATAAGAGATTTATGAATTTTTCCATTAGACAACAGAAGTGCTGAAAAGATCAGTAAAATATAAGCGTTGAATGACGAACTCCCCATTTTAAAATAGATAATCTTCAAAGTCGTGAAAATTTTGCATAGTTAATAGTTAAATGCCAACAATAACTATAAGGCTCTCTAGAAATATACAAACTCCAAGCAAAAAGAAGAACCAAACCCATTTCACGGATGCCCCAAAGTGTAACATGCACCGTGCGCACCTAATAATTGGCTACTCCTAAATACATTTAACATATAGATAGGGGTAGCGGGTAGAGTGAAGTATTAGAGGTACGAGTACGAGACTCGTGAAACATTGAGATTTTTTCTCGTTTGACTTTTAATGAAATAATCAGCAGATAGCCGAGACCTATCCTCGCCTGGGTTATACAAGACTGAAAATTGGGAGGCTCCTTTAGTAAATAAATCTCAAATCGCCGAATGATTTGTTTCGCTTGTCGACATATAGAAGGGAGGATAAGTTTTAACACTCCCAAGACGACCGATCCGTGCGTTACGTCGCGACGGTCGTGTGTCTGTGTACCTATAATACGTCTCTGTAAACGTTGCGCATCCAGTTTAAGTATCATATCTTTATAATACTTGTGTTTAAAGTTAAACCGTTTATGAGAAAGATATAGTCTGCCTATGGGTATAGTTATACCATTTTCTTATAAATTCAGTAGAAAAATAGACATACATATATATTTCTATTTTATATCGCACGCAAGACTGAGGTGTTTGTTCCGCGATTAAATGTGAAGTAAATTGCTACTTTTGTTAATATTTTTAATGCTGGAAGCTCTTGAAGAAGTTAAGATATTCACTTCGTGAAATGCATTCATTGGATGATTAGAGGTTTTCAAATTTGAAAAATGAAAAGCGTGGTCAGGTACTTGCTGTGAGGAGTTTGGATGCAGAAGCATAATTATGTTGTCACCAAACATATTTCATTTTTGTGGTTTTGTATCATAATCAATTTTTTATTTACAATTATTACAATAAATGCTTTGTAGGAGTTGAATAGGTACTTAACTTCCAGAAAACATTTATTTTTTCAAGTACCTTCCTACCTACACAACATGCGTGCATCGAGGGGCTAGAGGTTTCAAAAGGTTATAGTTTAATACCAAGAAAATCGTTATCAAGCTTAAGGTATTTGTGTACAATATAAATAACAGCTTCATGATCATATAGGGGAGACAATTTCATGAAATATTGGCCCACAATTAAATGAATTAAAAGTTTCAGACAAAAATTCTTTAAAAGTAAATAAAAGAATGGAAGACATAATGGATCGAATATTTTGACATAAAATTATTTAATACTACTACTTGAGAGAAAGATTATTTTTAACTCATCAAAGAATAAATTCATAATTGCTGCCGAATTCAGGCATAGAAATTCGATAAAAGAGCTTTGTACCAACCTTCATAGTCCGAGAGCTAGCGACCGATTTTGGGACATTATTTTGGCGCGCCTGAGAATTTGTCCAGATATATTGCTTCAGGGCCACTCATTAATAAATGAAAATTATAGCAACCGAAAATGGCCGAAAACCAAAGATACAGCCCTTCAAGTGCAGAAAAAATAACCCAAATATGTCAAGTAATTTTGGCACGATTTGTTTTTTTACTAAAATGTAGTTTGAAACGTTTAAAATAATAATGTATAACATTATCAAGCCGGTAAAAGGTTGCCAGAGCAACTCAAAAAACAATATAAAAACACCTAAAAAAGAAATTTATTGAATTTTTTGAGTTGCTCTGGCAACCCTTTTCGGCTTGATAATGTTATGCCGGTTATACAATAATATTTTAGTGACAAAAAAAATGTCACGCCAAAATAACTTACCATAGTTTTCTGGACTTTGAAGGGCTGTATCATTGGATTCCGCCCATTTCCGGTAGCCATAATTGTCATTTATTAATGAGTGACCCTGAAGTAATAACTGGACAAAATTTCAGGTGCGCCAAAATAATGTCCCGAAATGGGTCGCTAGCTCTCCTACTATCATCAAATGATTTCGATATATCAAGCGCAATATTTCTTTCTTATTCCACAACAATGTAAAGATTTGTTTCAATTTTCGGTGAGAGAAGCCATCAGATGCAAGTCTCCCGGTGAAACCTTTTCTACGACCCGAAAGCCATAGTGTCGTTCTTTAAGTTATTTCATAATCTGTTAGTTTTATAACAGTTTCCATGATGGCTTTGGAAAGAAATAATGTTAGCTTAATCGATCGGTGGTTAGAGAGAACAGATGATTCTACATTTAAAGGGACTTTAAAGAGACCAGAGGAATAAGATAGGCGAAAGACTCATGCTTCTTCTTTAGAATGGGGAAAATACTATGCAATCCAGAGGGTTTATGTGTGGAGAAAAATATCCTTGAATATTCTTCAAAGAAGATTCATCCCATAAACTTTGTAGACTATCAAGCACTGGAGGAGTTACAATACTATATGTGGCAGCTTCGAGTTACCAGCATAGTGTGATGCAAGCAAATAAGTTGATTACTCAAAGACGAGCGTCATTTTAACAAATTTCGTTGTGGTGATGAATCCACAAAATTTTGTGAAAACATCCTTTTTTTTAAATTTATAGTGAATAATCATTCTTTAACTTAACTTAAATTTACTCTCATTTTCAAGTAATATTCATCATTGTGAAAAATCAATTCTTCACTTCCAATTCGAATAAATATTCTTCGAAATTCGGCCCGGAGCTGTTTTTTTTTTATTTTTGAGGGGTAGAAAGGGGTCGAAATATAACCAAAAAGTTTTCGTCAATATCATTTTCGTTCGCATTTGGTTCAGTGTTCTTGATATTTTCCCGGGGAAGGGAAAATATCTGACTTTAATAAACTCAAGAGAAACAACATTTTTTTAAGTTCTACAAATAATGAAAAGCTTATACTTGCAATAGAAAATTGATTGATTTTTACCGTTTACTAATAAAACGAACAAAATTCATACTTTTTCTGATTTTTGAGACAAAGAAAGGCTTTGTCTGTACGCACTATACGCATATACGAACCGAAAAAGACCTAGCTATATAGCTACTTACATAATTTTTCTTTCCTAACGTATAGGTTAACTAGAATTCATTTTGCTGATGTAAACTGGTAGACTTTTGAAACCAATTAATTTAAGTCTTTCTTACAGAAGTTGATGTTCAAGTCATTTACTTTCAACTGATCTGTCAATTAACCTTTAAACATCTGCAGCAAAGAACTCTAGTAAGATTGTTAGTCTCCTAACAATATTATTGATCTTAAAAAAAAAACCGAATTGGTTCGTTCCCTTGTTAACCATCATGTATCAGTTTCATATGAATTTCAAATTCTAATTTCCAGATGCACTGAGTCATCGTCAACCTCCCAAGTTGCTCTGGTGCACGTCATGATGCCGCCTAACGCTGCACGACACAACAATCGAATAAATTAATGAACCTGTTAACGTTTTCCCTCCAATAAATCAAAAGCACTTGTCAATTGAATGTTCGGATTCTTAATGCTGTGGAGTGTGGACTGTGGAAGTCTGTGGCAGTTTGTTTGCAGACAACAGCAGCACGAGCACGACTCGCTTGCCTTCAAGATCGTATACGCACGTGAAGCGCAATGCCAAATCACAATCTGTATGGCTGCTGCAGTGCAATCATTCAAATGACAACCGAACAGCAGACAACCGAAATCACAAGACTGTCTCGCGCAGACGCTTGGTATATTTTAATTTGAATATTCAAAGCTCGTGCGACGAAGCTGATCGACCAATCGACTGGCACTATTTCATTTTACCAAAAGGCATGTTTTGATATCAAAAAGGAAAAAATGATTATCTATTGATGTTTGCTTTTGATTGATAGCCGAGTCAATATTGATTGCTGAACTTGGAGTTGACTTTTTTTTATTAATGAATTGCCGCTTAGATGGAAGAGTCTGATAGTTAAGCATTTTCCACTAAAACTTGTTGATCATGGAGAAGATACCTATATTCTAGAAGATTAATATACGAAAATATTTCTGATGAAATATTTAAAAAATGTATGTTTAGTGGATGGCAAGACTAAATTTCTCAAACAATAAAAACATAATGTTGTTTGATGCATCAGTGGCTAACCATTAATCATCTAAGTGTAGTCGTTTTGGCGGCGAAGCCACTTCATAACGTCATAAGCTTGTCGAAAGTTCATTAACAACATTTTGTCATCAATAAAATAACCGTGGGATAAATTTTTTGTTTATTAAAATAGATGTGAAAGGTTAACAAACACTTTTATGTTGGAATTTGTTAAAAATCAAATACAAATCCGAAAAATTCCAGTATCTGCCTTCAGAAATAGAGGTGTGGTTACATGTAAACTTGGTATGCTTTTATGCAGGTGCATGGATATAATTGATGAGAATAACTAAAGTAGTTATTTAGACCTTTAGTTCATTCAGACATCTTTTCTGTGTGTGTCGACATCGTTTTTTTTTTGTTATGTTTAGGCTTTACTATTTTTTTCATGCTCTAATTTTTTCGATACTTTTTCGAAAAAGTTTAGAATAAAGTGACTATTTAAGTGGAATATTTCTCTTCGGTATATCAGCTACACAAACAACATAAACATCCATCTTCTTCTTCTTCTTCTTCTTCTTCGTCTTCTTCTTCTTCTTCTTCTTCTTTTTCTTCTTCTTCTTCTTCTTCTTCTTCTTCTTCTTCTTCTTCTTCTTCTTCTTCTTCTTCTTCTTCTTCTTCTTCTTCTTCTTCTTCTTCTTCTTCTTCTTCTTCTTCTTCTTCTTCTTCTTCTTCTTCTTCTTCTTCTTCTTCTTCTTCTTCTTCTTCTTCTTCTTCTTCAAATATATATATATATATTAAATATACATGTATGTATTTAAATAAATAACTGATATCAGCAACAAAATTACGAAATGTTGTCCCCACGTTGGGCGCCGTCTTTTTACTTACGAATAACAACTTATACTTAGGTTTCGAAGACCAATAAAATAAAATGTTTTTTTCTTCAAACACACATTTTTAAAACGTTCTGTAATTTATTGAAACACAGTTTCACATATACAGGTAAGCATCTTTAAATTGTGAAATATTGGTACAAAAGCAAAAAAAAACTCCTGATGTTTTCTGAGGTTCCCTCATCAGGTAAGCATTCACTTTGCCGATATAATTTATTGCTCGGGTACCTATAAAAATGATTTTATAAGTATTATTTGGTGCAACTGAGCATAAACCTTACTAAAATATTCAAATCAATTAGTATTTCAAAGAACGCTATCCTACGCCCAACTGATTTCACACCACATTTATTGCACATTCCTAAAAAGGAAACATAAAAAGTGAAGCTGCAATTTGTCTAAAATATCCCGTTTGCTTTAAACGGATTGCTGCCATTGGCAAACATACAATTCAGCTAACCAAACTAGGATGGTTTTCCATTATAAATAATTCATAATTTCTCTTCAGGCTTCTGCTTTTAAAGTATCTTCCGAGTCAGAGTCAAGTCAGCAACAATGACCATTTCACTTCTTTCACGATCTTGCTATAAGCTTATAAAGTTAACATAAATGTGTGCCCCGTCACGGATTATTAAAATTGGCGCGGCTGCAATGTTATTGTTCAGTGACAAACAATAGTGGCCCACAGTGCTACATGAACTTCTTCAAGTTCCATCATGCAAGCTGCACATCCTCAGAATGAATTTCTTGCACCCAATGGGCGCAAATCCACTTCACAGTAGAAATCTTAATGGCTTTAAAGATTAACGTGTGGGTCGCTTAAAACTTTTGCTTCCATAGATTCTGGACTATAAAGTCTGGACGGACCTTCTCTTCTATAGTATGTGCGCTGCATCATGTCCAGTTATGGAAAAGGTGCTCATGTTATGTATGTTATTGTTGTCCTGCTGCTAGGATGACCCTGGGCCATGTGATCCTACGCTTCTGCTTCATTGTGCTTGTACGAGCAAAGAGTGCACACTATAAACAGTTATGGGATCATAACCGAAAGTAACGGAATTTGAATGTATTATGTAGGTTGTTCTTTTAGAAGACTTTTGGAACTGTTCTTCTTCGTTGCAATTATGGTGGTATTCTGATGGTTTTGTAGTTTTCAGTCTACTTATGGTTGAATATTTAAATAGGATAATCGAGTCACAGGGTCATATTGTGTGGGGTAGAGTCGTCATGAAAGAACTTTTCCTTATTGAGCTACTTGAACTTTTGGATAATAAATAATATGAGGTAAGCCTTTGAGGTAACTTGAAATTAGCGTTGAATAAAATTAAGAAAGTTTGAATTTATGGATAATAATTTTGATTAGATGATGTGGCCAAAAAGACTGCATATGGTGGTTTGTTGATATTTACTTTATATGGGTTTTTGCAGCATGTGTTGGTGGGCATGGGTTCATTCATTCAGCATCACTAAATCTAGCATGCAATAATTTATATTATACATCGCTTCACAAAAATTAAATGCGAGTGATATTTTTGAAAAAAATTTATATTCAGTTGTACACTTTGCTGTTATGTTTTTTGACCTTTGTAATTGAATAAACTTGTAGAGGTCACTTTGCACATTTGTTTCGATTGTTGATGCTGAACACGAGTTGTTGTGAGTGTGTGTGTCTGATTAAACTTTATAAATTCTAATAAAAAATAAATAAAGTTTAAGAACCGACCAAAAAGATCATTTTCCTATTTTTAAAAAATCAACACGAAGTCACTCTCGTAGGTATAAGAATGCAATAATCTCCGCATACCAAAACCCTTATAGGTACCATCATCAATAAATATAAGATGGTCCACCTGAGTTTGAGTCTTCTTTATTGCCCTATTAGCTTTTAGAATTTAATGGAATTTGCACCTCACTTAGCCATTAAATTAAAAAGGGTGACGATTAAGTTTCATGTAGCCCCTGCCTTCCAATATATGTATTTTTGACACTTTCAACTAAATCACAAATACTAACACAAGTATACATATACATGATTTTAATATTTAAGTGGCTAAGAAATTTGCGGACTTAAAAACCACTGTAAGGTTGTTGGTTGGTTCGGTTATATTAGGTGAATCAATTTGCATTTTTATGTTGACCATTCATTTAATTTTGATGCCGCTTTTATACATTATGATCAATTACCAGCGGTCTTGCATTTTTTACATGGTTTTTGAAAGCTTTTATTACTTATACTGATGTATATTGTCTAATGATATAAATTTTCCTTTGAAAATGATTAAAATATTCAAAAACTTTGATCAATTGACAACTAGGTACATCTTCCATGAAAATAGTTTATTTGACACCAAAAGTTGTCATATTATTATCTGTCGAACGATGTTTTAACTTGCAAAAAACTTTTCTGTAACTTTGTAATCATAAGTGTCTTTCGATATGTCATATAATTTATAGCATTTTGATATTAATCAAGTAACACCCACATCCACATGTGTCATATAAAGTAACTTCAACACAACATGTGAGAAGATAAATGATTGTATCTATTAATTTATCTTCGAGACAAGAACCATTTAATCTGACAAATTTATGATTAAATAAAATAATAAATATTTCCATTTCTATTTTAATGTTTTATTGGCTCTTTTGCATTAATAAGAAAAATTGATTTATACAAATAAAAGTTGATATATGAAATATACACGGTTTCTGGAGGTTAGCTATTTGTATATATTTTTACGACAGTCAGACAATCATCAATAGAAAATGTGCGGGAATTGTTAAAACTATCCCTGATGCAGTAGTTAAACTATCATCATCATCGGCTCGACAACCGAGGTCCGGTCCTGGCCTCCTTCAACAAGTCTCTCCACCTATCCCGGTCTCGAGCCGACGCCATCCAGTTTCGCACCCCAAGGCTCCGGGCGTCCTGGTCTACGCCATCTCTCCAGCGCTAGCATGGTCTACCACGCTGTTGTCTGCCACAGAATGTACCACAAAGAACTTTCCGAGCAGGTTCCTCTTCGCTCATGCGAGCTAGGTGCCCTGCCCACCGGAGTCTACCGGGCCTAATTTTTGTCACGATATCTGCTTCAAGGTAGATTGCGTACAATTCATGATTGTACCGTCTCCAGAATCGTCCTTCCTCACATATGAGGCCAACAATTCTCCTTAAGATTTTTTTCTCGAACTCGGCTAAGAGGTCGGAGTGCCTTTTGCTAAGCACCCAAGTCTCAGATCCATATGTGAGTACTGGCAGGACCATGGTCCTGTACAGCAGTAGTTTTGAAGTTATGGTAAGATTTCTGGATTTGAAGAGCTTTGACAGACTGTAGTAGGCTCTATTGGATTTGAGAAGCCGCCCGCGTATTTCTTCTTCTATATTGTTATCGGCTGCTACTATTGACCCGGTATTTAAAGGATTGCAACACTTCAAATTCGTGCTCCGCTACCTTGATTGTTTGACCAACTGTTCCTCTCGCATTCGACGCATCATGTACTTTGTTTTACCTTCACTAATGTGCAGCCCCAGATTTTGTGCCGCCTGCTCGATCTGGATGAAGGAATCGTGTACAGCTTGCTCGGTTCTTCCGATGATGTCGATGTCGTCTGCGTAAGCCAGTATCTGGCTGGGCCTGTTGACGGTGGTCCCTCTTGTTGCCGTGCCAGAGTCACGGAATGCTTTCTCCAACGCCAGGTTAAAGAGGAGGCACGACAAACCATCCCCTTGTCGGAATCCATTAAAGATGTTGATTGGTCTGGATATCAATCCGGCTATTTTTACTTGGCTTGTTACGTTGGTCATGGTCAACCTACATAGTCGTGTCAATTTATTTGGGATGCCGAATTCTCTCATGGCTTTGTAAAGTTCTACCCTGGCTATGCTATCATAGGTGGCCTTAAAGTCTATAAACGGTGGTATGTTGGGATGTTAAATTCTAGACATTTTTCCATCGCCTGCCTAAGGGTAAAGATCTGATCAGCAGTTGATTTGCCTGGAATGAAACCACACTGTAGTAGTTTAACTAGCTTGTCTTAAAAAGCGTCTTTTAATATGTTTCCACCGAGAACTTAATCTAGATTTGATCAGATTCATTAGATTTATCTTACAATCTTAAATCCTAAATGTTAAGGATTAAATTTTAATGTTTTATAGAAATCTTCTTGCAAATTTATTGAACACACTCTTTTTAGTGAACGCTTTGATTTCAAATGTCATTTTAGATGTAAACAATAATTATTTTGTCAATAAAGTTTCCAATTTTGTTAATTTATTTCCAAATAAAAAACTGTAATTGCGTAATTTCGCCAGTAAATTATATATTACTAGCACTTAAATAACTTTATTAAAAAAAATTAAAAGAAGGGAAATCAGCTTTTTTAAAATAGTATAATATGATATTGTCGTCTGTACAGTTGTTTTTTAATAAATTTGTTTTCTGTTGTAAGTTAAATTTTTTAGAAAATTGCCCACCCATCTAAACGTGGGGGAAAAGACCCTACTCCGGCACGATTTTTGTCTTGTCTCAACTCAACCTACATGCTTTATCCTTTTGACTCTTAGCTACCTTATGCGTATCAACCTGTATAAAATTCAGATGCTATACTATGACGGAAGTAGAATTTCATTTTATTCAAGTTTAGGGGTGTTTGTAGGGGGTTTTCCACCACCGTCTGGCAGTAAAAGACGTGATTTCTAATATTGCCCCAAAGATCATATACAAAAATTAAGCTTTACACTTTGACAAAAGTTTCTTTTTTTACACCTTTGGTTCCCGTTACCTGCCAAAGTCACCACGATCCAAATTTCATATTCTACCTCTGTTAGGGTAGATAATGTGCAGACAAACTTTTAGCTTTTATAAATTGATAAAGGTCTGGCGGCCAGGGGCTCTTAGACTATCATATATATATAATGCTGTAAATGTTGTTATAACAATAAATTATGCATATATGTATCTATAACTGCAAAAAAATTACATGCCAGAGATTCGGTGCTGACGGTTGTTAAAAATGCTGCCATATATTAATAACGGCTGAATCAATTTTATTTAAATTTGGTGCGGAAATTAAGTGAAAAATTTTTAACACAAGATGGTGTTTAAGGTTTTAAGCTAAACAACCGTTTAATGTAGCTGATGAGCTACTATACAACTCGATATCACGTTCTTGCAGAATGATTTAATAAATTAGAATATTTGTAGTCCTCCATTAGTCCTCCATTTGTTTCAAAGAGCAAATTCTTGCGACCCAGTCGTGTATTTAATTTTTTTAAGAAGTTGCGCCTGAAATGAAATCTATATACTACAGCACTTATTGGACACAACCCATGCCACCGAAAATGCACGCAGATTTCTCTTTATTCGGCACAAACAAAACAAAAACAAAACTCTCAAACTTCACACCACACACAACACAAGTTTCAATCGTGTACAGATACACACCAAACCACCACCATCGAAGTTTAAATGCCATGACCGCGAAATTCCCGAAAACAACCTGTCTACAGTGACGTACGTGATGCGGCTGGCGCCTGGCTGTAGGTATAACAAAATGTTTATTCATATTTTTTTTTCTATTTTTGTCCGTGTTCCGTTACCAATATGTATCGTTGAATGATATAATAAAAGTAATCTTTGAAGTTGTTTTGTTTTGACTGTGACTGTGGCCTGTGGGCTTGGAGGCGTACAACAACGTAACATTTGGTCAGTGTTTTATTAACTTTCGTCATGAAAAATTGATATCGTGCCGGTTATTATTTCATTTATTTTTGTTTGCTTATCTTCAATGAAAATAATAACAATAATATTAATCAGCCTTCCATGTAAGTTTACAATATCTAAATACCTATGATTTGTAATCTTTTATATTAAAGACCGATGATTGTGCAAACTATTTTTAAATTTTTTAGATATCGACTGACCTTGAAGTGAAATTATTTATTAAAATAAAATGGAACAAGTTATTCAAACAGAACCAAAGCCAAGTAATGAAACAATGATTCCAGAACCAGAAGATATGCAAAATATGATGGAAGGAGAATCAGCTGAAGCAGCAAACAAGACACAAGAAGAAAAAAAAGAAAAATCGTTGTGTGAAAAGTTTGTGGATTGTTTTTGTGAATGTGGCGATGAAGATGAAAATTTCCTTGCTTATTTTATATGCAAAGTGTTATGTTCACCATGTCAATCTGATGGGTGTTGCTGTAATGGAGAATGTTCCGATGACTGCTGTTATGAAGGATGTTGTTCAGACGGATGTTGCCGCTCAGAAGACTATTGTTCAGACGGATGCTGTCCAGACGAAGGTTGTTGTTCAGGTTCAGATGGATGTGATTGTAAATGTGATTGCTCAGATGACTAATATTAAAAAAAAAAAAGGACACAACTACCTACCAATAACTACCTCAACTTTTTGCATTTAAAGTAATATTTTTTTTATTTAAAATTAATTAATAATTTAATGAAATAAAAATATTTATAGTTATATTCTTATTTTCCGACGAGATTAATAATCTAAACTGGGACCACTTCCAAAACTCAGCTATCTTACTGCTTCAACTTAAAAATCTGCCTGCGGTGTTCACATAATTTTGTTCAATTTTTGAAGTCAACTGTATGATTGTGTTCCCAGGACTTTTAAGGACTACCTCTATTTTTATCGATGCATCGAAACATCGCATAGCAAGTCAGCTAACATTAAACTAGGTACATATTTAGATTAAGAATTAACTATACAGTCAAACTTTAATCATGACTCATGACTTCATGAGTGATAAAATATTATGTTGAAGTTGATACTCACGCTATCCAATTGTGAAATGAATACAACTCTTTATTGCTTTTTATGGTTTTTATTAAATTCAACTAAAATTCATTTCAAATAAAATTGTTTTTTTTTTAATATTTGGATATTTTGTTTTAACTTTTGTATGGCTTTTATTGAAATAATAATTATATTTTATAATCATCTTTATTTTTAACTATCATGTTTTTTATTATTATCATCTTAATATTGTTTATTTATGGATGGATTAACACAAAACTCGTTGGGAGATGTTTATTATAAAAACTAACCAAACCACACCCATACCATGGCAGGACCTTCTAGCCAGCCATGTATTACTAGTTTAGTAGGTTTAAAGAAATACACTGCAAGTCATAAGAATAGAAGCAAGCAAATTTGAGACTCTTAAATTGAGAGACGAAACTTATATTATAACTAACGTTATATGGAAGATCTACAAAAATGAGTACTGATCTTGGTAGTGCAACTTAATAAATAAAAGGCACGACCTGGTCGCACAAACTTGCTCTTGTGGCAAGTTACATATAAGAACTTAAAAGAACCTCTCGCGAAATTATTTTTAAATTACATATTTCTTAATTTTTTTCAAATACATAGCTATGTTATTAAATAAGAAATAATTAAAAAAAAATAATAAAAATATATATCTTTAAAAATTAATTCATGACCAGTCGGAGTTTTTCGAGAGTACGTGGTACTAGCAATTTTTTTTTTTTACTAAAACCGTTTTAAAAAAAATTATATTCTTTTCATACAACTTTTTTAAAATATTTTTATGAAAAATTTTGAGTAGGCACGCCAATTTCAACATATTAATAATCTTCATGCAAAAAAAAAAATAAAAAAAAAATCATAAATTGGTTTTCAAAATATTAAATTTTCAAAAATAAAATTTGCTTAGTTATAATATAATTTTTTTTTGAAAAATTTTGGAAAAAATAAGTACGCCATTTTCGTTTGGCTATGCCTAGCCTTTCTTAAAAAAAAAAAAAATAAGTTAAGATCCGCTAAGTCGTTAACGAGAGTCAAAATAAAAAAAAAAACGTTATATGGTGCCGTTTAAACTGTTTTTTTTTTAGGAACAACGGTTTCAATGGTATAAAAGGCCTTTATTGGCAAATCACTCATGTCAAGTTTTATCAAAATTGTCAGAACCGTTTTCGAGAAAAACAAGTTTTTCGATAACCGTAAGGTTATCAAACAAAAAACAAAAAATTCAATTAAACATGAAAAAAAAAAAACAAAAGCAACCGAAAAAGAACCTTGCAAGTGTGAATGCTCTTATTACTTTGTGTGCCCTAGAGTCCAATAGCAACGAAAAAAGATATTTGACCTCAATCAGTTCAAGTTAATTGAAAATGTTTAATTAATATTAAACTGCTATTATTTGAGTCTTATCGATTAAACACTGATTGATTCATCAGTCTTTTGGTTTCCGTTTGGTTCACGCACACTCCAAAAATAATAACATTAACAATAATTGGTAATTATTTGGTTTTTAGAAAACAACCTAATTAAAAAACTAACTGCAGGTTATGCAACTTATGTTGTTGGCTGACCTGCAGCGCGACGATCAGTGTGGAAAATTTATAGGAGCAATACAGAACACTACAAGGTTCATTACATGTGGATGTGATGGGAAATTAAAACCAACGTCACCGGCGCAACGCTATATAACAGCAACCTTTTACTCAACAAGCATCAAAAGTTGGATGTCTACATCTCACCTAGCAAGCCAGTGTATTATAGCAGCGGAAAAAATATAAATGCAAAGACAGCTGATATTTTTGTTGGCGCGAGCACAAACAAGATCAAAGGACATGTCCCGCGAAGCTTTATTTTCCATCCTAATTTCCTAATATACGACGTTATGTTGATGTTCAAATTAAAACACATTCATTCCAATTCCATTTCAAAAGATAAACAAAATATTCAGAGATCGGGTTTGATGATGTTCAGATTTACTGATATAATATCTAAATTAAAAGTTGAATCAAAATCAAATTTAAACATGACGAAAAGACGCAGTAGGTACCTATTATAACTAAAGTATAGCTAGCTTAAGTAAAAAAAAAAAAACAGAAAATATATTTTTATTTAGGCAAATATTTCTTGTGGATCTGCTAAAACTTTCAAAAGCTGCAAAAGCAATTTCGATTTTGTTATTGTTTGTTTGATTTAATTCTGATGCAATCAATATATTATTAGAAACCGATTAGCGGTCAAAAATAATAACCAATAATAGTTTGATTTATGTCCAAGTTGTACAAAAACACATTTAAGACTATTTTAAGTATCGAAGTAATAAAATGTATGGATTTTAACTTTATATATAATCATTATACATAACATAACAAATCGCACAGGTCATCAACTCGTACTTTTCCGTTTCCTCCCGTAGAAAATTTTTTTTACACACGCTTTTCTATATATTTGAAATGCACGGGCATGCATGCATACATAGTTAAAATCTTGCAGTTTTGAAAGTTTGTATGCAAAAGTAGGTGGAGCCTCCTGAGATGATGTTCCATTTATTTATTATTCTATGCACAAATAAAAGGTGGTGAATTAAAAAAAAAAAAAAAAAAGTATACCAAATCAGGATTTGTATTCACCACTTGAAGAATCTTTCATTAAAATAAATGAAAGGAGAACATTTTAATCGCACAGTTGGACCATATTTTATTGGTCATTATTATTATGATGAAAAGTCATTTTAAGATTCTAACAACCAAAAAAATATTTAATAGTGTTTGGTCATTGGAGCAACTGAGCATTAATATTACAAGAAATATAAAGTTTTCGCAGACGTTGCAAGAATTTTCGTCAATTTCAGTCTTACTGGAATGGAGGGGGATCATACGGCCCCTTCTTCTAGTTTATTTCTAATCATAAACCTAATTATTAATAATACGTATTTTTCTAATAAACAATTAATTTTAGCATAATAAAAAATTGATAATCTCCTCGAAATAACAAAAAACAAATAAAAAAAATACAGACACAAGAAGAAGAAGAAGAAAAAATTTTTATTAGTACATCAAATCAATTTAACAATTATTATTATTAAGAATGATAATTTTTAATATTAAATATTTAAATTTATAATTAAAAAAAATAAATAAATAAAATGTTTACAGAAATAGTTAAAGTTTTAATATCTTATAAATTATACTAAATCAATAAAATGTTAAAAATAAAAATTAATAAATATTTTTATGTCATACACACATGAAGATTGTATGAATAATAAAAACAGGAAAGTAAGGTAAATAGGAAAAAATCTAAAGAATCTGCTTCTTCTTCTTTTCAGACGATGGTAATTGGTAGTGATTTCGATTGCTTGTTGGGTTTGGTGTGTTTCCCTTATTTTCAAAATCAACAAAAACACTGTGAGCTAATCACTTAAAGAATCACGTTGTATTTCCATTCTGCAACTTATGCATAGGCAAATTAAAATTTTATATAATGTATTACCACTTTTATTTAATGTAAGCTTCACAACAACAATAACTATCATGAATGTAACAATATATAGTAAATGTGCAATGAAATAAATAGAAAAAAAAACTGCTTCTTTAACATGGGTATAACCTACAAGAGTGAAGCATGATAAAAAATAAATGCGGCTAGCAAAAACAATCTACATTGCTTTATAATTTGAATTACAAATCTACCAACAAAAGCCACATTACCGATTCACTCTTAATCAACATTGTCAAAGCAATTAAGAATATTTAATTCAGAAGTTTATTTATTTTAATTTTATTTGCATAAATGAAGAAAATCTTAAAGGGCTGCCGATATTTTAATTCAGGTGAACTCCTGTACTTCATCATTTCATTCACATCTCAATCTAATGGAGAATGACAATTTTTAATGCACGTGTGCACAACAAACTACGTTTATCTCAGCTGTCATCCGTCCGATCATTCTGAGGAAATCCTGCGATGAGAATTTATTAATCTGATGCATTGTAATATATTTTATACATATTTTTTCTTGACCAAACTAGACAATTTGTCTAATACTACGTTGTCTTTATAACCGCAGGTGTAAGATACATTTTATAAACTATTATTTACTGCATGATATATAGGTATTAAAGACATTTAAATTGTCTATAATAGAAATATATATTCATGAAAAGTGTATACATAACCTTGCTTTAAAATACATACCAAACAAAGAACAAATGAGATTGTAGATACGAAGTTTTAATTAAAAATTGCATTTATTATATGGGCTGTCCAAACAACGGCCCGCGGGCCGCATGCAGCCCACGGGTTGTTTTCATGCGGCCCGCGACGCATGTTTTAATCAGAAAATTATTTTTGCAAAAATAGTTTTGATAATAGAATTCTTCGTCAAAATATATAAATCAATATTTGGTAGATACCTAGCTATAACTTATTTATCTTTATTCTTGTTACATTTCATTCGCATGACATAGAATAGAATAGAATCGCATTTACTACCTAAATTTGTTACTTGTTCTATATACCCACAAAACGTTGAATTTCAATAAGAATTAAAAATGAAATGCACGACTGGGTTGCACGAACTTTCTCTTATATTCGATAATTGCTTAGGGGTTATGTATATTGAAAAAAAAAATATTTTAAAAAATATTAAATTTTTTTAGAGCTTACGATTTCTCTTGGAAAATTGAGTATGCAATAATTTTTCATTACTTAATGTCTATCAAGAAAAAAAAATTCTGATAATCGTTGGACCAGTTTTTATTTTAAAAAGTTTTTTTTTTAAACTTTTCGAAAAAATACTTAATTTTTTTTTGAATATGTCATTATAAACAAATCTGTAGTTTTCACTTGGAAAAATTATTTAAAAACTTTTTACAAACTTTGAAATGCAATACTAATTAAATTATAAATGGTTTCCTGTTTTAATATTTTTATTGAAATCGAAAGATTAGTTTACGAGAAAACCTAATTTAAAAAAAAAAACCGGTTCTATGAGAGGTAGGTACCGTTATAAGACAAATTTTGAGAAAAAAATCCAATGGTTAAGTGCTGATCAGTGCTTGGAGCGATTTTTCGCTTTACGAAAAGAAATTCCCATATTTATTAAAAATTAAATAAAATATGATACAACTGATATGGCAATTGAAATGCCAAATTATAAATTTCTTGCTGATCTTGAATTTTTAACTGATATGACACAACATTTGAACGAATTAAATTTGAAATTACAAGGCGAAAAAACAATTTAGCCAACTTGTATGGATTTGTGAATGGTTTCAAAACTAAACTGAGACTGCTCAAAATTTCACTGGAAAAAATGATTTTTCTTTTATTCCTAGCAAATGGGAAATTTTGAAGAATCCAACTTTTCTGACCACCTAAAGTACATCGACGAGGTAATTTTTGAATTCGAGCAGCGTTTCGCAGATTTCAAAAAATTAGAGAGCGATTTGTCTCTTTTTACGCATCCACAGTCCACTATCAATTCAAATTGAAAGCGTAAGGACTGAATACCAGTTGGAATTATGTCACGTACAGTCAGATACCTTTTACAAGGGACAGAAACTGGAATGGATTTTTTTAAGATCCTTGGCGATCGTTTCCCCAAACTTACAAATTTTGGCTTGAAAATGGGATCGATGGGCAGCACTTATTTATGTGAAAGTGCGTATTCAACAATGAATTTTATAAAATCTATAAGTATAGATCTTCACTCTTAGATAAATCACTTCTTCGTGCAATGCGCCTGGCAACAACAAAATGTTGACGTTGATATAGATATAAACGTACATATATAAAGAAATGATTATCCTGTATTTTTTTAGTTGAAATATGAAAATATTTTTTTCTGCGGCCCTCCAGCTCTTGTAGTAAATTTAACTAGACCGCGAATGTATGTAGTTTGGACAGCCCTAATATAGAGTATATATTATATAGAGTATTGGAAAATTTAAATTTGAGACGAATTTTTCTTCTTGGAATTGTCAACCTTAGAAAAAGATGAAAATTCAACCGTACCCCTCTTCCTTCTAATTCTCGTAAGACGACTTGGTTTATTGGTTAGCAGAACTGATCCTGAAAGGAAAATGTTCCCATTCGAGATCATTAACAGGATCAGAAAATAGTTTAATTTAAAAAAAAATATATATACAGATAGGTATATGTTATTCTAATGTCTAGTTTTAATCACAGCTCTTTAGAAAAATAAGACTCAGAGTGAGTTTTCCAACAAAATGTTATTTAGCAGACAGTATAATGATGGACAATTATTGGGTCTTAGATACCGAATAATTCCATCTCATCTGCATAGCTAATGAGCCCATTATTATACCAGGGTTAAACACCACAAAATATTTAAGGTTTGAAGCATCTTTATTTTGAAAAGGTATATTACTAATCCCACTTAAGACTTAGGAGCATCTAAGAAAACATAAAATTTCAGTAAATTATAGAACTAATAGTTTTCATAGGTAGAAAATGTGTTTTCCTCATTCTTTCGTTTGTTAGATGAAAACTTTTTTCTTCTATAAGCGCTTATACAGTGTAGGACGACCTCGTATAACTGATAGCCGAGATAGCACCCAACAACGCATCGATTCGAAGGTTATCCGTACAAATAACTAATCGAATATACGTTCCAAGTACACACAACTCGTCCCTTACGTCAATAAATTGGTTTCGAATAGAAGTTAGCGTAGAAATTTCAGAAAGGATCACAGACGTTAAAGTTTCTTGAATGTCTCATCCGTCAGAATGTGTAGGCCTATAACAACTTGCCTCTCCTCATCGAATAGACATACACTTGTGCTGAAAATTAATGAACATTGAACAGTTTTTCCTTTCAGATTGTGGCACTTGTGTCTTCTTTTTAATAGGTAAGGATTCTGCTTTATACTTCTTTGAGTTATTTGTTGGGCATCGTCAATCCTTTTAAATTTTTGTTATTCTTAGTTTGAGGGAACTGTCATTCAATATTTTTACACTCATGACAGCTTAAAACAGATCTTTTGCGAAGTGTTCCTGCACTTCTCTTTCACTGAAAATGTGAGTCTCATGCGTCTCTATGAATGCAAAACAGATCACCAACTCTGAACCCAATAAAAAGCAGATTTCTCCCCCAGGACATTATTGACTTCTTCTCTAAATGATTTTCGGAATGACAGACATCGAAAGAAAGCACTTTCCTTATATTCTCCACAATTAACGTTTATGTGCTTAAATTAACTTTACTTTGAAAAAAGAATTTCCAAACATCCAATGCCTCATCTTAATTCCTCTGGAATATAGAGCGTGTTCATTACTTTTGAGCCTGAGTGTAAATTGAGGAGTCATTCTATCGTCAAAGCCGTCCAACCAAACAGCTGCACGTTTAAACCTGTTTTGATTTTATTTCTACACGCTCATTCCATGGAACATAAATCCTTTTTAATGTTCATATCCCACATTGGCGTTTTATACCTACTACTTTATCCGAGGGATACTTACGAAAAGTATCGCTGAAGTGTAATTTCCACACGCGATTTATTTCTTTTTTCTTTTCCCAGCAACCAAAGATCGTGATGATAGAGTCTATTTAGACTTAAACTTCCACTTGTTTGAAATAAATAACGATCTGGTTCGGAAGTTGCTACACATCTGCAACACTTTTCGGATTTTCCTTAACTAATCGGTCAAGAGGTGATGAAATGTATCTACGCTGATAAATTTTGTTTTATTAAGACAATTTTCTAGTGAAAGGAAGTATGTAGATGTGACTTAACGTTAGTTTCTATAGATTTGGATCGTGCTGACGCCTGGAAGTAGATAATTATATTGGAGGATAACTAACCATGGTAAGTTTAGTTTTTGTGTTTTTTTGGAAGTAAAATGACAGTCGTTAATTTAAAGGGTGACTATAATTGTGTTTTTAAGACGATTAGATTTCAAATGGGCACCGAAAAGTCACGAAGTTTCTTCGAGCTAATGTGAGTATTGCATGACGTATGAAAGTATCTAACACTCTCTGGTGTTTTGAGAGTGAGAGAATGAGAGTGAGTTAAAAATATCTTACTTCTTGAACATTATAGTTAGTACCTATAATGTCTATTTTTGACGTTGTTCAAAACACCTATGAGGAACCAATATCGTTTGTTAGAAAAGGAATCGATGGTTACGACGATTAACGATTTCTGGTAAAGCGGCGCGATTAAAATAGAACAAAACACCTGCAAGACTGCATTCACTTCAGAACTTAGGTTTCATCAGAAGCATTAGTTAAGATTAGTGAGCTAATTATGTTTTACCAGAGAATTAGCTTCCAAATATGTTTTCGAACGATCGAAAGAAGATGCATCTAATTTTAAATATACATATCATACAAAAATAAGAAGACCATCTTTTCATCTTCTCTGCAAATGTTGCATTACGGTATTCCTGCAGTCATTTATTTACACATGATGTGTTTAAGGAAATAGGAAGGTTATGTTTATGAATACCTAGAAAAACTGAACAAAAACATTATATACTAATTCTTCGAGAGATGCGATTTGACTGCTGAATATCACGTCGCAACCAGCAACCAAAAAATATAAAATTTCGTTATGATGAAGATATTTTATTTCGAAAGTTCACCATCCTTTCAAATTAGTTATGAGTTGGATTTGAAAAAGAATATCAGCTAAATGGCAACCGACTATCCCGAAGTTTCGCTGGCAAGCTCTCATTTTTCCAACCATGTTCATGATTATTCTAGTCGGGTTTACGTAGGTCGAGTTTGTTTATACAAACTTTAGCCTTCAAAACTTAAGTCAAAGAAAAAAGTCAATAAAAGTTGAAAAGCAAAACACTAATTTTCGAAAAATTAATTGACCAATAACATATTAATTAAATTTCATACGTAAAATGATTTTAAACTACATAAAACGTATATGTTAATGGGAATGAAACATCTCAATTTTCAATTTTCAAACAAAACGTTGGAAATATTGATTATGGTAAGCTTTAAAAAATATTCCTTACAATTTTAAAGGATTTTGTTACCATTCAACCAGTCAACACTTGGGTTTTTAACACTTGGGTTTTTAAAGCTTAACTGGAAAGACTAATAATTATTGGAGGACTCTGTTTCCCGTAGTTCCATTTTAGTAATTAAGATTGTTGATTGCAATAATTAAGCTGAGAAAAATTGCTAGTTTCAATAAAATATTTTTTTTTTCATTGTGCGCGCACTCAAGGGATTATGAATACCCTTTATATGATTAACACAGTACGAGTGTTTAGAAAATTTGGATAGGGGTTGAAAAGAGATACCGATGCACATTGGTTTTGAATGCTTGAAGATTAAAATGGTGAGTAAAGCATTCCACATTCGTGTAGTGCGGCTAAAAAAAAATCTCTGTACTCAACTGTTCGTCCGAAGTTGGGCTCAAGGGTGAACTGGTGGGCATTCCTTGCCGTACTAGCATTGCTGTTGAATTGTTTCAGGGGAGGAACGCAACTGGCTATTTCGGCGGAGCACTCTTTATAAAAATGGACTCCGTTCTATGATGTTCATAGATCTAGGATAGAGGCAGTTCAGCATAATTTTGTTCGTTTTGTCTTAAAAGGTCTTCCCTGGACAGATCCTTATAACCTTCCACCTTATGAACACCGAATTCAGCTTCTACACATTCAGTCCTTGTTACAGAGGCGTGTAAATAACGATATAGTTTTTATCCACCAACTTCTTTCGGGCGCATTAGATGCACCTGATCTACTTACTTGTGTTGCACTCAATTATCGTGGGGGTGCTCACCATCTGCGTAGCCTTGAGCTCCTACATTGTCCACACCATCGGACTAATTACGGTATGAATGAGCCGCTTACCCGCATGTGCAGGCTTTTCAATTTAAATTCTAAAATGATTGATTTTAATGACAATAAAATAAATCTTAAGAATGTACTTTAAACCAGTGCTCCACGTTTTTAGTTCATGTTTTATGTATTTTGTATTATTAAATTATATGTTTTATTGTATTATAGTGCTTGTGTTATTGTAGTCATTTGTTTTACATTACTAACAACTAACACCAGCACTAAGTGATGAGCCAGTGGAACACATATAATGTGTTGGCAAATCTTTGTTCATAAGCTGAAGCTTGCTCTAAGCTCCTTATGAACAGGATCTGATAGTGTAAAAAATAAGCGATAAAATAAAGAGAGGTATGAAATATTGCGGCGGTGTTCAAATGTTTCCGTTATAATCCTGTCCCATATAATTTTTGAGACACTTTTCTGGAATTCAATCTAGGAGATTCAAATAAGTTACAGGAGCTCCTGCCCAGACATAAGAATTGTACTCCAGTTTTGGACGAATATACGCCTTATAGACAACAGCCAGATCATTGTTAGAAAAAAATTTCTTGCAGCGTTTTTGGCGACATCAAATATGTGATCATTCCACAGAAGGTGGTGGGTTACACACATATCGAGAATGGAAAGCTTTTAAGTTTTCTATATACAAGTGCCACTCATAGATAGTGGCAGGAGGGGAATGTTACGCTTTAACGACAAAAGACAACATTGAGTTTTAGAAGCATTAAATTCCACGCGGTTGTTAATTCCCCATTGGACAATGCTGTCAAGATCGGAATTCAATGAGCTCATCATACGCTGCAGCTCCAGTTCCACATTCGAATATCTGGGTTGTGAATCTGGAAACGAATATGAAAAGCTGAGGGTGCTGGATTAGAAGTTTCAGACAAAAGATCATTAAAAAAATTAAGAAGAGAGTCGGAGACAATACGGAGCCATGGGGCACACCAGCATTTATATTGAAGATTTCAGACTTGAAACCATCCAATACTACTTGTATTGAACGGTCCGAAAGTTAATTTCTAATCCAACGAACTAGAGATACATCAATACCGATCAATCTTTTTCCGGTTCACTTTGTCAAGCAAGATGCCTGGTGTGACAGTAAAGGATATTGATCAGCATGCTGTTGTTAAAAATGTCGCCGTTTTCTTAAAGAAGACTGGCAAGCTAAAGGTTCCAGAACAAATGGACATTATCAAGACTGCAAAGTTCAAGGAACTCTCGCCATACGATCCCGATTGGTTCTACATTCGTTGTGCGTCTATCCTTCGTCTTTTATACCCAAGTAGCATTTTGTACCTTTTATGTTACAAATTTATTGTATGTCGTTTACAATTCATATACAGTTGCTGAAAAAATGTTTTGTATTTTTACATTAACTAATTGGATGATTGGTAAACAAATTGTAACACACAAAATGTTGCTGAAACAACACATCTTCAAACGTAAACGTACTGTAAACGAAATTTCGAGAGTGTAAAACCAATATCACAAAACATTTACATTTGTAGCTGTTTTGTAAAGCCATTATCAAAACTTTACTCTTACAAAACGTTTACAGTGTATAGTCACATCACATCTTCAAACGTAAACGTACTGTAAATCAAATATCGTTAATGTAAATTCAATATCACGAAACGTTTACATTTGTAGCAGTTTTGTAAAACCATTATCAAAACTTTACTCTTACAAAACGTTTACAGTGTATAGTCACATCACATCTTCAAACGTAAACGTACTGTAAATCAAATATCGTTAATGTAAATTCAATATCACGAAACGTTTACATTTGTAGCAGTTTTGTAAAACCATTATCAAAACTTTACTCTAACAAAACGTTTACAGTGTATAGTCACATCACATCTTCAAACGTAAGCATACTGTAAAACATTTCATTTACAGATAATGTAACACGTATAGCATTGATCGGCCATTATAATGTTTCCATTTTTTATTAAATTAGAAAACCAAAAACATTGAAAATCTATTTTTATTGATATTTAGTAAAAACAAAGAATGTTACGGATTTGATTAAAATAGGACTTTGAAATTTATCTTACAAAATATTGAAAAATATGGTTTTTGTGGGAAAAAAAAATTGTCTCAAATATTTTCATAAGAAATCATTTCTAAAATAAGAAAGTTTTTACAGGCCCCTTATTTTTATCGACCTGTTTTACAAAACTGGTAGAAAATATTTCTCGCGTTCGATATTTTGCCTTTACTTGCACAAAAAATATAATTATTGATTATTTTTATACCTCCCATATTATAATAATAATGTCAAGAACAAGATGGAAATTGTTTAAGTTTTGGTTTGTATACATATAGTAATATGATCCCAAATGGCATTACGTATTTACCTATACAGTTTAATATTTTTCTGTAAACGATTTGTGCCTAAGTTAGTTTTTATGTTATTTATTTCGAAGTGTATTTGAACGTTTACATTTGTAAAAGTTCATATACCTATTCCAGGAATAGTATCTGTAAACGATTTGTTACTAAAAAGTAGTTTGTCTTGTATGTAATTTGAAGAGTTTTTGAACGTTTACATTTGTAAATGTACAAATCAAGTACATCAAATAGAATTTGTTCATATACTGTCAACACGACATTTCATTCCCCAAAACCGTTTACATTTTGGGTACAGTGAGTAAACATTTCATATACGCCTGAAACATTACAGCTACGATGTAAACGCTCAGTAAATGTTCTGTAGCTCTAAAATGCTCCTTGGGTACCACCGAAGTCCGGCTGTTGTTGGTTTCATCACCAAGATTTACGGAGGCCGCAAACGCAACGGTTCACCCATCGCATTTCTGGCGCTCTGCAAATGGTTGTGCACGCAAGGCCCTTCAGGCGTTAGAACATGCCCGCTTGATCGAAAAACACCCCTATGGTGGTCGCAAACTGACTTTTATCGGACAACGTGACTTAGATCGCATTGCCAACCAAATCGTCGCAAAGCAAAGGGACGCTCGCAAAGAAACTGGTCCAATTGTGATTTCTAAGTAAATGGTGTGTAAAGCAAGCTAAAATATAATAAAATGTATACCGAAAGCATGCATTTTCGAAAAAAGAGCTTGATACCAAACTCTATCTAATGTTTTTATCTGGAGCAATAAACGTGAAATATGTTACCATGGATAATGTTAGGTCTCTATTTATCTACTTGAAAACTCAGAAATGTGGGAACGAAAAACGAAACAAATTATTATTAAATAAAATATTGTTGATTGCAATCAGCCAAAAGATTAAAACAAAAGACTTTGATAACGTTTTGTACAAATAACAAAATCGGCAACAAAAATTCTTCATTATCAATTTCGTTAAAAAAAAAATTCTTGTTTTAATAAGTGCTAATTAAATTAATATTCTTGAAATTTATACCTACATATTTTATGCTTAATGAAAATCAATAAAATATTTTGAGTTTCGATTAATTTTTTCATTGTACCAACTTACATAAATGCACAAGCACAATGCACAATTTGGTTCAGTCACAGAGTGTATAGTGGGTTGGCAATAAAATTCATGAAGTCTTTCACGTAGATACTATCGAGTTTACAAGGTGTACAACAGCACTATGAATGAAAATAACTTTAAAGATATTTTAGTTTCATAACAGGGAGTAATCCACAGTTTCACATTGATGGTATAACCTTAAACTGAAGTTCAGTGGCTGTAAATTCAGCAGTTTAAACCAACATTTCAGTTTAAACTCTGACTGTGAAACTGGGGGTAAGCAAAAAGAATTTAATTCAAAATCTCTGTCGCCTTTTTTAGAAAGACATGCAAGAGTTTGTTTTGATTTATCTAATTTCATATGACTAATATCTTTCGTTGCAATGTTGTTTCGTCGTTGTCGCCTCGTCGGGAATCCAAAAGCGTAGGATTAAGAAAGATATTTAAATTTGCAGGTAATGCAATGTGATCTACGACAGGTGGAATGGTTTTATTTGATGCAAGTGCAGAAATTATTACCAGGTACGTTCTTCCGTGGGCGAATCGTTCAAGCTGACTTGGATAGATTTATAATTAAATAGATATCAAATTGATAGCATGGGGATGTGGCGAATTGGCAGGTTTCTGATATTTCGATATCAGTGGGCTATATTTTACTTATACCTATGAGTCACCATATCATATTATTTTTTTTTTTTTTTCAGATTTTGGACAGGAAATAAATCATTATTTTTAACTATTAATATAGACTTTTGGATTCTGTTTTGTTTAAACTTGTTTGACGCCACACGAAGTTTGTTTTTGGACTATGATGATCTCCGAAGGGAAGCCTTAAAGACTTAAATATTAATAAAAACGTTTTTAACTGATTTTCGGTTGTTGTTCTTTCTATACATGGGCTTAAAAACTAGGAAAATACAACGGCACAATTTGTTTTATACTTTACTTACTATAAGTACTTTTTAGCACTATATTGATGTTCATCATACATTATTTTAGTATTTTTTCTATTAAATTCACCCATGGTAATAAAATGCAAAAGTCCATTTGAGTTTATAGAGAAATTGATTCTTTTTCTTTTTTTTAAACGATAATAAAACTTGCTACTTTAATTATATAACGACTTGCATAAATGCAAAAGCCGATCGTAGGCAGGATGGCACTAAAAACTATCAGATCAACATAAAAAGCAGAACTGGGTTTAAGGATGAACACCATCAAACAAATTATCACATACCAAAGATGCTTATATATGTATAGCCTAGGTATCTATAAAGTCGTAAAATATTTGGCTTTGACTCATCGTACCGTACTCAATGGTTTTAATGGAATTATTGTACGTATAAAATGTTTGGACTGTTGGAGCTTTCGAATAAATGGTAAATGGTGCGTTCAATGGTATTCTTTAATCTTTTAAATTGTACTATGATGGGAAATCCTTTCGATTTTTATTTGCGATTAGGTGTACATATGGATACTATATAAAGCAAGTTATACGCATATTTGTGCTAAAAAAAGTTTTGAGATAACAATAAAAAAATAATATATCAATTATAGAGAAGACGGAAAAAGTGAGTCCGAGTCTCTGAGTCTCTTTCAGTCTGGTTGTATGAGCAACTACAGCCTAAACGACTGAACCTATTAGCTTCACATTCGGTATGTATAAGTATTGTATATAGGGTTTGTAGACCAGTTCCTAGAAGGAAATAGAATAATCGTAACATATAACCTTTATAAAGATTCTTTATTTTCTCAAAAACGGCGGCGACAACGATTTTCTTCAAAAAAATAAGGTTTTTATTTTATGGTGTTAGGTATCGAAAGATAAAATAAAAGTGTACCGAATTGTACTTTTTCATTTTTCAGGAACAGTTTTTTTCGTTGTTTTGTTTTATTTTTAAATTTAGGTTTGGTTTTTTTTAATTTTTTAAAAGAAGTTTATAATTGCTTATAACAGTTTGAACTTTAAAAATGCTTCTACGTGAAATTTGACGTGAAAATGTACTTAAATATGCCATTTTGTCACCTCTGACCACACAATTAACAACTATTTAATGGTTTAGTACAAAGAGTTAGTTCTAGTTCTGCGAAAAACAGAACCAGAATTGACTCTAAAAGTTCTTCTTGCTCAAGACAACAGTTTGTTAATTTGTTATTATTAATTCAATTTTGTTTTAAATTAATGCTGAGAAAGTCTCAGTTTGTAGACGACTTGTACATTAAGGCCCAGTTGTTCAGGTTGAGATTATACCAGGGTTAGATAAACCCCGAGTCAACTGTGATGAAAACAGGATTTTCAGTTAGTTTTGAGGTCCGAAGATAACTCAAAATTAATCCAGCCAAATAGGTGAGTTAATTCTGAGTGAATTCGGGATCTCAAACTGACTTAAAACCGTGTTTCCATCAGCGATACCTCGAGGTTAATCTAACTCTGATGGAATAATCTCGAACTAAAAAACAGGACCTAATTCTTAAATATGTTGCCGCAATAGTTGTATAGATATGATAAACATTTATAAAACAAGAACAACCACCAGATTTTAGTTTTGATTTGCAATAACACAACTTTAGACAGAGTCACAAAATCATGAACACAATTAATGAAAGAAAGAGCAAAACACGAAGCAAGACAGAGACAGACGGATGACAATAAAGACAAAAATTGTTCAGTGTAATAAATGGTCCAACAAATTGTTTTATATGGGATTATCAATGAAAATACCACCTAAATTCATTTAATTCAGTGGTTGAGGAAAATTGCACTGAATTTCATGAAAGTGTACTTTCGTACTTGAGCATATTCAATTGTATCGAAAAAAGTACAATTGTATCGACTTTTTCAACCGTGTGTTAGCAAGAATTTTTTTTGCCAAGCCTATCAACCTCCCATTGAACTGTTATATTTATTTCTTAAGCTCTTGAATGTATTAATCTTTCTAAAACCAACAAAAATATTTTAGAAAGCTCCTGATGACTTATACAAATCCAAAATTTTGCAGAAAAGCTTTATTTTAATATTAATTTATTTTTTTTTGTATTTAAAAATGGCATGAATAAAAAAATCATTGTTTTTTTATACATGAAATAGCATCAAAGCTTAAGGACTTCTAATTGGCTTGTTTCAAAATTGTAAAAAAACCTTTTTAATAAAAATTATTAATTAAACATCAATCTATTTAAAAATCGCTGCAACGATTGTGGAATTATTTTTTTAGTAAACTTGTATTTATGCAACAAAACTTTCTGCATACTTTTATTCATATAAGGAAAATGTATTACATTTATTTTAATTAAATTAAATTTTATTTTTGTGGCACCATGTCTGTCATCGGCATAAGCCACTTGTATCGTCTTTTGAAATGTTTTGCTTGGATAAATAAAAATTCAGTTTGTACAAATGCCTTCTAAAATGATTTTCAAAAGGTCAAATGGGGTCATCATTCAGCAAATAATGTAATGGTCACATATTATTTTGTCATTCACAGCATTCATACAACATTTTACAATAAAGTAACGCGAAAAAACCATCTCCTAAAAAAAGTAAAAAGGTATTGTAACATGCAAATAAAATTTATTTTTTTTTTCGCAATTTATCTTTGAATAACCAAACAAATTTGCAAACATCGTAAACTTTATTATGTACATAGGTATAATGATCGGTATGATGGAGATTCGTATGCGATGCGAATTTTCTTTTTTTGAGCCATGATGATATTTGTTGGGGAAAATAAGGAAATCAAATAAGGAAGTAGATACTTTTTGCAATAAAAATGTAAAAAAAGGTTTGCTTGGTTAGGTTGTTAAGTCTGAAGAAAGCGCAATAAAAAATTATTAGCTTTCACACAATGAATGGAAAAAACTCATAGGTATGAGGAATATTTAATTTACATATAGGTAAGTGCAAATTTTATCTACATGATAAAACTTTAGTTTCGAAAAAGGTTTGTATTAAAAAGTGAAGCAAAGGTTTCCATCCCACATACCTATAGTTAATATATTGTAAATAGGTACATAGGTACGGCATATACATGCTTTATTCTTACCCTAAATGCAATACATATAAGCTACACACCCATTATGTTGAAGGTTAATGCTAACAAATAAGCTAAAAGTCAAGATCTTAAACTTAACTTAATCCCAATATTAATTCAAACAACTGTCTCTTTCTACGATGCTAAGAGACATGATGTAAAATTTAATCAAGAGATCGGAACACGCATTTTAACTATAAGGTAGGATGCCCATCATGATCAAGATTATTCATCCATGGATGTACCTTAGGGTGGAGAGAGTGTTTTATTATTCACGTTGTCATGTAAAATTTAACAGTCCGGACTTCAAGATCTGGTTTTGGATTTTTTTTTTTGTAATGAAACATGACTTCCATTGACTTTAACGAGGCCACCGCCAATCAAGGTGGCATCCTTTTGTTTATTCAGGGAATGCAATTAACCATATCATTTATCAAAAAGTATTAATTTTGTTTTTAAAAGAGATCTTTTATAGAGCAACCAAAAACACACAAATTAATTAGGTAAAGTTCATTAATCATATGTATATATTGTTCATTTAGGCGATGTTCTCAAATATTTTATTTAATTTTTTTCAATTATGAAAAATTTAAAAGCATTCTAACTTCCTTTCTCTAGCCATTAGAGCTGCCAGACGTCCCGATTTTGGCGGGACAATCCCGATATTTCAACCCTGTCCCGATATTGTCCCGATTCAAAAAAAAGTCCCAATTTTTGCTACCTATTCCCTTTTGTTTTTATTGTATTTTTTGTGAATCACCTTTTATAATGATGGAATTGCTATTTATACATCATATTATCATCAAATAACTTACGACCATACAGTACTACACTTATCCATTTTAAGATTATCGAAAACAGGTGCAAATTACCATCATCGGAGTTCAAAAGCGAAAAAATGCTTCGCTGTTATGGCGAATCATGCAAATATACTTACTGCAATCAAGTGTTGGCGACACACTTGCCACAAATTAATTGGATTGTAGATAAAGTATATATATAACCTATACACTACACGTCCAATCCCGAGTATCTATTTTTGTCGTATGTTGCCTCAGTTTTAACTATATCTTGTTTTTTTATACTAATTTATCGCCTTAAATAAAATCAATAGACTCGCTAAGTAAATTTATGCATGATCTAAGTGAAAATCGATGATGTTAAACTTTTTTGCGAAACAAAAACACATGTAAATACAAATTTCATACGACAAAATAATTAATCTAAGAACGCAAAAACAACTTTTGAGAGGTTTACACAAAGGCAGACAAATGAAAAATAAATCAGGTTAAGGCACGAGTACGATAACTTTGGCGCCAAGAATTGATAACTGTTTTTTGTAGAACAGATTAATACAAGCATTTTTTACTATGAGTCGGGGGGTCTATCTCCCTCCGTTTGGGCGGGAGGGGCAATTTTATAAAAACAGTGCTAAAAATTTAAAACAAATAGTAAAAGATAACGGTAATACTTAAAACTAAGTTTTATATCTTTTTTTAAAGCGAATACTTTTTTCTATTAGATGTTTTTTAAATCAAGTGAAATTTATGCATAGTCTTTGAAAAAACGGACTTTGAACTCAAAAAATGCGAAAAAAAAGGTAAAAAAAAACTTTGAAGTGTGATTTTTCAAAACTGTAAAATAAAATACTACTAATTTTTTTTTTATAAAATTCGTTGTTCATATTAATTTTAAATCATAAACTGAAAACAAAATGATTTCATGTTTTCTGGTTTTTGAGAAAATGGAAAATTACTAAAGTGTATAAACAGTGAGGTATGTAAGGGACACACTATAGGATTTGGGGTGGGTGCGAGGTAGGGTGGGTGCTAGGTTGGGTGTATGCAAAGTTTCTGTTGCACTTAAAGATGCCCAAGCATCATTACAAAAACGAACCTACGTACAACATTCACCGTATACCAAAAAAAAAAAGAAAACTCTTATAAGAAAGTAGTTTTAGTAATTTTCCATTTTCTTAAAAACCAGAAAACATGAAATCATTTTGTTTTCAGTTTATGTTTTAAAATTAATATGAGCAACGAATTTTATAAAAAAAGTAGTATTTTATTTTACAGTTTTGAAAAATCACACTTCAAAGTTTTTGTTTACCTTTTTTTTCGCAATTTTTGAGTTTAAAGTCTGTTTTTTCAAAGACTATGCCTAGGTTTCACTTGATTTAAAAAACATCTAATAGAAAAAAGTATTGGCTTTAAAAAAAGATATAAAACTTAGTTATAAATATTACCATTATATTTTAATATTTGTTTTAAATTTTTAGCACTTTTTTTATAAAATTGCACCTCCCGCCCAAACGAAGGGAGATAGACCCCCGACTCATAGTAAAAAATGCTTGTATTAAACTGTTCTACAAAAAACCGTTATCAATTCTTGGCGCCGAAGTTATCGTACTCTCCCCCATTTTTCATTTGTTTTTATTTGTGATATAATTAAGTAACTCAAATATTTTTTTTTTGGGCGGCAAAATAAGGGTCTGCCCCGGGCGGCACAAACCCGCCTTGCTACGCCGCTGGCACTTGAAAATCTACTTAACTTTTGTTTCAATTCAATGCAACCCCGATAGCCTGTCTTTCTGCGGTACAGAGTCACATCAACATTATTCAGGTCAGTTGTGATTCAAATTAACATACAACGACCGAAATCCATTCGAATTGGATTAATAATACCAACAATCCATTTTCCCGCTCATTATACGAGCTCTAATGTCATTTCATGTATTATTCTGCAAGTACCACACAAAAGAGTCGATCAGTCTAGGTGCTCTGGACAAAAAGCGAAAACGATAAACCGATCGATAACAAGATAACTTGTTTTGGGCTTTCTCATGTCATATGCTTTCTCATCCATATCATACCCGGACAATCTGTACGACGACCGATGTCTAAGCGCAGCAATAAGGAAAATACCTCAACTCTTGTAAGTTGAAGTTTCTTTACGTATTTAAAAGGAAAATGAATTCTATAAATAACCGAAACTTGAAGAAACATCAACTGTATCGTTGTTTCTAATGATATTTAAACTTTAACACAGCCACCATTGTGTTGTTGAAGAATTTGTTGACAGAAAACTGTTTTCTTTAACATAACTACTCTGAAAGTGCATCTCTTAAGATTTTTAACGTGTGCCAAAAAACTAGGTAAATTTCGCCAGCCTTGGGGTGATTATGCAATAAAATAAAGTGCACGACTGGGATGCATGAACTTGTTCCTTGGCAAGTAACTTAAAAATTCAATGCTCTTATTAACTTTAGTCAAAAAATGAAAACCGGATGCCAAAATGTATCTTAGTTTTTGAGAAATTAAAAAAAATTCAAAGTAAAACTAGTAAGTAAAGTAAAAAGTTAATTCGTTTTTTTTTTATTATTTGATTAAAATCGGATGGTATGTAATAAAAAATAAAAAAGGGACAATTTCCTAATTAATAATTGACCTGAGAAGGTCAAATTTGGGAAAACCAAAAAAAAAAATAGTTTTTCTTGGAAAAAAATACTTCTAGTTTTTCTTAATTTCTCAAAAACTAAGATACATTTTGGCATCCGGTTTTCTGTTTTTGACTAAAAATTAATAAGAGCATTGAATTTTGAAAATAAAAATAATAGTTAATTACATAAAAATTTGAAAAACATTAGTTTAAATATTTTTTTTTTAGTTTTTTTTTTCAAAATTACCATGAAGAAATTCACCCTTGTCTGTAAATATAAGATCGTGAAACTACAGGCATTTGTATTCACACTGCTTTAAGACCATATAAAGTGCACATAATCCGTACCACATGTTGTATTTGCTAAATTCAGTGAAATTAGAAATTGTTGGTGTTGGATACGATGTGTACGCTATACGCCACCAGCAGCACCATACGTTGCTTTTTTCACTGCAGGCACAAACCAAAGTATAATGTTCATAAAAATCTTAATCACCACATAAAAGTGAAAAATAATTTTCTGTATTTTTATGCGCGTTACGGCGACCTATTGACATCAATAGATTGTTCGACCGTAACAGGAATTTATTTGTGTTATGTCAGTATGGACGCGGTTTATTTTTTTGTAATTTCTATTAAATAAATGCACATTTGAATGCGGTTATGCTTGAGGTTATTTGCATATAAATTCCAGCAACAGCAGACTTTGAGTCGCCATTAAGATTGTTGGAGATCGAAATGATGCTTTTTATATATATATGATGTGACTGATGTGATGATAAAAAGCTGAGAATTATATGATTTATGAGACAAAATGTATGTATAATTGTATATAGGTTTCGGTTTTCAATATTTAATATTAAATCTTAATACATAATATGTATTTCTATTCATCACTTAAGCCCAGTTACACAGTAAGGGTTTAAACTCTATTTTTAGTTTAAACTACCGTTTTTCAATCTTTCGGTTTCACATTATGGTTTTAACACAGATTGGAGTTTAACTTTTCGTTTAAGTTAAAAGATTTCATTTCGTCGATTTCACTTTTTTAAGAAAAGTTATGCATTCGCAAAAAAAAGTCTTGAGATAACAATCAAACATGACATTACGACGATAGACGAAAAAAATGGGTCCCACAATTGTGTCGGTCTGTCTGTCTGTATGTATTGACCTAAAGCTATAGCCTTATCGGTTGGGGCGATTCTTTGGAACAAACCTTTCTTAGAGAAATATTCCGATTGTTTTTTTTTTTATTTTTGACATAGGTATAAAAATAACAGTATACGTACATACCCTATCAGCCATACGGATAATTCCATTTTTCTCTAAAAAAATACGATAAATTTTGATAAAATTTCATGTATTTGATTTGTTGCCGACGGTAATGCCTTTCGTATAGCTAAATAATTTTTTTATGAATTAAAAAAAAAAAAAGGACAGAAAATCATTTAAAAAAAAACTGATGAAATTAATTTCCTAGTTGTTAGCACCAAAGTAACTTGCCACAAGAGCAAGTTTGTGCAACCCAATAGTGCCTTTTATTTACTACTTAATTAAGCCTGATAGGTTAGGTTTGCGGGTTGCTGAAGGAGAGCCAATAGCTCAACCCCAGCTCACTTAGGTCAATGACCCATTGTGATGCCCATTTGAGGGTTTACCAATTGTTCATCTTACCATACTCGTAGTCCATATTTAGTTCCTTAGTATCATCCCGGGGTGTCCCCGTCCAACCATCCGTTTCCTCTTGCGAATCTATATAGATTTGTTATTGGGCACTCTGATAGTTCTTTGATGCTTTCGAAGAAGTATTTCCATAGTTTTATTTCTTAGACGGCAGACTCTGAGGCATTGACAGAGGTAGTGGGTTATATCCTCATGTTCTCCCTCGTCACTGCAACCTCTACATAGATCGTTTTCAGTTAGACGTAGTTTTTTGGCGTGATATCTTAGCATGTTATGGCCAGTTAAAACACCTACCAACGTCGATACTGACTTCCTGTCTTTTTAAATGATTGCATTCGTTATATTTTTATCGAACTGCGGCCACAGTTTTCTAGCTACCTCACAAGTGTTTAGGTTTGCCCATCTTGAGTTGGCTTTTGCCAGGATTTCACACATTATCTTAAGTTTGAGGTCACAGAACGGATGTTTTACGCTCTTTTCTGAGAGTTCTAGGCTAAGTGCTGAGTCTTTTCTTGCCAATTCATCGGCTTTTTCATTTCCCATGATACCCGCGTGACCGGGGACCCAGCAGAGTGTTATATGCTGTGTAGCAAGAACTTTAAGCTCTTCGCGACAGCTTTTCACAAGCTGTCTCAGGGGCGTACCGAGAGGTTGAGCCGTGGGGGGGTGAGTTTTACTGAAATGCCGACTTTTATTAGGAATTTGCCGACTTATTTTGGAATTTGCCGACTGCAGTCATCGCTATACTAAAAAGTAAAAAAATTACTGGATGTTTTGAATAATCAATAAATTTCCAAGAGACTATGGCAAAATATTGAGTATCAACTGTAATATTGAAAAAATATAGCACGAGAATTCTTTTAAGAGCAATGTGTTTATTAAAAATATTAATAAATATGTATCTAGTTAAAAGAATTTGTTTTTTGAATAGTTTTCAATAATATAAATGGAATAAATAAATAAATAACTAATGCAACAGTATTTTATATAAGAAGAAAATAATAATGAAATAGTGTCATGAATTTAGATTTATATAATACATATATATAATTTTCATCAGACGCTCAGTAGGGACAGATCCATTGTTTGTTTGGACTAAGTATCGAATGTTAATAGCAAGTCGATCTTGATGTGATGAGGTGGAGTCGTGTCAACCATGACAGAAAAAATACGCGTGGAGTTGATTTCATCGACAATGGCTTTTTGAGTTCTAGTTCCGAACAAATCGATGAACTCATTTTTGGTACGCGGACTAAAGTAAGTCACATGACGTGTTCTTTTTGACGATTCATCCAACCATTTTTTTATTAGAGGACAATGTCGTGAGATCAAAAGCACAATTTGACGAAAATTTCCATCGCAGTCCTTTAGCGATTCGTCGTGACTGCGAAAAGCTAATCCTTATGTTCCTAAAGTCCTCGCGACGTCAATTAAGACCTGCAAGATTCTTAAATGGTACGCATTTTCTTCTTCTTCCCGAATTTTTTCTTCCCTTGCAGATGTATCTAGCAAAACTTCGACATGACGTCCTCCATTAACAAAATGACAGTAATCGCAATTGAAAATGCCGACTTTCTTGCTAGAATATCCATAAAAACCTGCAAAAATGCCGGCTTTCACACTGAAAATTTGGAAAATTGAAAATTGAATATGTATAAAAGCCATAATTCACTCGAAAAACCGAAAAATTTAAAATGCCGACTTTCTTGCTAGAATATGTATAAAAACCTGCAAAAATACCGACCTTCACACTTAAAATTCGAAAAAATTGAAAATGCCGACTTTTTTGTTAGAATAAGTATAAAAACCTATCAAAATGCCAACTTTCATACTAAAAATTTAAAAAAATTTAAATGCCGATTTTATTGTTTTGTAAACCTAAAAACCTTTAATTAATGCTGAATTGCTGAACTTAATTTGAAACTCTTAAAATGCCGACTGCAGTTTTATAAATTTTAAAATTTTCAAAATTGCCGACTTGACCGACTCTGGAAATTCTTGGGGGGATGAGACACCCCCCACACCCCCCTCTTGGTACGCCTCTTGGACTTTATTTCAACAGCAGAAATTGTTTTTATCGCTGCCTGGCTATCGATGAGAATGGTAATATCCTCTCGGGGTAGTGCCATCATTGATGCCACTCTGGCAGCTTTCGTTACTCCTAGAACCTCTGCTTGGAATACACTGCTGTTATTGGGTAGCCTGATCGAGCCTTCTATATTCAGAGCTTCTGAGAAGAAGCCAGCCCCAGTACCTACATATATCCATTTATTAAGCCTGATACGATGATCTAGTCCCCATATAGAGAATAAATTCAATAGTATGATAATAAAGCAACCGTTTCGAAAAAATCGGAACCGTTCGACAATTGTTCGCTCTATTTCGAAATATGTCGAAATATATGCACCTATTTCTTAAAATGTTAATTTTTCTGGGATTCATGGGGGCTTTGTATTTACCATTGGACCGCGGCATTCTGCCCCCGTTGCTAACCGTTAATTTTGCCATGTACTTCGTGGAATATATATATGGGATGTCTTTTACCAAGAAGATCTTTTTATAGAAGAGAAGTTTCACCTATTTTAATTTCATTTGATTGCACAGATATTCAGAATTTATTCTATTGGACAAAATTCAATTGTACCTGCTTATGCATTTTGACAGATGACTAAAAATCGGGTTTAGAAAATTGACAATAAAATCAAGTATCCAAATAAATATTAAGTATATGCGTTAAGGATACGTTTGTATAAATAACTATGATTTGTTAAATAATGATAAACTGTGCAAAATGTTTAACTTATGTCATAATCATCATCTACAAGAACCATAATTACCAACCTTAAAAACCTTGAAAAGTCAAACCAATTGCGTTCTTTATTTTATAATTGATTGCAGTCCAAATTATAAAATCGTGATAGGTACTTTTAAAATCAATATCCGAGTAAAATCAAAGGCGAGTAGAAAAAACAAAAATTGTATATATGGGGGGTGGCACCACCAACCAAACCTACTCGCATTAAATCGCACAATAAATTTTCGTGTATACCTATCTGTAGTAAAAATGCAAGTGGAGATAATTTCACAGAATGTATCTTTACAACGACGCGACGTGCATTTTATTCCATTTAGCTTGCCCTTGGTGGATTTTCTACTGTCAGTTGCAAGAAAACATAATGTCTCGTCGTGGTCGTAACAAGAAATCAATTGTCACTAATTGTATAGAAAATTACCATTAATTCACCTGTCGGTGCTTGTTACTAAATTTATGAGATTGTACCCACAAATCAAAATACGATACAATATTCATTCAGCCTCATTGTTTTATGAAATGGAAAACCTCCAAGTCTTGATAATGGAAAACACTACTGTTGGTGAACGGGCGACACGAAGCATGAATTATTAATTTCACTTGTCATATTGTAACGAGCACTAAATTGGATCAGTCTAGGAATGCTTTAAGTTTAGGATACCAAAAGCTGGGGATATATTTTCATGTAATTTTTATATCTAAAGCCAGTCTTTCGAACATATGTTACTCAACAAGTGGTTGATATAGGTTAAAATGCAAAACGAGTGTTCGCTTCGAACCACTTTTACCTACCATTAAAGTGCTACTCTGCAGATGATAGGATTATAGGTGGAAGCTTACAACAAAGAGAGCACCACGTTGCGATTCCGTCGCAATACTGATATTAAGTCGAGTCACCACGCGCCGCCGCTGCTGCCGTTCGTTGTCGTGCGCTTTGAATATTTAATCAGTAAACTGCCATCGAAAATATGCACGTTGTTAAATTATTATTATTACCAATGTTATTGTTTTAAACAAGTTTTCTGGTGGTGCGCGCATTTTATTTAAAATCAAAAATATTCATATTTACGTCTGCATGGCATTCCCAATTTGAATTCGTAGGTTTGGTTTCGGTATTCGAATTTGCATTAAAATCTTAGAGAGATTTGGTTAGTGGTTTAAGTATCTCATCTCTTTTCCGGGAAAACGGCAAATCTGTTATTTTTTAGTCTTCCTAGTATACCATCAAACAACCTGTGAAAGTTTCATTTAGTTCGGAATATTTTACGAGTAGACCCGTTTTTATTCGACATATCGACTGGGGTATGAATATTCCGGCTTATGTCAATATAAGGGCGTGTTTTAAAGGGACCTTCCTACGTATGATTCCGCATATCTCGAAAACGGGGCTGTCGGTCGGAAAAAAATTCAAACAAAAAATGGCAAAATTTCCTACAATCTGGTATTATTGGCAGATAAGAACCGTCTTTGAGATATCTTCTATCAAAAATAAAAATAAATAAAAAAAAAGTTTTTTAGTCAAATTTTCTGTTCTAACTCATTCCCACATTTTTTGGATATTAAGTTGTGAATGCAAGGTTTTTAGAAATTCGAATTTCTTTTTTCAGAATATTTGAACAAATGATAATTTATCTTCAACTGGTAATAAGATACAGTCTTTCATAATGTTAGTATACATAATTAAGAGGGCTCTGGGACATAAAGTCCTCTTTTTTTTTTACTATTGTCCCACTTTGGTGGGAGATAAAAGTTCAAAATGGGCAAAAAAAGTCCAAACTTCTCGGGAAATAAGTCCAAAATTCTTCTTTTATTTTCTTACATATGTCCCAATTCGGTGGGACAAAATCCCAAAATTCGATTTTGGACTTATGTCCCGATTATTCACTTGCATTGTTGTCAGTTGCATTGTTAAATGCAAACTTTGTTTACACTATTGGAATCCTTTATTAATCACCGTATATTTTTTATAGCGAGTACAGTGGGGAACCTAGCTCTCAAAAATGGACCCATATTGGGCGCCATTGTTGCGAACTAGATTTCGTTCGACAGGTGCACGCTTGTGGTTGCACGGCTTGTGCTCAACGGAATGGGATAGTTTTTTGCCGCTTCCACTTATACCTTCTTTTTGATTTTGTCTAGCATAGATTGGCGATTTATCACACTGTGCGATGGCCGGAACAGTATGAAATGCATATACAAGGTGAGTCATGAGCAATGCGACAAAATGCTAGGCCGTGTATGTTGCGTTGAGACAAGAAAAAAATCGTATGAAAGGGGGGGTCTATTCCCCTCCGTTTAGCCGGGAGGGGCAATTTTCGAAAAAACTGACTTAAAATGGGAAAAAATTTATTTAAAATCAACGGCTTCATTCACAATGCTGTGAGATACGTTTTTGAAAAGCCAATAACTTTTTCTTTCATTCTGTTTTTAAATAAATCTATTCTAAGAAAAAATTTTTGAAATATTAATTTTCAAAGTCAAAATTTTGAAAAAAAAAATTGAAAAAAAAATTTCAAATTCATTTTTTTCAAAATTTTACGTAATTAAGTGCTAATTTTAATTTCAAAATTCAATGCTGTTATTAATTTTAAGTCTAAATAAGAAAACCGGATGCAAAAATTTTATGTCGTTCTCAAGAAATTAAAAAAAAACCAAAACCACCTTTTTCTAAGAAAAACATTTATTTGTATTGTAACGAAGCAATTCAAGAAGCATTAATCTTAGTTTTTTTAGTTTTTTTTATTCCTTTTATTTTTACTATGTTTTTTATTGGAAGTAGGTACTTATAAAAAAATCTTGATATGATCTCCATTGTTTAGAAGGCATAGATTATATCTCCTTGTAATGGCTTCACATAAGTTTATGCTTGACAAATTTTCCTGCAATTTGACTCCAGCGACTTCAATTCGTTCCTTCAGTTGTTCCAATGATACTATTTCCACTTCGTAAACATAATTCTTCATAAATCCCCATGCATAGAAATCTAGGGGAGTTAAATCTGGTGACCTAGGCGGCCATTCCGTGGGGCCCCTTCTTCCGATCCAACGGTCACTAAAGCCAGTTTCTCACCTGTAAGCTGTAGTGTGCTGGAGCACCATCTTGTTGGTAGATTAAAGTATCTGCTATAACCAATGGAACGCTGTCTAATAAATCGGGTAAAAGGTCTCGTAGGAATTGCAGGTATGATTCTCCATTAATAATGGAATTCAAAAACCGGGCCCGATCACAGTGTGTCCAACAATACCAAGCCAAACATTACAACTAAAGCGGTGTTGTGATTTGTTTTTTTTTTTTTTTTGTGGATTGGCGCTACTCCAATAATGTTAATTGTGGAAGTTAGTAACCCCATCCCTAGTAAACTGTGCTTCATCCGTCCAGAATATTCTTCTAAAATAGTTTTGTTCGGTTTCATTTCTAAGTAGTAATGTTCTACAAAATTCGGTTCTCAATAACTTGTCGTTTGAGGTGAGTTCCTGAACAGGCGTAAAGTGGTACGGGTGTAAATTTTTCGCCCGAAGTACTCGACATGCTCTAGATTGGGACACTCCAAGCATAGTGGATATCCTTCTTGTACTGACGGAGGGATTATTTCGGACTAAATCCAGAATTCTTTCATCTAAGATTCTTGACTCATCAGAAACTATCCTTTCGCTTCTTCGATGCTCCAGCACTCCATGATCTCTTAGACGTCGGTGGATTCTTGGAAACGTGCTATGATGGGGACACCTCCTATCGGGATATCTTTCAGCGTACAGTCTTTCGGCTTCACGACTTCGACCATTAGCTAAACCGTAGCAGAAATGCATGTCCGTTAATTCTTCTCGGGTGTATGAGCTTGACATCGTTACGTGTTAATGAGTTAATATTCAAATTTGAAATAATTACTAAGCAAAACTGCAATGCCTTTTATTTATCTTGCGTTGCAATTTTCTTTTTTTTTTATTAAAAAAAATGCGGTTTTATTGTCCCTATTGTCCCCATAACAGGTAGAACCCATGGGCTGCGGGCAGGCCAAGGCAAAAATATTGACAAGCCAGTTTTCAGAAGTTATCAATGAAAATAATATTAATCCAGGGTTATTCCAATACTATTTAATTTTATTACGTTCTCATAAAACTCCAATTAAAAAAAAAGTAAAAAAAACTAAGATTAATGCTAAATAAATAAATAAATTGCTTCGTTACAATAAAATAAATGTTTTTCTTAGAAAAAGGTGGTTTTGGTTTTTTTTTAATTTCTTGAGAACGACATAAAATTTTTGCATCCGGTTTTCTTATTAAGACTTAAAATTAATAACAGCATTGAATTTTGAAATTAAAATTAGCACTTAATTACGTAAAATTTTGAAAAAAATGAATTTGAAATTTTTTTTTCAATTTTTTTTTTCAAAATTTTGACTTTGAAAATTAATATTTCAAAAAATATTTCTTAAAATAGATTTATTTAAACACAGGATGAAAGAAAAAAATATTGGCTTTTCAAAAACGTATCGCACAGCATTGTGAATGAAGCCGTTGATTTTAAATAATTTTTTCCCCATTTTAAGTCAGTTTTTTCGAAAATTGCCCCTCCCGGCTAAACGGAGGGGAATAGACCCCCCCCTCCCGTAAGATTTTTTTCTTGTCTCAACGCAACCTACACGCCCTAGCATTTTGTCGCATTGCTCATGACTCACCCTGTATATTTATATGTTGCTTTTTACTTGCAATTATTCAGGGTGACTTGCATAAGATGCAACTAAAGGCAGGCTACGTCCTCCCGTTTGGGCGGGAGGGGCAATTTTCTGAAAAATTGGCTTAAAATGCAAACAAAAAAATATTAAAAATCAACAAAAACTTATTCGACATTGCTTTTTATTTTTATTTTACAGAAAAATTGCCTATCTTCAATTTCATGTTGTATTTAAATAATTTATGTTTATGATTTTTGAGAAATAGAACTTCAAAATAAAAATAAAAAAGCAAATTGACGTTCTCAAAAATCATAAACTTTACTTAAATGAAACATAAAATTAAATATATTGGCGCAAAATTATAGTCAGCCTAAGTTTAAGGAATTAACGCCACACTTCTTAACTTAATTTTAACTTTGAAACAGTACTCTAACTTTAAAGTAATTATAGACTCTTTCTGATGTACTGACAACTAGTGTGGGGTTAAAACATTTCTCTAAATTATTTGTGCAGAACACGCCTTAAACAGTGACAGTTCGCTAAGAAAACAAAGCAAACACACTTTTCTATCTGTCGTCAAATGTCATCAGCCCGGAATATAATTTTTTGTTTATTTTCAATACACCGGTATTGTTAGTTGAATTATTACAAGCAGACGTTAAGCGATTAGAGCTGGAAAAACTGCGTCTGGAGGATTTAGTGTCAACAATAAAAGCAAACTATGAAAAAGAGATCGAAATAATAGAAAAATCTTTTAGGTAAATATGTAAATAGAAAATAAATTTGTCATGCAAAACTTTTATTAATTTTTACAGAAAACAAATTAAAGTTCTAGAAGATCACCTTGCATCAGTGGAGACACGACTGAAAAATGAAAATGATGCGTTACATGTCTTTTATACATTGGCAAACTTAAAACTATCAATGATGATAAAATAGAATTGCAATCCCATCTGGAAGAGTTTATAAATAATTTGAGGAAAACTCATGAAGTGGAGATTCGAAGACGTAAAACAGCCCATGAAAAAGACCTTGATGGAATTAAAGATGACTATAGAAGAGTGATAGACAATATAAGGCAGTCTAAGCTTCTTGAGTTTGCCGCTGTCCAAGAAAATGGTTCTTATGCACAAGCAAAAATGACGGTTCAAAAGGAGAAAAAATTCGATGTTTCGCCACATATATTATGTAGTTTTTATGTTGTATTCAAATAATTTTCGACAAAGATCCGTGTGTGGACTCTTATTTTGGTCTAATGGCTTGATCATGTATGGCGAGCTTTAGATTAGTTATAATAGTCGTGTTTTGTTGGTAATTTTTAGTTGAAAAGAAAGAGATAACTAATAAAACAAATTGTCGCTTCAATTTTGTCTTAAAATGTTAACGGTTCGTCTCATTTAATTTTATATTATTTTTGTTTTTGAAAACATTTTGCAAAATTTTTTTTTGGTTCATAGAAAATGACAAATTGACAGAAGTTAGAGAGAAGAAAGTGTGACACTATTAAAATTAAAATAGGGTTTTCATGATTTTAATTTTGATGCAAGTCTATAATTGCCAAAAATGTAATTTTGGACTAGTGTCAAACTAAATTTGATTTAGTTTGGAGTTAAATGCACTATAATTTTGCGCCATTCATTTTATCTAAAACAAAATAAAAAACATTACCAAATAAGCTTTTGTCGATTTTTAATTTTTTCTTTTTTTTTTTCATTTTAAGTCGATTTTTTCAGGCACCAATATGCTCCCCACTTTTCAATGGATACATCTGATAAAATGAAGTTTTTACTTTTGTTTTTTGTTCTCGTTTTGTCTAATCACTCATCTAATTTGCATAAGAAATTGAGTTTAGTACGTTAGTACTCGCTGAAGACGACAATTAAAGTCGAAATGCATCCGAATAGTTATAATTAAATTTTATTATAATATTTTAGGGACTTTGCTGTAATTTTTATCGTTTTTATTTTTAATAATACAATAAGTACTATAGTAAGATCCCTTAAAAAATTCTTTCACTTATTACTGGTATCGGTTTCGTTTCGGCTTCGTTTCTGCTTAAGACAGTAAATGCATATTTTTTAAACGTATACCTATAGTGAACATAAACAATGAACGCCTTACCACCCAAAAATTCAATCCCGAATCATATCAAATAACAATATCAATAGAAATCCAATAAAGAAGTGATCTTGTTTATAAACGAAAAATAAATCAAAAGAAACTTGATTCTAAAAAGAAATATAATTATGTATATATATATATATATATATATGTATGTATGTAATGTATTGTGATTGGCTTCAAGCAACATGGTTGATATAATTTTAATTGAATTTGCATATTTGATTGTTTATTATTGCGGGTATCTATTACTTGCTCCCAACAAGTTTTTTTTGTTATTCGGATCCATTTCGTGGCACCATGCAAGCCCCTTAGGCGAACTTAGATTTTAAATGTAATAACTGTCAATAGAGACTATAAAATACCTCTTAGGAGTCCTATTTAGATTGAATGTTCCGCGTTTAGGAGTTTTTTTTTATTTTTAGTTAATTTGACTTTGTAATATGAGACAAAGTTGACCCAAAGCTGAGTTTAATGTGTTGTAAGATAATGTTGAGATAACAGTAATGGGATGTTAATTGGGGTACTTAAGTATTTGACGATTTTAGCATATAAAATCTTTTTTTTTAATTCATGGGAACTAAAAATTTTAATAAAAATATTTTAAACTTTCTTTGAGCATAAAAACGAAACTTAAACTGTTGTCGATGATTATGCACTCTATTATCGACATAAAACCTACTTATCTGAGTTAAGTTAACATACTTGGAGTTCAGATATACATATACTTCGAAAATAATGTTTTATAATCGAGTTGACCACCAGCCATATCAGGGCCCGTATTACGTATTACGATAATCATTGAAAAACCCTCATTTTCCTTCAAATGCGATTACGTAAGACGATTATCGTTTAAGTTTCAACGATACTCGTTTCTTCTTACGAGTGCTATTTGGCTGTCGTCTAGCCTTTGTTCTCGTTGTTGTCAATTTTTTTTTGTGTTCTGTTTATATGTCTGCCGGTTATGTACCATTTGGGAACAAAACGTGAATCCGAACAAACAAAAATAATAAAAGAACATTTTATTAACAATATTAAAAACACAAATAATATACGCACTTGCACTTATAAATAAACAAATTCCGGAATTGCAAAATAAAACTATTTGGTTTTTACATAGGTACACATTCTCCATGCTCTTCTCGTTGAAATATTTGTAAATAATTCTCCGTCTTCGCCCATTTGAACATGTACACTATCCGAAAAGAAGAAATTAATAAATATTTTAATATTTTTTAATATAATATACCGCTCTTCTTTAATTTCACACTCAATCTTTATTTATTTGGATCATGTTTTGACATCTATTCACCGACGTGAAGTTAGATGCAGTTCAAAAAAAATAGTATTTCTCTGTTTTATCTGGCAACAATTTCATGAAACTATTCTCATTACTTGTAATCGCTTTATGTTGCGGCTTTCGTTTTCTTGAGTATCGTTTTTTTGCCGTTCGTTTCGTAATACGTAATACGGGCCCAGGGCTTATGCCAAAAATCTATAGTAACGGGTGATTTTTTAGCTGGTTTGGTTTTGGCAACACTGGTTTTGACAGCTGACGTGTGTTTAGTACCTTGTGTCACTGTCAAACAGCTTCAGTTTGGTTTGCAATTTAACCATGGATCGTCTTACAAATGAACAACGCTTGCAAATTATTGAATTTTACTATCAAAATTCGTGCTCGGTTCGAAATGTTCGAAATGCTTTTTTATCGAAAAATTGTGTTCAGCGATGAGGCTCATTTTTGGTTGAATGGGTACGTAAATAAGCAAAATTGCCGCATTTGGAGTGAAGATCAGCCAGAAGCATTGCAACAGCTACCAATGCATCCCGAAAAAGCAACTGTTTGGTGCGGTTTATGGGCCGGCGGCATTATTGGGCCATATTTCTTCAAAGATGATGCGAATCGCAGCGTTACTGTCAATGGTGAACGCTACCGAGCGATGATAACAAACTTTTTTTGCCCGAAATGGAAGTTCTTGACTTGCATGATATGTGGTTTCAACAAGACTGTGCCACATGCCACACAGCACGCGAAACAATGGCGCAATTGCGAGGCGAGTTTGGTGAACAGTTAATTTCACGTTTCGGGCCGGTCAATTGGCCGCCTAGATCGTGCGATTTGACACCATTAGACTATTTTTTATGGGGATATGTCAAGGCTAATGTCTATAGGGACAAGCCCGCTTCGATTGAAGGACTGGAAGCCAACATCCATGCATTCATTCGTGAGATACCAGCCGATATGTGTGAAAGAGTATGCCAAAATTGGACTCAGCGGATGGGCTACCTGAGACGCAGCCGCGGTCAACATTTGCATAAAATTATCTTTAAACATTAAATTGCAAGGTTCAAACTATCGATTCAAATAAATAATTCATTCATTTTTTCGAATTTTTTGTGTTTAAAAAAAAAAAAAAGTTCTAAACCTCTTAAAAAATCACCCGTTATATATATAGGTACCATTTTAGAGCAAGAAAAATGCAACATGAATAAAAGTTGAATTCTTGTTAAAAAAAAAAATTGACGATGAAAAGTGGTTTGTATGCTGCAGTTAGGTTGCTTAGTTTGTCCTCCATAATTCAATTTACATTGAGAAGTGGGTGAATTAGACAAAAACAACGTGGTGACACAAAATTTTGTTTTGGCAGGAGTTATAGCTATTTCATATCTGCCACCGCCAATCATCATAATTCATACTCCCTTTTGCTAATTAATGTCGCTCGTACATTAATAACTTCATGTTTATTCGTAAAACACGTAATTGATTTTTTTCCGGCATCAGGTATCGAACCTAATGCTCTCACAGAGTCATCGCATACTAATACTACGCAATTCTACCATTGTAGTTATATGTTCCCACAATTCAATTTGTGATTATTGATCCACTGAGAAAATTGAAAAGAAAATAAATGAAGAGACTCTATATTTACAAAAAATATAACATAGCGCTGTAAGTGTTACCTACCGCTGTTCTTTAACTTTTATTTAAATAGTTTTTCTGTTTTTAGTATTTTTTATTTTAAAATTGTGCCTTCTGGCTTAACGTGGTCGAATTAGTGTCCGAATTAGTCGAATTAGTGTCCGGCCAAAATCGGCCGAAGGTTTATTTTTTGGTTGTCGTGCGTCGTGGTAGGCGCTTCTTTTCCTTAATTTCAATAAAATATTAAAATTAATATTGTTTTTAGTTTAATTTGTTATTATTTTTGAAAAGTTAATTTAATTTATCCCCTTAATTTTATTGCATGCTGTGCATACATTCTAGAAAAAAAATCCAAAAAATCATTATTTTTATCATTTTTAGTCAATCTAAAAACGGAAATTCTTCAAGTTATTGATGCTTCGGCTTCGGCCGAAGGTTGATGTTAAGCCGAATATTCGGCTTCGGCTAGAAATCGACCTTCGGTCGGACACCAGGTCGAATACTCCGCTCCCCCTCCTATTCGACTTGTTTTTCGACGCTACCTACTACATGCTATAAGTCTAGATTTTTTTCACACATACCTGTACTTATTATACTGGGTGAGTCATGAGCAATGCGACAAAATGCTAGGGCGTGTAGGTTGCGTTGAGACAAGAAAAAAATCGTATAGGAGGGGGGGTCTATTCCCCTCCGTTTAGCCGGGAGGGGCAATTTTCGAAAAAACTGACTTAAAATGGGAAAAAAATTATTTAAAATCAACGGCTTCATTCACAATGCTGTGCGATACGTTTTTGAAAAGCCAATAATTTTTTCTTTCATTCTGTGTTTAAATAAATCTATTCTAAGAAATAGTTTTTGAAATATTAATTTTCAAAGTCAAAATTTTGAAAAAAAAAATTTCAAATTCATTTTTTTCAAAATTTTACGTAATTAAGTGCTAATTTTAATTTCAAAATTCAGTGCTGTTATTAATTTTAAGTCTAAATAAGAAAACCGGATGCAAAAATTTTATGTCGTTCTCAAGAAATTAAAAAAAAACCAAAACCACCTTTTTCTAAGAAAAACATTTATTTTTATTGTAACGAAGCAATTTATTTATTTATTTAGCATTAATCTTAGTTTTTTTTACTTTTTTTTTAATTGGAGTATTATGAGAACGTAATAAAATTAAATAGTATTGGAATAACCCTGGATTAATATTATTTTCATTGATAACTTCTGAAAACTGACCTGTCAATATTTTTGCCTTGGCCTGCCCATGGTTCTACGCAGCCCATGGGTTCTACCTGTTATGGGGACAATAGGGACAATAAAACCGCATTTTTTTTAATGAAAAAAAAAGAAAATTGCAACGCAAGATGGTGCTCCAGCACACTACAGCTTACAGGTAAAAAACTGGGTGGATGATCATTTTAGTGACCGTTGGATCGGAAGAAGGGGCCCCACGGAATGGCCGCCTAGGTCACCAGATTTAACTCCCCTAGATTTCTATGCATGGGGATTTATGAAGAATTATGTTTACGAAGTGGAAATAGTATCATTGGAACAACTGAAGGAACGAATTGAAGTCGCTGGAGTCAAATTGCAGGAAAATTTGTCAAGCATAAACTTATGTGAAGCCATTACAAGGAGATATAATCTATGCCTTCTAAACAATGGAGATCATATCGAGATTTTTTTATAAGTACTTCCAATAAAAAACATAGTAAAAATAAAAGGAATAAAAAAAACTAAAAAAACTAAGATTAATGCTTCTTAAATTGCTTCGTTAAAATAAAAATAAATGTTTTTCTTAGAAAAAGGTGGTTTTGGTTTTTTTTTAATTTCTTGAGAACGACATAAAATTTTTGCATCCGGTTTTCTTATTTAGACTTAAAATTAATAACAGCATTGAATTTTGAAATTAAAATTAGCACTTAATTACGTAAAATTTTGAAAAAAATTAATTTGAAATTTTTTTTTCAATTTTTTTTTCAAAATTTTGACTTTGAAAATTAATATTTCAAAATTTTTTTCTTAGAATAGATTTATTTAAAAACAGAATAAAAGAAAAAGTTATTGGCTTTTCAAAAACGTATCGCACAGCATTGTGAATGAAGCCGTTGATTTTAAATAATTTTTTTCCCATTTTAAGTCAGTTTTTTCGAAAATTGCCCCTCCCGGCTAAACGGAGGGGAATAGACCCCCCCTCCCATACGATTTTTTTCTTGTCTCAACGCAACCTACACGCCCTAGCATTTTGTCGCATTGCTCATGACTCACCCTGTATATACCTAAGGGTATGCGAATATCTAATAGTTGCCACAATGCGTATAAGCTTTTCACTCGATTTTCTTTGGTTGTAATTTTTGTTCTAATTTAAAAACTGAGAAGTTAATATGTAGATAAAAATATAGACGACAACAAGACAAGAATCGATAAATAATGTCAATTTATCAAGTGATAACTTTTGCGCCACCTACTTTGGTGTACATCGATTTATTTTGTTTGTAGAAATCTGTTTTATTTGTCTGCCATCACTCTTATAGGTATAAGTCATATTTTGAAATAAATATTCTGAAGCTGTCATAATAGTTAATAAAGGAAAGGATATAATGACTTGAATAGTTGTTTCTGCATGACAAAATTAAAGTCTTAAAAGACTAAAATGCAGATGATACAACGGTACAGCCCAACGCATGCAATTTAGGTCACAATATTTAAATCTTCCGTTTTTCCTACAAAATATAATGAAATTTCCTTCATCATTACGTTAATTTAAATTTATTTTAAGCCGAACAAAATCTTCTGTCGTGTTTTTTTATGACATATTCTTGGAAAAAATAAACAAACAAAAAAATTACCGCATCTGTTATTTCCATGTGGCTTCAATTCAACTTTTATCTGGTGTAAAAAATCTTAATTTTCGTGCCTCTGAACATTATAATCTATGGAGATAATAGCATGGCTTACCCAGAAAGATCAGAAAAAAAGATGATGACCTAGAAAGGTAGGTAAGTACTAACTTACATCTGAGAATTGCATTTGCAAGATAAACACTTTCAATGTGAACTGAACAGGTTATGTTTAGCATGTGGGTACTTACATTTCACGAAATTTGTATTTTTCTCTTTTGCATTTGTTTTTGATTTTAGGTCAACATTTTGAAAGTTCTACTGATGCATTCAGCACAACTGCAGTTACAATCTTATTTCATTTTCTTTCTTCTTTATTTTAGGTAAAAAGTATGACTGTTGTTTATGAAAAATCACACATGCAATACATAGATCATCCTTTGAACTTCAGCAAACACACATAAGCGAGTAGGCATCAGGGCCGTAGTTAGGATTTTATTTCGGGTACAGGAACAAGGTCCCACAAGCACGGATAATAAAATTTTTATTATGTCACATTATTCATTTACAAATGTATAAAACACATTTTTTTGACATGAGATGATAATCTGTTACCTTGATTCATATTAATATTTGAATAGGATTCAAAATTCATACTAATTTTGTTGGAACTCGGACGCTGGTATTGTCTTAATTGATCGCGCGAACGCATTATGAGTAGATATGACTAGGGTCAAAGAATGTTGATTAGTTGTAATCTTCTGTAACGATGAAATGATGAGAAGATGGAATTATCATTTTTAACCAACAAGTACATCAATAGTCAATACGAACTATATTTACTATTCACTTTCCAATGGTTAATCATGCGTCGGTCACATTATAACAACTAACGAATTAATTCTTAACAATAGAATTTAAAACGGCCTTCAACCACATTAATCGCGAATGCAATTGAAGATTGTTTTTTGCGAAGAGCATTCCTGAGAAGGAAGCAAGGAGTTTGTTTAATAATTCACTTGAGTCATCACTTTCCAATATTTTACATATTTTACATACTTATGTTATTATGGAAATCGAAAAAAAAGCACTCCCCTTCTTGGCTACGCGCCTTATAAGAATGTATGATAATTGTATAGGTAAGTTATCAATACACATGAAATGAAATCACAGCACCCGCCGCCATTATTATTGTAATTTTATTATTTTAAGAAAATAATTGATGACATAGGTTTGGCGTGATAAAGAATTCACTTCATATTTCTTATCTAAGTATCTAATAATTCATAATAGGTGTTGAGGATAAAATGCGCACTGTATATACACGTAAATTGTTTACTTAATCTTAACACATTGGAGTGTAATTATCGTTATTAAAATGGTCACATATCATCGATCAGTAATTTCATAGTTGAGTATGCATATCGAATTCCATACTGTAAGGAAAAGTTGATGTCAATGAGTTTATGACTTTGACTTGTTGATAATTATGATTGATAATAAAGTTTTCAAAATATTTATAGATAAAAATTGTTATGTTTTAATTTATTTTACATAAATTTTTTGTGAAATTTATTAAAATTTTAATTTGCATTGAAAGACCTTCAATAATAACTGGGAGTTGATTATTTTAAAGTATATTATTTCTTAACACAATAAGTAAGTACTAGGCTCGCCCTGCGGCCGAAACTCGACCACATACATTTTTATCTTATTGTTTTTATTTGAATTTTGTTTTGCATCTCGAATTCTTTTTCAATAAACATCAGTCAAGTCAACTAAGTGGTTTCAGAAAGGGTGATCATGGACCTAAGTCATTGAAATATTGTTCAGGCTGATTAAGGAGCAAAGAGTCCTTGCGCTTGGATGGTGGACAGGAGGGAGGGGTTAGAAGTTCTTCTTTTCGGGCCTTACACTTATACCACGGAAATGGTTCGTTGTAAGAGAAAATTCTCCGACACTAAATTTAAGCTCATAAAATTTTCAACAACTTTTGTTATAATCACTTTTTTTTAAATTCTCAACAACATACATATTTCCATGCTAAGTTAGGTTAGGTTTATGTGGCTGTCAGGAAAACTACTGACACACTTAGACCACAGATAGGTCCGTTGTGATACCACGAAATGAGCGAGGGAGTACCTCTTCAATTAAACCAGTTGGAGTTTCTTATAAAGGGATGTAAAAATGGTATATACGTTCGACAGATCGCTAGGATCGTCGGAAAAGAAATTATTCAGGTGTTATTTACGTCTTTGGGAGAGAGCTGGGCATGAATAGAGAAGATGGTGGATAGTCTCCTCCTCCTCCTCATCCATGCAGCTTCTGCAAAAATCGTCAGAGAATACGCCAAGTCATATGGCGTGTCTTCCTATGAGGCAGTGTCCGGTTATGACACCAATTACAAAAACCCTTATTAGAAAAATAAAAAAAAAATTACAACATTTCAAATTCGAAACTTCATTATTTTTTTAATTATTTCTCTAGCTTTGTTTTGATGCCTAAATGAAATTTGTATCAAGGTGCTTATATGCCTTGCAATTTGTTATCTTACTATATCATGAAAAACGAAATATATAACAAACAAAATATGGATTCTGCAAATCTACCCAAAAATACCTTTAAGTTGGTGTAGATATCAAGCAGATCCATTTAGTACTTACGAAGAAAAGTGTAGGTACCGACAGTTTATCCCAAGCGTATTAATATAATATCGAATTTTATTTAATTAATTTATCAAATATTTTATATATTTACTAGCTGACCCGGTAAACTTCGTATCACCTAGTTCGTTACTTACAACTTTTAATTTGTGATTACTGGTTGCACTATGTACGTTTAAGATGTTTCGTTATTTACTCAAATTTATTCATAACCAAAAAAAAGATTGGAAAACAGTCGACTTGACGGGCCATCCCTGCAACTTCCCACTATTTTTGGACATTAAGTGCATACAGTTTTGTGAATTTTAGTGCTTCTGACTTCGCAAAGCTTTTAATTAAAAAAAAAAAAAACATTATTTTTTGAAATTTTAAATTAAAATAAGCTGACTCGGCAAACATTGTTTCGTCATTTATATTATTCCTAAGAAACATTTTTTTAGTTCAATAAAAATAACTATCTACTATAAGTGTGTGAGGATGTACTTATAATCGAAAGCGTTATAAGCAATAAAAGTATGCTTTATTTAGGTTAATGAATTAATATTTATTAAAATAACGACTATATTTTGAATTCTAATTTCTGATAGCTATCTAAACATCAAAAATAATTATTTACATTGTTACTATCAATTATGGCAGTTGAAAAAAAAAATCATCTCTCAGTGTAATAGAGTGTACAATATTCTTGGTTAGTCCGTCTTTAGCCAACACAAACAAACTGGATGGTTTCCCCACGCGAGAACATGCCACATAATAGTTGTCCGTGGGAAAAGCATGGTGTTCCCAAATCTAAGCCACATACAGAGGATAAACTTTTTTCATAAACGCACAAAAAATTAAGAGCGAATACCTAATTTTAATCAAATCACTTGTAGTTCCTTTTACATTATTTTCATAGTAAGCTAACATAGTACCTACTGATTTAAGGCAAAATAAGGAGTCACCCTGGAAACTCGTATACAGCTTCATATTGGCGTTCTAAAAGTTGTGTGCAAAGGATAATGGCACTGACGGCTCCGAAGAACCACGGCCTAGTGACATACACCCAATCCTTTTGTGTGCGTTGTTAGTTCTACAAAGATTGAAGGGGAAGTACAATATTTCGTCGAAACGAACGACTAAGATGAGATGCACTTTTCATGACAATTATAGTTTTGGAAAATTTGTCACTTCCTCGCAAGAGGCCGGAGCAGGACCTCTGAAAAAACATTAGATGTACTCAGGGCTCGGACCCAGAACTACGAAAAGTAAGTGTTTCAATGTCAAAAGTAACAATAACCGCGTGTTTCGCGATTATCTCGGTTTCTCTCAAATAAGTGATGCTGACATCTATATTATCAAAATTGTAGAGCATACAATTTGCGACAAATTTCGTAAAAATATTTGTTTTCATGCCCTCAACTGTTTTGAGATAGATGGCGGAAACCGTATCGCGCCACTCAGCTATACATACTGTAATGAAAGGTCGTGAGTTAGAAAAAAGTTGTTCCTTCGAAATATTGTCCAGGCTGCTGAAGGAGTTAACATACTAAAAGTCCCGACGTCTAGAAGGTGAGCCGTGAAAAGGGAAGGGTCATAAGGGACCTTTTTTTATCTTTCGCTTATAGCTTATATTAAATTACAGCTCATAAAATTTACTACAACATTTTGTTATTTGATTTTTTTTTTTTTAGGTCTCAACCGTTTGCGAGCTATGCATCGCTTAAGAGAAAATTCTTACTCAGTGTTTGTTTACATGAGATCAATTAATTAACTGAGAGTTAAAACTATTTTTTGTCAGATTAATAAATTGTAGATAAATAATTATTGCACTGGAAATTAATGATAAATTTACGATGATAGTAAAATTAACATCAGAGTTCAGAAAAATTAAAATAATACGTATAACAGTCACTGCTACGATAGATACACAAATAAAACCAAAAGAAATGGCTGAAAAATGTATAGTGAGTGAGAGAGTAGACCGACTTCGTCCTCATCCCTACTCCGTGATGTTTGCTGAATGAGTGGTGACACCTGACGGGGATAACTGATCGATTGATAATTGATCAGTTGTCGACCGGTGAGGGCGGGTAGATCAAATTAAATTGGGTTGATCAGAGTAATATGATTTTTTTCATTCTAAGTCATGACAAAATAAAAAAAAAAAATACTTGCAAAATAAATTAAAGTTTTAATTGACAAATAAAAAATAAGGGTTGATCGTAGAGGGGTGAAAATTAAGGATTGTATGTATTTTTGTATGCTGTATCATAAAAAAATAAAAAAAAAATAAAATTGTCCAAAAAAATAAAAAAAAAATTAGGGGTGGACCACCCTTAACATTTAGGGGGATGAAAAATAGATGTTGTCCGATTCTCCACCCTGGCCGATATGCATGCTTCGGATGACGAAAATCGGTCGAGCCGTTTCGGAGGAGATAGATTACAAACACCGTGACAGGAGAATTTTATATATAAGATTTTTTATTTAAGGCATAGTCGAAATGTCGCATTTGTAATAGAACATATATTATTAAAAACTGCTCTATAGACATAGCCCAAAATAGGTACTTATTCAATAATTTTATATCAAAAGGTCAAGAAGATTGATATTATTTTAATAATTTAACTTAATTTTACCTTTCAAGCCACAAGTTAAGTCTTGTGTTCTTCAATAATGCACTAAACTATTGTCAAAATCATTTAGAATCCTCGTTTTAATTATATGTTATAGCAATAGACAGGTATATCTATTCTTTATTTTGATTCATATAGCTGACATAAAACCAAAGTTTACATCTTTGTCTCAAGCAACAGAATTTTCTTTAAATCCAATCGTAAAAAGACAACGTCTGAGTCTATGAATGCAAAGCAGCTGCACACATGTACCTATCAGACTTGTTATGACACTGGGTTTGATTTGTACACGTTTTTCTTTCATTAAAATTTATTACTACGCAGAAATTCATTCATATTCACGGATAAAAAAACGCATTCACAGTTATTTTCATTGTTTGAAAAAAAAAGATACATTACCACTTCCAAAGTTCACCATTTTGAATAGATTTTTTCTTTGCAGATAAAGAAACGTTATAATATAAAAAACATCGCCAAGAAGTTCGTTCTGGTCTGATTCCCGAGATTTATTTCAAGGTCTTTCTGTACAACAGACCGCCAACACTTTTTATGTGTTTGTTTATTTCTTGTTTTTATAATTCACACGACATGAATGGATTTTAAATCTATTTAAGAAAATAATAAATGTGTACCATTCTTCTGGTGGAGTGATATTTTACTTTAAAGTGTACCATTCTTCTAGTAGAGTGATATTTTACTTTAAAGTTAACTGCGTTGCACTTGTTGTAGTAACTTGCAATTGCTGGCTTTATAATAATTGTGTCAGTTAGTAGAGTTTTATATAAAAACATTGAGACCAACCTGTGGGTTTAAGTATAACAAAAGAATAACAAAGTATGTAAAGTTAAACGTTGATAGACGAAAAAAATATTAACTTCTGAATAAATTTGCCATTATAAGGTATATGAGTTCAATTTCAGCTCATAAATGGGTTTAAATAAACGGAGGTGAAAATAAAAGTAATAGTAAGAATCTAAAGTTCGTGCGTTAGCTCTTTTGTTTATTGTTTGAATTCTTTTGTATTCTTTGGATTTTATAAAAAAATAATTTCTGTCTTAATTCCATTACGTATTCTTTGTTTAAAAAGTCCTAGTTTTTAATAGATAGAATTTAGAACTACTAAATTCAAAAGTATAAAAAGAGCTATCGTGAAAGCTTGGTCATGATGGGATACCACTTTATTGCTTGGTCGAACCACTTAAAGTTAAGTATCGTTTTTGTTTTCTACAAACTCTTACTTTGAATATCCTGCACGCTAAAGTATTGTTGTTCTCTCACTCTACATGACCTTATGTCATCCCACCGTCTTCTATACACTTGATGATTTCTTTCGATTTCAGCTTTTTGAGATAAACTTCTTAACAAAATTTGCTCATTGTGTCTAATTAAGCCGCATTTGTACCTTCAATGCGACTAAATGGTGGTTAGCTATTAACCAACAATTGCAAAATAATTTTTTATCATAAATTGTTGATTCAATAATAAAAAACATTATGTTTAGATTTCACATGTGGTAACCCCATTTTCGCTCCTATTCTAAGTATAGATAAATATTTTACGATATCAGGTAAATGCTTTAATCGTGATCATTTTTCAACGTTGCACCAACCTTTACCACGTTTATGATTTTTTTTTTTATTTAAGGAAAGGATGCTTCACATAAAATGTCATCAAACGTCTAATTAATCACATTAAATGAAGTTGAAAAAAAAATTCCATTGAAAAACGTGCAAATGATTGTTTTAATGGAATAACACTCGCACGTTCTGCAAAATGAATGGCAGGTGACATTCTCTATTGTGAACATCATTAAGACCATGTTTGTTCAAGGCAAAAGCGGGTGCAAATACTAATGAGAAAAATGGTTGCATCCATTAAGGTCATGATGATGCACTTTTTTAACATTTTGCTATTTAACTTGTTCAAAGAAATAATTGGAAAAATGGGCACAGTTTTATTTTGTATTTTATAGCAGCTAATTATAGGAATAAGCTAAATTTATAACTATGCTTAAGAACATTCTTTAACCTTGTCATAAATTATAGAGCATACATGGCAGAGCTTTAATATTTTAAAATGATACTTCATTTACAAATGAAATTTATTTATCTAATTGAAATGTGAAACGTGTCTATTGGAATGAAGATCCTTTATACGCATATCACAGAGTAAGCTGGCTGATATCGTAAGGTAACGGTAACGCGACACCATACAATAACATCCTCGCATTACAATTACATAACTTTAAGTACATGCTCGATATACCAAAGAACTTTTGGCATCGATACTTTTTTATTCGATAGTCAAGTATCAAATGAAAAAAGTTGAATTTGAATTAAAGTATTGCGGTTGTCAATTTTCTTATCGATGATCAACTTTTTCGAAAATGCATTATGGTCGATTTCTCTATATTGCCTACTTACTTCTTAGCAATAAATTTATTTTTCTCGCTATTGAAGGAGGGACATTTGCAAGGTAGAAGTCAGAATCAGAATAATTTTGACTCTTCTGCGAACGTAGCTATGCTCCAACGCCCAGTTAGATGAGAATTGATCTCAAGTTCTTCGTGACAAGCTACAGTGCAAAGATCTATGCCGGACCGTCTAATGCATGCTAGTTCACAAGGAACCAAGAGGACATTTCGTATAATTATTGAACTGCACTGCGCCGGTACAGCATGTTTACCGTGCTTCGGACTTCGGACCGTTAATATAAACATGATTGTATTGGTAGCTGCATTTAATCGTGTTTAGCATTCTATGGTGGTTCGCTGTGCGGAGGTGCAAGATTGGGTACGATAAGAAAAGAAAAACGTAGCTGACAAAAATTTTGACGAACGGAAGATCAATTTTCGCGCGATTTTTTAATTTTCGCACCCCAAATTGATCCTCCATTCGTCAATAATTTTTTTCAGATACGCTTTTCGTTTCTTATCGTACTCAACCTTGCAGCAAGAACAAATCTTATATTGAGACCAAGTATCAGAATGGTTGCAGGTATTTCAGCATGCCTTTCAAAACTACCTCACTGTTTGCCTTTTGACCCTCAAATGGCCGACATCACAGTTTATTTGCCCCACAGTGAATTGCCCTACAGTGAATTGTGGACAGTTTATTGTCCCACAGTGAATTAGTGTTCCACAGTGAATTGTGCACAGTGAATTAGCCTAGACCCATTTAATAAAAATAAAATTAAATTAAACCAATAATTTTTTATTATAAAAAGATTAAATCAATAGTCAAAATAATCAGTGAGAAAAAAATGAAAGTTCTTTAGAACCAAAAACCAACAACTAATTTGAACAATTTAAACCTAATTCATATACGGTTAATATAAGAATAATTATTTGTTATTGAAAATTTTATTGCATTTAATATCAGCGTTCGAAATTGAAATTCTCATATAACTAAGTATCCAATTATTAAATCCATTTATTTGTTATGACGATTATATCATAAAATCAAATATTTTCTGCTTCAAATCGAATCCATGAAAAATCTAATCTTTCTAATGAGACATTGAAATAAAATACAATGTAATCTCCAAAGCGGATCTAAGACTCTGGGTTAAACCATAACCACTCTATTCTCTTGACTGGATTATCTGATCAAATCGTCTTATTGATTAAAAGTCAAACTATATAAGGTGGGTCCCCAAGAGACTGCATTCCAATAATGTAATATGCAGTTATCGATTGTTCAATCAAAATCAATTTCAAAATAAACAAATTCATTGATCGTATTTTAAGCAGATTGTTAGCTTTGGCTTTTTGATAATAATCCATTCAATTTTTTATCCGTTTTATGCGGTCGTTGAAATGCATTTATCTCAATAATATGGGTTCCTCCATCATTTCGATGATCAGTTTTTTTTTATATATAATTATGCTTCAAAATATTCAAAAGTTCAAACATCAAACTAAATAATTTAAGTTTATGCGCGCGATCAGCAATTCAACTCACCAACTACATCCAAGACATTAATTATGCTAATTGCATATTAATTATATACGAAGATATTTATCTTGGCATTTGCATTTCGTTAGCTGTTGGTTTGGTAAATACCTATACAGCCAAAGTTGGCCAAATACACTAATAACACGTTCCAGGTAGTTGATCTTTAGAGCTGGTAGCCATTTATTGTGATTCCAAGATTGTGATAAGAAGCTCTGGTTTTGGAACAAAAAAGGAGGGTTTGTCCGCAGTTCAACTGCATTGTGGGTAACCATTTGTTTTGTTCTCTCATGTAATTAGTAAAAGGTTTAGTGCGTCTTTTGTAGATTTTAGTTTTGGGAAAATAAACTTTTGACAAACGTGGGACTTTTCTACGGAAGGGTCATTTGATGAAATAAGGTGATGGTAAACAAATTGAAACAATTAATTTCTTTATTTATAGAGAATGCTATTAAAGAATTGTGAATGATTTCTTATCGTTGATATTTTCTCATTCAACTTAAAGATTTAAATGGTTTGTTAACTAGCTTATATACAAAGAGAAGGATGTGATCGTTCCTCTTTCACAATTTAAGTGTCATTATATTTACTAGACTTGATATTTCGCCGGGTTGTAGAGCAAGTTGAAAAGAGTATTGAAGCAAAAGTTCTCTCTACAATAAGGGTTGCCAACTATAATTTTAGGTAAAATTTAAAAAAAAAAAATACTTAAACCCAGGAACTATTTTAAATGGAACAAAAACAAATTTGGCAATGTAATTCAGCCCATAATTATTGTTAATATGCATAATACCGATAATTTTTATTTTTTATTTTTTTTAGAAAACAGTTAGAAAAACTGAATGAAAAATTTGATAAACAATTTCCTTTTTCGTCATTAAATCCTTTTTGCAAGCTTGTGTTTGAAGCCATTTTGCAAAAAAATAACTTTTATAAAAAACAATTCTTTAAAATTATGCTTGGTTTTAAAAATAATTTTTTTTTTTAGATTTATTTTCAACTACCTATGCCTAGTTAAATTTTAAAATTTATTAAATTTTAATAGTTGAAAATAAATCTAATGTTGTTAAGTTAAAAACATTTTGGATCAAAATTAATTACAAAAATATTAAAAAAAAAAAATTATGAAAGAATTATTAGAAGAATTAAAGAACACGTTACTGTTTAATTTTATACACAATTTAATTCTGCGCTATTACATCATTTTTATAATATTTTCCGGCAAGCCATTCACTTTTTTTTTTGATTTGACTAAAAAGAAATATTAAAAATATAATTTTATTTTATTTAATGCTGATAAGCTATTATAATTTTATAATTTATTTCTTCGTGATTTGAGCTCCTTTTTAAGCAACCTTGAATATATATGTGTTTAAATAAAAATTTCTTGATATATTTATTGAACGGTATATTGCACAAACTTAAAAAAAATGCATCACCCAAGATTAAATTTTGCAAGTGGTAGCATATACATAGTTAATTTCTTTCAAATAAATAGAACTAAGTCAAACTTGGAAATTAAAAAAAAAAATATTTTTTTTTTTTTTTTTAAACAAATTTTTTTAAGAAACAATGAAGAGACTTTAATACAATTAATACACCAGTTTTGCACAGAATTTGACTCTCTTTATTTTGAGCACTTTCGGAGGCTTGTTCTGATTTTTTTTTTTATTTTATTTTTTTTTTTTTTTTGTAATTAAAAAAACAGACTTTTCGGAAAAAGTAATTTCTTAATAGTGCATTTTTTTTTGTTTTTTTTTTTGTGTTATTCTAAAAACAGGGTTTTCTTAAAAAATAATTGGAGACAAACATAGTAAAATGGTTTTCATCGGCATGTTTGTCTTATTACAGAAAAGACTCTATTGGAAGGAGCCAAGTAGCGTCTGTGTAGCCATATTGGGCGGCAACTGGAGCATACACTGTCGAAAAACTTGCAAAACGTTATGCGAAATATCAAAAAAAAATTAAGCATTATAAAAGTTCTTTCCAATACAATAGACGAGGTGTTGCCGAAGTTGTACCTTTGCTATGCAAGGTATAGAACATGTATATCTACAATATAATCCTTAACCGAGCAGTAATGACCGGTATCATCGTTGTGAAAGAGTAACTTCGTAATTGATAGTGATGGAAAATAGTCAGTACGAGTGTCTATGTTTCTCGAATTGGGTGTGAGCGCCGAGTGAAAATTAGATACGTCTTGGCAAGATTTCCATAACCAAACATCAAACAAAGGCAGAACTTATGTTTATGACCGCGGAGATTTAAATTAACATGTCAAGAAGTCTTACAAAGACTATGAGAAAACCCATGGTGTGGTCTGTGATACGTCTCCTGGTGAATTCTCAGAATGTGCAATTGTGCACAGTGCAGGTCTGATAAAAGTAGAGCTTTTTAATAAAATAATAGCTCGTTAATAAACTGCTAACTTTTTATATTCGTAATTAGGTATGTTATGACTATGATACTAAAATTCATATTTATCGTCCGAAAAACAACAATATACTGTCGAATGAGACCATTTATCAATATAGGCAGATTAATATTAATAGTTATACAATCATTTGAATTCATTGCTTAGCAAGTGCAGTATTATTATTATGAATAGAAAAGAAAATCAACATAACGTCACATAACCATAATAATACTTCAAGCTATTTATAAATCTATTCAATTCAAAAATCAAAAAAACTGCTTCCCCATTTTGATTATTTAAATGGTCCCCCAATATATTCACAATATACTATAAAATATATTTTACCCTCTCAATTCAATCGATTATGGGTTTTTAGCTAGACTTACTATATTTTCCCACTGCACCAACCTGCCAACGGCATCAGATTTTCATCTGGGCGACTTAAAGCGCGCACTTGATTTACGCTGATTGCGTTACAGCCTACAAAATCGTTGGTCCAGAAAATAAAATAATCTACCTGTGCATATGATTCCGAACAATGTCATATAAACTGCAAAGCACACCATTTACCCATTGAAACCTTAAACTGATCGTTAATCTCTCGAAGATAGACCGCCTTTGATGAGGCGGCAACCTATAACGTCTGCATCGTGTATAGCACTAGCTTGATACGAGCTCGTAAATTGTTCAATCGTTGGGATATGCATGCATAACTCGGTCTTGTGGTCCTAAGCTAAGCTAAGCATGTCAAGTTTTCGTGCAGCTAGACCAGACTCTAGATATATTATTGAGCTATGCATCTGTTGGTGCATGTGAATCAAAATATCACATTCTGGCCAATGCAACTGCAACAGAGAGACGTGTGCCATGTTGTAAGCGTATACGCGCTCACACTATCTGTATCTTTTTTTTTTTTTGCATATTGATGTTAAGATATACATTCCACTATGTGCTTTAGGATTGCAAATTTGGTTTATTTTCAGTACGAAATCCTGCTACCTACGTGCTGACTATTAAATTTCTATCGCGTAGATAAATTGGTCCATTATCTTATTTTGGATAAGAAAGGCTGACTGCATAGTTCAGCCTCGTTTGGACAGAATGAGGTCGCCCGTGGGCTAAATGCGAGTGGTGCTTGTGTTAGCCTGGAAAAAAAAATTTATATAACATTTCTCTTAAAGGGGCTCAAAAACATCGAGCAATTATCCTTATAAGACTATGAAAATGTAATTACATCACTTTCAACACACCAGCTACCGTTAGTTACATTCTTTTTGGTGTTCAAAAAGCCTCGAGTCATTTTCAGATGTGTTTGTTACCTATTTCTTATAACTGGAGCATTTTAGCTATAGATACATTTCAAATAAGGAAATATGTAAATACGTTAAATTGAAAATATTTTAGTAATAAATTTACTTATTGATTTCCTTGAAGATTTCTCTATTGTTTTCTGTTTTAAACCTGGAATTAAATGATGTTTACTGCTAAAATTTTTGGAAAGCTAAAGCTCCTCGTATGAAAATGTAACCAAAATACCCTTAACACGAAAAAAAAGTAGATCAATGTTCTATCGGAAAGTTTTTATTAATTTGTTTCGTCCGAAAAGCTTTAGTTACCTATTTAAGTTTTTCAAAATGGAGACTTACGCAAAGCTCACATTATCCCGCCATTTTTTTCTGATACTCCTGAAAGATTCACCAACCATAGCTATTTGCATAAAACTGGATGGGTATTCTGTTATTTTATAAACCTCCTCCCTTTTGGGGAGCGTTACGATATCTCGCACTAAATTTTTACTTCAAAATCACAAAATCCTTTTTTTTTAAATCTCGCACACAAAAATCTCGTAATTGTCAACTTAAATCCCGCAAACATTAATGCCACTCAATAAATACTAAATTTAAAAGAAACCGGTTGCACACAAACTCGCACTAACCTCAAATCTTATAGTGATGCCAAGCAGGGCGGTTGCAGGGGGTTACAGGGGGGCAACATGCCTCCCCTCTATAACAAACTGACTGTTTTTACGTAGTAAACCAACACTACTATTTTAATTGCTAAAGATTTAATATTTGCGAGATTACGAAAAGCGGGTTTATGGGACAGCAAGACTTCGTAATGCAAGATTTCGTATAATCAACCCAAATTTTGTTTCTCGAAAAAGTCTTCAATAACAGTTCAGTCTTTCTCAGGATTGCCCCACACTGAACTGCGAAATTTTTTAACACATGCCTTAAAATTGCTGCCTCTGACTATTTTATGGGTTTTAGAATAAAATTTTTAAGTGCCCGAGCAAAACGACCAGATGTGTTTTATTTCTTAAACAAATCTAACGTAATACTATTGCTTCGCAGGGAACGTCATTCAGTAAATAGACAAGGTCCAGGCATCAGACATTTTGTTTTGGTTTACTAGAATTTAAAATAGAATAGTAGAACAAAAAGAACAAGAAGTAGCAAAAGAAAGAGGTAATCTGAAAACTAATTTTGACTTTTTACAATACATATTACCGATATCAGACTTTACGGCTTTTGGATAAAGCTAGAAATTTTCAAAAACTACGGTTTAAAAGTTTATTTGATTTGTTTCGCCTATTGCGAGAGCGTATTTAAAAAAGTTGGAAAATAAACAGTAATTTTAAATAAAAATATCTTTACTTTTTTACTTTTTGCGGAGAGTGACTTTCAGATTGTTTTTGTTCGAGAGTCCACTAAGCGTGATCTTTTTACATCGACCATCAAATCGTGGTGTTGCAAGAAGTCGGCTCCAATAATGGGAGAGGTCACATCGGCGATGATGAAGGTCCAAACAAATGGGCAACGTAGTCCGATCGAGTTCGTGTATGACTTCTCCATAAACCTTTATCGTCGAGCCGTTGACCGCGAAAAGTTGTAATGATGTTGGGCGTGGATTTTTAAGCGATGGAGATGGCGGAATGCAGGAGACTTCAGCCCCCGTGTCAAAGAGAAAAGGTGTGTTGGTTTGTTGTTCGTGTACGCAAAGTCTGTTTACGATCGCTGAGGGTTGTTTTGGACCTGCATTGAAGTCAGCTAGTCATTGATGGTGTGTTTGTACGACAGGGTTTGGAGGACGACAGTTTGCAGCTTTGTTGCCGTAAGTACGGTGGAACCAGCAATCGTCAAACTGCTCTATTGAGGCATCTCGTCGTCTTTGACTGGATGTGCGAGGCTGAGATAGGCGTGGTGGCATGCGAGCACTTGATCAGGATTGTAGTGGTTGGTTCTGCGGTGCTATTATATTCTGGAAAATTCCGAAATAAGCTGGGTGTTTTCGATTGGTTGCGAGGAAGTGTCAAATTCGTTTTGGTGGTCCCTGATTGTTTCTGAGGCCGCTCGAGGGCCAAAGGCATTAAAATGGCGAAGTTCGACATTTTCCAAAATTTTTATCCGCTATTTGGGTTTTTTCGGCAGCCGAACCTTTTTACCATGATAGTCACTGCCTGTACAGATGCAGGTAGGAGAGAAGCCCACAAGCCGAGGAGTACGTCTTCGCTCAGTGCTCCTTTAGCTGCCTGAACCATTTCGTAGTATAGTTGGCTTGGCTTCCTGTCGCCTAGAGGCATGTCGCTTTTGCTGACTATCTGCGAAATAATTTGTCAAATGTTTTCGTATGTAATCGTATTTATCCCGATCTGGAGCTGCGTCGATTATAGATCGTAGTTCTGTTATGCGAGCTGAAGGCAGTTGCGAGCAGACGGTGTCGAATTTTCTACCATCTCGGCCAATGCCTGATGCTCGAAAAAAGAAATTCTATATATAGAACCAATTGTCAACGTCTGTCTCAACAAATGGAGGCATTTGAAGACGAGCGTAATAGTTCGCTGCTACCTCCCCTTGCTCGGGTTGTTCTATGGGTTCATCGTTGCGAGCTTCTTGTCCTTCATTTTCTGCCATCGCGTTCGTCGGGTTCACCACTTTGGTTGCTTAAACCAAGGAAATAAAAGAAAAAGATTATTATTAATTAATTTTGACTAGTATTTATTAGATTATTTAAAAGTTTAAATTTGGTCGTGGAGAGGCGTCGAGATACTGTCAAAAGAAAAAATTATTATCTTTTTCTTACTTTAGCTGTAAAACGGGATTGGCAATGTGTCGATTTTTCATTGGCTGTCGTCGAGCGGCTTCTATCATATCATTCTGGTCGGGATTAATTGACTCTAAATGGTTGGTAGCTCTGAGCCTTAAGCCACTGTTGTACCGCCACATACATAATGATGAAAAGTACCTACCTATATAATTTTTAAATTACAATAATTTCAAATTCAGTCTTTTAAACGCCATGCATAAAAACCTATAAAACTTTCGCAGCATCAACAGAACATGTGTGTATACATGAGATACTTTCATCCATTCATTTCCGCAATCCTTTTTTTTTTATTAACATTTTTCGTATACCTATTTATTCTCAGCAAATAGAACATAATTTTTTCATTACTCAACATTCATTAGAAATTCTCTTAACTGGATTAACATCGAGTTACATATTGCTGAAAGATAGAAAAAGTGTCCCGTTCCTACTGTAAAATTGCATCAATTACATCTCAACTGAATCCAGTTTCTTCATTGAAAGATTTATTGCACTATTCCAGTCCCAACCGAGTTGTTAAAAAATCTATTTCAATTACGTTGCTCTTCAAAGTGCACGTTCTTCAAAGTGTATCATTGTTTGATGTCAATCAGAAAGGATTGTTTGCAATGACGGGCGCCTGTCAATCTGTAGGTATAAAAAAAAAATACAACTTGGCTAACAACATCTCAAGAATACTTTGCAATGCCATATGAATTGTTGTTGCTTTATAAAGCTAATATGCATGCATACGAATGTGATGTGATGATGATTATTGTCTCCTGGTCATTCTGGTTTATTTTCTTATGAATACGGTTAGAGAATGTGCTGATATTTCCTGTTTCACCATCATGACAGAAAATGCAGATGCACCCATTTTTTTATTGGTATATGAAATGGCTTGAAGAGACCACTCCTTTTTTATAACGATGAACAGATCAGACAAGATGGAAACATTAGAAAAGATAATTGTATGAAGTTTATATTCTGAAGGATGTTTATTATTATTTAAGCCTTTAGATTATTCAGTAAGGATAAGATCTTATTATGGGCTTGTTCATGAGAATTGTATAGTTTGTATTGGGCTTGTTATTGTAACAGATGTTATGCGAAAGCATTTTAACGTGACAAGGTGGGGTATTGAAGTTTTCTTTGAAGGTATAGAAGACCGTAATTAAAAAAAAAACCCTCTTTTTATTTTATGGAACAAAAGTTCAAACAGTTGTGGCCAGCAATTTTTTTGTTTGCAGTAAACATATATAATAAGAGCTTGTAAACATAAATAGCATTTGTCCACAATGTCATTTGTTTAGTGCAATAAACGAATTGTTCTTTTGTGCTAAATAATAATTTATGACAACTGTACCTATTGTTTTTGGTGGCAAACGATCGTTCTTTTATAATTTTGTTTGTAAAGCAAAGGTCGCACAAACTTGCTCCTGTGGCAAGTTACCTTCGTGTAACGACTAGGAAATTTGACGACTTTTTACCGTTGACAACAGATCAGAAATTTGGAATTTTCGTGCCGTCATATGGTAATGGTATAGTTACCGATATTTAATGACCTAGGATACAAAATTTAAAAAAATGTTTGGGGATATTACTCAAAGAATACTTTTTACCAAGTTTGAAGAAAACCGGCCAAAACGTTTAGGCTGTAAGTTTCGATACAGACAGACAGACAAAATTTGCAGACCCACTTTTTTTAACTTAGCTATCATCATAATGTCATATTTGATTATTATCTTAATTTTTTTTTTGCACGAATACATAACTTGCCTTATAGTACCTATAACCGCATAAGTAAACAATGTTAATATATGACCCAGGCGAGTAATGAACCTGCAACATAGGTTCATCTAGTTTTAGCTATACGTAATAATATCCTCTGTTCTTAGTTAACAATCACCGAGCTTGCAAGCGAAAATTTCGCTAAATGACATTAAGGGAATTGAATAGGCTTATGAACTTACCAGGAAATTATCGTTCTTTAACAGATAACTGATGGAAATATTCAGTACTCCAGTGAGTGAGAGCTGTGAATGAATGGAAGGGTTTGACTAGTTGTGTCAAGGAAGAAGTTGCCTGCCTGTGAAAATTCTTGTACAAAGAATTTTTTCGTGTAATTCTACCAAACATAGGAAGAATCGTAGCAGTTAAGTGACCAATATGAGAGCATGCGGTAAAAATGTGTATTTCCCATAAAACTCATTTCCCTATAGCTGTGAAAAAGGGAGGTAGATAGAAGAACCTTTAACATATCTCTGTCATTGTCTTACTGTTTTCAAACCTAGATTCCAGTGCTTCGAAATTTTCCGACGATATTGTGATGTACCTTGGGTTTCTCTGGCTGAGGTATACTCGCTGGTGTCCAGGGTTTTACTAAAGAAGGTACACTAAAACTTTAGTTTCAAAGATCTTCTTCAATCAAGAAAATAGCTTTATTATTAAAAATAATTAAATTTAATTAAATTCTATAGTTTTAAAGTTTGGATTATTAGGCTATGTGCTTTTATTTTCTCCAATTTCGGTTTTTCGGTGTTAATTTCCAGTGTGTCTTTAGAGTCCAACGTCGGTTGTTGTTCCCTTAGTAAGGTTCCTTCTGATGCTTCCTTTCTCGTATATTTCTTCAAATTATAGTAACGGTAGATTCGGCAAACAGCGTCTCGACTAGCAACCACTGTATTGATGCTGGAAAACTTCAGTATTTCTACTGGCAACCACAGTATTTCTACTGGCAACCACAGTTTTTCAACTGGAAACCTCAGTATTTCTACTGGCAACCACAGTATTTCTACTGGCAACCTCAGTATTTCTACTGGCAACCACAGTTTTTCTACTGGCAACCACGGAGTGATTTTGTTGTATAAACGGCCTCCTCTCGTTAAGTCCTTGGCTATAAGTGACTGTTAATTTTATTTTTTCAAACTTCACTTTTTCATGTAATTGCCCATATATTTCCTTGTCCGGTACTCCCCTATCTCTTGCTCTAAGTAATGCGAAATACTTCTATTTTTGTCTATGCACGAGGAGTGTGCGGGTGGCGGTGTACTCAAGTACGTACAGCAAGAATTATTCAATATCATCATCATCGACTCATAATGCGTCCATTTTATTGTTTTGTTTAATACCACACATTTTATTATACAAATTCACCCTCGATGTACGCTGATCGTTGCCTTTTTGTGTTCCTCTGCTGGGTTTAGGCTTACTTTCGCCATTTGCCTTACTTTCTTTTATTAGAAATTCACCTCTCGCTCACTATATTCACCTCCCGCTCACTATATTCAACTCCATCAAATATTGTATTTGTACTTTCACTAGAAAATATAATTTCTAATCAGTTGGTGACGAGCTCTGTTATCGGCAATGTCCTACTGGGAGCTTGCGGTCGCTTATCTGTAGCTTTTAAATGGAATCGTTTCTGCTTCAGATGACAGTGCTACCTGCTAGGGGCAAATATATAAAATGATTGTTTTGATTTTTAAAGGAATGTAATGGAGCGATAAAATGCTTCATTACAATATTAACAGACTTTCTTGTCTTATTTCCTTGCGAAAAATGGTAAGCGGAGGTAAGAACTAAAAATAACCTTGCGGCAATCGGATACATTTTCTTTTGTTTGATTGAATATCCAGAATGTGAATGCGAATGCTTTATCCATATTATTTTCGGCATATAATGTTCTCCTATACAATGGACACACGAATTTAATTCAATAAAAAGGAAGAAGGAAGTTTACTTCCAAGAAACTACAGAGGAAGAAATCAATTTTCAGCTTTCTAACTGCCAGCAAAAACCGTCAGCAGTCAGCTGAGTTAGTGATTTATGCCTGCGGTTCTCTTAAGTGTACAATTCATTTCGTCAGAGAAAGTTCTTTTAACCGTATGTTGAATATTTACCTTTAACACTGTTTAAATTATTTAAGTTATCATACAACAAAATTTCAGCTTTGGAGATATCATATATGTATTGTTGTCATGTTTACGTAAGCATCAGCTAAACTATAACAATCCCCCGCGTTTCAACCAGCTGAATACATTTTTTAATTATTAATAATATTATTCAAAACTACACAAAGTGTTCAAAAGCTGCTATTTCAATCACCGCGAACTAAGTATAACTTTGGCTATTCAATTGCCAAAATATGTTGCGGTATCCCAGACTGTGACGTTCCATATTGCTTTTGTAGTTTTTATTTCAGCTGTGCCATCAATATATTTTTCTATTTTCTGATAACAAAAAAATTGTACAGACAAATTATTAAAACAAATTTGAGATTAAGCTCAATGTATTAATTTGAACAGCTGAAATGTTTATTGAAATTGAATCCATTTTGAGATAAAAAAAATGCGTACTTCAAACATCAAAAGCTATAAATTGAATAAAAAGTATTAAAGACTGTTAGAAAATGATTAAAACTTGAGAAGTGATAGAGTAATTTTCTTTAAATGATTAGATAACACAAAATTTTTAGTTCTTCATATTCGGATATAAAAAGCTTTGAAAAATAATTTATTTTCATTTTTGTTCTTCAGTTTTCAAAGTTTCATCAATCAATCATGGTCGGCGAAAAGAGAAATCGAGTGTCAGTATCGGCGATTATGTTATCTCTTATTTGTTTAACATTTTTTCCAAGTATGAATTTCAAAAAATCTTTGTCTTTAATTTCTTTTATATATAATTTTTTTTTCAAGCCATACAAGCACAAATGCGAATTGTTGGAGGTGAAGATGTTAAACCAAATGAAATTAGTTATCAAGCTTCTTTAAGGGTATATGGACAGCATATCTGCGGTGGAACTATAATCAGTCCAAAGCACATTTTAACAGCAGCTCATTGTCTGGATGGACTTGGATTTGAAGCACCTTATGATGAAATTTCTATCGTCACAGGTAACCTCAGACTTCTGGATATGCGCAATGAACATATTATTGCTGATATTACCATTCACAAAGATTTTATTAATGAGGCAGACAAATCGTATATTAATGATATTGCTATCATAACAGTGAGTTTTGTTTATTTTATTTATAAACTCCATATATCGTTTCATTCATAATCTTATTAAGCTTGAAGATGAAATTGAATTCGACAATACTCAAGCCCCTGCAAAATTACCAAATGCTCCAATTTCAAATGGTTTAACTGGAAACGTTATCGGATGGGGACGACAGGATACTGTGAATCCTTACCTTGCGAAAGTTCTAAAGAAAGCTACATTGAAGGTACTTACACCTGAAGAATGTCAACCATTAATGAGTTTCCCAATATATGAGGGACACATATGTGGATTTTCTGGAAAGAATACTGGAATTTGCAAGGTATAAATGACATCGATCATATTTATTTGTAATTATTTTAATTATTTATTTTAATGTAGGGCGACAGTGGTGGTCCTTTTGTTGTTGATAACACCGTAATTGGTATTTCTTCGTGGAATATAGCATGTGCTACTGGAGTACCAGACGTTTTTACAAATGTTTACAAATATATCGATTTCATCAATGATGTCATTGGCAAAAATCGATAAAGTGATTGACATAAATTGTTTTTTTTTTTAATAAAATTGTTAAGAAAATGAACAAATACTTTACTATAACAAATGAAATATTAGGTATTGCAAACATTCGACAGGCCTTACGACTACCTTATTAGGTGTTAGAAGACTTTCTAGTTATGTAATAATAAGATTTCGTTAACAGATTCTGTTCCTTATCAAAGTTTGTTCATAAAAATTGAACTGTGAAATAAATCCGGTCGAAAAAATTGGATGATGGTAATCTACACAGCTGGCATTCTATTTTATCGATTAATCAAAGGAGTTTATATTTCAATAGCAGCTTTTTAAATAGTGTAATCTTACAAGCAATACGTGGCTGGTTACTAAAGAAACGGGGTAACCGACTGACTAGATACAGCAATTTGTATATGCTGATATGGGGGTCTCTGGAGAAATTTCATGCACTTTTCTCTTATCCCTAAGATTTGTTAGTGAGGTTATGCGTGCGCTTATTTTTGGAAATGGTGAAGAATACCTTAAATTTATATAATTCACTTGGAATTTTGATGTTAAATATAAAAGGAGTCTTTATTTTTATTTTCACAAGGGTTTTAGTGTTTTTAAATTACGAAATTAAAGAAAATTTTATATTCAAATTTGGAAAGACATATATTTAAACTTCTCAACTTATTTGACAGCTGTCAATTCCTATATCCTGATATGTAGTAATGTGGGATTATGCACTAAGTGTGCTTATTTTACATCAAATGCTCCAAGTGTTGACCAGCAGGTACTGTAGTGTCGTTCATCCTTACTTTTCTTGCGAGACAGGGGCGCTAGTGTTGTTATCTATAAGATATAAAAGACATGACTGGGACGCACAAACTTGCTATTGTGAAAAGTTACCTTTGTGTTAACGACTGGGAAATTGTTTTTTTTTGAAAAAAAGGTTCTCTGTATTTTATTTTATCACATTTTTTTTTAAATAATTCTTTCTTTTTTATTGTGCCAGTGCGATAAAAAAAATGTTGGACGTAAGACATCATCGTTGGCAAAAAATCACATAGGTGTATAAAAATATATCGAAATCGATCTTATATTTCATTTTTTTTATATAATATTTTTCTTTTTTATTTCTTTTCACAGTATTGGCAAGGTTTAGAATTTTTTTTTTAAACATTTGCTAAGCAAAACTTTTTGAATATAAAATTTCGTCAAAATCGATGTAGCCGTGTTAAAAGTATACGGTATTAAAAAAGTACGGTTTTATGGCAAGTTAATAGTTCCCGCCATATAAACCGTACTTCTTGGGAAAAACAATGTAAATCACACTATACATATAAATCACCGTTATAAACAAATAACTCATATAGAATTTTATCGAAATCAATGGATTTTTTTTTTCGAGAAAAATATCGATCAGAACATAACAATCTACAACGACAAGAAACGAATGTAGAATCGATTAATGTCGATTATGACCCATATTCCTTAACGGTTTTGAAGGACTAGACCAGCATAAGATTGTCATCATTTGCAGATCAAATAAACACAATTGGTGCGTAGGATTGGTTATATCACTTGTCATCATCACATTGACGCCACTCAGTACCACTCTCTCCCATTCCTTCAACTGCATCAACCCATCTTTTTACGTACCATTTTCAATTACTTATAGTTCTTACTTTTGGTTGAAATTGATGACCCGTAAGACTGGAGTACTTGGGTTTGATACGCTGTGTGTTGAAAATTAACTATGTGCCGAAAAGTTATAAGCACCGAAGCGTTTATTTTGTTAAAATGCAGACTTTGCTGCCTTGACCATATCAAACTCTGGCTATAGGGTAAAAGTAACTAAACAATAAATTGTTTGCAATAAGTAGTTACACCTAATGAAATAATTTTTAAATAGCATTATGATTAATACTCTCCATTAAAAGTTAATGTTTAATGTCAAAATGTTAATGAAGTAACCATAAGCTCATTAAAAATGGTCATAAAACCTTTATTTTTCACACGAATAGTTTACACTTATAAATGTATTTGCTGCTGTAAGGCACCATAAAACTGTTTCGAATGTGGAATTGCTTTAAACGAAATCGAAAGAGGAGCCATATCCATTATGGTATTCATACGCATTCATTTACCATTAATATTCTTATTTTGGTTGTAACTATTCTACTATTGGAATGCAAATTTAATGGTGAAGCATTAAATCAAATGAAAATGTTTCCATATTCATTTATAACTATAACTATAAGTGCTCTTAAACTGTGATAGTTCATGGTAAGATTGCATCTTTTAGATTTAAGCCATAATTTTCTGAATCTATAGGAGGCTTCTGTCATCGAGGTTTAGGACAATAAATGTCATTAAGAGAATAAAGATTCCTGATTGGTTAAAGCGTTATTGAACTCTGGTTAGATATAGGAATTTATCAAATATGTAAAATTTTGACATGATCAAGTAACTGATAATTATGGTAAGAGGTTGGAGATTACTATTAATTTCCCATAAAAAACTTGAAAAAGTATTAAAGTGCATTTTTCGAGTCTTATAAACCCAGACAACTTCTTTAAAAAAAAAAACTCCCGCCCAAAGTTGCTTGGCTCCAACTTTCTCAACTTAGTTCAACAGTTAATGGCACCAATTGAATGTCTGCATCTTCTACCATTAAATTTACACTCGTCTTTGAATGATTAATGTTTAATTTTTATTCAAAAAAAAAAAAAAAAGATTTTAGACTAGCAAGGTGCCCATCGAAGTAATCGTCGAGTCACGAAGTCAGTGGACACGCTCAACACTATTGAAGGAAATATACCGAAAGTGGTTTTTGTTGTGGGGAAAGTGGAAAAAGAAGTCACAGTATGGAAATAGTTGATGGTGGATATAATGGCTGAACATTAATGTGACATAATAATATACAAAGAAGAAGTATTTTACGACGATGTCAAGTGAGGCGTTGCTAAAGGTGTTTCGCAAACAGACTGCTGATGGCTAATGATGGTTGTGTGCATAAGTGCAGTGGAATTTTTGATATTTTTTTTTTTTGCATTTAGTGTGAATTGGGAATTATGTAAATTTCGTCGCTTTTACTTTTATTTGAACATCACAATTGCATTTAGAAATAAGTGATCTTTTAACATTTATGCAGAAAATGAAAAATTGACGGAAAATCTAAAATTATGCAAATAAATATCATGGAAAATTGAAATTCATTTTTAATATTTTTTATGAATAATAACATTGTAAAGGAAATCATCTTTTTAAGAGAAAACAATGTTTGAAAAATTGGATTTGTAAAAGCAATAAGTTTCGTATGATACGAGTAAAAATTAAAATTGTTTTGCGAAAATATGAATATAAAAAGAAAAATACACTACCCATCAGTATATATGCTTACGCTATAGTGTATTGTTAGTCGCAAAAAGTACAAAATGGATTACTGAAATAATGAAGCCAACAATTGTATTAGATAATGAACAAAACACATTTTAAAAGCCCCAATATGTATTATGGTAAGGATATTTTAAAGCGATTAGTCATATTGCCCCATAAAACATGTTCCCATATTATCATACAAATTGTTTCTATTCCCGAACATGCTGTACATCAAGATTAGCGAAAAGAAAGAAGTGGTCCTCCGCAGCCTTGAAAACAACACCGGAAGTTTAAAGAACTGTGCTATTAACTACTTTTTCCATATGACTAATTTCATCTTCTGAAATTCCATTGAATCTCACTCATAGTCATAACTATTAACTTTTTTTCCAATACATTTTTGAGTTGGCAATTCAAATTTTCTTTTGACGTCACGCTCACAAAATTTTCCAGTGTCGCCTTTGGGTTAGCAAATAACCTGTAGTTAACTTGTTTTTGCATTCACCTTCTTTCTAAGAATTCCCAGGCCAAATCGTCTTTGTAACTACTCAATCTCATACAACAAATTTCTTGTTATTTCAAAGGTTTCTCAGTAGGATAATAAATGACGGACGAAACGACCTAAATTACTTGGTTGAAATAAAAATAAATGGTCTGAGTACTAGTTTTACGTGGGCAAATCAACACCTTTTTCGAAATAGATAATAATTTTTTTAATTCATAAAAAAGTGTGTTTTTCTCAAAAAACACTATAAAAATATTGATTAAACTTGACGTGAGTGATCCGGCATTAAGGGCCGTTCAGGTGGTTTGTGTCGTATCTCAGAAAATAGTTTTAACGGTACCTGCCATACAACATTTTTTTTTTAACTTTGACTGTCTCGTTAAAGACTCGACGGATTTTTACCAAATTTGATTTCTAAAAAGACCTAAATAGCCGAATGTTAATGACGTAGTTTATTTTTCCACAACTTAAAAATAAATAATTAATTTAAGCATTTTTTTTTTTTTACTTTTAATATTTAGAAAACCAGTTAAAGATTTTTTATAAAATTTTGTATGAAAATTTTCAGTTTCCAAAAATTGGCATACTCAAATTTTTTCCTAAAAATATTTAAAAAAGTTGTTTAAAAAATTGATTTTTTCAAAAACTGGATGTAAGCTTTTGGTAAAAAACAAAGAAAATTGTAGAACTTTACTGCAATGTTTCAAAATTAATGGCATACCACGCATTCATCGGAAAATTCTTGGATCTTAGAAATGAGTTTTCAAAGTTTTTAGTAAAACTTACTGAGTTAAATATTAAAATTAGCAAGAATTTTATGGTTAATTCGGAAAAATTAAAGAAAAGAAGACCAATTGTTTACTGGTCTTATATTCAAGGTCAAAAAAACTTTAAATTTGTTTCATCTTTTAAAAAAATATTGTATGAAACAAATAAATAAATAAACTTTTTAATTAGAAAGAAACAAAACACGTATGCAGCTTCTGCGCCAGTCAAGCTACCGGTGACCCCTTCTTTCAGCAGATTTCTCGAAATTTGTATTCACAGTGATTGGTACTTTTTGTTTCTTATTACGAATAATTGAAATTCACATGTTTCTTGTCAATTATTTGTAAAAAATGTTACCATAACAATATTAAGGTACCAATCTGAAACAAAAAAAAATATTATTACGAAAAGTCTTAAGCAATTAGTAATTTTCACTTTAGCAACTTGTAACTCTCACATTAGATGTCACATTTTCTTTAATTGGTAATGTCACTCTTGACAAGTTGAGCTTCTGTTTTTTACTCTGCAACAGCTAACCAATATCTGTAACTTAAGCTCAATCCGATCAATGAAAGATTAAATACCATTCTTGTAACTTTGTAAATTATGCAATTGCAAAAATGTTTGCAAAATTCAATACAAATCTAAATTAGGAGAATTCAACAATCAGCATGAATCATGATAACAGATAAATCACTTCATTAGAGTGACATTTTTAGATCGATTTCGTTTAAATAAAAAACTGAATTAAATTGAAATGAAAACCTGCACTTAAGCCATATTAAGGCCCCATCAACAAACATTAAATAAAAACTCTTGCACACCCCTATTTTGAATAAATAAAAAAAAACATACCACATCAGCAAATTGTTTTATGCTTACATGGAACTGATGTCTATCAGTAAAAAATGCCGATCCTGTTAATATGGTTTTGTTATAAGAGTTTAATTAAGTCCCAAGGGTCTAAGATCAAATAGAGATACTTAAAGCCGCTATATACTTCATCGAAGAATTCCCACAATTTCATATTACTCGAGGTGGTCAGTGAATATAAAATTCACACATGCAAAAATGTTGTAATAGTTAAGGGAAAAAAACCAATTAAATTAAATTTAATGCGATTCAACGTCTACTGAGTAAGGTGGTCCCTGTGCGCATTGTTCATCTTGTCCAAAAAGAGTTAACTTTGTATGGATGTTGGTTGAAACTCATCTTTAAAACCAAGTCTCTAATTTATAGGTAAATTCAATCAGACAGAGTCAATGGAATAGTGGAGTGAAATAAGGTTGGCGGAATTTACGCCCGCGGGCGTAAATTCATTTTCAAAGTGGCAATAAGACCCTCCACAAGAAAGAATTTAGACCCGTGGTACTTGCACCCTCCCAAACTCGCCCCCACCCCGAATCCTATAGTAGGCCAGGCATGGAAGAATGCTCCCCTTACCAATCTCAACTGTTACCAATCTCAACTGTTGGTGGGCGTTGTTTCCCATCAAACTGGGAATTCAATCCCGCGAGCCAGGGGATTCAATTCCGCGGACCTTATTTCACTCCACCCAATGCAATATCCCAGATTGGTCGAGAACATCGCCTATATGGGTGGAGTGAAATAAGGACCGCCGGTCTTAATACCTATTTTGAAAGGAAACAAAGCCCACACGCATTATTTCCTTCCCAAAATGGCAATAAATTGTTATTTCGCAACAGCTGAGATTGGTAAGGGAAGCATGCTGCCTCTCTGCAACTCCCCTGCATGGCCCACTATAGGATTTGGGGTGGGTGCGAGTTTGGTTGGTTGCAAGTACCACGGGTCTTCATTCTTTTTTGTGGAGGGTCTTATAGCCACTTTGAAAAGGAATCAATGGCCGTGGGTGTTGTTTCCTTTCAAAGTGGGAATTAAGACCCACGGGCCTTAATTCCGCGGACCTTATTTTACTCCACTGCCTCTATGTCCGTGAAAGTGAGCAGGAAACCCGAGGACTTCGCGATTACTCATTATTTTGTAGACTTAAATTTGGGGAATTTAGAATCAGGACATGAGTTTTCTCCCGACTAAGATCTTACTTTCCTAGTAGAGGTATAGAAACCCCAAGTTTGGCAAAAAAAAAAATTATTAATGAGGCGAATTTCAGGATGATTGGGTTTTACCATATTAATTAATCCTATACAAGGTTTACCAACAGATGGTAATGAAAAAAGTTAATCTTTAGTGCAAATTTCGGGTCAACGTCGAAAAGCAGAAATGCGTCATTCATCTGAACTTCTTCGAAATGAACGAAGTCAACTAGACTTTGCGATATAGGGCTTAAGAACACTAAGCTGCAAAGAAACCTTGAGCTATGCAATTGAAGAACTAGTTCCTCCATGCTCTATAGGAGGGCTCCATGAGAGGGCTATGTTGAGAAAAATATGTCATTTCTTATATCTCTTGAAAAAAAGAGTGCATATTCAAGAACATCATGCTGCTATATACCCACGGCTGAAGTGATCAACGATTTAACCAAATAAGCATTCTACTATCTCCTGGAAATCTGCCTTTATGCAGTTTAAAAGTTAAGATTTTGCGTAAACTCAACCGTGAAAAAATCAACTGAATAAATGAACTACTAAAAAAGATCTACCGTGAAAATATAACACAAAACTCTTCTTATATGTTTTTTTTAATTGGCTCTTTTCTTTCTTTACTATGCTCAAATTTTCCTCAAACTTCTTCAATTTTTCGTGTCTCGAACCACTCTTGTCTTTATCTCAAATCTCACGTTTTTTCTAATCCAAAACTAAATCTTTTCTCTCGAATTTTTCTCGTTTTACCTCCTACCAACCTCTCGCAAGCTTAGGTATACCAGAAGCTAATGGAATTGACCAAGTTGTTGGAGTTGTCCTAAAACTTGACGAATTTAGCAAGGCCGAGTTCGGACATCACACACATCCATTTGCCAGTATTGAATCGGAATGTCTAATTGAGAGATCAAACGAAGAATTATTGCCAACCGCTGTTTATTCGGGCTCTATCATCTTAGAAAACTTTATACAAAGGGTAGAAATTAATAATCACTTGGGTGGTTTAACAGTAAGATTCTTCAAGTGTTTATCGGTCCAGTGATAATTGATGAAAAGTAAAGAAGAAGATTCAATTACAATACTTACGTTGTCCAGGTTTTACCTTAACTGCTCAACATCTAACCAGATGCTTTTAAGGTATGGAACACCACGTGACGAGTTCATGATCAACGAGTTTTCTCTGCAGTATGAATAGAGTACGTCTTGGCGTTTTGAAATAACCGTTTTAGATATTCGCTGATGACCAGTAAGATCACCTGGTTTGACTGCTCGAGATATATTTATTTGTAGTTTAATGAAGTCTCGAGTCTTTGATAACAGTGATTCTACACTCACCAGATACAATATCCGACACAACTTATAACCGGAAGTTGCTCTCTTTAAAACGAATTTCAATTGAACGAATCTAAATAACCATCATCAGCTGGATACCATAATGAACTGTACTTCAATAATAAAACTGCAAATATACTTATTGTTCATAAAGCTTTCATGAAATAATTTGCTCAAATGATAAGCTCCCCACTAGCGCTATACAATTTCCTGTTCTTAATACTACATTCATTTAAAATGTAAGCTAATTAAAAACTGTCATAACATTTTTTCCCGATTTGTAATAAATAATTAAAATACAACATTTCCAGGTGCTCCAAACACTTTATGCTCACCTGTGTTCACTTCGTCGCCTAATGCTCATAAGCTCTTATCTTCACCTCAAATTGCCCTCAATTATTATCAGAAAAGAACCCTCATCAACAAATTGCCATGAACATGCACAAGATTCCTTCATTCCATTTGAATGACACCGAACATGATAAATACAAATCCGCTTTTCAACTCGAACTAGCACAAGCAGCCATTCCGCATTCGCTACCTTTCATTCATCCAACAATGAAACTCCGATATATCAGACCTAGACCACCTTTGCATAAAGCAATTAAAATGCTGTCATTTGGAAATTATTAAACTGCATCCATTAAGCTGTCATCGCTTAAAAATATCGTTCTCTTCTTTTTCTGCTGTGAAGATGCATTTCCATGGCATCTCACGCTGCGCTGGCTCGTTAAAGCCATATGGCTGAGATGAGTTCTATTACCGCATTAGAACTCGGTCGCGTTTTCGCAAAGGCCTTAGAGTGCACTTAATAAGATTCAATTATTTTGCAAAGAGCAAGGTCCAGGGTGACAGATAAATATGCTCAGTTCATGTGCGGCAGGATATCTTCATGTCCAAGGGCTCGCGGTGCGCAAAGGTTTTTTCAATATCAACGATAGCGCGGTTGTCAGCACTATGTGTAGTTTAAAAGTGCGCCTGGTGGAGTGGACAGGAAGAAGCTAATCAAAAAGAAATGCAAAATGCTCTTTGCTACCGCTACGGTAATAAGAACGCGATCTCAAAAATTCCATATGACCACTTAAGTGAATGTGCTATTTTGTGGTTTTTAGATTCCCATGGGGAGCAAAAGCCGGACCGGAGCTCCTTGGCTTACTGGCGGAGACAGTCAGATATCCCAATGGAGTTCTTCAACTATTGCAGCTTTATTTATGACGCACGCAATAGCAGCACATTCCGCCTAATGTATTCCATGTGCCAGATTGCATTTGGATTCAAATGCTTGATTCGACAGTCCTATAAATAGCTATTGCCTTGTGCAATATATACCTATAGAGGTATTAGTTTTCAGCTGCCATAGCATATATGCGTTGCGCTGCTTTTTTGATCTGTTCATCAGATAAAGTCAACACCCGATTTTTTGAAACCTTGTCGTTGTAGTCCTTGTTTTTGTTGTTTCTTCTCGCTCTTCAGAGGAACGTGACTTTTTGTAAATTGCACACGATTGGAGAGTGGAAAAATCCATTGATACGTTCGGAATCTTGTCTTTCAGTATTCAGTGCACATTTTAATACCCACATGAATATTGTATAGATATGGGAGACTGGGTAAATAATTGAGACATCTGAAATAGAGACTCTCTACTGTGCCATAGGTGGATATAGGGTGTGGGTATACATTTCTTAAGGGGTGAACGCACGACGATGACGTTTCGAAATAAAACCAAAATGAAAAAGAAAAACAGGAGCTGCACGTGATGCCGGATCCTATTAGAAGGAACAGCAATATTTAAAAACAAAGTGTCAATACTTGGTACTATTAAGTGGTTGATCAGTGTAACAACACTATAGCTTCTATGTTGGGGACATTTGATTTGAATATACGAACATGGATGGTTATCCATTTTTAATTGAAAAGATATGTAGATACCGTTTTGTATATGGGAAGAAATGTAAAACGAAGATCATTGGATTGAATCGGGTATCCTCAAAAATAAAATATATCTAAGGTTTAATTAAGGTTTTTCAAACTTGATTGTATGGCAAAGTTATGTGATTTAAACATATATATATGATATGCCAATAAGTTCGTTGTTTCGACTTAGTTACCTAAGATGGCGCCCAATCTAAATCAGAATGGACTTCTTCATCAACAAACAAAGTCTTTCAGCAAGCTTATTGGTCCCTATAGCTAGCTGTCTCCAGGTACGCAACTCAAGTTGGTTAAGGTTGTTCTACATTTGTGTTTGCCACTTAGTTGGGGTTTTTCTACTTCGTATTCGCTATCAGGTCTAAGGTTTGAAGACTCGCCGAGCTGGTGCGTTGCTGTCCACGTTCTGCACGTTTTCCAGTCATTACAATGATTGTTGGCTTGCCTGACTTTTAACCCTGTGGAATAGGATCAACCATGTTGACAGAATGTTTTAAGCATATCACAGAGTACAAGGTTTTGCAAACATTGTTTGGAAGATTATTTCTCCGTAGTTGGCAGAGTGCAGAGTATCTCTTGTTTTGTTTATAAGGGTACCCTGGTATACGTACAGAAGCTCCATTCATCTGGTATACTTTCATCTGAGTAAATTTTACAGACAAGTTAGTTGAACTGGGAGTGACTCCATCGCTTCAAGCATCTTGTAAAGTTTAAGATCTGAAACCTCTAAGCATTGCCTCACATATATATTGTTCAGATGGTTGGACGATGACCAATCCAATTGAGACTTTGATGTGTTCTCTATGGCAGTGAAATCCTATGCTATATATTTGCCATTAAGCATTCCAAAAAAGTATGATTACGTGATTGACTCCATATCCACCACCATATTAGCTTTTGTCTCGAAAAATTGGCTTCAGTTCTGGCCTTGCAGATACTTAGACAGGTCGTTTCACCCATTAATAAGATTTATGGACATTGCATTTGCCATTAAGACTCTCAATACACTCGGCCGCTTGGTTCTTGTGCTACTCTCTCTTTATTATTACTGACAAGCAACAGCACCCAGCCAGTACTTTTTATCAAAACTTCAATCATTATACCTTTTGCTTTGTAAGACGAAAAGTGAGGGAAGAACCATCGATAAGACTGCAGAGTTCTATAGATCTGGAAAGTGGACCATAGTATAATATTCAGATCATATACTATCCTATACGCAACTGAAGTATTTATGTAGTCAATCTAATTTTAGAAAATACATTAGTACTTGAAGCATTCCAGATATCCATTATTTTCCCTGCTTCACAAAAGTGAAGCTTCGAGGAACCAGCAAATTACTGAAAGATTTACTTCCCCATTCTTTCTTTATTTTTGCTGAGCTATAAGGCGTTTGCTGGACTTTTTCATAACACTGTCGAAATGGGATCGGAAAATTCTATCAGAGTTCCAGGTTGATTTTAGAAAAAAATTCTCAACGATGCACCACAGTTTTTCGGAGACAGAAAAATTATAAGCGTATCGAGCAAAATTTTAAGAGTAGCTGAGAGCGAAATACGATAACAACTAAGCATACTTTTGGAATAGGCATACTGTATCTGACCCGACGGGTTAAGAACGGGTTGGGGTTAAAAAAATGGAACTACGAAAAATTCAATATATTTAATTATGTAAAAAGGCAAACTATATCGAAAAATGGCCTATACGAGAGATCAAGTTGTATGGTAGCTATCATAAAACCGTTGTTTAGCCAAAAACTTATTTTCAGTGTCTAATTTAAGTGCCAAACCAAATTTAAATGAAATAGGGTAAGCCATTATTAGATTATAGCGTCCATAAAGTTTCATCAAAATCGTTATATTCGTTTTTGAGAAAATTTATAAATTTATATTTATATATAAAACAAAAACATTGAATTCCTCCTCTAGGGAATCAGCAAAAAATGCTAGACACGAAGTTTGAAGAAAATCTGTCGAACCGTTTAGGCTGTAGCTTGTTGAACAGCCAACCTCGTATACGCACATACGCACATACGCACATTCGCACATACGCACATCCGCAAACACAGACTACTTTTTTAGGCTTCTCTAACATCGTAATGTCAGGTTTGATTCAAACTTCGAAATTTTTTTTTACACGAAACCAATACTTGCCCTGTTGAGCAAGTAAAAAAGCAGAATTTTCAAAAAAGGCAGAATTTTGTTGCCGTTAAGAAAAACTACGGGTTGAAAGCAAGACTGTATTGTGAGTGTCCTTCTGTTCAAAATTTTTAAAAATTGGGATGTGGAATAGTTGTGGAAGGATTGACTGTTCTAAAGCAATAGATGCAGATAAAACATGTTAAATTGCAATCGATGCTAGGCTGGCTAATATCAAATTTGAATACAAAGCAGAAAATAAACGGGCGAATCTTATACTTCAAAGTATATTTCAGCCACGCAAAGTTAATCAAAAAATGTTTTGCTTCACATAGAAATTCACTCCAATTCAAGTCAATTCTATATATAAAGAAAATTCAGCGATGTCCTGGAAAAATCGGTAGAAATCTGTTTTAGCGGTATGAATATGAAGCAATTTTTTCGCTGTTAAGATGCTGCTATAGTCGACTGAATTTCAACTTTCAGCAGAATTCGTATATATACTTACATAGTAAAGGAACTCATATTGGATAAAATTAACATTTTCTTGAAAGGACAGTTTTCAATTTTATTTTTGACCGACCCGATCTTTTTTTATTTTTCAATTTACGTGATTAGAAAATACATGAACACTTTTTGTGATTGGCGCAATCTTACACGGAATCTCGATTGAGATACTTCACCGAAAATTACATGGGTAAAATAGAAATGCTCAACGGGTGGCGATTAGAGATTTGATGCGTTGTTCAAAGTCACAAAACTTTACGGTATGAAAAATGTAATTTCAGTATGATATTAAAATACGAGGTGTTAAAAGTTTTATTCTTAGCATTAAATAAGTCTTAATTACTAACTTCTTCAAGCTATATAAAATTTGTATGACTGTCCTATACACACCACACATATTAAATAAATTAAAAACATTACTTCATGAGCAACACTCCTCGTCAACACCTCTAACCCATTTTAAGTTTCCTGGCGAATCTTATTTTCTCGCAAAAAAAGAGAACAGAACTGCTATCAACTACTCATACCTCCCCCAAGACCCATCTACCTTTAGTGCATATGCAAATTAAGAAGTCATTCTATAGTTGTATATACGCCTTCAACTCCAACGTCAAACGTTATACGTCACAATGTTGACCTGCTGTCCATTAAGCCAACCGGCTCCATATTGTTCCTAGGGGGTTTTATTGGCCAAGATGCGGATGGTGACTTGAACAGATCTTTTGCATTTCCTATACACATGTCCAACAAGCTCATGATCCAAGCGATCGTTATTTGCCGACGGAATTGCATTTTGATTTCAACAACACTGCCATGGCAGCCCGTATAACCACATTACCATAAGGTAAACATCGATTGCTCGATCATGATCATAAAACTGTATACGCCGTGGCAGAGAATTCCGTGGAATATTTTTTGTGCCAGCCTCTGGAGTTGCAGTTTATAAAAGTGCAATAGCGCGTTGGAAAGAATGGCCATTTGGCAGTTTAAGACGAAAGGAATTATCTGAAATCAGTAATCAGACGGACCTGCTGCCAATCAATTCGTTGTTTGTTTATTTTTTTTTTTTCGTTTTGTCTTGTATATGAATGTGGGTGACGATGTTAGTAGAAATAACTGGTGTTTAGAAAATGGCATACATCAAAAGAAACCCGCAATAAATGTTTGCTCTTGTTGTTGACGGCAGTCGAGGCATTAAAAGAAAGAGTACAAAATGTTATGAGTAGAAAGTATGTCTGTTGGATTTTTTTCCTTATTTGAAAATATAGGACATTGTGCTTTAAGCGGTCGTTGTGGTATATTTAATGTAAATGAGATTTCAAATGATAAATCCTGTTTTTTAAATATTAAATGTAAATTTGATAGACTAAGATCGATTGCGAAACAAGATTGTCATAACAGCATTAACTTTTGCAAAAGTTAATGATGGATTAAGTGACGAAACAAAAAATTCACTTCTTTTATTGTTAAGGAAAAAAGACCAAATTGTGTCTCTTAAGTATATCTACAATAACAAATGTTAATTCTTTCAGGAATATTATTATAAATGAAGACCTCGCTGTCAACTCGAATTGATGAAAGCAATAAATTTTCTGCTGAATACACTTCATGTTGACAAAAATTGGTACTTTGTCTTGGAAAATTTATCACTATACTTTTCATGAGCCAATATTTTTGCACAGGTACACTGAATACGTGCTTAGATCCCTATTGGCATATGATACATCTATACAGCCACTTTGTCGTAAGTGTTGGCAATCATTTTGTGTTTATTGCTTGATTTTTAAGTACGCTTTAACATAACAATTGTGATTCAATTGTAAAGTTTTTTTTCTTTTGTTCTTAAAAAGTTCAATAACCCATTCGTTATCGTATTCGTAATATCATTTTTTTTTTATTTATTCTGAGTACACCCCCGAAAATTTATAACAAAAACACTATACTATAATTCCCATACACAAAAACCCATAAAAAAATGTATTCAACAGATACCACCATAGCATAAAGCGTAATAACTCATGCAAGTGCGCTACGTGAACTTATGTTCGATACTTACACAACATTCATTGCACTGAGACCAAACAAACCGAATTGGTTTGCTGAGCACGTACTTCTTTGGCTCAAATGAAAAATCACTTGCAATAGACAGACGCAATGAAATTGAATTTATTATTTATAAAAAAAAAAAAAAAAAAGCGCAACACAAAGTTGTGTTCAGGTAATTCAAGTGTGGCAGGAATTTGAAGCGCGCTGCAATCAAATATAAATCGCAGAACCACACTAATTCGCGTCGGGTCTTCGTTGGTGAGTTCTACACGAATGGCTTTTTTGACTTTTGGTGTGGTCGAAGACGGACACGAAACTCTGTGTGGAAGATTGAAATCAATCTATGAAATGTTGTGCAATTCATAGATTTTCGTAATAAATTGTGAGAGAAAGGATTTTGATAACATTTTATTTTATTACTATTACAAAACAAAAGCTTCAGCTCTTTTTACGAACTTTAAAATGTTTGAGATTTATTTTTTTTTATGAAATTGAGTTAAATTAAGTTGTGTATTCATATTCAACTATATTTTAGAAAAGAGAAGGTTAATTACGAAAACAAATTTTATAAGAAGCATCGTCTTCTCATGCGCTTGATGATTCCGAAGAAGCATTTTTGCTGTAAAATTCCATGGTTTTTTCTCAAATCAAGAAAGAATGATGCTTTTTTAGACGAAGTCATGTTGTTATGATGTGTAATTATGTATTCTAAAGATAATCCAACAGCTTATGCATTATTTATGTTCCTTTTTGTCTAACAGGATGCCGCCAGTGCGGTGGGTGTAAGATCGTATCTATGTATACATATACATAATCGGTCTCTTTTAATAACATGGAAGCATGAAAATATTTGTTTTTTTTTTTGTACTTTTTAATTGCATCATGTTGTGATAAAGATCATGAAGAAGCCAAAGTTGCTTCAGGTAATAGAATGTTATAGTTTGTGTATAATTTTTAATAATCTAATTATTTAAAGGCAACGTGATTAGCATGGGATGAAAAAATGAGGTTTTATTTTTTGCATCATATATATATACGTATATTTGGAAAACAAATGACTTATCCTTCCTGTTCTCATCTGTTGGCAAATTTGTGAAGAGTTAGGTTGTTAACATAAGATTCCAATTTTTATTGAAATTGTATTATAATTATATAACAAATGAATCATAATAAACGAGAACAATGGTATATATATATTTGTTAACCATCTATTAATCCATGAAATTATGGTTTCATTGTTTGAAAAGGTCATGTTTCAAAGTCAAGGTTTTTTGAAAAAAAAAAAAAAAAAAAAAAAAAACAATTTATTAATGAATAAAAATATGATGTTAGGTATGATGAATGGGATTATTCCAACGGACTTCTTATTTTGTATTCCATTATTAAATATAATTGGTGTAAAGCTGTATGTCGGCTGAATTTGTATATAAAGGTGTCGTGTGAAATTGAAATTATTAATCAATAAAAACAAGTTGTCAAGGTGGAGATTAATAAGTATATAATTTATTTGTTATCCGTAAGTTTAAATGAAAGAATTTGGTTATTATTATATCGAGCATGTCTGTTTGGGCCAAATGACCATATTTCATAAGAAACCTTGTTTTTTAAGAAAAAAATTCTTCCAAGCAAACATTATTTGACAAAATTTTGTAAAATTATTTTAATTAATATTAACTGCTTAAAATGGTTAAACATCAAAGTGTGAGAACATTCAAATTAGTCGTGTATTTCATTTATCTTGTTTCTTTAGTCTTGAACTCTTGAGCATTCGTGAAGTAGTAAAGTGACTATGTAAATTACATCAACGGTAATATAGATGCATCAGATATATTCCATATCAATTTTCCACATTGCTAAAAAAGAGAACAATCTGCAACAAAAATTTATATCAAATTGTTGTAAACATAATTTAACACAATAACATGAACTTCGAAAGGTGACCGGTGATTTTAAGTATTGAACATGTGTGAATATTCAAAGGATTTCACCTTAAAACATCTGGACATTATTGTAGTGCGTTATATGAACTCTTAGAAGCAGGTACCTGGTAACTATCTCTTGCATTTTGTTTTGAAACATTTAAACTAACCAAAGACAAAAGGTGGCAAGAGTGGGATAGTGTTAGGCTAAGTGAGTCAATATGATATTATATGAAAGAAGACAATACAGGGTTTTTCAACCTGAATCTCTGTGTATTTATTAAAAGAACCTTTTTTGAACTTGTAAAATTTTAAATTTATGACCACTATACTATGGTGAACAGGTAACAAAGGTATGTCGTCTTACCCTAAAAAGGTGTGACTAATGAGGTAAACAATTCTTAAACAACATAGGGATTATAATAATAAATTAAAGGACTGATGTTTTCGGATACGGAAGTTCAAGTCAATCAACGTGTATTACAACTCAACCATGCTTGTTCAATTGATGAATTTTCCAGCGACCTCAATTCCTAATGCAAAATATCGGATGGATTGGGTTGGTGTCTCTGTCTGACACTGTACATTTTGAATATTTCCGATGGTTTATTCACTATCGCTCTAATAAGTTTTCTTTTAAGTTAGTGATTCTACTATAGCACATATACCTGTTTTAAACAGAAAAAGAATTTACGGACTTTATTCCTGCTGTATAACGTTTTTAGTGGTGTCATCTCTTGTTTCCTGTGGGATTTCTTCGTTTTCCATACAACCCATGCAGTGTTTTTCTGTGTTTTTCTACTTGTAATGTTCAGTAGCATAAGGGATCGTATTTGTGACTTATTAAATGCATTGCTTTAGAAACATCTTCGCATCCGTCATCGAAACTATAAAGGTTTCTTTTTGGCTAGCTGCGGTGGCGCGAAACCAAGGACCAAGGAAGATGTCTTGCAAACGAGCATATAATATGATTTTGTTTTTCTATATTTGATGCTGGTGGTATACAAGGTTAGATGCTACGGGAAAGACATACGATCCGCTTTGATTGAGGCAACTTTTTGCTCTTATTAACACCTTTTTCGTGTTTAACTTCATTGCGACATTTCCTAGCTTAGTTTGGCTGGTCTAGCAATCAGCAAAAAGGCAAGATAGTTTTTGGTGGCACGACACACAACTATTATTCAACTCAAGTTTTGTAGACGCGGTCAGAAATTTTTTTAAAACTATTGATCCAAAAAGCAAATTAAATCAATTGAAGTCAAAAAAGTGAATCTTTAATCTTCTACGAAGAATTGCTCACAAATGTTGTGATCAAGTTTGCTTGCATGCAAGACCGAAATCGTTTGTAATCTACCATTTTCTGTATTTTATGACTGCACACTGCAAGCACTCGAACGCAAGCTTTAAAATTGGAATCCTTAAAAAGCTTACCGCAAGCCAAAAAAAAACTTAAAAATGTGTCACCTGTTATCTTAAAATCTATATACATAAAAATAAGTTTGGTGTCTGTTTGAACACGCATAACTCGAATGTTTATCATCCGATTTGCGTGGATTTGCATTTTTTTGTTGGATTCTTATTGAACAAGGTAAGAACACAAGGGAGCCAAACATTTAAAATTTTGAAAATTTGGAAAGTTAAAAAGGAAAAATAACAATTTACGCGCATTACTCAACTGTTTTGTCATCCGATGCGCCAAAAATTGATCATTCAAAAAATGACGAATATGCTTCTATCTGCGATTGCTTTTGGTCAAAGTAACTGGTCCAATAACCTATTCAATAACCTGCGGACTGTTTTAACACGTTGATTTGGGTATTTCCATTCTTTCAAAAAACATGCTAGACTTTTAAAAGAGTTATTTAATCAATTTTAGGCAAAACGAAGTTCGCCGGGTCAGCTAGTAAGAAATCATTTTTTTTTTTTAATGTATGCTCGTAAATATTTAATATTTTTCTAAAAACTATTTTTTTTTTTAATTCTACATTTTGAAAGTTTGTGAATGAGAATTTTAATGAAATTTAGTTCTTCCAACTTGCAGTTTTTTTCAAAAAATTATTTGCTTTGCAATATGAAGGAACCAAATTTTATTATTGATTTTTTAAATAAATTTTTAAACTTTTAACAATGAGAAGAACTCCTTGATTAATCCATAAAAAAAATTCGTCAAAAAGTGTGTGTTTTGGAAAAAAAAACAAAAAATTTTGGCGTAATAATTTTTACAAAAAGAACACATTTTACATCTAAAGTTAACGGCGCGCGCATGGAGGAAGCGCGTGCAGCCGCCACGTTCATCCAACCGCGTAGCGCGTTTGTCCGCGTCCGCCCGGCATCCTTCTGCGCGTCAGGTTTTCAATAATTGTAAAGGAAAAATCTTCAACTAGTTTTTGGAATAGAAGTCAATTATTGAACGTTTCCAAAAAAAAAAAAAACAGATTATTTTATGGAGATTTTGTAGCTTTTTTCCATATAATTTTTTTGACGGATTTTTATATGGCGAACCGTTAGAACTTATTTGAAAATAAGATCTAAGCAATTCCAATTTTAAGAGAAGAATAATGATTGAAATCCAATAAGCCACTCACTCACAATTTCACAAACTCACATTATTCTGACCAATATTTTTGCAGTAGTTTTTCGAGATAAATTTACCCGACATTGTCATGTAATATTCGGGTGTTATCTAGGTTTTGATTTCGTTTAAGAGTGCATACATATTACCAATAATTAACTATAATCTCAAATAAAAATTAGCGGTAAAATCAAATCAAAACTGTATTTAAAAACATGCACTAATGTTAAACCAGATTTATTATTCCTTATAAGTTGTGTCACAAAAAAATTATTATTCTATCTTAAAGAAGCAATCTTGTAATTATGCATCCCGCTATGCATTCCTCCAATGCCACACGACCAAATGAATCACCAATGGCTTCAAATGATTGGCTCATCTAAAATGACTTTATTAATCACGATCCGTCAAAAACATTTGAGAACACATTTATCCCTCGTACACGGTACACGACAAAAATTTTATACAACAAGAAGCAACTTTGACACAAGTCGTGCACCGCTGTATCAGCATCATATATAATACCTTATACTCTTAATACACCCCAAGACGCGACTTTTTAAAGTTCCATCTCATCGTGCTTCAAAGAATGTATGTTCTGAACATCAATTACCAAGTGCATGAACATCAGAAACAAAAGAAAAAAAAAAACTAATCGTAAGATTAATGAAGATGCCCCACGTGGGGAGATGGCCGATGCTGAAGCGACACGGAAACCAATGTCCGTGTCTAGAAGACTCGAATATTCCATGGACGACAGTATACTTCAATTTTTACACCCTCCCACGATCATGGGTTCTATGTTCAAAAGTCAACAGCCCCGTTGCCGATACCGCCACTGCCACACAATTAATGTTCACTAAAAACCTTAACAGAACAAATATTTTGACTTGCATGCAATTTCCTTGGCAGCGATACCGGTTATCGCAATTTGGCTTACTAACATGGTGGTAATGCGCATAACTGTATAAGGTACATAATAACTTTTTCTATGGATTCTCGCGTGATCACCGGATTTTAAGTCTTTTCTTCCTCCTCCGACAATAGATCGTTCACTACAACGTTATAGCGTAATAAATGAATCTCTATTCTTGCCACACAGTGCTTGAATGGATATGCAAATTCAGATAAATCTAAAATTTTCTACCACCACGTTGCCGATACTCGGGTAAGATAGAAATTTATAAAATTACTTATAGCGGAACTCTGTCGCACCGATATGTTTGACATGTTGAAAATTTTGAGCCTGAGAAGGTTTGTGGGAACATCTGCAATATTTACTTTACAGTTTTGCCACCCAAATCATATATGCACTTGTCTGAAAAGAGATTCCAGTCGCTTAATTAGTCTGCTGGTGTAGCATCTTGGGAAGTTACTTTACCGGTGGAGCCTGATGGTACCACATCGACATGTAAGTTTTGACATTTACCATTCACCAATGTCGATGGTTTATCTTTTTTGTATCTTGGGGATGAGCAATTTAGTTTGTATAAAAACTCAGACTCACATGTTATTTTTCGCAATCCAAAACACTTTCGTGCAATTCCAAGAATCATCAATTACGTATGTTGTGTATGTTATGTTGCAACATACCCAGTGAGGCTGAGTAATGTGTAGTGGCTCACGACTTTTACGAGTTACCTATACTTGATTTTATTTGATCAATTGTGAGAGAGTTGGTACGTGTATCTTTACGTCTGCGTCGAAGTCAAAATATACATAAGGATAAAGAGCTTTGTTTTCCGAAGCAGAGTAGGTCGTGGAGAAACCATTCAGACACTGAGTGTGATTGCTGAAGAGATTTAGATAATGAATGGAGGCAACAATGATGCTCTACGCTGTGAAATCAATCAGGCAGTAGCAATCAGAAAAAAAATAATGGATGAATGTTAAGTGATGCACATTCAATTAGGCTTAATTTGAAAATAGTTGTTATACAGTGATGGATACTTTGTAACATATTTCCTTTTACTCATAGCCAAAAGGTATGTGTTGAATTACATAATATAATTCAAAATTACTTATTTGAATATATTTAATGACTTTTCAGGCAAATCTTCTTTTGGAAGAAATAAAGGTGCGACTACGGAATAACTGCTTTTGTCATCTTCCATGATGACCATACAAATTTTTGATAGTATAATCTCCTGATATTTTTATTTGATTAAACAAAAAAATTCCAATCCAAACTGTTTTCTTAAAATTTTCAATAAAATGGAAGAAAGTAGCATGATGTTACGTTATTCCACATTCTTGTAGTGCGGCCAAATAAGAAATATTTGTTTAAAAAAAAGGCCCGTAGTTTAGCTCTATGGTGAACTGATAAACAGTCTTTGCACTGCAAGTATCACGGCTTAAATGTTTCAGGAGAGAAATGAAACTGAAGAACATGTTATATAAGAACCGTGAGAATAATGAAGCGCAAGAAATACACTACAATGATGTTCAAGCGACATAAATGCTTCTGTTCCTATTTTCTAGTATTATTTCCAAACTCTTTTCTGGAGTACATCAAGAAAAATAGCGTAACTTTTATCGTACTAAAGTTTTTGACTTCACTCTTCACTCAGATCATATATATATAAAGAAAATAATTTTTTACGACAGAAAGAATGACACAAAATTTTGTTTGGAAAAAAAAACTCTAGAAAATTCTTTATACGTATTCCTTGCGTTTTTTTTTTTCAATTTCAAGCAGATATGTATAGAATTGAAAAAGCTAGTTTTTCTTGAAAAAAAACTCCTGACATTTTAAAAAGATTGTCAGACATGATTTTTTAGGTTGAAAATTTGGTTTAAGAAAAAGCCAGAAAAAAAATTGCTGTTTAAAGTCGCAGACAGCCTCAAATACTATAATGTCCCCATACAAACCTGTTTTCTTTTTTTTGGAAGGGGGGTGTCATAACACTCTTAACCAAAAAAAGTGAGGTTTATTTTCACAATCTTTTTCCAAAACATATCTGGCACAATTTCTAAAATTTCTAAATTATTTCCAACAAATAAAAATGGCATTTTTCAAATTTTGAGCCAGACAATTTTTTTTTTACTTTTTTCTCATAAATTTAGGTATAATTGATTTTTCGAAGCATTTTGCACAATGCTGTAAAAGGTTCGGAATTTAATGAAATTACGGTCTGTATTTGTCACATATAATAACAGTTTCATATAGGTATGCTGCAAAAAAATCAATTTTTCAAAGTAAGTATAAACCAGTGTTAAGACCACCAACGTTAAGGCTGCCTATATAAAACCCTAATTGCGATCACTTTCTTGCACTTCTTTGTGATAACCGAGTCTCAAATACAAATGACTAACATGCTGGACAGCAAAAACAAGTTCAAAAATAAGAAGTACGATCCTACATATATGTCAAACAAAAAATCAAGAAAGTTTGAATCCAACATTTAGCAGGTAAATTTCGAGCCAACGTCCATTATTTTGTTTCTTGTTTCTATTTTAGGAGAATGACATCGGGACTATATTTTTGTTTCATTTAAGTAATTTATACGATTTTTGAGAAATTAAATTTTAAAGTCAATTTTTTTTTAAATTTTATTTTGAAATTCAATTTCTCAAAAATCATAAACTTAAATAAAACATAAAATCAAAGAAAAACATTTTATTTGAAAGGCAAAAATATAGAACATTATTGAATAAGCTTTTGTGGTTTTTTATTATTTTTTTTGCTTTTAAGTCAATTTTTCAGAAAATTGCCCCTCCCACCAAAACGGGGGCGGCCTATACGCCCCCGTTTTGGTGGGAGGGGCAATTTTCTGAAAAATTGACTTAAAAGCAAAAAAAATAATAAAAAACCACAAAAGCTTATTCAATAATGTTCTATATTTTTGCCTTTCAAATAAAATTTTTTTTTCTTATCTTAGGCTATACGTTTTAGTCTTTAGTTGCATCTTATGCAAACCACCCTAAATAATTGCTATTAAAAAGCAACATAATTATATGCTATTCATACTGTTCCAGCCGTCGTTGTGAGGTCAAAAATCAACCGATATTAACAAAAACTACATTATCTATTTTTTAAAAAAAGTATAAGTACTTTTTCTCGGAAATCTAAAAGTCAGCGAGCAATTCGAAAATTAAGGTGAGAAAGTCTATTTTTTATTAGTTTTTTTGTTATACCTTCTAAGATACTACCACTACAAATATATTTTATATACCATTTTGTAGATAATAGAAATTGCAACAAAAAAGTATTTAATATTTTTTTTTCATAAAAACGCACACAAACGTAGGAAATCACAAAATCAAGAAAAAATCTTTAATTCAAGATGGCGACTGCTGCACCAGACCGATTATCCCGCAAACTTAGTTGTATACTCAACTACAAAACTGGATTCAAAGTTAAAGACCTTCCAAATTTTGTCAGATAAGCCATATTTCTCTCTATATTTTGACTATACTATTAGTCTGAGAGTGACAACAAGCTCGCAAGTCGCAACATTATAAATACACGATACCATCTTGCAACACGTCACATGACTATAATATTCAGCTTTTGCCAGAGTGGAGACAAATGTGTGTGGATCGTTATTGTATCGAAAAGTCCATTACTGTGAATCAATGATGGCATCAATTTCCCTACCAACATTCATATAATTTATTCTTAATTTAGCATTGAATTAATAATTCAAGAAAAGTCACTTCAAAGAACAATCTGTTCTATCTAATGCAATAATATTAATATGAACTTTTAGTGACTTTATAAAATTCTTCAATAATTTTAACAATTCATCCAGAGTCTGATACCATATTCTATATGAAATCTAAAAAACCATAAAGGTAATAAACGTGTTGCAATGAGTTCGTACTTCTACCAGCCAACCAGCCATGTTGACAGACCACTGCCAATCCATTCACTTCACATTTCCCAATAAATTAAGGCTAATACACTTGCAGAGCTGAAACAAAAGTCTGCCGCTGCCGCTGCCGCTGCCGCATTTGGAATTGTCTCTCTGATGACAAATCATATGCTCTCCATTCCGATTTGATCTTAACCGATTTAATTTATGTTTTAATTGAAATGCATTTGGGATTAAGATTTCTGCGAGATCGTGGGTTGTGGGAATTTGCACGATTTTGTGTTTGTTTCTTCACATACAGATAAAGCACTTCAGTGTGTAATTAACTGAATTTATTAGCTGATTCATTTAATAAGCAACAAGTAAGGACTCATAGGGTTTATCAACATTTAAAATCAAAACTGTATTAGGTAATCTGAGTAATAGAACACCAAATATATATTCAATCCATTACATTAGAGTTTTCATATTTATTTGGTAACTCACACGTTATCCAACGTACGTCTAAGTAACATACATTCATCATTTATTCATCAATCTAGATTATTAAATTGCATATTAATGACTATTCGAGGCACGAACTATGAGTACTTGTACTCTTATTCACTCCCCAAAGCCGGCAGTATCTAATTTATTGGTTGGGACACACCTTGGACAGTGGTTGTCACAATTGCAGTCATAAAGTACAAAACCATTAGCTGTGCTTTGTGACAAATAACTCCCGGCATTTAATATGATTTATATCCAAAATTTATTCTTTATTGCGATACATTTGAGACTGAGCATATAGCTACACATGAATGCAATGCACACCTTTTAAATGAATTCATGTTTTATTTAAATAAAGCTGTCGCCATTAGTGACGAATATTAGATTCTACTCAGAGCATGACTTACGTTGACTATGAATAATTTTAAATGTTAAGTTATACAATTAATTTTTTGAGAATAAAAATTATCATGTTTTTAGAAATAAAGAAACACAGAAACAAAAAAGGGTTACACTTTGCTTATATGTTTAATATTCGTTAATTTCAAAATCTGATTTTCTAATTTAATATCCGTTTATTTACCCACATGTTTAGCTTGATCATTTACCATTTTATCATCATGAATTAACTTGGCAGGGCTCCAGATTGTTCAGTCCAAACTGTTCTATATTACTAAGGCTGTGAGTGCAAAAGTGGCGTAACCCACATTTTTTCAATTTTCAGTTTTTTTCTCATCATAACAACAAAAAGTTAACGACTAATCGATACAAAGTTAGTTGATCACAATAATATTAAATATAAAAATAAAAATAAAGTTAATGACAAATTTAATTTTAATGACAAAAATGGTATCTACTACATTTTTAAATAATCTATATTTTCTCTTTTTCCTCTTATAATAAAAAAAATTACAACGTTTACATACTAAAATGTTTAAATAGTGCACATTTAACATCTGTTGTCTCTCTTATTTGTTTGATACTAACTGTCAAAGAATTCCAAAGGCGAATGTTATTTACAAAGAACAACCGTGATGAATTAAGATACTTATGGGAGGGAATAACTATATTTACTGTTCAAGAAAAAGGCAAAACCGAAATTTTTCATACAGATAATGAGGAGATTGTGTTTGAATTGTTTTAGACAAAAAATTACAGTTTCGATAGTTTAAATAGTCAAGGAGACCACAATGCAAAATGCTGGTGTTATATGGAGATATATAATCGTATCTTAGGAGGCCGTAAACATATCTAGTCATGTCATTAAACGCAACACGGAGCTTATGTTCGGACATAGAATCTAGCTTAGGATACCACATCAGAAAAGGATATTATTGGAACTAGCAAAGTTCTCATCAAACGAAGTCGCGTTTCCTTGGGTGTAAAATCATTTGCAATCCAGAGTTTTCTAAGCGTTCGGTATATCTGCCCAACAACATAGTTTATGTGTTCTCTGCAAGACAGGTCATATGTTATTTTGTAACCAAGAATTGTCACAAAATTCACATAAGATATTTTTGTGTTATTTAAAGTAATTATGGGGAGGTCGTCAATACAGAGCGCTTTCTTATAAATCATTATTGCTTGTGTTTTACCAAGATTAAGTGTGAGACCATTTACATTAGCCCATTTACAAATACTGATAAGTTCACCATTGACACGAGAAATGAGATCTTCTACGAGACCAGATCTACGTGAAAGATAAATTTGGATATCATCCGCGTACAAATGAAAATTCACATTTTTACAAACATTGGGTAGATCATTAATAAATATACAAAAAAGAATCGGCCCTAAAATAGAGCCTTGCGGTACATCCATCTTCAAAAGAGCGAGATGAGATAGTTCATTATCGATAGCAACACGTTGTGATCTGCAGCATAGGTAACTCTTTATAAGATGAACAGCCAAAATAGATCAGAAAATGTTAAAATGTTGCTTTAAATATGATTATCTCAGTTGCATTTTGGGATTACACCACTTTTCTGCTCACAGCCTCAACTGTACTCTTCTTTTAAATTTAAAACATTATATAACTTTCCGTTTTTCCTCAGCTTTCTATTAAATAAAGTTTTGAATTTCTGAAGTGGACTTAAGGTCAGATAGTGGAGTGTCATCTTCAAACGTTATCTGCTTCGAAACAAAACCCATACTTCAAGACGTACTATTGGAAAACCAAAATTCTATCATTATAATTTGACAAGCACATAATTCGGTTCCGAAGAATTTCTTTTATCTAAATCACATTTTCTTTCATTGAAAAGAGCAACAATACAAAAATTATAATCAACTGTAATTTGTATTTCCAATAACTTTCAATGAGTTTTATTGAAATCTGAAAATTTCAACAAGACTATATGAATCTAGGGGTCAAGATTTTCACTTTCACCTGGCTGTGCAGACAGACTACAAGTATAATATGACGGTAGAGTAAAGATCCACCTCTATAGGATGAGTTGAGTAAAGTTATTAAATTAAATAATTTCCTGTTGCATCTACAACACGATTCAATCTGTTCAATGAATTTACGATCAAAAGGTTGACGATGCGGAGAAAACGAAAGATTCGCATACTTGAAGATGTTACATTGTTAAAATATCTTTTAAAAGAAGATAGAAGAAGACTCTTCAAGTGAAGCTTCGAATCAGGAAATGGGAATCAGTAGGTTTCATAATTTTTCATAATTTTTCTGTTGTAAATAATAATAATTGACTGATTTATTACCGAAATTGTGTTTTGATAAATAAAAGATTTTATTGAAGAATGTACTGCATACAAAATTAAGAGTGATTGTAAGGAAATTGATTTGCAATAAAATAACGGTATTTGAACGAAAATCAAAGAAATGTCAATAAGAGTGCGAAAAAAAGTTGCCAAAAATTTATTTTTTGTTTTTTAGAGAATGAAGTCAGTGATTGTACTATATGGACGAATATAGTCAAAATTATTGTATGTCGCGAAAAGGATATAAAAAGACATTTAGAATTATGGAGTTATTTGTAAAATGGCGTTATCGCATTCTTTTGTGGATATGCTATCGAAATTTAAGGAACATTTTTTGAGATAATTTCGCTTGATGAATACCATAAGATGATATATGTAACTGCAGGTCGAGTGGACAAAAGAGCATATTGTAAAAAAAATTATTAAAAGAAAAAGGGAGGACGATGTCGATGGTTGTGAGGAAATTAGGAAAAAGTGAAAAGTGGAAAAAGAATCTGGAAAAGTGATTATCATTGGCCAGTTTTTATATTTAGGGACATGTTAAGTACTATACTAATAATATTATACGTATTATGTATATCAGAAAATGCATGCCAGCGATTTACCAAGCTTATCAAACAGACAGCGTCATGATCAAGGCCGTAACCAGGGGGGATTCACAGGGGTTCAAACCCCCCCCCCCGAATTTTTTTAGAAATGCATCTGTAAATCAACCTTTTCCGCATAAGTATGAAATTTGTGCTCAAATAATTAGTGATTATGTTCAAAACATTCCGATTTTAGTTTAAAGCCTACGTAGTTAGGTACCAACATAATTTTCGATGAATTTAGTAAGGTAGCTCTAACAGTTTTTAAATACAACCTCAAACAACACAGCCTGAGGATGCCAGGTTACTTTTGCTTCGATTGCACATGATGAATAACTAAACGCCTCAAGGAAATTTAGTATACCTATAGATAGGTATGTGTATGCATCTATATGAAACAATATGTATAGTAAAAACGTATATTCTTATTTCCCTTCCAAATAAACTAATGGTGTCCTTGTGCGCATTAGTTTTCAACTTCGTTATTCCACTTATATAGTTGCAATTATAATTTGCAACATTTTAGCCGGTTCATTCCATGCGTTTCTATTCTCTTGCCAGCAATAGGAAAAAGGAATGAGCAACAACGTAGGTAATATGTGTTGTGGATGAAAAACTCCAAATTCCACGAATTGTGTCAAGGCAACAGCACAGACAAAACTTGAGCACAACGGATCCTGAAACCTATTTTAGGATAAGTATAATGATTCCTCTTTTAGATGATTTTTTAAGTCAGCTTAAAATAAGATTTGAAAATCATAAGTCCATACTTTCCTCTTTGTGCATTTTAATTCCATCGATCTTTGGCGGCAAATATGAACAAAATTACAACGAAGAAAACTTCAAATTTTATAGATCTTTTTTGGATTGGGACACTTTAGAAGCTGAGTTTACGTTATGGAAGACAAAATGCCATAGACAAAAAGATACAGAGCGTTCAAAGAGTGCAATAACAGCTCTTGGGGAATGCAATAAAGATCTGTTTCCTAACATCCACAAGCTTCTCAAAATTTTGGCGACACTACCGGTTTCAACGTGTACACCGGAAAGAACATTTTCGAAAATGAAATGTCTAAAAACTTACCTTAGAAATTCTACCGGCGAAGAAAGACTAACAGGATTGACATTAATGTCAATTCATCGACAAATTGAGATTGACACTGAGGAAGTTTTAGACATATTTGCAGCACAAAAGGCCAGAAGATTAAATTTAATTTTATAAAAATGATATACTTACATGTTTTTCTGATTTTAAAAAATCGGTTCTATGGGATGTACTGTTTTAAGATAAATCTCGACTGTTTTATCAAAATTGTAAAGGCCATTTTTAGAAAATTAAGTTTTAACAAACTGTTATATGACATTTACCATTGTTTTAGAGCTAAAATTATAATTTCAACAACGCCTAGTGCGAGACTGCTATTTAGCAGTCACACTCTGAACCAAGTTTGCAAATCAGCCTATCCATTTAGGCTGCAGATCTGCAAACAGGCAGTCGGACGAACAGAATTTTCCAACACACTTTTGTCTACTTCCCTATCATCGCAATATCATGTTTATTTGTTATCTCAATTTTTTTTTTTTTGACGAATCCATAACTTGCCTTATACATAGAATAGTATCATTATCGCAACTAAAAGTCGTGTTTGGTGGATTTTGGCTGTACTAATTTTATTTATTACATCTACAGAAAGGTACAGATTGATTGGTGTATGGAATAAGTATAAACCCCCCCCCCCCGAAATAATTGTCTGGCTACGGCCTTGGTCATGATTGAAAAATAGTTCTGTGCACTGACTTCTGAAAACTTAAGAGATCACATCGTTCTGTAAGATTTGCGATTCTTTTCTTATAATTGTTATGCTGATCTTACACGGTGTCTCCACGATCTAGATTTCATTGAAAGCAAGATAGCATTCTATTTGAACTGGCTATATAGACCGCAAATAGTATTCTATGAAAAATTTCTTGCAATACATTGCTCAGCTCATAGCATGCTAGAGATAGTATTCTATGAATTTTTGTTCAAAGAATTTTCACATTAGTATATGGATATAGAATTTGTTTTTTATTTAATTATTTATTTTATTTATTTATATAGTTGCCATGAAACTCTTTTGAGAACCTCATTATTAGTCCAAGTCGTCCCCTCGATTTGCTAGTTATTGTATCAATATGAGGATTAAACGAAAGCTATCAAAAAGAATTCGTAAGTCATTAAACATTGCCACTCTTTCCATAAGAACATCTTCAATGAAATAAAAAGATAAAGCTCTGTATCACGTCTCATCAAAAAAGTCATTGTCTTGCATTTATCAACGTCAAGGTTCATTCCGTTTTTGGCACACCATTCAGAAATATTATCAATGTCGTGTTGAAGAAAAAGGTATCCATTAGAGTTCTTGAAACCATAAAAAAGTTTAAAATCATCTGCAAATATCAAAATCTTGCTATAAAGAATAGCCCAATAATGAATATTATAAAGAGAATATGCCCAATATGACTACCTTGGGGAACTCCAGATAAGACTTTGATGGTTTTGGAGATGCAATTTTTAAACTTGACCTTTTGGATTCTGTTCTCTAAGTAAGATGCTATCCAAGTCCATAACCAGTTAGGAAACTCACGATTGCTCAGTTTATTTATAAGAAGTGTATGGCAGACTCTATCAAACGCTTTGCTTAGTCATAAATTAATTTCTTTGTTAAAAATTTTGTCGACTCTGCGAAATTGAGCTCGAGGAAATAAGGCCCCTAAGGAAAAAATGGAAAAGAAGCCCCAAGAAATGAAAAACATCTCATAAATTAATGAACTAATTATAAACTTTTTTGTTGATACCCTAGAGGAGAAATTCGAATTTTCGTTTCAATACCCCATACTAAACGGTTTTAATTAAACTTGCAAGTGAAAGGTACGTCATAAAAAACCTGCTTTTATATGGTTTAAACCGTTATTAAAAAAAACAGTTTTAACAATACATGTCATAAAACTTTTTTTTTTAATTTTGACTTTCTCGTTAACGACTCAGCGTATCTTAACCAAATTTTATTTCTAAAATGATTTTTAATATCTATTGCTTAAAAATAATTATAATTTGTTAAGATTAGCACACTCAAAATGTTTCATAAAAATATTTTAATAGATAAAGGCTGTTTAAAGGAATCGATTTTGTTAAATAATGTTCTAATATTTAAAAATAACTGACATACCATGATTTTCTCGGAAAACTCTGGTTTGTTAAAAAAATTTCAAAGTTTTCAAAAAAATTAAAAGACTAAAATATCCAAGAGAAGTACGCGCAACCCAATTGGGCCTTTTTTAGTTTTCAGCCCTAATATACTTGCCACAAAAGCAAGTTTGTGCGATCCAGTTGTACGTTTTATTTCTTAAAGGTTCGTTCCATCTTCTATCGAAGGCAAAGAAGCAGTTTTTTTTATTTTGTAGCAAAAAAAAAAAAAAAAAACAAAACAAAAATCAGATTCGATAATTCTAACATCGGCCCAGTCAACTCAAATGGCATCTTTTCGTCAATGCTCGTGCTTGGACAACCTCCAGTTTTAAGATAGTTGTGGCGCTCATGAGCGTTGTTTTTTCTCAAAACCATTAATATAAATCTATAACGAGCATGCAAAGCATTTTTTTCCCGCGGAGGATGCATCTGCGATGAAATTAAATTCAATAAATTAACACTTTATCACATTGAACTGAAATCGTACCGAATTCAAAATAGTTTGCACGGTTTCCCATTGCGTGTCTTTTTTTCAGACGTTGCCTTATTTCATCTTGGCTCAATTTTTCACCTTTGATCCTTTTGTTCTTTTTTTGGTTCTCCATTTGTCTGAGAATGCACTATTTTTATAAGTATTTAATACTGAAAAATGTATGCAAGTTTATTATACTGTTGTTTTGTTGGCAAACCTTGCTGAAATTAAGTCCTGAACTGCAGTTTTCTGATATCTAACGCAAACGTACAGAGATTTTAATTTTTTTGTTCGCTGGAAATTGTCAAAACTTGAATGCAAACGTACAGAGATTTTAATTTTTTAGGTCGATAAAATTGTCAAAACTTGATTTGTTTTCCAGAACAGAAAAATTATTTGAAAACGTAAACAATTTTTATTTTTTTATTTTTAATATCAAATTATTATTTAAACAAGTTTTGAAATATTTTCACAGATTTTTCAGCAAAACAAGTTTTAGGCAAAACTTGTTTTGTTTCGAGTTTTCAAAAATGTGATTTTTTTTTAATTCAATTTTCAATTCAATTTTTATTGAGACTTTTGAAACACAATGTTTTGTATGTATATACATATACCTATATATATCTTGAAAATAATTTTATGTAGCCGACTTAAAGATATGCCAGGCAAAGCAATTAAAAAAAAAATCTTATAAAAGTATTTAATATTTAATTAAGTAACACTTTTAAATGGTTAAATCAAGTTTTGGATGTACGTTTGCTCCCGACGAACGTTCACATTTTTTTTAATATATTTGTGGACATTGAGTTGTTAACATAAACATTTTTGATCAACTTATATATTTGTCGGTAATATTTACCTACAGTTTTATTGTTGTATTTAGGCAACAATATTTTTTATATACATATTTATATAGACGTGCGGCGCCAATAATTATCTTTAGTCCCCTTAACAGGTTTATTTATTTTATCTCTCCTTCTTTTATGTCTTAAAAGAAAATTACGTAAATGTTACTAAAAACCGGGTAAATAAATGTAGGAGGTCTAACATGTTTTTCAAATACCTGACACCTACAAACAAATTTGTTTATTATATTTAATTTTATCTTTTTGAAATCAATATCCATAAATAGATTATTAAAAAAAAAAACATATCTAATAAAAACTTCAAAACATTTTATTTCAATTAACCATTGCAATGTCTGCGACATAAAGTCACCAATAATTACATTAAATTACCCTCAACAAAGTTTACATTTTTACCGCACACGATCAACGATTCACCACTTGACCCATAAAAACCATTACTGTTACATGATGTGCATCATGAAAAAGGTTAAGTCAGGTTGGGAGAGTCTCATTTCATATCGTCGCCTTCCAAGATGACAATAAACTGTCATATTTATGTGTCCAGTAAAAGTCACAACATTAATTTTTTTTTAAGGCTCGACAAAATGTTGAAATCTATGACATTGAAATAGTTTTCCAGAGAATCAAGGAATCATTTGCATATATGGACAAGCTATTTATATTTTAAGGTAGGTGCCGCTTCGTCTTAAGGGATCCACATGACTAGAGTGAGCAAGTTAATACGAAAATAGCTTTCTTTCATTAAATTTTCAACGTTATCTCAACATATTAGCGTTCATTAAGTGGCCAACTCGTCACAATATACACCTGATAAATACATTAGCAAGTAATTTCACAGTTTGTTTGTTAACCATTTTTACCGTAATTGCATCTTAAAAGTTCATTGTAGGTTAAACAAATCTTTAAACAAAAAATATTTTTATTAAATTAAATAAACGTATAGTATAAGTAAAACAAACACGCCTTAAGCACCGTTGCATAGTTGATGCAACATCTTGCAGGCTAAGTATAGTTAATGTAAGATACCACTTAATGCGGCGTTACTCGTGGGAAATTAAAACCACCAACCATGCAGCTGAAGCTCAAGCTGAACTGCTGCCACAAATCATTACCAAATAACCTTTCACTCTTGAAGTCTTACGTTAGCTAATTGAGTTAGTTTGTTGGTAGGTACAACTATCAATATACACCTGTATTTCTTTCAATCTAAACTTCAATAGAGATGCCGAACATTTTAATGAAAGGTGTGTGCTTTTCGGGATTAAAAGCTATATAGGAAGGCATCAGCATCATAAGAAGTAATTTTAAATTAATTAATTTATCTATAGTAGCATATCACAAAATGTTTTTTTTTTAGATTTATTACAAAATTAGATTTAGAAACAAAAAACCGTACAGCATCTATGTCTTTATAACCAAAGTAAACTTAAGACAAAATATTACTAATAAGATATCATATAAATCATGTGTAGACACGAAATACAGTTTGTTCTCAAGCTTAATGAGCAACTTTAGCGTCATAGAAGCAACAAGTGTTTTATGTCTTTTGCAATTGGTTTGGCAAAACTAAAAGCCTTCAGGGACCAAAGTAAATGATTTTTTTTTTGTTTTGAAAGTCATTTCAACTTGACAAAAGTGTTTAGTACATTCTTTGTTTGTAACGTGGGAAATGTGCTCAAGTTTGTGCAATTAAAAGTGGAATGTCAGCAAAAACTATTTAATAACATTTATTTCCCGCGTACCTTTATTGAGATACATTTTTTCTTAGTTTGTGTGTCGAGAAAATTTTGCTTTGTTGTAATAACCTTGTCTATTTGTAATCGAGTGTGTGTTCAATGGTGTTATTATGTATAATCACGTATCACGCATGTGTTTGTCATATGAAAACTTTTAACTTTTTTTCGAATTAATAGTTTGTAATTATCATCAAAATTGACAAGTTTCCATTAAACTCACCTTAAAAAAAATACCAAACATTAGCTATTACAATATTTGTTTTTATTTTTATCTTTTATATAATTCTTATCTCCTTGTCTATTATATTACATAGAAACCTATATACTTTCTTATAATTATAAAATATAATTTGTATAATTTGTCAAAATCAAATTTGTCAAAACCAAATATCTTTTACGGCAGACGGGAGAATAGCCATGTCGGTTAGTAAATAAAATGCACATTTGCCACATTTGGGTAGCTGCTAGCACAAACATGTTCTTGTGTCAATTTGCTACAAAAATAAAATAAAATTAAATAAAAATATATTTAACAATTTTTGTTTAATATAAAACAGAAATACGAACAAATTCATATGAATTTTCATTTGAATTAGTACGCCAATTTTGAGTGCTAAATATAGTTTGCAGCTGTTTTCAAAATATTAAATTTCCAAAAAAGAAATAAATTGAAAATTTAATTAAATCTAAAATTAAGCAGTTCTGTTAAATTTTAGTATTGTATAGATATGTACAATTTGTTCAACTAATCTAGAGCTTTCTTAAAACATTTTTCTTCTTATTAAAACCGATTATTTCGTTCACGAGATGGGTCGATGAAAATATAAAGGTCCTATGAGGGGTACCGTTAATAAGTTTGCCAAAACTTTTTCTTTTCAACGTAACAAAAAATAATCAGTTAAAAACTTTTTCTAATTTTTTTGAAAAAAATTGTTGAAGACGTTTCGGGAAAATTGTACCTACTTTTTCATAATGGTGGTATGGTTTTTTTTTTACATAAAAAAATTCAGTTTATGTTCTAATAGTACGGGAGCATGCGACAATAAAAAACGTTCAATTTGTTCGTCGCCCAAACCGTAATGAAGCATTCAATTTGGCCATCTGTGATATGAAAATAGACCGCTTACAGCGCACCTCGAGACCTTTCGGTGTCAGGACCGTTTTGAATATGCAAAAAAAAACTTATTTGTTGGTAATTGATCTTTTGTATGTGAGTTAATTAGCATACAATGTCAAAAAAGTACCGCTTACAACCGTTGAGCGGGAAAATGTACCGCTTACAAGTGCTTCAAGATGCGAAAAAAATCAAAAATTTGACCAATACGTTGGTCATTGAAATTAAACATGGTAATTAAATAGCATATCCACGAGCGGGACAGTCAACTTTAAGCGCTCTTTAAAGTAACCGCTACAAGAATCCATTTTCTCTTTCTGCATGGTTAATTTTTTTTTTTAAATTATAACCGTTCGATTGTTATTACTTATTTTTTGTTTTACTTTATCGCTATATAATATATGTACATTTTGTTAATTGAAAATACGTTCACTGTATAACGATCGTTTTACGTTCGTATTACGTTCTTTTTACGTTCGTATTACGATCGTTTAACGATCATTTTACTTTCGACGATCGTATTACGTTCGTATTACGATCGGTTTACGTTAGTATTACGATCGTTTTACGTACGTTTTAGGATCGTTTTACGATCGTTTTACTTTCGTATTACGATCGTTTTTCGTTCGTATTACGATAGTTTTACGTTAGTATTACGACCGTTTTACGTTCGTATTATGATCGTAATACGATCGTTTTTCGTTTTTTTTTTTTTAAATTTTGAGTTTGAAAATAAATTTTATAAAAATTAACTAAAACAATTTTTAAACGTTGTTTTTTAATAATTTTTTTTTCTGTTGTGAGTCAATTTTGTAGAAAATTGCCCCTCTCCCGCTTAAATAGGGGAAATAGAGCAATGGCTAATCCTAAACGAATTTGTTCTTGTCTCAGCTCAACCGACACGCTCTATCTTTTTGTCACACCTTATGCAAATCACCCTGTATAAAGTTACACACATAAAAGACCTATGTTGAAATCTCCCTTCAGAAACTGGATCAAGTCTCCCTTTCGCTCTTTTTGGCACAAATCATTTGATAATTTTTTTTGCGGTAATGCGCACATATTTCTTTACTTATATTATTCAAAACAAACACCTAAACAATTATATGAAACTAAAATGTTGAGTTTACCGTGCGAGAAACAAGTGTTATTTAACAAATAACAGACGTATTTTTTTCACTTTTAAGCTGAAAAACCACCTTTTTTAAGACAGCCACCTTAGACAACATCTTTTGTGTTATTGATTTGCCATATCGATATCATATTGCATGCCATGCCCGATGATCTCAAGATTTCTAGTTGTGAAAAAAAAATATGAGTCCCAGAAATTGAATTTCAAAACATACTTATACATATGTATATCTACCATTGAGAAATATTATTTCATGGGTTTAGTTAGTTAGTTTTAATGACTTTTTATTAAATATCATGATTGTTAAATAATACAATATTTTTTAAGATTTTTTTAAAACAAAGTCTTAGGATTTGGCGATAAGCCGTCTACCAGATTGACATTTAAAAATTAAATAAATATTGAAAAAATATATAATTGCAAATAATAATAAACAATTAAAAAGTTAAATAAACGATAGATTTTCATGGTTTATATTTACCCTTACATAATATGCGTCTGCGAACTAATTAACTTAGGCAAAGAATTCGTCCATCTACCATGTTTTCTGACATGCCAATCCAAATAAGACATAATTATATTAAAGTATCCTCCTTCAGAAAAGGTTCATTTGGTCGGAGTATGGCAAATGTTTGTGAGAAAAATATTTCGTATATGTGTGAGTCTTTTCATGTCTCCCTTTCTGGTGGTCTCTCGTTTCTTTAAACCAAGTAGTTAATTACATAAGGGCTCAATTTTTATTATATTAGTATGTAATTATTTTTGGGGGATCTTAATAAAGTCACAGTCAAAGGACCCTTAAAACAGAAGAGTATCCATAATTATAGGATTAAACCGGAAGTAGCTTGTTCCACAGATTAAGAATACAAAATACAATCATGCAAACATTCTTTGAAAATATAATTATCGTGAGAATCAATTTGATGAATAAATTCATGTTCATTTGAAATTAATAACACGACAGATGACACTACCCATCTAAAATGATATACAAATCTTAATTGACTTGTTAAATTATAAATACAAAATTTTGATGACTTATGTTTCTTTTTTTTATCTAAAATTCATTGAAATATATTCAATTTTTAAAAAAGACACACTTAAAAAGTTACGAAAGGGCGTGCATTATTTATTTCTCTGATTGAATTCAACTGCCAAGTTGTTAATCATTTTTCTGTCTTCGGCTAATTGTAATGGTCAGATAGATTTTAATATTAATCTAAGCTCATTTGGCTCAATCAAGAAATTACGATATTTCTTTAAATTTTTTTGTGCCGATCATGCGGAGTGAATAATATCTTTTCTACATTTCTCTCTTTTATAATTTATAAAGTCATAAGCAGATCTATTGTTTTTTAACTTTCCTTTTTTACCATCTAGCGACCGATCGACTTTTTTCGGTGTTATATTAGGTGAGAGTAGAAACGATTGGATGTTCAAAGATCTCGTGTCTTGCATTGGGGGTATATTGGAAGGTTAGGATCGACGCACAAGGCCATAAAAACTAAACCTGCCTATGGCCCAAGTGCAAGCGTTATTCTAGGACCTCGGGAACAATAAGCCAACCATGCAAGTAAACTATATGATAGTTTACGTCTCTTGAATTTTTCATGAAAAAATCTAAAATCCTTAGAATAGCTTCTACATTGATTTACCTATAGCATGTTTCCTGGTGCGTTTGATGGTGAGTGAGCTTGGCTCAACTAGGAATACTTTTGCTTTAACCATAGTGAAAGCAAAAATACATAAAAAAAACTTATCAGAACATCCAACACGACCAAGAGACCTTATTCAACAAAGAATAACTTTATACTTGATATACTATACCTAGATGAAAAATATATAGAAAATCATTCAGCAACATTGTTGCATGGCATCTATAAAAACACACAAGTCACAGACACCTAACTCGCTAAATTTGCTTATCTAAGTCATATCTTGAATTTATTAAATAAAATAAAATAAAATAAATGTGAAAATGCATTTGAAACTTTGTCCATCTTTAACAACGTAAACTGATCCAACTAAATACACAAAAATGCCCCAACAACGTAGATAAAAATCTCAGTGACTTTTTAGCCGCTCCCAACAATACAAATCCAACCACATGCACCGAAAGCGAAACAAGTGGATGACATACAATCAAGCCGGCAAGTTAAAGGAAACGAGCACTAACGAATCTAAATATCAAAGAGAAGATCAACAAAAACAAACCAAAAGATAATTTTTTGTTAACATTATGAACCGTTTCTAATGGAAAACAGCAAAGATACATTTTACGGTTTCAAACAATTCAAACCTGTCTTGTACTGATTCCACATGCAAATGCAACACATGGAATTGAAACGATAACAGGTTTTAGATTGAGCTGCTGTTGGGTATTGTTTCATACTGTCGTTCTCTAAGCTCAGCTCCAACAACTGCACAACTTCAATCAGTTAACAACGAACCTTTGTCACGGTCAAACGAACCTGCGCGTCGCGACGGTACCGTGATCTTAACGAACCATTTAAACACAACAGGTGAATGGTAGTGTCCAAGTGATAATAAGGTGTTAATAAACGAAATCTATCGATAATTCAGCTAGAAGATACAAATGTATCTCAAAGATACAAACGTATCTAAAATCAAAAAAAAAAGTGCTTTAACCAAGATAAATATATTCTTCTGTTTTAAAAAATATCTTGAATAACCAACTGTATTAAAACCACAAAAAGGTGTACAATAATAGTAAAAAAAAAAAAGTATCTCAGCAAATCTTATTTGCCATTACAATTATTCTTCAACTTGTCCAAGTGCCTGACCTCGATTATATTGATTGAGTGTGTAAGAATAAAAATAAGCACGTCCGATCGAGGTCAACAATGTTTTCCGTGATCGGTGTCCGCTTCATCGTTGTCGTTGTCGTTCGTCGTATTCTGATTTCAAGCCGTGATGGTGTTTTGTGAATAACCCTCTATCATCTTGAAGGGAAGTGTTCTTGTTGGTTTTTTTTTTTTAATTTTTATTGAAAAAAGGGATCACATTCTCATCGTTCCTTTTGTGTAAACCAACATTATTGAGTCAAAAAAAAAAAAGGTCAATATTTGACAACAACAACAAAAAAGAAATATCTACCTGAGTGATTGATTCCGTGCATGTCCATTGAAAACACCAACAAGTGGATAAAAGGGTGTTGTGGACGGTTTTAAGATTTTTTTTTCCATCGTCATCATCATCGTCTTGTTTTACATTACGTTTGCTCCACTCCTTTCCCTAATGCAGATAGTTTTTTTGTGTAACCAGTGATTGAACAAAAAAGAGCCAAAGAAGGAAAAAATACCATTTTTTTTCTTGGATGTTTGATTGTGTGTTTTGTGTTTGTTTTTTTCTTTTTTTTCAAAAAGGAAACCCAAAAAAAAAAAGAGAAAGGATTTCGGGGTCGTGTATCTGACAAATAAATACTTAAAGGATAACAAAAAAAAAACGTCCCTTTTCTGTCTTCAAAAGTGTTAAAGCATTTGTCAAGCTTCTGAGGTATCGTTAGATCTCAATCTTTTATGGATATAAAACCATTTTTGGATTAAAATAATATTTTCACCCGCATAAAGTGATTCATCGTACAAATAGTTTGGATTATCTTCAATAATAAAAAAATGTACGCGCCATATCTGCAGCATCTATAAGAATAAGATATAAAAAAAGTGGAATATACTTAAATGGTGAGTGATTTTTTTTTATTTATTTATCCCTGACTTGAGTGCCAAAAATGGTGAAACAATAGAATGACGGGTTATGAACCTTTCCTGTGGTTGTAAAGCGAGATCTTATATGATTACTTGAAGTTAAGGTTTTGATTTATATTACGCAGGAAATTTCGTTTGATCTTATTTCATTTAATAGTTTGCTTGTTAAAAAAATAGATTGAAGGCGCGTTGGCACTTAAAGTGTGCGAGTTTTTTTTTTGGGATTGTTGTTTTATTGTTGGAGCTGGAGCGGATTCTTTTTAACAGAAGCTGGGCAGAATTAAAAAGAACGTGAATCACAATTATACTTAAAAAGATTGTGAATATAAGATAGTTTTTTTTTAAAGAAATGTCAGAGTAATTTATAGGGTTGTGAAAATTGTTGAAGAAGAAAATCTGTTTAATGAACTTTTTATTAAGAATTATTCTTATTCTTTAAGAAAAATATAAAATTTTAGAAGATGAAAAGCAGGGTTTTAAAGATTGTATAGTTTTCAGGGAAATTTTACTACATAACTCAAAGTTTTAGATTTTTAAATTGTGCTTTGTTATCAATTAGGTAAGTGCCTCTACTAATTGGTGTATTTTTCCCGTCATTTAACTGTATAAGTAGATGATTTATACATTAACTTAATTTATCGCCATTTAATCGCTGTTTATAACGAACAATTCTATTTTTTTTTGCATTTGTTCATACTCAAGAAGTTATAAAGAGACCCACTAATATTGTTGCTATAGCTACAACGACGTGTTAGGTCATGTGAGTTCTTATATTTTTAGTATATAGACATACGATTTTGTTGAAAAATAATATATTTTCAGGTACTATTTTCCTTCGATTTATTTATTCCAGTTTTGAAATAGAATAGATCTTTGTTTTCGATATGAACTATAAAGTCCAAAGATTAAAGGGGTAGTAGTGTCTGTAATATGATTTTTAAAACTTAAAATTAAAAGAACTTCTAATAGGTTAAAGTGTTGTTAAAGTAAAAATATAACTTAATGGGCAAAAAATTTTGAATTTGGCCTAATATCGTAAAAAAACTAGTCGTCGTACAAAAAAATCGTCTTAATATTTTTTGTTGAAAATTTAATTGTCTGTTCTAAAAGTATAGTTTGATCCGTCTTAAGGGACTTTAAAGTCGATGAAACCACAAAAAACAAAACAAAAAAACAATATCAATACTTTACATAATTAAAAATCAATTTAATAAGTTCTAGGAATACACGAACATTTTTACAGAAATTTAACTGCACCTCAAATAGCCGAAAAAAAGTATTTTATTTCTTTACAAATTAAAAAAGCATGAAAAACTGTCATAACTACCTACTTAACGGTAACTCCAAAATATCTAGTAATACTTTGTTTTATGTTGTAAATTTGCAATTCTACAAGATGGCGTCTTTTCTTTTGATTTTTTTTGATTTGAAAACATTTAAAAAAAAACGGATTTTTGTAATTTTTTTATTATTTTGTATGCTTGCAAAAAAATGCTTTAATGCTGTAAAAACATTTTAACAAGTTGTTTCAACTTGTATTTAATTTGTGATAGGTTAATTTTTAAAGTGACTAAACTAATACTCACTCGAAGTGTTTGCGGAACTTTTCCGGAAATTTCACTAGCATACCTAGTTAAGTTTATCTCAGCTCGAATTCAACATAACCTTTGTGATACAAATTTATAGAACATTTTATTTTTAGTTATTTTAAAGTTTAAAAAATTTATCATCTATTATTTCGCTGTTTTATTCCTAATATCAAAAATAAAATCTTAGTATCAGCAGTTGAGTCTTGGACTTAATGGCAAAAACTTCGATTACCTACCTACTCTTCCCAATAGAAATATATCTGCTGTCTTTCTTATGCAAACTTCAATGAAACTGCAACTATTAATAAATATAAAGCAGTAACTTACTCTCTAAAACGCCCTCCCCTTTAACCAAGACACTATTTTATTCACAGAAAACCCATATATTTCGGTGATTAAGTGCCATTTGTTGAAACGATATCTAAATATTTATTTTCGACATAAACACTTAGGTGACAGTTTATACAGAGTAAAAGGTACTATTTAAGAATTTATATCGAACATAAATGCTCAAGTTTAATTACAGAAAATGACCGTAAGAACTGTTTGTTGACTCAATACTTAACCTCAAATTTCAACTGGCTAGTCAAAAGGTCCCTTCCAGGTCTACAATCGATCGGTTTTGAATATAGACAGCTTTCAACCATGCGGTATTTCACTATCTGTACAGCGGATACGTTCATTGCAAACGCATAATACCATGACTGCGTATAGTGTATTAATTGTTTAAAAGGAACCTCTAGTCTTGCAATAATATTTTTATAACTCCCAATAACACTTATATGCTTAAGTTTATAGGAAGGTATACCTAGTCTTTAATCTGAAAAATTAGAAATCAGTCAAGAACGGAATTGATCTCGTATTCAGTATTAAGTTCTTTTTATTCGGCAGCGAACGTTTAAATCTCTGCTAATATCAGTTAGAAAATTTTTCAAAAATAGTAGGTACCCATGAAGATCCTTTTTAATTCTTTTTCGTTGATCCCTAAAAATTGTAATTCTTCCTTATATGCTAATGAAATCTTAAAATTCTGTGCTTTTAAGTTAAATTCTTTTACACGAAGCGCACATGAATGAAAGTTCTTTGTAGTCTCCAAAATTATTTACATTAAAGTTGAAGAATATCAAAATTATTTACTACTTCAATAAAATTTTAATTTGACATAACTAGCTACACCCCATTGCGTGTTTATAATTAAGTATTGAATTCAATTCAAGAACAAAACCACAGAAGCTTTCTTTTTACCACAACATAACTTGACACCGCACACTAAATATTTTATGAAGGTATCTTAAGAAATGCCCATAAGAAGATTCTTAGTATTTTTTTTATAACTCCAACTAAATTATAAATGACCCCAAACATACAACTATAATTGTTATACAATCCAACAATTTATGACAACCAACATAATTTTCTTCTTTGCTTGACTTTTTTTCTTGAATTTTCTAACAAAAGATTTCTTTGAAATTATCAAATAAAAATCAAATTTTAAACCAAAATGTTGAGTCCATTTAAAATGGACTCCCCATAGAATATAAAAAATAAGAACCAAATTTACTTCTATAACTATTCAAGAAGTGATAAAAGAACCTAATTTACATACAATATTTGTGTAGTTCTATGGACAAACTACTTAATGCTTATACCATTTACATTATTTATTACGAGTAAACTAAAAATTTAAGAATATCTTTAAGTGTTAATTTATGCTAACGCTGTTATGTGTTGGCTTGGCTGTAGGTTCGTGGTGGTGTTTACCGGTCTAAGAGAAGTAAACGATAAGAATACTAATTGTTTAACTCTAATAGTGAAATAACAATAATTTAAAATGCAATCGGTATACACTTTAAATTTTAAAGAACTAAATTATTTAGAATTGGATATTTGGAGGAACGTTTATCGGTGAATTATCGAATTAGGACAGGAAACGTGACATTACGGATTTTATAATAAAATAGTTTTGATAGGTTAGTTGCATAATTATTGAAATGCTTGCTAGAGAATAAAATTTTTGGTGGGAATCAAAAAAATCAAATAATTGTAAGTTTTGTATTGTTAATTTTCATTTTGAAAACCTGCATCTTAATTTTTTGGACTCACGAGTTTTTAAAATGTTTACATTTTACAATATATCAAGAAGATTGAAAGAATAGATATTTAGAGACAGTTCTCATCTTTGTGTAGAGGAGTATTACACTATATTTTAAGAACCCTTATTTTTCATTCATTCGTAGTTCATTTGGTAGTTTAATTTGATTTTTGAACACAGTTAAATATTGATATTGTACATGACACGGTAACGCTGCGATTGCACACTGTGTTGTTTATCCATTTACCCATTTTTATGATCTGTTCAAAATTTTGCAATCAGCGATTACTTTTTAGCCACTATTTGTCTGATACCTTATGCTTCACTAGTATTCGCAATGAAAGATGGAGAATCTTTATCTCATCGTAAGAATGTTTACATTTAATTACAAACGAAAATATTTCCTCTAATCTTTTTGTCTGTTATATTTTTCTTGTCAGATTTAAGAACACACTTCTTAAATCAGAATTACTAATATCAGAGCTGTATAAGGTTTTGTTTCAAAGGTTTTTATTTGTTTCAAACAAGAAACCCATAATTCTTTACAATTAATGTTTTTCCAATATCGTTCCAATACTTTGAATTTGATAATGTCGATGATTTTCCCAGAACAAAGAAGCATTAAGCATGAATGAATCAGAAAGCTCATTCAGACTTTTTTAAAGGAATTATGAAAAGAAGTGAAAAACAGTCTGCATAAATAAAAGCCGATTAAACTAACAGTACAAAGTTTGTCGCTTTTGAAATGAAATTAGTTGGCGCTATCATAAGGGTCCATCAAAATGTTTATCAATAAAAATATTTCAGTTCCAAATATTTACCCACCCGCCGAAATCATACGTTTATTTACTATTATTGATAGAAATCATAAATATTAAATTTTTACCTCATAAATGAAATTAACATCCTAGTTGTGAAATCTCTGTTTTTGCAGAAAAGAACTCGTAGACGTTTACCATTTTATTTCGATTTGCGATATTTTTTGGGAAATAAAGACGTTTGTAAATTCATGAAATATTAAATGACCAGAATCCCACAAGCTAACCCTACGATATCATTGAATTCGTAAGAAACGAAATTCAAATTAAATTTATACTTAATTCAAATTAATAGATAAACATTCAATTAATAAGGATTCGGCAAATTCCATGACTTATCGCAATATCTTATGGATATGATTATAGTCTTTCAAAATATTCGTCATTTTCTGCCATTAAAATCACCTTTTTATGCTCAAAATCACATTAAATTTTTAACTAGAAATGTTTTGTGTTACAAATATTTTTCTTAAAAAGCAAACTTCAATTGATTGTATTTATGGAAAGCAATGGCAGTTGATAACAGTATATCAGAGTTGTCATATCACTGGTCATTGGAAGTAGTGTTTTTAGCTCTTGACATCTGTTACTAGCAATTTTCACATAATTTGAGTTAGCAAGAACGTATAAATGGCCTTACAACTATTATAAGAAAATTGATTAATCAAACTCTGAATAAAATTGTTATATAAGTTGATGCTTAATAAGAATTGTAAATTAAATACAAACAAGTTCCTTTTTCCAAGAAATACCAATTAAATTCCTCATTAAACATAAATAGTAAACTTCACTCCATGATAATTGATTGGGAGTAGGAAATTAAAGCAAATGCTCAATGCTCTGCTTGTGTTTTTTTTTTTTTTTTTTTTTTTTCTTATTCGATCTTTTTCTTTCGTTATAGCTGCCTCACAATAAACCCCATAAAACCAAAATCATTTCGTTTCATATAATAGAGCAATCGAATGCATTGGAATTTCAATTTAAACAATGCACATAAAAAATCAACATCAAAATAAATTGATTCTCATCATGCGAGTGTTTTGAGTGATGAATTAACTGATGTATTTAACCATAAAACATTTTATATTCCAACTTCTTATATTGCAAAGTCTTTGGTTAATAGTTATGTTGTGTTGAATTTCTTGTAACTTGTCTTTCGTTGGTTTGTTTCAACGGATGTGATGTGATCGTTATGCAACTTAACCATGGTTATAAATATTTATCAGCCATGAAAGACACAGACAAACAGTCGCCATTAAAAAAAATATGAAATACTGGAATGTTATGATTATAAATTGTATATGAAAAAAAGAAGAAGATATTTTGATGGAATTATGTATGTTGCAATAACAAGGGAAACTTGTTTTTTTTTTTTTTTTGGGAAACATTTTAATAAAAATCTGGTCAAAGATTATAATGTCTTTGAAAAGCATGTTATTAAAAGTAGTTTGTAGAACAAGTGTCATATGAAGTCATTTGATATTTAATTCTCTTAATCTAAGTCGAAAACATTAAATGTGATTGAAATATCTTTTAATAAATAAAACATGTTTGAGAAGATCAAACAATTTCTACCTGGGTTTCAATAACCTTCATCAGTTTGATGACTTTAATATCTTAGAATTAAAAAAACACACATCTGCTGAAAACAAAAAACAAGTTCTCCACCATATCTAACCGACTAAACGCAACAATAATTAAAACAAATACATTATTTTACGCCACTTATCGAATTCGTTCCAAATTTATACTCAAAATAAACATTTCAAATTTAACAAGTTTGCTGATCAGCTCTTTTGTTTTATCAAAAAGAAACAAAAGTTAGGATGTTTCTTTGGGTAATCTATTGTCTATTTGTGTATTAAAAGTAATTTATGCACGTAGACCATCAATTAAAAGTAATAAATTACTGGATAAAAAATTGATGATTTCTTTTCTTGACAATATGAATGAATGAAAACTAGAAAATCGCCTGAAGAATTAAAACAAAATTTCTGTTTAACTTTTTGATGATATCTCGAAATAAAAAATTATGACAGGTTCTTATAGTAAATTTAATTTATTAATCTTTATTTTAGCCTTAAGCTAAGATTTTACAACTAAGATTTATCCACTTTCTAAAAAAAAATAAGTCAAGATGTAATAAATAACATCAATAACCTGCTCAAGAACAAGTTCCTTTTAAAACTAAGTTGCAATCTCTCAAGGTAATGGGAATTAAATAATTAATTAATATCTGATTGCAATTCCTGTTTATTTTCTGACACAATATTGTGTTTTCAAGTTTTTTTCCTCATATTTTTTCAAATATAGTTTTTTTTTTTTTTTGAAGCCATAATTCTTTAAAATAGTCTTGTGGTTTTTTTTCGGCTACGTGATCTCACCGATCTTATTATTTTTACAGCTGTGGTTTTTTTTAAGTGCTTGTAGGTACGACTTTTTATTATAGAAATTACAAAAGATCACAGGAAATCATCTTGAAAAATAGAAAAAAAATTATAAAAAATATATGATTTGCGTGACCGTGTCTTTTCTTTCTAAAAACGAATTTATATATTTATTGAATTAAACCGGTGCGCGAGGTTAATGATATTTTCTTAGTTTTTTTTTTTTTGCACAATGATAGATATATGTAGTTTTGTTTGGCGGATTGGTTTTTTTATTATTAAAACCTACACACGCAATGAAAATGAATTTTTGTGTGGTCTGCGAATGATACATGTAAAATTGTTAAAATGTTAATCGATTTGACTTAAAGCGGAAAACAGAAACTTTATGTTTTCAAACCTCAGGCAAACGATTGATAATAATTAAGTAATTTAACCATTGGGCTAATGTTAGACTTATGACATATAAAATATACTTCAATTTGTTGAGACATAAATTTATAGTTTTCAAGCCTCTGCAGTTGATTTATGTAAAAAAAAAAAAAAAACAATCCGACGCAAAGATTAATTTGCATAATGATGCAGATCAGAAGCAAAGTTCAGTATCATCCCACGTTTGAGTATAGTGTTTAGTTCGTTTTGACAAATTCGATGAAGTTTTAATAAGACCTTGTGATATTGAATATTATGATAACTTTATTGTTACCTAGTATGTCTATAAAATCTTACAACATAAAGTATATGTTGGTATACATTCTAAGTGGAAAAATCAATTTTATGAATGCGCAATTTCGATTTTGATATTTTCGTCATTTAAAAAAAGAAAATTATTTTTGTTTCCATACTGTTTGCGGGTTGATTGGAAAGAATATAGGTTTCAAACAAGAATTTTCGAATAGGTTTTTGATAGTTTCAAAGAAGTTGTGATGAGCTTTTTACTAAGGCTGGGGTAAGCTCGTTGTATCCAGGGTAAAACAAAAGTAGCTCTTACTTTAACTTATTTCAGGATATGGTATTTTACTTGTTCTTTCTGTTGTAAAATACAGTAATTGCTCAAATTCTATAATATATTTTTATTATATTTTTATTTTATATTTCTTTTACGATACCTCTTTAGGTTTACAATTTCATACAAATTTCATGTATGTACTTTATACACTATAAAGGTTCATATTACAATCTTATGTTTAACAACTTATTTATATAATTCTATGTTAATGGATATGATCTTACAAACTAATAATTCTGAGGTAGCAGGATTCATTATTAAAATGCGTGAGATAGCAGGATTCACTGGGTAGGATATAAATTTTCCAACTTGTTATAAAGTTTTTGCTCTGAAAACTTGGGTGTTCATTGTGGAGGATCGAATCAATATACTCTCACTTAGTATAATACCCCAAACACTGGAATGTGATTTTATAGTACTCGAAAGTTGTACAAAGTACTTTTCTACCACTGAATTCCGTCGAAATCGCAAGGCACTTTATTACTTCAAAATAAGAAAATGATCGATATTTATTCCTTTCAGACAAAAGGAATTTTGTGTTCTTTTTGAGGATGGAACTTAAACTTTTCCTATTTCTACAAAAACATTGTCAATACCTATGTTTACGTTGAACTGAATTACTTTGAAAAAAAGAAAGATATTTTAGTTTCAATTATGAATCAAATCAGTTTTAATTATCCCATGGAGATAAACTTTGTTTATTTATTTATTTCAAGAGGAGCTTTATTTTAAGATACAATCTTTTAATAATTAAGTTTAATATTGATTTAAATTTATATAAAAGCAATTATGTATCAAAGACTATAATTAATACATACACATTTTTAAAAACATAAGTCCATCAAAAAGCCTAACATGTGTAGCAAAAACGAGTAAATAGTTAAATTCTATTGAATTTAGATAGCGACGTTTTGCAATGTTCATCTAAAAAAATAAAAAGAATTAGTTAAACCCTGAAAAATAAGCATGAAGGTCTTTTTTAAATTTATTTATGCTATCTGTTCTTCTTAACTGACGAGGTATAGAATTCCAAAGGCGAGCCGCATCAACCGAAAATTACCTCTCGGAAGTAAGACATGTTTGTCTTGGAATAGCAATTTGATTTGTTCTGTTCGATGTTAAAAACTGGATTTTATTGTAGATATCTGCAGGTGTCCGCGTCAGAATGATTTTGAAAAAGGTTGTTAATGTTTTGTGCTTCAAAAAATTATTAAAACTAATGAAATACAAACTTTTGGAATGAGTCGAAATATGATCGCGTCTCTTAAGACCAAAAACGTAGCGGGCAACATTGTTGAACACAACATTGAGTCTTCTTTGTGATACCGCATCTAACGAACAAAAAATTTTACTGCCGTATGTAAGAGATGGTATAATTAAAGTTTTTGCCAGCATTTTTCTGGTTTCGAAGGGAGTGAGATTTTGTGTTGAGATATTGTGTTATTTATAATACTGTAATTCCAATTTCAATTATATCATTACACAGCCAAAATTATGACTTTACTAATATTTTACCTGAACTCAACAAGTGTCATGTCACTTTAACAACACCATAAGCCACCCAGTAATATAGCGTTAGAACATCCTCTTCTTAATTTAGTGTATACAAAAAGTTATCAATTTATTACCATTTATTATAACAAAACTTTCCACCGCATTGTGGTTTGTTTATTACTTTTTTACCCTAATTTATGATCCATAAAAAAACGTGTGTCTTGGTTGATTCCGATTAAACTTTATCTATAAAGTTCGTATCACTCAGCTAAATTAAAGCTTAAGTGTTTTCCATATACTCGTATTTTCAAAAATAAAAAAAAAAAACTATAAAAATAAAACCATGAGGTTGGTGGAGACTTTATGTAGAAACTATTTGATGATTTTTATCAAAACCATATAACATAATTAAAATTCTTTGTGCATCCAAACCATTATGGAAAATATGTAGGTATATTTTCAAATAATTTGATTCATATCTACAAATTAAGAAAAAAACAAATACATTTTTGATTTTTTGATGACTACATTTCCCAACACACCACATTTTTATTACAAATAAACCACAAAAATCATGCTGAGATTTTTGTGTTTAACGATAGAGATGATGATGATGATGGTTTTTGACCAAAAATCAACAACAATAATCTACTTCAACCAGAGTATGCTGCTTTCAAATTCGTTAATCATTTTTTTTTTTTCATTATATTTGTATGAGATTCCATCTAAGGTGTTTGATTGTTCTTCATAAAAAAATAGAAAATATTAAAAGAAATTTTATTGTGGCGCCGCTTACAGCAGCGTAAGTACCAAGATTAAAATCATTTTTGAATCTCAAAAGAATTTCTTTTCCACAAAGTCTTGTAATTGGAATTTATATTTGAAAGATGCATTTTTTATTTGGTATATTTTCTTAATGAATTCACGCATGCGTATCACAGACAAAATTTTTCTCCTTTTATGATGTTGAAGCAGCTAATGGAGTCATAAAAAACCACTCGATCTTATATTGACGTGTTTTTTTTTTCATAAAATATGTACCTTCCTATCTTTAACCATAAAATATAAAAAATTTGCATACGTACTTGAGTGAATTTTAACAATGAATTTAACGGTTTTTCTTATTCTATCTTATTTTTGTCGTACAAAAAAAAATATAATTTATGGTTTTCGAATTTAAAAACAAATAAAAAAAGTTAGCTTGGCCGTTTTACAACCACGATGACCTTTTATGTTATTTATGAAATCTTTTCCTCAAACACCTTCAGGTTTTATAGAAATTAGTAAAGTTATTTTTTTGTGTATGATTATGATAACTGTTTCTAGAAGGTAAAACAAATCACCATCTTTTGTTCAATTTAGTGATAACCTCATCGATCAATAAAAATTAATTTATTATAAATAGAAAATAGATGATATTTTATGAGATTTGTTTTTGAGCAGGTACCAAAGTTTAAACATAAAAAATATACACAAGTATTTATGTTTCAAAATTTGAATAGACGCATTAATAAATTCTAAATGTTTATTTTTTTTTAGTTCCCGTCGGAAATGTATACAAATAAAAGTTTTAAAATTCGCTAATATCGACATAAAAACTTAACTTAAAAAATTAATGATTTATGAAACATTTCTTGGATCAATGCATCATGTTTAGATTGTTATGATGTCTTTCTCTTTCAAATAACAATAAATGTTCATGAGTGGAAACCGATAAAGTTTTAAAATTATAGACATTTAAAATCAATTATTTAACGAATTATTATTTTCGATGACGGACTGTTTACCATAATTTCATGGTTATTTAAATTTGAAGAGAAAAATCGTTATTTTACTCAATGTTTGATTATTTTCTCATATTAATTAATAACTTATAGCTAACCACTGCTAAAATTAAATACAGAACAGGTAAAGTAATTCAAAGAAAAAAACCTTGAGGGTCTGTGTTAAAATTGCTAAATTTATCATGTTGGCCAGTAAACTAAATTTGTTTGTCCAATTTAAGTAATTACAAGATCCATGGTAAGAAATAATTTGCTAAGCCTTCTTCGTCCATCATAACAATATTGTAATTAAATATTTCCAACACTGAAGTGTTTTATGTATTGTGAGTTTTTTTTAATTTAAAACTCACAGTAATTTAATGGTAACTTTAAGAGGTAGAATTGAAAATTACACTGATTACAAAATAACCTTATGGAGAAACGAAGAGTATGTTTAATTCAAACTTAAGGGTTTTGACATTGAGTAATAAATGCGTCTTTTGCTGATCTCACACTTAATCAATTATATACTCATACCTAAATGCGTAATTTGGGTAGGCTAGTAGACTATAGTATTTTCGATTTGTTTGTATGCTTCTAAATAATAAAGTCTTATTTTTTTCTTATCTAGTTTTAAAAGGCCCAGTTTTTAAGTAGGAGATTATTCCAGGATGTGTTTAATCTCGAGTTAACATAGGTCGGGAATTTACTCAGAGTGAACTCACCAATTAAGCTGAATAAATTCTGAGTCGGGACTCGGGATTTCTAACTGTCTGAAAAACGTATTTCCACCACCGTTTATGCGAGTCTAATCTAACTCTAAAATAAACTAGCACTAAAAATTGGTCCTAAGAATTATTGAGGTAATTGGCTTGGATGATATATGCATCCTAAGTTCTTGAAACTCATTTATTCATTCATTTCACCTTACCTTACACATATATTTAATTAAATCCTTACGAGTGGTAGCTATCCAAATATCTGGAAAATATCAAAGATCATACCTGTTCCATAAAATCATAAAACAAATGAATAAACCAGTAGCAATTTTACCTTTTATTTCAAAAGCATTCAAAAAAATAGTAAGTCAACAAATCTCAACCTTTATGTCAGCAAAGAAATTGTTTTCTTCTGTTCAAGCTGGATTCAGACCAAAGCATAGTTGTTCTACTGCTCTTCTTAAAGTAGTTGATGACATAAGAATACAAATTGATGAAGAGAAGGCTACAACATTGGTCCTGCTTGATTTCTTTAAGGCATTTGATTGTTTGCCCCACAATGTTCTCCTAAAAAACTTGACCATTTTAACTTCGAAAGATCTGAGGTAAAACTCATTGGAGAATATTTAACAGGAAGAACTCAAGCTGTCTCAGAAAACATCAAACTTTCTAATTTTCTTTTAAACAAGGTTCGATTCTGGGTCCTTTATTGTTTCCAATTTTTATTAATGATCTACCTCTACCGCCTACCCTTAAATTTTGTAAAATTTTAATGTACGCTGACGATGTACAAATATATCGTAGTTTTCCTATAGGTTTGGTCGAAGATGCTACATATCGAATCAACACAGATTTGATGACGGTTTTCCGCTGGGCTGAAGAGAATGGCTTGAGGCTGAATCCAAAAAAATGCCAAGCTGTACTCGTGAACAAAAATATAACTGACACTTCCTGTTTGTCTGCTATTATGCTGGGTAACACAGCGGTAGAATACGTTAAAACAGTGAAGAATTTAGGAATAATTTTCAATCAGACTCTAACTTGGGAAGATGACATCTAATACACCTTTAGAAAAACATATGGTGCACTCCGGGCTTTATATGTTTCTAGTAATTTTTTGACAATTAACATTAAAATTATAGTAGTAAAAACCCTTATTTTGCCGGTAGTTTAATATTTTGTTGTGTGGATAGCGTAAGCCAGCAAAATTTGTGTGTTGCTTTCAATGATGTTGTCCGCTTTGTCTATTGTCTCCGCAGGTTTGATCATGTTTCACGATTCGCAAACTGTATTTTTGATATGTCACTATACAAAACCATCTTGATAGTAAGGTCTTAGAATTTTTGGTTGCTCTAATGGAATCAGAGACACCTGAGCATCTATTCGAAAAGCTAGTTTTTTCGCGTTCGGAAAGAAACCGGGTTCTTATTATGCCCAGTATTAACTTTACGGTTACTAAGCGATAATTTTTTATTCATGCTGCTGGTTTGTGTAATTCCTTAAATTTAACCAATAATTTACCGAGGGTTTTGTCACTAGCCAGTGAAGTGGTTCAATGATTGCAATATTTCAAATGACTTCATATATAATTTCAGGTGATTTCAAGCAGTGTTTAAATCGATTTAAAAATTTTGTGATTGCATTGATTTCAAATAAATATACTGGTTTCAAATGATTGCACATTGATTTAAGTGATTTCATCATGAATTCAATTCGTGATTACATTATGGCACTTTTGATTACATTATTGCAAAAAAAATTAGTGATTTTAAATATTTTTAATGATTGCAAGAAATCATTTGAGATCGCTAACCAACATTTTTTTTAATTTCATGACTTGAAATAGTGATTGCGATATCAACGTGTATAAGTGGTCCAGGTGATTTCATTCGTGGCAAACCCCCAGTTATTTATTTAGCATTTAAAAAAAAAAACATTGTTTGAATATGCTTATGTTATCTAATAAAAATAAATACAAATACAAATAAAATGTCTTATGCCATGTAAAGGGTAAAGTTTAACGAACTTACCTCATTCTTACATTCTTTCAAAAGCACGGCTGCCTATTTGAGTCTGGTCTACTTTTTTTACAATAATATTAAATCGTACCTACATTGTTTCTGAACATTTATGTTCAAAACATTATTCTGACATGTTGTATAGTGACCATGAATACAATAAAAGCAAAGAATTTTTTTTCTTGTTTTTATAAAAAAAATGAAAGACAAAACCTAAAAACTGTCAACTCAAATCATAAAGTGCTGAATAGGTAAACAATGTCCCTTTCATGATTATTTACTCCTTACTTACAATTCCATCAGAACGATAAATATTCAAAGCATGCTTGGCTTGTATTTTTACCTGTATATTGTACCTGCAATATTAAATCACTGGAAATATGACGTCGAAAAAAAAAAGATAAAACATTCAAAAACCGTAGGGCATATAATTATATATATAAAATTTGTTCAGTAAATTTATTCTGGTGGCGTAAAAGGTGCGTTCCTTCTCTAGCCATATTGTCCAAGTGCACACAAGTTCAATGCCTTCTCCAGTTTGTATCCAAAGTGGGTAAAGTCAGAGTCAGCATTTAGCGAATTGATATCAAATATTTGCACTCACAGACATTTTAATGGTTGAATGCAAATGATCGCACATTCAGGTGTAAGGTCTGTGAGTTCTTTTTTGTATATACATACATATTTATGGCAAATAAAGATTATATTCACTGATTTTAGATAATGACATAAGTGGGTATTGTACAGGCAAGAAAAAGGGTGTGCCGCGCCACTATACCAACATTATAGCCGCTGCCGCCGACACGCCAAAATTAACCGACAAGAACGATATATCATTTTTTTGTAGTTCTTATTTTTTGCCCATGAACTTATTTATAGTTTGGTCGAAATCGAACATAGGAATTAGGACAGATATAGACAGACACTCCAATAGAAGATATTTTGCAGAGATACATATATGCAAACAAAGGCGGAAATTCAATCATTTTAAGATACCCATGAAGGTGTGTGGTGTTTGAATAAAAGATACATTACAAAACTTTCACTTTTTAGCGAAATCAATGAAAAATTTATCGATAATTTATTTATGATTCGAGTGGAAAAATTATTTATGATTTGAATATGAAGTTCGAGCATAAATTTCGAATCGAGTTGTTGTCGGTGCGCAGATGGATTGAGCATCAATCATCTGAATAGATGTTATCTGATTTGATATGAAGAAAGTGCATCTGGATGAACAAAGGCGCTTTTGTTTAGTACACTGACCGCGCACTATAATGCGATGATTGTTGAAGAAGTAGTGAGGAAGTGATGAGATACATGAAATGGAAAATATTTTGATAATTTATTGACGTGTGAAATTGATGATTGTTGGCAAGAAGATTATTTAATAAATTTTTTTTTTAAAAGAAGGGTATCCAATCATTTGTTATGTAACAAACTATTCAACCAAGTTTTATTTAGTATTTACTTTAAACTTAGCAGTGTGAGCTTTATCGTTATCTAAAATAATCATTTAGAGAAGAAGTACAGTGACGCACTCGCTTGTACGCTCGTTCTAAAGGACTAATACAGCTCTACATCTCTCCCATTTCAGAATGAATGTTTCTTTGTGATCTTAGGTTATAGTAAAACATTCATATTGTTCGATTAAATTCTTATTTGCTGCATATGCTACCGAAAAGAAAATTAGAGGAAACATCACCAGAAAAATCGCCAAATTTTAATAAAAACATATAAGTGAACCGTGCATAATGGAGGGTTGGAAATATGCCGGTTGAGCAACTAAAAGTGCTTTTGGATGAGTGTATAACAACAAAACTAGAAAATATTGCCACAAAAAATAAGTCTTAGCTGTCTCAAAAGATATTCAGTTAATACGGTCTCAAAACGACTTCTTAATAAGGCGAGTAACTGACATGGAGAATTATTGTGAAACTCTGAAACGTCAACTCGAAATTTTTATTTCGGAAAAACAATGAAAATTCTAAGACCACGGTAATTCTTCACTTCCACCTTGGTGACTCAGCAAACAAAATTATTGAAGCTACACCACAACTGAAAGGAACAGGAATTTTTGTTCATCGCGAACAGACAAGGTCTTCATGAGATCTTATCTAAGGCATTCCGAAACAATATTAACAGTTTTGCGAAAAACTTTGTCTTGTGAAATAAGAACATTTTATCCTATACTTCTTCTTGCCTCGTTATGGGTTGATTCATTTCAAAAACGACCACCACTGAAGATTTTAAGAATTTATAGCATCATTTTTTTTTTTGTTGCTATAATAGCATTTCAAGCACCATTTTCTTGCCATAATAACACCTTGAATTATCCACACAGAACAAGAATCCTTGCTGTTAGCTTACACCTAATCCTCATAATATAAAACTCTCTCATTCTGTAAAGCTAACGTTACAACATAGGTTACTGCCTCATAAAAAAATAAAGAGTACAACAACAACAACAAATTAAAAAAACAACAATTTTACAGTTAACGCAACATAATATCTTTTCAATGTTATTGGTGATTTGATCAATCTTTTATAACAAAGTTCGTCAAACCTCCCACTATTATCTTACCATTAATTTTAATTTCTGATTGACTTAACTTCCATACAGTTATATTTTGCTGTATCATTAGAACTCCATTAACCTTCCCTTAAATCTTTATTAGAAAGATAAACAACATTTCTGTTTTCAACTTTACAATATAAAACTAATAATAAATATTTCTTTCTAATTAAATTCTATGATACAAGAAAAAACCCATCATCATGTTCCAAATTGATGTAAGTTAACTCCTTTAATTTTCCAAACATTCCAATGATGTAATATTTTCTTTATGATCAGCCCGACTTCCAGCTGTGTTGTAGATGATCACTTTGTAGAACGATATTAGATATCCATTAAAAAAAAGAAATCTAGTTTCATTGAAATAATATGCCACAGACTCAAATTGGATTTCAACTTGGACAAATTTAAAATTGGTTTTCTAATAGCTTATTTTTAGATTATCAATAAAATTCAAAATAAAAGATGGAAGGCGTTGAATGCAATAACTTAACTCAGCAAAAAAGAGAATACAAAAATAAAGCAATAAAAAAATATATTTATGTATCTTTTGTATGAACAAAAAATGAATCTTGTAATTGTATCTTCCTACGAGGCCATCAGTAAGGGTTTTGAATTTCATTTATTTATGGATGGAACAAAATTTGAAAGAAGACAAATAAAATACCTATCTTAGGATTGTGGAAAAAAAATTTGTGGGCAAACGCCACCGCATTTGTCAAGAACCACTAAAGTCAATGAATGTGGTTGTAGTAGCTGGCATATATTGTAATCGATATCATAACTTCCTTTCTTATAAAGAGAACCCAAGACATCAGCATAAAAAAAAACTCCAATTTCAGCAACAATAAACAGTTAATTAGGTGACGAAGCCAAGCGATAAATCAGACTTTTTAAAGAAGTTGTAGAAATGTGAGAAGAATTATAAGAATATTTAAACGAAAGAGCTGATTAGCGAACTTTATTTTTCTTTTCTCTAAAACGGACGTTAGAGACACGTCCGGATTAATTTGCGAAGATTGTGGCTAAAAAAAAACAAGACAACTTAACGACAAAACATAAAACGAAAGAGCTGAGCAGCAAACTTGTTTTAATATCAATTTTTATAGTAATTCTGTTCAAGATGAACTTTTATTTATGTTTAAATATGATGAAGTTAAACTTAAACATTTTTTTTTCTAAATTGTTCTATTAGTTAAAAAAAAAACGGACAAGCATACAGTAAAACTATGAAATAAAACTTTCGCTAATAGGTTTTCTATCTTCCACGGTATTTTGTTCGCTTTTTCTGCCCGCAGCATCATTTTTGTGATTCAGCTTAATATTTACGATTAATTAAAAAAAAAACATCTCTGAGTACGGCACACGGCAATATCTTTTATAAAATGCCCCTTTTGCTGTTGATTCTGTGGACATGAGGAAGAAATAAAGATTCCACTTATGGAGTACGGTTCTATCTATTTGTCAAGGCAGGTTGTGACAGCCGCGGCTGAGATTATATACCTTACCTACCTACATCTTCAAAAGAATGCCAGAATTAAGGAATAAACGAGAAAAATAAAACAAGGAACGAAGACGATGGTCAGGTCGTCGTCTATACTCATTCATCTCTTAATGGGTTTATCGTTCCAACACGAGAATAGCTTACGACTGAAGTAGGTAGCCACATATAGCAGCATTTTAACAGCAGCACTTTTATATATGAACGTGGAGCTCCTTTTTCGCGCGCAATCACCACTTTTAGCAAAAAGAGTTGTAGCAAAAATTGTTGTGCCATCAAGCAAGAGATTACGCTAGAATGCATTAGAGGTGGTCGTTGGCCATCGCCATCGCCATCATAGCTCGACCGTATGTCGTTGTCGTCATTGTGCTGGGCAAGATGAACGTTTTTCTGATATAAGCGTATATGAAAATAATATAAATTCTGTCTTAAGTCCTACCTGTGGCTAAATGAGTATATATAGAAAGAAGTTTTAAAGAAGCTTTTGGTTAGTTACTTCTTCTATATTTGATGGGAGGAACTATAAAATTTTCTTTAACGGACGTTGATTAGAGTGCAAAGGAATGGGAAATTCTTCTCGAAGGTAAAAGAAGACAGCTGCTGCAAATTTCTTAAACCAACAGCCAATGTGTCTAACATAACATTCTAACTAATGAATATACGTTATCGTTAGAGATGAAATGAAAATTAGATCTTTTTGATAGAAGAAGCGATGGAAGCCATAGCCATAGGCTCTGGGATACTAAGATAAAATTTAATAAAAACCCAGGATAGGGCAAGTACTCAAGCGTTAGCAAGTTTGTTTATTTTGATGATTGCAGATGAACGATGGAGGAAGGTTAAAATGGTTTTTCATATACATTATTAAGAAAAAGGACCTTTTCAAGTTTTATGTTAAGACTGTTTGGTTGGAGCACAAGTTCCGTGGATGTTGGTAATGAAATCGGTTTATATGTTCCAGATGGCACTTTAACGGAATCGCCTTAACTCTTCTCATGTTGATCTGGAAGAACTCGCCTTATTGCAACAAGTGTCATTTTCACTTAACTTATAGTAAAAATATTGATTGCAAATGTGATCGAATCGTTAAAGAATAATTGGATAGGCTTCGAAAAACCTCCAATATTTCGTCATCTATGCTGCTGCGAAGTTATTTTTCTGAGACTCAGCTTCTGCCAAGACAATTTATTTCCCTTTTGTTCCTGATCTTTTAAAGGATTCCATTAAAAAGACTTATTTTCAACGGTATTGTTTTGATTTCATTATATAGTGGGATCAATTTAGCGGCACTACCGTGGCGTCATCTATATCAGTAACTGACTGGTTCTCGTCCAAGTCCGTAACAACACAGCAAAAGTAGTTGAATTGTGCGATTTTCTCATATGGTTTTTGCTAAAGAATGATCCTCTTTTTGTATTTGATTTTAAGTCTAACAGTTTTTCCGTACACTTGCATTTATTGAACCCTCTGGCTGCGGAGATATTTCGATAATAAGGACCAACTACCTAAGTTTTCGATGCGTTCTAAATTTTATAACATGTTGCTTAGAATCTTCTGTATCATCTATCGGCAGAAGAAATTAGATTGGCGATAAAACAGCGCCTTGTCTTACTCCCGAAATAAACAGCTTGCGTTGTTATACGATTCCCATGCAAAAGCAAATATTTTTGTACACAAAACATCTTTCACTACGAAAGTTCAGTTGATGCATTTTGAGTAAAGACGTGGTATGTATATTCCTAGTTCTCTCGAGAATTATGAACAATATAATTGACAATACGCAAAGACTCAAATTCGGTTTTGAAGTTCTTCAATGACTTTTTCTCATTATTAACTTAACAAAAATGCAATTTTTCTTGTACTAAGATCAACCACGGTCCAATTCCCACTAAAGAGCTTGGAAACAAATATCTTCTATTTTAAATGTCATACTTCGATACGAATTTCCCATAAATACCATACGAGTGTAACGTGTGAACTTAATTCTATCAAAATACCAACCTCCAACAAAATCCAATAAATTCCATTTCCATATATTTTTCCCATCATAAATTTTATAAATTTTCAATACATTTCTGTATCTTTTTCCTTACGCCATTATACATCCGAACACTTTGGAATTTCTTTTGTTTCGATCATCACAACTTATAACTCATAAACTATTTGCACGTACAAAGTTCATAAAAGTTATATCTAAAGTTCAAGGAAGCATATTATACACGAAGTTGTATAACACTCCATCACATAGTCTACAATTTACAAATGGAATAATAAGACAATTGGCCATCGAAGAGCTCACAGTAAAATGCGTGAAAAATTACACTCGTTTTGAATTTTTCCACCTCAATTACAGAAATAATTTGAAAAAATGTTAAAAAAAAAAATACTCGCCAGTCGCCACTCTACTTGCACCAAGAGCAAAAACCTACGCAGTTGCAACCAGTGGAACATAATCAGATACGTTTATAAATTCGAAATGGGTGGCAGAGGAAACGACGACGGCTGCGGCGGCGACGATGCGATGGTAAATGGAAATGCTACGGACGTTGGACGTTCCACGGATGGATGCATAATGATGAGATTGCATTTTTGACGTGGGAAATTAAATTTCCTCATCCATTCGATTTGGAAGAAGCGTACCTGATACCAAAATTATTCGGTGATAATTTGATTGAATATAAAATATGACTCATCTTAGTCTAAGTATAACTTATGAGACCACACGACCATCATCTTTAAGTGAAGCTCTGCATCTCAGGTGGTATACCGTTTACCTAATTATTAACTTACAACAAAAAATGACGTAATTTGAAAGTTGTTTTCGAAGAGTTTCGTCAAAAGTATCTCAACTCAACAAAATTCTTGTTCTTTTTATCTTTCAATAAAAAAAAAACTCGTTAGTATCGATCTGAGAACACAATCTCTACGGACCATGTGCGCATGCGCACCTGTGAATGTGAATAACTAATACGATCGAAATCAAATACAACTTTTATAGGTAGATACATATATCTTAATCTATCGGTGGCAATAAACGTTTCTATAAGAATTAGTATCTAGTTTGTAAGCAAACTGTATTGCTGACTGACAACCCAGCTGTATTAACATAATTCCAAAGCACGAGTGTATCTAAGAGAATGTGACAACAAAAATAAAACGCCTACGACCATGAAATGGACCCACGTTGTTGCAATTATGTCGTTTAATATAAATTTTGCTTTTAAAAAAAACAAAGATACTGAATTCAATCTAAAGACCTCCAATACAATTAACTTCCCCCACAATTTCAAGTTTTTGCGTGCACTAAATACTTGAAATTGTATGAATTCATGACAATCAGCAGAAAATTAAATTTTATTCAACTTGGTTTACTTATATACCTTATACATATTTTTGTTCCCTTGATGAATATATTTTCTCATATTATGTTGAAAGATACATTTTGTCAATGTATACAAGAAATTATACTTAAGAAATGGGTTGGGACTTGGGACACTTATATGGTTTTTGATGTTAAATGTTTTGCATAATATTCTGGTTTTCGCTCATTTTGTATCTTTAATTTTGGGACTTTCTTTTTTTGGCAGTATAATTGTGTAAAAATTTTTGTTTGTCAGATTTTGAATAAAACGACGCAATAACAACATTTCGCGATAGCAAAGCAAAACAATAAGCATTTTACGACCGACATGTTGTTTGTAAATCTTTTCACAACAGATTTTGTACTTAAACAAAAATTAAGTGATACCTAATCTTTGTTTACATAGCTGAAATTTCAGACATTTATTCCCAAATATAAAACTGCTTTGCAATTGCGAAAATTCTGAATGCCTGATCTATAATCATTATCAAAGCAACTTGTAAATAAAATATAAATTCGATATGCCACATTGGGCCCGGCCCTAGCTATAACTTCCATGTCAAGTTGGTTGATGTCCGAATCTACCTACATGTGTAAAACCAAAATTTGAATTAATTTTCATATTAGCATATAGTATTTGTATTATTATTTATTTTATTTCTTTGTTATAACCGACATGTATACGACCGATATATCAATCTTCCTTAATTCTGTCTAAATACTAAAAACTCATAACTGTAAGCTTTGTCTTTCTGATAGTTGAGAGGTCCGAATTGCTTACTATGTACGAAGTTGTTTGTCCCATCACCAAAGCCGATTAGTCAAAATTATAAACCCGTTATCGGGGGGTATCATGCAGGATGTCCTTTCAGACTCTTCACACCAAAAATGTCTTATCTTCCTATAGTTTGGCGTTGAAATCGCCTAAGACTAAAAAGTGTTCAAATTATTTGTAAGTCAGAAATTGAACACTGTGTCGCTTTTGTCAATGCTTTCGAGCATTCCTAATGCTGTTTAAAATCGTTTCAACATTGAGTTTTCCTAGGTAAAGCGCTAAATATTTCACAATACAATACAACAAAACATTCACAATTTAAAAATTAACTTCTCCATCTCCACCAACAAAAAAATGTAAACAGAAGGTGTCCACCATATCATGATCATTACTCATTCATATAATACAAATGAAAACACCATACTTTATTTTTATTCTTTTATCATGTAACACCATTCAACTGAAATTTAATTTATTTTATTCACAAATCCACACAAAATTATTCTGATTCCTTAAAATGGCAATATTTTCCATTGATGTAAGGAGATAAAATATTGCCAGCATGATATCGAATGTCCTTTGTTGATTGTTATATAGTCTGAAGATATGAAAAAGGAAATCGGAAAGATACAATTCTCATTTGCACAACGAATAACACTTGTAATACCAGTTCTTGTCTGTCTGCCTACGTATATAAACATAATTCAATGTCAGAATAACACATGAGTCTAAAATGCTATGTAAATTTTATATGCTCTACTATTGTAATGGTGTAAAGGGTGTAAGAGTGGTCAGATGTTGCCCACGAATTGGTATAAGGTGAATGTTTGTATAAAATCAATGTAAATGCAATAACTCTTGACGTTTTTTTGTATGTCTTTATCGTTTGGATGCAAACAATAGACAACAGATTTGAAATTATATCTACCACAAGTATCACTGAATAAGAAAAAGAAATTATATCCGATTTTGTATTATTATATGAATGTAAAGATAGACACATCTTTTATCTAAACTTTCGTTTCCTTTTTTTACGATGTACAGTGGGGTAGGATATCTTAAAAATTGAAAAAAAAATCAACCACAGAGTTATATATGTTTGTCCAGATTCACGAAAATACACTTAAAACCATTTTAGTTATCGAAGAAATAATATTTATCTGCATATCTGTAACACTAATTTCGGGTTAATTTTTGATTTTGCGATTTTCCAAATTTGATTTAAAGGTACCCATTTATTTTTTCTTAATGCCAAGCCAAACACTTTATATTAAGACATATTTTTTGCAGTAACTCATGAAATATTTAACACAACAATTTTTTTTTCTTTAATTGGGCTTATTCTAGTTCTAGAATAATACTTAGCAGTTAAATTCGTTGGTTGCTTTGTATTGTTTTGTTGTTTTCTGTCAAAAAAAATTCTGAATAGCTTAATTGAAACTTTAATAAATATTGTGGAACAAGCCCTTCAAGAGATTATTTTTATTGTTGACTTGTAACTTATATATCACATAAATTACTTGATTTAACAAAAAATATGTTTTAACAAAATTTTTTTGTCTGAAAAAAATAAAGTGCACGACTGTGTCGCACAAACTTGCTCTTTTAGAAAATTACTACATAAATAAAATTAAATTTAATAAAAATAAATTGAATAATTTTTTTAATGTAAATGAAAAATACGAACAATATCATATAAAAGTTAAAACTACTTTTTCAGAAGATTCAAACGAAAATCAAAGTATGCAGAAAATTTTGTTGCCTGAATGCAAGTTTCCCGAAAAAATTATTCCAAAATCGTTAAAGCGGGTTTTTAAATAAAATAGATGTTAAATTACCTAATAATTTTTATAAAAAACGCCAATTTATTTGCATTTCATAACCAAAAACTTACATTTTTTAACTAAGCCGTTTTCAAATATTGAATTTACAAAAAAAAAAATAAATTAAAAAATAATTAAAACTAAAAAAGACTCAAGACAAAAATTAGGGTAGATATGGCGGGCAAAACATGCGACATGTGCTAGAGCCTAGATTGATACATTTTCTATATCAAAATTTCTTCTTTTGTGAATTTGGAAACACCCTATAATTTTCTATTTCTGTACTTTTCTTAATCCGATCTCATACCCTTATCAAATACTAAACTTGTCTAAAGTGATCTCTACTATATGCAAACTTAGAAAAAATGCATATAAAACAGTCTTAGGTAAACTATTTTAGTCCAAAACATATTCAACGCACTTATGTTAAGTACACTAACTGCAGCCATCAAGAGTGGAATGGAGCTTGTTGCAACACACATTACCTCTTTATTTCCAGTCGTTTCCCTAACTACAAAACACTTTCATGCCCCAAAAAAGGGCACCGACACAACAAATTCTATACCTACAAATTCAAATCGTTTTTATACACCAACCATCTTAGATCCTCTACATGTTCTAGCATCGGGGATATCAATCACGTTCAACATTTGCATAAATCAAAACACTCACTCGAGCCCTGTTGGGAATAATTATTTGCAGGTGCATACACGATTCTTTGGTTCACTTGAAACGTGTATCTCTGTCTGTCGGTCGATGGAAAGCGCACAACCTTCTTGCGAACCATTAAACCATATCCAGCGTGTGTGCACCTTTCATCACCTCATTCTTTCAATATATAAGTGCACTCTCTCTCCCAGCTACTGAACAACACAACATCCTTATTCTCACCATAAAATTGAAATCTTCTCAAGTCCGCCCGGGACACCCCATTCCGTTGATGCTTTTCTGAGAAGTACCACATTATGGAGACAGAGCAGGAAATACAGTCACTCTAGGAAGAAGATAACCATGTTCCCCCAGTTCACTTTGATGTGAGTCTGTGTAGGATGTGATTGGCACTACCGAGAAGCCGAGTGGAGTGTGGTAACTGGTAACTCAATATAGAAATGGAACCACACCGTAGTTGTGCTGCTGTATGTGAGATGGCGATGCATCATGATATCTGCTGCAGAGCCTGATGATAGTGCAAAACAAGTTGTTGAGCCCACACACTTACCATGGGGCCAGTTATACACCAATCTCAACCGTCTGTCTGTCCATGTTTGTTCATTTGCTGTACCTGACATCTAGTGCTGGAGAGTGCGGAAAACGTGCTGCGTGAGTGTCTATGGCGGTATAACTTAAGGTTTCATCCTCCGGTCATGAAAATCGGGGGTCCATCAGTGCAAACATACGATATCGTCCTACGGATTTTTTCCCCATAAGTCCTATTTCGTTTGCCTTTTTCCACAGCCGTGATCCTAAAGGTGAACCTCAAAGCTGAAAATTCTTTCCCCCAAAGTGGGACCAAAGGATATGTATTGTCTTGCCCTTTCCCTTCGCTTTATTTTTATTCCAATCCTCATAAATTTTACGGCTCAGTGATTTATTTTGGAGCAACAACAACTACGATCAAGACCGCGATCAGATTCAGAAATCGGAAATGTTAAGTTGATTAGATTATGATCTTCAAGTTAGTATGTAAAAAAGGAGAGGAAGTATACACGTACATACAAAATACGCAAAGACGAATGTATGCGAAATGTGTCTTGTTCGAGGAAAATCATGGGCATGTTTAAAGTTCGGAGACTTGTAGATTGTTTAGGGCGTAAAACATATAAATGTCGTGCAGCAAAATTTAGATCGTGGATACAGAGGACAAACTAAAAAGAAATTTTTTTATATTTTTTTTTTTGTGTCATTAGTCACGGATACATGAACAGAGATACATAATATAATAATGTTTGCTGACGGAAAACAATGAAAGATTTATTTTAATTTTGTTAAGAACTTTCTCACTATTGTGTTAATAATTTAAATTTGTTCTTCATTGGGTGGTAAAAGTACTTACAATAAGGTCATAATCATTAAGTATCCATTTTTATGGATGTAGATACATAGATATCGTCATTAGCTGAGTTATTGTCATTGAGGTTTTATTTTCTGGCCATCTCATCACATGGAGTAAAAACGCAGGTTAATAATAGTGATTATGTAGGACATAAGAATATCTCTTAGCTTAGAGATATCACAAGGTGAGACCATTCCACTTACCGGATACGACTGAATAGTGAATAATTGTATCGGTAACCACGGTTAAAGGTTGTGACTTTCTCAGACATTGATACATTGTTGTCCATCACTCCACATGACCCAACTCTCATGTCAACGTACAGCCGGAAAAGTTAGTTGTTGAAGCTTCTTCGCCATTACATTATTGAAACATACTGGACGTTCACGTTCAAAGCGACCAAGATGAGTCTTACATATTTCATTCAAAAATAAAGATGGATATATTCCGCTTTAGAAGTGCAAAGAATTTCCAGTAGAATTTTCGGAGTATTGGTATCAAACATTTTGATCATCGAGCATTTGAAAAATACTCAGTCACATCGGGTATCCGTTCGGATCAACGTTCTCCAATTCTGGGTTGCAAAAGCTTAATTAATTTTTAGCTTAAGGTTGGCTTTGGTGAATTATTGATTTATGTTGGTGAATTATGAATTTAATAAAAATCAATTCATAAACTAGTTGGTGAATTGTGAATTAAAAAATATTTAATTCATAAGCTAGTTGGTGAATTATGAATTGAAAAAAAAATTATTCATAAGCTAGTTGGTGAATTATGAATTAAAAAATATTCAATTCATAAGCTATAGTTGGTGAATTATGAATTGAAAAAAATTCAATTCATAAGCTAGTTAGTGAGTTATGAATTGATAAAAAATTTATTCATAGGCTATTTGGTGAATTGTGAGTTAAAAAAAAATAATTCATAAGCTAGTGAAAATCCCGACACCAAAATCCCGAAAACAAAATCCCTAAATACAAAATCACCAAATACAGTAAAAGAATAAAATTAATTCGGGATTTCGGTGTCGGGATTTTGTGTTTTTGGATTTTGTTTTCGGGATTTTGATGTCGGGATTTTCACTAGCTTATGAATTAATTTTTTTTATTAATTCATAATTCACCAACTACCTTATGAATTGAATATTTTATGAATAAAATTTTCGCAACCCTGCTCCATATTTCATACAAAACCTTTCATGGAATTTTGCTTTGTTAAAAATATTTCCTGCAAAAATGGTGTTGTGTTGGTAAGAACATCTTTTATATACATTTAGTAGGTATAGGGCGGAAAATTTTATGGGGCGGCGAATTTTTAACGCGCCCGCACTAACATAATATAATAACAGAAATTAATAAAATTGAACACAACTAATTCAATCTCAGTAGTTTACTACGGGTTGTTTGTCCGAAACAAATGTCTGAAACTAAAATCAATCATTTCATTGTGAATGAAATTATTTTTGACGAAGAGAAACGACTTAAACCCTAATAATATTACTTCTACACGCATTGTTTCGACTCCAACATGTTTCCAATTTCTAGATATGACTAATTTCGAATTCAATGAGTGCGTCCAATTCAACTTTTGAATGTTTTTATTTGTAAAACGAATCTGAAGGTTTTTTTTTTTTTTATTTTTTAACAATTTCAGAAGTAAAGTTTAACAAAAAAAAAAAAGTGGGGAAGGGCGGAAATTTATAGCTCAAAAGACGCAAAATGTTCTAATCCGCTACTGCCTATATATCACAACCAACAAGTCATATTCCATATTTATCTTCACCTTGACTCTCACAATTTACTTTTTTCTCCAAAAATAAATATTTCAAAATTATTAATAAATTTTTCTTTTCCCTTTTTCAGCTATAAATAAAAACCAACCAGTCCACAAAAATTAATAAAAACTGGATGAGTTATTCAAGTCGGCCACTATCAAATTCAATCTTAAAATCTGTACGACACAGCCACAAACCGGTCGTGCGTCGTATAGTCATCGTTGCGGCGTCGTCGTCGTCATCGTCATCATCGTCGTCATCGTCATCGTTTCGGATGTTTATCGTTAAAACAATTAACTGCCCCTTAGTCTGCACAGCGCGGCGCGGCACTGTTAGTTTACGGTTATTGCATTAATAATATAGATTGTCATAAATAATTATGTTTGAATGCTTTTAATGCCCATGCGACTACCACAACAATCGTGCTGCGATAATTCTGACGCGATTTTTTGTTTCTTCGTTTTATAATTTTGTTTTTTTATTTTTTGCTTTTTGTTTTTGCAAAGAATTTATTGTTATTATTACAATTTTTACGATTTGAATGCATTTGGATGTGCAATATGAGTTTGATATAAAAAAAAATATCTGAGTGCACCATAATCGGTTTATTTTATTTTTTGTTGTTGCTGTTTTGTCTTAGCGAAACTGAATAGATTTTGGAGTGGATATTGTTGCAGAACAAAAAATATAAGGTGAGATAAAGTTTTATCTTTTATAGCTTTGTGGTATAGTTATTTATATAAATATAAATATATATATTTATATAAATATAAATATATATATTTATATAAATATAAATATATATATTTATATAAATATAAATATGCAATAAGCATATAAAAGGTGTTAATAAAGTTAAATATTATATTATAAATAAGTCACAATTTTATTGCAAATAAATACTCTATAAAATCCTATTAAAAATTATCATATACGAGCTTATTTGTTTAAGTGGATGTAGTCATTATAAATGTTTTATTTATTTAATTGGGCGATAAATGTGTGTAATTTAATACCTTTTGCAGATAAATAATTTAAGCGGTTGAAAAAAACAGCATACATATTTTTATTAGTTTTCAAAAGAATTATTCTTGAACCTCTGTTAGTTTTTCCAAATAGATCTAATATTTTATTTATTTTGAAAGCATTTTATAAAATGTTCTTCTTTGTCTGTCGAATATCAATGCTTTTGACTAGATCCACTTTGCAGTGCAACCTATAGTTCTGGCCATTGAACTTCCTTCGCCAAATTATCGCAAAAATTATCTATTATAAAACAAAAATCAATCAAAGAACTGTTTTCATCTTCTTCTTCTTCTTCATTTTTTTCTTCTTCTCTTCTTCTTCTTTTTCTTCTTTTAGTTTTTGTTATTTGTTTGTTTACTTATCTCGATGAAGATTTTTGGTACGCTTGTTTGTTCTTTCGGTGTTTCCTGAGTAACCTTGCTCTAGATTGGATTTTAACTACCTGACCGTTTCTGTAGAAATAATAATTATATTGCTCTCTGATAAATTCTTTCTATATTACATTAATTTGCACCCTTCCTACTTACTTATCGTTATTTATTTTTTTTCGCCAAACGCAACCGGATGTGGGACCTCTTAGTCGATACGAACCCTATTGCCGAATTCACCCGCATTTTTTTGTTTTCGATATCCTTGAATTTATTAATCTATTAGCCCAGTTTATATTTCTAAGATCTCCAAGATATCCGTATGCTCAGAATTATAAACACAATTTCTCAGTGAAATTTTACACTACTGCTGTCAAAAAACTGAGCCTGAAAAATTTTGGATTCGCTTGCTCAGGTGAGCGCTTAGAAATATAAACTCGCCTATTAATTCTATTATACCTTATACTCGTTGTACCAGAGAACTTATGAATGAGGAATATTCTCAAAAAGCGTACCTTTGAATGTAAAATTCAGGGGACAATTCAATGATCCCTACAATTCAAAAAACTTCACATCTTACTTTGTGACAATTCACTGTCACTAACAACTTCACTGTGGTAACCAATTCGCCTTATCTATAGAACACACTCAAGTTTCCACAGGAAAGTGTTCACATAGAGCATAGAGAAGTGCCTACAGCGGACTGCTTCGTGAACTTATTTTTTATACCTGCGTATAGTTCTTAAAAGATGAGATATAAACACGTTTATTCCAAGTTGACAACTAAATATAAAATAGATTTCTACCATTGTGAATTTTACGCCACATGTATTCAGTCCTAACAAGTGAATTGTTATACCCGACAGTGAAATGTTCTAAAATTGATATGTTCACCTGGGTGAACTATCCACACAGTATATTGTAGCGCAGGGACATAACTCCTTGGGACATAAGTTCAAAATGCTTTTTTTGAACTTATGTCAAACTTTGATGGGACATAACTCCAAAGTTCGATTTTGAAATTATGTCCCATCAAAGTGAGACATAAGTCCAACATAATTTTATTTTTGAAGTGAGACATTTCAATACGAAAACTTGCACCCACCCAAACTCGCACCCACCCCAAATACTATAGTAGGCCAAGTAGGGGATTTGCAGGGGGCAGCATGCCCCCCCTTACCAATCTCAACTGTTGAGATATACAGGTGGCCACCCAAGTACTCCTCGGGCCATAAGTCCAAAACTCTTTTGTTTGGACTTGTGTCCCACTTTGGTAATTCCAAAATTCGATTTTGGACTTATGTCCCATCAAAGTTTGACATACGTTAAAAAAACTGCATTTTGGGCTTATGTCCCGAGGAATTATGTCCCGTATATTGTTACTACGGTGAAGTTTTCACATTAAACATAAAATTTTTACGGTGGTGACATATGACGTAGGACCGGGCCAAGAAATGGTGACGAATAATTACATCAAATGCCGAAAAAAGTCAAAAAAAAAAAACAAAAGTACATTTGTAAGATCGGTAATCGGTTTATTAGTATATCTCATGTACTCAAAAACAACTTAGGTGTGCCATCACTGCCAGGGATATAAAATGTTCATATACAAAAGACAAAAGAGGCACATCAACTACTGTGTAAGCTTGTTTGGCAAAAGACTCCATGTATGACATAATCCTCGATCCCCGTAGTGGTCTATGGCATTATTATTACTCAAGGTAATTTAAGAATTACAAATTATCCTCCAAGTCTTTTCGAAAGAGTTTCTTTCAGATACGGATTTGTTTTTTTTTTTTTACTTCTTTTTATTACTTAACAGTGAGACAATGGCTAAAATTACAACTAATAAACCGATGACTACGGCCATCTGGTCGCTGTGTGTGTTGTTGCAGTTGAATTGCAAAATGAAAGCCTATAATCTTGGATATAGTAAGTACGTGGTCCTAAGAGACCTTGGGTTGCGATCACCGCACCTACAACCAAAATATATATTATTTGATTATTTTTGTGTTAAGCAAATACAATTTGTAGACCATAAATGTATTAACCGGATTATGAAAATAAAGCTTTAAGCTATAGAATTCAATAAATATAACAAAAAGGATATAGTGTGTTGAAAAAATCAAAAAAAAAAATTACACACCCTCTTCTGATCACTCATGCTTTCAATATAACGTCGGTCGTCAAAAAAGCTAACAATGAATTCTTGGAAAATAAAATGTTAAGTGGAAATTCGTGATGCATATAGAAGCATAAATGGGAGTGAAAAACTGGATTAGTGCATTGAGGTACTAGACCATGGCAATAGGTCATTACCACGAGAAGGCGGTGCAGCGGGGCGGCGCGGTGGCGATACACAAAATAACCTTTTGTTACAAAGTAGAGGTATAATGGAAATTTTTGCAATGAATGAAAAAAGATAGACAGATACAATGAATGATGAATTTATAAAAGCTATAAGACATTTTTGTTAAAGTCGAAAGATTGTTTAGCTAGTACATTTTTACGGTATAGGCAGGGTAGGTATACCGTTGTTTTTCATTCTCTTTGTTTCTTAAAATTTTAAAGCAATTTTTTTAAGTCTACAAGAGAATTAAGAACTCATACTCAGCTTAAAATAATTCGCAAAAGGCATCACCATTGGATTGGAAACAATGGAACAAAATGAATCACTAATACATAATTTTGGGGATGGAGTCAAAATTCTACTGGGGACAAAATGTTTTCAAAAGCGCACGTTTTTAACATTTTCAAAACTTTTTTTTTTAATATTTGCAAAATTTTTATATGCTCCAGTTGTCAAAAATATTTACTCGGTTGTTGAAATTAAATTGGTGATATATAGATTTTATTACTTCAATAAATTCCGAAATTTCAAAAAAATCGTTGAAGCTGTTTTCCGGGAAATTAGGAAAAACTAATTGGTACTATATAGGTATAGCGGGTAACCCTCATATGTATACAAATTTTAGTTTTTCCCAATTTTCTCGAAAACGACTACAACGATTTTAACGAAACATTGTATACGTTGTTATGCATAGGTATGTTAATATAAATGAAATCGCGCAGAAAATACTATGTAACAAGTGCACTATTGTAAAAAAAACTGTTTTTTTAACAATTTAACACTTTTTTCTCGAATGTGATATGATAAGATAAAAGTTACAATTTTTGCCTGAGAATTTTTTTCCCAAAAGGTTCAGGTTTTCAAAAATTAGCAAAACCAGAATTTCGACTGCTCTCCGTCCACTCAAAGTGACCCAACGTCACTTATTCCTTATTAAATTTTCATATTTTATGAAACATTTCAGTTGCAGCTATGAAATAAATAAGACCTGTGGAGTAATGTTATTTAGGTCAGGCTATCAATCAAGAGGTCTAGTTTCAAATTGAGCCTAAGACATGTGTTTTTCAGGTGTATCTACTGCCTGTTGCGAGACAGTCACTAAATTCTCTTATTTGTCTTATCTAATCCGTTTGGATTCGGAGGTAAATTGTTGGTCCCTTTAAGTTTTCTAGAACTGGCAAGGGACACAAAATAATTGTGAATCCACAAGGCCTTATGGAGACATTTAATTATTGTTTACAATTTGCATTACTTAACATAAAAACACTGAGGTAATTGAACTCGAAACATTCGATCAAATTTCAATTAAATTAGCATGCGTGCGAAATACCATAGATTATCTGGCACTAATTCCAAAAATGTGGTATACCTGCTTTAACGAATCAACATTATAAACACGCACATCTCTTCATATGATACTCCAGAATCCATATAACCATGACCAAGAGACCGTATCACGCATCAAAAATTTAAATATTTTGATGTTCGCTTTGTCAACTTTAAAAACAAAGTGACATACTGTTGACGCCAACCAACCAAAAAAGTGTTTGCGTCCGTTATTTTGCTTGACAGCTCGTTAAAGAGGTTTCAGCGGTGATTTGGTTAACTGACATTATATTATATTTACACCAACAAGTCATTTTAATTCATTCACTTAACTTGTAGTGTTTTATTCAAAAGATGCACAAGTCGGTACATGTTGCGTGTGAGTTCAATGCAAGTGCGACTTAACTAGCCTTTAGGTCAACTTTGCCTTAAGAAGCATCAATTGAAAACCACTAAACGTGACATTTGCCTCAAGCTTACCATATAACTTTGTTGTTTTTATATGTTTGCAAAAAAAAAATGCAGAACTCGTTACTCTTCTGCGCATCCGCACACAACACTAAGGCCATATAGCTGTAAAAACGATTAGCCATTCAGGTGCTCATGATGTCTTGGGACAAGATGGTGCTGCCATTTGGGTTAAGATGATGTCGGATGAAAATAGGAAAAATATTATCCCAAGAGATTAGAATGGTAATGCTAATCATTTGAAAACAACTTTGATACTCGACGCGGGGAATTATCATCCCAACTGTATATATAGCCACTTGTGTCAGAGTCAATAAACTTTGGCAAGACAAGTCAGAGTCGAGTTAGTTGAATTAACATCTCTTAAGAGCTTTGCCCTTTGCACATGTATAGGAAGAGTGGTATTTTTGGACATAGTTTACGTTTTATAGATTTATGTTGAAGATTTGTCCAGAAAAGCGCAAAGAGCAAAGGTGTCAAAGATGGTCATTTATAGATGAAAATGTTGTGTGCCATTTATGAATGGAAAAAATCAACATGGACCCAAGCTGTTAATCAATTTTTTTTTGCGGTTATTAGAGAAATTGAAGCTATAGGCGAATTTGTTTGTATTTCAAGATTTTAATTGGCTATGCGCAGGTAACTTATCAACGAAGTGATAATCATTTTTAATCATAAAACATCTAAGAAACGGGTCTAACAGTATTTCGTTATTTTGTTCACTCATAAGATGTTTCCCCGCTTTCTGTTATTCATCTCTTCCATCTCATCCGTTCATACTTCTAACATTCGGAATCCCAACTTTAAGACTACCAGTAAAATCTTGCTTAACTGAAAATTTCTGTCACAGATCTACAGGGTGACCCCAGTACAAGAAAAGTTTTTCTCTAAAACAAAATGTCGTATAACTTTATACCTTTTATTAAACTTTGTTCTTTGATCTTATTTCCACTACTTTTCATAGATTCGATTCCGGGTTAAGTTGGCATTGTTGTTTATTATAATTTGCGCTCTTTTTATCAAATTTTCAATCGTATTGACGAAAACTTATAAATTGTGAAATATTATTTTTGAGTGTGTTGTTTCTATAGAAAAAGTTTGAAGCATTCAAAGCATGTGACGTTGTGGGTCATGCTTATCGTCAAATCATATTAGGTGACCTTAAAAAAAATAATTCTTAAAAATGATTATTTTAGTTTAAGCTTTGCATGCAAATGTCCAATCGTATTTATGGAAAACCCTGATCCATTAATTCCAGGCATTAAGAATTCTATGAAAAGCTTATGTACCGCTTCCCAGCCACGATGACCGATCTGCCACATCTTCTGATAGAGCTGTTATGATTTTTTTGGAACCAGCACACGATTGGCCTCCCGGTATTTCTTTCTGTAAATGCTGGCTCTAGTTTCTTATAAAAAACCGTCTTGTCTAAGTTTTCAACTAATTGACTAAGTGTCACCAGGAAATTTGCGTCAAGATTCATATTCATAGTCGAAAGTATTCGTAAGTATTCAGCATTCCATGCCACGTCGGCGTGTGTTTCGCATCTGATAAATTTACAAAACTTGTGATAAACTGGGGTTAGCCCGTAGGTAAGCAGTTGTATAAATATCTCTTGTAATCTCCAAATTGTAGAATCTTCACAAGATTAAACTTTCAAAACCACTTCTTCCGTAGCAATTTTTTTATTGCTGCAGCAACGCCGCAGGTATAGCAGCAAGTCTAATAAACATTACACACTGGCTCCACTGGGCATGAACTTTGCTCTAATTTTGAAAACGCCATAAGAACAATTAATGGAGTTTGAAAAAACCATGCCCAATCAGGCGACATGTCGTAGAAATCCTTTTTTTCGACAAGACATGAACGCTGTTGAAAATTTGGACATGAATTTTGACGTTTCGTATATGTGAGGTGTTTGTCATTCTCTTTCATTTTGAATGTACTTCTGTATCTTTTGATATAAGAAACGGGGGAAAGGGACTCATGTTTTTTTTTACTCGTTGTTGAAGAATGAAATGAAACGACAACACATAATTTACCCACAGACCGAATGAGAATTGGATAGTGGATTTGATTGCTGTTGAGTTGTTGGTCATCGACATGGCCAGTGGATCCAGTGTGTTATACTAGACTACCTTAGCAGCAATCCAATCACATAGCATTTGAACAAAAATTATTTCCGTAATCCTTAATTCGCCATGTTCATCTGTTTATCTCGACAATTTTCTAACGATAATTTTCGTTTGGCTTTTTATTCAACTGGCAATGTCATTACTTCGCCAATTGTTCGATTACTTGCTTAGGTACAAGTATATGTAAAATTTATGTATTAGACCGTTGTTTGGCATTATTTTGATTCGCTTAATGTTTTTTAGCTTAGGTAAATTTAATGTTTGTCTTTTGCTTAAATGTTTATGTTTACAAATTTTGCACGAAATTTACTAACATGTAATAAGTCGCAAAAGACAAAAATATTTAAGCTAAATATCATATAAAGCGAAATAATAAAATCTGAAAAAACAAAAGGCGAAAAATTAGCGAGGCAAAGTTACATATATTTAGGTAATATTTTAGTCAAATAAAAACTTGATAAAAAAAACTTGCACCAAAACATTTTCGCCCAAATGAAAATCTCGAATGTCAAAAAAAAATATAGCCAATAATCCCAGTAATCCTGAGATAGCCATTATTCATACTGTAGAAATCCTAAGATAGCATGCTGTAAGAACCCTTATACAGCAGGTTTTATTGTAGAAATTCTGAGTCAACGGGCTTTAGGGTATATAAATATCTACCACTCTTATAAAATGGTTTTTGCCCTGAAAATAAATAATGATAATGTCTGCTATGACATGTCCCTATAGGTATGGTAATTTATTATGTTGTTTGATATTATTAACCTTGAAGAAAAAATAACTAAGGGTACCATAACATTTATTTTTAAATGGGTAATTGCTTCCCTCGTTAAAATGTAAATACCTATGGGTATTCTGGATATTCTGGATTCGATGTGGATATATTCCCGCAAGTGGACAAAAATGATTTGCACACCTGGGTCGAAAAAAACAAAAAACACTTGTTATTTATTAATAACTTTCAACTTAAAAAAAAATTAAAGTTCGCCATTCGATTTCCTTAAACATTTCAAACTATGAAACATTTAAAAAAAATTAGTTCGAGTGACTGTACGTGTTTCCACATACATATATATATTTTATATAAATAATCGTGTTCTTTACTGTTTCGTGCTAAAAATTTTAATCGCTTCAAATTTATTACGAAAGTAATTTCAAAAATGATGTCTGATATCAAGCAAGTCCCCAAATCAAATTCCGACTCCAAATACATCAATGTGAATGTCCTCAGTCAAGACAACAAACAAGCTCAGTATAAAATCAAGAAAAACGCCCCCTTGGGAAAATTAATGTATGATTATGCTAACCGAGAGGGTTTAAACGTGCAAGTTTTAAGATTTCGATTTGATGGCCAGTCTATTAATGATACCGATACGCCTGATTCTTTGAAAATTGAAGATGGAGACACCTTGGAGGTGTACCAACAACAGACGGGTGGTGTTCTTTATTTAGTCTAGCAATTTGTATTGTTATAACAAACGTTACTCATGTTAAACAAAATTTATGTGTGAAAACAATAAACGGAATAAAATTTTTGTTTTAATTTCGAAAAAATATGTACCTATAGGAGAAAAAAGGAAGCTGATTATCGCCTCCATTATGAACAGCGAATCGAACGTTCGACTGAAGCGTTAGAGGAGTATATAGGACTGAAGCGTTTTCAAGGTGTAATAAGTATAAAAAAAAGCGAACTTTGAGTTTCGAATAGAGAAACATCTTATTTCGAAATTTTAGCGTTTCTAGGCGAAAATAAATAAAGGGCACAATTAGTTCGCACAGACTTGTGGCAATTTACTTTCGTCTTAACCACAATTTAAAAAAAAAAGCACCTAGGTATGTTATAAAAAATGTTTTTTTGAGACAAATAGAATTATCGGTATGGCAGATATGATGGTACCCGGTGATAAAGGTACCGTTGTTTTTATACCTAGATAAATAGTAAAAAAAAACTGTTAACACACTTTTTGTAGGCAATTTTGTCAGCTTAAGTTTTTTGTAGGATCAAGGGTTTCTGATTTATAAGAGAAAAAATGGAAATTTAAAGCCCCCCCGCACCCAGGATCGGGGACTTTCAGTTAGTCCAAACAAAGCTGCATACTTAGTTTTTATACCCTCGATTTTTCCACCTATACTGGACTATACAGTGAAATTTTGTCTTAAGTTACCGGACTATTATGATTGACTTGTCAAAATTGATATTTTTTGCGGAAGTTTTCATCTTCAATTTCGTATACCTCAAGTTGTCGGAGATCTTCTTTAACCGGATCACTCCATCAGAGATGTGCCCTGTTTCTATTTCTCGTATAGGTACCCTCAGACTTGTCATAATTTACATATAGTATATATACCTGTTCTACGGGCTGGATTGTCCATGTTCATTTTGCTCTATACTTATATTATAAACATACGTAAAAGTTCATTGTTGTATCTCTTTTGCCAAATTTTGTGCTTCATATCACACCAAACCATTAATCATACATAATACTTACTTCGCTAAAAATCAACCACTCCGCTAGAATACGTTAAGAGATTTCATCCGATTGGGGGGTACCTATATGCTTCTGCACCATGCAGAAGGACCAGGATGATGAGTGTTTTGTAAAGCGTATCTTTAGTTCCTCTCGATATGGCTTTATTAACTGACAGTAACTATAGCATTTGCTAAAAATGTACCATCATCTGATAGAGAAATATATTTAATACCACCCAGTATTTGCCAATATGAACCTTCATTATGTCCGAAATCGCGTAAAACATTTTCACATTTATTGTGACATTGGAAAGCTCCGATTTGGCTTCAACTTCATATTACGTGACAAGCATGATACAAAAACTTACATGCAGACTTTGAAAAATAACTTAAGTTTTTACTAAGTGAAGAATCACCTTGGACTTTTGCATATATGTGAATAATATAATTCGCCTTGTTCTTATTCTGACCTTACATAATGCCTCCCGAAAAGGGTTATAAGGGTTTTATTACCCAAATGTTGTTTATAAAAACCTAGAATTAAAAAAAAAAATCAAAGTTTGCCATCCGATTTACTCAAACAAATAAAATTTAATTACAACATTTTATAAGTTCCTTCGAGCAACTTACGATTTTCTGTTATTATTTTATCAATTATTTTCATCCCTGTTAAAACCGATAAGTGGAACCGTAATAAATTTCAATCGCTTCAAATTTATAACAAACGAACATAATAATTTTAAAAAATTAAGAATTTCGCAAATGGATTCTGAAACGGATTATTTGAATTTAAAAGTGTTGGGTCATGACAACAGCCAAATCCAATTTCGTATTAGGAAAAACGACAAACTAAGGACATTGATGCAGAATTATGTATGCTGATCGAGTGGGTTTAAACATGCGGGTTCTAAGGTTTAGATTCAATGGAAATCCTATTAACGAAAATAGTACACCTAGTTCTTTGAAAATGGAAGACGGAGACACCATGGAAGTGTATCAAGAACAGACGGGTGGTGGTCTTAACTAAGACGGTTGATTAGAATAATTGTTATTACAAACATTATACTTATGAGAAAACAATAAATAGAATAAAACATTTCTTTTACATCTCTTAGCTTTATTTCTTTTTAATAAACCTTTTTTAAAGACTACGAAACTATGAGAAAGAAGTCGAAAAAATCTACATTCTGTTTTTTATCGCTTAACAAGAAATTTATAAAACGACTTTAAAAAAGTTCACATACATAAATGTCACTATTTCCGAGAGAACAACGGATTTTGAAATCGGGAGAGAAGTGAAAATGACGGAAATTAAATGAAACTAAAATGCTGAAGAGGATGTGTGGTTATCTATATGGTATATAAGTTGGTGGTCTCAGTTTTAGACCAAGAGCTGACAGCAAATTTTGGGAGTGATGTTATAACCAAAATGTACACATATACCTGTACGTGTAGAATGTAGATGTACACAATGTTATATCGAATTCAACCTGGCAGGTTTTTTATCAGCAGGGGGTGGGGGTGGGCGCTTGAAAACCGATAATTGCTCACTGATATCAAATAATTCAGTCCTAGACGATTTTCTTTTAGCCGAAGGGTTGCCAGACGCACCCCAAAGTGGGCAAAACCCCAAAATTTGATGTCTAATACATATAACTAAATGAATGATACACAAAAAAAAAAACAAAAATCATAAAAGTCATTCACGGACGATTTATTTTCAGCCAAAGGGTTGCTTCTAAAGCTTATATGCAAAAACATATAAACTTTAGAGGCGTCTGACAAAATAAATCGTCTGTGACTGTCATTTTTGTAATCAGGAGTTTTTTTCTTGTTTTTTGGGTATATCACTTATTTGGTTATGAAAAAAGTTAGTTTTTTGCATATAAACTTTGGTTGAAAATAAATCGTCTGTAACTGGCATTTTTGTAATCAGGAGATTTTTCTTGAGTTTTCGGTATACCTATCATTTATTTGGTTATACATTTAGGAAAAAAAGTTTGTTTTTGCATATAAACCTTCGAGGCTTCTGGCAACACTTTGGCTGAAAATAAATCGTCTGTGACTGAGTTTTTTGTAATTAGGAAATTTTTCTTGATTTTTTGGTTTATCATTTATTTGGTTATATATTAGACATCGAAAGATGGTTTTTCGCCCACTTTGGAGGGCGCCTGGCAACCCTTTGGCTGAAAAGAGTGGTTATAACATAACCAATAACATCAAAATCCTGGCTAAAAAAAAAAACTGCCAGACGGTTGAATTCGATATAACGTCGCGTGCAACTACCCGTATAGGTATGTAAATTTTGGTTATACCATCACTTCCAAAATTTGCTGTCGGCTCTTAGACTATTTGGGTCTAACTGCTTATCCATCCATTTAATCATATATAGTCATTTTTTCCCAGCTGGAAAACATATTCAAGGCATGGACGAGCTATTGATATTTTGATGGAAAGCTATGTCTGGTGATTTGTTAACGGCAATGAAAAATGTGCTTCTTAATAGCATACATTATAAAAGAGATTAATGTAAAAGTTGTCGGCATTAAGCTTTGTGCATGTCGTTTCATTCAGAACCTGTCCAAGTTATACCAACACTAACACTACTAATTTATGTCCCTGTACTCATTTTTATTTAATATGTCGTCAATAGCTTCAAAGAAATATTCCCCAAGTAGTTCTCTCTATAAAAGAAAATAACTGCCTTCACCTCAAAATAAATTCAACAGTTTCGAAACAGAGCACTGGCACACCTAACGAAGTCATGTAATTCTTTTTTTTAAAGCCAAAAATCTCTTCTTTTACTTTATTTGTAAATAATAATCAACCGACACGAAGTCTTTGAATCCAAGAAGTTACTTTTATTTTTTTTTTCTCAAAAAAATACAAGACTTTTCCCTTATCTGTTTTTGACTTAAAGTTTATAGAATTTATAGTTTTATAAGAATATAAGTTTTTTTTCAAAATTTTTATTAAAAACAATTTTTTTCAAAAACTGTTCAATACAATAAAAATAAAAGAAGACATTTCTGGTTTTACAAAAAAGTATCAAATGACCTTGTAAGTATTAAGCGTTGCACAAAACGAAACAGTGGCGGTGGCGATAACGATACCACTGACCGCTCGATAAGTAAGCGGACAAAAAACTGCTCAAACCCTCGCGTTTGTATGATTGTGAGCAAACTGGCAAAACATGTTCAGTCAAAAGTTAAATAAAAGAGTACTTTTCATATTAAATTGAAATAGCTTATAGTTTTGCTAAAAAAAGGACGAGGAAGAGCCAACTGCTCAGGTTAGTTTAAGATAAAATAACATTATTTTGCTGTTTTTTATCTTGTTTTCACGAAAAGAAGCAGAATTATAGTTCACGAATTCAATCTCAATAGGGAAATTAAAGAACAATTTTATACGATTTTTCGTGAACTAAATGCAGACAGAAACTGTTTTTTCGTCTATTTCAGAGTTTCATCTTCTTCAGAGCAATCTTGTCCCAAATTATATCTTTTTGTTTAACATTTTTGTATTCTTTATTGAAAAAATCATATAAAATATCAAGGTTCCCCGCGATATTTTGCAATAAATTTTTCACATAAACTTATTTTGAATGCCGACAGATGAATATATTTTGCTTTCCATTTGGCGGGCAAATGGTGCATGCTGCGTTCAAGAAAAGTCGTTTTCTCAGACACAAGAAATACGTTCCTCGACTAGGTCGTGAAACTTACACTTGTTCTTAAAAATAACTTGTGATTAAAAAATAATCAAAGTTTGCTATTCGATTTCCTTAAACAATTGAAACATATTGAAAACATTTTTAAAAAATTGTTCGAGCGACAATTACACGTTCATTATACACTCCTCGTCAACTGAATACGCACAAACATTTTTTAATATACTTTATCCATTTTTTCCAAACAGTGATGGTTATTATGCCATCTGTTGATGCTAACTATTCCCTTAAGATGTTAAGCAGATAATTCCGAAAGAATTATCCAAAAACAACCGTGAGTTTTTCTTCAACCACTTGCAAAGTGTTTTATATGCAAAGTAGGAGTTTTTTTTTTAGTCAACTGAATAGGTACAACGCCATTTTCTTCGTTGTTTTTAAGTTTTTTGGAGTGCTTGACAGTTTAAATTAACGATTTTAGTGTTTTCAGTAAAATTTAATTCTTGATTTCAAATTTTAAGAAAAATGGGTAGATCTACGTGTCTTAACAGTGTTGAAAAAGCTAAAATCGATTTACTTAGAGACCAAGGCCTAACTGGACGTGCAATAGCTGATAAAGTTGGCCGAAGTTTTAATGTAGTTTATTCTTACTTGAAAAATAAAGATGCGTACGGCAAAAACATGAAGGGAGGTAAGAAAACAGCAACAACAGCAGCTGAGAGACGAAGAATTTTAAGATGTGCATCAAATTATTCTGATTCTGTGGCAAAAATAAAACAAAAAGTCGGCGTAAACGCAAGTTGCTCAACAGTTTTAAGAGTTATCAACAACTCAAGCCATCTTAAACGAATGAAACTTAAGAAAAAACCACCACTTGACGAGAGACGGAAAATGTTGCGATTAGATTTTTCAAGAATTCACATGAGTTGGAAAAAAGAATGGTATCACGTGGTTTTTTCAAATGAAAAAAAGTTTAATTTCGATGGCCCTGATGGGTTCAACTTCTATTTTCACGACTTAAGAAAAGAAAAAAGATTTTTAAAGCGCCATCATAGTCGTGAAGGAGGTGTCATGATATGGGGAGCAGTCAGTTATTATATGGAACAGTTGAGCTCGAGGTTGGAACATCAAAAATGACAGCAGCTGGGTATAAAGTAATTTTGGAAAGAAATTTTCCTAAATTTTCTAACATCTTTGGACCCATAAACTGGACCTACCAACATGATAATGCGCCTATTCACTCAGCGCGCATAATAAAAACATGGATAGAGGAGCAACAAGTGCAGTTGCTTCAATGGCCGCCGTACTCACCTGATCTAAACATCATAGAAAATGTCTGGGGATGGTTAGTACGCAAAGTTTATGAGGGTGGTCGTCAGTTCGAAGACAAAGAAACCTTAATTTCTGCAATCAAATTAGCGCGGAGCGAAATTTCGTTAAATTACATTAAAAAGCTATACGATTCCATGCCGGATCGAATTTACGAAGTAATTAAAAATAAAGGTGGAAGTACCCACTACTAAACTTAAACAAAAACTTGTTTCATTCCATTCCAATATCAATTTTAATTTTTGTACCTATTCAGTTGACTCAAAAAAAACTTCTACTTTGCATAAGTTTCACTTTGGAAGTGGTTGAAGGAAAAACTCACGTTTGTTTTTGGATAAAACTTTGAAATTCTGTTATTTATATGTTACGAAAATTTTTACCATCAACAGATGGCATAATAACCATCACTGTTTGGAAAAAATGGATAAAATATATTCAAAAATGTTTGTGCGTATTCAGTTGACGAGGAGTGTATATCTTATCATTTACAATTTAAATCTTTTAAAGCTTATACCGAACGGAAATACTTATTTTTTAAAAAATATCAACAATCGTTCAAATGGATATCGATTCTGAATCGGATTTTTTGAATGTGAAGGTTCTGGGGCACGATAATACTCAAGTTCAATTTCAGACTAAGAAAAACATCCCTCTGAGGTCATTAATGCAGGCTTACGCCGATAAACAAGGATTAAACATGCGAGTATTAAGATTTCGATTTAATGGAATACCAGTAAATGAAAATGATACGCCTGCTTCCCTGAAAATTGAAGATGGAGATACAATGGAGGTCTACCAACATGAGACAGGTGGTGGTTTTAAATAACGACTGATGGAAAAATTTCAGAAGACTGATGGAAAATATCAGAAGAAAACAAAATTAATGTGAAAACCATAAACGAAATTAAAACTTTATTTTTTTTAATTGTATTACTTTTATTTTAAAATTATAAAGACCGCTTCATGTATTGACAACTAATTTGATTTGAGTACCATATACTCAGTCCCAGTATTTGCAGTCATGGTCCCAGCTGAGGTATCATGCTAGGAACAGAGAGAGATGGAAGGAACTGGTTGCCGCCCTATGCTCCAGGAGGAGTTAAAGTGTTGCTATTTAAACGTAGCTACCTTAAAAAAAAAGAAGAAAAAATATATATAAAGGACAAGAAATGATTTTTGAGAGAAGTATTGTACGTATACCAATGTGCTCATCAATTCAAGCCCGTTAGACAACAACAAGCCCGTTGCGAACTTATAGGGAGCTTTATGCATTTAGTTTCATTCAGAAAAGGTCCAAGTTGTGCGAAAACGGTTAATGAATTTAGTGGCTTTTTACTTGCGATTAGAGTACCTAACATATATATATAGTATTTAAAATAAAGCAAGTTAGGTATGTATAGGCATTCGTAATGAAAAGTTTTGAGATAACATAATCTGGATGTATCGACACCTACGGCCTTTAAGGTTAATCCATTTTTTTTTTTTTTCAAACTTGGTACAAACAATTTTTAGAGAAAAATATCTTGGGGGCCTACTCTGTATTTCTTTCCGAAAGTGAAAATTTTCGAAAACGAATAATTTGTGTGTATTTTGTTTTTATATTACAAAAACAAAACAAAGTAAATAAACGATTTCACTTTCGGAACGAAATACAGAGTTGGCCCCTGACGTTTTTTTTTTATTCTATCATAAAAGCGTTAATAAAACTTCATATGAGTGATTGACATTTGCAACAACCAGTGGTGAGTTTTTAAAAAAAGCTTATTAATGGTAGTTACCTGCCATAGAACCTTTTCACATCCGCTATCTTTTGAATGGCCGCATTGATCTTAACGAAATATAATATTCTAAAAGCATTCCTAACTGATTGAGAGTGCAAAAAGAAACTTGATAAAGTTACTCTTAAAAAAGTTTAGCATAGGATATAGAAAGTATAACGATGTCATTTCAAAAGAATGTTCAAAAAAAAGGACAAATAAACTCGGGTTACATGCCACCCTCCCCCCCCCCCCCCAAATCACTGTTATATAAGTTCAACAAATCACATGAAACTGAAAGTATCATTGCAGACATGGACATTTAACATATATCTACCAACAACAACAACAACAAAAACCTACATCAATCAACTCAAAATAGATGTTTCATGTGAAGCATATCGACATGCCATTCACTTTGTTATACTCTCCCTGGACATTGTTCCAGTTCCATACCTCTAGGCAAACGAAAAAAATAGATCCATAATTGCATGCACAATATTGCACTGTGTGACAAAAGTTGAAAGTGACCACCTCGCCTCGCACATAAAAAAAAAGTCTGTCCATTGCATGCTGGTAGCTTGCACTCCACAAATCCATCCATTGATTGCATCTGAAGCGGAAATTTCATGACTCTAGAAATCAAAAACTTTAACATATAACATTCACCACATTCAGTATGTCAACATCGAACAAAAAAAAAAAAAACGGCAATCAAAAAAATCCAAACACTGGTTACTCACATTGCCCTCTCAGTTCTACCTTCTCCTCCTCCAGGCAAAAAGCCCACTGATTCAAATCAAATAAATCACAACAGAAAACGAAGGTAGAAGTGGAAGCCTACTCCCATGACTCGAGGGAATCGAAAGTGTCGCATTGTAAATTCGAACTTCCATTCAACTTTCCAATTCATATTGTTATAGCGGTGCTCACTTGTGGTTGGTCAGCCGTGGTCTGGCTGATGAGGCCATAGCTTATCGGCCCGCATTTATCAATCAAAACATAATGTTCAACAAAAAATAAATTGGCCAAGTCCATCGCGCTTCCTTTCAACTTCAGCTTGGCTCATTAGAAGTTCCTTTTTAACCTCCAGAGAGCTCAGGAGATTTCACCTAGACGGTAGCTCGTAAAGTACCGTAACCTACGATAATTGAGTAGAAAAAAAAGTAGAAATCCCGTTACTGATAATAATTGGTGCTCAGCAGCAGCAGCCGCCATTGCTGGAAATGCAACTGCATACCTAACAGTGGACCATTCAGTGAGAGGCTCGTTCATAGTACGTGACCTCAATACCAGGCTAGACTGTGCCTGGGCTTAGAGCCTGTTGCTGCTGGCGGCTGTATGGCTGTACGGCTTCCTCCCGCTCTTGACAACGAGAAAAATATTCTTCCGTTTTTGATTTATCGCTATTTTGCAGTCTTCGGGACTTGCGACTCAAGAGTGAGGAAGTGGAAGTATGTATATCCAAAGCGAATAAAGCATAGCATCTGGTGGTGGTCACAGCCAGCAGGCACCAGCAGCACAGCAGTTGTTTCGCATTCAAAGCTGAAGTCTCTTTTTTTTTGGAATTTACTGTCCGCTGTGTGCACGTTTAATGTACATTTTAATGGCTTCATTCAATTTTCGTTAAGGGTACATGGAATTGGTATAAGTTTGGTTTGGATTTGGTATCTACGACCAGGCACACAATCGATTGATTAGAATTGTTGACCATTTCAAAGAATGGAGGAGTTTTTTTTTATATAAGTTGTTCATGTTCATAGTTGGTAGATTGGAAGCTTAATCAATGACTACCAAAGTGCCAATTTGGCAACGGCGAAGACGACCGACGACCGACGACGCAAAGATCGAAGTTATTTCTTCTGATTGAAATGCTTTGGACGGTCAACAAATACTGCATGGTATTTTTGTATCGCGGTTAGGTATTTCAAAGTATCTTGGGATGATCGAGCATTGCAAACTTACAATGAGGAGGAGTCTGACATAGTTTTTTTTTATGATATTTCTTACCTCTATCTTGCAACAAACCCAATTATAGTTGGTATACAATTTTACAAGAAAGGAATGTATATGAATTTCATTTAATCATGCAACTACTGCAGCTACTGTCATTTTTGTTGAAACAGACAATTTTGTTGGGTGAGTCCCATTTAATGAGAGGAAATTCCTCGCTGAAGAAGTCTTTTATTAAGTTAAGAAATGTTTTAGAAAAAGTTGAAGTAACTTCATTGAAGTAACTTCAGTAATTTAAATTAATAAGCAATGTTTTGATTCATTCAATAATATGGATGTAAGTTTATTTAACAAAGGTTAAACAACAACAAAAATTAGACGTTTGATAGTCCATCAGTCAATAAAGCCAAAAAAAAAAACAGCAAAACTTGGACAAAAATAGGGGAAAGCTGAATTTTGGTACATATTGCTTCCTAATTGTGTTATAAGGAAACTGTGAAAAATCCCGATCGATATGAGCACCGCTAATAATTTTAAAGGGGATCAAAGGCCACCCAAAACCGTTTTTCCTCAATATCTTCTAACTATCACTGCTAGAAAAAAAAAGTTTATGGCAAACTGGTAGCTTAGAAAAATTTCCTACAAAAAATGGCTTAATAATTTTGTTGCTTAACTTAATCGTTTTTGAAATAAATCAATCGCTGGACACAACCTTATCTGTTTTTGTGGAAAACTCCTTCCTCTGGCACGGCGTTTCTCTTCTTCTCTCATCCTATCTCTACCAAACCTCACAAGATTACTCGCTGGGTCTATCTGAAGACTGCCTTTTAGTTTCATCAAAATCGTTTCAGCCGTTTTGGCATCCATAGCGGAAATTCATACACCCATCGATTTCTATATATAAGAAAATTTGCTCTAGACTTGGCCGTATAAGTCTCCTTATGATATTTTTAAGAAAACATAGAGGATGATTCACATTGTGTAGTTTATAAAATACATTAAGGTTTTTGCAACTGGTATACATAAGGTGTGCCAGAAAGGTAGGTTGGTCTGAGACAAGGAAAATATCGTATAGGTGGGGTCTATCTGCCCCTCCCGCCTAAACGGGGTAAATTTCTAAAAAAGTGGATTTCCGATATGGATGCCAAAAGGGCTGGAAAGATTTTGATGAAATTTGGAGGTAGTCTTCAGATAGACACAGCGAGTAACCCTACTGTGAGGTTCGGTATAGCGATAGGATAGGAAACTAGAATTTCTTGTTACAACCGAGATTATAACGCTAAAACTTCTTACGGCCAGTTGAAGCGTTATTCAGTCTTTGTTCAAGTTTTTTTAACTCACCGATTTCAGCAGGTTAACTGTGGTTCAACTCTTGTAAAACCATATGCAATTGTTTATTATCATTTATCACCATATACATGTACTTTAAACCAAAACTAGATCTTAGGTGAGTAGCCAAGTTTTAAATATAAAAATAGCTTAACTGCATTTGAAATGTTTGTACATCTGGCTCTTATTATAAAAATTGAAGGCAAACATTTTTAAGGCACAAAATCTAATTTCCCTTTTAAGAAATGGTCTTTAAATCTTATACATGCATAAATCAACTGAGGTTCAGCCATTTTGGCTGTAAGAGTCGTTTGTGCTAATATGACAAGGTCAACAAGACTGACAGATAGACGGATTTTTTTTATGTTTTCTGTTTTTACCTTGATCTTTCTTTTTTTTAATATAGGTAACATAACCTGCCGCAATATACTTTAAAGCAAGTATAGAAATCGTAACATCTGCTCGTAGATTTCTGGAACTCCACATTGCCTTTGGGTCACACATATCTTTGGTCACCCAGATCGAACTTTTTCAAAATTAAAAATCACGAGGAACCACGGAGGAATCACGGTGTTTTTCCATTCTGATATCACTCTGTATCATCAGATTGCCTTATTGTTTTTCCCAAACGACCATCCAATACTCGCTCAACGATTTTCAAAGTTTGTGACACACGCGTAATTGAACGTTATTCATTTTATATACCTAATGTATAGACAGTTTCTTAGCATTATAATGAACTAGCGACCCACCCTGCTTTGCACGGGTAGATATCACTAACTATTTATAGCCGGATGACTTAAGATAATATAGATATATTGATACGGTCATGTATCGAAATTTTAGTAGATATCTGAAGGGTGATTTATATAAGTTGCACCAAAAAGCTTGAGCGTGTAGGTGGAGTTAAGACAAGAAAAAAAATCGTATGGGAGGGGGGTCTATTTCCCCCCGTTTAGGCGGGAGGGGCAATTTTCTAAAACATTGAGTTAAATCAGAAAAAAAATTGTTTAAAAACAACGGTGAATGATACAAAGCTATATTTTTTTGGAAAGCCAGAAAACTACTCTTTTATTTAATTTTTAAATTAAGTTGTTTAAGTGAACAGTTTTAAAAAAATTAATTTTTAAACTTAAAATTTTGAAAAAAAAAATAAAAAATAATTTTAAACTAATTTTTTTCAAAATTTTATGTTATTAACTATTATTTTTATTTTCAAAATTCAATGCTCTTATTAATTTTTAGTCAAAAACAGGAAACCGGATGCCAAAATGTATCTTAGTTTTTGAGAAATTAAGAAAAACTAGAAGTATTTTTTTTCCAAGAAAAACACTTTTTTTTTTGGTTTTCCCAAATTTGACCTGCTCAGGTCAATTATTAATTAGGGGATTATCCCTTTTTTATTTTTTATTACATACCATCCGATTTTAATCAAATAATAAAAAAAACGAATTAACTTTTTACTTTACTTACTAGTTTTACTTTTAATTTTTTTTAATTTCTCAAAAAAAAAATTCTCGTTTTGGCATCCGGTTTTCTGTTTTTGACTAAAAATTAATAAGAGCATTGAATTTTGAAAATAAAAATAATAGTTAATTACATAAAATATTGAAAAAAATTAGTTTAAAATTTTTTTTCAAAATTTTGAGTTTTAAAATTAGTTTTTTTAAAAATTAAATAAAAGAGTAGTTTTCTGGCTTTCCAAAAAAATATAGCAACGCTTTGTATCATTCACCGTTGTTTTTAAATAATTTTTTTTTTCTGATTTAAGTCAAGTTTTTAGAAAATTTCCCCTCCCACCTAAACGGGAGGAAATAGACCCCCCTTCCATACGATTTTTTCTTGTCTTAACTCCACCTACACGCTAAAGCTTTTTGGTGCACCTTATACCAATCACCCTGTATAGTAGCTTTCATTATGTCAACTTCACAGGAGCCGGAAAGTTAATAAATTCACATTAAGAATATGTTCATTGACTTTAATATAATTTCTTGTTAATTAAAAACAAGTTAAACTTTCCAAAATCAAATAGGTACATATGCAATATTATACTTATGCTCATAATATGTAAGTACAATCGAAACCCTTTCCATCTAAAAAAAAAATAAAAACTTGTTCCTTTTATTACCATCCTCATTTAAGCTCCTCTGTTCCCATCTAGGGCATCCCAGAAGGCCACCCACCATTATCATTTTCATCTACATGAGCACAGCATGAGCAAACCTGTGATATGTTTTTTTTTATCTCTTCTTCTTACCAGCAGTAGATACACTTTCAAAACCATAAAAATAATTCAGATTTAGCTGACTTGACTTGGAGGTCTCATATATGGGAAGATGCTGTCTTCATACAAGTATTCAAGACCAAAATAAAATTCTGTGGAAAAAAAAAAGCAAACTGCCAACAACCAGTTATATACAGACAGAAAGTGTCTGCTCTGCACAGCAGTTAAATGCGCGCAGGCACCAATAATGTGGGTCAACATTATTTTCTCCCAATTTGGCACATCAGCTTTTCAAAATCACAATTAAAATGGTAGTAAGGTGCAGATTCAGTGGAAATCAACATCAAAGATTCAAATTAATTCTGATTTTATTTTATCACAAATTAACTGTAACTGAGATCAGTCACGCGAAAACAGATTGATAGTTAATGTGATGTGAAGTTGAGTTTTGTTTTAGCGAGGAAGCTGGTTTTATTGTGAATAAATTAAAGTATAACTGGGTCAATCTAACATAAATGAAGAAGCTGATGAAACATTTTTATTTTGTTTTTGTGCTGATTTCGTTTTAAAATTTGAATCTTTTTAATCAGGAAGTCATGTTGTATTGTAGAAAGTTCTGGAAAAAATCAAAGATTTCATTCGAACTGTGACACAAATTCATGTCTCCATGTTGACCATGATTGCAATACTGATAACATAAGTCATTCTTAGAACAACTCACCTCCCACTGGGCAAACACACGATATCAGACGAAATATTCTTCAAGCACCCATTTGATTTTTCTGCTTGTAAAGTTGTCTTTCACCTTGTTTCCAGTTCTAAGAGTTGCCAATAATTCATTCGAACAAATTTGGACCACTCCTTAGCCATATACGCAGTCTGCAATCCGGCGATAGAGTCATTTGAATAAATATTTACAATGCCTTTCGGCAGGCTTGATGGAGCCTCCCCGTATAACGTTTGCTCTATAAGACCACAAAATTAACACCTTAAAGTCGTCTTCGCGCGATACACTTTAGTTTTTATTAGAAACCTTACCATTTGCAACATCTGCTTCATCTATGAAGATATTAGAGACATATTTTTAAGCTTCACCGCGATGATGTTGGTAGGATATCTGAGAAGGCGTATTTATTCCGCCCACGTTGCATTCAAATGCAACATCAGCTTTCAGCAAAGTGCAACATTATTCAAGTGCAGTATGATATTGTCCGTACATAATCGGGTGTACGTTCTGCATGTTAATGTAGGTTTGTTTATCTTTTTTTTTCTGAGAGAGTGGCGCGCATTATTTCTGTGGAATTGAAAAATTTGCATATAATTTGTATTTGTATTTTTGTATTTATTTTTTTAGTGACAGATAATCTTTATCCTTGTTTTTTGTTGGTTTTTTATGTTGTTTACGGAATTTCAAATGACTTTGAAGGAACAATAGAAATGAGTTCAGATATGCTATCACCGGTGGTGTACAACACAAGTACTTAATTCTAAGAAACTGATGCATGGTTTACATTGGTTTTACATGGTGACACCAGGATTTACGAGTGTGATAAGATAAAAAGAACATTAAATAAACATTGTTGACTTAACTGAATTTATTCGAATTTGATGACGTAATTCTATTGTTTTATAATATAATCCAAATCATTGAAAAACAATATTTTCATCTTTTATTTTTTAAATGCATTTTGAATAATAAATAATTCTTCGTGGAATAATTTCATCAGATTTTATATAACAAAGGTGTTAATTGTTTTCATTTTTATTAAACTGCATAAAAATGATACGTAAATACAATGAGAATGCTTATTATTCATTCGTTAAATCCAGATGTTAAATTAAATCCAGATATAATTTATTCATTTACCTAACACATTTCTTAGTCAAGAATAAAATTGTCCGCTCACAGGCTCAGTATAAGAAACTAAGAAATTTAAAAAAAGCAGCTATTAGAAAAGATGGATTTATATGGAAACAAACGAAAACAAAGAATGATTTTTATTTGGATGTGTGCGAACAGCGTTAAAATTTTATCCTCTGGCTAATTTTTGACGTTTGAGTTGAGGTGAATAAATGTTTAGCTTTTTGGTGTTCGAAATGGATTAAATAGGATTTTTAACACTAATATATTTTTTAATTTTCCCTACAAGAATTGAAAAATTTCCCTTTCTATTTGCTTGAATACGTGAAAATATACCAAACTGTTTTAAGGTTGATTTATAAAAATAAGTCTTCGACTCAAATGTTCGGTGTTTTAACTTTTATTTGTAAAAAACGTTCAATTTAATAATACTATTTAATTCTTCGTTGGTGAAACTAACTATGATTTCCGTATAAAACCAAGTTGGATAAATGCAAAGTTGTAATTTCGGAAATCAAAAGTTTCGCAGTACTCAATATTTTATGTTTTAGCTATTATAAATTACATTTTGTTAAGGAAAAAATTATAATTACTTTGTAAGATGAAACATTTAAGTGGTAGTTTTATATCACCTTACAGAACACTGATTTGACAGCTGAATTAAAAAAAAATTGACCAAACAATGAATAATAATTTCCTAGAATACTTTCAATTAATTTTATTGATTTTATACCAATATCACCGGGATATAACATCTAATTCCAGAAAAATAAGCCAAACATTCGACAGGTAAGTGGAATCAAACACAAATTGGAGGAGTAATTACTACTGGCAGGTACCTACTACGCAGGGTATTGAATATGGCTTGAGTCCCTTAAATAAACAAAAATAAATAAAAAACATTCTTTAGTTTACACTGACATAAATTCTTAGATTTATTACATGGTTTTTCCACAACTCTTGCTTTTTTTTTGTTCATTTTATCAAAACTAAAATAAATTGAAACCACCGCGCCGCCGACGAAACAGAGAAATGCATTATGTAAACAAAAAAAACATTACTTCTTATCCAGGAGTGAGAAAGACAGTTGAGTTGTTAAAAGCAGAAATTCTACTGTCTTTCTCAATCATGCATATAGCATAGCAAATTATCCACTTTAGCCTGCTCCAAAGCAGGCTAAATTTTTGAAGTTTATATTCACCACACTAGTGTCATAATTTAGCTAATGGATACAATTTTAACGCTGTTCGCACACGGCCTAATATTCAAAATTTTTTTTTACAATTTAATTTTTTTAGATATTTGTTTAATTATTTATTTGTTTAATTTTCAATTCAATTTAAATTCCATCAATTTGTTCAAAGTATCGGAAAAAGAATCTGAGTGCAATATGAACATTTTTGTCGATTTACTGAAACAAATAATTAATTTAATAAACTCTTTAGCTGTGCCAATTAACTTCTTTGTTGTTTCAATGAAATCAGTTAATTATTTCCAGTTTTTAGGAAGTTTATATCTATAGTTTACTTGCTCAATAGGGCAAGTATTGGTTTCTTATAAAAAAAAAATCGCTGTTTTTATAAAAAAAAAGTATCTTGCCGTCCGTCGGTCTGTCTCTGCGTATGTGGGGAATGTGCGGTTGTCTGTGCCCCAATCTACAGCCTGAATGATTTTTTGGATTTTCTTCAAACTTCGTGTTTAGTACTTTTTGGTGATTCCCTAGAGAAGACATTCAATTTTTTGTTTTAGCCCGGCTGTAACGGGTACCGCTCATATAACGGTTTTAGATTTTCCACATTTTCTCGAAAAGGGCTCTAACGATTTAAATGAAACTTGGTGTATGTGATATTTTTAGCAGACCTAGTATAACTGCATTTCTGGTTTTTGGTTAGGGATGCACATAACGGAGATTTGGTATAAACGGTTATTTTACAAATTGATAACATCTGAACCGATTTCATATAAATTTGTTATGGTGTTTTATCTAAAGACTCAACACAAGATGGCATTTAAAGTGTTTGCTGAAACAGTCATTTAATGATAGATATACCATACAAATGAATCTTATAATTCAGTAAAGTTTTTGCGACACAGTCTTGCATTTTTTTTTATCAAGTCTTTGTTAAATCAATAGTGTGGGTATTTCCTCCCTGAACATCTAATAAAATTTTAATTCACCTGGGTATACCTGGTATAAGGTTGGTTGGTGCAAGATTGCTTAACTCATCGAGTTAAAGAAAGTTTAAGTTTTGTAGCCAAAGATATCTATCTATAAGATATAGTAGATGCAAAAAAGACAACTCTTCCCGCCCGCATCCTGTTGCGATCTGGGTGCGAAGTCGTCATTTTTTTGGGCGGGTGTATACTCATCGAGTTAAAGGATGAATTTGGTGTAAAATTAAAGGTTTTAGCATTTCCCTTTAGAATTTTGAACTCTTCCTCATCAAAGCTATGGCAGTTTTTTCAATCAGCCTGACATCGTTCAAATTATACCATTTCTGTGATGACAGATCAAATTTCAGCCCACTCAATGTTTCTTAAAGAGCTCCTTATCATTTTTCTCAGCAGGTTCCAAAAGCGTGTTCGATCCGGGCTCATCGCAGACCAAGCCATCACATAGATTTCCATTAATTATAATCGGTATCGCAACTATCAACTTTAACGTGTGGTCTATATCATTGTCTTGCATCAGAATGAAGTTTCCTCCAATAGATGTTGCGAATGGAACCACATTTTCCTCCAGAATGTTGTTGATGTAGAAACTGGAGTTTACCAATTCTTCCAAAATGAATAGCTCGGGCTTACCCACGCATGTATTCATTCCCGCTTTCACCATGACGGAACCTCCTTAGTAATTTCCCCGCTGAACAACTATTGTGCTACTACTGTGCTACGTACATTACGTGAGAGTAGACAAAAGTAAATAAAAATTTACTCCAGACGCGTCTGTCGAGCGTCGTCGTCGGCCTCGGTCCAATCTTAATTATTTATAAGTTCATATCATTAATATCGTGTAACAAAAAATTTCGAGGTTTTAATCAAACATGATATTACCATGATAGAGAAGCTAAAAAGTAGGTTTCCAATAGTTTGTTTGAATTTATTGTGAATCACTTTGTAAAACTGATGGATGAGTGGATTTGTAAGAAACTCAGATCAGATCTTAGAACTTTGGTGTAGTAACATATAAAAATAAAAAATGTTAATTTTATGCCGTCTTTTCTTTTTGGCCGGCTAAAATAAAATAAGCCGACATTGGCGGATGTCCTTTTTTCGAGGGGTTTTGTCACGAATGAAATGACCACTTGCAATCATTTGAAATCATCTTGAAATCAGGTGCAATCACTATTTCAAATGATGAAATTAAAAAAAATGTTGGTTATTGACTTCAAATGATTTATTGCAATCATTAAAAATATTTGAAATCACTTTAAGTTTTTTTTTGCAATCATGCAATCAAAAACGCCAAAATGAAATCAGGAATTGAAAACATAATGAAATCACTTGAATTAATTTGCAATCATTTGAAATCAGTAAATTTATTTGAAATCAATGCAATCACAAAATTTTTAAATCAATCAAACTGCTTGAAATCACTTGAAATCATATGAAGTCATTTAAAATATTGAAATCATTGAACCACTAAACTGGCTAGTGACAAACCCCTTGCTTTTTTCTAAAGAATAATGGTCTACTATAAAATCGTGCTTTTTGTATACCGATTATCTTATAAACTTACTCACCGATTTTGATGAAATTTGATATTCAGCTGCCACTACCACGTTGATAAAAATTGCATAAAAACTTAGGGAAAATTATTTTTTGAAAAATATATAAAAAATTTGTTTTATAGGTACCTTAACCAAATACCTATAGCATAATTTTTTTTACATTATCAGTCTTTAGCTAATACAAAAACAAAATAGCATTAATTAGAGATTTTATTAATTTCCAATAAAATATTAAATATAATTATTTTCTTTTATTTTTAGGTATGTACGAGCAATAAGTATGCATTCAAGTATATGTGATATATTATGAGATACTAGACGAAGATACTTTAAGTAAGTAACTATTTCTCTTCTATTCAACAATGTAGCATTGGTTTATTTGAAAATCATATGATTAACAAAATATCTATAGCCTCGAAATTCCTGCATCTATAACAACAATTCAATTATACGAACAGCTTGATTCATGTCAATAATCTAATTGACCTTTTGCTTCTCAATCGACATTGTTTCTCAATTTTAATCCAATTTGCTACTGCTTGCCACACATATTCAGTTGACTGCATGCAGTATTTTTTGCACTGCATTTATCATCAACATCCATGTTATTACCACACCTCACCAAAATGCAATTACATTGTTTTTTTTATGGTGCAAGCTGGCACTCCATGAAATTCTCCAAGCAAGGCCAAGAAGGTCACCAATTGGCCATTTACATGTCGCAAACGTTGTATTATATTATATTCACTGCTTAGACAACAAAATATATTAAACACATGCATACATATATGATTATAATATAACTTCCATGTGAATAAGCAATTTATTTAATATTAATTTTTCGCTTAACCATAATTTAGAGAGTTTTGCAAACTTTCACTTTAAAAGTTTCCAATTTTATTATGTATTTATGTAATTTTGATTCTTGTACGTTTTTAGTCTTTTCCGTTTCTTGTCTTAAAACCTGGGTTCGACAAGTTAAGCGTGTGTTATGGAATCTTAATTGAAATGTAAAAAAAAAAAATTATTTTTTGGGCCATTTTGATTAACAATTCAATTAGCTTATAAATCTTTTTTTTAGCTTCATCGACAGAAAGCTTGTTTGTTGTAAAATTTATTGCAATATTGATTTGAGGGCGTTCGGTTCAACGCTTTAGTTATTTACGAGCAGGTGCTTGGCCCCATGGTGATTATGTTGTCTTCAATGTTGATTGAGGAGGTAATTAGTAATCAAGGCCCGAATGGGTGGGGTGTATTCAATGAATGGGAACATATTTTATTAAGTAATTTATTGGCGGTATAAGTCAAAGTAATTTTTTTTTATATTGGTTTTAAGTATTATTGTGGCAATGCAAATATATTATTTGTTTTAAGTTTACACTTAAAGTGTTGGGTTTGTGAATTGAAGTCTATAAACTGATGTGGCTCTAGAAAAAGGTGTGTCTAAACATCTCACTTTAAGTTTCTCAAGTAAGATTTATCTGTAAAATATCGTAGAAGATCTTTTTCAAATTACTTGTACCTGTAATCAAAAACTTTAATGGTAATACCGTCAATTCTTAAAAATTGTGAATAACATGTAACAATCCTCACTACTTTCAGTTATGATTTAACTGGGTTTAACGCAGTGCTCCCACTTTTTCAGAATATTATTTTTGAAAAAGTTGTTTTGTAGCAAATACGTTTATACTTAAAACCCAATAACTTTGATCTTTTATATTGCTCCGGTGATTTGACCTTCTGAAAAAACTATGCATTCTACTCTGTTCAATAAAAATTGTCAATACCTACAGTTTTTATGGCTGAGCTTTTTTCTAAAAATGGCTTACCACCATACCCAGCTCACCATTCACCATAACTGAGGCAAGCAAAATTATCGTTGGTTCACCATCAATTTTAGATTTGTGGTATTAAAATAGGCTCATTTATTGAGTGTTATACCATTACGATGGGGGGAGCGCAGCGTTTGGGAAAAATTTGATTACCTATGCGTTTTCGGGTTGTAGCTGGTTACATGTGAAGATTTTGAAAAGGAATGCTTCCAGTTTGAATGAAGTGATGCTTATCTTTTATCATTGATGACTTGATGTAATGTAAAAGAAAATAATAAATTATTTTCTTTATTGTAGGTATATGCAAATTTGAAAATCTAAAAAAATTTATTATATTAGACCTTCTATCCACACATTGTCGAAAATAATTTTCGATATCGAATAAGCAGCCAACACTCGTTTCGCCATTACGGTGAGTTGTTGGCTGTCGAAAATGAGGCAACTTCATTCTGAAATCTCAGTAAAAGATTAATGCTTTACTTGAATCTTAAATAAATATTGTGTTCTGTATGTCATTCCGAAATGTTGCCTTCCGGAGAACTAGCTATTTTAGAAACTTCCTCGTGTTTCAAAAGACTGAGATGACAGATGACTATGTACCTGAACTTATTCAAACGAAAATGCAGTTGTTGTAATTTTTGGACTTAGGACTGACTGGAAAAGTCTTTGCAGCATAAATTTGATTCACTCCATCGATGGTTTCAGTTACATATACCCATCGTTAGTTGTGATGTCCGCTGGCATAGATGACATTTTTCCTGTGGTCCTGTTGAAATTCTTATCAATACTTCGGGTCATGGACTGATGGGCTTATGGTTTAATAGGACTTTAAGCTTTTTCTGGGACTGGATACAGTTGATTTTAATTTTTGTCTTTTGACATTGAGCTTTCTTACAATATTTCCTCGTTAACTTTAGGGTATTTGTTAGCTGACAGTAACTCCGGGCTGCTAATTCTAGGAGTTGACCCGAAAGTTCAAAAGCTGATCGAGTTCTTTTGCTCGAACGAATGTGTTCAATATAAATGCAAATAATTTATAGATTCCGTGAATTTTCTACAACAAATACTTCTTTTTTTAATGAATCTTTGATTCTTATCAAAATAAGTTTTGCAGAAATGTTGATATTGACGTTCTGTTGCAATTGATATGTTAGTAAAATCCTATTTCAAACTCCAGATATCCTCAACTATCAATCACACTTCTTGTCGTATATATTTTAATCTCTCAATAACTAAAGAGTAAACTATTAAATTATTGTGTATCTTGCAAGATCTTGTAAAAATCATTGCGACAAAATTTCAAGACATTTAAAAGTCAATAATTAACCACCAATCACAACTTGTTGATATTGAACTACTTTTGCTTTCATTAATTAATAAATAAAAAAAAAAACCAACGCCCTCGCTCGACTTGTTAACTCACCACCTATGTAAACATTCACCTTCTACTGATTTTAATCAGTAGATAAATTTACTGTGATATTGAATTGCAAATTTTATTCTGAAGTTCTTATACAAATTTAACAACGAGCACACTTCTAATGGTCGATTTATTTTCCAGCAAGTTGTGTCCACACAAGACAGCTTTACAAATCTCACAACTATACGCTTCAATTGTTAAACAAATATTGAAACTGATCTCGCATGTGCCCACACCAAACAATAATGCAATCCAATGATTGATGCAATTATAAGATACAATCGGCAGCTTAAGTTGCAATTGCAGCATACCTACCTACTTGTCTTGAGATCACACTAATGTGCCGCTTTTATAATTAGTGACAGGAAAAAAGTACTTCACTATAATTAGCAAACAATTAAATTTTCAATTCAAATAATTCTGTTCATTAGTCAAAAGGTTATACAAATGATTTTGAATAATTCTCTATATTTTTTTTTATTAAAGTAATATTGCAATTGAATAAAAATTCCATACATTTTTAAATAATTTGATAATTTGTCATTGAAAATACCTGAGAGCCAGCACAATTGACTAAAATTAGAGGTGTGTCATAAAGATACAAGAGATAACTACTCAAACCATTTTCTTGTCTTGGTAGTTTATTTCACCTGTCCAGATTTTCAAGTGTGTTCATTGCCTTTTTGGATTGGAATATGGGTGGGTGATTTTATGGTTAAAATTTGTGTCGTTCATTATTTATTTGTTTAAATTGTGATGTAAGCTTTGTTGCAATATCAACACTTTTAGTGCTTAACTCAACTACAGGATTTATTGAATGTTAGCTACAAGTTGAGGTCAAGTCATTATAGTTTGTTAGCCTTTAGAATTTTGTTAGTTAGCCTTGTAAGATATAGCATTCCGATACATATTATTAATAGGAGGTAATCAAAATACATTTGTACTTACATTGTTACAATGGATATAGATTGATCTTAATGATTATAGTTATTATAATATCATTTATTTATTTCATAATTAAAGAGAGTCAAGTGCATAATGTATTGATATATTCTTGATGGCTTTTAAATTTCAAAAATATCAAAAAAAATTTGCCTACCAAACTTCCGATATCAAGATAAGGTCTCATACTGTGGTATTGTAATATGTTTGCCAATTTGTTTTTTACAGAACATTAGATCGGTCTTAACAAAACTGCTTTATTTTACAAGCCAAACAAATCAGATTAAGAACAAATCATGAATTAAACCAGACCATAAGCATTCTACTTGAAGATCATTATAACTCACAATATGTCAAACTAAGGGCCAGTTGCACAATCCTGGTTCAATGTGGTTCAAGTTTTTAACCCACCGATTTAGCAAATTAGCTATGAAAATCAGTGGTTTAAATATTTGAACCACCTTCAACTAAGATTTTACAACGGGCCCTTAATATTACGTCTCATAAGTAGCAAACGTTTTACTTGAAATTCCACAAGGTAGTTATATTGAACCTATATTATCTCTGTCATAGTATTTGATTTTGATATTTGCTCATGTATTTAAACTCTTTTTTGTAGTTTCAAAGTTTTTTTTTACTGTTGGATATTTGTTTCTTCAATTCGACATTGAAGAATTCTCTGAATAGTTTTCTAAAACCGGAATAATAAATTCAAAGTAATAATCTACTCTATATAGAAAGCGAGAACCATGAGTGTATCATTGAAGGCAAAATTTCTTCCGATGTCGTTTACCTACTTATCTGAGCTTTTCAGTATGAATAAGTCGATAATTGCCGATTAGATTTTTATCGATCAGATTGCCTTCAAATTTGAATTTCCGATTGTATACCAACTTGACCGAACTATTGGTCGATAGAAACTTCTGTAGATATTGTGCGAGGGCTTCAAAGTTACACACACAAACATCTTCGGAAAAGAAAAGAAGCAGAAGCAGAAGTAGGAGAAGAAGAAGAAGAACAACAACAACAACAACAACAACAACAACAACAACAACAACAACAACAAAAATTACGGAACGAGTTTCTTCTTCCTGACGAAAAAGAAGAAGACTATTAAAAAAAATAAAGTTTTCTAACTTAAAAACACCAAACCTCCGTATTATATTTCTGATGCCACTCTTTAAAATCTGTGAGAGAATGAAAACTCACTCTCTCGAAATCTCTTTTGTGGAATGTAACAGTAACTACACACAAACACGGCGTAAATTCATCAAAATTATCAGACACAAGAAGTAATGACTGGAAGTAAAAAAGTGTTTTTTCTTGAATCTTGAGTATAAGTTAGACAACAGTTCTTAAGTTGAAAAAATGTTAAGTAGTGTCACGTTATTTCGTAAATATAGGTTGACAATAATTTTCTTATCTAATAATCTCATGTCTTTGCAAAAAATAAAGTGGGAGCACTTTTATCAGCATCAACCAATTCGACAGCCATTTTAAAATTACTAAACATCCGCCATATTTTTTTTTTTATAAATGGCGCCAATTGTCAGTTTTGTTTTGGTATGAAATCCACAAATTTTCTGAGCAATCATGAGTAAATCAATTATTTTTGTTTTTTATTCGCAATATTAAAAAACACAAAAATATATTCATAATCAAATCTTAACGCCTCCAAATTTATATGAAGTCTTGATAATTTACATATGTGGGTATACAACATAAATCAAAGTTAGAAAATAGTTGGTGTGATCGTGTCACCAGCCCATTAGCATTTTGAAATTATATTTGTATTCGCTAATTTGCAAAAATCCCAAATCGGTTTGGTGTTAACAGATTAATGTTTTTTCCATGAACACAATTTCTTCGAAAAAGAAAGTCATGTCACATACACACCAATATTATAATTGATTTGAAAAAGAATGCTGTGAGTGATGGAGTCATAAATCTAAGAAGAAAAAAAAATAAACTTCAAATCTGGGACACTGTCTGCGTTGCTTACAGCGAAATTCTCCATTGAGGTCAATATTGTTGATCATCAAATCTCCATGTCCGACGTCCGTTCATCGTGGATGTCTTCATCAGTCTTTAGCTCAAATGCATGTAGTTGATAATGTAATACCGGTTTGTCTTGAAGGAACATTTCTTGCAAAGAACTCTCGCCACGCCACACCAGGAGAAATGTTTACAGAACGCCACACACAAGAGTGTTTCAGGAAATCAGGAAAAAGTATACTTAAAGAGTAATCATGTCATGAATGATGTGACCTCTTTATTCAACGTTGTCGTTTATAAAATCATGATGGTGGGCAACAGAGATACTTAGGTGGATTTATGAGACCTGTTTGGAAAATCGATTTGGAAAAGAGTTATGGTCTATGATTTCGTGTTAAATGCGGAACATCTTCATCACGACCTTTGTGCATCGTAGTGAACTTTTAGGTCAGAAAATCACGAACGAGTATATTATGTGAAGTTATACGGCAAACAGGAGGATTTTTGACGTAAAATCCTCTTAACAAGCCACGAACTCAAATGTCATTATTTATAGAAACCATTTGAACTCAAATGAAAACCACACGTGGTTGTTGGATTTGATTACTCATACAAGATGCATGGAGAACAGGAGAAGATACAAAACTGGTTGTCTGTTGGAAGGAGTATCAATCAGGGCTTGAACAAGATTTGTGAGACCTGAATGACCTCGCTGTATAAAGTGAAAGTATTTCCAAGTGGGAATACAATAAACAAAAAGATATATTTAAGAAGAGGAGAGATACAGTTGCTTCTACAAGTTGTGTAAGAATGAGTACAAATCCAATTAACAGTCTTACCAGTTTCGATTAGAGAGGAAAATTTACGTTCAGAAAAGAAACAGTTTATTTTAAAGGAATTAAGGAATGAATAAAATAAATGGGTGGGTCTTACTATATTTTATAATTTAAGAGAAACAATACACAAATTGCAAAAACTTTCAGTGTGAACGTACTTGAGGTTCATTATTTAATGTTTTGGCCTTACACACCGAATCGAAATTAAAGATTCGCAAATCTCTTTGGAGTGTTCACACCGCACGAAAACTTAAGTACATTTTGTTTGAAGTTGCAGTAAATTTGAACAATTTATTTATTTTAAAAATATTATATATTTTTTTCTTTTTTCTTCACTTTTCTGTAGTTAAAACAATATTTCTGACTATATAAATGTTTTTTTTAAATTAAAATAAAACTAACTGGGAAAGCAACCGAAATTCTAAAAAAAACTTATAAGACTCGTTTTTTTTGCCGGCAATTTTGCTGAATTTTTAAAATGTATGTTTGCTTACACGAATTTCTTTTACAAGTAGATATTGAGAAAATTTCATCGTAATCTACTAGATTTTGAAATTTAAAAATGGAAATCTTCTTGATTTTGATGTGATTTTGAACTAGATTTTGATTCGACGTGAAAAGCCTTTTTTTAAGTTTTTATTTCAATTTACTTATAATTACTTATGTGGAAAACCTATTAGTTGCAATGTTCATTTGATCACAATCGTGTTCCGTCTTTAGCATGGAACTCTATGAACTTTGATATTAGACATTTTTCGTGGATGACTTTATCTGAAATATTTTTGACTAAAGAAAAAGAGCTATTAGCCCAATCTGGATTTTGGCAGAATCTTCAGCAAATCTTAAAACACTTTTCATTGAATTAGTTTTGAAAAGAAAGTGTTAAACTTTTTGTCCAATTAACTTTTTGTCCAATTCCAAATTTCTTAAACTTTTTTTTTTCTTTTTTGTCCAATTCCAAATTTCGGGTAGGCTGAGGATACCTACTTCCTGGAGACACCTATTTGCTGAGGACATCAAAATCCAACACTGTTAAATTTTTATTTTCGTATTTTTTTTGTTAGATTAGACGGGTGACTTAAAAAAAAAATACACAAACAAAAAAATCTGAAGCCGTCAAATCTGGAGATTTTTTAAGTGCAAATCGTTAAGACATTGGCAACGAAATTTTCAAATCTTGCACTAAAATGCGCAGCAGAGACAATGTATGACGTTTGGTCAACAACATCCTTAATGTTTTGGAATGACCATAGCCATTCCAAAACATTAAGCCGAACCGACGATTTTCCCGTCGGAGAGCACTGCCAGGGCTTCCGGTGAATTTTCGAAAAGATGTTTTTCAGGCTCTTTGAAAAGATTCGCCTAAGAAATGTAAAGAGCATTTTCTGTAAAAATCGAATAGAACTCAGATTAAGTTCGGATTCAATTATTCATGTAAACGAGGTATTATTTTATGAATAAAACTCAAAATTATCCAACAAATATCATCAAAGCATATTGATTGTTTGAGACTATATCTTAATTTTTGTTTCAAATTCCAAAAAAATATGTTGCGCATTTTTTCTAGACATCGAACCATGACATGTAATTGAGGTTTGGATATCATTATCACAGAATTGAATACCTTGATTTAAAATAATTTATAACAGCCTTTAAAAAACTTATAATCATGTCTTCTTTTTTGAAAAAAGATGGTCATTGATTTGCCTCATTATCTTTCAATGTCATGCATACCTTGTGGTGTGAAGTACAACAATACTTCATCCAATTTTGATGAGATTTACAATTCCACACAGTGATTATTAAAACAAGTAAAATATATCTGTCAAGGACACAAGTGTGAATATGATGCCTCCAGCCATAACTTTGGACGAAAAAAAAAAGTGCAAATCATTGTGCGCAAATCACCTACTATCCAACCTACCAGCATTGAAAACACACACATTTTCATGTATATCTTTCATTACTCAATCTCATTTATTGTATCCATCAATCAAACAACAGAATATAACCAACTCCAGCTGCGCAAAATCAGTTGCACAAAAGTCAAATCAATACAAAACCCATCAGACGATGTATCGAACCTTGCAAACAAAAAAATATAAATTTATTTCTTTTTATGTAAGAATTTTTTATTTGAATGGTGCTTCTTGCAAGAAGTTGAAATAATAATAATTGCATTTCAACTTCTGTTCACAAATTCGTTGGGGGAATTCGATTTGGATTTGATGTTGGAGGGCAACCCACTCGACGACGAGCAGCAGACAACGAGTGGTTAATAGCATTCCAATGGATGGATGGCTCATTGTGTTGGAGGTCAGACAAACAGAAACTCTTTTTTTTCTTATTGTATCTTGAATTATTGTGGTGAGACAATCGAACGCAAATCACTGAATGATTTCAAGAGGCCCGCATCATCACTGCTTGTTTGAGACCTTTCAAAAGACCCTTGGGATATGTCAGTCTGTCAGTCTGTGTGTTGCAGATTAACATATTTTTTTGTTATCACCAACTAAATACAAATAAATTTTTCAGTTAGGCTTGACAAAATGCTTTTCGAAAAAATGGTTGCCAAGTATGTATGTATTTATTAAGGTCATCTGATTCATATAATCTGATGTTCTATGATTAATAACTCAAATAGCTATATGTATATGTATTCATTTCTATTCTAAAAGTGAAGACAGATAGATAGATAAGTGCACTAAATAAGAATGGAAGCAGATCTTTTTTGAAACATGAATTGAATTTTGACACTTTGTGCTTTGATAGTTAAAACTTGCATTTCACATTGGAACTGTTACCAAGAACCATTTTATTGCATTTTGAAACATTGTGGTATGACATTTATGAAAAAACTTGACGTTTCGGTATATTAAGCCCGAACTGTCATCTAAAAAAACATTAAAATAGTTTATTGTGAGCACCGCATATCAAATATCATGTGGTCTTAGAGTTTCTGTCAAATACTTAAATTAAAAGGAAAAAAACGAATACTTCTTTTAAACTCAATTCCAACGCCATAATTTTCATATCACCATTTAAAACATTTATCTCTATCTTTACGTCACATTTGATTATTCACTCATTTATTCACGCTTTAAGTTTTTGTGGCAGTAAACATGTAAAACTGTTTAAATACTTCACGCTGAACCACGCTTATTATTCGTATCCAATAAGTAATTATTTAACAACCTTTACCAACACTTCTCAATACGTGGGGCTAAAATTTCTTTTTATTAAAAATGACTTGGCAACATTGTTTGAACATACATCATGTTATTTTATGGTACTTTAAGAACCACGGTAATGTCAGTTAGCTGTGTCCGTGCGCTGCAATACATTTAACATATAGACAAATATGTACGTATACAATTCAGAAAGATACTATTTTGCTCAATTTCAGATTCGATAGAGAAAGAACAGCACAACTGTAAGCCAGATTTACGGTTGTACGGTAATAGCAAATTTGATTTGGTAATGCAGCCGGTCGAGTGGCACCTTGCTGACGTACTTAATATTCCTTACGTCAGCTATGCATACAGAATTAGTCTTCTAACTGTGCGTTCTTTGGTTTGTTCTTGGTTGATTTTATGCATCATTGATCAGTATTTCCTATCACGTTGAAAGCCGCACTAACAGTGGATATTCGTTTTGAATAGTGAGTTTGCCATTCAAAAGAAAATAAACTGCCTGTTGTAGGTATACTTAACCTACCTATAGCTATAGTTAGACAAAGTAAATTTTCAAGCCGAAAATCAATTATGCATTAACTGTTTTTATGAGAAGACTAGAATAAAATTGAAAACATTTTGACTAAGAAGTACCTATACTGATATTCTATTTTTATTTACCTAACTTTCTCTTGACAGATCAGTCATTAAATGATTTTTCAAACTTACCTACTTATAATCGATGCTCTCTTCAAAGCCAATATCCAAAATGCAATCTCAGTTTATTTAAAATTCTTATTTCGTTATATTTTTGGTTGACTACTACGAAATCGTTTTATTACTTTCAATTTGAGTGCATACAAAAATTGCTAAATTGATATTTTTATATATTAATTTATTTTCAAAACCATGTAGGTAATCTCTCATGAACATTGAGTTTTAATTTTTGCTGAGATAGTTGACACCAAATTAAGTTTTTTTGCACATTGGTATCTTACCTATACTTTTAACTTGCTGAATAAACAAATAATTTGTATGTATAATTATAACTTATTTGCACTAAATACTCTTTCTAGAAGTCAAGGTACCTAGTTATTGTCAAGGTATTGTTGTTGCTTACATTCAATTGTCAACATATTTATTTTGTTTAACAAAATTTGTCACTCAGTTTACAAAAATATAGAAATAAAATGAAAAAAAAGAACTAAAATTCAAGGTGACGATGCAGAAATGGGGCTTTTTGTAAATGCAAAAAGCAATTGATATCTGATAGGTAATCTTTTTCAAACCTTTAAAGAAAAAGAGGGCACTAATGTATCGCTTGAAATTTGAACTAAATCTAGATTCTAAAAATAAAAAATTAACTATTTTTCTGGTGCTAAATATGCCATATCTAATATGTTTGATTGAGCCAAACCGTAAACGTAAACAAACGGAAGCTTATGTCTTGATTATGTCTTGATTTAGAATTAAATTAAGTTTCCTTATACTCTGTTTCCCGCACATATTGATTGAAGTCTGTGAAAGTGTAAATGAAGCCATTCACACTATATTAAGCTAATAAATCTCTTAAGACAATAGATTGTTTCTGTCTTATTTTCAAAAAGATTCTGATTACATATTTCCATATTATATATTAGTCCAGTCAAAGCGTAGTTAAAATCGTCCTCATGTTACAAAAAATATACAAATAGATTTTTTCCGAATTCTATGGGAAATTATGTTGAAATTTTAACGCGCTCTAACGGGCTAACGGTACGTCTGAGAAATAGACAATGTACATGAATTTTGAAGGAAATTTAATGGTCTTTCATTTTATAGTGGGTAAAATTTCGGTTAAGACGCATAGAAACCGAAAAAAGTGCGAAAATTCGGCGGTTTTTCGCGGATATCTCAAAACGCACCAGGAACTTTTGTTGGATTTCTTCAGATTCGGATTCAGCGCCCCATAGAAATCGAAAAAAAAAACCATTTGTATATTTTTTGTAACGTGAAACTACCGTTTGACTGGACTATATTATATATTGTCTAAATCTTTGTTTCAAACGTTTTTAGCGTAAATATAAATAGAGGGCCCATCTTGGTTACATTGGTGTTAAATGTATGTTTGAAATTAAAACATAATTTTTTAATGAAATGTGCGTGGTTGCCAATTGTTTTTTACTTTAACATGTTTAGGACCAGTTTTTCAGTGCAAGATTGTTCCAGGGTTAGATTAAACTCGATTTAATCTGATGGAAATATATTTTACAGTCATTTTAAGATCCCGAGTTAACTCTGAGTTATATTAAATTTTAAAATCAAGTTTTTATTAGAAGTTAAGCTAAGTCTGAACCTGTCTGTGCTTCAGCAATCACTATACCGATTTACACAGTTTTCTAAGATTTCAAATAATCCCCTTTCCCATTATTGCGATATTAAAAGGCATGCTATGACTATAATAATATAAAATTTATCCGAATCGGTCGAGCCTTTTATGAGTATGTCGTTATGAAAAATAGACCGTTCTCTGACCACCGTTAATAATATTTTTCTGAAAAAAATTATACTCTTGGTCATTAATTATAATTCTTTTTTTAATACTGTTTTCGGCGGGGTTTTCAGCTACTAAAATAATATTCTGTGAGAAATATTCTTATCAAACGAACATTTCAGGGATTTATTGATCCAATCAATCAACTTCCAATTTTCAACGACCTACTATTACCGTCGTTAATTTCAGCAAATTGTTTCTAAAAAGAACACAAACAGTCAACACAGTACAAATTAGACTTTAAAAAAAGAATAAAGATTTGATATGCTTATTACCTCGAATGTAATTGCAAGAACTATTGGTAGTAGGTACACAAAAAACCATGTACTCTTTCAAAACAAAAATTTTAATAAAAGACATTATAATAAATTAAACGATAAACAAAGACAAAACACTACTTAAACCATATTATAAGAACAACATTCCAAACTGAGTCAATTAAACAACGTCAGCTGTAGTCACGACTTGGCCAACATCCAATCCAAACAAAAAACCCAACTTGGCAATCAGTGGCGTAACATGAACTTTACCAGAAATCATTCTGTCTTTCTTACTCCATATTTTACCCAATCGAATGGGATCTATTTAATTGGACACCATGTTCCAGCTGACACTTGATCAGCAAAAATTAAATGTAAAATAGACACAAAGACACAAAATGACGAAAAACATCCTCTGCTAACCCCTTCGGTCTATATTCCTGATGTGCTGTTACATTTTGCTAAGTGATTCGACGAAATACAATTACTCTACCACACCGAGCCATGGCGCTGTTGTCTGTAAACAATCACACAAAACACGAATTAGCATTTGAAGGCATCCCTCTTGCACCTGCCATTTTAACGTGATATTTTCTTAGCAAAAGATTTTCTGTGGCAGGAGATACTTGCCACAACAACGACACAAAGACAAACATGAACTTTACGGGCTGTAAATTGTCTTCCCACCAAATGTGCTTCGTGTACAAGTGCGGATCTCTATTTGGCTGGAATATTATTGTGCACATCTTAGCGTCAGCACTCACAGATTCCGTTAACGATGACACAATTTAACATAGCTGTACACCATCATACGAACCGGAGGCTTTCATTGGATTTAAAGTTATATAGGAGGATACTGTTGTATGAAAAGATACCTCTTCGGGAACATTATGGGGTAGCGCATTGTTTGTGGAACCAGACAAATGTGGGTGGTGGTGGAAGTGGAGGCGGTGGAGTAATCAACAGTTGTTGGTGATGCTAAGTGAGTCTTAACGGAATCACCCGAAGGTAGTTTAACATGAGATGTTCATAAGAACAGGGGCGTATTTATAATGATTTGGCCTCAGGACCATTATTGTTTTGTTGAAGAAATCATTATAAATCAATCCTTGAAATCGCTTGTATACAAAGCTTAGAATGTTAATTTGCTCATTAACTTTCCAGCTTGTCGTTGGATTTTCTGGACCAAAGCTACTTATTTCAAATAGCTATACGATTTTGCATTTAGTGTACAAACCTAAAAATAATAAGTGCTTCGATTTGAGCTGTAATGAAGATATCAGGTTGAAAGAAGTGAGTTTTCGTTGTTAAAAAGACAACTTCACTATAAGAAGAACCAGAGTAAGTTAAAAAAAAACTAAAACGGTCTTTTTGGGCGCACTAAATTTCTATATGAACAAAAATACATTATTGTAAAAAAATATATCAAAGCCGATTCGTTTGCGAGGAAAAGCTGATTTTACAAGAAAAAGCTGACTTGTTTGCAGCACAGTTTGCTATTAACTTGACTATGCCACATTGAAATAGTATAAAATAATATAAAATAAATGATTTTATTAAACGAAACTAATTTCGCACATGGAAAAGTCGCAAAAGTAGTCAAGAATCTCGACACACACAAATCCACTAATCGGCAAAGTATTTCCCTTATTGTACTGAAGAGATTAATGCAGAACCATTCCGTGAGATTTCCCATCTTTAATATTTTACAAGTCCCTTTCCGAGTAGATGAAAAAAGTAATTGTCCAGTCCGTCCCTAAAAAAAGCGAATCTTCGCCCACTATAACTATAGATCGATTGACGCATAAGTCCCTTGTTTACAAAGTCATCGAAACGCTGATAAATTATCAGCTTAAGAAATATCTTGAAGAACCGAAACTTCTCAATAACCAGCAATACGACTTTCGTAAGCAAAAGGTCCTGCATTTTTTTGATGGCTTATCCCACCGAAAAGTAGAACCAATTTTTAAATTGCTTTAGAGAAAAAAACATTAGAAAAATGAATCCCATCAGGGTCTTCAAAGCTTCCTAAAGCTCTTATCAATCCTGAATCAGTAAGAAAAGATTACCAAACTGCCTTAATTCGCAACTGACTGTCTTAATTGCCGAGACCTCTGTTAAGAATGTCTCTAAAATAGATTTCAGGATAAAATCAAAAAAAAATATCTTAAGTTTAAAAGTTATCCGTTTGAATTCTCCAGACTGGTATTGCAATATAAAATGATGTGTTGTGATGTTAAGCTTTCTTTGTCATTTCTAATATAGGATTCCCTTAATTTTTTAAACGTATGTCCAATGTTTTTGTTGTTCTAGGAAATTTCTTTATTATTGTTTATATACGGTAGCTGGTCAATGAGTCAATGACTTTAATGTGAAGCTTTTTTTTTTATTCCGAAACTAAATTTATTTTTCAGCATACCCAGTCTTCTTCTTTCAGAGCGATACACTTTTCCCAATGCCTTCCAAACAAAAAACGATCTCTCCAATTCTGCGTACGACCATAAAAAAATTCGTTAATCAACTTGTGCACGCATCTGCATCTAGGGGATGGAGCAATATAACCGTAATATTTTTTAAGGTTATGTTCAGTCTCCTTTATGCGGTTTTACCAATTGAAATTTATAGTTCACCTTTCCTATTTTCACAAAAAAAAACTCAAACAAAACTTCTATCGATCACATGTTTTTCAAAGTCATCGACTGATCGAACCATCCTTATATAGACAAGAAAACAAAATTTTACTCAATGTTTAATAACTCAAAATTATCTTGATTCTATCACTGTGCAAATAGTAATTAGACTTTGTTTCCACTTTAGGGCTCATGTGAGCACGAATACGACCCTGGTAATACAGTGAATCTTCGACCAGTTTTATTTCCCGCCACAGCACTTACGCCATTCAAACAAAAAAAAACCATGTTTGTTTGAAAAATCGTGTTGAACCAGACAGCATGCAAAGTTGCCGGCGGCGGCATCGTCCTCATCACAATCCCACCAGACAAATAAAATATGTCTCATGTCTTATGAACTGAATAACTGGCCTGGAGTCTAAAACTCTGATCTGATATAAATAATTCATATTCACACCTAAAAATTTTAAGGTTCGCGTGTTGTTCCACCAGCAAACGAAAGAGCATAGATTTTATTCTGTCAAACTAAACAACACAACACCACATCGCACATATACATAGCTTATGCTTAAAGTTGGGATAAAACATTTCTATCATCATAAGGTTCCCATAATTTCTAACTCGACCATAGACATAACAGCACATATTCCTTCCACCCTGCGCACATTGCATGCTGTTTCCGTTCAATACAAACCACAAACTGTGTTATAGCGTTGGTATAGTGGTTCGGTTTTGGTTGATTGTCAATGTGGCCAGAAGTGAAAGGTTACAATTACTTTTCCAACATCCAAACAATAACAAGAAAACGGAATAAAAATCCTTTTATTGGTTGGCAAGGCTTTTGTTAGGTTAAATTGTGGTGCGAAACTATAAGTTTGTTGCAGTAATGGCCGATCGACGCGACGCCATATTGCCCCAATGATGCGCTATATGGAATGGAGCCTCAGGAGAAGGAAGTTGATTTGGCCCGCCGCGCATTACTATGAGAAGATGTTCCCTGTGTGAAAATAGCTTCGCGAGATAACTGGAAATTTAACATTTTGACTTTTGACAACGAAAAAAAAAAAGGAAATAACAACAATCCTGGCTTAGAAATAAGTTAGATAAACGATGGGAAGTTAAAATTTAAACGGGATTTCGGTTGGATTTTGAACATTGTTGTGGCATGGCGGTCGCAACGATGAGACTTTCATGCGGTGCGAGGTCAGACGTTATAAAAAACGGATTATTGCTCATCATTAAGGCTCCTTGGATTTCGTTGTTGCTTTTTTTTTATTTTTTCTGTTCAGATTTCACACAAATGATCCTAGAGGGCATTTGGTTGGCGTCAAGTTTGTATTTTGCCTTATTTAGGATATTTTGTTATGGAAAAGATATTTGATCTGATTGTAAGCTGCTCTCATGGATACTTTTCAGATGGTGTATTGTATTGGGAAGGTGTTTTTACTCAGGTTTTCATATTTCATAAACCGTGAAGATTGCGGGTTGTTTTTTTATGATTTTATCATTTTTGCAGATAAACAAATATAAGTGATGAGCTATTTTACACAAATATTAAAGATAAACTTTATAGGTGAACACCTGGTGGGTAGCTCCAATTTTAGGGTAGGTAAGTCTACTGACATCGGAATCACAGATTTCTCTAGTTATAGCAGTTCACAATACATTCTATTGCAAGCTCTTAAGCAGTAGGTTTGCCGAATTTTTTCCACACAATTCGTGTATAGACTAGTCAAGTAACAATATGGAATATGACTTTGTTCTTTTAACTAGTTCTTTCTCTACATAAGGGCTCATATAGCTATACCGAACCAAGTCATAAAATAAGAAATTCCAGAATAATTTGCTAAATTGTGCCCAAATTGTGCACTGTTTCATGTCTGAATACATTAATTCAAAAAGTGTTTCGTGATGTTTTCCATCGTAATAATTTTTACAAATATTAACAGTACCAGTCATAGAATATTTGTTTATATAAGTCAAAAAGTGTTTCGTGATGTTTTTCATCGTAATAATTTTTACAAATATTAACAGTACCAGTCATAGAATATTTGTTTATATCGACTCTCTTAAACGGCTACATCGTTTTCGATTAAATTTATATTATTCTAGAAGATATCCTGACCTAAGGGGACACTTAAAGCTATCATTGAAAATATCATTGAATTCAATTTCAAGGCATATTAATCCATCATTGTTGGTGTTAATTGGTATTAAAATGAAGGTTATGAATTATAGAAATTTTCTATAAAAAAAATAAATCAATTTGATCTTAATTCGAGTAGTAATACCACTTTTGCGTTTTAAATTATCATTGAAATTTCAATGCTCATTGAAAAAACAGAAGTGTTCATATTTCGTGAACTTAGCCCAAATTACGTTATTTTTTTTATAGAAAAATTCTATGATTCAAAATAATTTGCCTTAAAATTAAAAAAGATAATTTTCAAGGATGAGTTTCAATGATAGCTATAACTGGCTATTATATTTAATTTGACCAAAAATTTTATTTTTTCGAAAAAATAGGTACCTGCCTAAAAAAACGATTTGGCAACCATAGCATTGCAAACTTAGATATTTCCTATTTTTTAGCAGCAAGGTAGCTTGACACAAGAGCAATTTCGTGCGACCCAGTTGTGCCTTATAATTTAATTTAACAAGGAAAGCAATGACTTTTTTAAAACAAAATGTGATGGCGCCCTTAGTTTTACATCGCTGCTATTAGGCTGATAAGGCCCAACTATAATGCGTATGCATAAGTAAACATGAGTTAATGTCAAAATCGCATGTATAAATGAGCGAATACACACAGTCATATGGCGTTGACTATAATGGATATATGCGCATTTCTTTAAGTTTCTTTAAGCAGGAGCTACGCATGTGCGATTTGAACCGAATTTACATTATATTATTCAATATATCAATAAATAAATAAATTTGTCAATAAATTATTACCTTTTCAGGCAAATAAAAGCAACTGAAAACAAATGATTTACACATGTTCCTTATAGTTGTTTATCATGTTTGTATAAACAAGACAAAACAGTTCGTTTGAATTAAGTAACGAATGGCAATAACAATTGATACGATTTTCATAAACATTTTGTATATTCTTATACTTCACACCTGCTTACTACGCATATGGTTGCTAGTTGAAGTGTCAATCCAGCTAATATATCTAAGGATTTATTAGTACAAGATTTATTAAGAATACTTATTCAAGGTCCTGGCTCAAATAAATAAAAACCCAACTTTTCAGAACAAAACTTAAATTATATAAGTTATATGTATTTGTACCAACAGTGAAGCCTGCTGTGATCTCTAGTAAATCCTGGCTACTTCCAGGATTAAACTTACCTAGCATATAGCTACATTAGAATTTACAGCTATTTACGTTATTACTTTCTTTTCTGCTAAGATCTTAATATACATACATAGCTTGAATCGCGAGAAAAAATAAGAACTAAAAAAAAAAAACAAAAAGCAACTTACTGTATGTACAGCTGAGAAATGATTTAAGGAAGCAAATAGGTCAGCTAAGTATTTCCTTATATATTACGTTGAACAAACATTTATTAATGGCTCGTCATAAATTATCATTACCTACTTTCCCATATACCGTGTTTCATCATCAAAATTTTAACAGCATTTTAAGTGTGCTATATTCAATTTCATAAGAAACCAAATACCTACATATTTCCCAAAAGCAATTAACATGGACAAAGGTTCTAGAGCACCACCATTAGCCACCCAGTTTCCTCATCTCATCCATTAGATTACTATTGGTATTTTTAATCTTAAAACATGTTACCTACCTCACCTTCAAACGCATTTATTTCTTCAAAACTTCATTCGTTCTACCGTTTATTATATTTACAACAACAACTGTAACACGTACAAAAATGTTTTTTTTTTTTATTTCCTCATTAACTTGAGGACTAAAAATAAAACAAAAAAAAAAAAACCTTAAAGAACGACCACCTTTCTAAAAGTCTTAAAGGAAATCTTTAACCTCTTGCTGTATTCAGGTGTAATAGCAGCAGCAGGCACAACCAATTACCAATGGTTATACTCTTTGGCTAAAACATGGCCCAGCATCTAACTGTTTTTTTTTTTAGCTATGGCTGTTCTTGTCCGCCGTCGTTGTCGTTGTTGTTGTTGTTGTTGTTGTTGCCTGCGCAAAAGAAGGGGCGCAAACAAAATTGAACACAACAGGTAAAAATGCAGCGAGCGTACACCTGACATGGTCCAAGAGGAGAACAAAATGATTAGATACGAATATTTTTCTTCGATGGATTAATACTATACTCGTTTCTATAAAGGTATGTATGCTCAAAGCTCACGATCTACTTAAAGGGTGTTCCTGCACGTCGCGGTCGTATATGCCCACTGCAGCAGCATCAGCAGCAACATTATGTTCGATTTGGCCCAATAGAACGTGGTCAGCAACTTTGACAGGAGCCAATACATAAAATCAGCTCTTCGCGCACACAAAATCTCTATGTCGCGGTTGAGGTGGTTTTTGGTTTCCTCATTCCAATGTCGGTTGATGTTGTGTTTGAGGATTCTGCAGAAAAAGAACTCAAATCACCACGTCAGAAGCGCAATCAGTTGGCAGGGCTGCCAAGCTTTATGAGAATTTTTTTTGTATAAAGCTCAAAATTGATAGTTGTTAAAGTAGGTATTTAAAATGATATAATAATATAAGTAAAAAACAATTGATATTGAAACAGCTCAAAAAAATGCATCGTTTTGTATCTGTTTTGTTTTTTACTATCATTACTATATATATTGTATAATTGATTTTTAATTTAAGAGTTTTCTAGATCGTCAACTAAGTTTAGAAATCATGCTTTAGAAGACCTTAAAAATAATGAACTTGCTAAAACCGTGCACTTGTAGTGAAAATGGTTAAGAGTTCAATTTATTCTTAGAATAAACTTGGAGCTATTTTGAAGCTATTTCTACTCAATAGCTTGCTTCTTTGTTTCTTAACGTCATTTTTGAATAAGATCCTCTTAAATTACTGTAGTCCTCAACCTATTGGATTCGGATACTTGTCTACTTGTTTGGAGATTTGGACAGTCACTGTGCAGGTGCTGCAGAAGTCCTCTTTTTTATCCAATGGTAAAATATATTGGGTTTTCTTTTCATCTTAATCAGGCCATAACAGAACAGCTTAGGTGAAATGCACTTTATTGAGATAAATAAAACTCTAGAACTATTTGTCAGTTCCTCTTAAGAAGCAGTGCCGTGCACCTGTCTTAGACTTTATTTGAACCCAGACCTCTGGCATGAGTGTCTGACACACTGAATCCTACGACACGGAGCACTTTTGAATATAAGTTTTTCTAAGTTGTTGTTTAAAAAAGTAAAGCCTCTGTAGTTTGGTCAGAGCCGGCGGTGGTCGTTGATTTTTGTGAATGCGGCAGATGGTATTAAGGTTTCATTCATTTCTTTTTTCACATATTCTGTATAATTCAACTCGAATTTCATTAGTGGGCGAAGTTTAGCTTTGCATTAAATTGCACCACCTGGCAACCCTTTTTAAGTTAAAACGGCTCTCTTGCCCTATTGCATCCATGATTAAAACTTGGAATTTGTAATCCGAGAAGCAGCAATTGGGTATGCCTGTCCGAAACGATAGATACATTCTGAGGTTTAGGATAGTACGGTACTTAAAGCCACTTCGTCATCGTGTATACGATCGTGTCGCAATTTTTGTGGTCATGGTCTTATACTCTATTGTGTGATCGTTGAGCTAGTTGCACCCAAGGCAGAGGCAGATAAGATAGCAGTAGAGATGCTTATGCTTTCCCTTGGGTTATAATTTCATATTTGCCACGATCAAGACAGTAGACACTGTGGTCTATGTAGAGATATGGTAAGGGGAACCCTTTCTATATACATACGCTGCATATAAAACTATCGGTTGAATTATCATAAGCGATGACTTTATTCCAGGAAGAAATTAGATCACTATTGTAATGGCGTGTTGTGTGGAGCAATCCATATGATATTTACATTGCACCAAAGATTTGTGTTAGGATCCCGTTTTTTACGAGATCGATTTATATATTATTATTTTAATATGTGCTCCTTCACTTCTGTCTCACTTTATTCGCGATTGTGTGCATTGAATTGAATTTCATTGGAAGTTCTTGACCTTTTAACAAGAGCACACTCCGCATATATGTAATATCCATTCCGTGGATCGTGTGCCGCATCATATAAAGAAATTATATAGATTTGAGAACCCTTGCGCTTTGAACGTTCACTTCGCAATGGATTTTTGTATCTTTTTTCTCATTTTCTTGTAAGTTTTTTTTTTTATGTGCAACTTTGCTTGATCGGATGCTTTGGATGGAAGTGTGGCAATTCATAGAAAGTCAATGGGTGGCATCGAGTAGAGATGCTTTTTTGTTTTTTTTATTTTTTGCTGTAATCCAAATCCAAAATGACACTTGGGCTCTGAAAGTATCTATCTATCTGCAACTTGGATGGGATTAAGAAATGTTGACATGCGGGATATTTATTTGAATAGAGCTCGAATTGCAAAGACATATAATTATGTTGTGCTGAGTAAGTGTCAATGTTGATGCAACCAGTACTTGAAAGATTGGCTTTATAGCTTATAGCACATCTGGGCATCGTGCGCGATATATAAGTATATGTGGAATAACAAATCACTGGATGTTTGCATAGCACTAATTGATGTTGAAATTATTGTTGAATCAATAAATACTTTGACATTTGAAGGGAAGATTATTTATTCAATTGGTGTTGAAAGAGCAATTTAAAATGTTTTGTTGTTTGATTTGGGAAACTTCAGGATGTATGTTGACCTAAATATTGGAAACTTTTGATCTTTAGCAATGAAAATTGTGTTCAACATTTAACCATTTGTATCTTTAAGGGTCAAAAAATAGTAAGGCATTTAAATAAACTGACGAACATGTGTGAATGTGCATGTCATATGGTCTTATCGTATTAAACACTATGTTCATCAAACCCAGCCGACACCTGGTTACCTACTGCAGTGAAGGGACAGAGCTAGGAGTGAAGAGTGTGATGCACAAAAAATGTGGAATACTCTGCAACAAACACAGGAAACCCGCCGAAGGACACTACCATCAACGGGACAAAGAAACATGGTGGTAGAGCGATAAAGCCAAAGCTGTTATGGATCGGGAAAAATCGTCTTTCAAAGCTTGGTCCATGTGCCCCTCTCATAACATAGATGAAAAAGCACACCTTTGAAGTGGTCTACAGACGTTTCATGCACTTATCGGTAGTCGGAAGAAGAATCTGCATCACCGGCAGCTTATTCAATCCAGGCTCTACATGAACAGCAACATGCCAATATTTACAAAAGCACAACTATCTATAAAATTGCCAAAGTTCATAAACAATGCTCAAGGCGAACTTCTTATGGATGACGAAAAAAAATGCTTCACAGGTGGAGTGAGTGCTACAAAGAACTTTGAAATTAACTATTTTCCTGACGATACTTTCCAACAGCCCTACCAAACTATGAAGAAGTGCCTTACATCACAGTCGAAGAAGTCAGTGCGGCAGTGAAAAACTCCAAAAAAGGGAAAAGCAGTTGGGTCAGACGGTGTACCCTCTGACTTTTTGAAAAAGATGGGAGACATCGGGCTTAGATAGCTCACGGTTCTCATCTCCAACCTTATCAGCGGTAACCAAATGCCAAAATAATCTAGGGAAAGTTACATTCTCCCAATTTACAAGGGGAAAGGTACAAAACTGCTATATAATTACCGTTTAGTTAAGCTGGTGTCACATACTAAGAAGATAGTGTATTGGATGGCGGCTTGCGAAAAATAAAAATAGTAAGGCTATCTTATGAACACCGATGCAATCCAGATTGTAAGAATCAGAATGGAATGAAAAAACACGGCGATCAAAAATGCAATCGTTGATAAAATACAAGCACGACAAACTCAGCTGCTTCTGTAATGGACTTAGGAGAGAAGCTAAGAACCCCGTCCAAAGGACGTGGAAGAGAGGCATGCCCAATAATTCCTGGAAAAAAAAAATGCAGCGGCACTATTCGGTTGGCCTCAGACATGGAACAATCCCTAACCGGCAAGCTTGCGCTGATATTTTTTGAGGTCAAAACCCGACGAACCGAACCCCACATGCAGTTCTGTAGGTGAAGTGAAGAAGTGGGAAAGGTGTTCTCCCATTCGAGATCAAACCTTCGTCGGTAAAGCCGAGGAATATGGAGTCGTTTATTTTACTTATTGATGAAACAAAAAAAAAATAATAAATTTAGTGGCAAAGACAGCTCCGAAGAACCACGAGTGAATTACACTCTCAACCAATCCCTTTTCAGGACAATGAAACTCTTGGAGGATTTGTCACTTCCTCGCATGAGGCAGTGCCCCTGAAAAAAACATTATGTGTACTCAGTGGTCGAACCCCAGGCTTTCGACGTGATAGTCCGACACACCTTCGCCACGGGGCACCATATACTGAAACAGCAGTTGTAAACAACAGTTAAAAATAACATATATCAGACTCAGATCTAAGAAGACATGCTAAAAATCTTTATTTGTTTCAGTGTCTTAGGAAATATCTTATTCTATTAAAGTTTACAACTTAATTGATTCCGAAATATTGTTCAAGCTTATAAAACGACGTCTTTTACAACAAATAAATTACTGTTTTTTTCCAAAATAGCTTATGCACGCAACTCCAACATAAATTATAAACGCTTTTCAATCAAATTACTCGCCAAACACAGATACCGCATACAAACTATCGAATCGATTTTCATTATGGAAAAACAAACAACCCGCTTGATCATGTAAACTTACGACACTACTTGCATACTTAAAACTTATATAAAATATAATCGCGTCCGCAACGAATACTATCCAACTATAACTGGTAAAATTCACCCGTAGAAACTATATGGTTAATTCCACAAAAGATCCGATAATCCGCACATACATATATTTCATCCAGAGGTAAAATAAGTTTAGACCCTTGCAAACAAGTAAGTCGAATCGAAGTTTAAAAATGTTTCTCTCGTGAAAATTCCGCACTTAATCAGGTGCAATATTAATTGCAATAACATTGCCGTAAATTCATTGTCTATAAATGGACAAGTTGCTTGAAGTTGGTTATATAGCTGGAGCTGGTATAGGACACTCGACGACGATGATGGTAGTTGGGTCGTGTACCATTTTTATTTTTTTTATTTTTCTGTTTGCTGACTGGTGTAGTGCTACACAGCAGAGGCACTTTAATTATCTACATCGATCTAGCAAAATGGTGCAGTGCCGTGAAATCAGAGCACGCACCACGCTAAGTTGGAACAGAGAAAAGATACTTATTGGTCGCACAGCAGCCGCACCAGCAAACAACATAAGTAGTTGAGGACCATTGGCATATTATCATGGATTTTTTTGTCTGCTTTTCACGTGATGCAGTTTGATTTTCTTTTAGCTTCAGAAAGTATCTTAAGTCGTTTAATATTATCAGATCATTTCAAGATAGTTCGAATGAATGTTTTGCTCTATACTGGATGTTTTTACCGGACGCGTTTATTTATTGGAGACTTTATTTAAGACGAATATGGTAAATGTAAGTTGCACTTGGAATCCATAATGTACCTTCTTAAGGGTTCTTGTACCTTTTGACAGATCGTGTAATGCTTATAGGATTGTATGCAATATTTCATATATATAATGGACTCTGAATGTAAATATGCAGGCATCTGTTGCTTATTGCTCATATTACGTATTCCACCACAATGGCCTAGCTGGGTTCCTCATGATGAATTTCATTCGATAAAGTCTAAAGTCCGTTGTTATAAGGCTCAGGAAGCGTAGCGCAGTAACTAATGGAATCCCTGAAATTACGCCATAGGGAATTTTGCGAAACAAATTCCATTATTATTTTTTGGCTCTTTCGGCGTAATTTCCATGAATTCTGGCTTATTTTCCTCTTAAAATTTTAGTTTTTTTTTTGGCTTTTTTGGCAAAATTTCCTATGGCATAATTTCTTTGGTCCTTATTGCGAGTGTCATTTGACTTTCGATGCTATAAAAGACGAAAGCATAGATACATATTTGTTTGGTATTGTGTAACATATAACTTATAGACGTAAATAAATAAATAAATAAATAAACTTGATCGACAGAGATATCGGTTACTGTGAATAAGGAATACGCTTATTGTGAATAAACCTTATATTTTGGCATTTAGGGTAGTGTCACATAATTTTGTTGAGAAAATAAAACTCGTACGCAGTCGATCAGGAAAATGTGAACGACAAAGATCGATAGCTTATACGAAATATTTCGTTCAAAATTGAGATTCGCAATACCAAATCAAATTTTCGATCTTCGACTATCGAGAAAAGTCGTTTATCGAGAGAAAAGCGACACTCGCAATAAGGGCCTTTATTTTCTAGGGCAAAATTTTTGCAAATCTGCTCTAGTCAAACTTGACGCTTCGCAGCATCTTTAGCCAAAGCGGCGATATTGAAAGGTTCCATCATTAATCTGTAACGCATAAATTCAGTGTCTTATAGATGCGAGCAGCTTAATGAATTAGGGCTAGAAAACTTAGCGTGGAACGGTTAGGAAATCTGCACCCCAATTGACTGTGTCTGATGTAAGTTACTGACAAATTATTTCGCAAAAATTGCCACAACTATTCCGCGATCTTTATAGGAGTGTCGCATTCCAAAGGTTTTTCGAATTGTATTCTGTCTGTCGTCAAACCAAATTGTTTAATGCTTAAGTTCATTATCCAGTTACTTCCCTTCACCTTGGAATCGCGTTCCATTGAGGTTCTACTCCCTTTGTTGTTTAATATCCTTGGCTTATTTGCTTCAGATTTGCCTTTCATGTTTCGCACCTTTCTGTTATAAATATCCTCTTGTTGTAAATAATTGGGCTATATTGAATAATTAATACTATATAGAGAGTTTAACCCTTGAAAGAATAAGCTACAAAACATGCATTGTATACTTTATCATTAATGATAATGAAGGGTTTATAATATCTAGTTGTCCTCATAGCTATACTTTTCTTGCGGGCACTCAAAAACAGCTTTGCCCTTTGAGTGCTCTATATGCCTAAAAACTTAACAATTAAGTAACACATATGCCCTTTCTGCATCTCCTTATTTGTAAAGATGTATAAATCTACTTCCTCTATAGAAAGTTTTTGTCGCAAGTATCCCTATCGATTTTGACCTCAAAGTACCTAAAAGCCTTAACCTTAGAAGGTTTAAAAGTACTTTGCAAGTATCAGATCTCTTAACTTTCACGAAAGAAGAGATTGTATAAGATTGGTTTCCATCTCTGTTAGATTCCTTTGCGAAATAACACATTCCCCCAGCACTATCATCATCTGGCTACTGGGCAATCGCTGCAACTTCTCAATCTTTCCAAGAAACGCAGATTTTTATTTGAACATATGCGGAGCGCGTTCCATTCCATATTCTGAGATGCCACAACAATGGATTGAAATCAAAAGAAGGTCCAATGTCAAAATATATAGCCAAGTATGTATGTATATGCCAAAGCCATAACCGAAGCACTCCAAATAGAGACCCCTGAATGTGTCTGTAAAGTGTGTGCGTCCAGCAATGCTCTGTCTGGCTGATTTCCATTATTACAAGCGTATCTCCTTCGGTCCTTTGGATTAATCTCAATTTGACCTTTTATTGAGGCTCAAGTAATAAAAATTTATATAACTAACTTATCAAGTGAAATTGTGTGCTGTGTGTGCACCTTTTGGATCGCTGAATCTGAGAATAAGTAAATCCAAGTTGGGACGTAATTTATTGCTTCCTCTATTGCCCGTGAAATGTATTCCGCACTCATTGTATTCCAATTTGAATTGCTTTGTTATAGGGCTCTTTGGATTTGGATTTAGATTGTTTTTTTTTTATTATAACAATAACAACCCACCAATTACCATAGACAAGAAAATTTATATGGTCCAAGTCATTGAATCGTACTTGACCATAAACTAATATTCAATCTTTATAGCTATAGCTTAAAATCAATTTGACCAAAATTGTGACCCTGAACAAATTTCATGTTACCGGGATATTAGTCATTAATCACACTGTCGGCAACACAATGCGCGGCAACTTTTTGTGTGGGTTGCACTTAAGACTCATAATATGACACAACTTTCGGACATCATTGATATTGATTTGGTTTTTGTTTCTCTTTTATTTATTTATTAGATTTTGGTTTTCAACATTCAGCGCTTAAGTGGGTGGTCAAATAAAAATTAATCAAATTTTGTTTTCTATTAATTTTGCAGAACATGACGTGGAAGATTGGATTGATTGGTGTTGTGCTACTTATAGTCACGCCACGGAGAGCTCATGGAGTTTTGGGCAAATCACAGATGTGTGAAGTCGAAACCGGACAAACGAATATCATTTTGGATATCGAAGAGAGCAGAGGGAATTGTAAGTAGTTTTGGCAAATTTTATATATCCAATCAATATTTTGTTAAGTTGCATATTTTTATATCAAATGATGTTTATAGATTTGTTTAGAATTCAACAAAAAGCGCGTTTTGCTGGAGAAAATGCCAAGGCTAATAAAACGCTTTATTCCACTTCTAATTTAGATCTTTAAGTTGGTATTCCAGGTATTATACCTATAAATGTCAAATCATTTTGTCAAAATTATATGTATTTTTCAATAAGATATTATTATTATGACAAGCAACCCTTAAACGATCAAATGATTGATTCAATCATTTCGGTCTGTTCGTGAAAAAGGAATTGTATGTGTCAAATACATCCTTTGAAATTTGACTGACGAAAATCAAACCACTTTTGATTTTGCATCACGCAAACAGATTGACTGAAGATTTGTTCACTTTCAGCCCGATTGGTTTTAACGATGATATGAACAAATTAAACTTGATGTCAAAGTTATTGATTGTGTAAGTAAAGCGACTTTTACATGGTCAGTCAGAGGACGTCCGTCATCTACACATATTACCATGTCATCAATAAAATAAAAAACAAATGCACGCATACAGACTTATTTTTACAAACACTATATTACAGAATGATGTCAAATGACTTACCGTGTAAAGGTCGCTTAAGGGTCAATCTACACCTTTACGAAATCTGAAGTCAAATGATTGACGGTGTATAGTTTGGTTAAAGGATCTCATAAGAGACGTGTAACGCGACTGTAGTACTGAAATATTAATGAGTATAATGAGAATGTGCTTCTTCTTATTTGTCACAAAAGAAAAGGATTTTGTCTGATTATTTCGTTTGGGAATTCTTGAACGAGTGTTTTCCCATAGAGACCGGCCGATGTTGGTAGTCTGGTGACCATGCTCAATGCAGCAACCATTTCTTCTCAATCTTCGCATTAGTGCCTTAATAACAACCAACAGATTTGAAGGTGCCAAAACAACATAGCTGCGACCGAATTTCAGTATCAATCACTGGCTGAACAGAATGGTGTAGCCTGTATATGTAGCCTATAGCGCTGTCAAAGCCACTGTCAAAATGTAGTTCATAAAAGTAGCAAGCTCGTCTAGAATGGCGTAGCGCAGAACATCAATTTTTATTTAGGCATTTTGCTTTGTTATGGTTTTTTTGTTTGTCAAATGTCAAAAAGTAGCAAGCAGCGCACGCTTAAGTTGCATGTGAGTCAACATATACTACAGCTACAGCTTAAGCTAAAGATTCAGCTACACATTCTGGACAAATTATAGAATTGGCGTTGTCTTTGCTTTGACAGTGCTACAAGCTACAGTTGCAGCTACACCATTCTGTTCAAGCAGTCAATCAATATCAATTTCTCTGAAAATTGTAAAAAAAAAAAACATTTTCAAATGGGTGGGAATACTGGAAAAGCATCTTTGACACATTGACATATATTTTTAATCACACCTTAGACTTTCAGGACCAAATAACTATTGCCGTAATTAAGGGGTTTCCAATAATAACCAATGAGTCTGTGGCCGCCGTTTTGCGGTCGTTGCTGCTCAATAATGTTGCATGCCATGATGATTTGACATCAGTAATTTAATAATAAACAGTAAATTTAGCAGAAGCCACCGAAACAACATGGCCGCTACATTTTGTAATCATTGGCCCATCCTTATTGCAAAACCCTTAAGAAAAAACTTGTACCTTAATATGCTACCCTTAAGATGAACAATGTAAAATATCGAAATAGAAAAAGAAAAACTATTTCAAAGTAAATAATACAAAGCGAAATAGAAAAACCCGAAAAACACAGAATAAAAAAACGCAAAATACAAATTGCGAAGTCAAAAATGCGAAATGAATTGTTTGCGGAGTTAGCGAAATGATAATTTACAAAGAAATCAAAAGAAAACATCTATTTAAAAACTTAGTTGAATTGATTGATTTTAAATATTTTTAAAGGTTAAACTTGTAATTTTTCATTTGATCACTTTGCAATTTCTTGGGTTGCATTTTATTTCTTCGCATTTGATTGTTTTGCATTACGCAGCGATTTTTTTGTAAATAATTTTATTTCGCATGTAATTTTTAACTGCCATTTTACTAGTTATTATTGGTAAAATGATCAATTTGTAAACATTTTCATAAACCAAAAGAAAATTAGCTAAATAACTATTGCGAGACGAATTTAAAATAATTTTAAAATTAGCGATGGCATATTAATCGAATATAAACAATAAAACACTAAAACAAAACAAAACGGAAGGTGTGTTTTTAATAAAAATTATGGATGTTCTCTAATAACAATTGATAAGGACAATTAAAACTAGCTTAGTTTGTGATTTCGGTATTGAAATTGAAAAGTGCGTAAGAACCCTGAAGAAAATTCTGCGAATGACGAGATGCAGGTTTGCTACCTGCACAAAGACAGAAATGAAATAAATGTTTTTTCGAATAAATATGAGATTATTATAATGGTCTAGCTGCAACACAAGCAGATCAGCAGGTGAAGTGGGGAAGATGTGATCCCTTTCGAGATCATAGCATCGTCGAAAAAGGCGAAGAAGAAAAAGAGTGAAATTTAGATGGCGTCAAAATTCTGCTTTTAATATTCTGATTTTCAAAATTCTTCTTAATATAATTCTGCAATTTCTTAAAAAAGCAAAAATAAGGGGTTGGGGTCCAAATTCTCCTAGAGTCAAAAACCTTTAGTCAAAATTCTTATTATCGAAATTCTGCAAATAATATAGAAACAAAGGGTTGGGAAAACGTTAAAAAACGAGAGCATTTTAAAAATCATTATATTTTCCAAAACAAAAAAATAATTCCTTTTCAATTACTGTGATTAAATCTTGGTCAAACAAACAAACAAATATTCGTACTGCATCTGAAAACAAATGTGTATTGTTTTGCAACAATGTATGCGGCATATCAATCAACATTATCATCAAAAGAATAAAATTCAACTTGAAAAGCAATTTCAGTTCGCATGACGCAACTTCAATTTCAATGCGGCAGCTGAGTCCTTCCTTCATGCAACTACTCATCTTTAATGGCCTCACCAACAATTACCATTTCAAGTCTCATCTCACTCTTGCACATCAGAGGGATTATTATTTCGAATAGTTGGTTGTTTCTTCTTTTTTGCCCCAGAAGTAATCTAGTTCATTCAATTGAAGATTTATGGCATACCATGGAAATACCTGTTATTAAGTACTCTATTTTAATTCTGCTCTTCCTCAAACACAAATCTAAGCTAAGAGTCCCTGGTTTCCTGTCGATCATTTGTAAATAAGAGGAGCTGCAGAGGTAAAGTGTGGAAATGGCATGCATCTTGTCAGGCCTGAAGACAGACCATAGTTTGTTCAGACGATGCGACGGACGTGGCGAGGAAAGTAGTTTTTTTTTTATAATCTTGTTATCTTGGCATTTGATCTCCTTAGCTAAGGAAACGTGGCTGTGAGTTTGCATTCTGATCAACGAACGACGAATCACTCCGTTCTCAAATCAAAATGATTATCATTCTTTTTTCTTGAGTCGTGGCGGGCGGGGAAAATATAGTCTTGGTCATTTTTCATGTTAATGTCCCAGGAGTTTGATGAGATTTGGGTCTCACTTTATCCCTCTTCCGTGGCAAATCATGTAATGATGGTTGGCCCCTATAGCAGGTCCTATTATAAACATGGATTTGCATTGTTCAACGTTACCATGCTGCCACACCTTACTGAAACCAGTAAAGAAACACCAGTCAATGAGCTCATTTTTCAACGTAACTCCTTTTTTGGATAGCCTTAGGATATTTATGAAGCAGTACCCTAAAGGTGGAAGGATAATATCTTTTAATACAAAGTGCACTGTTCTTTTTGTACCGTGCGGATTATAATCATAGGTCTTTTCCTTTGGCTGCACAGAAAAGCTATGTAGTCTGTGATGATGACGAAGAAGAATAAGAAGAATCTTTGAAAACGAAGAACTCTTCTATATAAGTGGCATGAATATAAAGGAGCCTCAAAGTAATGCAGATTGTGATGAAATCGCCACTGATTCATCGCTCGTATACTGTAACTTAGATGATGGAAGAATTTATGTGCAAATTATTTCTTGCAAGATTGTGTGTTGATGGAATCCGTTCTACAGTGTGATGTATTACACTAACGCTTACTAAAGACTGAAACACCCACTTGAAGGTTGGAAATTGCTCATATACACATGTATGGTATGTGTAGCCATCAGGATCAACTGGCTTCTTTACATTTGATCGGCTATCAAAAGTAAACGACGAAGAATGATAAGTATAGTTCGTCAAAATTGTTATGATGCATTAGAGGAAATTAAGTGTTTAGACAAAGATTAAGTACGATGTCCTCAGGAAGCCTTATAGCTTTTAATAAAATGATAATAATCATAGTGTTTTAATAAATAAACTAAAGAAACTTAACTATAAAAAAACATGGCGTCAAAATCAGAGCTTTATTTTACATAATAATTGTATGACTGATCCCTTCACATCATGCTTGAATATATGTAATTTTGCACATCGTCCAGATCTCATTCAAAAGATGGTTAGGGTAGGCTTCAAATTGGGAATAAAGGCTTAACTATAATATTCGAATTACTCTGTACCATACGACTATGTTCGTAAGAGAGCGAATACAATAAAATTTCGGCTAATATCTTGTTAAAACATGTCAGCAGCTATAATATGTACTTTCGCGCCAGTAAAACAAAACTTGCTGACTTGCATGTAATAGTTCGGAGCATAAAAACTTTACTGGGGCCGGTAAAATATTTTTGACTGAAAAAGAACGGGTAATCCCCCTTTATGTATATGAATGATGTATTATTCTTTTTTTTTTATCGTTTTAAAAATAAATAAGGTTTCAAATTTATTTTAATTAGTTCTCAAAATTTCCTTTGTTATTAAAGTTATTTAAGTTTTCACCTTTTAAAAGAAAAGTCCCAATAAAATTCATAAAAATCAGAGAGTAAACATAACCATTTCAACCGCTGTCAAAATGGAACTGGCGTCGGAGATTTTAATTTATATGTGTAAATTTTTACTGGCAGCAGTAAACGTAAACCCATGCATGTGTAAACCCCGAGTCGCCGGCCGTCATTATTTATATGTTTTTTGTTTCACTTTTTCATTACCGTTTTTTATTTCTTATTGACCACAGTTGTTGCACATTGTATGTTTTGCAAATGCAATTTGATGTTTTGAACATAATCGACTTGAACCGGTCTTGTCGGGATCCTCGAAATATTTGTTTTCGTACCAACGAATATGAATGAAGTTAAATAAATGCTGTACACTGTAGCAGTCACCTTTCTTCTTGAAAAATCTTATTAACGGTCACTTCCGTAGAAGCGTATTTTATTATACTGGATATCTCTTATTATGGCTATACCGATTTTGACGAAATTTAAGTTCTAGAAGCACTGCAAAGCCCTTTAATACAGCAAATAAAATTTTTGAAAGGGTAAAGGGCATGCAACAAGAACAAGTTCGTATGACATTATTTTGTCGTGCTCTTTATTTTGTGTGGGTTGTTTACTTTTTCCTTAGAACATAATTCTTATGGACATAAAGCATATAACTACTTGATATTGGTATTCTACACTTAAGCTGCCGACATGATTTAAATGTGAGGTAGCTATACGATCCGCGTTGGTACTGAAAGCTACTCTCTGTCACGATTGCAGCTTTTCGATGTTAAACGCAATGATGTGAGATCCTGCAGAATTATTATGCATTTTTACTGCTTGATGTCGGCTTGTCCAAAGAACGGTCTAAGTTACTTATGACTTCAGAACTATGCAAATAGTTGAAGAGCAAAGTTTTTTGATCAGATTTAACTTGAGAGCTTCCTCATAGTCTATTTTTTGTATATTCATCATAATTATTCTTAGACCACTTTATAAACCTGCGTGCCACTTTTAATTGTCGGCAGTCTGATGGCGTTGTTTTTATAGCACTCAAAAGCAAAGTTCCATAAACATACACACCATTTCATGCCATGCTTCTCAACTCCATTGTAAATGCAAACCGTATGCCTGAGAGGAATTCAGCATTCAGTCAGCATCCTCTGTGCCCTATAAAAATGCTAATGTAAAATAATTACCATTAATTGGTAATCACGTCGTCACAACTCATTCTACACAACATAAACACAGGGTGACCCTTAATTCTCTAAACATTCGTGTTGTATTCCCTCAGCTCTAACCTACAAGATTATACTTCACAATCGGCCATCTGCACTATAGAAGTTTATCCAATTACTTGGAAAGCATTTAAGTTATTGGCATTACGGGAGTCGTTCGTTTTCATTATAGCCCGCTCGTTGTCGTCTTCACCACATGATGATGACGGTGATGTGTGTTGTGTTTGTATGCCTTCTCCAGGGCCGCGTGTGCAGAAGATTTGCGACGCCTTTACTTTGCCAGAATCATTAGTACTATCTCCAGTGCGCATCCAATGGGAGTTCCTTGCTGGAACACTGCGCATCAGCGGGATAGTGATGGGGCTGGCATGCAAACATCGTAGAACTCTAGAGTAGTTCAATAAATTTACCGCCTTTCAGCAGGAATCCATAAAAATGGCAAAAAAGCCAACCTCTGTCCTGAGTTGATGGTGATCTAGATATTGCACGCTAGAGACTTTGGTATTTTGTCCAAATGACGAACGCAGATTCTCCAGAGCACTTTGAATAAATGGGAGCTCCAGAGTGAGTGTTGCAAGGCTGAGGTGATGTAATCAGTTCGCCATCTTAAAGAAACTACTTGCATTTTCTTCGCTTGAATTAACAGCTTAAGAAAAAAAAAATCCGTACATTAGATGGGTGCGCAATTGTATCTTAGAATGGATCAAAGAGTGTTTAATGATTTTTTTTTTTTTTTTTTTTAAACCATATTTTTGCTGTCCATGTCCATGCCACCAATTCGCCTGCCATGCAAATAAACACCTTCGATAGAAATAAATCAAATCATTACATCAATGCTGAACTGGTGGATTGCTGCAGGAGCTGTGACTTTTATATATATTTTATTAAAAGTATTGGACGCTCGTGCAATTGCCTGGATTATTGGTGTCATGATTTTGATTATATAGCTCGAAGGTGACTATGAGTTTGAAAAGGGAGTACCACAAGCCACTGCTCTCCACTACTGCATGCTGTTGCTGCTGATTATTTGTAAAACTTTTTTGCGCAATCAACAACAGTAGGACGACGACAACGACGACGCCTTTACAAACGGGAAGTGGAAGTGATCGTGTTTTAGTGGTGGATTCAATGTATAGAGCTCGGAGGTATATTGGATAGAAAATGGTAGGTAGCCAACAACCTTTGAAAAAAACGATTTATGAGACTTTTTTTGCTTGAAAAGAAGATAGCCTATCGAAATGAGAGGTTATGCGTATGTAGAACTAAGAACTTTGTTGAGTGGACGAAGTAGGTACTTAGCAATTTAACGTTGATTGGAGGTTTCAGTTATGAAACCATTATGGTATACCTAAGTTGCATTGCGATCCATTAAATTATGCGTTTTTGAAGACAAGATGTATCTTTTCGTTTCCTCGGTCGGTAACTGATTTATTTTTTCCGTCAATAAACAAAATTAACATAATTTTGTTATTATATTTTTATTTGAAAAAAAGACATAACATGTTTGTTCTGATTTTCAGCAAATCAAATTTGTTTCGAAACATGATTGAATAAAAACTAAGAATAAGAATGTACTTCTAATCCTATTTTGATGTAACAGCCTCCAAATATTCTGAATATATCCTCTGGGTATATCCAGAGGTCACATTTCTTTGACACATGACTCTTCTCTCAAAGGTGGTATACATAACAAAAAAGCATTTCAGAAACATGTTGGAAACATTTCAGAAACATAAATAACAAATAAAACAATATTTGTTTAATGTTTTCGAAATGTTTCCATAATGATTCTTTGATCTGAACGCTTGATAAACATTTCTGACATGTTTCGGATGTAAACATGGGAAATACGAAACACTTCAAAAGTTTCTTCAAGCGTTCACACTAAAAGAAACATTTCTTAAATTTTTTCCATTTAAACAAACTGGAAAAAAAAATTTAGAAACTTTTCTTAAACATAAATGTTTCTTAAGTATGGACACACCTTAATATCTATGAACAATAAAATAATTTGGCAACATTTTCCAATATTGGTTGTCCAAGCTCTAAGCGATTAATTTTGTTATGCAATATGCCTGCATGATAATGACTGAAAGAAAAAGAAAAAGAAGAATTAACTTGTCTTTAGACTTCTGTTTAGACTTCAAAGTGGATAAAAAAGAAACAGAAATATTTCGACAAAAATTCAGGAATAATTCTTCGTTGTCCATGCAAATAAATCGTCACCCTAGTATTGGAATGCCGTAAACGCCAAATTGTGTTTTTTGAGCTGCAGTCTTATGTTTTCGGGGGTGCTCTTTTCAAATCTGTTATCTAGTTTGTTCCTATCGCTTCTAATTGGTGAAATATTTGACGTAAACGAAAAAAGAATGGCACATACGTCAAATTTCCCAAGGAGTTTAATGTGATGTCATATTAAGTTTTTAGTATTGAAATGCCGTATGTTTTCGTGACGTACGTGTATGGACCAAAAAGAAACTGTTGATTTTGGTGGCTTATACAGCAAACTAATTTTGAACAAAACTGTAAATATTTTTAAAATTAAAACAGACGGAAGAGTTCTGATAACAACTATTAAAAGAGGATTTCCAAACTGATACTTTGCAAAAAAAATTAAAAAATCCTTCGGTTAGTTTTTCCCCACTAGACTGCTAAACCTTAAAATGCGATTTCCCAAAAACGTAAAGGCTTCCTTTACGGTATTCCAATACTAGGGTGACGAAATTATAATGTTTTTGAAATATAATTATGCGAAAAATAAAAAATCATTTCAGTAACGTTTCTTCAAATGTGCACATATGTATCTTCAAGTTAATCTTTCTTATATTCTTTATATTCCATTCATTTTTAATACCATGCATCTAATTTATTTATTTATTCAAAAACTGAAATAGTAATAATAAGGTATCATCAAATCGATCTGATTCACTCCAGTTGACTAAGAAAGAACACATCCACATCTTTACTTTTCAAATATCTCATTTACGAATGATTCGCGATGAAAGTGCTATAGACGCTAGAAGTTACTACTACTTAAGATTTATTCAATTAATCTGATCAGAGATAAATAAATTGGTTATCTATTGTGACCCACCATTCTGATATTAATTATCATGACAACCCGGAAATTTAAAATATCAATTTTATAAAAATCCATTCCTTCAACAACAAAAAAAAAAACATCTCAAAATGATAATTCGATTTCAAATAAATTCTAACCTCCCTCCGGGCGAGGGCATGTACCTGCCTTCTTTTATATGTTTTGTAGATAAATCTTATTGCCAATAATTTTTTTTCATTAATTTAATTTTTTATTATTCAGTCAAACAAACACGCAATATTTATTCACGTGGGAACACTGCTGGCGGTGTTTGTATATTTTCGTAGGAGAAATCCCATTGAAAAAAAAAACTGTTTCTCCTTCCATCTAATATTATTTTTTTTTTTTATTTCAGATGTCGGCCAACAAACAAATCCACCAGAGCTTCCAATCTTTGGTGATCCGTTCACGGAAATTGCACTCGATCTAGTCTTCCCAAAGGGTAATCCAACATTTTTGCTGAATGGCAAGAAGCTGCAGCTGCTGCAACCACTCGACCGAGATGAGGAAAATCTCAGTCATATTGTTTTCCAGGTGAGAAGAGATGTCATTTAAATAAAAACCATTACATGACACTTTTGGTTGGACTTATAAAGTATACATAATATTTGTACCGCAAAATAAAGCCATTTTAAATATTATAAGTCTAAACACGACGTTCTGACTTTAAGTTTATATGTGGCAAATAAGATATGTATGTAGATACATTGCTAGTTTTAACAAGCCGCTTGTTGTCTTTATAGATCGCCCAAGGCTTAAAAGCTGGTTTGGTTTTCAGATCTTATTTGAATTGAGCTAAGCATTGAAAAGTGTCAAGATGTAAATGGTTGAAGTATTTTATTGAAATGTCGGGGTTTTATATTTTTTTTTATAAATTTATTTATATTTTTCTTTATTGGTCCATGGTCGATTAAAATGGGAACAGGCATCGTTTGCTTAAATGACTTAATAGATTGAGCTTAAGCTTTGCACGTTTGAATCGAAGTTGTATTTGAAGATATTTATTGAAATCCTAATGGGGGCTTTAATTGAAAATCGATTAAAATTTATGACTTAAAGAGGAATTTTTTTCAACTTGTTGTTGAATATGAATTTGAAATGAGTTGATCTAATTTTTAAGCATTTTTTCGATAAATATTTTTTCTGGTTTCAAAGAAAACAAGGTGTTAATTTTAAATTCCACTTGGAGTATGCATGAGCTAGATAGTTTTAGATAGTTTAATGTTTATTCTATTTATCAAGAAATAAAATTAATTTTGATGTATCCAATTACGGATTGTTTTCTTAAGAAGTTGAAAAAGACTTGTTCATAGACTGTTGTTCATTTTGGAGTTAATGTTCCATAATCTACAGTACCTAGGATGTCATCTAGGAAAGAGAATGTTGTGTCTGTTTGTTCAAATACTAAGAAAATAACATGAAAGATATCATCGGTTTCTTAATTTTTTAACAGAAAATTTCTCAAACCATCACATCAGATTTGATTTTTGTAATAATTCAAAAGTGGCATTTAAAGTTCAGTCTCCTTCTCTTCTGGATTTCTTTGAGTAAGCAGCTTGAACCTCAATCTGTCAAAAAGAACACATGATTGCTAAGTTTTTGAGCTCAATTATTACTAACGATTATCATGAGCTTAAAAAATGAATGACCATTTCCTGACATCCAAAATATCGCATTATTTATACATATGTATATAACTTAGGCTTAAATTATCAGGCGGGGCGGAATTAATTGATCAAGAACTGCTGAATACAACTGGTCCAACTTATTTTGTTTGTGCTCAGGAAAACAAGTAGAAGACAAGAAAAAAATAGGAAGGAGCATTTTTTCCACCAAAAAAAAAGCAAAATTGGGAATTACATCTTATAAGGTTCAGTAAAAATGACGATTCCGGGCAAAAAAGCGAAATCAAAGATGCACCAACACAGTGGGCCCAAATCGACTTTTTTGGTTGCGAAAATGATAACTCCTGAACGAAAGAAGATATCACCACAATTTTTTATCCTGAAGGACATTTCAAAGGCTATAAAAGTTATGAGTTTAAAAAAAAAAAGTTCACAGGGTGTTTTAGAATTTGCTGTTGAAATAAGAATTTTAGTTAATGTGATTTCTAATGTATGCTGAGTGCAACTTAAGTGCAACAGTAGCGAAAAAATAAAACAAACCAGTTTTTAGTGAAACGTGTGAAAAAAAAGTATTTTTTCTTGTTGTTTTTTAAGCAAAAAAATTATGGCCAGAAATTTGTTTGTGTCATGTGGCAAATATCCAAAGCTATATAAAAAAGTCACAGGGTGTCAAAACAAAAAGTTTTAGTTAAGGTGATTTCTGATGTAAGTTGAGTGCAATTCTATTGAAACAGCTGAGGAAAAAACAAACCAGTTTGAGTGAAACAGTAGGGTAGAGCTTGTGTTAATTTCTTGGGAACCTTTTTTTCCACTCAATTTGTCGTAGCTGTCGCAAAATGTGTTAAAAGCGGTGTTTCAAAAATCATTAAACTAAATAGTTTAACAAATAGTATAACATTTTTATTTTTGATTTAAGAAATTAACAATTACATCAAGAAAAATTAAACAAAAAAAATTGTTGTATGCTCTTTTCTTAAAGTTAAAAAAAAAAAAAAAAAAAAAAAAAAACACAAGGCAATCTATTCATCCAAATGAAATAATTTGTTCGATTACAGAGCTCCAAACATTAGTTTATTCAGTAAAGTTAAAAATTTTCCATTAAGAGCATCCCGAAAAAATATTTTTTGCAAGCACTTTTCAATAAACAGGTTGTGCAACGGGCCTCCGCTTCGTTTTAATAATTTAAAGGCTTTCAAATACAGTGTGGCTCAAAATTATTAACCTAACTTTGAAATTGTTATTGAGGTTTTGGGCTCTTTTCAATCGATTTGGGAAAACTTTCAGTAAAGAAGTTCTCACACTCTTGGCGGGTATTCTCTTTGAGAGATTCCTTCGAATTGTTATTATTAAACCACCCAACTAAAAAAGTCTAGTATAATTAGGCGATCTTTTTGGTCGGTTTAAATCAAAATGTCAAAACGAGACATAACCGTACAGAAAGATGTGCTTCATAATAATGTCTATTTTTACCTAGGATATAAGTTTGCGGTGACACCTTCCTATATTGGCACCACTATTATGTATACTCCAGTCCTAATTCATTAATATTCGGCTCAAAGAAACTTTTTGATCATTTAGTTCATTTTCAATTGGCAGTCATAGAACATTATCCTTCACATTTTCTCACAGCGAAGATATTCCCGTATTCCGATATTATTACGATTATTATTACATCCGATTTTATTACATGAGCACTGCAAGGTCTTCCGGTGGTTCGTCTTTGAAGTTTTTTCTCAGACTTCCAGACTTAAGATGGCCGTAATGTCTGCACCAAATTTTGTAAATTTCGAAAAAAACTTATAATTGAAGACATTGGGGCCGCCCTATATGTATAAGTATCTCTAAAATTAAAATTTTTTTTAATAAACATCAATTTTTCCGACTTCAAATTTCAACAAACAAAAAATATTTTAATTCTTATAAAAGCAAAGTTAGAAAAGAAAAAAACACACATTTCAAGGTTCAAACACGTTTCTCTATAAATCAAAATACCTATATGTATCCACAAATTTAAAATGTTCCTTTTTATTTCAGGTGTCATGTACGATACGATCGTCGAACAAGAAACGTAACATTCCGATCATTGTGCGTGTGTCAGATGTCAACGACAATTCACCAAGATTTATGAACACACCCTACGAGGTTACGGTAGCGGAGGTAAGTGATATTAAATTAATAATATTTTATTCAGCACTGTGCACCATTAGATCCGGACAACAATCAATCTCAGTTACAACAACTTGATGCAAATAGACCAACTAACATAAGAAACTTGTTGGCCCATTTTTATAACAAAAAAAAAATCTCAACTGCATGAAACTGAACCCCAGACAATTGAAACAAGCATTTTAGCCCACGGGTGCCCGCATTCTCTGACACCAAACAACCAAACTAGACATACCCAAAACAAAAGAACAAAAAAGATTATCAACCAATTTATCTTCGCGATAGTTATTTAATAGTCAGCACGTAGGTTGCAGTTGATCCAAATTGAAAATTCCTTTTGGCAACAATATAACCACTATTTCACCACCACACTGCACTGTTTTAGTCGTACGTCTGTCCGATAAGTCTACAAGAAAATAGATCAACTTGTCCCTCGGATCACGAACATGTAAATCGAAGGTAAAGTAAGTGTGCGCGCATGGCACACGATCTTTTGGGTCTTTTATACAGATTCAGATGCAAAGTTAAACTTATACATTGGGATTTGATATTGAACCGCATTACAGCGATCTAGGATCAGGCAGCTCGTGGCTGAAGTGCACAGAGGGAATCAGATTGCAAAGATTATACGCTGCGCGAAACCGCCTCGTCAAAGGCGGTGTCTCTTCGTAAGATTAACGATCGGTTTAACATTTCAACGGTATACGGAGCGCGGAGGCCGTGTGTGTCTCCTCTTCCTGAAGTAACGTGACAAACGGAGAAATTTTTTTTTCGACGAATATTCTTGTAGGTTCATTTGTTTGTTTTTTTTTTTTTTGCAAATAAATCGTAGACATGTAGCGAAAACGCAATCAGCGTAAATCATATATGCAGACTCAATGTCCGACAAAAATAACCAAAATGACATCGAAAGTGACAAAAATAAAAAGAATGGCGTCTTAATGCTAGCGTGAGTGAACCTTGGTATAGAAATACCTTTTGTTCTACCAGAAAGGGGTTAAAATAGAAATGACAATACTTCCTAATTCATTCAATTCTACAATCTCAATTCTGCAGTGTAAGAACACGCACATTAACCTTAGGGATTGACGGCTAAGAAAATTGCAAAGGACTAAAATGAACTTGACTTGTGTAAAAAACTATGGGGGTGTGGCTGTGATAGTTAATTTTGTTTTATTTTTTGAAAAAAAAAAACTTTGGCCAGTTCGATAGAACACAGGATTTTCTTTTTTTTGCTTTATTTTGTAGGTATAACACTTTAGGAGTTATGTAACAGTTTATTTTTATCAAAATTTAAACGAAATATGTTTGTTTTAATTTTTTTTTTTTTTAATAAAAACTAAACTGTTATACTCTATAACTTTTTAAGTGTTATACTTACAGAATTAAACCTTTTTGCTCTTTTACCACATCTATAATCCTGGATCCCATAGTTTTTAGTGAGTAATGGTATACTTCTCCATCTCTTTCTACAATGCTATAATGATATCGACTATGAACGGATTTCCTAAATCCTGAAGATAAGGTGACGAACCTGACAACATCTTATTTTCAGGTCAGATAATCAATGTATGTTATAAAAAACGGAGGATTCATAGCGCAATCCCGACTCAATTTGTTGGCAATCCCGTGGTTCTCCGGTTTAATTAATCTTTGTTTCGACTGGCTCATACACATTCATGATCATGATTAATCGCACATATATATCGAAACTTCTTTGTTATCAAAATCAAACAACATGATTTAAAAACCGTGAAACAATAGCGATGGTATTCTATTCAGATTCTTATACTCTGTGGTTCCCTAGACAGTATCACTTTCCAATCTTTCACATGTGGGTTCTTGAAACTGGTTATCAAAAGGTAATATATAAGGGTTTCATTACAGCTATTGCTGGTAAATGATTAAGTAGTAGCTTTGTTTGATGGACATATAGTATTTATTTATCACAATGGGATTCGCCATTTTGTTTCTTGGAACTCACAGTGTCGCTTTCTCTTCATACTTTCAACGTTTCCAATCGTCACTCTGAGCTTTCTATTGATATTATGTCCTCGGAATCCTTATAGCTATGATCTGATCATTCCTGTTCGGTCCAGGAATAGTACCATGTATAATATAACTGCTATTTCATGGAGGGGTATATCCTCTCGGCTTACCAAGTACCTTCCTCCATAATGCTACAAATTTTACGGAACTTTTTTCATGTTTTCGACACTCACATTCGCATGCTATTTGTTGTTTCATTTACTTTTACTTTACCTGTCGAGTGATCCTTAAACTCGCATGGATGCTTTTGGCATGGCTTTGGTGTTTTTGTGTTGCACGGCTCACCTAAGGTGTAATTCGTCTTAATGTGATGTTATGGTATGGAGATATGTTCTAAGCCTCCTGCCTCAGAGAGATATATAATCTGGAATCTTTTAAGAGGAACAAAAATAATAATAACCTGAATTATTCATTCCCTATTTACTTGAACGAGTAAGTTAGGAAGCACTTCATCATAAACAGCTGACATTCTAGAAAGATTTGTCCCGTGAAAATGATGTAATAAGCTTGATTCGAACCACCAGCCTCTTAAGTGGTAGTAATGCGATTATACATAAATTCAGTATAGGTTTACACTGTAGATTTCAAGTTTAATCATAATACCTAAAGTAAGAGGATTTGTAATGACAGCTTACTATATTTGTTTAATATCCTGGTAAACATTTAAAGAAGTTTCAAAACGTTTAAAAAACAAATCCAACAACTTTTCTTGATATTTTCTGCACATTACTCACTTTTCTTTAACAACTTTAATCTGGTTCTTAGCACTCTTTCCACATGAAGAACTCACAAATCTTCTTATCCCACCAACTATACCCAAAGTCAGACAGATAAAATAAAAACATGTTACACATCCGTAGCATGTTAAATATGCGAATACAAGCCAAAATGATGTGTCGATTCCAACTATGACATTAGTCATCCATGGGTGTCATGTTAAGTGAAAGTGGCCAAAACCGAACGTGGGTTAAGTATATTTTACCAACGACTGACAGAAAAAAAAAAGAATTTCCTCTCGTTAAACTTTGGAGAAATGTCGGCAAACAGTCAGCGTGAGCACCAATCTGTGTCTCCTGGTATTCCCTGGTCCCTGCTGCCAGCTAAAACAGTGCACATGACAACATTTTGGATGCCTGGCATTAACCAGTTTAACAGTAACTATTTCTTTGTATGCTGGACTCTAGAGAAGTAACGACTACGACGTGCAACGTGAACGATGTTTCTAACGCTAGCTAGTACGTGTGCTGCTGCATTTTAGATGAATTTTTTATGCATTTTTTGTTATTTGTGTTTACCTTTTACTTAACAAAACGAGGATGTTTGTGGTTTGCTAGCTCTCGTATTAACTCTTATAGTCCAGGTACAGTTATGTTTTTTTTTTCTTCTTCTTCGATTCAATTTCCCGTTGTTGTGATTTTATTTGGTTTTTAATTTGCGACTTATAAAGAGTCACATGGCATCGATTTTTCTTTTTCATCTGTCGTCGTCAGCTTGAAATGTTTCAACGACAAAAAGAAAATATCAAGCTAAAGTTTTGGATAGATGTGCCGGATTGGCAGGTTCCTGATTGTTTGTTGTGTTTTGTGTGCATTCCAATATTGAGAGTGGCGATCGTGAGATAAAAATATCGTTTAACTTCTTGTTCTACTTTTAAGCTCAAAGTTGAGCATTAACAATAAATATATCACGCCTTCACGACGCCATCGATATACAATGCCACCATTATCAGCTTTTAACACGAGAACACATAACTTTGAACAAAATTCTTTCACCATGTTGTTGACATGATCAACATTCTTCATATCCTTCCGCACTTTTTGCTCCCCTTCCTGTGTCATGTCATATTATAATAGTGTGGTGGTGAGGGCTTAGAAAAAAAATAAGGCTCCATTTGTCTTTGTGTTTCTTAGACCATGGCGGTCAGGTTTCCACATATCTTATTGGCTCCGACCTCAGTTTTACAATGGAATGGCAATGGCGTTACTTTGACAGTGTTCACTTGAATTGTTCATGCTAGATTGGTACACCTGTGGTATTTGGATAACATGTTGGTGAAAAATCATAGATACACACAACACACACATATACTATAGGTGTCGAGAGCAGCAATGGTCCTATGTGGAGTTAACCCCCAATTCTACCATGGGAACCTTTTTTTTATTGGTAAATCACGAATGAAGTTTCGGAAATGAAAAAATGTAAAGGTTCAATACTTATTGGATTTTAATTAAAAGGCTGTGGCATTGGATATTACAATCTTAAAACTTTGTGATTGTGCGATTGCAATTGGAGAAATTATGTAAAAAATTGTATTATAGAAATAGTTACTCATGCTCCATACCTATAGTGACTTTTATCTTGAGTGAAAGTGAATTTCCTCATTCGTATTCACTTTCTTTTTGCATAACATCCTTTTATATTGCTTATAAAAAAGAAAATTCTGAAATTGAAAAAATTTTGCACCCTATGCTGATTGATGTCCCCGCCCATGAGGAATTAATTCTTCATCACCGATGGCAACAAATAACTCATATAAAATTTTATCAACATCGATCGTTTTTCGATCTCAAAAAAATTTTATTGTCGTGTTTTCAAATTTTTTTGTTGTATTGTATTACTTTTTTTTCAAATTTTATTTCCAGTATGAATGAGGTTTAGGAGAACTTTTAATTCTTTTATATCATAAAATTTCGTCAAAATCGGTGGAGCCGTATCTTATCTTTTGTTAATCGGTATACAAAAGTACCGACCTATCGTGGAGCTGTTAAAGAAATGCAGTATTTTGGTGCTGCATGGCGTGAAGTCCCAGCCTTTTAACTTATTTTTCGAAATGCATTCCTATTCTTTATATAAGTATGTTTTTTTAACTTACAAAATAATGGGATTTTAATTTTGAAGTCTTTTTCTAAAGTAATCGCTTAGAGCATTCAAAATAATTAAAGTAAAAAGACTGCAGTATTTTAACTGCTTGAATTTTTTGAAGTGTCTTAAAAGTCTTTTACATTCTTTTGACTGCTTGAAGTCTTTTTCTGATTGAAGTCTTTTGACTGCTTGAAGTCTTTTGACCGTTTGAAGTCTCTTGACGGTTTGAAGTCTTTTTACTGCTTGAAGTCTTTTGAATGATTGAAGTCTTTTGACTGCTTGAAGTCTTTTTGTGCTTGAAGTCTTTTGACTGCTTGAAGTCTTTTTACTGTTTAAAATCTTTTTAATGCTTGAAGTCTTTTGACTGCTTGAAGTCTTTTTTGAAGTCAATTTCCTTTTATTATTAAATTCAGGTTCTGAGTATAGTAAATTGACTCCAAGCATTCAAAAGACTTCAAGCAGTCAAAAAACTTCAAGGAGTCAAAAGAATGTAACTTTTAAAAGACTTCAAAGAATTCAAGCAGTTAAAAGTAGTGCATTCTTTTTACTTTAAGTTTTTGGCCTGCTCTAAACGATTATTTTAGTAAAGACTTTTTTCTAAGTCGAAGTAGGTACACAGATGAAGTCAAAATACTCAAAAATAAAAAAGTCTTTTAATTCAATTAACTGCAATACCGAAATGATTGCATTCTTTTACAGCTCTGCCGTTAAAAAGCTTTTTCGGAAAAAAAAAATTTAATGAAAGACATATCACCATTGACAAAAAGTCACTCATATACAATTTTATCAAAATTGATCGGATTTTTTTCGAGAACAGAATAAAATTATCGTTAACGCTTATATGGAAGGTGCCGTTTGGCCCATACACATTTTTTTCGTCTTTTCTATAATGGTAGTGTCATGTTTGATTGTTATATCAAAACTTTTTTCTTGTGAGAATGCATAACTTACCTAATGTACCTACAATTAAAAATTAGTGTGAATTGTGATTAAACGTCAAAATTGTTTCTTTTGTGCTATCTAGGCAACCTTTCTTTGTCCTTCATCATAATTATTGTATTTATCAAAAATTGAAAACAAATTGCCTTTTTCATAAATGTTTTATCTCCCAGTAATTAAACCATACGAAAAACAATCTAACATCCGGCTAAGTGAGCCTGATGTTAGATTGTTTTTCGTATATTTGTTAAAAATTCAAAATTTCCTTAAAATCCAAAAGCAACCCATGTTCTTATTATATGCACCCAAATTTGTTGCACAAAATTGAATGTTTACAAATTTTCTGTACGCTTACCAATTTTCAATGTGTCCAAAAATAAAAAAAATAAATGCTTCTAGCTATTATATTTGTATCTGAACGTTTGATGCTAAATGAACACGATTTCAAAAGCTGCATAATGCCATATGTGTGTACCTGTCAAATCGGTTTATTCTATTCAAGTTTTCTCCAATTCAATAAGTTGCACAAAACTTCATTCATAATGCGCACACACATGGTCTGCAATGCTGCACCATGTGTGCGCCGCTTGCATTTTATTCTTTATAAATTATAAACTTGCTCACTGTCACACAGCATTCTCCAGCTACCTGTTTTCCATCAGAGAGTGACCAAACCTTTAACAAATCGTTCGCTTCGGGGGTCTTTTTAATAAGATACTTCAAGGTCTTCAATGCCACCAACGCGGCGGTGGCTGTGGCGGTAACTGGTGCAGCAATGCATGGTATATTTTTTTGTTTTAAATTTTGATTTAACGAAGCCTGGGAACGCATTTAGTTAAAAGTGCACTACATACTAAGTAACTTCGCATATTTTATTTTTCTAAATCTTGACATCCAACGGCAACGACAACAGCGAAATGACATTGTACAGAGCATGGTGCTAGACCTCTGTAACCTGGTAAATTTAAAAGCTTTACAAATTGAAAGTCTTAAAAAATACAATGAAAGTGTCAGGCAACGTTGGTTGTTGCTAATTGTTAGCTGGTGGTGAACGAAGTTGAAAATTACATGTTCCAGCTTTGTCGTTAGCTTCTGTGACGCAGTTGTAAACAAAACCAACGAACCACATAATATGAGAAAAAATATTTAAACTAGGTATACATATCATACTACTAGGTCTGGTAATCAATATTTTTGGTTAACTATTCAAAAATTGGATTCTAATTTTTAATTATTATTGGACTGCTCTTCAAAATAAAAGCCTAGTGACCTGACCTCTTCGCCAATAATTTTTTTTTTAGTTGTAAGCTCTTGCAGAATGGCCATGTGAGTTTAATTTACGTAACATACTCGTGTGAAGAAATTCTGGAAAATTAACTAATAGTCAACTTTGTAAGTAGCTTACGGTAAATTTAACAAAATACGTAAGCTGCGAGCTGGAAACGAAACAAAACGCAAAGCAAAATATCAGTCACTTACAAAATTTGCTTACAGCTTATTGAATGGGCGTTTGTAAGTTTTCTAACTTATGTAAGCATTTTTTACTGTAATTAAATTATTACAAAAAAAAATAATAAAATAAATTAAAATAAAAAAAAAAATTCAATTTTAATTTCGAGATTTTGGCCATTCGGGATTCTGGGTTTTCAGGATTTTGGATTTCGGGATAATTAACTATTTTTTTTTTATTACGGTCTTTTTTATTTTTGCCGTTAAAAACTTTATTTTACCCCATATGTCATATTTGATACACGACACACAACATGAAGATACCTGATTTTTAGTATGTATCATATATTAACAAAGAACACAAGACAATTACTCTCACCATACATTTGTTTTTACCTCTCTCTACGTCAAACAAATTAATTTAAAAATCCTCCATTTGTACCCTTTCACCCAGAAAAATGGGAAAAAGCGTTCATCTTTTCGAAATGTTCAAGTTTTCAAGATTCTACTATCACAATTACCGAGAATCTTACATTTGTTACTCCACAAAAAAAAAAACAAAAAAAAATTAAACCTATTTATATGGCCGGTACTGTAAGAACATAAAAATGGCTTATTCAATACAAAATTATTACAAATCATTTGGCAATACCCACAATGCTTCTTCTTTGCTTCAGGGCAGATATCAACCGTATCGCATCATCATTTCCATACATCTATGTATGTATTTGTGCGCTTGATTAGACTTGTTGACCAAGTCTTGTTGGGCAAATTTACTTTGAGATGGTTTAACTGTTATCTTGTTATGCAAGAATAGTTTTCTTCCATCGTTATATTGTCCTAAAGCAATACAAGCAAAAGTTCAGTTATGTTTTATGAATAATTTGATGGTGGACCAATGTAGCGGAAAGGAAGTTAGCAATGCATTATGCGTTCATAGCTTATAGAGTCAACTTTCCTGTTTTAAATTTATATTCTAGCATAAAATATCAGGATCTAGGTAAGTTAACAGTTTTTATGCAAATGTGGCATTTATATCATCTTGGCTTTGTTTCAAAGTGTCATGAACAACGCCAACAAGGCTGTGAAAATAGTTACAATGAATTTGTTTTCGGTTCATGGAAACTCGAGAATTTCAATAGAACTGCAATAGTTATATAGTATAGATGTTTTATTGTTGTCACAGACAGATGCAACCCTTGAACAGCTGTGTTTATATAGTTGGGCAGATAAAGATTTGTTATTGAACACTGGAACATATTTTCTTGATGGTTTTTCAAAAACTAATTGGATAGTCCAATTTCTTAGGTGACAAGAGACCAGAACAATGGAAGAGAAAATTGATTATGTCTCATGTAAACCCTCGTATGTTTTACCCTTTTCACCAACCATTCTCAGTCAAATTGTGTGCTTTTTTCAAGGACACTTGATAAGAATGTCAGCTCAAGTAGGTACCTACCATTCTTTATTTTTTAGCCATCCTTAAAGATGAGTTTGATTCTTGGTTTGAGAAACTATTTCAAACATAAATTAAGATTCTTGCAAATAAAAGTTCTTAGGTCTCTTCTGAAATTCCAGTCTGTCGTTGTTCAAATACTTTTTTCAGCTTTCCACCTTCTTTCATATTTCAGTTTGGCCTCAAAACAACGATGGTATGTGCATTTCTCTATAAACCTCCATCACAATTTAAACGCATTCAATAAAGCTAACTGTTAATCTAATAAGCCTAATCCATGTTATTTGAAAAACAAAATTCCACTGTCATGACTTAATATTTTAATAACATACTAATAATTGAAGCATTATTTGCAGTATTTTCCAAATGCAGTTAAAATTGATTGATATCACTTAACCAGCTCATTAGATTGAACAAGTTTCTGTATTGACTCATTCAAGATTGAATGAATGATTTTTTTCGCATACTTTGACCAACAACCTGTAAGCCAAGTCATTATCATTTAAACAAGAAAAGTGTGTAACTATATATACTTCAATATAGTCTGGAACGCAATCACTCTATATCTTGAGTGACATTTTCTCCATTTTGTCTATTTAGCCGACATACTGTTTCATGACATACATTGTTTTTGTCGTTGCTTCACTTTCGACGAAATTGTAACATTCGTACTTGTTATTATCTTCAGAAAAAATCTACAGAACAAGAAATTCAATTTAGTTTCTCTGTTTTTGTAAAGAATTTGTTGTTAATGTCAAATGATGACAGTTATTCATCAAATCAAAATGGCATAATTCAGCCATTTGCAATTAACCGTGATTCTATGAATAGAGCTCAAATCACATTCAGGATTTTTCTTGTTTTCAAAACAAATTCTCATTCATAATTCACATGGGAGTTGGGAAAAAAAAAACATGCTCGACTCTCACCACCATATGAATCAAATGTCATATGGCACCGATGTTATCTGTCATGTATGTCCTCATTTCTTTTGTATCTATATCCGGATAAAACATGGTTTGCGATCCAAAGATGAGCTATACACGTTATGTTGGTTGCGACACCATGATATCTGGTAACAAACACCCGAACTGACTGATCTGTTGATGGAGTACACACGAGCGCTGGACGCATATGGTGTTAGATGGGTGGCTGTTGTCTCGCTAATATTCTTTACCAGCATCACTCGCTTTATGGCATGCTATGTGAAAATGTTTCAATTTTCGAACTATTGATATTTTTTTTTCTTATATTTTTATTTTGACATCCAAAAGTGACATCTAATCAACTGATGAGCGCGCTCTAGAGGGAGACTTGGCATTTTTGTGGAAAACTAACATGGCACCAATATGGAATTACTCCACGCAGCACACAATCATTCGAGTGTCGTGTAATTTGTCATGTTTTCTCCTTTTCGACATTCATGAATTTTCATTAGACAGGCGAAGTCAATTGGGAAAGCTTCGCCAGTCCTGATTTGGAGCGACTGCCACTATAAGCCATCTACCATCTGGGCTATTGAGAAGGTGGAGTAATTAATGACTGATGCATATCTAAGTATACACTTACTCGAACGGATTAGGCTCAGTTACAAATCAAATAAATGTATCAAAAGGTAAACATGGGCGCATTTATCTTCATAGGCGGATCCACTTTTGACAAGAAGCAATTAACCATAATTGGAGATTTTGGAACTACAAACATTGATTGAGATCTCTTTTGCAGGTGGTAAAGTGTATTTTTGTATGGGAATTTTGAGGAATGTCACCAAAAAAGATTTAAACATCTGTTTTAATAAATACATGATTTTGGTTTAACTTTTTTGTCAATATAATCAAGCGATTGGTATAAGTATGATTGATTTTGTTAAAAAATGTGAGAAAAAGATATGATAGGAGTAGCAGAGAAATATGGATACATGGTATTATCCCAAATATGAAAATTGGGAACAGATTTGTTTGGAAATTTAATTTTGGAGCGTTAGTTATTTGCACCGTTTAACCACTGAATCAATAAACAATTTTATAAATTTTATTCCATAGGTAATCATTCACATAAATTGATACTAAATACATTGTACAAATAAAATAATAATTGTTGTCCTGAATTTCGCATTAGATGCGACAGAAACTTAAAGCAATAAACCGAATAGAAGAAAATTCTGAATGATTTTGAGACTATTACTTTTGAAAATATTAAAGTAAACGGAAGCCAACCTCAAATAAAGCATTTTTCTTCTTCTCTTTTCCTTTTCCAACGACGTTAATGATCTCGAATAATATAACTCTTCTACTTCACTGCTTTACCTTAAGGATCTGCTTGTGTGGTTAACCGCGGGTTGACCTCAGAAAACTTCGCAAGCCTCACAGTTTCAGATTGTTTCTTGTCTAAAGCCTAGGACGCTGCTGTTGGAAAACGAAATTTTCTGTCGAACAGAGACGAAATGTTAACGAAACAGTAACGGAAATTTGTAGGTAGTGTTGCACCATTTGGGAAAAAACCTGCTGAGCATTTTGGTTTGTCACTTAGTCGACCAACCAAATTAGAGTGTTCATGAGTATTCATCGATTTTCCCTAAGTTTTTTTTAAATTTTGTGTTCAAGAACATTGTGCGATTTGGAAAAAAAGTTTTTATATGGTAAGCTAATACAATGGTGAATATTTCTATTTTCCACTTAAAGCCTAGTAGTCGCTGCTGATGTGAAACGAAAAATTTCATACAAAAATAAAAGAACGAAATGTAAACGAAATTTCCGTTCTCTTTTCCGTTTTGTGATATGCTGTTGAGACAAAATATGTGGGAATCAGTCGGTTACCTGTTAAAAGCTCCATATGGTCTCCACTGGTTTTTCGTACAGAAACACAATTAATTGCTAAATTTTGACATTTTAATTTTGTTAGTGTTGTTCTGTTGTTATAATAATAATAAAATAGATTTCTGTTCTTTTTAATTATGATTTTTACAAATGGCGGTAAAATTCTACATAGGAATTTGGGTGGTTACGTTTCGTTTGTACTTCGTCTATGTTTTTGGTGACGACGGAATATTTTGTTTCAAATTAGCATCGTACTAGGCTTTAAGCTGCAAAAAAAAAAAATAAAGTGCACGACTGGGTCGAACAAACTTGATTAATTAAAATAAATCAATGTTTACTTAAAATAAACAAAAAACAAAAATTTATACAAATTTGAAGTACTCCAATTCAATGTCATGAATAGTTTTGATGTTTTTTAGTCAAATCATTTTCAAAATATTGAATTTACAAAAAAAAAATTTTTAATTGTTAAAATTAAAATTAAGCACTTGTGTAAAATGTTGGTTCAGAAACTTGTAAAGTCGTCTAGGGCTTTCTAAAAAAATGTGTTGGTTAAAATCGATTAATCCGTTCACAAGATAAAGGAAAATATAATGGTTTCTATGAGAGGTACCGTTAATAGACTTGCCAGCAATTTTTTTTATGTAACCTAAGAAAAGACAATCAGATAAAAAATCTGACATATAATTTCGTTAATGAATTTAGAATCAAAACCATAGTTGATAGGCGATCGCTGTCCCAGAAACACTTTTATCATAGACTTAATTTGAGGAGCAAAGAAGCACAATGATTCCTACTCTTTTAATTCAACAACCAATGAGACGGGAGCTGTTTCCTGTCATCCGCCATTTTATTTCTGAGACGCAACGTCCCAACTCACCACTCTCATATGTCGACAACTCTGTAGCATAAATTTGGAGCTCCCATGAGCTTAAATACTTATTTAGATTAAAACATACATTATATGGATTTAGAGATTACAAAACATATGCCGTTTTTTTTGTTTAAACAAAAGAACCTTTAGTTACTTACATAAAGTTTTCTCGCACTAGTTTCACAAAACCGAATCCGAATCATGTTCAGCAAATAACGATCTGTCGCACTCCCATTTATTCTTATAACTTGTTCGTAAATAAAAAACTATTGTATAATTAAAGAATTCTTTAAGCACTACTTATATGTGGGATAATAGCGCAATGCCATATCATGCGTATGCCGACGTTATTCAAAAATCTAGAATTCCCGCATTTGTTCCAAAGACGTTGGTGGATGGCGTGGTGGTCGATAATGCAGCTTTAGTTGTTTTGTATTCTCCCATAAAAGTAGCTTGAGATACAAAATGCATCTACATTCCAATTAGCTGGCTATATTTGGCTAAAATGGATGCGGAGAATTGATTTTGCGCAATTATGAAGGTATGTGCTTTTGCGCACACACTCTTATGTCGCAGTGTCGCATCTCATGAGACTCATGCGGCCGTCATCGGCAGCAGTATAACCTTCGATTTCAGTTCACTTTGTCCCCCAATGCATCATAAACATGACGTATTGATCAATTTTACGTCAATACAGATTCATAATAACTTGCAGCATGACGTCCATAATCGAGCTGAGGACATGCTGATGCAATGAACGTAGGTACATCTCTCCCGGGCAAAGATGGTAAAGATCTGCGTGTCGGTGAATGGCCTTCCTGTCACGTTGTAGTATCGTCATCTTCGGTCGGCGCATATGTTATCTTAGGGATGCATATATGGCTGTTACTGCTGCTGCATAGTCATTCTGTCATTTGTGATGATGTGCCACATTGCAAATGTGTATACAAACTGATTAATATTTATAGTGACGCGAGCACGGGAACAAAGATGAGAGACGATGCGAGAAGACTACCGATCACTGACTCTGACAAAAGACTTAAAAAGATCAGGCAAAGTTTGTATAATTTATGGGTGAAATGCAATTGTTGGGGGTTCCAGGGGATCTGCCATGTTTGATGCACATATGTATATAAGAATTTTTGCAATGTTTCTGGTTTAATGAATGCACCTTCTCTTTTTTTTTGTCTTTACAGTCTACACCCGTTGGCACAACGATATTCCGTAACATTCAAGCCCTCGACAAGGATGCCGGAGTTAATGGACTTGTTGAGTATTTTCTTGTAGAAGGAGCAACGAACACCACGGAGGATGAGAAAATGACTATCGCCGATGGCTATGACACTTTTGCTATTTCATTTCCACATCAAGGACAGGTAAGGATTACAAAGAAATTTTTATTTTTATTTTTTGCTACTGGCAGTTAATCAAATTGCACATACCAAATATGCAAAAGATGCAGATGTCTTTAAGAATATCCAATTTTTCTTTCAAATGTTTGATGGTTTGTGGTAAGGGTTAGGTGATTTGAGTCTTCATAGCTAATTGCTGTTTCTGTAAAGAAAAATTATCATTAAGTTGCAATACAATTCAAGAAGGTAAAAGTCTTAGAGCCTTAATCGTTTAGGGTTCAGCAACCTTCCGTTTATATCGGTGTTTTAAAAGCTGACGACAATAATGCGATGTCATTTAGTATTTCTTTGTAATAACTTCCTTATAGTTTATCACAAAGATAATGTTTCTGTACGTGTCTGTCTAATTGTTTTAAAAAAATATTCTGATATTTTGGCATATGGTTATTCTTCCGTTTTATTACTTCAATTGAATGCAGTAATTATCACAGTTTTTGATACCATAGTAGGTAACAAACTGTCATCTCTTAGTGAAGAGCATCATCCTCATTTTCAAGAAGCCATATTGAAAAATTTTTGACTCAGCAATAATTAGAAAATGTTATATGAATTTTTTGACCTTTGTTGTCTTAAAGAGAGTAATGAAGTGTGTGGGCAATAGTACTTTAGGTCAGTAAAAAATACATGTTTATCTATGCGACGTTTCGAACGTGTTTTAGTTAATCATCAGGCCTTTATTAAAAATAATGAACGTAAACACGTTTGAAACGCCGCATAGATAAACATGTATCTTTTACTGACCTATAGGCCGCACACTTCATTACTCTCTTTAATAATTAGAAAAGGCACTTCTTTGGGCTAACGATACTTCATTTATTGCGTTAACTAAACGCTGTAGTTTTTTATTATATCTATTTGCTGCTTTCTTGCAAACTACGAAAAGATAATTTTATAATATATATTCGTTGAAGCTCTCTTCATCAAAAAGAATTCTATGCCATCTCACCATGGCAGTCAAAATGTAGAAAAGTTAATACCAGGTGGCATAAGTACTGACAAAAGTTTCTAAAATTTTACCAGAAAACTCTTCTACAAGTATAATACTGATTTCTTTCTTACCTTGGTTCGAACATCTTGTATTTTTTCGCCTCTAAATCCATGAACGAGAACCCTTTTTCCAGTGTTTCGCCTTTTTGTTTCTTTTCTTCTCAAAGAAGATACCTATAGTTGATTTTTCTTCATTATCTCTATAGTAGTTTCGTACTTACTCAACTCTTTTAAATTTTAAGTGATCATTTTCCTTTTTTTATCAGCCCCTTGAAAAAGTATAATTTTGATCCGATCATTTCTGCTTAGTTCAGAATCAGTACCATACATATCAGGAAGTTACTTTGGCGGGGTAGTGTTCCTTTAACTAGCAACTACCTATTTCTTAAATGCTCGAAATTTTTCGAAAACTGACGGAGTGTTTTCGCATGTTTTCAGTACTGGAGCACTCCTGCTTTCGTTTTTTGATATGTTTTTACTAATTTGGTGATTTTCATGCACTTAGCGACCAACCCAAGGTGTTGCTGGAACGCTTTAAGGTGTTTCTGGAGTCGCTTAGCTCACCTTAGTACTTTGGTGATGTGTTATCTGTAATACGAGTGCGCTCGCGCATAAAGGAACTTTTAATAATTAAATAGAAAAGAAATTATATAGGTTAATTTTGACATTCATATGGAAAACCCTATGGAACTCGGGCTAGTCCTCTGATCCATTAGCGATCTTGATTTCATTTTGTATGTAAAAGTAAGACCCCGAATTTTTTGTCGCTATATTTCTTCTGCAATATTGTATTTATAAAAAAAACGCTCGTTATGCTTTGTTTTCAAAAACATATGTCTTCGTAATCTATAAAGATCCACTCCAGAGCAAAGTTGGATACAATTTTCATTTATTTTCATTAAAATAATTTTCATTAAAAAATAAACTGTTCCTTCAATGGTATAGGAAGTCTTATTCCTTCCTTCCATTCCAGTTATTTTTATCTGGTTCGATGAAATCAATCCGTTTACCGTTTCTCAATTTATTAATTTACTTTGTAAAATGGAGCTTACCAGTTTTCACGTTGATTCCTAAATGTCAGATATTGTTACATTCAATCAATGATTAACTACCGTCACCAGATGTAATCAATCATCAGAAGTGACAGTTCCGTTTAACTTGACGTCTTCGCAATCGCATTGCAACCAATGCATTGCAATTGCAATTCTTGTTTATCTTTCTGCTCAGAATTAAACGACTTTAAAGTTATTTACTCCAATCATGGCCGCCATCTGTCATTGCATCTCCTTCCTTCCGTCTCATTCCATCATTCTCCTTAAAAATCATAAAATCAATCGAATCTTTTAAATGGTGCCGCGCATCAAGTCAATCCAACGGCCATGTCTGGCCAAAGAAGATACTTTTCGTTCACCTAATGAAAATGAATTACCCAAACAGATTTATGGATACTATTCAACTTAAATGGTATCATTGGGTATAGAATCGAATGCGGCCTGTCATATCCTTCCCCAGTAGCCATCTTGCCATCTCTGTTGATAAATTAAGAAAGACTATGAATTATATTCATCCACACAGAGGGACAGCAACAGAACTTCAGTCACACAACGATGCCATATTCAATCTGAAAGATTTATTGGAAATATGTTGAAATGTCAATGTAATACACTCATGCGGTCTCACTTTTTTTCAAAACTATTTTTTTTTTCTTTCTCTCTTCACACAGGTGACTGTTGCTAAGACACTGGATTATGAAAAAGTTCAAAGATATTACCTGACAGTTATAGCATCGGTAAGTAACTGATAAAATAAAATAGATAGATATAAGATATATATACACAAGAAGATACTATAAAAACAGGGAAACCTCTGGATACTTTCCCATTACTCACTGCTCGAACTGAAATTTATTAATTTGCCAATCCAGTTTGGAGGATCTACTGATCTGTCTAAGAGACAATCCGCAACTTTTCTCTTAAATAGGAAGTAAATTCCTTTAACTATGTGGACACATTTTTACGACTTTCATTTCTTTTACAGTGTGTTGGACAAGTTAAGGAATAAAATATTCAAATTGAAACATGATCATTATAAAAGTGTTTATTGTTTTGGATTTGAAAACTAAGTAAAACAGATTATAATTAAATTTCAACCAAAATATTAATGTCACGGACTAACATCGCGTAGGTGTCATATTTTTGCAAATTTATATTAAAATGCCATGACAATTAAATTTTTCTGTATAAACAAATGCAAATCCAAAATGTATACTGAATACTCATTTATTATTTAAAAGGAAATAATAAAATATTGAAACACCCCAATCTCGATATTTATGACACAAAAATGCAAATTAATGATTTGTTGATGAAATATTATAAATCCAGTTTTCGATCTTTGAATGTTAATTAGATACATTCTGATGTTGAACTCTTTTTGTAAAACAAGTAAGTTTTATTTTTAAAGTAGCAACACTGTTTCCAGTGACATCCACTTTTACTGGGTCATAGAAATGGAACAAATATACAGCAAGGAAAAAAATCGGGAATGTAAAGGCTGATTTCCAATGCCGCGTTGGGCGTCGCGTTGACATAATTTTATGTCAACGCAAAAGTTCAGCTATAGAAATTCATGTATTGTGTTTACAATACCGCGTTGAGCAGGTACACAAAGCAACTTAAGGTAAGCGAGCGTCGCGCAGAAGTTGAAATATTTTCAACTTTTGCGCGAGTTGAACAAGATTCGTAGCCATGCGGGCTAACGCCAACGCGACATTGGAAATCATCCTTAAGTTTTAAGATTTCTTCGAATTGGACTTTGACGTTTGATAACGAAAAGAAAGTATAGTTTAATAATTTTGAATTGAAGATTTTTTATATAAATATCAACCAAATTTTGTAGTGTTAAGTTAATAATATCCTTTTTTTTAATTATTAATAGTATTTCACAACAAGTACATTTTACTTTTGTTTGGCAACGAAGCCACAAATTCTAAATTTCAGGAAGCGTGTAGTTTCTTTTAAAGTACGCCACTTTTTCTTTTATTTTGACACATGTCGGAAATCAGAAACGCCAAATATTCTGCCTTCAATATGTAAGTATTTTCTTTGCCATTTATTCATATACACGGACGAATAGTTAGTACGACAACCCCTTTTCTAAACTCAAAGGAAGTTGACTAACTTTTTTCCAAATACGAAATCATTTCTGGTATATCAAAGTAACACTGAACTGACTTGATCAGCTAGTTGTTTTATGAAAACATTAAAACTACTTAATAAAGCAAATTTTTAATTAAGATTGGTTAGATATAATCACTGATGACAATAGAAAATCACCATTAAAACCTCAAATGGGATATTTTTGTCAAACATACTGTATTTGATATCAAAACCTCCGCCATGTCAAAGAATTTTCTAATAATTGTAAAGTGAGATTTATGTGTTGGTGGTCTAGCCTCATCCGTTTTTTTCTTTTCCTTTTTTTATATGTATATATTTTTTTAAACTTTAGCTTCAACCCTCGAGATCGATGGATAGGTTGCATTCCAGTTTTTGCAGCACAGATGCGCACACAGCACATTGTTGCACCAAAGAAACCATTCAAATATTTTGTTTCCATTCAAATGTATACATTTTCCCCAACTAAGAGCAAACAAACCAAGATAAATGTTCGGACAGTTAACTGGTGGCTAAGTGCTGTTGCTGCTGCTGCATCATGCGCGTGCATAAATATTTTTCTTTTTCACATCGTCGTCATTACAGTCGTTATTTTGTGCCACACAACTATGTGCGCAAGAGAGTTGAAGTTTTAAAGCAATTTGCATTTTCTCATGCCACTATTATAATACTATGCAAGGAGATGTATAGACTTTAAGGATTAAACGAACGAATTTTATTGATGTCGTTATGATGGTTTCCATTGAAATGTGCAAAAGACCTGTCACTTTCATCATTCGGATCATTAGTCATTCTAATTTTCGTCTTATTTTATAAAATGATGTTCCTTTGCGAGAGAATGCCAATTCCAAGTCAATTATCGATGATGGCTCTTATGAAACGTGTAATAAACAAATTTTACAAATTACACTATACACGGCAGCGTATACTTTGATGTTGAATTATGTGGCAGCAAAAATATACCATGGAATAGTAAAAATCAATTGATAATTTAAGTGAAAGGTTTCTTTTATTGGAAAAGCATAAATTATTAATGTTAATGTGTAAAACATGTACTTCGAAAAAAGATATATTTTAAATTAATGTTCGCTTTGCAGCTCTTTTGTTTTTGATGATTTTATGATTTGTTTGAAAACTGTTATACACTTTCAGAACGTATAATTCATCTTAATTCTTATAAATGTTGTTAACATTGGAATACTTACAGATAAGATTAGCCTAGTTTCATTTGACCATTCGTGCCATATACAATCCAGATTCAATAAGCTTGTCACACATTTGTCTTATTAAATTAGTCATATAATGCTGCAACCTTCACAAATCCAAACCAATACAAATCTATTCATGTTTTTAACAAAAGAATTAACAAATTACACCTCTTTACATTAGTCATATATTTTAAATTGTATATACCATATGTCTCAATAGATCAAAGGAAACGAAACAAAGATGCTAGAATGTCAGGGCATAATTATCTCTGTGATTGATTGACTGGATTATTATGCAATGCATTTATATTAATAACCTTTTCGAATATATTGATTAAATGCAAACATATGATAAAACACGATGCAAACTGTGGCCAATTCCAATTGAGATGTTAATCCCCAGCATGTCAAGTTGACCTTAGATGGTAATGGGTAAAAAAAATATCTATCAGCTCGAGGGTATTCAATTAAAATAAAATATAAATGCATATTTAACATATGCTAAATCTTTAGCCTATAGATCAGAAATGCCGTGGTAAATCTTATGGAATGTTTATTGATTTTTTTAATGATTAAAAGACAGTATCGATGTATCGTATTCTGCAAAAAATAAATACAACAGAACCTGTTGTATTTACTTTTTCATGACTGACAAAATTCAGTCAATCGAAAAATATAATGTCTAAAATATGCAAATTTGAAACGACATGACTTTTTTCTCTCAAAGATTGCAATGATATTTGCAATTGAAGAAATAAAGAATTTCTATTTCTTAAAAAACTTCAGGAATCAAATCAGACAATACGATCAGTTTTTTATATATTTATCTAACTATATGCAATAAATCTTCATACAAAATTAAGTTTCTGGAGTGTCTTGTATCGAAATAAGGAAAAGGTTGTTTTGTGAGTCAAGACTAGACAAAGAATTCCAAATACCGTTGACAAATTTACCTATTACAAATTTATTGCGTTCATTATTGAATTCCTTTGAGTTTTAGATGCCAATGACGAACCGCTGACTGTTTGCATTACTTTTAATGAGTGAAATCAGAGAACTTCATCTCATATAAAAGTGGTATAAATTTCACCAAGAAATTATTTATTGAGGAGCAAATTTCCTACTGGGAGATTAACAATGTAAAGATGGAAATATTCCACTGTCATTCACGTTTGCTTACAAGCTGAAAAAAACTGCTGATTTGAAGTTCTGTATATCTCAAAATAAAAGCAGTACTTTTGAAAAAAAAAACAGTACGCAGTTTTACCCAGTTTTTGAGAGCAAAAAAACAGTACAATACTGCGAAAAACAGTACAGATACGAGCGTTAAGTATACCTGAAGGCGCTGCGAAATTACTTGAAAACACTTGAACAAAAAATGTCTCATTTTTATTAAGAGTTGTGATAAGCCAGAAAAAGAAGAAGAAGACAACATCACTGATGATTCGGTATATAAAAATAAAAAATAATTTCTTACACGCCATAACTCCCAAAGTGTTATACCTAAAAATCTTTTTTGCTATCGATATGCTTTGCTTCTATAGCTTTTTTCGAATTTGAGAAAATCCGTTTTTTTAATATGGCGGCGAACACAAATTACCTACCTACCATCCCGCCATTTGTTTCGGATACTCCTGAGAGACTAACGAACCATAACGATAAATTGGAAAGATAAATACATTTTTATTCTCATTTATACAAAGTACAAAATTGGATTTTGGAACAAACACAATTGTCTCTATTCAAATCAATTTACGTAGCAAAAAAAAAACCATTCACTATTCATATCAACTTATGTTGATCAAAAATTAATAAAACTACTAAACGATCTCAAATGATCGTTATCGATAAATTTTAAAATTCAAAAACGCACGTCGAATGCAACTTGTTCTTTTAACTATATACACCCCACCCACTTGGAGGTGAACGAATAGGAAACATACAGCCATATTATATGTATAGAAGTTTAGCATCAGAAATGCTATAGATACCATAATTATGTGTTGTATAGTTGGTATAAATTGCTCCACCAACTCTTTGATAAGAAAAACATGGCTCTAATGAACCAACAATTCTAGCAATTACTCCACCAATAAAACAGTTTTCTTTCGCAATAGTGTTCATTAATTTTATGTAACTCGTCGTAAACAAACACAATAAAAGCAAAAAAGTATTTCTAGAAAACATGTTGAAAATAAAATTTGAATGTATATGTACGAGCATTATAATATGAACCTGAACGTGCCTACATATCGTGTCAATTCAAGATTTTAATTTATAAGTGCGAAAATTTTATTTGCGTTTAGCAGACTGGTGCCAATTTGTGATGTTGTATAATTTGTTAATTGGTTAAAATCCATTAAATGAAAATAGATTTTTTTCAAGATAACATCAATTTATAGGCCTGTTTGAAAAAAATAAGATTTGAATAGAAAAATAATTATAAAAAAATACATAGTTTCACAACTTTTCACTTATAATCCGGTTAAAATAATAAATTCGTTAAGCTTTTTGTAATCCTTTCTTACAGACAATAGGGAGTGTTCCAATTTTAATTTACTTCGAGCCCACCCACAAAGGCATTGAACTTGTATCTTTCGTGTAGGTTTTCCTTAACAGATTTTATAAGTATAACGATACATATATTCACCATCATCTCCTTGCATTAATCTATTTTGTAGTTTGCTTGTGAATCTAGTTTTCCAGGTAATTAATTGCAATCGCAATTACATGATAAAAAATACGATCGCCTACATTGCAGTTATATTATACGGGAGTCTTTAAGCCAAATGTTGTGGGGTGGTACCTTTATACAGATGGCTTAAACCAACACAAATAAAAAGAAAAGATATAAATTGCATCAATGTATCTTTTATTCAATTTATTTTCAATTTAATTTGGCCTTGGTGCATTTATGAAACTATCCACAAAAGCAAACACAGCTGTGGTTTTAAGATAAAATATTCTGTGATTATTGTAAGGGCTTATAGAGATTGTTTCATAAATATAAACTTTTGTTATGTAGAAGCCTCAAGGGGATTTAAATTAGGTAGTAGTTTTAATCAAGATCGTCATTAATTATAATAGATATCTCTTAACATAACAAATATGGTTGTTTAATGAAACAGAAACTACACACATTGGTTACAATTAATTTTAGTTCGGAAAATATTTGATCGATGATTTTAATTTGTAGAAATTAATTTGATTGTTTGCTGATTGTTTGATTTAACTCGGTACTTTCCAATTTGAAAAAAAAGCGTGAGAAAAGATGATTTAAAGTTGGATGTTATGGCTCTAGGCTTAAAAATAGACATATAGTTTTTAAGAACAATATCATATTAGTGATCTTTCTGAATATGTGTTTCATGTTAAACCCATGAAACAGTTGCGTTACTGTGGCAGTCTTTCAAAGGTTAAACCAAATAAGAGCCACAATTTTACTTTTGGACAATGCCTTTGCTAGTGCACCTCTCTTTCGTATATTACCATAAGCTTTACGTACGATACAAGAATGTGCTTGGTTAGTATAATAATTATTTATACCATCTTTCGTATAGCATTCAAAAATGCTTGAGCATCTTTCTCGCTAAAATTTCGGGTTAAGAAAAGTAATTTTCTCTGCAAAATTAATTATCTTAATTTATTATGGCTTGTGCAAAACTTCTTGTCAAACAAACATGAGCGACATTTATTGCACGACCAGATAAATTGCTTGCCTGGCTAATCGTCCAGTATTCAACGACTACAGATAGTATTATTCTAAAACCTTTTATTTTTGTTTTTGATTGTTTGCAGCGGAGAAAATATTTGTCTTGCAAACTGTATTATTTGCACGAAACAATTTTTATGTATGGTATGAAGAAATCAAAAATTTGATAATTTATGTAAAAATGAAGAGAAGTTTGGAGCAGTTTTGCTTGCACGATTTCTTAAGTTCAAATGCAAATGTTTTTGAAGCAAATATTTTTACTGCAAATAAAATTATTTTCACGATATTTATAATTTACACTTAGTATGATTGTACCAAGTCAAAAAACTAGAGTTGTTATATAAAACTGAACAAACATTTTGACCAATTTTGTTTGCAAATATTGTTAGAAAATGTTTAAACTATACTTTTGTTTGCACAATCTGTTTGCATGTTTGAAACTGTTGATAGACAGTTATCACATAGTATTTCAATATAAAAGTTTAAAACAATAAATATTGTACAATAATAGTGACTGATACTCTAACAATTTTCTGCTTGGATTTATTGAAAACAAAAACTTATAGGTGCTATGAATTTCAACCCAATGACCACTATATATGCGTCTTTGTTGATACAGCCCTCAGTTCACACCTTCAAGGCGTGATTGGTCGTCTATTTTGACAAGGACCACAGACAAAATTCACTTAAATCACATAACTTGTTGGCCAGTTCTGCCACTACGGAAATTACATAACAGAAAAAGACATATGAAATGATTAGATTTCTTCTTTGACGGTTGTCTTATTATTAGATGTCACACTTTATTTTATTTTTTTTTTTTTCATTACCTTTATCCACACAGATGTCGATAAACTCCATTTTTGCCTTAAATTTGGCACACCCTTTATAATATGTATAGTATCTAAAAAATACATCTCCAAAGCTTAACTTCACTCTATGTAAACAAATAAAACATTTTCTTATTTTATGATTTATTACTTTTAACTTATGTTCGTATAAATAAATGAAAAACTTCTTCCCCATGTACTTCCACTTAATTTTATCGTATCACGAATTTGCCATTTCGAGCACACTCTTCGATCGATTATTCCGTCGCTATACTAACCCTTTTATATTAAGAAATTTTGATTTCTATCTAACCCAGCAAACAAAGATCTTAAATCTCCTCTAAACTCTTCTATATTTCTATGTTCTCCTTTACCTTTAAACAAATAAGAAAACACCAATAACAAAACTTGTAAGCAATTCAACTTTAAAAAAAAAATCGTTCCAAAAACGAATACAACGAGATAACCCTCTGCGATAAGAAATTAACAAATAAATTCGTGATTCCCGATGGTATCCTCTTTATACACCATAACCTCAAACAAGGGCAGCTATAGGTACCTAGTTATATATCTAGTTAGTTACAAAAATCATGAACTTTCGTTGTATACATATATCTCTGGAAAGAATTCTTCAGCTCTTCTTTAAACCAACGCTATCAGCAAAAAGAAATAACAACAAAAAATAATTGAAAACATGCATAATTACAAATGCAATTGGCATCGATAATACAAAGAAATGTTACTCAACTTCCTACACAGCAATGTTTACCATTAACGATCTCGAAAAGGAAATTTAATTATAAATCCACTAGCTGAGATCTGGAGAACCTCCAAAGCTCCTGGACCTGGGGCACATGCTCTACTTGAAAAGATACCACTGATGAAATAGCGGATTCTGGTTAGTAGCCCACGGTGCAAACACTGTGCACCGATTCCATCACAGGTGAGGTGGTTTTAATGTTCTTGGGAGTCTTTGAAGCAGGTTTGCACACCAACGCTTGAGTACAGAGACGGACTGTTGCTGCACAAGGGCCCCATTCCTTCATCATATTATGCAACTGATGAATAGAAATTTAATAAAAGAGTCGTTTTTTTTCGGCTCGATGTTGAAGCCGAAAAATATTGAAGTATTTTAAGAAACAATATTTAATAATAAAGTAGCGATAAAACAGGATAAAACAAGAAAAATAAAATTGAGAGAAGTGTAATTAGTCCCCTTAACCACTTAAGTAGCTTTCTTGATTATTTTTTATATTTTTACAGTTCTATATATATTTAACCTGAGTCTAGTTTTTTATCTTTAATAAATGCTTTCCAAAATTGATCTTACCTCTGAATCATTAATCTGTTAACCTCATATCTATATTTAATGCTGTCATAAGCAGTCTTGAAGTTGATGAAGAGGTGGTGTGTGTCAACTTGGTTTTCTTTGGTTTTTTGCAATATCTGCCGTAAATCGTAAAATTTGCTGGTTTAACGCACTTATAGGAACTATCAGGTTTTTTATGAATGGTTAAATACATTCAGTATAGGCCCGCGTTAAGCAAATACAGCCGTGTTCTTATAGATAGGCTTGGCATGTCTATCGAATCTATAGAAGAAAATTTTCTTGCTTGTTCACTTCTACATACTTCAGTGCACCAGCAAAATACAAGGTTTGGTGTTTTATTGCCGGCAGGAATTTTCGTCAATTTCAAAACAAAGACAGGCACGAAGGAATGCATGTTAGCCTATACTGAGAGATGTTGGAATCTCTGAATTTCTGCGCTGCTCCCTCTATAAATCTTAATGCGAAACCCATTTGCGAATTGAGGAGCCAATTTTTTTTTTGCATAATAATTCACCTATAGAGCAGCATTGGTTATTCGATTCCAATATTGAAAAATGATCTCGTTTACTTCAGATGGACTACCGACAACCGTGCAGAACATATTTTTTTTTTACGTGCGACTATAATGTCGGCAACACTCTGTGGTTATGCAGATATACATATGTATATAGTGTTGTTGGGAAACTGTAGTTTGGTATACACCTCCATAAAGGCTACTTATATGCTTGCAGACAGAAGCTGGAATAACATTTTCTTTTCTTTCCTCATAGCATAAATTGTATGGAAGCTTAATTCTTATAACTTGAACTCAGTTTATTAAAAAATACTTTGTTGCAAAAAAGATATTAACGAGATTTGTATTTTTATTTATTGCTTACATGAATATATCTCATTAAATTGCACATAAATTAAAGATTTCATGGAGAAGACATATAATATGCGGGATTTTTAAACAAAAACAAAATATTTGTATCTCGGTAAATTTTTATATCAATCATTGAGCTTGAATGTCCATTAAATCAAAGTACTACTGTCAGTGTTACAGTCACAGTAGTGTAGTTGTCACTTGACAGTGTTTTACTTAAAAGGTTACAGTAATTTATAAAAAGAGTAAGTAACAATAATTAGTCACGTTTGTAACTTGAAGAATTGTTAATTACAAAGATAATAATTAAATACGACCAACAAGAAACAAGTGAAGTAGATATTGATTGATCAAAAATAATGATCGAAGTAAAACTGAGATCACATAAAATGTATATAATCGCAAGTAGTTGTAGTAATCTCATGTAGGTCAAAAGAAATAGATTAAGCCGACTTTAATCTAAAGCATTCATTTTACGGCACACGAATCCGTAGTGGTGCCAATTCAAGTTCTGTTCACAAGGCATTTATACATTCCAACTAGATATTTCTTAGAAAAAATATCTTTCCGACATTAGCTAGTGTTGGGCAATGACAAATGTATAATGTCCAGGGCGTTAGGCAATACCAGATACCACCCAAGGCAATATCCCAAAAATCGATTTGGAAATATCACCCAAAAAAATGCTGAACAAATTGTTGTTGTATTTTTTTTTTTCATTTCGGTGACTATTTGTGCCCCCGGCCGCGTAATCAGGGTGTTCTAAAATTTTGAAAAGAAAAAATCAATTTGTGGTGCCAAAATTTAAAATTGGCTTGAATTTTGACAAAAAAAAAATATATATTTGCACAATATGTCTTTAACACACCAAAAAATGAACCAATAGATTTCAAACTATTTGGAATAGAGCAAAAAACAGAACACCAAAACTTGCCATAAAAAGTGCGGAATGATTCCGATGTTTTCGGAACGGTTGGTCATATTATTATGATGCATCAGATGTTCAAACATCTTATTTATTTCAGTAGAATCTGCGCAAAAGCCTTTCGGGCTGTGTTTCCAGCTTAAATTTTCAATTACTTGAAAGCTACTTTTAGTTGGCAAGTTTGTACAAGAAGATTTATTGGGATTCAAGGTATGGCTTGCAGTTCTGCATGTCGTTCTTTATTCCTTGATCATTATTTAAAGTCAACTACTCTTTGTCTATAGCACTGCAACAAACCAAAAGATTGTATATCGGTCGGGATCGGGACGAGCTCCCTAGTATTTACTTACCGAATATTCTGTTGGTTGGCAAAGAATAATAGTTGGGCCTATAAAGGATCAAATAAAAACTTCACTAGAAAAATTAATAAAATCCAATTTCAAAGGAATTATACGGAACCGTGAAATAAATAACTATGTATATAACTTAATTCTCAACCTGTTCCATCAAAATTGTTGTCACTTTATTTCAGTCTTTCAAAAGCATTATATTCTTACATACATAAATTTTTTAGTTAGTTTTACTGCTTTTTAATCCTTTGGACATTTCCAGTGACAAATATTGGTAATAAATGAACCGTGATCAAAGATACATATGTGTACTATGCAGACTCCAAATTAAAAACCATAACGAATTGCCAAATCCAGTTAAAGGAATGCAGAATCAAAATATATAAAGAAAAAGTCAAACTAATAATTATCTGAGGTGTTAACAAAATACAAAAACCGACAAAGCATTATTAATTATCCACTAACATTTATGATTGTAATCATCACCGACAACACATAAAACCCCAAACATTCATTTTCCTCAAAGAAACACACAATTTGTCGCCAACTTTAGCTCACCTTAATGATATAGGTGGTGATAATTACATATCCATTTCTGAGTGCGGCTGACCGTCGCATATTCGTTAGATACAACACAAAACTTAAAATCTCTATAGATTGCATTTTTCACCTCGAGTTCGCGTTGCAGTAAGTTATATAAACGGCTTTTCTTTAGAGCAAAGAAGTATAGATATGCCATACGAAAGATACAAATCACTGGGCTGGTTAAATTAATCCTGATTCATGGAGCTTGGAATTTAGGTGGTCAGAGAGCGCAATGTTGTATATATTTTTGAAGTTTACCTATGTGAAGTCGAAACAGAAGGCGGTTCCGAAGCATTTGTATGGATAATTAATGCGATGTTTATGTGGTATATCTGCGGAATGTTCGTAAGTCATGAAAAATTAAGAACATTCGTTACTAATACGATTTAAAAAAAATTGTGTCAAAATTATGGAAACACACATAAAATCAAAGGAAAACTTGTTCGGAATTTTTCATTATTTGCATCCGTATTTAGATGTTTTTGACAAACAATTGAAACAATTCTATACCAATTATGATGTATATAGACCTCCATATATGTATTAAAAAGATCTCTCCTAATTCTGCTACGTCTCCAGAAATACTAATTTTGAAGACTCACATGAGACACCCAGTAAAAACATTTAGTTTAAAATTGGCTCTCTTAAGTTACGCCATGGGAAATTTCGTCAAAAAAATAAATGAAAAAAAGCCCAAAAATCTCAGTACAATAATCTCATTTTTTATTAATAATATTTTTTGTTTCCTGGCCAAAAAAGTTTGGCGCAAATGCCAGAAATGTTGGCTTTTTTCCCTTAATTAGTTAGGTATTATTTTTTTACGAATATCTAATGAAAAAAGGCCAAAATTTAAATTCGGAAAAAGTGCCAGAAAATAAATTTTTGGTTTAATTTCCAAATCGCAAAAACACAGACGCCAAAAAAGAAACCTTTTAGATTTTTTCCCATATCGAAAAAAGAAACCGCCAAATTTGTAATTTAAAAAAAAAGCGCGGGCGCACGTGCTTTCACATGCGCCTTTGACTTTATTTCCACAAATTTCTTTAGGTCCAATAAAATGTGAGCTTATACGATTATGATTCATTTACCTAATGACAAAAATGTCATGGCATAACTTTTTAACAACGAGTTTTGATCCTAATTTTGTGCTCTTACTTCCAAACTAAATTCGGGAATTAGTTCAAAAAGCTTGTCGTTTTTTTGCTGTTTATATTTTTATTTTTTAGCTTTTTGTCAAAGATTTTCCATGATTTCCATGCAATCTGGAGAAGTTTTCATTTAAAATTCTTGTGTTTTTGCGAAATTTGTTATAGGTACGTCAAAAATTTGTTGGGCTTTTTTTCCAAAACACTTCTTGGTAGAATTTTCTATGACTTTATTTCATAGACCCTATCTCATTATGAAAGAAGAACATCACTGCCACAATGTTTCTATTTAAGAATACATAGTTGAACTCGATATGATTGAAGCCGAGAAATCAGCGAGGCCGTATCCGTAAACGTCTTTTTCTTCGGCAAGTCATCAATCTTCAATCGTAGTGATCTTGAGTTTCATTCGCTAATAGGGTTTCCTAAGTTGAAAACTTCTAAAATCGACTTACGAGTATAAAATTTAATGCGAAAACTAGAAAACTTTCAGACGATTTAATAGGCTGCGCGCACCGATGCGAGAAGCGTTTCTGTGCGAGAAAACTGTTCACATGTAATCATATAGTGATGCGATAATTGAAGCGATAAATGCGTGCGAACTCCTTGGCAGCCTTTGGCATAAAAAAACGTATAGAACAATCAAAGAATATCAAATTTTCATTCCACAAATAAACACAAATTTCTCAACTCAAAACCACCATTTGCCGCTTTAAACATTGTGCTATGTACGTCTATAAATTTTCTTAAATTATAATTCACAACCCAAAATGGTTTCTGTATCTACTCTCTGTTTTCCACAGAGTAAATAAAAATAAAAACAAATAACAACCTCGCTTACTGCTCGACCATCATCCATAACAATAGATTGTAAGCTGTGCAAAAGAATCGCTTCTTTGACGGGTTTAAAATCTACTTACTTATATACGAGTCTCACCAAAAGCCATAAGGTTTCATTTCTTTAACTCGAATCTCGAAGAATTATTATGAGCCACACTGGAAAATGTATTCGCCCGTCCAATTGTCCGCCATATAAGGCAAACGGTCAAAACCAAAACGAAGACATTATAATTTATGTTTGATCATTATAAATTTGCAATTATAAGTAGGATTCGTATATCTATATGTATATGAATTTCGAACATAGTTTGGATCAACTTCATACACTAAAACCGCGAAGATGATGATGATCATCATATGCACATATGCAACCAATGCTTCGGTCTTAATAAAGTAGCTTGTACAAGATATTCAATTGGATTACACATTCATTTTTATGGAAGACATTCAAATTGTCGTCAGCGGACAGCATCACGGACAGACACCTAATTTCACATTTGTTACGTTTGTCTCATGATTATTCATAAAAAATAAACAAACAAACGGCAAATTGTAGTGAAATGTTTGATGTTTGACATTAACAAATTATTTAGCCGTTTTGCATGTTTAACGTTGTTCGTGTCGGGCGAACGCGTTTTGCTAGTTTTCATCGATTTGAATGGCGCGCGTTTAAAGAAAATCGAAGGGGTAATTGCAAACAGATGTCTTGAGGTGAGAAAGTAAATGTTTCCTGTGGTTTGCATATACATACATACCTACAATCAGACAACACGCGTGATACCTTTAATTCATACACACACATTTCAATAATTATTATGCCCATATTATCTTACCTTAGTTAGGAAGTGATGCAATAAAATTGAATTTCAAGCCTCTGGATAAAACTAATTGATGTTAAGTGAAACAGATTGATGATTAATTATCTGAAAGTTTAACTGGAGGAAGGAAGGCGTTTTCAATATTAATTAACTGAATACAAAATGTGTTGTTTCTTTTATAGAAATTGAATTAGAAATTGCTATTTATCATTTTATTCATGAAATTGTTTTATGTCTTACAGTAGGTATACTTTTTTCCTTTTTTATTATTTTTTCCAAATTGTTTTCACAAGTTCACCGTTTTATCTCATTGGTAATTTGACATTTTGTACACATGTCTTTCGAGAACTAAGCAGGTATATCCGATTTCTTACGCTATATTGCATACGATCTACATCTACATAACCGATCTACGGATCGGATTTAAAGAATTGTTTTTCCTTAAGAAAAATAAAACTCACGACAGGACCGCACCGCTCTTATGACAAGTTACCCAAACTCTTAACAGGAAAAATTTTATAAATTAAGTCATACCAAAAAAACTAATAAAAACTATAACTTTGAAGATTAATTTCTAACAGTCCAGAGTTTTTCCAGAAAATTGTGGTAAATTGTGGTTTCACAAATTTTTTTTATTAAAATCGTACATCAAGTTTAAAAAAAAATCTACTTTTTTAAACAACAAAAAAAAAAATAAAAAAACTTGAATATGGGAATTTTAGGAGCCTAGTAAATTTTTGTATTTTATGTGTAAATAACATAAAATACAAAATTTAAAAACAAATCTTTAACCAGTTCAAAATATGTTTTTTTATAAATTATTTTTTATTAAAAAACGTTATAAGAAAATCTACGCCATTTTTATTGAGCTATGCCTCCTTAGATATTAAATTTGCTTATAAGATCCGTTGAGTCGGTAACAAGATAGTCAAATTAATGTAACATAAAATAAATTCTATAAAATACGATTTACCATCTGAATCGCCTTTAATGTCGTATCACTCATGTTAAGTTTTATTAAAATCGTTAGAATAGTTTTCGAATAAAATAAGATTTTTCGAAACCATCAAACGGCAGGTACCGTTACTTTTAGATTTAGAATTTCAATTCGAAACCATTAAACGGCAGGTACCGTTATTTTTAGACTTAGAATTTCAATTCCAAAAAGGAAATCGGATCAATCGTTTAGGCTGCATCTTCTTGTACAAAAAGACAGACTGACAGATAGACACACAGACAGAATTTTCACATAAAATGTCATGTTTGATTGTTACTGAAATTTTTTTTCTGACCGAAGAACCTAACGATAAATTTTGTTGAAACATGGGGTCCTATTATAAATTCAAATCTTATACCTTTTATACATCAATAGCTTTCAAGGTCTTACAATGCAATATTGTGTTTGTCTCTGAATGATTGGATATACAGGGTGAGTCATGAGCAATGCGACAAAATGCTAGGGCGTGTAGGTTGCGTTGAGACAAGAAAAAAATCGTATGGGATGGGGGGGTCTATTCCCCTCCGTTTAGCCGGGAGGGGCAATTTTCGAAAAAACTGACTTAAAATGGGAAAAAAATTATTTAAAATCAACGGCTTCATTTACAATGCTGTGCGATACGTTTTTGAAAAGTCAAAAACTTTTTCTTTCATTCTGTGTTTAAATAAATCTATTCTAAGAAATAGTTTTTGAAATATTAATTTTCAAAGTCAAAATTTTGAAAAAAAAAATTGAAAAAAAAATTTCAAATTCATTTTTTTCAAAATTTTACGTAATTAAGTGCTAATTTTAATTTCAAAATTCAATGCTGTTATTAATTTTTAGTCAAAAACAGAAAACCGGATGTCAAAATGTATCTTAGTTTTTGAGAAATAAAAAAGAAACTAAAAGTAAAACTAGTAAAATAAGTAAAAAGTTAATTCGTTTTTTTTATTATTTGATTAAAATCGGATGGTATGTAATGAAAAATAAGAAAGGAATAATTCCCTTATTAATAATTGACCTGAGCAGGTCAAATTTGGAAAACCAAAAAAAAAAAAGTGTTTTTCTTGGAAAAAAATACTTCTAGTTTTTCTTATTTTCTCAAAAACTAAGATACATTTTGGCATCCGGTTTTCTGTTTTTGACTAAAAATTAATAACAGCATTGAATTTTGAAATTAAAATTAGCACTTAATTACGTAAAATTTTGAAAAAAATGAATTTGAAATTTTTTTTTCAATTTTTTTTTTTCAAAATTTTGACTTTGAAAATTAATATTTCAAAAACTATTTCTTAGAATAGATTTATTTAAACACAGAATGAAAGAAAAAGTTTTTGACTTTTCAAAAACGTATCGCACAGCATTGTAAATGAAGCCGTTGATTTTAAATAATTTTTTTCCCATTTTAAGTCAGTTTTTTCGAAAATTGCCCCTCCCGGCTAAACGGAGGGGAATAGACCCCCCCATCCCATACGATTTTTTTCTTGTCTCAACGCAATCTACACGCCCTAGCATTTTGTCGCATTGCTCATGACTCACCCTGTATATAAGTGGTAGGGTAAGGAAGATACTAGGCCTTTAAATAGGCTTGTATTAGGAATAAGCATTTTAAGACCTCTTATTAAGTACAAGTTAGCTTGAGAGTTAAAAATAAACTTGTATTTATCCAACATCGCACCACAACCGGTCTACTGAGATTCGGTTTGATGCAAAAGGATGCAAAAGACCCGAGCGGTACAGTCTAAGATTTTTCATCTTCCGCCGACGCGCCGCTTGCCGCCGCAGTAGAAATAATGCTTTTTTTTTAGGCCAGTTGGCAGAGACAAAACTAAGGTTCCATAATGCAACCGTTCTTAAGGCCCAACTATAATGCGCATGAGTAAGCATGAGCTACTGTCAAAATCGCATATGTAAATGAGCGAATACACACTGCAGTCATATACCTACTCATATAGCGTTGGATATGATGGACGATGGACATATGCGCATTTCGTTGAGTTTCGTTAAGTATGAACTACGCATGAAGTGTGCGATCTGAATCGCAGTTACACATGTAGGGGAAGGCGTGCTAATGACGGTCAGCTGGCAATGACGGTCAGTGTAATTTTGGCGTAATTTAAGTGAAATTAGTTATTATTTTGTACAGAATATTTAGAGAAGAGAGAATAAACAACTTTCACGTTTGTCAAGTTCAAAAATCTGTCAAATTCGGCCGTTGTTTTGAAATTCGGCCGTTGTTTCGGAGTCTGTTTTGAGAAACCGTAAGAAACAAGTCATTTTTATTTTATGTTATAAGCTTATAAAATAAAACTTAGTTTAAAATTGGCTTTCATACTTTCCCCTTAAGTGGCCGTTATTCGACCACCTTACCATAAATTTGACAGTTTTGGGCAAAACTGTTTTTTGAATTTTCATTAAATTATCCATTTTATCAATAAATTTATCAATAAATTATGCATTTTTAACACAAATAAAAGAAACTGAAATCAAGTGGTTTTCACATGCTTCACGTGCTCATTATAGTTATTCATTGTGTTTGTAAACATAACGAAACAGTTCGTTTTATTTTGACAGTAGGTCATGCTTGCTCACGCGCATTATAGTTCTATACCTTGTTCCTTTTCTTCTGCGTAGCTTTATTGAGCGGCTTTTAGCAAGAAAATTTATTTTCTCTCACTACTTAAATCTATTAAGATCTATTCTGCATTGATCAAGCAAATTGATAGGTTGTCAGCTTTGATTGAAGTTAAATTTCCGTTGAGGTTGCTTAAAAATCCTGCATACTTTCTTGTGACGATGTTCACATTTGACGTACTCACCCGACGCATTTTGACGTCTATATGTTTTGTTCCCTTCCCACTTCGTTGTAAGAAAGAGACGGGGTTTTGCGTCCTGATTTTTAGATTCTTTATAATTCTCATGGATGCATTTTGACATTTGCTATTCTGACATTTGTTATTCATTATTTTTTCGCTTTTTGTACCAATATTTTGAAAGTTTTCACAAAATTCGATCACTTTTGATTGGAAATTTCATTTTAACATAAGCATATAAAGAAAATTTGTTATCATCTAGGCTCATTTCACCTATTTTGTTTTTTTGTTTCGTGAACACGGCGGACTGGAAGTACGTCAAAATGCATCGGATGAGAACGTCCAATGTGAACATCGTCTATGACATGCACAGTTACAATATTATATACATTCCATACTTGAGCCGGGGGCGGGCGTGCCGCGTCGTCACGTTATGAAATTCTGTTGTCGAAATCTAAAGTCGTCATAACATCTTTTATTTCGTTTCTCTCAGGGAAACTTACTGCAAAACTTTTCTTGAAGTTCAAGAATGAGGCTATTTGAAGCTCGATGAATTTTGAACTGACGGAAAACAGAGTTTATCGTAATACCGTACCTACCACTCCAAACAATTTGACTCCCTCCACAAACGATGACTTTTGATGGATTCGCTTAGATCCATTTGACTGGGATGGCTTCATCGAATATGGCCAGCTATACAAATCAGCTTCTATACCGAAATTACTTTACTGTATATGAATGAATGAAGGAATTACTGTATAGTATATACAAAATCTTGGTATTCATTAGCACCTCACAGGTTGTTAATTGAACTCATTACTGTATGTAAAGTTCATCTAAAACGAACTTTTTAAAACAAAAACAAAAAAATGAAAAGAATTTTCATCGAATCTATTGCGAAAGCTTAAAATCATTATAATGGCGAATACCAACTAAATCGCACTTAGGCGTTCCACATTCAAAATGTAGTAACGGAATACAAAAATTGCACTAATGTGCTAAATTGGAGTCACGATTGACTCTCAATTAATTGTTACAACATGCTGGATTTCCATACACTTTGTCGAAGTTGGTTTTCACAACTTTCCCGTTAAAAAAAAAAAGATAACAGGCATACCCCTTAATGAATTAGACATTAAAATTAGACCAAAAGAATTCGTGAGGTGGAAACAATCCTCCAAAAAGACCAAGTGTGGGATATATGCATTTAGTATTGGCTAGCAAGTGAAATTCGTGAGATTTTAAAAATAAGTTTCAGTGAAGAAGACAAAAAAAAAATATTGTTTTTTACTTCTTCGAGCATAATATTCTCTATTGGCATCACGGCGACTTAGCCAAAACCAGCGTGATTGTAATTAGACGTTAACATGGTCTGTCTTGGTTTATGTATGTACGTGTTAATATGTAACTTTTTTTTCTATAAGTCGCGTCACGGAAATGCGTCATGCCATCGAATCGTTTATTCAATTGAAAGCTTAACATGTAGGTTGGTTGGTCAATGAAGTCGAACCTGGTGACGGACGACACGAAGACTGCAATCGACGACAATGACGGGGGTTCAAGTAACAACTTTAAGGAAATCGAAAGTGTTCCCTTGTCTGATATGTATGTCTGCTGAGATATTGAACAACACGAGGGTGTAGAAATCTTAAGACTGTAATTTTTTTTCTTGCGAAGTTAATTGCTTAATTGGAGTGCGTTTGCATATGGCTAAGCTGTTTCGTTAAATGTCATTTCCGTTGGCGTTTTAACGTCAGTCGTGTTTCGTGTATCGTGTATATTGACTTTTGATTTTAAAGGAAACTGAAAACATGATTGTAAAGGTATTTACAAAGATTTAAATGAAGAGGTGTGTAGATTCGTTTGGGGATTAAATTTGGTATTTCAAAATGCTATCAAAGTTTGTAATTACGAATGCAAATTTAATAGTGAGAACAGTATAGGGAATTCAAAAATTAGAAAGAGTATTTCTTTCAAACAAAAGTATCTGTAACATTTACAACACTTTTTTATTACCTGGAGGAATCGCTAATCAAGCTTATGCTTTAGTAAGCATCTACAAGATTTCTCAAAATGCAAATGCACTCTTCTTAACTTATTTTTTTTATTATTACAAATGTCATAACAAGGTCAAGACTAACGAGTTTTATAGTGGCGAAATTCACGAACGAGCAACTTTTGGCAGCACGAAAGATCATTTTCATCGGCGAAAAATCCAAAAATGATTTTATGAAATTCAACAATTTTCCAATCAAGGATGGTTTATAAAAATAGTTTGTTAGAAAATCGTTTTTTTAATTATGTAATATTGTAAAATTAAATAAATAAATGTTGTCAATTTTGGAAACTAATTTATTTGTAGGGAAAGGTGAGGTTAAAAGCAACAAGGGTAGGTTGTAACAGCTAAAAAAAAACTGTTATATTACAGGAACCGTCAAAACTATTTTCTTGGAAATACTTCTAGTGCTGTATAACTTTTTTCGATCGTTAACGGTTATATTGCCAGGCTGATTAAAATAAGAGTGGGGTTAGTTGGACCAGGGAACAAATAGGACTAATTGATTTGTAAATTACTCAGATAAATAAGTACTGTCGGTCAAATTAAATTTGTTGGTATTTATAATGGAATATATCTATTAATCAAATTAGGTGTGGGGTAAGTTGTACCAGGTCTGAACAAATTGTATGGAAATACAGATGTTCTCCTATAACTGTTAGATAGGTTTATTATACGAGTAATAGTAAAAATGATAATGATTTCATATTTTTATATTCGTAAAAATATTTTTAAATAGAATGTTTTACTTATTTCGAGTATTTAGATCTTTTAGACTTTAATAAAGTTTTGTCGAAAAAAATATTTTCATACTAAAGCTCTGAGTTCTACTAAGCATATAGATACCTTCCAACTTGCCCCACCAATGGAAGTGTTTTATGAAAAATACATAATACATCAGTATTTGGTAGCTTCTGGATGTTTTTGATTAATCAAAAACCATGCAATTTAATAAACTTCTCAGATCTAACACCCTTTTAATTTATCTGCATACCGTCTAAAATATTTAACTAAAATTAATTAAGTTTCTAAATTGTTAATTTAAAAGCATATTCGATGCCATTTCTTTCACAAGTTTACCCATATCTTTTCAATCACAATTTCGATAAATTCAATTAATTCCGGATTGAAAGATTATCCAATTTATAAAAACTAATTCGAACTAATGTTGATAGCCAAATCAAAATTTCTTAATACCCACTAATTTGCACCGAACAACTGAATTAAAAAATATTTTTCTTCAACATGTACAAATCAGATTTGTTATAATCGATAACGAATAACTCTTGTCAATAGTCAAAATGTTTACTGTCTCAAAATACCATTCGCAATCCACAATTTTTTTTTTTGTATTTTTCCAACATTGCTCATAGTCTTATCAGGCGAATCAAATAAAATCGTTAACTACCAAATGTGTTCGGCTGCCACTCAGCATGATCCAGAAAATCAACTTTTACAAAAGAAAAATATGTGTGCAGCAGCAACAAATTGTTTTGCTCCCATAGCCATAATGACTACTGCATTGGTGGATGCCCCTTTCCATCCACCATGAGATCCAGTTTCAATCAAAGAGTTTAACCATAGAAAACTTGATATGGCGAGTGATAAAAATCGAACAACTTGTCTGATTTTAATAAAACAGCACCATATCCATCAATCAGACACCGAATTGCTTACGAATATAATTCGGTTAAGTTTTTGCGGATATTAGTTCAAAACATCCAGAGCAAATATCTCATAATTTTCCCGCTAAATTGCATCACATACCGATGCTTTAAAGATAAAGACCAAGAGACTAGGAAACTCGTTGCGATTTAAAATTGTTGAAGATTTAGATCACAATCAGTATAGTGATCAAAACTTTTTCCTTTAAACCAATTCCAAATTATTTACCATTATTTTTGTTTCTCTTTGCAGGATCGAGCCCGCAATGTGTCTGAGCGACTCTCATCCACAACAACCCTCACAGTTAATATCGCCGACTCAGATGACCTAGATCCCTCGTTCATCTATCGTGGATGTGTTCTTCTCGATGGAGCCTGCATTAACCCAGAGTATTCGGCATCGGTGCCAGCGGGTTCACTGCAAGGTGTTCTCAGTGTATCTCCGGAACGCATCCAAGCGGTGGATTTGGACACGATAAGCTCCCCCATTCGATACTCCTTCGCCAGTGGAATGCCAGGCAATTATGGTGACTATTTTGAAATCGATGAGCAGACGGGTGTACTGAAGCAAATAAAAGCTGTCGATACGTCCACAGCCAAGAAATATGACATCATCGTTAAGGCTCAAGAGGTATCGGAAGCCAAGCGTTTTACAACCGCCAAACTGACAATTATGGTAAAACCCGTGGATGCCAATCCACCAATTATCGCTGCATCCGACATTGAAGGCTTTGTGGAGGAGAACTCTCCGATCGGTACTCGGGTGTTGGATGCAAGAGGAAAAGTTATTTCATTCCAAACCAGTGATGCAGATCTAGGTGAGGATGACCCAAAGCCGGCGTATATCTATGAACTGACAACACCATCGTTTGATGTTACCAAAGATGGCATTTTGATCGTTAACGAGGAGGCGCTTGATCGCGATCCTCCTAATCCGGGAAAATTTAAATTTCAGGTTGTTGCCCGCGAACCAAAAACAAATGCCGCCAGTGCACCGTTAAGTTTGACTGTGCACCTGAAGGATGTCAACGATAACGCGCCTAAGCTGGCAATGGTTGCCCCGATCTCGATTACCGCCGGCGAAGGTAAACGTCTAGTGACACAGGTCACTGCGACGGACAATGACGAGGGTGAGAATGCAGTGATCACGTATTCGATTTATCATGTCTCCAACAATGGAATCAATAAATTTGCCATCGATGAACGGACAGGCAGAATAGAGACTCGTGGCAGGACCATGGCAGGAGAGCAATACAGCATAACAGTACAGGCAGCTGACATTGGCGGATTGAGTTCACAGGCAATAGTAGAAGTTTCTGTTATGCCGGGACCCAACACGAAGCCACCGCGATTCTTGAAACCTGTGTACGAGGTGCAAGTGAGTGAAGGAGCAGAAATAAATTCTACGGTTACTGTGGTTAAAGCAGAAGACCCCGAGAGCGATCCTGTCACATATTCCATCTCGTCGGGCAATGATCTGCGACAGTTTTCGATTGGGCAGGAGAATGGAGTGATCGTGGTTATAAGAAAATTGGATCGTGAAAGTCTGACGCGATACCAGTTAATAATTAAAGCTGAAGATAATGGTGGACTATCGAGTACGGCAACAGTGAACGTCAAGGTGACAGACATCAATGACAAGAATCCAGAATTTGATGAATCAACGCTGCCGTATGTTTTCAATGTGGATGAAGGTATTGCTGGCGCTTTTGTTGGCATTGTGCATGCTACGGATGCCGATGAAGGCATCAATGCTGAGGTAACCTATTCCATTCCCACTGACATTCCGTTCACGATAAATCCGACGACAGGTGAGATACGTACAAAGATCAAGCTGGACTATGAGAAGCAAACGGAGTACAAGTTTGTGGTGACAGCTAAGGATGGAGCGCCTGACGCTAGGTTGGGAACTGCAAGTGTCACTGTTCTGGTGCGTGATATTCCGGATGAGGTGCCAAAATTCACCGATTCACGAATAGATGTCCTAGTGCCGGAAAATGTTCCTGATCTCTTGATTACGACGGTACAAGCGATCGATCCTGACACCGTGCAGGAAATCACATACACACTGAGGAAGGGTGCGACCCAGCTGTTTAAGGTTGATTCCAAGACAGGACAGATTAAGACAACAAAAGGATTGGATTATGAGAAGGAGAAGCAGCATGAATTGATTGTAGGAACGGTTGAGAATAATGGCGAATCACCTGGTGACACGATCAAGATTATCATCGATGTGGATGATCGGAATGACATTCCGCCAGTTTTTGTTTCGGTACCTGAGCCAAAGACTGTCAATGACGATCAACCAATCGGCACGATTATTGACACAATGGCGGCGATTGATGGTGATGGTTCATCTCCAGGCAATGTAGTTCGTTATGAAATGGTTGGCAGGGGTAAGGCCTTAAAGTACTTCCAAGTCGATCCCGACACTGGAACTGTGAGAATTCGTGATGAACTAAGAAAGGAAGAGGATACAGAATATCAAATTGACATCAGAGCATATGACATGGGTGAGCCACAGTTGAGTTCAGTGGCCACTTTGCCGGTATTTGTGAGGCACCTGCTGACTGGTCCATCTTTTGATGATCCAACAATGGAGAGCAAAATGGACAATGGATTGATTATGAGTCCAGAAAGTCTGGGACTTGCCTTCAGCGATGACAGCTACACCACAGGAGTTCCTGAAACAACTGGCATCAATGCAACGATCAAACTGATCCAAATCATAAACTCAAAGAAGACATCCAAAGCAAATCCAAGTTTTAAGTGTGAAATTGTTGATGGCAATGAAAGGGGACTCTTTGCTGTGAGTACCGAGGATCATGGATGCGGAATCGTTTTGCAAAAACGACTGGACTATGAAAATCAAACATCTCATGAATTGCAACTGAAGTTAGTGTCACACAAATATTTTGTGAATCCTCAGAAGAGTATGACCTCGGTGAAGATCATTGTCCAGGATGAGAACGACAATGCCCCGGAGTTTAGCTTCAATCGCCTTCAAGGAAAATCGGATACTTTCTATGCAGTGGTTGGACCTGATGTTGATATAGACTCGCCGATATTGCAGGTGCATGCAACTGATCGTGATTCGGGAAAATATGGAATGATCCGGTACAAGATCTATGACGAAGAAGACAACACTATTAGCGAGGCACAATTGGTAAGTATTGATATTACATTCTGAGGAATTTGACTAATATTTTGTCTATCTTTTTAAGCCAACAAGCTACTTCAGTATAAGTGAAACAACAGGAATCCTAAAGACAGCCAAGTTATTACGTGGCGATGTCACTTTTCCAATGCGTTTCTTTGTTGAAGCGCGTGACAATGACGGACAGGAGGATGGGTCACATCGGACGAGAGCACGAATCGTTGTCAATCAAATCACCGATTTGAATCGAATGACACTGGTATTCTCCGATTCGACACCGAATGAAATTCGCAGTCACTACACACAGTTGGAGGAGCTCTTGGAAGAGAAGACAAATGGAATGATTGGTGGAATCGAAAGATTTAGCAATCGAAAGTTCCTCAACTCGAATGGCAGTATAATGGAGAATCCTGCAGCTACGGATGTCTGGTTTTACATTATTGATCCGGAGACAGAGACAATCTTAAGACGCAATGACAGTGTAGTGAGTGAAAATCTCCTCGAACCAACAGCTCAGGCAGAGTTCAATTTTGCTGCATCGGGAATAGCAAGGGCCACTGCACAAGGTATCTTCGGACCTATTGAAGCCAGACATCAAGTTCATAAGGTTTGTTTATCTCTATACAACAACAAATAGAACTATCTTAAGCCTTTCAAATGTATTTTCAGATCAAAGCCGCTATTGCTATCAATGATGAGGTATTTCCGTATACGCTGATTGCAGTGTCACTTATGATTCTCATTCTTGGAACAATTGGAATTATTTACATTTGTATTTCTTGGTCAAAGTAAGTTCATATAAGGTTACATTTTCCAAGCAAGATACTTATTTTAAAATAAACTTTGCAGATACAAAAACTTCAAACAACGCATGCGTCAATATTCAGCTCCGTCAAGTCCGACTCGCTATGATCCCGTCATAGTGAACTCACAAAACGGTGAAGCAGTTACCAATCTCAAGGAATATGAAACACAAGTTTTGGCAATGGCAGTGCCGCCTGATGGCGATGACGATCTTCAGCTTGACTTTAGTGCCAAAAATCATGCCTTCAGTTTGGACAGTGTGAGTTATATTACACACAAAGAGAACGGCCAATCGAGTCCTTCACATTCCGAGGCAACAACAGCGACTACAGCAACCTTAAGGCGGAACAACAACAACAATAATAATGTCAACAACAATATGAACAACAGGCAGAACGTATTCAACAGAACTCTGGAGATGAATAGGAATAATGCAAATCCTTTGGCGTCTAATGGCACCCTTCCAGGGACACTGACCCTGGGTAGGATTAAACAAAATACAAATCACTATCAGAATGGAGGATACAAGTTGGATACTATAAGCAGAAACAATTTGGCCAATATGCCAAATAATGCTTACAGCACTTTAGGGAGGCGAGGGAATACCTTCGGCAGTGGACAGAATACGCCAAATGACAGCCAATCAGAGCTGATGACGAATACTTTGGGGAGGAATAATAACCATAGGGGTTATGGAGAGATCCCGATTGCGAATCCTCTGTTTCAAAGGTTGGTGTTTTTAACTATACTTTCTGTTTATAACTTTAAAATTTATCACATGGTGACCCAAAACACCAAGTCGATTATAGTTGTTTAAATGAAAAAACACAGTTTTATAAAAGCTCTGTTCCAGATGCTGTCCAAAACTTCACATTTTTTACTTAAAATTCTGCCAAAACTTATGTCATTTCAGTACAATTAACGTCGATTTGACATTAAGTTGGGCAGAAATGTGTAGATTATTAATGTTCTGGAACAAGGCTAATGTGTTTTAGTGTTTTTTTATACCGTTATCTTGACTTCGGCAACTTTTCAAACACTTGTTGTTCCTTTCATGCATCCTAAAAACAAGTGCAAATGTTTACTTCACAAATACCAAAACAAAACTGACAGTTTACGCCATTTGTAAAAGATATAAGGTGTTTTCTTTTTTAACTCTGAGCGCTCGGAAGTCGCAACAGACCTATTACCTAAAACTGTCCAAAATTAAATTAAATTGTTATGAATAAATTATTATAATAATAAAATTTCCATTTCCAACCATAATTGACAGAAATCGCTCAAATGTGTTTCAGAACACACAGAGGGTCATATGCAAAAAGAAGAGTTAAATCTTTTAGTCACTTTTTCTGATAACTTTCTTATCAGAAAAGTGAGTAAATGCTTTATCTAATCTTTTTGCATATGACCCAGAGCATACTCTGAGAAAAGTAAATGTTCAGAGCGCAATCTGTGTGCTCGGGCTCTCCACTTCTGCAGAGCACAGAGCTAAAAAAGAAAAATTGCTATAGCATTTTTTCATAGGGTAATTTTGGGCCACCCTGTGCAAACACAATACCTACATAATTTATGAAATTTACAATTTTTTTTTTTTTTCAGATCTAATGGTGACCTCAGTCATATAAGTGCGACGAATGAAAATGTTTCTTTTGGCAAACGTGACTATGGCCAAATGGGGTTTTCATATCTTAATGACTTGGATCGATCCGAAGTAGAAACAACAACGGAATTGTAAAAAATATTTTAATTCCAAAAAAAACTGCCACTCCACTGTCCCCATGGAAGTCAACAAGGTCAAAATAAGTGTTAAAAGTTTTTTTTTTTTTTATTTATAAAAAGTTGCCATTTAAAAATGTTAAATAAAAAATTTAGTTCGATCGAAAAAAAATTAACTCACTAGTTAAATCGTATTAAAATTAGGTATGTATAGTTATAAAAATAAAAATTATGTAAAAACTTAAACGAATTGAAAAGAAAACTGATGTAATTTAATATTTTCTTAGTCACTAGAATGTAAGTTCTTACTTTTGTAAATGTTCATTCTTTATTTTCAATTCTTTATTTCATCACAGTATATTTGTGGTCTTTCTTGTAAAAATATTTCTAATAATATTTAAAAAAAAAAAGTTTATATTAACTTTTATTCTTCAAGGAAAGTTTCTTAACTTTTATTTTTAAATTTAACATTTATTGAATAGATTTCAACCATTTTATGTGATTTAAATATGCTGTAAGCAACATATTCGTTTGTTTTTGCATTTAATTATGTATGTATTAAGTTTAAATTTAAGTTTGTAAATATTTTTTTTTTATTTTATTTAATTTTTCTAGAATCATAATTAGTTAATGAGATAAAATAATGTAATATATATAAAAATAAGAGCATCAAATATTGTAAAATACATTTAGGTAATTCAATAGGCTTTTGTTTAATAAATTAAAAAAAAACAAATATTTTTTAACGGAAATTTCATTGTTGTTTTTGTGCATCGATCTTACCTATCGGTAGAATATGAATTGACAAGAAACTAACGACGGTGGCCAAACGACAAAATTGTTGTCGTTAATCTGAATATAATATGAATGAAGTCAGAGACAAAGCGGAATCTTTTGGCTAAGCCATCAAAATATTGGTACCGCGCAGTGTAGCTGAAGTAAACTGCCGCGAAGTGCGGTCTTTCTTTTAAGCTTAGATAAATTAGACTCACTTTTTTAAGGGCAGACTATCATATCGCCCCCTGAGTGCTTAAGTGCATCATATCAATCGAAATCATTCCTCAGAAAACAAATTTTAAGGTTTGAAAATAATTTCGTTACTTTCTACTTAATTAACATATTAATTAAACAATTCTTTCTTGTCATTTGAAATCCTTGGGTCAAAAATCGTTACGGTTAAAAAAAAAGTCAGAAATGAATACAGGACCCTGTTCTATACGAATGAGAAATCAATGAAATAAAAACTTAATTTAACCAAAACAAAAATAGTATAAAAATTTCAAATCACTAGCATTACTAAATTTTAAAAATATTTTTTAAGTGATAAAAATATAAAATAAAAATTAATATTAATTCTGTGGATATGCATTACTTTATATCACATTGGCTCATTTCTAAGTCGTTAAAAATCGTATCAAAATGATAAATTATTTTAACACTACATTATAAAAAATAATTAAAATTAATTTTGATCCATTAAATTTTCTAAAAAAATAAATTTAATTCTATTCGGAATTGATTATTAAAATATTTCAACACTCGTAGGATCTAGTTTTTTCTAGTATCGTAAGGTTTTTTTTCATTTAAAGTTTTTTTTACCAGTTTTGTTTTTATCCATTTAAGTAAAAAAAAAAATTGTTAAATATTATCGATACAAAATTTCGAAAAAGACTAGATACATTTCACTCTGTTATATATTATGTATATGATGTGACCTTTGGTTTATCAACTTTTTGAATTAGTAAGTGGGCTTCAGGTCAAAAAATGAAACAAAGTTAATTTGTGTTCGACGTTTCGTCCATGAATATGGACATCATCAGGAAAGATGTGCAATCTATATTTGTATACATAATTATTACTTACAATTCACAATATATTTAACATAAAAAAGAAGAAGACTTACAAATGTTACATTTATATTGCACTTTAAAATAAATATGTAAGCTGAACTTACAAGTAAAATCAAAACTTTATAATGAAATAGAAACAAATAAAACACATATTCTCCTTGATTGTAGTTGTTAGCGAGCTTTTTTCCCTCTTTTCTCTAACAGATGTTTGTATTGTGGGCTAACGTTCTCCATATCTGTTATATACTTTGGCAACGTAAAGGTACATTATTTTCTTCTCTACAAAATAATCATATTCACGTCTCTACAAAAATTGCCCCACCTAGTACAAATTTTGGATTTGAAGCAAATAGGCACTAAGAGAATACAAAAATTTGTGGTCTATGTAGCAAAAATGGTTTCCCTACCTTTGTTAATAATAGAGATAGAGCAATGGGGATAGGACCAAACGATAGAGAAAATTCGAATTAGTATAACTGCATCATTAACTAAATTTCCCGAAAAAGTGGTCTATGATAGGGCACTTAAGTACACTCAGGCGGCGATATGATGTTTTCCATTTACTTATTTACCAGTAGATATAGATTAGAACATAAAAAAGCTTATTCAGTGTTTTTGCCATTAGAGTCGCGTGCCGGAGCCGGGGCCGAAGTTGAATTTCGAACAAACCTATCATTTTGACTGACTTTGGGACATTGTAGTATTTTTTTGTCGAGATTTTTGTATGAAGAAATTTGGTTAGTCTTTACAGATATTTATGCATTGTATGAACTTAATTTGGTGTCTTACAAAATCTTGGTGTATCAAATCTCAAAGAATTACATTTTGTTTCCCTCATACACTTTGCATTTTTTAGTGATTTTTAGTGAGTATAAAAAATGTGGTCACATCGTCCAAATTATGGCTGTTTGGGTATAATTGAAAAAATTTAATGTTTTTTTCATTTTTTTAAATATCTTAGTCCATTTTTATAGATATTTTATTTTTTTTGATTGCACTTAAAAAAAAACCTCAATAGCTGCATTTAATTAGCCTCTCTGAGCTGATCTGGATTGGATTTGCATTGCAAAAAACATGCTTAAAACAAAAGATGTTTGTTTGTTTCTAGATACACAATCTGTTCCGAATCAGAAAGGATACAAAAATACGGCTAGTATAAAGTCATCGTAAAAAACTCCTCTTATATTGCTTTCAAGCATTGAATACTTCAAGCTTTAAGCGCAATAGTAGTAGTACCATTGAGTGTATACACATAGAGTCATAGAGGAATCAAGATGGTTTCAAACTCACCCAAGTAGATGTTGCTAAGTGAGCATATCAAGTAATTATTACTGCCCTAATTTCCTGTAACGAACACTCAAACCAAACCGAACAAAATTCTGCATACATTTGTATTATTTTATTGTTTATCTTTATTTCTCTTGCCTTTTCACTCAAGAGTAATTGCTACAAGTCGATAGTAACGACATCCTACGAGCAGTATTTGAAAAACTTACACATGATTTCTCGTGTGCTATTATATTACACCATGATTCCAAAGTCATGACTCTTTTTCAAAACACGTTAGAACAAAAGAAAGAAAAAATCGAAAAGACCATCTCTTGCTCTTTTGTTCTAATGTGTTTTTAAAAAGAGTCAAGAGTCATAAATAAATAGAACATCAACTCAGGAGGCTCCACCCACTTTTGCCTACAAACTTTCAAAACTGCAGAAATTTAACTCTGTATGCGTGCCCGTGCTTTTCAAATGGGACTGTCTAATTTGGCTAGACAGCACATTCTTACAATTTTACATTTAGCTGCTCACACGTATTCACGTATAGAAGAGCGCGTGTAAAATTTGTTTTCTACGGGAGGAGACGGAGGAGTACAAGTATGACCTGTGATCATCAGGCAAAATCAAAAGGGTTTTGAGTTTCCGTCAAACAAATGTACGCATACAGACTTATTTTTACAAATACTATATTACAGATTGGTGTCAAATGACTGACTGTGTAAAGGTCGCTTAGACTCATTATTTTCGGTATGAAATGACTTGAGAATTTTTGTCGCTTGCTCTCCGTCTAATTTGGCCTCGGTACAAATGACTCCATCGTGTGTCAGCCTAGGAATACCGTTTTCGGTTTCTAATTTTTTTATCTTCGTAACAGCAAACATTTTCGGGAGATTGAGCAAAATAGGTACATTTTGATTCACTATTATTTTATTATTTGTTCGTTTTTACCTTGTCACCCTTTATCTTCTATTTGTAGTTTGAGAGCTACTGTTGTGAATCAGCTGTCATTTTGACAGCAAATAGACTTTTTTTCTTATCAGCTCAGCTCACCCGCGCGAACGCAAGCAGAAAAATAGCTAATTTTTTTTTACAAAACGTCAATTGCAACTTTTTGCAGATTCAATTTCTATAAATAAATTTGTTTAATCTCCAAGTTCGCCGCGTAGCAAAACAAATTCCAACCGAAATCATTTCTGTTTGTATGAAAAACCCCTCATCTAAACTATCAATATTTTTTTTGTAAATACGCAATTTTCCAGAAGTTAAGTTCTCCACCAATTTTACGTAAGAACATCGAATCATGGCTAAATTGGATGAGAAAATCGGTTTTATTGGCGGTGGCAATATGGCATTTGCAATTGGAGCTGGGCTCATATCTCGTGGAATAGTCAAAGCTAGTCAAGTTCTGGTTTCTGGGCCACATATTGAAAACCTCCAACGGTGGCGAGAACACGGCGTAACCGAAATAAGCGAAGATAACTACGAGGTTTTAGAAAAATCAGACATCATATTTATTGCTGTAAAACCACACATTCTGGAACCATGCGCAACACAACTAAGGAATACTCACATTACAACAGCTGGAGATAAGGACAAGTTATTTGTGTCTGTTCTGGCCGGAGTGAATCTGAAAAGATTAGAAGAGACGTTTGCATTTATTCAGAGATTGAAAATGATACGCATTATGCCAAACACCTCAATGCAGGTAGGTGAAGGATGCACTGTGTATTCGCCAGGATCCTATGTCAAGCAACAAGATCTGGAGAAGGTACACTTGATGCTGAACTCTCTCGGTATAGCCCAACAGGTTCCAGAATCCATGATTGATGGCATTACTGGATTGGCTGGCTGTGGGCCGGCATTTGTTTACACAATCATCGAGGCTTTGGCTGATGGTGCAGTAAAGCAGGGAGTTCCCAGGCAGATGGCATTACAATTTTCAGCACAAACGCTAATGGGAGCTGCAAAGACTGTCATTATGACCGGAAAACATCCTGCAGTGTTGAGAGATGAAGTCTGCTCTCCAGGTGGTTCTACAATCTGTGGAGTATATGAATTGGAAAAGGGCAACTTAAGGTTTGCATTTATAACTTTCATATGATGATGCTCTGTTACATTACTCTATATTTCGTCTACAGGGCAACTTTGATGACAGCCGTGGAGAAATCATCCCAGCGTTCTGCTGAACTTGGCAAAAAATAGTAGTTTTGTCTGTGGTTTAATTAAATATATACTCTTAACCACATTCACCCAAATCATGTAACTTTGCTTTTGAGTTGAAAGATCAAAAGATTTGCTGGTGAATCATTTGTGCAACTTTATAAAACAAAAAATTAATTATAATATAAAACATTCTCAATATAATCAAATCATGAATTTCAAGAGATTCAAAATTTGTCTCGAAATAAATGAATTTTCAAACGAATGTGTGAGTATCGAATCCTTATGAATGAATTAAAAAAAAATTGAATCCCGATGCACTGAAGCCAACCCACTGGCAGACAAATAGCTATAATTTGTCTGCCAGTGGGTTGGCTTCCCGGTGGCAGATCAGTTGCCTGTCTGAAGGCAATCTGAAGGCCCTGTTGTCGTTGCATTTGTTTTTTTTTTGTATCAAGAGGTTTTAGGTGTGCCCTTTTTTTGAACGATTATAAAGGAACGTGCGTTGTATTGCAATGCTGTTAGATGTCACGGTTATAAAAAAGGAAACACAACAACTCAATTCTTCGGGTATGTACTTCGTTTAATTGTTATCGATAATAATTTCTAGGACGGCACTGATCATCAGATGTGTCTGTGGGGCATAGAATAAACTAACTTTTGAGGGGATCTGGCCAGTCAGAGCTCGTCGAATAACTTTTAGTCGGCGCATGAGTCTGTGGGGGTACTTCTTCGTGGATAAGTTCGGCTATTTTGACTTGGGAGTACAACTTGGGAAAACTATTCATGAAAACTAGTTAGATGAGATTAGAATATTTTGCTAACTAACTCGAACTTTTGGTGTATATAAATAGCTGCAATTAAAGTAGTTTTAACAGAATTTAGAAACAAGACATGTTAAATTAACTTCAAGTTTACTTATATTTCATGCCTTTTATTGGTGGTGTAAAATAAATAAAGTGTTTTTTACAAGAGGTTGAAGTTTTCTATAAAATACAAAACAAGATTTTTAAAATCATGCTTACAAAACAATAAATTAAAGCCGAACAAGGATCTACAATAAAGTCAGGCTGAATTTCTCAAAGATACCATACATTTTCCCTCAGTCGCGTTGGTTGAAGGGATTATCCGGGGACTTGTTCCATTCTTTCATTAGCATTTGCTTCCATTGAGACAAACGTAATGATGGATTTTCGGCTTTGATGATTGGCAGGTTAACAGCTTCAAAAGCTTTATAGGCAGCTCTCATACGTTTTTCTGGATGTTTTTCTTCACCTTCGATTCTAAAATAAACAACAAAGATAAAGACTATCAGGTCAAACTTTTGTATTGAATTTTTTACCTTAAAGCAGCCAAAGCTTGATCGACATTGGTTGCCACAACAGTATCTGCCATTGCTCGATTCAGATTTTCTTCTAATATTGGTTCGGGAACTACAACTTTAGCAGGTAGTTTGGGAGTATTGATAAGTTCGACGTTCTTGTTGCGTTTTTCAATTTCTTCTTGGATTTGCAATCGATTGACCTTACTCATCGATTGCTTACCCTGCGTTCGAATTGAAGACATTTCTTCATCCAACAAAGCCTTAGCTTCGGCCTTTCGCTTAGCAGCTTCAGCGCGTTTCCGATCTTCCTCTTCTTTTCGTTGCTTTTTCTTGGCCAAAGTCTTATCGTTGTCTTGCCATAATTGATCTTCAGCATCTTTTTCTGCTTTGGTCATCGCTTCCTTTTTAATTGCTTGCTTACGTTCACGTGCTTCGACAGCTTTCGAGTTTAGGCCCATTTTTTTTGGCATGATAACGAATTCAATTAATTTATTTGCTTTGGAAATATACAATACACAAAGTAAAGTTATAATTTTTTAGCAGACCAAATTCTAGTTGGATTTTTGTTTTGTTGTGACAGATGACAGGACAAGTGTTTTTCATAAAAAAAAACTTTGATGTATAACAGAAAAAATGGTACAGCGGTTTTTATTCTGCAAGATTAATGGTGCGCTCACATCAATGCACACGTTCTGGTGCACACCAAAATTGCTTTTTAGATACGTCTGTATCGTATGATTTTGTGAATGACCAATACCAGATAGGTTTCAAAGGATACACAAACTCATATTCGTAGTCAGCTGTTTGACAATCCTTCCTTGGCTTCATGAGTATACTGAAAATTTTAGGATACCTTCAGATTTATTTCCCCGCCACAGCCGGTTGATCAGTTGTGTTTTAACATGGAATTACAACAAAAGTAAAGTATGCGAACCAAAAAAGTTGTGCACACGAACGCAAGCAATGAAGAAGATAAATTTACTAAACAAAGCGACCTTACATGGTCAGTTAGAGGCAAAATCATAAGGGTTTTGATTTTTCGTCAAACAAATGCACGCATACAGTCTTATTTTCTCAAAAGGTATGTTTGTTACCTAGATTCGGCGTAAAACGTTGTGCGACGAAGTAAAACTTTTCTTAAAAAAGCTGCAAAAAGAGAACACAATAACGGAGAGAAACATTTCCACTCCATTAAAATACTTGCAACTTTCTGCTACTCAAATTTCTGGTTGCAAGAAGTTTAGCTTCTGTCAAAATGGAAATGTGATGCTTTTGGATGTTGATTATTCAACGAAATGCAAATAGAGAAAAATAAAATAAAACTCGTGCTTTTCAGTGTTCTCCTTTGTTATTTTATACAATTCAAGTTATTAGATTACTTTATGGCAGGTTTACACATGCATGGATTTACTGGCGCCAGTACTACATTACGTGCATGTGTAAACTTCTACTGGCACGCCAGTAAATCCATGCACTCATGGAAATGAAAAGTTGGGAGCATACCGACTTTACAGGCGCCAGTAATATAATTAGATAAGTTTTTCACTGAACTGACACATGCATGGAATTTTTACAAGGAGATTTCCATTAGATGTGTAAACCTTCACTGGCGTGAATTTAGTAAGTACTGGCACCAGTAAATCCATGCATGTGTAAACCCGCCCTTACAACAAGAATTGTTTGAAAATTCCCAGATAAATTTAAAAAAAAATTGTAATGTTTATGTTTTGATACAATGTGAAACAAATTGAAACATTGCGTTTGTTAACTTTGTAGCAATTTCGTCACACTCTGAGATAATTTTCTCATTCTTATAAAACTTTGACAGGTTAAAGACAACGTGCTACGAAAGTAACCAAACACAGCTAAACACAATATTACAGATTGATGCCAAATGGCTGACCGTGTAAAGGTCGCCTTACACCACGATTTTGAGAGTCAAGAGTCTTGATTCTAACTGACAGTCCTCTTTTCCATTTCGCACTTATGTATTTTCAAAAGAGTCATGACTCCAGAATCATGGTGTAATAGCACACATAGCAAACAAGCCATAGAATAATAAATAAATAGAACATCAACTCAGGAGGCTCCACCCACTTTTGCCTACAAACTTTCAAAACTGCAGAGATTTAACTCTATATGCGTGCCCGTGTATTTCAAATGGGACTGTCAAATTTGACTAGACCATACATTCTTACAATTTTGCATTTTGCTGTTCACACGTATTCATGTATAGAAAAGCGCGTGTAAAATTTTTTTCTACGGGAGGAGACGGAGGATTACAAGTTGATGATCTGTGAAACAAGCTGAAAAACAGTATGTATAACAGTTCAGAATACAAACTCTGTGGTGTAAGCCAATCTCATCTTCTACCAACTGTCAATTTTGACAGTCAGTTGTTTTTATCCACAAAGTTTTGTAAAAAGAAAATAGATACAATATAATCAAATAATATTCAATAAAATGGATATTTTAAAAGCCGAAATTGCCCGGAAACGTAAATTTTTAGAAGAAAAGCAACTTATGGTAAAGAAGAACATATTTCTAAAACTTTTAAATCGACTCACAATGGGTTTCCTTTCAGGGAGAAAAGAAATATTTTCGAAGAGGCGATTTGATTGCCAAGAACACTGAAGAAATCCTCCAAAAAATCGGTTACAAAACTGCAGAATCAGAAAATAAGATAGATGCATCTCAAGAAGGAAATAGTAATTACTTAAAAATATAATTATATATTTGATTCTACCAACATAAACAATTTATTTCAGGCAACATTCAGAACTCTGTATCAGAAACAAATATCCTACCTAGAGTCGAAGTGATCCGACGTCTTCGTGAGCGTGGTGAACCAATTCTTTTGTTTGGTGAATCTGAAGTAGAATCCTTCCAGAGGTTGCGCTACTGCGAGATCTCTCAGCCCGAAACTAATCGTGGGTTCCGTAATGACTTCCAGGAAGCCTTAGAGCAAGTCGACCAAGCTTATCTTAATGAAATGTTCGCCAACGCTCCCGCAGCAAAAGTTGAAAAACAAACAGATGAAGCTGAAATAGATGACTCAGTCAGTTGGGAATCAATACACGAAATGGCAAAGACTATGGGCCGCGGAAACAAAGAACACGACATGGATGTCATCATAACTCTGCTCACTTTCCTGCTAAAGCTGTGGAACGATCAAATAACATCATATTCCGCCCAAGAAAAACAATCGACAAAAGTCAAAATGGCCAGAGTCATCTATACACAAACTAAGGAATACGTGAAGCCACTCTTTAGAAAGCTAAAACATAAGAACCTGCCCGATGACATTCTAGACAGCTTAAGAGACATAACCAAGCATTTGTTGTCAAGAAACTACATTCACGCTAGTGATGCTTACCTAGAAATGGCCATCGGTAATGCTCCTTGGCCAATCGGAGTCACTATGGTCGGTATTCACGCACGTACTGGAAGAGAGAAGATTTTCTCAAAGAACGTAGCCCACGTGATGAACGATGAAACACAACGAAAATATATTCAAGGACTTAAAAGGCTGATGACCAAATGCCAAGAGTATTTTCCAACGGATCCCTCAAAGTGTGTAGAGTATGTGAGCAAAAAAGATCAGGAACAAAATTAAAAACAAATATTTTTTAGATTTTAAAGTACGTACCTAATAAAAAATTATAAACTTTGTAATTGATATGGTTTTGTTTTTTAGTGTTTTGTGGTGGTTTCAATACTGAACATAGGGTTTTACCTGCAAAATTGAACGAATGAATAATAGGGTCTCGAAAAAGTAGATCTATAATTTATGTATGTTCCTCTATATCAGCATTTGTAATTTTGTATACCGAATTAGCGTTTCAGGTCACAGTCTGTAACAGTAGTCTAGGATTGTTCGGATAATTCAAAAATTATTATAGCAATCTCTAATGTAAAAATATTATTGATTGAAGAATAAATTCGAATAGTATATACATACATAGTAGCCATTGTCGAGCAACAAGAGTATAACGTGTTTAATTGCTCGATTTATAAAAATTGAACCATTTGTAAATTTGTTTGTGGTGTTTTTAGTGGTGCCGTGAAATAACGTAAAGTGAATTAGGGCCAACTTTCAAAAGTAGGCATTATTTCTCTTTCCTAAAGTTCAATAAGGCCAATTTTAAATCGTTGGCTTTATTTTTACTCTAAGTTGGTCTTATTGCGCTTTTAATTACTGCATTCCGGTCTATTGGAATTCGATATTTCAGTTAACCATATATTTTGTGTGTGTTTCTATGGTTACCAGCTAATGGTTAAATCTATCCAAAGCTGAAAATACTGGGCCTAAGTAACATAAATTCTACTGGTCTTCCGAAGGAAAAATAATATTCGAATTCTTAAAAGATGAACCTTGTTGGGATTCCAGACTAAACAAGCAATTGCAAATTGCTGATTTAAAGAAACGTTTTATTCTTCAGAAAGTACAGGAATTTATAAGTAACAACTTAACATGACAAAGAATAAAAGAGAACAAACAATTTTCAAAAGTCTTATATCGTTTGAGCTCAAATCTTTACCAACATATGTTTTTAAGATTCTTAAGAGAATCTAATTGTTAACATTTGTTTTTGATGCAAATTTATATGCTTTTTGGAACAATTCGTTTTTTCCGTCGGATAACAGGATACATAAAAATATTCACGTGAACGTTTAGGGCTGGTTATTATTTTAATTTATTTTCTTTTTTTAACGGTAACACCTACAATGACATGTTATACCTCTTTATTAAACCAGAAATCTCTTCTTTTGTTTTCTTTTTTTATAAAAAATGTTTTTCAATAGTTTTTGAAAAATTAATTAATAAAGTCTTCCTAATTTGAAATGGCTGAATTTTGAACATGGTATTTTACAGTTACGTTGTTTCTTATTGTTATTTGAAACTTTTTTAACACCTTATAAGAACATGATTTTCGTCCATAAGATTGTCATAACCTGTTTATTTAGCGGTTTATGTATTTTAAACTACCCCAGAGGAGGTAGCTTACCCTAATGTAAGGACCAGGAATAATCAATCGCCTTAGGAGAAATTTTAATTGTTTGTATGTTCAAAAAATAACGGTGCCATACATATAAACCGTTATAAAGAAGATTAATTTTCTTGAAAACGGCTCCAAAAATTTTCTTTAAAAAAATTGGAGATGGTTTTTAGAGAAAAATAATTCAGTATGTCCATCTTAACCACCAATGGTAAAAAAAGCTTTAAGTTTTCTTGAGGTTAGTTTTTAACGGTTCAAAGCTCATTCGATTCTTGTCTCTACTTATCCATTTCCAGACCCCAAAATTGATTTCAGATAAGTTTTAATAGTATAGATGCCGCTGCAATTGAGTTGGAGATAAATATATATGGGCAGAATCAAAGATGAATTCAAGTACTTTGCTGTACCAAATATTTAAAAGAATTATTTTATGCCCAATTTTTTCGAGTTGCGGAAGTGCAACTTTGGTGTGGACATTTGTCCAGAAATATAGTTTTCATGACCTAGTTTGACATTTCCTCTATCTAACAGCATGTGGTTGCGGTTCAGTGATTGCTGAAATACAGACGGAATAAGATTGGACCTTAAAAATGCTTAACTTCCGCTGATTTTTTTTATTTTAAACTTAACCTTTCCGGTTCTGATTTCCAGTAAATTAAATTTTTTTGCTTGTTCCTGATAAGCTTATTTTTTTTCTTCAAACCATTAGCAACGCCATCTCTACATAATCATTTTCAAAACTAAAAATGAGTTAAAAGTGAACGTAGCCGTTTTTGTTTGCTGCGTAATTTTTTAGCGGTTGGGATCGGTAATTTTAAATCGGTAATTTCTAAGCTGATTTCGATGCTTGCCTCTACGCTCTACTTAACCATTTTCAGTATCCAAAAATATTGAACCAAAAAGCTTTTACCAACAATAATGAACCAAATAAATAGAACCAAAAAGCTTTCCCCAACAATAACAAACCATACTGGCTTTTATTATAGTGAGGATGTGTTTATTTGAAAATATTTTTACAAGAAAAATCATGATTTACTCCGAAATCTGGGTGTTTCGGTAAAATGCGATTAAAGTTATAGACATCTATAGAGTCTATAACGACGGTTTCTTACAGAAAAAAAATAATCTTCTTCTAACTTTCGTTTTTGTTTAATTATTTTGTTTTATTTATTTATAAAAAAAGAAAATACTTTGTAACATATTTTTGTAATGTCGTTAAACATACAAATCTTAAAATTAAATTAAAATAAATAATAATAAGGTTAAAATAAAGTAAAAAAATAATAAATAATTGCATTTAAAAAAATAAAAATATAAACCTAAGTTAAAAAAAAAGTCTTTAAAATAAAAAAAAATATTTGAACAGGAAAAAAAATGTTTTGCACGATTCGAGAGTCTAATGGGAAAAATGTCATTCAACAATTCAATTGTTTGGGGGTCATGGTTGAGGCCCGTTTATTTTTCGAATTAGACTCGCAAAGGTCGTCTTCGTTGTTCTGTGGGAATTTATTAACTGTATTTTTTTTTTTTGCTAATAATATATTAATATCGTGGAAGAATTTATTAAAACTATTTTAATACACACGCACGCATTCTTTACTCTCATTTATCTAACTGCTTTTCGCTTCATCGGCATTAGGGATAGGTTCATCCTCGAAGTCTTCGTCGTCACCAAAAAGCAGGGCTTCCAGGCTTGTCTCGAATGCTGTCTTCTTCCGTTGCGTGGGCTTGGGGGATGTTGAGGCAGGAGTAGATGTGGAAACTGGTGTTACTTCAGGAATAGCTGAAGTAGTTGCTGTCAGAGCTTGAGGAGTCGGACTTTGATTCGTCGTTGTTGTTGTTTTTGTTGTTGTTATTGTTGTTGATGTTATTGTTGGGCGCGGTGTTGTGGTCGTGGTCGTGGTGGAGGATGATGTTGATATTATTGCCGCAGGCGTGGTAGAGCTCACAGTCCTTGGTTCTACTCTTGTTAAAGCAAGCGCAAGTGGACGTTCGTTTGTTGGCTTTTCGTTGTGCTCGGCTTCTTCATCATCGTGCTTGTAGCCAGGTGGGTAGATTGGCTTGAATCCACCTTGCAATTCCGGCTGAAAGCTATCTAGCTCGAAAGATTTTGTGGTGGACTCGTCCTCATCAGAAGATGCACCTACAGATACATCCACCCGGTTGATGTTATTCTTCTCGTAGATTGATGGAGGTGCAATTCGTTCTGTTGTACCGTGGTAGATGTTCCACCCATTTGAAGCAATTGGTGAGCTTGTCGCTGTGTCAAGACTCATGCTTGGATAAAATGGAGCCATAAAGTCTTTCTCGAAATTTTGTCCTCTCGTGTCTAAATCTTGATTAAGGGTATCTTCGGTTTGCTGGTCACGAATTTCTCGAATCACAGGAGTTGCTAAGTTGACGCTCGAAAATCGATCCTGCATGTAAGGGGGCATTCCATGGTAGTGATGGTTATTAGGTTCTGTGGGAGTGTATGCAATCGCTATTGGGGTTTCTGTAACAGCACTCTGATGAGGGTAAGCCCCATTTACGATTCTTGGAGCTATCACCATTCCTGGATCCCGGTCAAGTCTATCAATTTCGTTATGGTATTTTGGCCCGTAACCTGAGAACGAAAGATCTGGCTTTTCCAAAGGATACGGGAATTTATCCTTACCCTGTTTCTGTTGAAGGGTATGAACTTTATTCTTGACAACAAGGATAGGCTCCTGTGGTTGATCTCGGACAACTGAAAACGGTGTGTTTTGATAGTCATTAGCGGAACCAGTGCTTGTTCCAGATTCTACCTGGGCAAAAACTGGAGCTGGTTCCTTTGTCTCAGCAGATTCATTAATATCGTGATCAGGATTGTTTAATGAAGGTTTCACAGGGTAAACTACATAGAGACCTTGAGTTGGACTAGTTTTTTCGAACGAGCTTTGGGAGTCGGGTCCCAATACTTTTATTTCACCGGATTCATCTGAAGATTTTTGTTGTGACTTCAACATTTGGAGTGTGACTACTGGTTCTAGTTTGATTTCTTCTTTCTCATTCTTTTTCATGACTGGCTGAGGGGGATCATTGATAACGAGATCTTCTTCTTCAAAAGCAGCTAGTCTCTCGGTCGCTGGACCAGTTTGTGGCTCTGGTCGTGGTTGATAAGCATCAGGAATAGTTTTATATACAGAATGACGCTCGTATCCATAATCAAGTGGTCTTTGAAGCTGTGGGAGCTGTTGGGGACGACGAAGGTAGTTACGATCTACGAATTGCGGGGGATTTGGTGACACTCTGTAGATCCGACGACTAGCGTCTTGAGAATGTGGTGGTGGTCCTCCAGCATATTCGGGAACTCGAGTAACTGGATAACGTCCAGCAATAGGTTGGCGACGATGAGAGAATTGTGGGGAACCTGGTCGCTTCTGGAATTGTGGATGCTGTATGCGAATATTGCCAGGCTCTTGATTAAAGTTTGCTGGATGACCTTGTGAGAGTTTGGCGTTCGGACGGAACTGTGGGAGAATGTTTGGTAAAGGGCGATCAAAGTTAGGGCGGTTCATGCCAGGTATTGGCTTTCGCGTGAATTCGTTGTACATGTAAGCTGGTGGCTGTGATCCTGGTGGACCGTGGTTCGGCCCGTGATTGGGTCCGTTCGGTCCATTTGGTGTATGTGGTCCAAGTGGGTAGGGTTGTCTACTGGGAATGGGACTCCTGCTGGGTTGCTCATGATATTCTGGTGGAGGGCGAGAGTGGAATAGTGGTGGCTCCATGTGCTGAGCGGGTCTGTGACCCTCATTTTGCTGGGGATATGATTGGAAAGGCATCTGCTGTGGTCGTTCCTGTGGTCCATGTTGCTGAACATGGTGCTCAGCTGGACCTTGGTTCTGATTTTGGGGTGGACTTAATCGGTTTTGATTCAGGCTAAGAACCTCATGCTGTTGGATAAAAACGTCTCCTTGATGCTCAGTGTTGTATTGAATTTCATTAGCTTGCGTATTGGGAGTGATAGCCGATGTTGGACCAGCTTCGGGAGGAGTGGGAAAGACAACTTGATTACCAGCATGTTGCATCTGAAGGTGCATTGTTAAGGGCTGAGCATGACCATTCACTGATGAGCTAACATCGGGTGAAGTATCTGAGACTTGACCCTCGTTAGCAGGGAAACGAATGTTGCTTGACACAAGGAGTTCCTGAGTTTGCTCTTGGTTGCCCATTTGTTGGAAGTTAATAGTGTTCTTCTTGGTGTTTTCCTGCTTTGGATAAGCGGTGTTGATGTCTTCATTGATGACCGTTCCATATTGAACTGGTGGGTCCTTGGAGAATAGTGGTTCTTTCTCCACACTGCCCATAAACGAATTGGATCCAACGGTTTGTTGACTTCCCAAAACAAATGTGGCTGATTGCTGACCTGGAGAGATCACAACATTGTTGATGTTTGATGTCGGGTGGTATTGCATGACATTGGGCTGTTGAACCTGGTACTGGACGTATTCTCCATTAAAGCTACTTCCACCTTGTGATTGATCCTGCTTTTCTGAGTTAAGATTGTTCTGATGCGTCTGTTTTGAAGGGTGGATTGAGAGAGTTGCTTGTACTGGAAGTGGTTGTCTTGATTGATTTATGGGAATTGGTTGTCTTATGTTTGTTGAAACTGTTGTAGCTTGATGCATAGCGAATGGAGACGGCTTGGATGGTGAGATTGGTCTCATGAGGTTACCATGTGCGTCAAGACCTTGGTTTTCAGAAAGTGAATTAGCTTCTTCTTCTTCTTCAGCAAGGCTATTGAAAATATCAGCCAAGGACATGCTGGGTTCGTTCTTTTGCCCAACGCTATTATACACATCACTGGCATCTAGGTTGATTGGCTTCTTAGTTGATGATGGAATCGGGCTGAATGATGGTGGACTATCCGAAAAAACGACAGGATTCTTAACTGTTGTCGTTGTTGTTTGTTGAGTTGGGAAAATTGAAGCTTGTGGGGTGGTCTTACGAGTTGGAGCGCTGCTTGATGTTGTTTTGGTTGTTTTTGGAGGAACAGTCGTTGTGGTTACTCGCTTCGTTGTTGTTGGAATTTGTGAAGTGGGTCTTTGTGTTGCTTTTGTATCTGGCTTAGTGGATTTCCTGATCTCTTCCGACGGTGTTGGAATCGCTGATGTCGGTTGATTGTACTTCTTTGTAGGGACAAACTTCTTCCTCGTTGTAATAGTTGTTGGAATTGTGAACGGGGTTGTTGATGAAATCGGTTTTCTTGTAGTATAAGTTCTAGGGGCTGGAGTTGTTGTCGAAACTGTCGTTGTTACTTTGGCAGTTGTAGAATATACAGCCGAATCAGTAGCTATATGTAGCTTTGTAATGTTTCTTTGAATGTTATAATAGTGTGGTGAAGATGTAGAAGAGGTGATAGAAGTTGGGAAAACCGTTTGACCTTTCTTGGAATTGTAGTTTTTGTTGTTTCCTTGGTATTTCAAATTTGCATAAGAGCTCGAAACCAAAGGATACACGAATTTCGACGATGAATACTTCACAGGAAGATTAAGAAAGTCATGGAAATTCGAAGAAGAACCACTGAGTACAATTTTCTCCTTTGGGTCGTATACTTCGTTGGCTGAAGTCTCAAAGCCAGCCTTTTTTGAACTAAAGTCTAGTTGTCCAGAAACAGGATCTTTGCCGACATAAAACGGTTTTCCATCGTTGAAGATTTGATTCGGTAGAACGTATCCGGAAGGAACAAATTCATCTTCCTGGGATCCACTTGTGTCTCGTGCTTCAGGCTTAAGATTCTCATCGGAAGTGGTGGGAAGAGCAGCCCCAAGAGTGCTTAATGCTAGAGCGATTGTTATGGCAATTTTCAATTTCCCCATTTTATCTGAAATTAAAAGAAAGTTAAACTAGGTTAGAAAAAGGGCTTGGAAAAACATTTAAATTGTGTATCTATAGTTAAAAGTGAAATTTATTTATTGTTTATTTTATCTATTATTAGTATATCTTCTCTATAAGTACAATTAATTGAAGTGTGAAATATTTCTTTCCAAACACTTCTTTTATGGCTAGAACGAGTGACTATATAACAGAAGACAGCAAAGGCAGTATAGTTCGACTTGTTTTTTTTTTTACATTTTTTACATTTTTATTGAAATGTCGCTTAACTCTCCTGTACTTGGATTTTCTTTATATATACATATATCATAACATGAAATATATTTACAGAACTTGTTACCACTTTTGGTATCTTAACATATTGGTGCATGCAAGTATTTCCTTTTTTGTTTTACTTATAGCAGAGGGGAAACAAAAAGGCACATCCATCAGATGAAGCGGAGGAATATAGCATTCTGAAGTGTGTAATTTATTGTGACCAGCATCATAGTAGCTATGGTATCTCTTTGATTTTTATATTAACTGGTAGGTATTACAATGTTAACAAAATGATCAACTTCATGCAACAATTGTATCTTTTTTGAAGTGAAACTTTAATATTTTTATTTTGCTTTTGCAGTATAGATACAATAGATACATGATGATAATATTTACAATTATGTTGTTCGGTCCTGAAAAAGTATTTTCGATTACCTATAAAATAATAAAAAAAAACATTGTGGGGTTTTTGAAAAAAGGTCCACTTAGTGACGTTTCCCCATAATAGTAATTATTGACTAGGAAAATAAAGGGTGGCCAAAAATGTAACACTCTATTGGAAATACCATAACTTTTACAAATGGCGCCAACTGTCAGTTTTGTTTTAATAATTATTGTTCTAACGAATTTTAAAAGAAAATTGTGCTATTAAATTTTTTTTAATTTAAAAGTCTATCTCGACATACATAATGTACGTTTTTTTGTAGCTTCAACAAGTTTTTACTTACACCAATATTGTTCGTGTTTTTTTTTTGGGAAAGCTATCCATAGTAATAAAGATCTTTATTTGAAATACAATAACAACATCGGCAGTATCGATACCAGTATCGATAAAAGGTGAAGTATCAAATCATACTATGGATAGACATTTGACTAAGGGGCCAATTATCGCTATCATTGAAAATCATCATTGAAAATTTTCTGTATTTTTTTTTATACACTATCAGATCCTGATCATAAGGAGCTTAGAGCAAGCTTCAGCTTATGAACAAAGATTTGCCAACACATTATATGTGTTGCACTGGCTCATCACTTAGTGCTGGTGTTAGTTGTTAGTAATGTAAAACAAATGACTACAATAACACAAGCACTATAATACAATAAAACATAATATTTTAACAATACAAAATACATAAAACATGAACTAAAAGCGTGGAGCACTGGTTTTAAGTACATTCTTAAGATTTATTTTATTGTCATTAAAATCAATAATTTTAGAATTTAAATTGAAAAGCCTGCACATGCGGGTAAGCGGCTCATTTATACCATAATTAGTCCGATGGTGTGGACAATGTAGGAGCTCAAGGCTACGCAGATGGTGAGCACCCCCACGATAATTGAGTCCAACACAAGTAAGTAGATCAGTTGCATCTAATGCGCCCGAAAGAATAAGTTGGTGGTTAAAAACTATATCGTTATTTACACGCCTCTGTAACAAGGACTGAATGTGTAAAAGTGAATTCGGTGTTCATAAGGTGGAAGGTTATAAGGATCTGTCCAGGGAAGACCTTTTAAGGCAAAATTTATCAATTTTAAGGCAAATTATTCAACAATGTTAATGTTAATTGGTATTAAAATGAAGGTAATAAATTATAGAATTTATCTATTAAAAAATTGCAATTTGGGCTAAGTTCACGAAATATTAACACTTGCTTTTTCATTGACATTGAAATTTCATTGAAAGCGAATCAAAATCAATTTTTTTTTTTTTTTTTATAGAAAAATTCTATAATTCATTTCTTTCCTTTAAATACCAATTAACACCAACAATGAAGGATAATTTGACTTGAAATTGTAGGCATTAATTATTTTTGTGACTGTTTGTGCACTTGCACAACAGATTGTTGTTTACTCTATTTGTCACAACTTAAGTAAATAGAAACCGAAACATTCTTTTATCTCCAATCGTATGATCCTCCCGCTATATATCGATTTTTTACATTTATACCGTATTGCTTAAGTCTTTAAATACAGTTCTCGATAGCTGTGCTAGGCTTTAGAGCTAATAAACTACGCCAATTTTCAACTAGCCAAAATCTTTAACTAATAGTTTATCTTTATGATGAAATACATTTCTATTTACTGGTTTCTTTTAATAGAAACCTAAATATGCATTATATGAAACACCTAACCAAATACCATTTTGTACAACTTCAAGTTATAATAGTTGAGTATATTTTACTGCCATAAATATATTTGTACATTATAAAGACACAACTCTGTGACAAATGTCCATAAAATACTCGATCATCAACAAAACGATCCAAACAAACAAACAAATCCATTGAAGAGATGGCTCCATACAACTAATTCCAGAAAGAATGTAGGAGGACAACTTTCATTTTATTTAGCGGCAAGCGGCAACAGCGAAACAAAAAGTTACACTCGGCACAACTGCTTCTTGTTTAGTGTTTACTATTTCCATTTCGGAACGAATCCAATTCCAAAGCTGCTAATGTACCACATAACAACAACAAAAGTAGTTGTCACTTTCTGAACCAAACTGACTCAAATAGTGGCAAAAAAAAATCAACCTTAAGCTTTTTAAAAAAGAACATTAAAATCCCAAGGCTGCCGAAAAAGAATAAATTTTCGTCTTTCTTATTTTACTTTTCATTTCACAAAGATGAAAGTAAAATTTTATTCAAAAAATATAAAAAAAAAAAAGAAAATAAATGGCTCTTAAGGCTCATCTGCATACGTATGTATACATCACTCTAAGATCCATCTTATCATTTTATTGGACACTGGAATTTTATACCAATTTTGTATAATAAATAATTATCTTGGCATGAGGAAGATTGGCTATTACCAATCCAATGCCCACTGCCCAGACCAGAAAAAAACACATAAATATTCTTATAGATTTCACTTTCACTTTGTTTTTTTTTTTTTTTTTTTTTTTTTGCAGTTCTTCTCTGATGACCATCAGCAACATCATCTGCTTTTTAATTCAGTTATTATGTTGTATTATAACTTCTTTTGCTTTTTGTTCTTCTTTCTTTTGATTAAAGTTTGGCTTTTGGATTCTTTTTTTTTTTTCTTCACGTGAGTCACATTGCACATCGGTGGTGGCCTTTCGTGATAATTGAGATTGAGATCATTTTGGGTGGCTCTTTTTTTGTGTGTTTTCGTTTGGTTTTCTTTTTTGCTTATATGTAGTTGATCTTTGAGCTGCAAATTTTGACAGCTTCACTTTAAGGTGACCCAGATTTGTTTTTGGGGTAAATATTTACTAAAGTTGTAGCTTACATGTATTTTTCTTGTTGATACTACTGATTAAATGGATTTTCCTAATTTTGCAGAAAATGTGAACTAGTTCATTATTTGAATTGGCCAGAGATAAATATTTAAATAAATAATATAATGTGTTATTATCAATGATTGTCAGACAAGTATAGATATGAATATTTTGCTAGATTAAAAATGAGGCAGATGTCTACCTATTAGGGACCTATACTGACTACCATTTTGGGCAAATTTTATTTACCTGGCGACCAAAACAAAGACGGTATTATGATAGACCGTATAAAAATGAACATTTTATATTAAAACACCAAAGTTCTAAGTCAACTGGCTTAGGAGATATTCACCCACAAAAGTATCTCACAAATCCACTTATCGATCACTTATACAAGGTGATTTACATAAAATGCAAAAAACAGCTGGAGCGACTAAGTTGGTCCAGACAAAAAAAAAATCATGTGAGAGGAGCGATCTTCTCCCAACCAACCCCCCCCCCCCACTTAAGCCGGAAAGGGTTATTTTCTAAAACTGGACTTAAAAAAAAAAGAAAATATTAAAAAATAACGGTAATACCTACAGTGCCTTTTTGAAAAGCCAGAAATATCGTATTTTATTTTATTTTTATTTAAAGTTGTTTTAGTAAAAGTTTTTTGGAAAAATAATTTTTGAACTCAAAATTTTGGAAAACAAATTTTAAAAAATTATTCAAACTATTTAAAAAAAAAATTACGTCTTCATTGAGTATTAGTTTTGTTTTCAAAACTAAATTCTCTAAGTATTTTTTAGTCAAAAACAGAAATACGTGCGTTCACATTCTTCAAGACATTATTTGAGTATCCGATTTTCTGTTTTTGATAAAAAATTAATTAGAGCATTAAATTTTGAGAACAAAAATAGTAGTCAAATACGTAAAATTTTGAAAAAAAAAATGTTAATATTTTTAATTTTTTTTTTTCTTAATTTTGAGTTTTAAAATTTCGTTAATTTTTGTTTGCATTCATATGTAAAAATGCAAAGTTTACGTAAAATTTAACAGTCACTTATAGTGCTCGTCCAAGCAGCTAGCGGCGAGCAGCAGAGCTGCTTAGCGGCGGCGCACAGTGGTTTCAAAGTGAAAAAAAAAACCAAATGTGAAAGTATTTGCACAGCAAATTCAATATGATTTACAATCCTGCATATATATACATAAATAAGAAAAACACTAAATAATGAGCTAAGTGTTGCTAAATGTTGACTCTTACATTTTCTGGGAGCCTATTATATGGTGGACTGCTTATACTGGAAAAACAAAAGGTCACTTTTAGTCACTTTGCTCCTAAGAGGCTTTTGAATGCATGAGGTGTGTTGCTCAAATAGTACCAAAAATTGAGATCTGCTTTACCCTTTTTAATTTGTCAGCTATTTTGATTGAATAAGTTTTTCACATTATAATAGATCTTCGTTGATGTTGATTTGCAAAGGCTTATGCCTCGGAAAACAGCCCTCTTTAACAGCCCAGTAAAAGAAGTTCTGTTCCTTGCATTGAGGACTTTTATTTCCTATACATATGTGAATAAAGGAGATAATACTTATAATTAATAGTGAATAATGCAATAAGTATTATAAATATGTATACATATTTGCTATGACTTACGTTTAGTTTTTTTCAATAAGCCTTAATTTATTTCACAATTATCTTATCTTTTTTCAATTTGTTTGTTTTATAATAATTTCCAATTGGATCCACGCCGTTTCTCAATTATTAGTTAGTCAGATTAAGATTTTTTTGATATGTTTGTGACAAATGTAAAATGGCCGATTCCTTTCCAGTTTCGTCTTAAGTTCATGGTGCTGCCACATACATGTCAAGAAGAGGAAACTTAGGTTGGCAACAGTTGCAGTTTTGTTTAAACTTAGTTTGAGTAACATTTCATTAAGAAAGTCCAATAATGTCTAATATTGTGGTAGAGAAAAGGGTGTTGTGTGATTCTTTTTTCATCCAAAAAATAAACTCCGTTGGGTTTTTTTTTAACAAAAGGTATCCTAATTTACAAAAAATACAAAAATTATTTCGGAAATGAAACGACTGGGTCGCACTGCGTGGCAAGTCGTGTTAACGACTGGGAAATTCGTAAACTTCACCGTCGACAACAAATCACTAAAATAAAATATAATCAAAATTGATCGTATAAAAAAAAAATGGAAATAAAAACAACTTACTAACCTATATGAAAACTTTTTTTTTCAAAATTTTTTAATGCATTATTAATTAGAACTTTTAGAATATAAAAGTTTGTCAAAATCAGTGTAGCCATTTAAAAAATAATCGATACGAAAAAAGTACAGTCTATGCCATGTATCGTTTATAAGCTTCTTCGGAAAATTTTTAAGATAAAAGCTTCACCAAAATCGATCGTATTTTTTTGCGACAAAAATGAAGTTGTCGGTAACACTTAGAAGAAAAAACGTCCGGGCATATAACTCAAAAAATACTATTCACCAAGTTTAAGAAAATCGACCCTACCGTTAGAGCTGTAGGTGCGTCGATACGAACTGTATAGACAGACAGTCAGTCAGACAGAATTTCCGGACCCACTTTTTTCGTCTTCTCAATCATCGTAATGTCATGTTTGATTGTTATCTGAAAGCTTTTCTTGCCCGAATGCATAACTTGATTTATAGCACCTATAATCGTAAGTAAAAAGTGTTTCAGCACAAATAGTTGGTAAGTAAGTACGCCTAATTTTTTGATAAGATACAATTGTTTTTTGCCCTTATGAGAACTTGATCTACTGAACTCACATACCAAATTTCAACAAGTTCGGACCACCCGTTAAGTTTTTATAGAATTTTTTCCACTTCTTCCATAGAAATAAACCACTGTGCGGCGTCACTCTGCGGCTCAGTTATATGGATCGCCGACGCTCTACGACTGCGTGGCCACAACACAATCACACAGCTTCATATGTTTTAGTACTTTTGGTCGATCAGACGCTCTGCCGCTCGCGGCACTTAGTGGAGCAAATATGTGTATTATGAAATTTTTTTGCGTTCGCTTTTGATAATTAGATATGGGATTAAAGTGGATACTATCCTGTAACTATCCACTGGATAGTTGCAGGAATTAAGAACATGCAAACAAGGTTATCATCGCTTTCATCTTGAAAGTTTTGTTAAAGGTCAAAATTATTGCCTTTTTAGATCATAAATTAATGGATAGCAGATCTAAAAATCAACAAACAAATATATCCACTTTAATATGCATCAGTATCACCGTTTTGATGCCCATCAGATCTTTCTTTTGAAAAGTATTCAAAAATCAAGATTTTTTCTTAAATGTTTGACAAGAAAGTATATGGCCAGCAATATCTAGAAGGAGTCAATTGACAGCTGTAATAAAATATAAAATCTTAATTGAACTGATCAGACACAACAACACTTGAAGCATGGCTTAGTTTCACTCAAGGAATTTTCCTTTGAAAACGAAATACATCAATCATTAATATGCTCCCCAGGAATCAAAGTTATTGCACCTTTTATTGGGCATTAGAGACCGCATTTACCAATTTCAGTGCACCATCTAATGTCATCAAGATAATTAATCATTATAAGTGTACTTTTACCGATTGAATTCACCGACTTCATTTTATTTTCCCTTCTTTTCAATTAAAGACTCAATTATTATCGATGACTTAGCGACTATACCTACTGATTCATTAATCAATCATAATATTCAGAAAACGATTGCAGTATAAGTGGTGGATTACATGGTGTAATTGAGAAGAGCCCCCTTGCACGACACGACTTTTGTGTCGCACTTTGTTGCAGAAATGTCACTTAAGTCTACAGATCACACGGTCGTGTAGCTCTCTGCGAATTCATGATTGATTGATTGGCAGGATCAGATAACGTCAATATAGCATCGCACCGCTTAAATCTGCTGACTCAGTGTATCCTCTACGCTGTAGGTAATCAATCTCATTGAAAAGTATTAAACGCGAGTCACAACTTATTTGAGTGTGTCATATGTTACGCATATGAATGATGTGCAAGTGGTGACTGTTTTGAAAGCTTATAAACACTACTTTATCGTAGAAAGTTTTTTTTCTAAAAAAAAAAAAAAAAAAAATAAAAGTAAACTAAACGAAACTGCAATTTCAGACCGCAAACATTTTATGAGCCATTAAGTACTTATTTATTTAATTTTCTTCAAAATCCAATGGTGACCGTTAAAAGATCAGTCATATATTAAGTGTGTGTGCTGCATAGTAAGTTAAAGACTCCTCAGGTTTCTAATTAATTTCTCGCTCAACTTCGATTTTCATCGTTGTCATTCTTTAAATATATTCCGATTTTTATGATCTTTATTTTCCTTCTTTCTAAATGAAAGTGAAAACTATTGAATGAATAACTATTATAACAAAAAATCGAATATTTGATTGTTGCATTTAAATAATGGAAACTCATACAATAAATTAAGAGATCATCTGGTTGGGGATTTAAGAAATTCGATTTCATTGGTTTTATTTTATGGGAAGCCAATGACAATCGATTTCAAGTTTTAGTTGCTTGTAAGAACGGGTTGACCTTCAGGTTATTAGATTGATAATGGAACCAATTAACAATCGCTCTGAAAAGTGTTTTAATAAACTCATCATTATAGACAATGGTTGAAAACTATCGAAGTTTAGAGGTTAGGTACTTAAAAAACAGTCTTTTTTTTACTTTAATGTTTACAGAGATCAGTGTCGATATAACCTTCCTCTCAGCTTAGAGATCATTTTAAAAAAGAAAACAGGACAAAAAAGGACCCATTTTATTTCGATACGTTCACTTATAATGGCATCATCGATTGTTCATCAATATTGTTCAAGACTGCAATAAAAGGTAAAGGAGTGAAGACACTTCCTTTGAGTGTCTCTCTCAGATTTCGTTCGATTATTTGTAAAATTTGTAAAGCACTAGATGTTATCCTGTCCTTACTGCAGCTCTGTTAACCATGCATGTTAGTGGTGTGATCGGGGTTATGCCTCTTGAATTAGCAATCACTTCTATTAATCAGAAAGTTTTTCGTAAACAAAAGAAGTTTTCGGAGAAAAAGCATCAAATTCCAAGAAGACTTTAATTAAACGGTTTAAAATATCATGTCGTATGCATTGTTTTACCAAAATGATGTAAGAATAGGTTTCATTTTTTCTTGAAGCTAATGGTTTTACGTACATATTTAAATGACCTTGAATAAAGGAATAAAGGACTATTGCATACAATAGTCCTACTGGTCAGTAACTTGACGCTAAATATGATTTTGTTATTGCAACATCTTCTGTAGTTTGTTCAAAAATGTTTTGGCTTCTGCGATTGTTTGAAGCTGGTTTAACTATTTTTACATTATCTAACATTGAAAATATGTTAATGAGTTCTAATATTTGAAACTTTCGCACTAAAATTGCCGGTTATAATATAAAAATTATTGCCTTTCATAATCTCTATAGTTTGTATCAAAAACATTAACCACATTTTCCACTGCTTTTGGTTCATGACTCCGTTAATTTCACAATGTTGTTATGATAGCCATATAGAAACTTTTAAATTTGTATTTCTCCAAGTAATTTCACAGAAAGGAATCTCTGTAGAACTTCATAACCTAGGACACCAAGTCACCATACTCTAGCTTTCAAATACTGTTAAAAAATTAATAACCAACAACTTTCTCCCTTTATATTTAAAAAAGAAAACTTTGATAATTCGTTCGGGAGAAGCATACAAACATATATACGTATGTACATCGAATACATCAGTGACATCCTCAAATTTTCAAACAATCATAAAGACAAAGTCACGACTATGAATACCCTTCTTGGAATTGAAAGATTCACGTTTTTTTTAAATCTTTTCTAATTGTCCTTCATTTACCACATACATAAATCAACTCAACACTGTCATTATTTTCTTTGTTGAGCAATCAATTTTGAATTTCGCCAGAAATTACCACTTCCCATCTTTCACAGTTCCACATGCATGCACATATAGATATAAATTGAAATGTGCTTTATTGCTATTAACAAACCACCGCCCACCGTTCCGTAGCAAATCACTAAAAATAACACACTGCCATTACCAAAAGCGGATGGAAAAAATTACAACTGTGTAATATCTTTAGCAATTTGTCGACATTTTGATGCATTTTCCCAGCGCGAACAATAAAACCCTCATAAGGCAACTTCTTTACCATCTTCTTCATGGTCGTGTCGGCGCGGCGGCGGCGTTTACTCATCACGTAAAAATAGATGGAACGTCGATGAAAGTAAAACCTAAATAGCTTCATAAGCACTTACTTCAATACCGCGCGCTGATGATTCGCACAAGCGCAGACAGTAAGTCACTCAGTTGTACCAAGACCACACGATATAATTATTATGGCCAACGAAAGCCATATAAATAATTAATGACCATCATTTACAACAATCCAATAATCCAAGTTTGTAATTTTATCTTCATCTTCATCGAATGTCTGAAATCAGACCGATGGTATGGTGCTGTTGTTGTTGTTTGTGTTGTAAAGCAAAAGTGCATTTTGATGTGCAAAAAAAAAAACGTTTTCCTGTCCAGCTTCCTGTGATGCTCATTGTTGTGCTTTTCACGATTAATGTACGGACGGATGCTGTAAATTTTCCAAAGTAGTTTTTTTTTTCTGAATTCTTCTTTAGCTATCGCACTCACACTTGTGAACAATTATTATTTCGTTCTATCATGTTGATGATAATGTTGTTAAAAGAGCCATTGAACTTACCGCCGAACAAGGTGCCATAAGTTATGAAGCTTTAAAAGAGGTACAGGAGAGAAAAAATTGACAGTATAGATGGACAAGCGCACATGATATTTTATAGATATCTATTTCTTCTTTGTACTCAGTGTTTTTAAATTATCATTTTCAATTTTGTACGACTGTAGTTGTTGATGTTGAATGATAAAAAAAATCATTCAATAAATGTTGCAGATGAATACAATAACAAAAACAAGATGATGAAATATAAAGAAATATGTTAGGTAAATAAAGATGAGCGAATAGATAAATTTTAAAAGAGCTCATACATCAAGAAGAGGGAATTATGCTCTTTTTATATTATGATCACGTTCCAACGGGGCTCGATAATGGTTGTCATTTATTAAGCGCGTAACAAAATATTTCACATTTTTTTTTTTACAATAAACAAACAATTAAATCGTAAGAGAGGAAAATTATAAACAATTAACCGATGTAAATAGATTTATAAGAAAAGCGAGTTTGCAGGCCAACTCTTTTGTTTTCATGAAATTACAATTTAATTGTTTCTCATTGCAGATATTTAAGTTTCTTTTTTTAGAAATTTTGCTTGTCGAAACGAGTATCGTTTTAAGTTTTGGAAATTGGATGATTTTACAAACGGAATTCGGCTAGAAGAAAAGAATTCAGAGACATCACCAAGGAAATCGAACGTGTCGTTATTTTGTATGACCATGATTTAATTTGTTGGAGAATCCGATATCTATTGCGTTCCACAAATTCTATGTCTATACAAGGTTTCCCGTTTCGTCATTTTAACTGAAAACAGTTGATTTTAAACTCGGGAGTTTTAGATTTGAAGTAAATAATTTAAATTCAAATCCATTGAATGGGGTATCTAGGTATTTTCAAAAACTGTTGATTGAAAAGATTATTTCTTTTTTAAATTTAAATCTTACTAAATTTTTAAAACTCAACATACATATTTTTGAAATAAGTCAGAAGCAATTTCAAAAATTCTGTTTTGAAAGTTTTAATTTCTTTTATTCGGCTTTTAAAATATCTGTTTGCAAAATTTTCAAAGATTTTTGAAAAAATAATGCAAAATTAAATTAAATCAGACAATTCGAGAAAGAAATTTTAACTCGAATTTTGAAAAACCGAACTAATAAAAACTTCTTATCTAAATTGTGCAGAAAATTAAAATTAATTTTTAATTAATGATTTTTAAAATGAAACGATCCATGTTTACCTACTTAATAATTTTTATGAAAGAGTTTTTTTTTACAAATTTGAGGTACGCCAATATTATACATGAAATACAATTCTTCAGTTAAGTCGTTTTCCAAATATTTAATCTACAAAAAAAATCAAAAGTTTTATCAGGTCATTTAGATCTTTCCAAAAAATTTTTTGGGTTAAAATCGAATAACCTGTTTACGAGATAGCTCAAGAAAAATAAAATGGTTCTATGGGAGATACCGTTATTAGACTTGCCAATTTTTTTTTTCAAAGAAACAAAGGACAATATTGTAAAAACCATCTCTAATTTTTTTGAAGAAAATCGTTTGAGCCATTTTCGAGCAAGCTTTTTTATAACTGTTATAACTGTTATTTGGCGAGTAACGTTATATTTTGAGCTAAAAAAAACATTAAATTTCTCCTGTAAGGAATGGTCCAGAAACCTGTACTAAATTTGAAGGAAATCGGTTCAGCCGTTTAGGCTGTAGTTATACAAACAGACTGACAGACAGATAGACACCAATACAGACAGAATATCCTGTCTGACAGACACCGTTACTGTTTCTACCGTTTAATCCAACTCTTTAAGATTGACAACATATTTTTCTAATTTATTAATATTTAAACTTTTTAATTTTTTTTTAGTTAATTTTTTTTTATTTAAACTTTTTTTATGAAAGCGAATTTTGCAAAGCAAAATAAAGCAGCAAATAAAAACCATAACTTGACATTGAGAGAGATTTCTGAAATATAAAGAGATTCACAAAAAAAAAAAAAATCCAACTGCAACGGTTTAGCAACCAAATAGACCTTTCTTTATTTTATCAAAAAACTGTTTTGAAATTGAATGAAAATAATACAATTATTTTCTTACCTCTTTTACAATAATTGGAATCAGATTATTTATTAAACCACCAAATGAATCTGAAAGAAAAAGCAGAACAAACATTAATTATTTGACGTAGAACATGTAAAATAAAAACTTAAGTCATTAGTTACTCAATACAATCTAAAAATGTCACAACCAATATTTTTTACACCATCTTCAACAAACTAACTATGTTAATAAACACACAACAAGAAACTTTACCGTCACACTCTAAACCACATGTTATGCATCTCATCGACTATCGATACACGTTAAGATACTTTTTATTTGCAAAAATATCTTTTGCTTACTATTACCATATCAGATGATAAAACGCAAAGAGAAAACGAGTTTCCTAAAATCTGACCCAATTCCCCAGTTTGGTCTCGAGACTAACAACTTTGCCACTCTGCCCGCCATTTAGACGGTAACATTGGAAGCACTTGAGTGCACTTGCTGCTGGGTAAGAGTGCAGATAGAGGTATGTTATTTATTTCTAGAAACGAGGGGGGTTTCAAAGAAAGAGTGATGGACAACTCTTGAACTTGATAGCTGGCGGAAGGCTATGTCGCCACCAGTTTCTTGGTCTAGTGTAGCGTGGTGGGTAAGTTCAAAAATTGCGGAGGGAGTCGGATTTCAAATGTTTGCAGATGTAAATGTTCATCTTGTGTGCATTGGAGCCAAGATGAAGAAGACGTGAGGAACATCATTATTAATGAGTTGTTGTTGTTGTCGTTATTTGTTGATATCTTTGCGTGCGATTTTCGATGTTATGTAATTGGAGACCCCAGAACATCGTTGTTTCTTCTCTGTAATGGGTATACTGGTGATGAGAAGAAATGACCGCATTAGGCGCACTTGCTGATCAAGTAGTTGCAAATAATCTGGATTTGTTGGTCGTTTTTTTGCACATCGAACAGTGCTAGTTGAGTTGGAACTGGTTGAAAGTGCAGCTTCTTCTAATTTATAAAAAAATATTCAGAATACGGTTGTGAAAATATGAAAATCGCACAGTGAACGGTTTGGCGGCATCGTTGAATAAAATATTCAGGTAGAGGTTACATATGTGCAGAAGATTTTATCAGTGTTTGCTCGACATCACTTGAATGGAAGTCAAGTTCAAATTCATGGTTGGCCGAATCTAAATGGAGATGAATAGTTTTTTGTGTCGACACAAAACGTTTAAATGCAAAAATTGGAGTTTGCATACCGGCGAGAGATGAAGTTCACTTGTGTTTTTTTAGAAATGTGAAGCAATGTATTTTTAAATTTGTTGTAAAGATAATTTAATGATATTGTTCAGAGAATAAAATGCAATACGAGATTTTTACTTTTGAAAACTTTTTTAGTCTACCTATATATTACGAGTCCTATGTTGACGAAATGGATCTTCTTTTGTAAGTCTATTCGCAGTGAATTACTTTGTACAAGTAAGATGAACAAATGGGTGCCCTAAAAGTGCTGCTATTTCAAAAAACAAACAAGATGATATAACAATTTTCCATTGGAAAGAAATTTTAATATGCCACAGTTTTTATAAAGCGGGACCCAAAACTAAAGTTGATGGTCAGTTGTTGACCAATGATGAGCTTGACAGAATCCCTAAAACCCAAAGACCAAACCAAAAATCCCGAAAACTCAAAATCCAGAAAACCTGAAATCCCGATAGGCCAAAATCTAATATTAAAAAAAAATCAGGATTTTTGTTTTCCGGATCTAGGAGTTTTTTGACCATTCTTTTATCCCATTTCGTATGAATAATTTACAAGAAGTTAAGGACACTTTTGATAACGAAATCAGTCCAGTTATTTTGAGAAATCATCTGCTGATGGTTCGTTCTGCAAGTCAACTCGCATGTTCGTAGTCAGCTGAAGAAGTTTGACGAATAACGTCAGCAAGCAGTGTTTGCGGCTCACATTGTTCCGAAAATTGTCCATTGTTAGATATGAAATAGATGGAAGTTTTCAACACCTGTCACTGCAGAGTTTCTTGAAATGTGGCATGTTTATTCGTCACTCATCTAAAGGTTCAACATTCAAAGACAATTTTAACGCTCAATGAGCCATGCGAACGCTCTTCCAACAACGTGGACACTATTCCAGATGAGGTGACTATGGTAACCACAACCCTGTTTATTTTGTTAAATATATGAATGGTTTGTCAATTCTTTAATTACCATTTTATGTTACCGGAAATCTATATTACTACAACACTTTATATCTTGTGTGACAAATATTATCTTTAACGCACCTTAAAAAAAGTGAAATTTTTATAAAAACAAAAATAACACGTTTCGCATATTCATGATGACTAATTTAGACAAAAAAATACAAAACATAATTTACCCAAGAAGAAATAATAAAATAACTTAACACCGAATACCACACGCTGATTTTGCGTTGTGTGTCAACCACCTCGCGACGACTGCACAGAGAAGAGCCTCTGTCTTATTTACCATTTCTCATTTTGAAAGCCAGCACCGGTTGAACATTCCAACACGTTGGTGGTCAATATTCATTTGATACTCAGTTAGCTTGACTTGGCTTGACTTATCCACCGGCACATTAATGGGGTCAAAACTATAGTTCATTTGCTTTATTTTTCCGCTGTGCGTTGGCGGCGTCTGATATGATCTGTTGATGTTGTAGAAGCCAAACAGATTTGAATTTTGATTGGGGTTTGGGTTAGAGGCGAACCGAACATCCAAAGTTATTATAATACAAACGACGGAAAATCAGTGAAACTACAGGCAATAATAATTCTCTAAAGATATCACGAAATGCTTTGGTTTTTGTGGTTTTTTTTTATTTTTTGTTTTACTTTATTTTTTTTTTGTTCGTGTGTCTTCTCAGACAGGAACAAAAGTGAAAGTGAATTCTTTTGCGCGTGAAGTATCATTTTTGTTTTTTTGAGATAATTTTGACAAATTATACATCAACGACCATGGGAATTTGTATGAATTGAACAATTTGTTTGCAACACCCCAATCATTACAGTCACGATTGAGATAAGCGGTTTGTCAGTAATGATCAATGCCACTTACAAAAGTTACTATTTATGGATTATAATTGAAGTACTTTTTTGACGTTAAGGTATGTTACAGGGTTTTCACACCCGATCGAAAACTCAGTTTTTGACAAAAAGTTTTTGAAATTTTTTTGAAGCGTTCACAGACACTTTATATCACAGCTAATTTTCCGTAAGTTGATGGCATCGATTGTTGCCGTAGATACACTTTTTTATATAGATATATTTTTTTATAATATTATATTTTTTTATAATATATTTATAAAGGAGATATCGATGCACATTAGTTTTAAATGTCTGAGCTTCATAATTGGAGGGACAAATTGAGCCGGGTAAAGCATTTCACATTCTTGTTGTGCGGTTAAAGAAAGAATCTCTGTACTTCACTGTACGTCTGAAATTAGGCTCTAGGGTAAAATGATGACCATTCCTTGCAGCGCGAGTATTACGGTTCAATTGTTTCAGGGGAGGAATGCAACTGGCTATATCTTCGGAACACTCTTTATAAAAGTACCGATAAAATAAGGAAAGACAAGAAACGTTTTGACGATGTTCAACGATGTGAACGTTTCCGTTATATTCCTATCATCAATCAATTTCAAAGCACTTTTCTGAATTCTATCCAGGAGCTTCAGATAGGTTTTAGGAGCACCTGCTCAAACATGAGAATTATACTCAAGGATGTATGCTTTATAGATAACAGCAAGATCATGGGGGATAAAACATTTCTTGCATCGTCGTAAGAAACCTAAGCATTTCGCAGCGTTTTTGGCGACGTCAAATATGTGGTCATTCCACTGAAGGTGGTCAGTGACGCACATACCTAAAATGAAAATCATTTATTTGGATCATAGTATACAAATATGTCAAAAGAAAATCTAAGCGCTTACCTCTGCCAGGAAATCCAAAAGTTTTCAGGCTCGTTTTTTTGACAGCAGTAGTGTAAAATTTCACTGAGAAATTGTCTTTATATTTCCGAGCATACGGAGATCTTGGAGATTTTAAAAATATAAACTGAACATTTTTTTTTCTGTTTATTTGACTTTGGAACCACAAGAACATCTACCTATATACACACCTTGTTAAATTGAAAAAAAAAACTGGAAGGTATAATAAGTATCTTGATTGGAAAAAAATTTTGTGTGATTATTCTTTTCTTATTTTAGAAAAAGAGCTGTGAAAATGTGGGCCGGTTCGGGCCAAAAAGCGCAGGCGCCCTTTTCTGGCTCAATTTCCATTGCTTTATTTCTCTTTGTCCAAACATAATATCTGGGAAAATTTTCCAACATTTCAGGATTATTTCCCCAAAAAAATTCTAACTTCCCGCAGCCTCAAAATTGAATTTGTACAAATATTAAAAAATACAAAGTTTAAAAAATTTTGTGCATACTGTTTGCAAAAGTTAAAATTTGATTCGTACAGTTTTGTCATATTACAAACAGCATCTACTGTGATTCTATACTAGCACATATCTTTCTGTGTACGTAAGTGTAAGTTCTGGCGACTTTCTGCAATTATTTTGTTGGTGCTATAATTTTTAGTACTGTACTGTGAGCTCCTAAATGTCGGATGAGATTAATTGACGTTTTTTTAATCGGCTTTTAAATTAAATATTGCAGAACCTTATATTGCAGAACCTAGCTGGATCCTACGCAAACAATGTCTAGTGGAGAATGGTGGAATTGTCCCTTTTGTAACATAATCTAAGTTGCAACAACCCATATCAACAATCATATTAAATGCGGTTTAAAATACAATTCTGTTAACTCTTATTATTTAGTTGTGTTGTACTTAAATATTTTCTTTGTTATTTTTAACTAATTTAATTCCAGTTTTATTCCACTTATCTTTCGAAACAGTATTAGATAAATATGATCCATAAGCATCCTCTGGAGAGAAATCTGATGACCACATTGGACAAACCCAAGATCAACGAACCGAAACACGTGCAACAAGTCCATATACATATGTATATAGCCACTTGTTATTAATTAACAAACAATTCATTTTATATAAGTTTCACGAATTTCTTTAATTAAGACGCTTCAACAAAACAACACCACAAAATGCACATAAGTTAAACAATGTTTTTGGTTTCCAGTTGTTGCAGAGTGCACTGCACTTCAACATACAAACCGGCTAACCACATAATTACATGTATCGAAATAAGAATTGTGCATGAAGCCAAAAACCAAAACATAACAGTTATCAAAGAATGGGCTACCACAATTTCTCCCAAAATGGGTCACCACCACCATAAAAGTATACAAGTCTAGGGAGGAAATAAAATAAAATAAAAAAAAAAAACAAAACAAAAAGACGAAACTCACAGACCATAACGTTCTATATAAATTGGCTTAAGCCAGTTTGTGTGCAACACAAATTTGACCAAACCGCTCATCATCCCACAATTGGAGTTGCATGGTTCGTTTTTAGACCAAAAGAGTTATGGTCGAATTGAAAATTAATTTAATTCATCACCAAATGCCAAAACAAGATGGTTGTTGATGGTTATGGTTACTCAGCAAAAAGGAAGTAGCCGCCATGGTCACATTCCAATTAAGGCTCAAACCAATTGGTTCGTATAAAACATTGTTTCGATTAGAACACAAAATTACAAAAGTGACACACTTTTCTTCTGAATTGGTTAAAGAATTCTGACTTCTTCTTGCATTGCCGAAGTCATGACAAAAATATTAATAAGTACAAATATTTCTTAACAAACATAATAGCAATAAAAATAAAAATGATAATAGCACTCAACTTGAGGAAAAAATAAAGACAAGAACTAGTTTCCATTGTGTTGTTATAGTGTTGAGTATGGCGTTGGGGAAACCGCAGATACTCCAGTCGAGACACAGCCATCAAGTCAACAACTCACCGAGTGTAAACACAAATCATAGCGCAGCCGTACCGCACGTCACGCCGCACGACATGATGTGGCATATGGAGAGTCCAAGAACCATATGAGCATTGTGGAAGGGAAATTGTTGTTTGACTGTGATAATGGCTGTCGTGCGCGCAGTACCACTTTCCTTTTTCAAACACAATATGCCATTCTTGTACCTTCTTACCAGTGTGAGTGTGGTTGGATGCGATACATATGATAGTGGATTTTTGTTTGTAAATTACATACAAATGTGAAATTTAATGTTTTAATTTTTGTCACTGTGTAGTTATTTTTTTTTTATTTTTGTTTTTAAAAGACAGCAAGACAAAATATCTAGTAACTATAACCAACGACGAAGTCTTGAACTTTTATGTACCAACATTGTAGGTTAGTGGGTGTAGTAATATTTTTATATGATGTCTGACATTATTTCTTTTTACAAGTATGGTTTGAAAATAGACCTTATTATTAAAGGTGCCATATAGCTTTTATGGCCTTACTAGAAAATAATGTTCCGCATACGCCCGAGTGTACCATATGGAGAATGTTTATTTAGAAATTCATTTTAATGATTTTATGTAAAAGTAATCTCAAATGTAAGTTTTTGAAGAAGCGAGTTAGTAATTTTGAAATAAAAAAATGTTAATTTAATTGCTTGGTAATAAAAGCTTGGTAATAATAAATTCTAGTTGTAAAAAAAACTTGTTTAATATTTTAGTTTACTTACAAAATATTTCAAAAAGTTTCCTGTAACACGTAAAAAGTTTAGAATTTAATGGTTAACAAAAATTTTGTAATTACTTTATACTTAAATTCATAACATAGCTTGAGTATTCGAATGCTCCCATTTACAGTTTGTTATTGTCATATGTCCACAATTCTTTTTTCTCTATTAACTCTTTGAAAAGTTTTGTTCTCACAAAATAACTTGTCTGTCAAGGCAAATCATACCATCAAGGACAAACTTTGAGATAAACAATCCATGTTTTCGAAGTCAATATTGTTTTGCTATTGTGAAGAAAAAAAGCGTTACCTCGAAAACTCAAGCGTGATTTATAAATAGCATGATGAATGTGTGGATGGTTATTAGCTATAGATTCAAATTAGCTTTTTATGGCCTCTAGTCCTTGAAAAAATGGAGTTTTGTGCGGATGCTCACTTTGCACTCAACAGTTGACGACGAGTAAGCACGTTGTCAATAAGCAAATTTCCGCTTGTTTCAGTTCATTTTACATAACTTTTTTGACAAAAAGCTAAAGATTAAAAGATTACGATTGCAATCATTAAGCTGAAAGTGTTTACCCGTGGCCTGGTTAAAGTTATATATAAAATATGTTGAGAATTTAAGAAAAAAGAAAAAAATATAGATAAATGTTATTTTATTTAATTTTATTTATTTAATTTATTCTTATTAAAATTTAGTATCACAACTTATTTATTTTTTTTGAAGTTTTAATGCGACGCGTTTCGGAGGTGCTTCTCCATCATCGGGCGAAATACTTTTGATCAGTTTAGAATTTAATGGTTAACAAAAATTTTGTAATTACTTTATACTTAAATTCATAACATAGCTTGAGTATTCGAATGCTCCCATTTACAGTTTGTTATTGTCATATGTCCACAATTCTTTTTTCTCTATTAACTCTTTGAAAAGTTTTGTTCTCACAAAATAACTTGGTGAAAATAAAATAAATCGTGAATTATTGTGAAATGATGCTATTGTGTATTTTTTTTATCAAATAAATGGAATCCCAATTTAAAATTTAAAAAAAATATAAGCGAACAGTGATAAAAAAATTAAAATATCATAGGCCAGAATTTACATCAAAATAGTGATGTCTGTGTGTTCTAAACCTTTAAACGAAACGGCGGGGTTTAACATTAACGAAAAGTTAAACTCCAATCTGTGTTAAACGATAACTGTGAAACCGGAAAATTGAAAAACTGCAGTTTAAACTGAAAATAGAGTTTAAACTCTCACTGTGAAACTGGGCATAACTCAATTTTTCAAAGCAGGGCGTTTTTTTCCATTTCAAATAACGGATTTTTTTTTAATTTCTGATAAAAAAAATATCGTCAGAGTTTTTCATATAGGAAAAAACGCCAGAAATTTATATTAACAATATGTGAACAAACTTCTTTTGTGTAATGAAAAGTGTTAAGAACCTTTCTTGAAGAAAAGTATAAGCTACAATGAGAAATTTGCAAAAAATTAAATTTCGACCCCGTTTACTCCCCCCATCCCCAAAAAAAATTTACCTCCGGGCCAAATCATGGGTACTTCTGAGGATTTGCTCACGACACAAAAACAAAGGTCTCCAGCCTGTTGTCGGAATTATTTCGTAGTTTTTTTTTGTTTCAGTCACGGCGTCGCATTGCACATAACGCACGGTTTAATTGTGTTGCCCGGAAAAGAACAAACATTCGTCACAGAGTTGTTATCATATTATAAACATACAAAGCTCATGTACGGAAATAATAATAAAGTACTTTATGCACGTTTTAATTAGTAAATTTTCTTTTATAAATAATGTTTTACATTTACACATTTTTTTGTTTAAACAAAATTAATATAATTAATTATACGCATACTAACCATGCGTATCGCATTACGTGTTTAATTGATCCTGAATAAAAAAAAGTGATGTTTTATTACATCACCTGATTATAACGTAATAAAATATATAGTAAAATATTTCATTGTTCGTGTTTTTTAAACAAATGCTAACAATGTTTGTATAACTTGTTGAATGAAAAAAAATTTAATCTATTTTAACTTTCTTACTCATCATTTCCTTTTTTTCATTGAGTTTGTTTGAAGAACTCTGAAGTTATTGAAAATAAATATAATAACAAGAAACGACGGCGTGCTCATCAGTAAGATTATTTCTATTGCTCTAAGCTAATGGGATAATTTATCCATATCAAATTATAGACAGGATTTCGTAAATTACTTAAGAATTGAAATAACTAAAATCAAAACACTATTGTATTTGAGTATATGACCCCCAATATTCCAGAAATAAAGGAAAACTTCTTAAAATGCATTGAAAATCAATGTTAAAAGCAAAACAACAATGCGCACTGTAGCGTAGCGTTCTACGCTAGTTATTGTTAAAAAAGTGCATGGTCAAAAGAAGCTCCTCAGCATAAGGTAATGGAAAAATAATATTTGGGTCAAACACAAAACCAATCATCTGAACAATTGAGTTCTATTCTAGTGCGCCTAGTGTGTTGAAATTTTTCTTATACAAAAGCGTAATCAAATTTGGCAAATTTCCTTTAACTCAATTATTTTGTAAATACTTTTCATTCATCAGTTTTGAATCATCATTTTCAAAGACCTTAAATAAACATTTGGGAACAAGAAAAAAACATAATAAAATCAAATTCAAAGGTATATAACTATTATAAAACATTCAGCACACATTTCGCAATCAAAATATTCTGCAACCAAAACCAGTATTCCATTTATTCTTATTAAAATCTCACGCCTAGAATCTAACCTATTTCTGTTTTCATAAACATTTTAACAATTTAAATTACTTAATAAAAAAAATAGCCACACACAAAGTGCTATGTCCCGCTAATTCTTACAGAATGTAGCATGTCTAATTTCTTAGTTTTACATTAATTGCCTCAATTATTAGAGATGCTCTATCATGTATTATACCGGAGTGTACATGCATGAACAAGGAGGAAAAAAAATATTAAATTATTATCATAAATGTTAGCATAAATTAACGCATACCAATCTACTGGTACAATCATTATACATCGTATCTCTTTACCAAGTGTAAGACATTTTCCATTATAAACATGGTTGTGAGTACTGAGATTGCATTTTTATAGGTCAACGTAACTAAATATTTAAAGAGGTCTGTAGGTAGGTATATATACATTTATTCATATATCAGGAAACAGGAAAACAATGATGAAAATGATTTTATCTTATCAAGTTGATTGAAAGAGATTTAAATCAAGAATCAAGAAAGTTTTGAATATAATAAGGTTCAAAAGGGAACTGAATATTTATTTGTTAAAAGTAATCAACGCTTGAATCTGCAATATATATTTATTTCCTCTTAGAAATTGTTCAACAAATGCAAATAAGAACTTGTCATTATTAATAGTTAATAAAACTTAATAAAATATGTAACATTTTCCAAAAGGAACATTCAAAATATCCAGAAAATATAATGAAAAGAAATTAAAACAGAAAAACTAAAACTACAAAACAAAAGAGCTGATAAGCGAACTTGATTTTATTCTTTTGATTATAAATCTAAATTAAAATTACCTTTTGTTGTCTAATTAATGGTCAGTATCCAATTGAGACAATATTCACTATAATATTTACTAAAATAACGGTTCAATAATTGTGTAATTTTTGTTCCACAATTTGTTAAAATATATTTTTTGTTTGCAATTTGAGAAGTTTCACATTTTTTTTTGTTCGACACACACAAATTTTGCAAAATTTTATTTTTATGTCACTTTTATTACCGTTATTTTTCACGTATCTTGCATATATATGTAAATTAATTAATTTCCCCCCGGTATAGAATGATTAAACGATTACAATTCGGCGAATGGGTTGTTCAGCAAACCAAACGAAGAAATTTATTAAAAAGCATCCGACAAGTCGGAAGGTTACTTACTGAATGAAAACTGGTAAATTTCAGCAAAAGAAATTTTATTAAAAAGAAAGCATACACCTGGATGTGTGGATGAATGGTAGTGAGGTACGGGTACTTCATCCGTTCGTATATGCATAAGCTTTAAAGCAATGCATATGTGTATGGATGATGATGATGATGATAGGCGCAGATGTAGTTAAAGAAAAAGATGGTAAAGAAGAGAAAAAAATAAAAGAAATTGTTATTTTTATAGATTTGCTTCATTTTTTTTTAACAAAATTTTGAAATACTCAAGGTTCAACATGAAATTAAGCAAGAAAAATAACTTTTCTCGATGGACATCTGTTGGATATACATTCAGCAATGGAATGCAAGTAAGAGTGCGAGATGACATTCCGTTTAGCAATTCATTTGATTTTTGCATTGATTTGGATAAGATGGTTATGGGTGCGTAAGCCATAGATTTTGTGTATTTTTTTTTTTATCGAAAGAACACACATTATTGAAATGTACGTATTAGTATGTTTTGTATGTGCTTTCATTTGGCTTATTTGCATGCTTATTGTTATTATGGTGGTTGAAGACTTGGTTGAAGGTAGGGCGATTGGCGATGGTATGTAGCTGTAAGTGACAATCAATAGAACGGCAGTGGGTTACGTTTATGATTTTTTTTTGTTCATTTAAGATTCAGATAACGTAATGAATAGTTCTTTTTTTTTTCAACTGTAAATTGGTTTCTTAATGCTTGAAAGTGTTGTGGTGTGTAATTTTTGGTTCATGTGTAAACTGGGCGGCTCACATATGGGTGTTCAATATTCGAATAGAATAATGGATAAGAATATTTTAGTTTCATTGTTTAAAATGAAAATAAAAGAAATTGACAGAAAATTACGTACATTAAGCAACAAAACGTATCAAACTATTAGCATGTTGAAGTGATAAATTCGAAAATGATTTTTAGTCGATTATTATTGGCTCAATTTTTAAAGAATGTTTATGAGCAAGAAGTCGCGAATAAAGCGACTTTACTTTCAAGAATATAAAAAAATAGGACTTTTTTTTTTTTAGGTTTTTCGGAGCTGCAAATAAATTAAAAAAAAAATTTATTGACAAATATTACTTTTGATTTCCTTTTAACTTTATTTATTAAAACATAACTCAAAGTTAATTCTTTTAGAAAATCATCAACTGAAGAGCACGAATTTAAATTCAAACCTGGCTAACGGTGGTAGGTATATTTTTATACCTAGCACTCAAAATAGCAAATTCTCGAAACACAACTGCATCATCTTGATTTGACTAAAGCTTATCGAAAGTACCCTTGTAACAATATTTTTTTCATGAATTTGTTTTTAAATCCAGAGTTCTCATAAAGATTTGTCTTTTATTATTGTTGGCAATAGTTGTATGCGTTGTTGCTAAGGCTGGAAACCAATTAAAGTAACCTATGTATATTGTAGCTTAAAAGAACTCGGGGAAATTTAAATCGTTGGGAAATTAGAAATTGGCAAAACATTCAAATTAATTTTTTGAGTGTTAAAAGCTTCGCAATTAAAAACAAAATATTCTGGTTTGATTATTAAGCCGACACAAAATGTGCTTTTAGAGAAGACTGTTCTGAATTATAAAAATTAAAAACAAAACAATTTTTTTTTAACTTGAAATGTACACCTATTGCATGATGTCGTAAAATAGGCATAAACAAAAATGTAGGCTTCCAAAATCTTGTTTGAAAATCGGTCGCTAGCTCCAACTATTATTGCCTATCTGTAATGGAATTACAGTCGATTTGACCTTATTTCTTTTGACTTTATTTTACACCAAGCACTTTACTGGTCTGCCTTCAGTTTCATAAGATATAAAATTATGTAATATAACTCAAAATTTGTATTATATCTATCTTTCAAATATAGCTCTTGAACATCAATTAAATTCCAAAAGAAGAAATCGCTTTTCGAGCTTTACATAATCTACCTTAAGAATCACAAATTATTTATTGGAAAATACAAAATAAAGAATTTAATAACATACAATTATCTCAAATGCAAAATGCGTATACCTATGATATAACAACATATTACCATATACATACTACACATTATTTCGCACTCTTTTACCGTACGGCAAATTTAATTCTTTAATTGATTAAGATACAATCACACGAAATTGCTGTATAAACATTATATGAATAGATTTCAAACTTGATAAATCCCTTCAATTATACTTTATAAACATCGTAGACACCTCTCCCACAGTTTATACCTACTCACAATCCAGATTCATGAGAAGGAGGACAGAATTGCAGAAGCTAAACATTTCAATGACTAATTTGTTGCAAATTGACTTTCTTTTTTTAATAATTATTATTATGGAACACATTTCAATCTAAATGGGTGAATCAACTGGCATGACGCGTGTTTTGTGTTTTTTTCTGCGTAGTTTGCCTCAAGGAATCATATCATCTATAAGTTTCCGCCATAACAAAGTAATCATTGTGGGTAAATCTATCTTATCTTTGGCTACTGTTTGATTACTACTGTTTGAATGTATTTTCACATAAAAAAGTTTGGCATATTGCTTAATGGGTTGTGTATATGCAAGTATAGTCAAATATAAGATAACAATTGTAGCCAAATTACCGTTATTTAAATATTATAATGTCTTAATTATATCTACGTGGTGACATAATGAAGAGGTAGTATGGACAACGTACTTAAAGGAAAGTGACACTACAAGCCTCTCAATAAAGAGGAAGTAAGAGAAAGCCGTCATTTTTTAAATAGGTTGATGTATAATTATACGTACAAAGTCATTGTTTGTTTGGGTTTATACAATTAAAACCTGTCAATCTTGATCTCGAGACGTCATGTCGGTAAAGACGGTAAGATTTCTTGTTGTGACTGTGGGAAGTGTGAAGGATTATAGATTAAAGGCGGACATCTTAAAAAATGCCGCAACACTGCAAATTAAATTGTTGAATATGTTTTATAATGTTAGTAGGTTTTTCTTTCAGTGCTAATATAAGCAGATATATTATATTATTGCGTAAATACTAAAGATGAAAAGATCCAATGATGAGAGTTTCGAGGTGGTATAAGTATAGCGGATCCCAGATCACCGCGGCCACATTGGGTCAGTATGATATCCCCTTTTTAAACCTTACTCTGGATGCGGCATTTTTTTTTTTTAGCTAGGAGCTGTAATAGCTGCGTCATGTCATGTTTTAAGTTTTGCAGTGACCACAGGTTGACTCAAGCTGCAAACCTATTTTGGTTATATATTCTTATAATTCCCAAGTAACATTTAAGGTTGTCTAATTTCAGAAAGTTTTCAATTCAGTGTTTTGATCTTTTTTTTTTCCTCTTCTAATTTAATTTTTTTTTTCTTTTTTTCTTAGCACATTTTCTATCACTCCGGAATTCAGGAATTCTACGTATCAGGTGGAATTAAATGTTTTTGCTCTTGTTCTTGCCAGTGCGTCAGTTTTCTCATTTCCCTTAACCCCAACGGCCCAACGTTTCCTGCTACTGAGTACAGGGTGACAGTATTGTTTTTTCCCAGTTCTTTGAGTTCATTAACACTTTCTCAAACCAGTTTTGAGATTATTGCAAAGGAATTTAGATATTTGTCTTGCAGTAGTTTGTTTCGTGGTTTATATGCGCAAATATTCTTACAGTGTTTACTTTTACTTCCGCTTTGGTAATTTGTATTGAAAGAATATTTCACATTTTTGTTCATTGCGGGAATATTTCTCGAAGTTTTAAAGAGTGATTTTTTAAGAGTTAGCATTTTACTAAAATTTAAAACTTTAGCTCCCGATTCTTTCAAATCAATTAAAACTAAAACAAGTTGTAAAATAAAATTTCCTGTTATTTTATTATATAACAACGGTTTCCTAGTTACAGTTCAAATTTTAAAATTGATCGTATCGGGCTTAAAAAAACTGAAAATTTGGAAAAAAACAAGACGTTTTAATAATTTGATCCAATTATTGGACTCTATAAATTTGTTCATTACATTTACTTTTTAATGATAACTTCTTGTAAAAGTTCACCACGACTGCAATTGACGTGGTTATTTATGGTATAGGTACTTTTTTCAACATAGCGGCCGGAATCTGACAAATAACCCGTTTATTGCTGATTTACGACGAAAGGCTTACAAATAATAATTTAACAATATTATAATCTCACTCACCTCATATCTTGAAAGTTCCTTCAAAAGCACAAAACCAATTTTTTTTTACAAATATACTTTTTATTTCTTTCTTACAACTACAATTTTTATATATTATTACGAATACACTTATATTCTATAGTTTACAATTTTTGTTTAAATTAATTTATTTATTAATTTGTCAAACTACATACATAATTTCTTTTCCTTTTCTTATAAAAAAAAAATAATTAAAAAATAATAATTACATTTAATTAATTCATTATTTTAATATAATTACGTGATAAATGGTAACTCAAAGATCATTATTGTGGTTAATGGAAAATTTGGCATCAATGAGTGATTATGGTTGACAATGATTACATTGAAATCATATTTCTTTTGGCGATGTTAACGGGTTTTTTTTAATGATTGTGGGATGTGTAGGTATTATGATATCAAATAAATTCTTTTCTTTTTTTTTGATATATAAATTAAAGCTTATTGTTACCTTTTCAAGGTATAATGAATAGTGTGCATAATAATAACAAATATAATTGTTATGAGTGAAATACATTTTTTTGTAATTATTTCTACAAATATGAGAATAGCTGTTAGGAAGATCAATTAAGAAAATCTGGAAGATAAAGTGACTACGATACGACAACGTTCCAATTGAAATGATTATAATTTTCTTTTGATTAATTAACAAGTGATATGATTATACTACTTTCTTAGTTTTAAAACTAAAATAATCTTATTTTTGTGTTGATAATAATTATGCTGTCAAAAAAGTACTTTTTTTTTTATTTAAAGACAAAATGATATAAGAAAACAACTTGTTACCCAAACTTTTTTCACTTCTAGCAAATGTAAAGTATATTTTCTGTCTATATTCTGTTTTACTAATTAATTGCAAATATTTTGTAACTTTTATTATTATGGACGACATTTTCCTTTGAATATTTCTGCTATTGCACAGATCAAGATACTAATTTGTTTTTTTTTATTTAATTTTTAATTACTAATTTTATATTACTAATTAAATTATTATTTTCTATAATTATTTATGTTTTTTTTTCGAAAAGTTTAAATACACAGACTTTTTAATTTACAATTGTTTAATTTCCTTTTGCAATACTATACCATATATTTTAATTTAATGCAAATTTCATTTTTAGTGACAATAATATTTGAAAAAAAAACTACGAATATTTTTTTGTTTAATTACAAATTTTAAATTTTCTTTCTAATTGATGTTTTTTTAATGATTTGAATTCTAATTTGATGTCCATGAAATATACGTATACTAATGAAATGTATATAAGGCCATTAGATTTTATTAAACACTTAAAAGAATTATTTAAAAAGTCGGGAAGAGTCTTATTAGTTCATTTGAAAACGTTCATATTATTTTTTTTTTCGAAAGAATCTGAATGGGAATTCAAACAAATTTAAAAACCAATAATCATAATACAAAATCAAAAATAAATACAACAGTTTAAAAAAAAAAGTTAGAAACAACAAAAAAAATAAAGTTTTATGGCATTCATCCGTTTATTTACCACCGCTTTATGTTGAAAATTTAATTTAAAACATACTAGCTGCCTTATTAATAATTATTAAGCTAACTATTCTATTTATTAAGAATTATTCACATTTAAAGTAAGACCGCGCGACAGTTTACTTCAGCTACACTGCGCGGCACCAAATTATTTGTATGACGTAACCCGCACTAAGCAGCAGTGGAACTGCGATTCAACCACTCTTCGCGACAAAGTTGGTAATGTTATCAACTCGGCGTAGTATCGCTGAAGTAAACTGTCGCGTAGTGCGGTCTTACTTTTAACGTAACGGCAATTGATAACTGTTCCAGAACATTCGTTATCTACGGATTAGTTCACTTGAAAAAAACCTTAAATTACAAGTTTTTTTCACAACTGAATACATTTTAAAAAAAGATGAAAAACTGTAAACAATTAAGCTCCTTAAAATATGCTTGATACAGAATTTGGTATATTTTCTCACAAATAGGTGGCGCATAAAAATTGATCTAAATGAGGTATACTCATAGGGTTTTTTTTTTCACTTCTGGAATTTGTAGTTTTCAAATATTCTGTAACGGTAGCTTTTCTTCTGCAAATAGTACGAACATAAATTAACTAACAATAATTTTGTGCATATTCAACAAAACTGGAGTCAGAAACAAGTACATTTTTCAGTCAATAGAAAAATTGAAGAAAAAAACTAAAATTCTTCAAATTGTTGGTTGTTTTTTTTTGTTAAATATACAAAATTGTATTTTGCTCTGGCTCAGAATGTATCACCATATTCTAAAGAAAAATGCTATAACGTCCCGAACCAGTTTTCCCGGCTTTTCTACGTCTACTGGTAAACTGGTCTGGTTAGGCGTTTAGCATATCGTCTCAGAGACTGGAACTACCTCCCGGAGCGTCACCAGTAGTGTCCTTTCAACGAGAATACCACCGCTGATGCTCAAGATGTCATGATGATCATACTAATTTTTGAGCGATATAGGAATATGATCACAAGATCACACAATTTTTATATCACGGTCAATAACAATCAAACATGACATTACGATGATAGAGAAGACGATAAAAAAGTACGTCCTGCAGGTATGCACAATTTGGGGATTTTCAGCTTGCTTTTGTGATTGCAGTACTTTAGTTGCTGACAAAAGTGCTTTCGATTCAAGTGGAATATCGTTTTGCATTTGCAAATTTTTCATTTTAGCAGTTTTGCCATCGTCAAAGCAAGATTGAAAAAAATCGGTGTCACAAAAACACTCGACTCGACTGGGACAACTTTCCTCCTTCGATGTTTTTTCAAAAGCATCTGCTTGTGGACTTCGCCGGGTTGATCTCAGCAAACGACAAGCTACTCGTTTTTTATTTTGTATTGTTCTATGCCTTAAGTTCTAGTTGTAAGTTTCACAAGTTTTTAGGTCTTTTGTTCTGTTCATAGTTCTCAGGATATTTTCTTCGTTAATTACAGTACCAGCTGAATAGGTCCTTCTTTAATTTGTCCACAATGAAATTATTGGCTCAGCTTTTCCGTATAGTACGATCAATAAATGCTGATTGTCGAATCAAAAATCGATAGCCCTATGACATTATATAAAATACATATGTATGCATGTATCGCAAACTCGTACTATCTGTCATTTAAAAAAAAAATATTGTATGCCCATCGCCATTATCCGTAAAAGATATCCAGCCTTAACGAGATATCCGTGCGTCAGAGTTTCTCGTGAAACGGTCAAAAATGTTGCTCAAACCCGCACTTATCGCATTGCGACGCAAATTGCCATTAAGAAATCTATGGAATTGTACGTTGTAGAATTTTGGGTGGCGCTGGGATCAAGTGGGTTTTTAGCGACATTAAAAAAAAAAATTCTGTTCCGAACGGATACCTCGATAGGGCTGAATATAAGTAAATTCACTTCAAAATAAAATCTTTAAAAAAGCAAACCCAAGAAAAAAAAAAAATTTAAAATTGAATTCCCAACAAAATAATAAGAATTTTTATTTAGATATTTTTCATTTTATATAATAATATATGTAAATGTATTTGCATAATTACAATTTTAGTCTTACAACCTCGTTTATATATTTTCTTTTATTATCATTGTATTTATATATATATATATATTTCTAAAGTCTACACTTACGAGATATATTTTTTTCCAGAATATTGATACATATTTTATCTAATATAATTATATATATATATATATATATATATATTTGTTTTCTTGAAATAAAATAATTTACAAATTCATACCAATAATAAACTATTTTCTTTTGATTGATAATAATTCATTTATTTATTTTTGTAATTATTTATTGTACAATTGTAAAATGAAAATAATTTGTGATTAAAAAAAAGATAAATTGGTAAATGAACTTAATTATAAAATAGGAAAAAATATTTAAATTAAACTTAAGACATTACAAAATAAATTATATATTAAAAGTAAATAGAAAGTAAATATTTTTTTTATATTTTACAAGAAAAAAAGCTAAAATCAGACAACGTTTTTTTAAATCTAGTAAAAAATAATAATTTTTGAAGTATTGTACGGGTCATTGAAGTTTTATAAAATAATAAAAGGACTAGGAAGTTTATATAAATTAGACAACAACAAAAAACGAATTTCATATATGAAGGCTTAGAAATTTTAATTTAATACAGTTTTTTTTCATTTAATGATACCGCTGACCACTTTTTTGTGGCATTGCAATGTTGTTGATGATCTAAAGGGTCATACATAATGAAGCCATTTGGCTTGTAGGTCCCAATTGATCCAATCCAAATACATAGCCACTTATGACCAAGGCGAAGTAATGAAGGTGAACAACAACTGGCGATCGATCATTTAATCATAGTGGAACAGTTTGCATACATTGAATTTCTCCCATCTTTTTTAAACTGTAATTTCGACTCAAGCTTAATGTTAACCGAAAATCAAGAACTACTCCGAGTCATTATAAAGTTTGTATATACGATGATCTTTGTTGTTCGATGACTCCATCGTATATGGCCAGCTTATTTATAACAGTGTTGTTTCATAAAAATTTGTCAATTTATCATATTATATTCTTTGAAAAATGTTTGTGCCATTATGAGGTTTCCACAATCTCGACATGAATTTTTATTAGTTAGTGTGGAACAATATTATTTCTGTTAAATTTCAGTTTAACTGTCAATTTGAATGATTTTTTATAGAAAATACAATAACTATTCTTTTAGAATTCAAATAATTGCTTTTATTTTTCTATAATTAAAATGAATGCAATTGTGAAATTGCTTCAGTTATTGTTATTGCACACTTGGATTCTTTGTGATATTGCAAAATTTTGAAATAAAATGATTTCATACAGTTGAATGCTGGCAACATTAATGAATGGTGAATGTATGTACAATTTTATGGTGAATGTACAATTTATCTTGTCGTAAAAATGTAGAACTACAAAGCATGAACTAATTTTAATGAACTCTAAAAGTATTAAGTTTTCTTAACCCAGGCCCACCACACAAATTATTTGAATCAGCACTCTCAATTTAAAGTATTTACTTGAATAGGTTCAACTTTTGCCGCACTTTACTATAAAGCCTCTTCATATCTAATACAATAACTCAATTTTTTTTTTCATATATACTGAAAGAGTATAAACATACGCTTAATTCTGGGAAAAAATATTAGTCTGAAAACAGAAAATTTTCAAAAATTCACATTAAAATCAATAAATTAGTCTTTCTTTAACTATTATTATGGGTTTATTCTTGTGGTCTGAACTGTATCTCCCAATTTAGTACTTGTTCTTGACACAGTATAAACTAAGCTGAACACTGATATTTAAGTTTTCGAAATATCATGTCTCGTTAGTTTTATTATTCAAGATGTTTCTGAATTTTGACCCTTACGTCTTTGATGGCTTTTAGCCTACAAGCAGTCTTTCAAAAAATGTATTTTCAAATCGTTTCTATAACAAAATGTATTGGACTTTACGAAATTCACACAATTAAAAGTACAAGAGCAAACCAAAGATGTTGAACCTATTCAAGTGAACGAAAAATATTGTTTGTTTTTGTCAATGAATTCATAAAGTAAATTTTTAAGAATAACAGTCAGTTTTCAGAATAATTTTTTTTTCCAGAACTAACCGTATGTTTCTACTCCTTCAGAACATATGAAACAAAATTGAGATCTTGTATTAGATATGAAGAGATGCTTATAGCAAGGTGCGACAAAAGTTGAACCTATTCAAGTGACCAGCAGTGTAAATGTTGAAAATGTGTGGCGAAGCAGATTAAACGATGAACTGGGTTGAACGATGATATGCTATGGATTTAGTTAGAAAGCTGCGTACTCAACGGCTCTGATGGTTGAAACCATGTACCTATATATTAATCGGACAATCCTACAGGTTAAGAAACATAATCTGTATGATCTTCTCAGCTACCCAGTAGGAGTCTGCGGGAGAAAAAGAACATATCGTCTATGGTGTTACCAAACAGAAGAAGATCTTCATCGAATAAGTGTATACCATGACAAACTATCACAAATCCGTTAATAACTAGCAGAATGAAATATTTTTCAATAATTATGTCGAGACTGAACCTTGAATGGATAACTGATTTTTCCTGTAGAGCTTAGAAGAATAAATTAATGATAAAAATCAAAACACTTAAATCTTAAGAGGCCGAAAGCTAAACGGAACTGATGTTTTACGTTTTCAAAAATAAATAAATTCAAATAATAGAAATGTAAGGTAACAGAAATTAAATTAAGGTATATCTTTTTGTTTTTAATCAGTAGCTTTCGTAAAAAATTATAATTATGTGTTACAGTTAAAGCTTAAATTATAATAATAATGTTCTTTTTTTTTCAATTTTATCTTTTAACTTAAAAAACTACAGAAATTACAGAAAAAAAAAGAAAATAATAATATTTATGTATATAAAAACACTCTATAAATAATAATAAATTTAAATATAATATTTTAATAGTTTTGGCTTATAAATTACTAATTAAGGAAATAAATGTGAAATTAACGTAAACTGAACAATTCAATTAAAACAAAAATTGTAGAAACAAAAAATTAAAACAAAATTTAAGAACAAAGAAAAAACCTTTCCTAAATCTAGTGTGAGGGGAAGGAGGAGTATTTTTTAGGAGAAAAAGGATATTTTTTTTATTTTTTTTTTCTTTCAAGTATTTTTTTATATTTATACAATTAATAAAATACAACAATTATTTACTTGTTTTTCGTTTACTCCTCCAGTATCCACTCTCATTCTTTTTGAATACCTTGCGGTTGTTGTTGCTTTGGCTTGTCGAATATCTGTAGTTTAGATTTGACAGCACCTTCACAGACCATCAGTCGCTGCTGCGTTGGTTTCTTGTCCAAGTCGAAGCAGAATGCCTCGTATTCTCCCTGGCCATAACGACTTCGGAAGTGCCTCGAATCATAGCCACTCAAATAATCAGATCTTAAGTTTGCTGCAGCTACAGCTGCCACAGCTGCAGCAGCTGCCATGGACGAAGAAGATGTTGTGGAGGAAACTCCGCTGCTACTGCTACAACTACTTGCAGCGGCAGCAGCTGCTGCAGCTGACGACGTCACCGACGAGGTCTTAAACGAATCAGGTACTTTAAAGTTGCTCAGTGTCTGTCCCTTGCGTTCGAAGTACTCGACAATTTTGGCAATTTGTGCCGACCTGGTATTAGGATGTGACGAGAACGAGCGTTCGTCCCAGAGCAGGGAATCAGAGCCAGCCAGACTGCTTATGTCATCCGAGCTGTCGGTGTAGATCGATGATGTGCGGTTTTTGCTGTAAAGCAGTTGATTGGCAAACGGAGACTTCTGGATCAGGGAATTGATCTCGGAGTCTAGAGCAAGCCGGTTGATAAGTCCCATGTCGATTGATGTTGCATCTATGTTGCTCAGGAGGTGATGATGGCAAGGATACCGTTTCCGGACATCAGCTAGTTCTAGGTCATCCAGACTTCTCAGTGAACTAACATTTGTTGAAGATGCAGCCACGTCATCAATCATCAGCACCGAGGAGGAGTCATTTAGCGTTTGATTGGATAGCTGACTGTTTTGAAAGTAGCAACACCGGCAGAGGTTTGTCAGTTTATCACTCGACGAACCATCGAGGTTTAAGTGTGTTTTTATTTGATCCATACAAACGCAGGTTTGGGTATTTTTGAATGTGATGGCATCAGCATCTTCATTGAAGCACGAAAAAAATCCGCTCTCGATGGAATCACGGCGGGTGAGTGTCTTTGGAGTCATGAAATCTTGACATTTTACCTCATAGTCGGCTGCTTGTAATGTCGACGGTGGAAGAGGTGGCTTCTCATTTGATTTCACTTTGATGTTGTGCTCACTGCCCTCGTATTCTTCAGAGGAGTGTGAATCAGAAGTGCCACCGACATCATCGTTTTTTATGTTCCTAAATAACGGATGATTAAACAGCGAATTCGCCCGATACTTACGCGGCAGAGGGTGGTTTTCCATTTTATTTGGCATCGTAGACTCTCCGTCACTACTGGACTCACCATCGGCACAGTTGCCGCTGGCCCCGTTCACCTGATCGTCATTGGACACACAGAACGCTTCGAGTTTGCTCTTAGCTGATGGTGAAAGCTTAAGTTCTACAGCACTAAACTTGCGTGTCAGATTTGGCGAGGTGGGAAGGCTCTTTGGCTCTGTTGCAGATTTACTAGCCTTCTGCAGAGCGGCAAGTTCTTTAAAGAACGGCGCTGACATTTCAAAGCACGAACTAAACAAATCGCCAACACCAGCTGCGTAAGTTTTGGGATTCGCTCCAAGGATCTTCTTAACTCCCCTGAGCTGAGCCAATGCTGTGAATGGATTTGACTTGACTCCATTATGGTCCAGTCGGATGGGTTTATACTGAGGATCTTTCAGGCACATTGTTTCAGCCACTTTTCGCAGCGTCAGGTTAAGTGAAATAGGCGATTCAGGAGTTGGTGTGCATATGGTCTTCTGCCGTTGCATCTGATGACACCGCGCTTTGTCACTTGGCGTTGTATGCAATGGGAAATGAATGATGTTTTCACTCAATGACCGTCTGTGTTGCAACTCTGCTTCCAACTTTTTAGTAGCCCGTCGAACTCTTGTTTTGAGAATTCTCGTCTCGAACTCATCGTAGCCTTGGCTACTGCTCTCATTGGAACTTGTCGGCTGTGGACTAATTCCATTTGCCCCATTTGAATCGATGGAATAGCGTTGGCCACCATTACTGCTGCCATCAAGGCCATTCGGACAGCCATTCATTAAGGTACTACAACTGCCACCACTACCATTGCTGGTTATTGTTATCTGGCTCTCTGAGTCACTGCCACTTGGGCTGCAGGTTAGTTCAAGTGAGCTCAGTGGACTCACATCTTCACAGAAGTTCTCCCACATAATGTTGAGCTTCTTTACGATGTCGTTAAAAGTCGGACGACTTTTTGGGTCATACTAGAAAAAGAAGTTAAGAGTTATTAGATTTTCTTTTTTGAAAGTTGGAATAATGATATTTCAAACTCACGATACAACAATAAAATGCCAGTCTTAAAAACACAGGTGGTGTGTCCATCGGACACAATTCAACAAAAGCCAAATAGTCTAGACCAAAAGAATCGGTGCGGGGCATCACATCGGGATCGGCTTCAATTCGAGCGATTGTTTCGCACAGAATGATGCCAAAGGAGAAAACATCACTGGTCTGGTCGTACCATTGACCTTTTAGGCACTCTGGACTTACCCAATATGGTGAACCGACGGTATCAAGGCGGGTTTTAACACTGAAAAAAGATAAGTATGTGTGAAAAATAGAATAAAGATTGAAATTATTTGATTTTACTTACCCTTTGTCAGGAATTTTCGCTGCCAAACCAAAATCACCAACAACAGCATCAAGAAGACCATCAGGTAGTTTTCTTATTAAAACGTTCTGAAATGAAAAAAGGTAATTAATTATAGCTTTGAAAAGTGAAGACGTTTTTTCAAACTTTGAAAAGATTACAATTTTCCTAGATAATATTTATTTTGAGAATATCCTATGGGAGGAATGCATATCGGAATTTATATGATGGGATGACCGAAATGCTAAGAGCTTCAAAAAAGTTGCTAATTCCAATCAAGAAACGCTTATTAGGTCTACTTTTGTTTCACTTCATAGCTTAGATCTGTAGATCAGCTATCAGAATGATTCTTTTACCATGTATGTTTTTTTAACAGCACATTGTTATGTTTTATTTTATTTTATACATATACTTTACATATACTAAATGTTCATATACTAAATGGTTTGTCATGTTCTAAACTACTAAGTTTCAAAGTTTGGCTACATGGGTTGGAATTACAAGCAAAGGTCCTGGTAAATCAAACAATTTAAGTGTTATTTTTCTTCCCATAATAATGATTATGTGGATTGGGTACGGGTATACAATGACCTCGAGCGCAAACGAAGGTGTCGTGCGAGGTGTCGTGCGCAATGTGCATACATGTTGCTCTAGACTCAATAGTATCGGTATTCTGCTTTTTAAAATTGCAGTTATTTTGTTTTGTCTCACTTAAACAGCGCAGCTTGTCTGATTACACCGGTATAAATATAAAGTTTAAATCATCTTAGTTTCAAATTCAGAGAATTCAGAGACAAATTACTGTCTAGAACTAACTCTAAATATATTTTCTTTCGAAAATGGTGAGATATCAACACAAGAAATGGTGGGATATCACCACAAAAAATAATTTAGAGATGGCAGTGAGTGAATGAATCATGCTGAGTCTTAGCTAACATACCTACTGGAAAATCGATTTTTCTACTTTAATGAAAAATTGCAGGTTGTGGTTAAAGTAAAACTAAACAAATTATTAATGATGTGCGAAATTAGCCGCTGAATGCTTCGATCAACGAAAATAAACGTATAAAAGGAACAAGGATGTTTTTAATGCAAGCAATTAACAAAGAAACTCAACAAAAAGTCAGACAACTGACAATCTTTTATCGTAATTACTTGAGAAAACTGTTGAGCCTACCTTGCCAAACAAAACACGCATTAATCACGCACTTATCCCTACAACAACGCCTTTTTATGACTAATAGCTACACACACGAAGCAATTAATTTTCCAAAAGAATAATAGTAATCATTAGACACACTTACCTTACTAGTTAGATCCCTGTGAAAAATACCAGCCTCATGCAAATACTGCATGCCTTTGGCAATTCCAAGCGCCAGTCTTATTTTAAGGGAAGGACTTAATACTTCATTCTTATTAGCTAATAATTGCTCCAAGGAACCACCATTAATGTACTCGGTCAGTGCATGGAGTTGTCCCTCCTGAACGCAAACACCCATAAAGCTGAAAAGATACAATAAAGAAAAAAAAAGTTTGTTAATGTTATTAATTGAAAACTGTCAGCGTGGGACTGTGAGTTGTATATGTGGCAAATAAAGTAAAAAAGATAGTTTTTTCATGATGATAACAAGAAAAAACAAAACCAGTAGCCGCAGTGTAACCATCACTTAATCTATCTATCAATGTCAGCCAAAGGACAGTGATGTACCACCTTCTCAGACATTGTTCGCCCTAGAGAAGTAAGGTTAACAAAAGATTTTTTCGCTGAGCTGCAGGTTACTTTTGAATAGTTAATGGTAAATGGTAGTGTTGTGTAAGTGTAAATGTAAAACTGAGTTCGAAGGATGAAAAGAGCAACCAGTGTGGAGGTAGTAGATGGAGTGTCATTTAAATGGCTTTGTTGCATGCAATGCAATTGACTTGGTTAACAACCACACACCATTCAACAGGTGATAGAAGTTAAATTCAATTGGATTGGATGACACTGACGTGTGGGGTGGTGAGTTGTTTGTTGCACTTAATGACATAATGCAGGAGGAGGGCAAATAGGGATTTCTTGTATAATTCTTGGATTACATCGAATAAGCTGACTGGTGATCAAATGTTTGCTATATGGTCAGGTTGGATTATAGGGCATGGTAAATAAAACATGAATAAATAAATCCAATTAGAAAATGAGGTCATGTTAAATTCAATTTGAGTCAACAGAGTAGTGAACAAGCAATGACTTGATAGTATAAACCGTATGGAAATTGAAAGTATAACAGACTGATATTCCCGTTGAATGTTTTTTTTTTTTTTTTTATAATGCACACGCGCTCAAGGGGTTTGTTATAGCCCTTTTGATGATAAGTCACAGCGCGAGCGATAGGAATTTAGGGAGGAAGGGAAAGGAGGTGTCGATGAACATTGATCTTGAATGTCTGCAGATCTTAGGTTGCCGTAAACAATTCAGCCTTTTCGTAAGGAAATCTTATGATGACGTGGAATGATGACGGAAGATTACGTGTTTCCTGTGAAGTCTGAGCCTGAACCTAGTTCATGTTGGTGCTTATGGTTTCAAATCCCAGCCATTTATTAACTTTTTCTTTTTATTTTATTTGCAAGTAATTAAAAAAAAAAGAGAAATAAAGTATCGATGACGAAGTCAAATAGAAAATGAATAAATTAGCGAAAAACACTCAAGATGTGGGAAACCAAAACCAAGGAAAGTGGAAAGGCAGAATTCAGAAGTCAAGGTAAAAGAAGTAAAAGCCGAGCTACGATGTCAACCTTTAAAGGTGATGACTTGAGTATGTATTTTTTCGAATATTTGCTAAATATTTTCTGTCTTTCTTTTAACTCAATCTCCGTCCGTTTAGTCTGATGTAAATTATCTTTGAACCATTTTACTGAAATGTGAACTAAGGTACTCAATTAGCGAGGTAATTGCTGAGGTCACTCGGGCGTATGTGGATATGATTTTTAATTTGAGTATAAACATTCCAGAATTTATACGCGGTTCACTGGTATTCAACATAAGAAACAGAGATTATTTGTACATTTTGTCTAAAAAACGTAACTTTTGAAACATTGTACAATCGTGTTTCAAGTTTTTAACTCACAGATTTCGGCAGATCAGCTATGGAAATCAGTGGTTTAAAAATTGCAGCCACGCTGAACCACGATTGTACAACTGGCTTCTAGAAATTCATTTATCCAGCAATGAAATGCTAAGATGCTTTTATTTTTCTTTATTTTCATTCAAAATACAAAGCAACCAAACTATCTATCTTTCGGATGGCGTCAAACCAAACAACAATTTCTTTCCTGTCGGCTAATTTTGCAATTAAACTTCAACGATTGTTCGTCGTTTCTAACCTTATATTTCTCCACTTTAAAAATTAATTTCAAACAAAGGACGAAAAGGAGAAGAAAAAAGCACAAAAGAAAGTGACAAAGTTGACATTAAAAGCGTTCGCGTTGTTTTTGCATCAACCAACATCACTGCAAGCAGAAGTTCACACAATAGGCATTCAAAAGCAGAGCAGGATAAGGCAAAGTTCAACACAAAAAAAAAATAGAAAAAGGATATAAAACAAACTAGAAAGATGGAGTAAAAACAAAATGAATACATCTACCCTCTAATTTAAATTACAATTTACAAATGACGCACACCCTGACACTTGGCAATTTCAAGTTGAATTGTTTCAAGTCGTACGTCGACATTGCCATTGCTGCCGCCGACGTCCGTTTGATAAAAGAGCATATTTTTTTATTGTCAAGGACAATAAGGAAGATGCTCCTACATGACATATGTAATTTAACAAAAAAAGAAAAAAAAATTACAAATCTCCCATGATGGTGGGTAAATAATAAAATGTCCTCCTACTGAGTGCCGGAAATGACTTAAGCAGAATCCGGATATAAGACTCCTCGACTGTCTGGGTGGGCTGATATGTTGACTGTCGTCTGCTGCCACCTGGGTGCTGATGATTACATAGAATAAACATACATCATCATGGAGGGCTTTTTAACAACAAGCGATACCCACACCGAGTTGGTTATGAAACTAAGCTAGAATTTGCATAAAAAGGACAGCTCATTATTTAATTCTATAAAGGGGCACGTAGGAGACGTTAAGCATTCAATGAGTCCAATAAATCTCACTCTGTTGATGATTTTCCACAGAATTCTTTTCTTCTTTACAAAAATACTTGAGATTCAAGACGTTGGCGGGCACAGGCAATACTACCTGTCACATTGGGCAGGGCAAGCTGTACAAAAGGAACCAATAAAGTATTTTATTTCATTTTATGTACTTTAAAGGCGCTTAAGAGGTTTTTTTTTATCTTCTTTTTCTTTTTGTTGTTTCTCATATTATGCTTGACTTTGATTGATATCGTAAAATGGTCAATGGAATACTTGAAGGTCCTTATTGTGGAGAAGTCGTTACATTCGCATTCCTTAAAGAGGCAGGTAGACTATTGCACGTGCCAGATTCATCGTCATCGTAGTCGTCGACAACAATCAGAGGCGTTCTGCCAAGTAAGTCGGTGTTGTTTTACAGCAAATATAATAAATGCATCACTTAATCGATGAACAAGAAAGATAGTCGAGCGGGAAGTCTTGAAAGAAAGATATTCAAGTTAAAAAATAAATAAATGAAACTATATCTGGAAATTCCTTGTAGTCTGCTTTCGGTATGGGTTGAAAGTTATTGTTCTACGATGAGGACATTGTTTCGTCCTTGGAGATTTTTTTTTTTCGAGGAAATTGAAATGAATTTATATTGTGACGAATTTAATAGTTAAAGTTTATGACAATATCCTCGGGGAGGAGCTTTATCATTGTCTTCTTCAATTTATATGAGTTTTTGTTGTTCATATGTAGTTTCAATTGTAAACGTTCTTACATTTGACTGCTCTGCAGTCTGTTGATGATGGGGTTTAAGCAAGGACATGCGATTTGCATATTAAAATGATAAACTTAGATGTTGGTCTAGACAGAATAATTTTCAACGAAAGTCATGAGATTAAGGTTTAAAGAAAACAAATGTAGACATTGCATGTTTATTTCAATTAGGAAATACAATTTGTCGTAATTTTAAATCACATACGAGTATACAAGTTTTACATGTAAGTTGGCTTTCGGATAAACGTAATGAGTTTAAGACAAAACGCTAAAACTCTTAAGTTTAGTTATAAATAGCCGTCGTTGCTTTGGTAATGAGGGGAGAAAAGACTGAACAGAGATTAGGTTACGTGGGAAAATAATGAGCAGTATTTAAATTGATGGTTCTTGCATGAAGACGTTCTTGCACAAGACGTTTCTTGCACAAGACGTTTTTTCAGATTTTTCATGTTCATACATTTCTAAACGAACTTTGTAAGGAATAAAATTTTGGTGTATAGAAGGCCGCATAAGACAAAACGTTTTCACATACGCTGCACAACAGTCGCTGTGTATTAAATATATTAAATTAAAATAAAATATTTTTAACTGATGCAACTATGATACACAAAAAGCTAGAGCTAGTAGGCTGGGTTACGAAAAGAAAAAAAATCATATTATCTCAGCCGGGCCGGTATAGGCAGGCTGTTGCCCCTCCTATTAATCTTTTAATTTTCATTTAATGACATAAAAGTCCAGTCACATAAGTATACTAAAAAATGTTAGAAATGAGTTTTTCTTTTTTCGTTCAGAGCAGATCCTGAGTTGTCAAAAATAAAGTTGTGTTTCTATTTTCGCTCAGAGCGTACAGATCATGACATTTGTATTTCTTTTTTCGTTCAGGGATGGTACAGAAATGGAGGACGAAGCTAGCCATTTTGGTGCTGGAGATAGTTTTTTTTTTTAATAAAATAGAAGTAAAATTATGTTATTTTACGCATCAAAATAATTTCAGGGTTTAAATGAACCAAATTGATAAGAATAAATAAATAACTTTCAACTAAGATTTTGACATTGTGTGTGAAAGAGTCAAAACGAATGTCAATTTATGACGGCTCAAATGTGTTTTAAAAATAAATCTGAACGCTCAGACGTCAAACCATCTTCAGTTCACTTCCCCCTCAGAGCATGCTCTTAACGATCGGAATCTGTTCAGAGCTCTGTTCTGAACGAAAAAAGCTTGAAGTGGAGCTTTTTAATATTTTTAATTTCCTCGAAAAGTACAAGCATCCGGTTTTTTTTTGTTTTAACTAAAAATTAATAAATGCATTCAATTTTGAAAACAAAACTCATACTAAATTACTTACATAAAATTTTGAGAAAAATTATTTTTTTTTTTTTAAATTTCGATTATGAAAATTAATTAAAAAAAATCTTCAACATTTTGGCTGCAAATATTTGGCTTTATCTTTTCATTTGTTGCTTGCTATCCATTCATCTCATGCGCTTTCACTTTTTCTTTGTCCAACAGTCAAGAATTCATAAGAAATCATTCAGTGAGATTTTCATCAATTCAATAAACAACCTTTCACCAAATCCTTAATTCGACATCGAGTTATCCTTAAAGTAAAATCAAAGTAAATAAGTTCCAAGAATAAAGCATTCGTATCAGAAGAATCTTCTTCTGAACTTCAAAAGACACACGTACCACGATGCCAACAATAATAATTTTTCATCGCAAATCTAATCTTTGTTCTTTCAACGCATCCAAGCGATAAACCCTTTTTTTTTAGAATTTTCTGAAATTCTCTATTGACTACGACGACGACGCGGTGCGACGTAAAGTTGTACGCATTCTTCTTTTTTGCCAGATTAAGGGCGAATTTGCGATGCAGTCATGAAAGAAGACAACATGCAATCGAGGAATTCCAATAAATTCCAAATTGATGGCTACGATGATGTGCATCAGTCTGATATATTGTTTTTTTTTTTACATGGATATCTGAATATCTTTAAGTGAAGCTATAAAGAGTCATTAACTTCAAAACACTTTTCAAGAAACAATTTATAAATTGGGGTACAAAGAATTACCAGTATCAATTCCAAAAGGTAATTATTATTGTCATCAAACGAGGTATTTAAGCCTTTATAAGCCTCCAGACACATGTAGTTAATGTGTGTTTTCATGCGAAAGAATGTTTACTTTATCTATAAACCCGGTATTGCCAAGAAATTATCTCAGCACCCAATTATATAGCAAAGGCAGTAATAATAGCAGCTATAAATATTTATAAAGGGGTTGGCAGTAATGTGAACCAAATTTGTCGATAACTTTACTTAACGATTAAATAATATTTTGTTGCCATATACATTAATGTTTATTTATTCCACCTGATTGTGGAGGAAATATACGCTTGTTGGGTTTTATCGGAGAAAAATATTTACAGTTACATATGTACATAAGAGTCTAAAGGTAATACGTGGGTCATGTGAGTATTTGCGATAAACAACTTTGGCAAAAGCTGATAATTAAATTTGTAATTGAGTTTGACAAGGGAAACGAACCTTTTAGCTACTTGAAATTAATTTTTAAGCCTTGAAAGCAGTGAGCAACCGCTAACACAGAAATTATAGCAACACTATACTAAAGGGTGTCCGCTATAATGAATGCATGATTGGAATTTGGTGCCTTTTTCGTGGAAAAGTGTTATCAACGGAAAGGAAATACAGCGTAAATCCACCATAGCCTTAAACTGTCAGCTGTCAGTTTAAGGTTATGGTGGATTTACATGTCTCTGCAACTGCAGAACGGCAGAAAACTAAAGAGAGAAAGAAAATACGTAGAGAAAGAAGACAAAAGTGCAGATATTTTCTTTAATAAATTATGGATAAAGATTATAGGTAAAGATGAACATATTCATCTTTATTATAGGAACTTCGTCTGCGTCCATAATTTATTAATGTCTATTTACTGTTGCACCAAGTCACTTTAAATAGTTTTTGGGATATTAAGTTTAAAACTTGTATATTTTCTGTTGATGGTGATGACCTTTTTGTATATTTTCTTTAAATTATTCTCAAAGAGAGAAATAAACCGATTTATCAACTACAAGAATATATTTTCAATCACATATTAATTGATAATACGTAATATTACCACTTTCTCAAAATAAAATGAAAAAGAATTTTTTTAACAACATTGTGGAGCATAAATCATTTTGACAGCAACATGTTATAGGAAGTCAAATGAGATAGTATCTGTGTACTTTTTTCTTCTTTAGGTTTAAAATGTATATCTCTTTTTAGTTTTCTGCAGTTCTGCAATTGCAGAGACATGTAAAGCCACCATTACTAAAAAAAGAAGGCCTACACGAAGTTTTCATCATTTTGCAATATTTTAAAAGTAAAGTTTTACAAATTCATCTTCCTGCATTAGTTGCCAAGAAGGAAAAAAAATATAGAAGAGACAAAGTGTTATTGAAAAAACGTACTACGCGTTATGCATAGAAGCTTTCAGCTAAATTAATTTAAACAAAAAAAAACATAATTCAAGAATATTGAAAAACTTCTTACCAAAACAGCGCAGTTTGTTTTTAAATATATTGTATGCTAATCCTTAACGAACAACAATATTTTCATATTTCTGAAAAAAGAAGCATTCAGCTCCCCAAAGAATACACTCTATAAACTAACTAACTTGTAATGGAGGTTGAAGAACTACCTAGGTACTATCATTTTAAAGCACCCAACTCTATAAGTATCTTCCTTCCATACCACATAACAACAAATTGCCTTAGCGAAAACTCTCTGAAAAATTATCATCTTTATTTCCGCCCATAAGTCCCTGAAGATTTGCATTCGAATACGATTTCCTAGGTCTTTTCCTTAGAGATTCTCCAATTTCCCCTAGACACCGCCATCTTAACCACACCAAACGGAAGACAGAATTAACCAACTCCTCCATGTACTTGCAGCATATAAATCCGATTATACCTTCTACTTCCACCTCCTACAACAGAGCTATAGACATAGTCGAGACACTCCATCAACTCAAGGATACATACTCCTTGTAGAGTTCTTACGTTAATAAAGGCAACGACACCACTTGTTCCTGTCAGAAGTATGAAGTTCTCATATTGCAGCAAAATACACACACACACCCATTCACTCCTAATCCCTGTTCAAATACAAAAAAAAAGCCATTTCCATGCAAGAATTCACTAAATTCTTTTTGCCAAAGTGTCAGAAGCAGTTATTTTTTTGTTGTTGTTGTTATATTTTCAATAACCGATAACAGAAACAAAAAAGGATTTAACGTAAGTCAAGTGTGAATTTGCAAACTTCTTTAGGGGGAAGAACGATAATAAATATTTATATTGATTTATTGCCATACAAAAGGATTTAGCATCCTGACAGTCTAGTAATAATTTTTGGTTAGATAACACACATACATCAGTGTCAGTGTAAAATTCCCACAGTCAATTGAATCACGATTTATTTCGATTGTGCAATATTCATACGCTACTTTCCATATTTCTATGAAAATGTTGAATCCATTTTGAAACCCATATAATTGCATAATCCTTTGATTTCGTAGCAAACAAAAACAATTTCTTAAGCAATGTTACCCTTTTTCAGAAAGACAGTAGAAAAGTCCTTCCGTGTCGTGCAGCCGAAAGTTTGTTGCAAAAGAGACAACAATTGCAACAATCGAAATGGGCTTTTAACAAAACGTGGGTTGCTTTTGCTTGTTCTTCGAGAGGTGGAGTGCATCAGGTTTAACTTCCCTTTTTCCGAAACAGCAGCGGTGTAAGTGCATATATTTGCTTTGTCATCACCTTTTAACCTCTTGATGGTTAGCTGTGTGTACTATGGGTTGGGCTATGGTTGCCAACTGAAACGGAATTTATAGTTTTTAACTTTTTTTTAGACATGGAAGAAAATTAATTAATACCCAAATCAAAATTCCGCTAGATTGTCAGGTTGGTATCGATTCAGCCAAAATATCCCTAAAAAATGGTACAACGACGCCTGTATGATCGTTTGAGTTCTTCCGCTGACCTAAAGGCCACTCGGTTCTGCACATAGTTCCATATATATTCTAGAGAAATGAAAGGGCTGGTGAGCTTGCCAGAAGGCGATAACCCAGTCACAGTTCAATTGTTGAAGAAGTTTGCATTCCGCTTAATTAAGCTCTAAGTGCAAATATCCTGGCCAAAAATCTACCGGATTTGAATGAAAGATAGTGTTATTAGCAATCCCATAACTAGAAAATGTCATAGGATATCAGTTGCAGATATGAGAGAGGAAACTGTTACCTTCAATTACACCACTGCCCAGGTTGCTTAAATATGAGATATCCAGATATCTCGGGTCATAATGCGGTGAGACGGGTCTGTAACTAAATGTCCCAAGTCTTAGCGGGATTCAAGAAAATCGGGGAATTTTAGCCCTACCAGGTAAACTATGCATAAGATTCGCTTCTAATCATTTCTTTGGACTTTTTTGCTCGCTTTTTCGCAAAAGGAACAATGACATTTATGGAGTACCTATATTTCGCCTAACCAAATTATAAAAACAAACATCTCAGTTTGGCAACATGGTCCATGGTGATATATTAACGTTGTCTTTGTTTTATAAGGGAGAAGGTAAAGTGATCTCCAGGTGGAGTTCTATATACGATGACTGTGTGTAAAACACACTAAAAGAAAGAAACAAACTGTACCTTACTCTGTGCTATACTTAAGGTGTGTTTTTGTGTGCACTTTCATGTTTTGTCGGTCGGTCGAATGGATATGGATAGATATAGTGAGACACTTTGGGGTGGAGTGACTGCCTAACTGAAAAAAAAAACATAGAGTGCAAAGGGAAAACGTGCAAACGTGCCAATTTATAAGTTTCTCATTTATCCATCAACGACACAACATCGCGGTGTGTGGCAAGCTGGTAAGGTATACAAAATATATCTAAGGAAATGCATTTGAATTTTATTTTATTTTGACATCATTGTTACATCTTAATGTTTTTTTTTTTTTTTTTTGTATATTTTATTTTTAACAAAAGAATATTGTTAACAAAGAAAATAGAAAGAAATCTTTATGGTTGCTGCAATAAACATAGGTACAGTACATAGCTGAAAAGGTACATTTCCGCATTTGAAAAGTATCCTTTTCATAGTAGGAAGTTTTTTAAAACTTAACAAAAAATGAAACACTGTAGACTTTGTTTTCAAAGCACATTGAACTATTAAATGGCTTTAAATGAATGAACTGAGGCTTAAAAATGCAAAAAATATAAACTTTGACATTGACATTTTTATAAATAACTAAGGGCTACTTGCACGAAAACAAAGGATAAATTTATAAAATCGCAGTTAGCTATCCAGGGTTAAATAAATAAATGTTTATTTTTCGATTTTACGTTGCACGAATGAAAACACAGCTAAACAAAGATAAAAAAATAAAAACAGGAACGAAACAGAAAACCTACACAAAACAACAACAACATTTGCTACACACACTAATGCGAACCTCACCGGTAGCAATTTCTTGTCAAATTCTATTTGACGCATGTAAAAAGTTATCCAGAGAAAAATGAGTGGATAAATATGTAAGATTTTGCAACAAGTTTATATTTTTATCGATGGCTTGTTCATTCATTGGTAAATCAGTGGTTACTAATGTCAAAAAAGTTTCGTGCAAGCGGGACTAAGTAAATAATCATTTTTTTATCAAAATCGAATTATTGACGAGAAAGTGGAACAGAATGCAGTTTAAAAACATGCCGAAACAAACCAGGCTCTTTATATCTTTATAAACTTCGTAATAATGCAACTTAATTATTTTAACACAAATGTGATGACTTTTGTTCCACCTTGTTTATATAAGAAGAAGAAATCCCGCAAACAAAAATCTCACAAATAAATATGAATGTGTCAATTATGTGCCGATAATCCATTCGGGGATCTTCGAATGGATTTCTACTACGACGGAGCTGAAGTGTCGGAGAAATATATGTTTTTTTTTGCGTTTCATTCGGATCTTCTGATAGGTATTGCCACTAATTTCGAAATTCGTATCGATATTTCCACTACAAAGGAATTTGGTGATAGTTATTTCGGGATTCAGGGAATTCTTTCGATTACGATGGAACGTGTGATAGGGCTGAATACAAAAGAAAGTGGAAATACCCAGAAAGAAAGTGGAAATATCCAAGAAAGTGGAAATAAATCTGATATGTAGCAGCTTCGGTTGGTGAGCGTTCTCAGATATCCTTTAAATGTCCAGAGACACGATTTTAATATCCTCGAATAAAATGTGATGCCAAAATGATAATGTCTGTACGATATGTTTTTAATTTATTCAGTATAGTTTTATAGAGATGATCAATTTAAAATATAATGAATTAAAGATTTTTACTTGGGCTTTTTTTTATCCTTTTAAATTAAATGCGATTAAACTAAACTAATCCATTTTTCATTTGTTCCCGACTTTTCATTAATTGTTTTTCAACATTATCAAGGGATATTTTTATTGTTAATGAACCCTTAATAAAATATACATGGATTATTAAATATTAATTATCTTACTTTGTTCATTTTGTCAGATTTAACTCGAGATAAATGCAACAGGTGTTGCACGACACAAGTTAGAAGAAATAGAAAGATAGGAAAGAATTGTTTTGGTACAATGGATAGAGAGCTAGTTGAATTTTTATTTTTCATTGCATAACCTCATGGGCGACTCCAGCATAATCTGGGAGGTATGTTGAAAAGAAAAAAATGCTTTGTACCCGAGTGAGAATTGAAAATGCAACTTCTGGGTTAACAAGCAAGCACATTTTTATTTGTTTTTGTAACTTTATTTATTTAATTTAATTTACATTTACATTAATATTGCAATTATACATATATATTGCACTTGATTTTAAAACAATGATTTATTATTAATTTAGAAAACAAGACAAAACAAAAAAATTCAATTATAAATATAATTAAATTATATATATACATACAATTATTAATTAAATTATTAGTATAATTAATTAAATTTACAACCTATAAACGAACTTCCGGACCATCTTTTAATACATTAAGTTTATATGTCACACCGCATTTTCTCACAGTCACACCTGGGGATAAATTATGCTTTTCTTATTCATTTTTCTTCTGACACATCATTTTTTAACTAAATGCTACAAATCATACCTCCTACAGACTCACCAAATGTTCTTTTACCTCGTTTGTTCTTGCACAAGCACATATTAATAGTGTTACCGAAAACAAAGCAAAATCATTCTCATACACATATGAAGGTACTCTCTGCCAAAACTGTGAACATCAATAAATTTACCGCCGGGCTTACACAATAGGATTAATCAGCAACCACAATGCGCTGCGCCATTTATAAAAGTTTCGAAACTTTTCGTCGCTGATTAATTTGTAAGAAGCCTTCACCACCCGCACCGCACGTATAACAGACAATTAAATCGTTTTACAGATGAAACCATTTAGGTACAAACTGATGGCGCACAAGAAGCACCAAAAACATCAGCTGCGGTGCCACAAATCACACAAAACAGATTGCTGCAACATTTATGCAAATTTTTTAACATGTCAAAAAATTACGAAAAAAAACAAAAAAAAAAATTTTTCCAAACAAAAACAAAAAGTCACTTAAGATACAAAGATACTCCGAAGAGTCAGATCTCTCTTTTTTTGTTTTTGTTATTTTATGTGTGGGATGGAATCCCGTGATGTTTGTTGATTTCAACTTTTACGGGGGACTAAGTACCCCCATAGTCGCTACCAAATGGCCAACTATTGCTCATCGAAATGTTATTCGCGATATGTTTTTTTTTTTTTAAATTTTATTGTCAGATGCTCCGGATGTTCATTTGATGGCTGCCGACAACGATGATGACGACAACGATGACGAGACGTTTAAAAACCGTGTGAAACTATAAAAAGAATATCAAAACAAAAACAAACGAATTCAAAATAAAAATTGAAAAAAAAAAAATAAACAATAATAAATAAACAGCTTTTAAGTGGCATCCAGAAAAAATTAATTTATAAAAAAAATAAAGGAAAAAACCATCTTGGTTGTCGCCTAAGGCTTGGAGATAGCGCCAGACAAATCCGCACGGAAAAGTCAATCAGCGATGCGAGAGTACAGACATAGCTAGCTTCCAGCTAAAGGGGAGCCCAGTTCAGATGCACTGCAGATACATACATATAGATACGAGATACCTTGCTGATGTATGATGCTATAGGCTGTATTTGGTTTATGCAAATTTCAAGAGGTGAGGATGAGTGATGTAAAGATGTCAGAGATATGTTTGTATATGGAGGGAGATGAGCGAATATATGCGCGATGGAATGCTTGGTTGATTGGGATTGCGAAATACGCGGCATTATATCCAGCTCATTAAGAAATATTTATATGCGATGTGCGGGTTGACTAATTGCATTCGATTGCGGCAATTGGTTTGTTTTTCTTCTTTTTTTTCTCAATGATATTTGAGATATATTGAATAACAAGAATGGGGATTCTTGGCGCCAGACACGAGAACAATGCTCTTAGAGTAGAGGATGTAATTTGGTTTTGTTGATGGTGTTTTGAAAGGGTGTTTTATAAGTGTCAGAAACACAATAAAGGAGAATACGATGTTAAAAAAAAATACTTTGATCAAATGTTTTATATCAGAATTTGAGTACCCATTAGTCATTGGTTTTGTAATTCGGAACACCCATGCCAGTACATCGGGCACCATCTTTAATAACATGACATTGACGTTATTGGAAGAGCGAAGCAAGCAGTAACCGGTGCTTTCACGACTATGGAGTCAGCAGCAAGCAAATTGAGACTGAAAATAAACGAGGACAAGGCGAAGTATTATTCCGACTTGGTCAGAACGTGACCATTGATGGGCATAACTTCGAGGTAGTCAGTGAATTTGTCTGAATAAGCAATTGGGAAATAAAGCCCTATCGAGAAGAACCAAGGAGACCTTGTATAAAACACTCATTATCCCGGTCCCGCTATATGGTGCAGAAGCATGGACCCTTTCCCAATCGGATAAAAAGTCACTTTGAATTTTCGAGAGAAAAGTTCTGCGTACGATTTATGGTCCTGTCTGTGTAAACAGAGAAACGCAGACCTCTGGCGTGATAGTCCGAAACACTAAACACAACGCCACGGGGCACTAATAAATTTGATAGTTGTCCTAAAATCCTTTAAATTATTCAGTGTAAATTATTTATCAAAATACTAAACAAGTTTTTTTCCTTCAAGAACAAATGAACAATTCTACAATTTAATTTATACTATAAATTCCTAAAACTATCCATTAACAGACCTTCAAAGATTCGAAAACAGAGAAAACAGTTAAAAGCCTAATGATGGGCCTGAGTGTTGTGACTAAACGAGCATGGTATAAGATAAGGCATAAGGCCTTGTTCCGGTTCGCGAATCGAACATTCACCTCGAGGGGAATGGTTTGGCGAATGCTTTACTTTGGTTCAAAGCGAAGGAATTAGTTTCATTCGCGAACCTTTATTTGTTTGGCTTACTTTCGTAACTATATTTGTTTAGGCCGAAGAATTTTCGAATTTTCGCGATTTTTCAATACCAGTTTAAAGCCAACTTTTTTGTTTAAAGTCAACTTTTTTGTTCGTTTCGCTTAACGATAATAAGGGCATAAAACTTTAAATTGACATAACAATAGAACTACACTGACCCAAGTGTGTTGGAGTTCAGCTGGCTCTTCTCCGTTAATCCGCAAATCTTCCCCTAACTCATAAAGTACATACATATTCTCGATATGTCCAATCTGTTTTTCAGTTTTTAACGAAAATTCCAATTTGAAAACCGTCGACTCAAAAGCTTACTATGAACTAACAGAGACAGAGTTCGCTGATCCACTTTGTTTGCGGTTATTTTTTATCAATTTTTTGGCATACTCGGTTGTTATCTGAAGTTTTATTTCAGTTACCGAATGCATAATAAATTACTTTATTGAAATATTTCGATTTAATCAACAAAACAGTCTCGAACACACTTATTTTTAGAAAATTGAATTAAACTGATTACATTGTTTATGCTGACAATCATGCACACGCCATTTCTAAAAACACTCAATTAATTTGTTAGCGCCACATAATTGACTTATTTTTAATCATAATTGTAAATCTTTCCAGTTCATTTCTCAATCATAATACCTAGAGGCTTTTAAAACGTCCTCTCTAAGGTAAATGGGCTTAAAAGATCATATAGCAATTATGTACCTCTATACTATCAACTACTTACGATCCACACTGAGCACAGCATTAAATTAATTGGACTCTTCATCCATGCAGCACCAATTTCGTCGACAATCAATCATCTACTACTCTGCACTATGGTTATGGTTATTTAAGCCTTCTACGTTAAGTATTCAACTGTATCCGCTCAGTGCTCACCCTGCGATCATCATTCAGTAAAGTGTTGGTTTACAAACACCTTATCAATCTGCGTCATCAACAGTGGTTCGGAAACTTACTTTAGGTGGACAAAATAACAACTAAATATTTTGTGAAGAAATTAGATTTTTTTTTTTTAGATAGACGAATCGAACCTGAAACTTGATGCCAGCAGCGTCACAAAGCAATTTTACAACTGGTGTCACAAGTTAAACTCGTTTCAATTTAATTACAATGTTTATAGGAAACCCGGAACCAACAAGCAGATGTTTAGGTGAACGCTGAAGTGGGAAATTTTGTTTTTTTTTTTTTGCTTAGAAAGATGAGAAGAATTGAACTGACATAGACTTAGAGGAACTAAATTCGTCTATCCAACCACTCCTTCAGATCTTTGTTTTTGGGTTCATTATAAAGGGAAAACTCTATACAAAGAGCTTAGTGGCGCAAATAGACCGTAGCCGAATACTACCACTTTTGATACCGACACAAATGGTCGGTCAATGATGGGCGAGTAAACTTCGCTTTAGGGAATTTCTCTGAAGAGCTTGGAAGAAATTAGTGTGAAAAGCAAACAATTATAAAATTTTTATTTATCAATTTTCGGAAAAAAAAATAGTGGCAATTCCTGGAACTATCCACAATTTGGCCCGAAATTGGAAGAAAAACTTTGTGAGCTAAAGATGTTTCAAAAGACTGGACGAGGAAGTTGGCAACCAAAATATGCGGAAGAGAAAGAATTGAAGAATTTCTACCGATTCTTTAAGGGCACATTTAATTAATATTTGTATTTCTAATTATAATAATTTAATTTAATTTTTAATTCGTTAAACTGTTCAAATACTTTTTTTTAATTACAAAGATATTTAGAATCAAAAAATATTTTTTTCTAAGCAGATCGAAGTTTTGAACCACTGTTCATCAATGAAGAGACGAACACATGACAACTGGTAGTGGTAACACCGCAGAACACGGCCAATAACTGTAATGCGCGATGTTTTATAACGAAGTTGTTGGGCTTTGCTTTGCACACGACACATGGGCGCACTGACAAAGATTCCATAATCTTGACAAGTGTGCCAAGCATGTTAAGAACTAACCGTTAAACTTGTTACATGCGATAATGGTCGTTGTTTGATGATGAGTATACTATAAGATTGATAATATAAATAATGTTACCTGCCGGCTGCCACTGGTAAACGCGATCTCCTTCCTTTTGAAACAAAATAAAAAATACTGTCTCCTCTGTCATTATGTTTCATTCTTTTCTTAAGAAATATTTTAAATTAAATCCTTTTGGGTATCCATAATGTTATTAAATTAATGACGATGATTAATGACCATTTAAGCTTTGTTCAGTCATTATAAACGCGCTGAATTTAAGTGAAGGCTGACACGGAATCTCCGACCATTGTTTGGAGTGGAATTTGGGATTTCTCCGGGCAACCATATAATTTATAATTATGGAAGTTGTGTTACTTGTATCCGATTGAGGCGAATTCAAGTATGTGTGTTTTATATTGAATGTCAATAATTATTGTAACATCACATTATTTGGAATAAAATGATTGGAATTGGAATTTTTATTGGACATTTTAATTTGAGATGGTTGTCATTTAGAGAATGGTGGTCTATATGACATCAAGTATGGGAAGTTGAACAATCGATAGAGTTGATCAAGTACAAATGTTATGAGAAAGACGTGCTGATGCTTTCACAAATTGATTATGTACATATTTGAAAGTGTGTTCAATAAAATTAAGTAGAAAGAAAAAACGTTTTTTTTAAGGTTTTCTTTGAAAAAGTAACTAAAAACGTATTTTGAAAAATCTCAAAATATATGTATTTTTCAAATTTTGTTTCCAACTTACAAGCACGGTTGCCACATTGGTCATTTGTGACCAAATTTGGTCATTATTTTTTCACTTGGTCACATGGTCATTTTTTATTTCAATTGGTCATTTTTTTTTACAAAACGAAAAAGAAAAATTCGACTTAACTTTTTGTTTTCAAAAATGTAATGCATACTTAAAACGCCTTATAGTCTAATGTAAACGTTGCTTTAATAAGTTTAATTGAACGCACTGCATTACACATTCACGATCACTGAATGCTCGAACACTGAATGCATTCATTTCCTTCATTTGACAATTTATTGACAGATGACTGGAAAAATCAAAACTGTATGTTTAAATAATAATCTCTTCTCTAACGTACCTACTTTGCTTCTGGTTCTTGATAAAATAAAAAAAAACACACAAAATGGAAAGGTAAGCTATAACATATTTATTTATAAGTCCCTTGTATTTGTTTTATTAAAATAACATTTAAGATATGTTGTTGTGACCAAAAAACCACGGAAAACTATGGAGGAGGCAACAGAAAGTCCCCCAGAAGCAGATGAGCCCCAATCTTCCAGCAACTGGTAAATGTCTTTTACTTAATTTTAATGTTTCGTGAAATAACGATTACCTATGTATGTATAAATTCTCAGCGATGTTGTTGACAAAACAAAAAATTATATGGAAAGGAATTTTCGTGAAGAATGGCTCAAAACATTTACTTGGCTGAAAAATAAAGATAATAAAAGCTTCTGCAATGCCTGCGAGAAAATTCTATCAAACCATTTGGGCCACCTAAAATCACACGACAAAAATGAAGCGCATGTAAAAAACATAGCAAAAAAAAGGAATCAAATTAAAATTGATTCGTGTTTGCAACATGAGAAGTCAAGTTTGGAAAAAAAAGTCTATTTGGCGGAGCTAACGCTTGTGCATTTTTTAATTGTCCATAATCTTCCGTTTCTTTTAATGGATTTTTTGCCAAACCTTTTAAAAGAATGCTGTCCCGATTCAGAAGTGGCAAAATCAATTAAATGCGGACGTACGAAAGCAACGCAACTTGCAGAGACGCTAGGAACAAAAGCAAAGCAGAAAATTGTTTCTGAACTGCAAACCACGAAATTTTCTTTGATTACCGACGAGACCACCGACCTTTCAACTAAAAAGTCTTTGGTTCTTGTTGTAAGGTATGTTGATAAAAAATCAAAGATTATTAGAGATAGATTCCTAGGCCTCATTGAGCTCATTAAATGTGACGCTGAAACCATTTACGAAAGCATTACAAATTTTTTTTCTGAGAATGAAATTCCATTTAAAAATTTAATTGGGCTCTCAACTGACGGGGCAAGTGTTATGGCTGGCGAGGTTAATGGTCTTCAAGCCAAATTAAAAAGCAACATTAATTTGTTTTTTCTCAAATGCACTTGCCATTCGCTGCATCTATGCTCTGCTTATGCCTGCAAAAAAATTCCTGATGACGTTGAAAAACTTTGTCGCAACATCTACAGATTTTTTGCTTATAGTGCCAATCGTATTAACAACTTTAAGGAATTTCAAGAATATTGTGCAGTCCCACCGCACAAAATATTGGGTATTTCATTGACAAGGTGGCTTGCGTTGGAAAACGTCATCAATAGAGTTGTGGAACAGTGGGACGCACTCCAATTATATTTCATTTCTTGTTATTTAGAGATCAGCGGGATAAAATCATTTGACTTAGCAAACAAAATGGGAAAGCCTGAAATGAAAGTTTATTTCCTATTTTTATCTTATATTTTAAAAATAATTAACATTTTGAATAAGGAATTTCAATCTGAAAATGTTCGTTTACCATACTTACATAGCCAAATAGAAACAACGGTTAAACTCATTTTAAGCAATTTTGTAAATAATGATTATATTAAAAATATAAAGTCTTGGTCCGAATTTGACTTAGAAAACAGAGAGAATTATTTACCCATTACTGAAGTTTTTATTGGAAGCAAAGCCGAGGAATTTTAAAAAAAATCGAACCTCACAACGTTTAATAAAAATGAAGTAAAAACAAATGCTTTAAATTTTTATTTAGAACTTTTGAAACAACTGCTACTAAGATTTGATCTGAGTAATAATGATTTGAGAAACTTATCGATAATAACTCCAAAAAGTGTTATGTCGGATTCTCAAACTTCAATATCATCTTTAATTGATAGTTTTCCTAACTTGGTTCAGTGTGATCCGGAAGATGTGGTTATTGAGTGGAATATGCTTAGGTTTTCACACAATCATAATCTTAACGATAAAATGGATATATGTGAGTTTTGGGAAAAAGTCAGTTTCCTTAAAAATGGTTTAAACGAGTTTTGTTTTGAAAATTTGAATACTTTTGTCTACAATTTGATGTCTCTTCCACATAGCTCAGCTGCCGCTGAAAGAAAATTTTATGAATTAAGTTTGATAAAAACAAAATTAAGAAATAGACTTAATTTTGATACCATTAATAATATAATGCTGGCCAAAGAGCTTCAAGACGAAAAAAATAGCCATAGCGTTTGGACTGCCAAAACATTTTTTTAAAATATCTAGCTTTTATGTTTGTTTATAACTAACTACCTATAAATTTCATTTTAAATTGCTATGGGAAGTAAATATTTATGTTTCGTTATTTTTATTTATTTATCTAAATTAATTAAGTTTGTTAGGTACTTTGTGAATTTTTTCGTGCCTGTTTTTATATTGTTTATTGTTTTTGTTTTTTATTAATAATTTAAAATAACATGTGATCTGTCTGTGTAGTATAAAAAATATGTTCAAATAAATGTGATAATTGAATTTTTTTTTGTGTTTACAACTATTTTGGACTTAAAATAATTTGGTCATTTTTAGCTACAATTGGTCATTTTTTTCTCCAATCTTGGACACAAATTTTTTTTTCAAGTGGCAACCGTGCTTACAAGTCATCTCCTTGAGATTGACAAACAAATTCTTAAAAAGCAGCATAAAAGAAACGATCTTACATAACTTTAATGTAAATTATCTGATATCCGAAGTGATCATGCATTTCGAAGGATATGTTCGTAGAGTTGTAATGTGTTTTGTATTTTTATTGGCAAAGAAGATTCTGAAACATTAAATAAAAATTGATACTTCAAAAGAAAATAGTTACATGAAGTTTTGTGACATGTTTATAAAATTTTGCATCGAAACATAAATTTTGCCTTCCCGTCCGAAGATTTGCTGGTTATGTATTTATCATGTCTTAGTAAGAACAAAAGGATCAAATTTGAACAAAAAAACGTTCTTGGTCATTTAAGAGATTTAATTCACTCAAACATGTTAGCACCCTGAACCATTTCTTGTTTGACACATATAGTCAAACTTGATTTCGACGTTCGTAAGATTTTCAGCGAGAACTGTAATAAGAGGGCAAAAGGTTGGTTTTTGACATATGTATTGTGATTTGACAGAGCTCTTATGAGAAAACAAATCATTCGATTTGACAGGCACGCAAACATTTTATTTTCGAATTTAATGAAGTATTCAATGAGAACATGCATCGGAAAACGATTGATAGTTCTTTGAGACTTTGTGTTGTTTGATACTTCACAGAAAGTAACTTCACTTTCTATAAAAGTAACCATGCTACCGAGAAACCGGGGAGGACTTTTAAACATTCGTGTTCTGGGACGATAAAAATGTATTTTAAAGGGGCGTTTTCTGTTCGCTGATTTGTGCTGGCTGACAAGATTACCCGCTTTGACAACTGAGCAGACTTCTTGCTTTGGATCTTTTATGAAGTTATGTCTTTTCATTGAAAAAAAAAAATATGACAAAACAATTTCGGGTCAGTGTTTTTGGGTCACCCTGTACCTATATCAAACTTTCCAGTAAGACAAATAGTTACATCTGAACAAACAAAAAATGCCAATGAATTTACTATTTTAAAAATAAGTGACGTGGTCAAATACGAACCAGGCTTGTTATATTATTCGAATAGTTTGCATCAGCCAAGTTATTACAGTTGATTTCGCTTATCTGAGCTACGGTTAACTGAAACAAATCGATTATTTTAAATGCAAAATTTGTCACGCAAATATATTTTCAATCAATTCAAGTTTATTTTCTCCGCTTAAATGAAACAAATATAATGTTAGATTTCAGATAGACAGAGTGGTATTGCAAGCAAAATATGAGTTTCACTTCACATTAATCTCGATACAAAAACTGACAGATAAACATGTTATAAATTAAATGAACACAAAAATAATGGTTAAACTAATTTTCCAATATATTTCTATCACAATTGAACACCCGAACAACCTTTGACATCAATATTGTCGCCTGGCAACTTTCCTTGTATAAATGTCTGTCACTATCGCCTAGTTCGTCGCGCCGTCATCGCAAACAATTTGTAAAACATGTTTAGCTAAACTTTAGTCACGTTTCAACAAAAGAAAATTACTATCATCCAAGTGTCTGCACCAAAAAAAGAAAAACTTGTAATTCTCGTACCAAAACAATAGAAAGTCCAAAAATGTAGCCAAAGTTAATTTTTATCTCTGCGGAATCATTTAACGAATATTATTTATCGGATAATCCATATAAATTTTCCAACAACAACATAGTCTCGCGGTGCAAGTCAGAAAACTGGTCTTTTTCGTTGAAGGTGTGGAAAAAAAATACTGCAACTATTTATCATTCCAGAGTGACACACTCCGCCTGCATCTCTCCATGGAGTTATTAATATGAAAATTCCAACGAAAATCTTCAACAATCGAGCAGGTGCGATGTTGCCACCCGCCCGCTGGCAGTCTTCCCCGGGGGCAGATCTATTTATTTTGATTTTAATATCTTGCGCGCGATTACACCTCTGCGATACTTAATTACACGTTGATTACTTTGGCACAAGACACAAATTGGCGAATCCAAAAGTGCCACACACCAGCTAGGGACCTGCTCTGTAGTGGTGTAAACCATTGCACACATATGTCCGATAGATTTTACATAAGAAAAACCAGGGGCTTATAATGCAGTAGTATAGTCTTATCATGGGTGAGTGTTGTATACAAAGTTATAGGACGATGTAACAGTTTGCCAAGACTTGTAATAAATCATAGAAGTTAGTACATCGGGTCTGGTTGCAATCGAGATAAGTTATGAGCACAGCATTGAAGAGGGAGCAACATTGTTGCTGACTTTTTGCACGTAGTGTCTTTCATGTACGTGCGGAAAACGAAAATAAAAACGGAAGACCGGAAGAAATGTAAGGAAATAAATCAATCAAGGAATTTTCTAGGTGAAATAAAATGATAGGCTTTGTTTCTTGGGTTCGCTCTTAGTTTATTGAACCACTTTGAAAATGTTCTCTCTTCTAGAATATAATGTAAAAAGTAAATTATACTTTGATTACTAATTTGCTTGATGATCATGATAAATGCAGTGAAGTGATATGTTAGTTGGTTTCGATAGACAGAGTTTAATATCATGATTTTTCAGTTTTACACGGAAGTAAACTTTACTTCCCCCTGAATGCTGCATTTATCTTAAACTAAAATGAAGTCAAATGGGCATCGTCATTGGTGATGTCAGAATTAGAGCTCGTTTTACCACTTCAAAAACACAGACAATAGAAGTCTTGAGCGAAACAAGTACTTTACTAGGTATTTCAATACTCTTTCTGTCAGTTTCTTCAAGGCGTGTGGATTAACGCTTTAGTGGTTGGTTTACATGAATTATCAAAACGATAGTGACAGTTGCCGCCATTGCTTCCTCTGATGAATGATACATTTTGACTCACTCTGTATAACTGTACAGTACTCTAAAACTATCAGTTTTCATAAATTTTGATGTAAATTGAACTTACAAAATGACGTTCATTCGAAAAGAATAGAATACTTATTGACAGTTACCGATCAGAGATTGAATTCTGACTCGAAGAAAGTTAAGAACATTTGTTTACAATTGCTTGTTAAGTTATGTTTTGTTGCAAAGAAATCCATGTACATAGAGAAAAAGAGAGCTCTATACTTATTTGTAAATTTGGCGGGCAGTCGCCTTTAACTTAGTTTTCGTTAACATGACGGAGCCGAAACGGAAGTGACATTTGTATGACACATGTCCAAATATCATCATTGAAGTAAAAAAGTTGCAGATTTTTTTTAATGAATTTCTTAAAAAAAACTATTGCCATCCGATGACAGTTCGAATTTAAAATTCCTCAAATGCAAAAATTCAAATCATGCATATATCTGTCAATCTAGATTCTAGAAAGTGTTCGCGTTTGACATTAATCCTCTCCACATTTCCTAAATGGTCGTGCTGTGTATCAACATTATAAGGGTAGTCATAACCCCTTGAGATCGCGGTAATTACATTTTTGAGTACAAACGGCGCATCTTGGATCATACATAAAATTATCACAGAAGTCTCCTCGGATAGACCCAGAATGTTGCGAACAACAAAATGAAAGTCTTTAGAAAAATACTGTGGACATTTATGAATAAAGTCCCTGAAAGCAAGTCGGCAAATTACGGATATTTCAGGAAAGCGGAGTACGATTCAAATATGGATATTAGGGACAGAACTATAATATATAAAATTAAATTAATAATCAATAAATAATAATTAATAATATAATATATAAATTAATAATATAATTTATATTGAACTAAATTAAAAAAAAATAGAAGTAAATAATAAACAAACAAAAGAAAACAGAAAAAGATAATATATAAATCAAAAGTGAACAATAAAGTGATTATAAAATCCCAAGAAACATGGGGGAAACAAACTCCATTCATGAAACCAACAAAATAATTGATTGGCACATTGAAAGAGTTTATAAAATCAATTAGTTTGTTTCATTAAGTTAATGAAGAAGTTTATTATCACCCAATTAGCAAAATTTTTGACAAATCTGAAAATTCAGTTCTGAAAACGGAACGTTGAACGCTCAAAAAACTCTGAAAAGCCAAGTTTTTTTTTTTATTTCAAATTCTTGTGTTTACTTTCTGATTTTACTTGGATCAAATATAAAATGAAATTTTGTGTTGTGGAATTTTAAAATTTAGTTCTTTGTGAATTGACTAGAAAATGATTTTTTTATTCGGAAAGTACAGTCGAAGCTGTACTTTGTACGTACAATAATTTATTTAGAAGAAATAGTATGCTTGATGATCACGCAATGCTTGGTCTCGTAAACAATGTAGAACAAACTTCAAATTTCTACAAAAAGTTGTACCCCGATGAAAATTCCTCTTATCATTGTTCCTGAAAATACATGCATTTTTATTTCACAATTTATTTTTTATTGTGAATTAATAACTTCTTGTCGAAATCTTCTCTAACCATTCCACTCTCATTTAATTTTCTAAATATAGCTTGCGGAGTTATGGATATACATATGGATCTACATAAAAAATGAAAAAAACAAAAAATCCTTCGTAAACTAAAAACATGACGTACCGACATTAATTTATTATTTTATAAAACCGTTAACATTTTCATATCTTTATTTTTTGTTTTTTTAATTTAGACGTTTTTATACAGAAAAAACGAAACGCTGTTAGACACGATGGACCAAAATAACTGGATTGGATAAAAACCAAGAACAGTTTCAACGTGCATCTTTTTTTTTTTAGTTAATTTTGCTGTCATCTGAATTTTCAGATAAAAAATTTCATCTAAAAATAAGGGGAAAAACGTAAAAAAACGTAACTAAATGCCAATCGACATCAACTGAATTTTTATGACAGCTGACCAATCAGAAGGCAGATTTTTCACAGTTGTTTCTGTCAAAAGTCGTCGTTGAACGCGCCCATTTTCAATGAAGACACTAATTATCTATTTTCTCTTGTTCTAAGGAACGAATTAGTAATATACAAATTAGAAATCAGGAATAGTATCAAAATTAATGAACTCATTATTTAATTTGGTTAAATAGTTCTTTGTTTTAATTGATAATATTTTATTATTTAATAACCTAAAGTTTGTTAAAGTTGGAGTTTAAGGTTTATTAAGAAGTTAAAACTTCTAGAACTCTACTGAATCGTATGCCCTCATTCTCTAAACTCACAAGTTCTTTCCATTTTAAGTTATCAATTCCATCCAGCTATACAATTTTGTTTTCCGAAAATCGAATCTCACACAGTATGAGTGAAAAATAAAGTAACAACTTCTTACATAACAATTCCAACATGCCAAACATGAAGCGGATACAAATGAGTTTCCTGTTTCCTCCGGTGCGTTGCAGCACCACCATTGTTCATCGCAAGTAAAAGTGATTTACTCAAACGAAAGTGACAGCGGTCATAAGAGGTCGAGGCTGTGCGCTGCCAATGATGATAATGATGATAATAGCGTTGACCGCCAGAGGAATTTTAAAATTCGCCAACGTTGAACATAAGACCGTACATGAACAATGAGGAGGATTAACTTTCGAATACAAAAACTTAGCATCAGTTAAATGTCCAGGAAATAAGCATATTTCATTTGCATGGCTTGGTGAATTTATCTTTCGGATGCGATGCGCATGTTACTGATTGGTTACATCACCTGTGAATATGAACTGATTTCATAATTTTTCTGTTGAAATGTAAAACAAATTAACAAATCTATTTGCAGCTGACGATTGTCGCTCTAAAATCCTAAATTTTAAAGAAAACAAATGCGGATATATTTATAATTTATAATATGCCACAAGCAACCTCCAAATCGTGCACTGACTCAGACAACGCGGAATGCTAAAAGTGAATCTTAAATTTATTCAAACGTCCGACCAACGACTGTCGCGCGCGATCTCATTGAAAGTTTTTTTTTTTTTTTTAGTTTTTTTTGGGTTAAGTTTAGCGCATAATAATTAAACAATAATAAAATTCAGGTGGTCGACAACGATGACTAGTGGGCGTGTAAAAACATTAATTTAGGAGAAAAAAAAAAACTAAAACATTCTCGTTCTTCTTTTGACCGCTGCCGCTGGCTGATGAATGAGCAGACTTATTTTAAAGACAGATTTTGAAATAGAAAATTATATAGGTATCTACTACGACGAATATTTGAATGAGTTAAGAAATATGTTTTATTTTTTTCTATGTCATTTGTCAAAGCATTATGAATCATTTTGTTATTAAATGAAAGGGTTAACGAATAATACCGGCAATAAATTAGAGGGAATTGTTGTGAGTTGAAAATAGATTTTTTGAGATTTTTGAAATACATGGTTTGCTAAGAATTCTTTAGGTTGAATTGTGGTACATTTGACACTTAGTTTTGAAAGTTTTTTGTTGTTCCGAGATTAAATGTTTGATTTTTGTAGTTTGTTGTTGTGACAGGAGATTCGCTGGCAGAACTTTAGGGCGTAACCATAGTATATAAATTTCTATAGTACAATCATGGAGCAGCGCCATCTAAAGAAACTTGTGAAACGCACATTTGGAGGTTCTTACATTTACTAAGTGTCTATTTTGTTACCCTAAAAATAGTCGTCAACAAAACAAATTAACAATATTTAATGTTTTTTATTGGCTTTAAAATCCATATTTCCTTGACAAGAGTCGTAAACAAAACAAAAATCATATTATTTACGACTGTTTCATGCTAACAGAATAGACAACTAGTAAATGCAAGAACCTAAAAATGTGATATTCACAATTTTCTTAAGATGGCCAGGCGGTAATTTATTCAGCATAAAAATACCGATCAGAAAATGCTGGACCATTTTTAAGGAAATTTCATTGACAGATAGCTCATGTTGTAAGGAGTAACTTTGGATATTTTGATTACCCTTTATTGAGCTGGGATTGCGTTTTTCGAAAATTCTTATTATTTACCAACGGGAAACGGCTGAACCGATTTTGACTAACTTTTCTGCAGAAGATAGCTGCTGTTGTAAAGAATAACTAAGGTTATTTTAATTACTTCCTATAGGTGGCACTTGGGTCACTTCTTTTCGAAAAAATCGTATACATGAACCGATCACCACTGGACCGATTTTGATGGGAATTTCGCTGATGTTTTTTTAGGAGTAACTTAAGCTTTTTTAATTACCCCTAGGTGGCGCTTTTTCGAAAACTTTTATGTATAGATCTGCACTCGTCATAATTGGAAGAGATTCTACTGAAACCTTCAATCGAGGCACTGTTGTTATAACTTAGCCAACAATATTACCGCTAAAATAAAACGTGTAGATTAACTGTTATTAATCGCTTTTTTGCTTTGAGTAAGCAATTGAGAAATAGAGCCATATCGAGGGCAACCCAAAAGACGCTTTATAAAACCCTCGTTATTTCGGTCCCCTTGTATGATGCAGAAGCATGGACCATTCTTAGAACGGATGAAATTTCTATTAAGGTTTTCGAACGTAAAGTACCACATACGATTTATGATCCGGTCTGTATAAATATGCAAAACTAAATTTGGCGAAGAAAGTACAACAACAAACCTTACTTGTTTTACGGTGTCACTTGTCTATAGCCAAGAAGTTACGTTTCCAAGTTTTAAGATGACTGAGACATATAAAGCGAATGAGCATCTACGTTCTAGTAGTCTAGTCCGTAGATTATTTTACGCCAAGCCTAATGGAACGAGAAATAGAGGCAGGATAATTCGACGATTGATTGAACTTGACGTACGACATTGGAGACAGCCAGTTGAGGGTCGAACCGGCTAGAGAATAATAATAATGAAAGGTATGTAAAGCACTCTGCATCCTGTAGCGCCAATCAATCAAAACATCAATGAAACCTGTTAATGAAAAATTAAACCCTTCACAAAAAACTTTTTGAAGTCAGAACAAGCCAAAGGTCATCCATGTCGTGAAGAAGTTAATGCACTGTACACCTAATTCTAATGAATACAAAAATTACATTTTTAAATAAAATTTTAATTTCTTGCGTGACTTTTGTAGTCTCAGTAATATATTTATATGTAATATTTTATTTAAATCCGAAATTCAATTGGAGTCGAATCCATAAGAAGCTCTAATCGTTTCTGGACGTTGATAAAATATGTATGTATTAACTTAAACCTTTATCTTGCAAATTTAATGTAATATAATGAAGAATAACAATACCTTAGTGACATAAGTATACAAATCTTTTGCAGAAAAAACTAAAAGTCTATAAACAATTTCGTCATCATCTGAATAAATATTCGACAACTCATTGGCAAAAGTTCTTCATTGATTTTCGTTTAATTAAACTCAAATCACCGAAGGTCTACTTGACATCTTTTACAAGAGAATGACGCAAGTATAAATAAGAAATAAATATTTTTTCACAAACAATATGAGACCATTTTTTAAATTGCATAACTATACCCTTTTATATTTCACTTATAAAATTACATCACTCTCGAATGTCTACATTTTTTTCAGTCTTGTACTTCATTGTCTCATATTTATTTACCCTAACAAATCAAAACAATAATAATGGGAAATTTATTACATGATGACAGTTTCGACTTTGAATTTAAATGATTTAACTCTTAACTTGACCCTTGAATTCCACTTAAGACGCACCTTTTCTTAAAATTATATCATTCGGTTGATTTTCTGAGAAATAAAAGTTGCATACATATGATGATTAAATTTGCATTAAAAAAAAAAACTAAAGAGTTGAAAACAATGCCTCAACTGCCCCTTAAAACAGAATTCAATTTTTCACTTTGAATATGAAAAAAAATCCCCTCCCCGGAATCTGAATTTTTCATGACTAAAATTTATAATGGTCGCATAGTTATAGATGTTTGTACCAGGTTCCATACAAATTGCGTGACCAGGCCTGGGACACTTAACTCGTGAACGGAACAATGTCTTGAGCTTAACTCCACCTGCAAGTCATTATGTGCAATTTAATGGGAAGTTTTTATATTTTTAATTTAAAAGTTGTGTGTGTTCTCTAGCGGTATACAGTGGAACAAAATTTGTTTAAAATTGGAATAAAACGGAGAAAGAAAGTCAAAATTTAAGAAGTTTACCCAAATGTTCTGTTATGATACAACACTAATTCTGTCCATCTACTGAATCAACGCATCCCAACACACAAAACAGTTGGTTGAAAGTCTTCGTAAAAAGTGCAACTTCATATAACCGTATCGGCTCCGAACTTCTTAAATACATTTTTTCTTTTTAGTTTTTGTTTAAGAACTTCAAAATAACAACGAAAATTTTTAAAACGTTTAAGGAGTATCCAGGGAGCTCTTCAAAAGCTGATTATAGAACATGGCCAAAAGCATACATAAAGGCGTGGGATAGGTACCAGTTAGCACTTTAGAACGACACGCTACTGCCAAGGAAGTTGGTTGTGAGTTTGTTTTCTACGAGTTGGTTGAAAGTTGCATTGCAGTTGCGATGGTGGACTCGAAATAACGATGATATTTTTGTAAAAACACTAGTGACACGAAAAGAACCCTCTTTTTCTGGTTCACCCGTTAATTTAGTTTCTCCATTTTCTTCCGTTAACATTTATCAGCATGGGTTATGAAATGTACGAGATACTGAAGAGGTTAGCCGCGTACCAAATGGCTCGCTACACATGTACTGAATACAATCATGCAACGCAACTAAAAATAAAATACACGACTGGCAAACTATGGAACAACAAAAATTTTAATTTATTAAATTCTGAACAAAGTTCGAAAAATATCAGAAAATGGCCTAAACGTGAGATCATTGCAGCTATCATTAGACGGTTGTTTAGCAAAAAACTGTGAATGTTATCTTGTGTTAAATGTCAAATTTGAAATCTGTATCTAATTTTAAAGGAATCGGATCAGTCGTTATCAAGTTATGGTCAAATTTGTAAGAACCGTTAACATCAAATCTCCGTTGTGTGCATTTTTAACTAAAGAACCTGATATGCAGTTATATTAAGAGCACTTTAAATATAATGTTCACAAAGTTTTATCAAAATCGTTAGAGCCATTTTTGAGAAAATTTGGAAAAACTAAAACCGTTTAAAGGGAAGTACCCGTTATAGCCGGGCTAAAACAAAAATTTAAAATTTTCCTCTAGGGAATCACCAAAAAGTACTACACATGAAGTTTGAAGTAAATCCATCAAACCGTTTAGGCTGTAGCTCGGTGAACAAACAACCGAACATCCGCACATACGCACATCCGCACAGACAGACCGACGGACGGCATGAGGAAAGCTACTTCTAAATCAGCGTAAGGTCAGGTTTGAAATCCTCGATTTTCTTTTACATGAAACTAATACTTGCCTAATTGAGCAAGTAAAAAGTTGGATGAAGGTCGCCCATGTAACTGATAAACCAGTAGTTTGTAAATTGGTTGTACTCGAGGCGACAGAAAATTTCGTGTAGTTGCACTGATGGACCATAAATTCGTTTTTACAAGGGTTCGATTGTAAAGTGAAGCCCACACAACGCTCTTTCTTTTTTAGTTCCGCTGCGCAAGTGGATCAAGGGTCTTAGACTTTCCGCACACGAGTTGCATGTTTTTCAACAAACATGGAACCATTTTGCAACCTGGCCCGTGCATTCCATTCATGAGATCCGTACACGTCAATTAATATAAAATTAAATTGAAACTGTTTTCAACTGGTCACTTAGAATCTTGCTTTTCGGTTGCGCATGAATGCGTATACTTTTGACAGAAGTTGTACTAAATTTGTTTATTTGCATGAATTTTGAATTTTCCGCCATCGACAAGAACAAACTTAACTCATTTGAAAACGGGTTGAGTTAATTTTTTTAGATTTTTCTTTAGCTTCTAATAAAGTTCTTTCTAGATAGCCTCTATCTGCACATTATGTCCATAGTTATATAAACATTTTGTATGTTCCGACTTTTTTTAGAAATGAATTTCTTATAAAGAATTGAGACATGTCTGCATATTATAATAATTGCAAAAATATAAAAATGAATAAGTTGAACTCTTTTTTTTTGCCAACTTAAGAAGTTTCCTGTCCCACTATAAGGCGGCGGCGGTAACGACGATGCCAGTGGTGACCAACATGCTCTAAATGAAGGCTGCACTGTTATGCCGGTCGTTTGTAAACATGAACTTGACCTTTTGTGTTGCTAAACGACCATGGTTGAATGTCATTGAATTCAAAGCACTTCACTCTTTCTCATGAAGTCATGACAAACTTTAATCTGCGTATATAGCTAACAATGTGTTAATCCATTGTTAATCATTTGCGTTGACAGTAAAATGTTGGGTAACACCTCAGATGCGACGGAATAGGTCTAGACGGTTTTAGACGTGTAGTCATTTTTGTCTCGTGTTATCACAGACAATCTTTTTATAGTGTTGCGTACTATTGTCAATTAATTTATTATTTTGATTGAGTTTTAATCGATCTTAGTGCAATTTTGCAAGCTAATTGGTTTCACACGATAAAAAAAAAGTCTAGTCACTAGTGGATTTAAAAGTGGGTGGTGTCAATTAGTTAATATGTTTAACATCAGACATCTCGTTTGAATAATAATTACAGCACTAAACACTTGAGATAGGTAGCTTGATTTAATAAACGAGATAAAGGAATTCTAATTGAATTAAACAATTTTGAAAAAAAATAATAATCAATACCTTATCAATTTAATAGGATTATGGTGTCTAAAGGTGGAATCAATTTAAATGCAATAAAATGTACACATAAAAAATATAAAAACTAATCATAGAAGTTTTTTTATTGCGTTGTTGATAAAAAAGTTTTGTTAATGATTTTTGAGGTCGGGAATGTTGGACAGTATTTGAAAAAAAAAAAAATATAACTTTGCCGAATTGGAAATATAAAGGGTGTCTCGAGTCCGAACGAAAGCTTTTGTGTTGACGAATCTACTATTCTTTGGCGTGGTACACTGAAGTTTCGTCAGTATAACCTCGAAAAATAATGCAAATATGGGGAACAAGTTTACAAGCGTTGGTTGTGATCAATACGATTTCACATAAAACAATACATACATACGAAGGGAAAACTGACGACAATTACAAAAGACCTACCCAACGGTCTGACCAAAAAGTATTTGTAAGTAGAAGAACAATTACAACGAATATCTTGAACTTTAACAAGTTAATCTCCTTGATCTTCAAACATGGCCGTTACCAAGCGAAACATGGAATTAACGCGCTCAAAACCTCGGACATGGTAGTTGCAAAGTTTTTATTACTTATAAAATGTCCATCCAGTTGAGGGGTTATGAATGCCCTTAATAATGATTTAACACAGGGCAAGGATGTTTAACAAGTGAAATCACATGTAAAATTCCTTATTAAACAAGTACTTTATGTCTTGTGTTATAGGCCCCTGTATTTCACTGTACGTTTGAATTTCAACTTTAGGGTAAAATGTAAGAATTCCTGATGCCATTGCGAGCATTACGGTTGATTGTTTTAGTTAAGACATAGACAGTTGCATAGCATAGGTGTATGTCTCCAAAACAGGTCAATAAAAACTTCAGTTCCACGCAGTTTTTAATTCCACGTTGGACAAATTCAGAATTTAAATACTAAATTTGAATTTGAAAACAAAGATATGACTAATTAGATTTTTTGATCTTTTACTGTTTTTCATAATTTTCTGTGATATATGTACAAGTTATTTTGCACAAGAGACTACAATCATAGCTTGCGCTCCACAATTTAATTTATAATGAGAATTGTGAATTAAATTAATGGGTACAATTGGATCGCACTAACTTGCTCTTGTGAGGCAAGTCGTGATAATATACAAATAAGAAAATTAAATTACTATACAAACAAGAAATACAAAAAAGATCGCATGAAATTTTATTAAAAGCTCTAAATCCATATCTTAAACAAAATCAAACTATGCAAAAAATGTTCTTTAATAAGTATGAGTTTTCGAAAAAAAAAAAATCAAAATCGTTGGTGCGATTTTTTTAAATAATTTTTTGAAAATATTTTTCTAAAAAGAATAAAATGCAGGACTGGGTCGCACGAAATTGCACTTTTAGCAAACTATGGGACTAAAAAAATTTAAATTTGTTGAATTCTGAAATAAGTTATTACATAATATATGAAAAATTGGACTAAACGTGAGAATAAGTTGTATGGCAGCTATCATTAAACGGTATTTTACCAAAAAACTGTAAATGCCATCTTGTGTTAAGTGTCAGGCTTAGAATATATACCGAATTCAAAAGGAATCGGCTAAGCCGTTATTAAGTTATGGCCAAATTTGTAAAAACCGTTAACACCTTATCTCCGTTATGTGCATTTTTAGCCAGAAACCTGAAATGCAGCTATATTAAGATTAAATATAAGGTTCACTAAGTTTTATCAAAATCGAGAAAATTTAGAAAAACGAAAACCGTTATATGGCAGCTACCCGTTATAGCCGGGCTAAAACAAAAATTTGAATTTCTCCTCTATGGAATCATTAAAAATTGCTATGTACGAAATTTCAACAAAATCCGTCAAACCGTTTAGGCTGTAGGTCGCTGCACAGACAACCAAACATAAGCACATCCGCAATGACAGACCGACGGACGGCTTGACGAAACTTACTTTTTTAACACGAAACCAATACTTGCCCTATTGAGCAAGTAAAGAGTATACAAGTTTTTAAAACTAAAATTATTATAGGTACCTTAAAATTAAATTTAAAAAAAATCCGTTTACAGTTTTTTTTTGAAATATTGAATTAAATTTCAAAAAAATCCGTTTACAGTTTTTTTGAAATATTGAATTAAAAAAAATATATAAAATATTTAAATCTTAATAAAAACATTTTTGACAAAAATGTTTTTATAACTTTAATTATTTGAAATAAGTACGACAATTTCAGTATTGAACTTATCTGTTAAATCGCTTCAGTCGTTATCGAAATTTAAGAATATTGTTACCTATATTGTGGCAGGTACCGTTAAACGAAAGATGTTTTATTGAAAAAAGTTACTTTACTTGATCTTCAGTAAATTTAATACACTGCAATTCCGACACTTATTTCAAAATAAAATGTCGGTCTGTCTGTACAAAAATGCTCGTTACTTTGTATAAGTAAAGAAAAATTCTTGTTGAATGCTCAATGCTAAGAATTTACAATGTTTTACTTGACTATATTGAACTTCAAAAATGCTTATACAAGAACTAATAATTTCAGAAAAAATAAATTTTTTGAACTTTTCAAAACATAAATTATTAAAAATTAACTTACTGCATCCATAATATTTAAAGCATCTTACCTGCAATGAACAAGAGAAAATATAACAATGGTTATTTTGATACAAGTAAATTGAAATATGAAATGAAATACGTCATGTTGCATTGTATAAAATTAAATGAAACAAACTTCTACATAAGTCAAACATAACGTTATGACCTTATGAAAATTTAATATCCTTATAAAAGTAATTCAGGGTCAATTTCATCTCTACTCCTAGTTTAATGAATCATATTTTTTTCAGAAATTTTACGGAAGCTGACAAAAATCATGTTAACATCACTACACATTCAATGTCCGTAGTTACCCGTTTAGTTTCTTCGCAATTAAACAACAAAATGACTGTATTACAAGTTTTCATTTTGCTAACAAATTATTACCTTCAATCAGTGAATAATTTACGATTATTACACCATATAGAAATATTTAATAAATATGTTAAAAGAAATTATTTATCGTCGCATCATAGATGCCGCCGGCTGTTGTCGGTATATAGTCGTCACCATCATAATGTCGCCATCTAAATTGTCACTTTAGAATTCTTAATAGTTTTCTCTGAATGATAATGAATCTATTTGATTTGCATAAATATGAAAATAAAATAATATAATTTCGATTCGCCGTCATAAAATTATTGTTTCTTTTTTATTGTACTATTATTATTCTTTTATTAATCTTAAGTGTTCAAATTAATAAAGCATTTCCCCACTAAATAAGCGTTGCAATAAGTGTCATGCCAACTCGAGCAATATTATAATAGTTCCTCTACTAATTATTTCAAAGCCGCAACGTCAATTTCGACGCCACCCTCAACGTCAGACTATGGACTGGGATGACATTTTTCGTTTCAAAAATGTTTATTTTTTTTATTTTTGAAAATATTTATAAGACTTGTAAAAACAATTTAATTTTGAGATTAAAAATCAGATTGACTACTGTTTGGTAGCCAGTTTCATGAAGCGCTAGATAGCAAAGTGATAATGGGAGACACGTCGCTCCACAACACCTATCCTGATGATAGAATTTTTTATGGAAACGATAATAAGAAGCACCGAAACCTATAGATCTGGAGGAATCAATTGGTACAATCTGGAGAAAGCACAAGGGGGAACCATTTATCTTTAACCCGATTTTCATGTGTCAAACCATCAACAGGGCTCTTATAATTGACATAATGTATGTATAGATATGCAATAAACCATAAAGTTTATATGTATCAATGGCTTCGTAACCTGCCTTTTGAAAATCTATCTTAACCTGAAGTCAGTTCAACATTTTATTAATTTTAAGTCTAAATTTTCCCAGAGTATATGCACATTCATTAAATTATTACTTAATGGTTGATTTGTACCTATTTTATTTTTCAAACCACATTTTAGTTCTTTTTTATCACTTGAATACAAATATAATACCTTTAAAAATATTTTGCAATCCTCTGTCTCGACAAAATTCTTTCTTACACAATTTTGATGATTTGGAGCAAACAATAATGGAAAATCCCAAACCAAGACAGCTCAATGTCTTTTGACCAAAAAATAAAAGCTTCACTTTTGTAAACAGCAATACGAATACGTATAAAAAAAATATAATATCTTAATCGAAGTACTTCATCTCTTTGGCATAACATATTCTCTGCGGTCTTCACACTTTTACCTTCATCGTCGTCTTTTTTTTTTTTAACCACAAACAGCCACGCAAACGACGACGAAGGAAGGCAGAACAAATAAAAATAAAAAATAAAAAAAATCTTGTAATACTGTACGATAAACAGAACTGAAATCCATCACACGTTTTATTTGTGTTGGCATAACTGCATACGTGTGCTCTATGCGCTCCAATAAAGTTGGCACCACATTCCTCGAGTTTAGTTTGCAGCCGAGAGTTGAATAGACCCTCTAGTTTCGTTGCACCAACAACCCGATGACTAAAGATGATGATGATGATGATGATGATGATGACGGTGAATGCACCACATCCACATCCCTCCCTCTGTACGGTTGGCACACCTAGAAATCTATTTTTTGCATAATACTCTTATCTCAAGGTGAATGCATTTGATGAAGTAGTAGATCTTTGAATAATGAAGTTTTCTATCTTTTTCCCCCGCAAATCCTGCTTTAACTCCCACTTTTAATAATTCAAGCGGAGAGAGCAATCGCAGTAAAAATTCTTTCTTCCTCTGCGTCCTCCATGTCCGTTGATAGGGAATGCATTTTTTGTGAAGAATTTGCATTCCTTTCAGCGGTGGCTTTACTGATGTAAGCAGCAGTAACAGCACCCTGCCTCCCATAAACGTTTATCTTTTGCTAGAGAGAAGTATCTTTATAATATTGTGGATGTCTTCTGTGCAATTATTGACTGACGATGACGGTAAATGACTTGTTGCGGTAGATACGATGTGTGCGACGATTGTGCAGAATAAGAAAACCTTTGGTATGCAGATATAGAGCAGCATGTGTGTAGACCACGTAAGTTAGCCTTTGATGACCGGCTTGACCGCATGGTTAATGGTCTGGCGATTGATGTGACATAATACGAGCGAACAGAGTGAAAGACACAAATCACATCTTATAGTTAAGTTTACTGTAGGCATATCCCCTCGAGACAGACAGTTTTGCATGGAATGGAATGTGTGCGGTAAAAGGCCTGCCATTTAAAGAACAATAGATTTGGTTTGACACAGTTAAACCTAAGAGGGCTTGGCTTGTTTTATAAAAATATGTAGTGATTGTTAACCAGTTACCAGATTTAAGAAGTTGACGTGTATAATTTTACATAAAACGATTTAAAATGATTTAATGGAGCTGCTAAAAGGAAAGGTAATTTATCTGATCATTAAAAGAATTTTCAACTCAAGGCACTCGAAAGACATACCTTATTGCTTGTTATCCTATTCTAGTAGTTAATTTTAGTCCAGTCAATAAAGCGAAAAAAATAGCAAAAACTAAGCCGAAATTGACGGAAAGCTGCATTTTGGTACATATCTTATGTGTTCTTAAGAAACCGTAAAAAGTCCCCATCGATATGAGCGCCGCTGACGATTTTACGGAGGGTCCCCCTAGAAAGTTTTTTGTGAACTTTCCAAACTGTAGCCTAGACAATTTCCTACAGAAAACGACTTAGATTTTTTTTTTCATAAAACCAAGCGTTTTCAAAATAAATCAATCTCTATTTATTCTGAAAAATGTGCTCTGAACCAGGATAGTGCGGTCGCTTGCCCATGTCACATTATTATCCAAATCATGGTCGGTTGGGCTCCATTTTAAAAATGGCCGACATATTGAACCATTTTTGGTTTAACAATATTTCCGTAGCCAGTAGTCCGATTTTAATTTTCGAATACTTATTTTAATCAACTTTTGAAGCCAAACTAATTTTTGTATAATATTTTGTGTGCTAAATAACGCAATCTATTAGATATTAAGTTAAAATTATAAAAATTGATAAAAAGTTTTCAGCTCTTTATTTTTTTTCTCAGCTTTTCTCCAATTTTGGTGGATTCGAAAGGCTTAAGGTATTGTCTGGACTATTGTGGTTCTTTTATAAAAACATGATGTTTGAGTTGCCAAATCTGATTAAAGTTGTGATTTACGTGGTCTTCGTTAAATAGAAATAATAAATCATGTAAGCAAATCACCAACACTGTCCAGTACCTTTGAATTCCGTACTGAACTGCCGTGCTAAAGTAAGAGGAGATTTTGCAGAAGTAAGACATTGATGATTCTGTCTGCTACTGCTCGCTTAATTCTTCCTATGATATCAAAGTATAAAAAGCAAGTAAAAGATAATGCGTTTATTTTTTTAAAGAAAGTGACTTATTCTGAAGCACAATCTTAAATCAGTTGCGTAATAGTGCATCGTCTTGTCGCAGTCCCCTTTTGATGTAAAATATATTCTAGAACTCTTTCAGATTTTGAAAAATTATCCAACGTCATTCTATACTAAGTTTTATTGACTAAGCAGGAATACTGGAGCTAACCACGGTAAGGGTACGGGTAAGGGTAAGAGAAGAATTCTTCTCTGTGCATGCAAATTCCAAGATCGCATCAGAATACTTTTTCCCAACTATAATGAAAAAATAGTCAGTGCCTTTGAGGAAAAAAAATTGAAGTTAAAAAAAAAACAACAACAACAGTGTTCTTGGTCTAACTTTTATATTATACAATCCACTTTAAATAATGTGTTCACATTCTATATGGGAAGAAAGTACTTAACATGTTATAAATCTTCCGCCAACATCATCCTCCAACTTCCTTCAGAATTCAAGCAATTAACCCTTTAAAGTCAACGCTAAAATCTAATGACTTTGCATCTGTTGCATTTTTATAGATGTCATCATGCAGTGTCAGAATTAATGCCATCAGATAAAATTACACTCACTGAATAGTCAGTCAGTTGCAAAAACAATTACTTCGACTTTGACTCTTGACTTTCTGACCTGCCCCTGTATATTTTTTTGTTGTTCCTCCTTTTTATTAAAAAAAAAAAACATGCAATTATTTTGCTATCATGAGTTCTGATGAACTTTATTTTATATCATCTCATTTGACACCTGATAAAGAAAAGAAAATTAAAACAGTCTGTGAATAATTTTTCACTCTTTCTGGAATCCAACAGAAATACATAAAAATATGTATATCTTTTTTGTTCTGAAAATATCTTTTAAATTTGGGTCACTATGATACACAACAAAACGCAATATTGTGTTGTAAGATATGAGTATTTTTATATATAAGGATTGTGGCGCCATGCATCGCCACTTCGAATGAGTTATAATTTGTCACAAGAAATTTAAAATTAATGTTCACTTTTGAAGTTTTTTTCTGATTTTATTTTTGTTTGCAATAAAATAAAATGCAGCGAAGCACTTGGAACGACTGGTTGCAATTTTAAAAATTTTGTTGACAATGAGTGAACGACACAAAGCAGTGAGGTGTTTTGCTTCGATAAAATTTTTAGCGTTTTTATTTCTTGAATATTTTTTAATCAAAAAATATTTTTTATAGTGCTTTACATTTAAAAAGCAGTGGCGGTGTATTGCCTTTTGTATGAGCAAGTACAAATACAGTGGTCGGCATAATTATTTTGACAAAAACGGATATCTTCATATTTAAAAAAAAAATTTAAAAAAATGGAAAAACAGGTCTTATGGTATGTACAGTTATTTTATAATCATTGCTTGTTTAGCCAATACAATTAAAAACTCTATCATTTTGCTCTGAAATAGAAAATTGTTTTGACAGATTTCATTTTGATTTGAAAAACAGAATTTTTAGGGCTTAACCATAAATTAGTGAAAAGTTAACAATTACCTTTGACATCTATATACCTTTTCGCAGTGTGGTCTTACAATTGATTAGATTCTGAAGTTTTTCTTCTTCTATTTAAGCATACAGGCCTCAGGGCCTTGAAGTAGCCAGTCAAAATCTCCGAACTTAGTATCCATTAACACATTGTTTTTTTGGTTTTGTCGAATGGGGTTCTTTTAAAGTTGAAAAATGAAAAAAAAAGAGCTTTGAATATGCCGATCTTTAGAATTAAATGCGTGATCATTTGAAACTTATAAATATTTATTCTGGTTTATTCTATATTCGATTATGACAAATTTTCCTTCACCATTCAAAGAATTGCAACCCCAGAACATTACAGCGCCTTTCCATTGGCTCATGGTCTACAAAACTGGAGCGAACTTTTATCTTTCTTAATTTGATCAGAAAGGTGATTCGTGAAACTCAAAAGAACTTTTTCATCGGTCCATAAAAAATTGTTTTAGAAGCTTAGTGGGATCTATGCTCTTTGGCGAATTGCATATTTTTTTCAGTTGGTTGGAATGAAATCACCTGATCACTTATAATTGTAATCATTTGAAATCACGTGGAAATCAGATGCAATCACTATTTCAAATGATGAAATTAAAAAAAAATGTTGGTTATCGATTTGAAATGATTTTTGATATTTGAAATCACTTCAAGTTTTTTTTGCAGTCATGAAATCAAAAATGCCATAATGAAATCAAGAATTGAAATCACTATGAAATCACTTGAATTAATTTGCAATCATTCGTAAACAGTAAATTTATTTGAAATCAATGCAATCACAAAATTTTGAAATCAATTTAAATACTGCTTGAAATCACTTGAAATCATATGAAGTCATTTGAAATATTGCAATAATTGAATCACTAAACTGGGAAGTGACAAACCCCTCGGGTGTTGTAGACGATACCTTCAACTTTTCTTACGTTATACGTTACAAAATTATGTTTTGGGAGACTTTTTTTCTACTTGTGCATGGTATATTATGCACAGAATAAGTTCAGTTGTGTTTATTTATTTGGTAGTGTATAAGTGAGTTCGGCCATTCTGCCTGTCTGTCCATAATTCTGTTCGACACATACAGCCGATTGGCCGATTTTTTTAAACTTGTTAAAAAGTAAGTGAGTAATATGCCCGGACATTTTTTTTTTATTTTTATCTTAGGTTTTAATATAACTGTACCTACTAAGCGTTACCGATAATTCCATTTTTCTCGAAAAAAAAATACGATCGATCTTGATAAAATTTTATATAAGTGATTTGTTACCAACGGTGATGTCTTTTATCAAATTTTTTTTTCGAAAAAGCTTATTAACTGTACCGATGTTAAAGAAATTTTATATTCTAAAAGTTCTGCTAAGGTGGGATTATACAGTAATCAAACATTTTGGAAAAAAAAGTATTTTTAAAAGCTAGTTTTTTTTAATTTCATTTTTCTCGAAAAAAAACCGATAATTTTTGACAAAATTTTATGTCAGTTCTTTGTTGTCGATAGTAAAAAATTGTAGAATTTTTCAGTCGTTAATACGAATTTAACTTGCCACAAGATCAAGTTCGTGCGACCCAGTCTTGCATTTTATTTTTTATATTTGCCACGCCTGTGATCTCTAGTCCCGTAAGCCCAGGAATCGCATTCATGCTTGTGCAAAAGCTATTTAAGCTTTTATTGTATTAAATGCTTAGATGTGATTTATCCTTAACTCGCCTCTTACGACAATCTGGATTCACTGTAGGATATTCTAACCTTTCCCCGCACGGGAAAGAAAGATACTTTCTATACGATTTTATTAAAACTTGTCTCTGAATCGTTATTTATCCATTAGAAACCATCTAATGACAATCAAAACTCTATCGTAACTTTTCTAGTACATATACGTATCCAATATTTCAAATGTAATCATTTCAACAGTTCGTATAGAGGGTGGGTATAGTTAGTAGATTTCAGTATGAAGAAATATTCAAAGAATATGTTATCTAAGCATCCCAGACAGGTATTTTTTTTTTATTTGTTGTCGCATGAATTTGCTTCTTAACACAAATTCACGCTTCAATGCTCGTTTCGAATGCTTTACTTCTCTACAATAAAGTATTGAACGTGCTGCATCAAATTTATTCATACTTAATATTTCATTGCACCATCTTTTGCAAACTGTTGAAAAATACGCCCAATTATCGCTTAATTTTCCAACAAATGAATGAACATGAAACTTTTAACTCGTCGGTTTGTATTTTTTACCGATTGAAGCCGAAAAATCTGTTTGCTTGCTTACCCTCCGTAACAACCTTCATTCGTTCAATGGCATAGACTTTGATATTTTATTTATTTTTTTCTTTAGAAGAAGAAAATTCAAGAAACCTTCACACCACAATATTAGACAATCTCTTATCGTTGGCCAAATTTTGCAATCAATATTCTATTTGGAAGCAACAATCTTCTTCCATCTTCCTCCCAAGCAACAACGTCAAATTTACCTTCATTCATCTTCATTGCTCTCATTCAAGTCGTCCGTCCATCTCGCAGCTGATAATTTTGTAATTTTGTTTGTACAATTTTCCACTTGGACGAATTTTTTGTGCACATTCTTCCAACAAGATACTTTATTTTTTATTTTAACAAATTCGTTATTCGGATGGATGTTGTTTGTTGTTGTTTCATTGGAAATTTGGGTCAAGTCAATTGGAAACTGCACCAAAGCTGATGACGATCGATGGGCTCTCGTTAAGAAGAAACAGTTGAAAGAGGCAGGATGGCGTGTCGTCGTCGCTCATTGCATGTTTAGGGGGCGCACCAGTATTCTACTCATTAAAAAAAAAAAAAAAATAGGGTGAAATGTACGTAATGGTCGTTATACTTTACGAGGAGAAAATGCACAATGGCTTGAAGAGATTTATGGCATAATTGATACTCCATGGTTGCGCGCGATTAAGAAAATGCCCACTTGTTTCGACAGCAAACGCAGCATCATCGAAGAAAAATCGTATCGATCGTCTTTGATAATAATTTATGAATTTCTCTGCTCTTCACTCAACAATCAGTTTAAAGATTTATTGTAAATTATCGTTTATAAATTTTCTCATTGATTATGAAGAAAGAGCGCGGTGCCCGAAGGAGCCAAAGGGGACTCTGTCACATCACTATCATCACATGGTGCTATAGTGATGGGTATTTAATTGGCAACACTTATTGCTAATAAAAACACCATTTCGGTATCATCATCAGAAGCGGTGTGATTCGGGGGTAATTTCGATATAGAAAGTGATTTAATTGAAATATGTGTTTGAAGTCGATAGTGTCGTTGCCGCAGTTGTTTCTTCGAGCCAGATTGCGGAAGAAATTAGACTCGGAAGCAAAAATTTATAGCACAACCAATGGGTGGCTCTGCAGATTATACTGCAATTTCAAAATGATGCTTAAGTTGTAATTTGTTTCAGGAGCGCATGTTTTTATTATTTTTAAATGAGTATGCGATATAGTATGTGGCCTGGAAATTATGGTGAAATTAAATTGGTTAAGACATCTTTGTTTTGTGTTTTAGTAAAACAAAAAATAATGTTGCGTAACTTTTAATAAAGACAAGGAGAAACAGCAAAGTTCTTCCTGGATTGCATGAGTGCAATTAATTTGTATTTAATTATCTTTGCGCGATGAAAACACTTATTTTTTATGCAACACATTTAACATAAGTTTATATTGGCAGAAAAATGTCACAGATGACAGAAGTTTTTACTGTTTGAAGTTTAATTTATCGAAATGTTGTTTTTATGTTTTTTCCCCACAAAATTATCAGAACGCTTACTATAAACTGAGAACAACCGAGGAAATTTAATAAAATGAAAATATACAAAAGACAAAAATTTATTAAAATAGTTAAGAAAAGATATTTTTCCGGTAATGGATCAGAACAATAGAAATGGGAGAATATAAAGCTCAAACAGTTTAAGATAGTAAGAAGCCAGCTGAATCACATACAAACATCTTCAATATGCCAGAAACAGCTTTTCACACACTGAGGATTCAAACGTATTAGCTTAATAAAATAGACCAATTACATGACCAGTAGATAATCATTGGTTCCTATCGAAATTCTGGACCTCATTTGGAAATAATATCACATTATTATTAATGCTTCCCAGTAAATTTTTGCTTAACATCTGGATGCTCAGATATTTTCGATATGCTGCAGGCCAAAACGGAACTACCGGTTAAATTTATGAGGTGTTTTCTGGATAACTTATAGATTCTACAGACACTGAAAATAATGCTGCCGGAACCGAATCCTCAAAGACGATTATCAATCCTTCCCCAGTTTAAGCAGAGCGGATACAGAAGCCCGGCGCCGCAGTGGCAGAAAACCTTATACAAATCATTTACTGTCTAAAGAGCCGAGAACACTACACAACAACAGTTAGAAGTTCTAGTAAAAGAAACTATGTTTGGAAGCTAGCCACAGGCTGAACTACTACCACAAATTCAAATAAAATGCACGACTCGTTCGCACGAACTTGCTCTTGTAGCAAACTATGGGATTACAAAAAATTCTATATAAAGATATCGAAAAATGGCCTAAACGAGAGATCAAGTTGTATGGTAGCTATCATAAAACCTTTGTTTAGTCAAAAACTTTAAATGCCATCTTATGTCATTTGTCTAATTTAAACACCATACCAAATATAAATGAGATCGGATAAGCCGTTTATAATTTATGGCCAAATTTGTAAAAACAGTTAACACCAATTCTCCGTTATGTGAATTTTTAGCCAAAAACCTGAAATGCAGTTATTTTAACAGCACTCCAAGTATAACTAGCACAAAGTTTCATCAAAATCGTTAGAGCCGTTTTCGGGAAAGTTTGGAAAAACTAACATCATTATATAGGAGGTACCCGTTATAGCCGGGCTAAAACAAAAATTCGAATATCTCCTCTAGGGAATCACCAAAAAGTGCTAGACACAAAGTTTGAAGAAAATCCGTCCAACAGTTTAGGCTGTAGCTCGATGAACAGACAACCGCACATACGCACACCCGCAAATTTGCACATACGCACACCCGCATATACGCACATACGCACAGACGACGGACGGCACGACGAAACCTACTTTTTTAGGCTCCTCTATCATTGTATTGTCAGGTTTGAATTAAACCTCGAAATTTTTTTTTTTACACGAAACCAATACTTGCCTATTGAGCAAGTAAAAAATCGAGCGACACGATCACGACAAATAATATAAATCAAGAGAGTAAAAGAGTTTCTGCCTTAAATCAGGCTGGAATATGTTAAATGACGAGAAAATGAAATAAAACTTTATAGTCCTCCAATGTCAGCAAACCAAAAGCTTAAAACAACAAGAGCTAGCACATTTGATGAAATCGAACTTCTAGTTGGGAGTTATCGACTATAGAGGTGTTTTCAGATTTAAGACCAAAGAAACATGCACCAGGTTCAGAAAGATTTAAAAATACATTTCAAAAACATTTATTTAATAAGAAAACATATCAAAAATGTTTTTTAAATGTTTAAATAATGCATCTATGACCCTGATAAACATTTCTAATATATTTTACTGTTTTCAATTCGCAATAATAAACTTTTAATGTTTCGCAAATGACACAGGCAGAAAGCTAAATGTTTATTATTTGGATAAATCTGAATCTGTTTACGAAACATTTTAAAAATATTTTTCTCTTTCAACTTATTGGGCATCTGATCATAGCTCATATGTTTGAAGAACAGAATCGTGAGCCATCTTAATTCGATATTTTTTCCAAAACTCAGAAGATCAGAATTTTATCCTTTTTTTTTAATTTGTCACCGCCACGCTAATTTCTTCGTCGGTGATTAAATTGTTTTGATCGAGGTTAAAAATGAAAATTAAGTCTGGAAAACTGTTAATTTCACAGTCTAACCATGCTCAGGAAAATTTTTTCATCATATTCATAAACATTGTCAATAAAATTGAAACGGATCGAAGCTTGAAGTGTTAACCATAGTAATCTGAACCCGAACCAATCTTGAACCGGGAGGCTGGCTGAAGTTTACTGAGGTCAACCGCCAATCCCTATAAGCAGATATTTAGGTGATTTTATAATTATTTTTTGATAAAGGATTAAGAAATTCCATTCCATTTTCAATTTCAAAATTCAATCGATTACAAGTATATTCTTGTTATAAGAATTTCTACTCACAATTACCGACCAATTGACAAGTAGTTGAATTACAATAATTGAATCCTATTTAATGTTATGAAATTTTAAAAAGAAATCATCAAATAAAAAAGAACTCTGTAAATCAGTCTTTAAATACTAAATAAGAACTGATGTTCTGTCTCGTGTTTACTAGCGGTAAATTATTAATTTTTAAAATCAATTTGTACATCCTTGACCCATACCAAGTTTTTTTTTTAAAAGGATGACTTAAATTTTATGAAATGGGACACATTTTTTTTAACAAACAAAAATATTTTGTATCTTTTTCATTGAAAAAAAAATATGTACATCTTCGTTATTACTTTTACTAATATGGCATCTAAAATTGCAACCTCCCATAAAAGTCGACTTTCAATTTAATTTTCCCATAAAACACACACAACGTCAATCATCAACAAATATACTTCAATCGATATCAAATTAATTTTCTAATTTCCCACGTTAAAATTTTTTTCATAGCAATTAATAAACGAACCATTGAAACTAAAAGCAAAACAGTATACAAACAACAGCAATAGCAAATAAATTGAATTATTTAATTCAATTCACTTCACATCGTTACATTCATTCATCCGATAGCTTTCAATGCAAAGGTCATACTCGATGGAATAATGTTTACAAAGCACAAATACAAAAAAAAATAACTGAATTGAAATTGAATTATCCGAATCCGAAACAGCAAAATTAAAACCTCATAATCCACCATAACCGAACATAGGTACCTTGACAGCCACAGGTATTCGTATTCACTTATTCTTGATGATCTCTATCACAGCATCGTGCACATTGAATTTGTGATGTTAATTTGTATCTTTTTTTTTCATTTAGTGGTTTTATTACAAGCCTGACTTTGATGCTGACGCCATGCTCAGTTAATAAATAAAGGTAAACATAAAATGTGTTTAATTCTCATGGAGATACATGATATGGCGAGCTATAATTAGATTTACGTTTTATTATTGTGCGTTGTGTTAGAAATGATTACAAGCTGTCATTTGTCAAAAAGATTGATGAAGGTAACATAGCGTAACTTGTATATTTTTTTTTGTATCTAGGTACATAATTCTGACTACAGAAGGAATTGTTAGAAAATATTATACAATATTTTTTAGTGAATTTAATGAAAGTTCTAGACACATATTTAATTGAATTACCATAACAAATCATTTAATCAATTTATTGACAGCACTAAGTTTTCATTCCGATGAAAGATAAATAGCGATCAAATTAAAAAAAATAAAGGGCACGACTGGGTCGCACAAACTTGCTCTCGTAGCAAGTTACCTGAGAGTTTAAAGTACAAACGAAATAATACGAAAAAATCGTATGAAATTTTTTTTACAAAAAATGAAAACCAAACCAAAGATTTAAATCAAAATCGTAGTATGCAAAAAATTTTCATTTATAAATGTGAGTTTATGAAAATTTTTTTTTTCAAAATCGAAAAAATCGATTTTTTCAAAATATTTTTTCGAAAACTTTTTCTAAAAAAAATTGAGAATGCAGGTCTTTTAAACTTAATTTATTACACATTAAAACTAAATTTCATAAAAATCCGTTTACGGGTTTTTGAAATATTGATATCACAAAAACAGTTGTTCAAAAATTATTTAAAACTTAACAAATAAAAATTTGAAAAACAAATACAGTACAAGTAAAAAGTATAAAAAAAAATGCGCATAATGCCACAGTGAACCGATTGGTTTTTAGATTAGCATTTGTTTTGAAAAGTTGAAACATGCACACATGGCAACATTTTTAAGTAACAAAGATGATGTTGAATTTCTAATTAAATTAAAAGAAACAAAACTCTAAGTATCTATCGATTTCAGGGATAAAAGACGAATAACCATTCGCCTTTATCTTTTCTTTTCAAACATAAACTACTCTTGCATTTTTTGGGTTATAGGAAATCTTATTTACGACCAAAATGTTTACCAGACGAAAATGTTTACCAGACGAGTTCGCGATAAGTCTGATTTTGTTATATTACATTTGGAAAATATTGATATTTTGAAGTTGGAAGTCGCTTAAAGCAGAAAAACATTAAAGTTATGATGTTTGTTTTTTACATCAAAAAAATCTTTCTTCTAGCAATAAAATAAACAGAAGCAAGAAACAAAGGAGAAAATAAACAGTGTAGGAAATAAAACGGAGCCCTGCGGCACACCAGCATTTGTTTCGTAGAATCCAAACTGTAGGTTTAAAAGATATGATCTTATCCAACGAAGAAGATATTCATCAATACCGAGGCATCAAATGATTGTGGAATATAACACAATGATACTCAGCCCTATTCGTATTCGTTCGGAGAAACCTACAAAACGGACAAAAGTTCTGATCGGAACATTTATTTTGTTCATAGTTTATTAAAAATAAACAAAACAAATATCTATGCTTGTTATTAATTTCAGACGAAATAAATTATTCGTTTCCTTGGTCACCAGACTAGACCAAAACTCAAATACATCAGTAACCTCTAGTTTGTTTGTATATTTTTTTTTTTCATATCATCGGATGGAATTCCGCCTTCGATTAGCTGTCGGAGGAAATCCGAACATACACAAACTTCAAAATCGCCATGCATCTCACAAATTTACTGCGCGTTGCTGTGATTTTGGCATTTTCGACGCATACTTTAATTTTTTCGCAGGCATGTCCGATTTATCAATCGGAACAGTTATCATGGTACAAAATTCGTACATTTCGTACAAATCGGAACCAATTTTTCTGCGATTGGTTACGATGATAGCCCACTACTTTCTTTGAATCACTGAAAAAATTGGTTCACTTTTTAGGCATCAGTGGATCTATGGTAAAATCGTACTATCGAAAATCGTTTGGGGTTCATTAAGAAGATTTTGTTCTCACGAATTTCTTAAAAAATAGAAGAATAGATTATCAGCATTTTCATGACCTTGAAAAGAAGGGACGTCTTTTCAATCGGTCAATAACTTTCATTGTTTTTTAGGGACGAACTTGATTAATTCTATTTCTCATGCAGTCGAAAAGAGACTAGTGGCTGGAAAGAAAATACAACTGTTTTGATTTCAGCTTAGCCTTTGGTCGTTCTACGGCAAATTATTGCGTATTATACATTTGATTTTGAATCTTAATAAAGATTCTCAAACATAAGTACACATATGGGTTCACTTCAAGTAATTACATACTTTAAAACTCATACATGTATTCAATGTTTACAAAAGATAAATTGGCAAGCAATTCGCAATGTCAAATCATAATGCATGAATCTAGAATATTTTTTAAATGATATAAAAAAAAAACAACACTACAAACCTTAAAATGTTTGGATGTGATAATCTATTTAGAAGTTGCACTTCTCTCAGCATATTTGGTCGATTTGCACGTAATTGATTCATTTTTAGTACCATAACTTCTCCAGTCGTTCGGTGTGTGACCTGAAAAGATAAATAAAATTTTATTTTCAATTAAATTCTCAAAACTTTAACTGCAAAAAAATATACGCAGTACTTAAAGCATACAAAATATAATAAATCCATCCTAACCTAGTTGCCATATAAATCGATTGAACTTTAGCAAATAAAAAGTCAGCTTTAATATTTTCACCCAAACAAATACAAAAGTACGCATTACAAAAAGAAATGAAGAGCACAAGCGGGTCGAACGAACTTGCTCTTGTATTTTCATAGGGATTACTACAATAAAGAACAAATTATGACAGGATTGCAAAAACTTGATATAAATACTTCAAATATGCAGCATAGGTGTGGAAGAAGCCGTCATCTTGTTGAGATCATATTTAAAATTTGAAAGAAAAAAGATCTCAGCAAGATGGCCGTTTAAAAGTCAGGAGATAGCAGACTTCACTATTAGAAAAAAAGACTTCTTCTCTATAAGAAAATTCTCCGATATCAGAATACACTGTTAAGAACTCCTAAAAATTCAAGTTTAACTATTATAAATCCTGAGAAAGCGGACTTTATACTGTTAGAAATGCTGAGATCGGAAGTTTCGCTAATTAGAAACTTTTAATGCTTCATCATGAATTGAAAACCTTTTGTGCCTTTTCGAGTAAATTAAGCTTTTCTATAACGGTTATATGGATCATTTTAATTTTGACATTACGACAATTTCAAAAAAAATCCCATTTTTTCACGAATCCATAACTTGCTTACACAGTAAAAAAAATATCATTTTAGATGAAGAGAGCATGGGTTTTAGTCTTTTGTGTTTTGAAGCCATCTATAGAATTCACATAACAACGGCACATAACATCATCAGCCAAGTTGTCTCCATCATCATGCACTATATTGTCTAAAAAAAATATCTAAAAATAACTTTAAATGCGAAATATTGATTTTATTTTTTTATAACTCTCATGTCAATGGAGGCGTATAGGATAACAACATTTTCTGTCGTCTGACATTTTCTTTTCACAGTCAAAACATATCAGTTTCAACCTTCAACAAGGTGAAAGATTTTATTAAAAAAAAAAAATCACTTTAACAAATGGTGGGCGGTCAGAAGTTTATGAAGCGAAAAACTTTTGCAATGGCATGTTACACGTTTTCTGAGGAGTTGACTTTTATCGAGATTAAGGACAGGATTTTTTTTTTATTTCAAACCTTTTTGGCTCAGAAAAGTGGTATTTTAATGCATACAAATGCATCATTTGCCGCCACAGAGTCGCTGATATTATAACTTTTTTTTTGTTGGCATTGCAATGGCAACAATGTTTATGATTTGAAAGGCAATCATGCAGTTATGAAGTTGTGTATGGTCAGGGACGACATTGTGGCCTCATATTGATTTTGTGACACTTATGAAATATCTTATTGAAAATTTGAAAATTGTCAAAGCGGTAAGGAATTCAACAAAGAAGATTACTTATGAAGGAATGAAAATATAAAGTATAATATTTAGGACAAATGAAAATCGCTGGAAGAAATAGATATTAACATCAAAGAAACCATCTTATAACTAATAACTTGGCTGGTATTGTCATCTTCGAAAAAATGACCCCGAGAGAACCTCTTCAAAAAATTAATAGCAATAGGGTTGGATTTTGAACGCAAAAAGAGCTGTAGAAAAACCAGAAAATCTATTATAGGTCAGAACAGAAGATTCATAATGGCATAGTAAAAATGAAGAAAGCCCAGAAGTGTTTTTAGATGGTTATCTAATTGCACAAAAGTTTAATAAAAACATTAAATGGAGACATGCGTAAAATGACCGGTCTTACCAAATAGAAGAACTACTTCAGCTCAAACTCACAGAAAGATTATATAGCATGATCCCTTCTCTTCAATATTCTCACTGCATATTTAAATTATTTGCAAGCCTTATTGAAAGTTATTCTCGAATAAGTTTTGAAATACGGGAAAAGCAAATATCTTACATGTGTTATCTGTTCGGTTTTTATATTTGTGTTAATGCAATGTCGAGCGTTGGCTGCGAGAAAAGTTTTTGCAGCTACTTTTTCAAAAAAAAAAAAACCGTTAGTGTGAAAACAAATCGCTTGAAGTAATCGCCTGTGTGTCACATCTCGCCACACTATTAAAGTTTTCTTGCTGCAAGATTATTTTTTTTTTTTAACGACTTGCTTGTCCTGTAAATTTACTTATTAAGGGGAAGAATAATTACTAACCAGTCAAATTTTCAAGGTTTATATGAGTAGAAGGAAAAATCTGGATTTTGTTGCAATGTAAAACCGTTCAGAGGTGAATTATTTTTGAAGCTTTAATAAGACAGAACACTGCCCTTCCGGAAAAAAAAACAAATTTGTATTTTTAACTGTTTTAGTTATGTTTCGCCAGTTTATTAAATTCTTCCATATGGAAAAGTTAACATTGTGATAACAAGAGACAGTATCCATAAAACAAACATTTCAGGTGGAATACACTGGAATACACACAAACATTCGGGAGTGTGGTAGTGTAATAATCACATCACAAATTCAATGTAAAGAAACTAAACAGAACAAATAGAGAGAATGTATCCCAAATGAAGTGACTTAGATCCTCTTTTATCAACGATTCAGCATTTTCAGAATTAAAAAAAAAAACAAAAGATAAATAAAAGAACTCTAGGATGCAGCGAAAACAATATCTCAAATTTAATAAGATTGATGCTTCTAAATTATAAATAACGGTTTGGTTATAACGGTACACAGTATACAAAAATAAGTTTCGCCAATTTGTAATTTATTTAGTTCATTAATTTCCAGAGCTGTCTTACTAGTTTCACCCTAAATTGATTTAATTTGACATTGTGTTATGAGCTTTTAGCTTATATCGTTCTCAATACCACAAATAGCTTATACACAAGGTGAGACAAAAAGAGGCGCCAATTGCCAATTATATTGGCAACAACATGAGTTATGGTCATTTCGTTTAGCATTCCAAATCAATTGCGATACTCATACGCGACAACATTAATAACGTGTAAAATTTAAAAAGCAATAATTGGATTTCAGAAAACGGTTCTCCTTGATGCTACCTCTTTCCACTATGCGCAGTGTCCAATGTTTATGAATGAAAGTCAATTGATGAAAAACAAAAATTGGACTGAAAGTTAGCTTGTTATAAATACATAAAATGTTTAACATTACCTCGTAAAATTTGATACACTGAAAAAAAATCTGACAGGTTCATGGATTAAAAATAGTCTATATTAACTTTTTTTCATTTTGGCCATTTTGCTTGAAAAAATAGAACGACAATACTTTACTGCAAAAAAAATACTAAAATATTTTTATTATGAATAAAAGTTTTGAAGGTATTTCGATTTATAAATACTAATTTGATTTTATGTATGACATTGGGGTCAGAAGTGAAAAAAGCTGGAGTGTGAGTCAAGTCGAATACAACAAGTTTTGTTATGTAAAGTTTACTAAAGTTTAACAAATTAAATGGTATATTTTAAAAATCTAAATATTATTGCAAACAAACAAATTATAAGAACTATTATTTTCGCTGTGTACATTTGCTCGCAAAAAAAATATATTCTGCGTTTGAAAATTAAAAAGAAATAATCAAACGGGTCTGAAATTTATGTGAACGTTTGTGTGCCAAGCAACGAGTTATTAAAAACAAATACTTTTTCCATTTCATGGCACAGAAGATACAAGTATCTCGATAACTTCTTGCGACAACACTTCGAGAGGATTTATGACCATTTGTTGTATCTTTGGTTTCATTTTACTTAACTGTCCAGCAACAAGCGTTGCCTCTGCCGAACGATATAATTGAATTAGCTTATTAGCGGGTCTGCTCTTCATGCTTTCTTGAACTACATCCTTAATAAAAAAACAAATATGGCTTCTCGCATACGTTAAATGTTTTTGGTTTAAATTTAAATGTTGTCAAGCAAACTTGATTTAGTAGTAGTTGAATTTTGTGATATTTTTATTTTGCTGATATTGGAACCGCAAAATGAACTCGTATAATGTAAGACGATTATTTATTGTGTGTTGTGGTGACGGTATTTATTTGAATGTACATTTTGTAACTTGCCATAAGTACAATTTAGAAATTGTATTTTTTTTCTAATCTGAAAGTAATTCAATAACTTAATTTGTGGGTCAACGAAATTATTAGCTTCAATAAGATAAGGTAGAGAAATTTGTTTACTGAGTAAAGTTTTAGGTTTCAGAAGTTGTCTAATACAATTATACATTAATTCGAAGATGTAAGGACATTGCCTTGAAGTGTACCGGAAAAGTATTAGAATAAACAATAGAATAATTGAAATTTTCAAGGAAAATTAAGCTTGATATTCAAAAAAAAATAACTTTTAACAAATAAGGAAAAACATTCCGATCACAAACAAAGAAACAAACATTTAGGAGCACTCAAAACCCCTTTTCGTGTTCCCAGTCGAAGACGGTTAAAATATTAAAATAATTAAGAATATTTCTGGGTCTTTAACAGCTTCCACGTTACGTCCAATTTTAAGTTGTAAATATTTTCACGTATTTTGGCATAAAAATTAAGCATTTTGCTCCCAAATGGCCGAAATTTCGTTACATCCAACATAAATGAAATGAATCAATTATGTTTTCTTTGAATTATATTCGAAAGTTCAGTTTGGTGTGTAATTTATAAGTTTATTACATTTTCCACTATTTGCGTCATTTCCTGTGGTGAGCATAATTTTTTTTTGTGTAAAATATAAATACATGACTTTGTATGAATTTAATAAAGTTCTGTTGCACTATTATTCATGCCAAATTTTAAAATAAACCATTCTTTTTTGTATGTTAATAAAGTAGAAAACATCGATTTTCCTCATTTCCGTAGCATCATTTCCGTAACCTGCGACGTAATCATTAACGTAACCTGCGACTTACGGTTATGACGATATGGTTTCAGAAATGATTTCAAACATGTTTTTATAATTTTTTTTATAAATTTCTTTACTCATTTGTTAATAGATTCACAAAAAAACTTTGAAATTGTTTGACATTACCCAGAATTGATGACATTATGCAGATGCAGATGAAAAACATTTGTAGGGCAATGGTAGGCCGTTAAAAGGCATCATTTTCGTAGCAAGAAAATATCTTACACAAATTTTAAAATCAAGTCTGGACTTTTTAATTATCAATTATTGCATACTTTACAACAACAATTGAATCTGCATAGTTTTTCCTTTTCAAAAAGGAATCAATTCAAATAGTATTACATAATGTCGTCATTAATCAATTTTATCAATCTTTTTACGGAGAAGCTATATTAACATGATGTTTGAAAAATTCTCAATTTTGTTTTCTTGGTTTTCCTTAAGCGCTCGATGCATAAAGATTTATTGGAAGAAATAAGCGGTCACAGCCAACTGTAGTAAAAATTGTAGAAAAGGAAAAAACAGGAGCACATTTTTGCAAGATTTGAATTGGTAATAGTGAATAAAATATTAACGTAATATCTAATGGACTGTTCGGAATGAACGATAACAGAAACAAATATTATGGTCTACCAGAGATTGAGAAAATGATACAACAATAAAAAAAGATCAAAAATAATAGAAGTGGCAGTTCAAAATGGCAGATCAAAGAAGCTTAAAAGCACAAACATTTCGTTTCTTGACAAAGTTCTAGGTAGGCTTCTTATGGATGACGTTTTGTGTGAATGAAATGTCAACCGCATGTTTGCATAAAACACAATACTTTTTCTCCGCATTTTTCGATCTACACAAGCTTATTCCGAACATTTATTTGAATGCAGCAGCGGCATAAACAAATTTTATAAAAGTATATCGGACAGAACAGCATTCATTTTAATTGAATAAGAATTCGGTCAAATCTACTATATTGTTTCCAACAAAAAAAAAACATTGTCTTCGTTCCTTACCTTAGTAAGATGTATATGCAACAACAACTGAATGGTAATTTGGCTTCAAACATGGAACAATTGAAAACTGGCTTGCCCTCTGAAACAATTAAGTGGGATATTAAATACACTTGTACATAGCCAAGTTTGAAAAACCAAAACTCATACAATTTAAACAATAAACAGCAGCGTAAGACTCTATTGTGGGCTCCAAGCTAGTGCGTCCGACACTTTTAGACATCCTCTTTTGTTTCAACTCTAGATCGGTCGGCCAGTTTCATTACTATATTTGTATTCCTGATTTCTTAACCCTTCAATTTTTTAATTTCGTTCTAAAGTATCTATACTAAAAAATTTTGAGTTTTAAAAATCACCAACTAGTTCAAACGATAAATTAAGATTGGTATGATTTGGTTGGTAATTTTTTTTTGTAATAAGCACCACAATTGATAATTTTATTGTACATTTTATGAGCTTAGGGATGGGCTTTTTGTACAACCTTCTTGTTATTATAATATGTAGGAATACTTGAAGTTTAGTCCTGTAAAGTTCCTTACCTCATACCTTTAATCTTTATTACTGTCTCAAATAGATTTTGTATTTAAATAATTTTTAGCACCAAACTAATTATTTTTTCAATACAAGCCTATCCATTTATTTTAATTAAAATCTAATCTTGTTCGTATATAAAAAAAACATATTCTACAAAACAAAACGCGTTCCAACCTACAACTAACTATATAGAAAAGACAAAATTCATGAATCAATTTCAATTTATTTTTACAATACATTATTGAAATAAAAGAAGAAGGCCTACAATAAGTATCTAACTCTCTACAATTCTACATCTACGTCAACACGTGTGCCAATATTTTCAATTAACGTATCCTGGAAATAGGACAACACTTTTGTCAGATTCTTTTGTTCATTTTGATTACATTGAGTCCTAATTTATGTGTTCGAAAAGAAACTAAAAGGATTTAGTTTGATCTCATATTGTCCAGAAATTGCTTTAGTCATTCCGGAAGCATCAATATTAAGCCTGCCTTCGGATGATTGTTGTCCCAAACGCAAGAATCACCCTTTACTTCACATCAAAGAGCATATTGACTTCCATTCCATATGACGCGAGTGTGTTGTTTATATTTATTATAGTGTGCAGTAATTTTAGTTTGACGTTTGACCATGTTGACTGCCAACAGCCGCCATCATCGCTACCGCCGACGTTGTCAGCTGTGGTCACTTCCGTGAGATTTATTTTTTTAAAATTAATTTAACAGAAAAATAAAGAAGGCCGTTCTAAATCGAAGGGTGCTGCTGCTGGTGCATATGGAAACATTAATATGGCGCGGGTGGATGGACGGACATGCTGGCATTTAGAGTGAGGGTTTACGGGATAAGAGTTGGTATTATTTTACTCGATATGAGTAATTCTGTGCGGTATTAGTCAAAATTTACTTAAGGGTGGGTGCATCAGCAACAACGTTAACGACAACGTCGTCTGGCATGTGTCGCGGATTATACACATGGTGGTTTAGGTTTTATTAAATCTAATAAACAGGAATTGGGAAGGATGGTAAATTTTTTGTTTAAATTGCAAGGGATTAAATGCGGTTAAAATGCTGGAAGTGATTAGTTTAACAAGGGCATGTGGTGTTTAATATTTCTTATTGTAATTAACAATGCAAGTTGAGGTTAATTTGGAATTGCATTTCAAAAATGTGGATTAAAGAGCAATATCAATTAACGAAAGTAAAGAAGTCAAAAAGGCAAACAAGGGTGTTGTAGACAAAAATATTTTAGAGGGGCTTAATGTATCATGGTTTTACGACTTAGCTAAGCTAATTACAATTCAATATTAAATACGGTACAAAAATAAGTACCCGTAAGACTAAGAACTTGTTCAAAAAATTCAAGCAAAACTGAGAACTTCTTCTCCGCTTGTGCTCCAGTTTTTTAATACAAGATTATCTTATAGGTTTCGATTAGATAAGCTCGAGTAAACTCTGATGGAAACATGTTTTCCCGGGAGAAATCAGAGTTAGCTCAACCAAATTAGTGAGTTAACTCAGAGTTAACACGGCAGCTCATATTTTCTGAAAAAAATATTTCTATCAGAGTTTACTCGAGGTTAATCTAACCCTGGGATGAACTACTACCGAAAAATTGAGACATTATTTATTTCAGAATTTTGTAATTTTTTTTATTTTTCAAACAAAAATGCGAAACATTTTGATCATCTCGTCACTGCATTATAAAATCCTCGTACACACAACACAACTGTGCACACATGTTTGATTTCTGGTGCCAGTGGTTAATTATGTGGCGTATGTGACGAAATAGGTTTTCAGTGTGCACACATTTGTTGTGTGAAGGAGTCACTTTAGTAATCTATTCAAGTTTTCTTTATTCTTTTTTTTTAGTTAGCTATTTCAAGCACCGCAAAACAATTGCAGGAAATAAAAGTAAGGACAAAATTTTACAAATATCAATCCAATTTTAGGTTCGTTGAAATACTAAACATTCAATTTCGATCAGTCAATTTATTCATAATCATGAAATACGTTGAAAGATTGTTCTCTCAGTATTGGTCATGTATTGTCAAACTATTTGTCTATTTTAATTTCTGACTATTCACACATCTCCCGCAGCGTTAATTACATAAACTACAAACTCTATATTCTGTTTCAAAAATCCCACTTCCCTGGCTCCAAAACAGACAGACAACCCAATGATTTTGAACAAAAAATCAGCAATTAATTACAATTAATTATGTTCCAAAGTTAATTTAAACATTTATAAGCAATTAAAACTTGATTTAAAAATCTAAATATATCTGTTAACACACATAAATCGCCTTATCTGTTCAAAATCAAAATATCAATCCCACGGTTTTTAGGAAAATATTTATGAATTATAATGAACTCGTGACGCAGTATTTACTTATTTGTGTTTCACGCCTTTGTCTAAGACAACAAAATTCATGGTCAAACGCATAATGGGGAAACAATGTAAAAAAACATTTGCTTTTAATTTATTAGATACAAGATAATTTTGCTAAATTTATAACAAAACCAAAGATGGTCTTGTTTAAAAGTGAGAAAACAAATCTCAACTCAAAACAAAACCCAAAACAATATTTTCCCACAATAGCTGCACCTTCTGTATATGTAAAAACTTTGTTCTTCTATGACTTGCATATTTTTTCTGCTAAAAAAAAAAATTACAACTATTCTGCACTATAACTCAAGTCTCAACAAATCGCCCACACCCTACATTTATGCTGAAGCAGCAAGCCTGTAATAATCATCGCATATCTGCATTTATTCTTACACATACCATCTACACGTGACTAAGCAATGACGCTGGTCGTCTATGTATCTAACCACGAAGAGAATGTGGACTTTGGTCCTAAATGAACCATCAACATGTTGCCCACGACTAAAAAGGAACAAATCTCCATTTTCTCTGTCTGTGGATACTCGAAGCGTCTCAATGAAAATGTTGATTTGTTGCGTCAATAATTATTAGCGAACACAGGTTGATTGCATTAAATTAAGGAAAATGTAAGATATTTGTAAAAAGGTAAACAGTTCAACGGCAACGGTAAGTTTGTTATAAGATACATGTTGACCATTGATGGTGTGAATTGAATGAGTTGGTTAGATAGGTACTTGCTGATGGAAATATAAAATGATTTTGTGCAATGGAATTCAAAAGAATTGCGCGACAACGACGACGCCAACGACTTTATTACTTGTTGGTAGACGCCACCACCACCGCCGCCGCCGCCACCGACGCCAACGTGTTGTGCTTGATATTTTTTGTTTCATTTATTTTTACTGAATGAAAATATCATTTGAGCGGAAAATTATATCTGCACGATAGTAAATATGTCCATGTAGCCATGGTAAGAGGCTCTTGTAGACAACATGACAATTAATGGCTGTAAATTGTTGTGAATTTATTAGTTAAGTACTTGTGGTATTTTTTAAGAAGGCGATGGGAATAAGTTTAATACTAAAATTTCATTTGGAGATGTGTTGGTTTAGGGATAGGTTTTGCATGTTTCGTTCTTAAATAAAATAAAAATTGGCAGAAGTAAAAGCTGTTGCTAAGATTTTGCAATACCCCATCGGATGTGTAGTTTCTTGTTTTACAGTGTAATATTTTTTGAAAATTTTTACTTTTCAGGTCTTAATATATTTTTATTGACACTAAAGTCAAGTCATGAATTTTGAGTTCATTTTTGCAGCCGAACACTTAAATAATACTAGGCGTACAACTGTTGGACGGAAATAAATTCATGATAAATTACTTTACATGGAAAATAACTTTACAAGGGAAATAACTTTAAATTGGAAAAAACTCCACATGGGAAATAACTTACATGGGAAATGACTTCACATGGGAAAAAACTTCAAACTAGTAATAACTTCACATGAAAAATATCATTTCTCATCTACAATTTGAAGTTACTTCACACTTTCAGTTCGAAGAACTTCACTTTCATGTCACATAAAGTAAAGTAAGTTTTCACAAAAAAGTGAAAGTATTTTTGATAGGAATTTCACCTGAAAAAATAAAATTAATCCCACCAGAGGTCAAGTTACTTCCTATGTGAAATTACTTCCCTATACCGTAAAATTTCACGTTGAAAATTTCATTTAAATATTTTCACAAGAAATTGGAGTGAGTAAAATTGATGTGAATAAAGCATTCCAAAGGATTCGTATCGTGCGGCTATAGAAATAATCATTCATGCAATGCTGATATTGTTGTTAAATCTTTTCACGGGATAATACCACTGAAGAAGGAAAACATTACTACAATGTTCGTGTGGGACAAATATTTCTGTAATTATCCTTTTTTTGTTATTTTAAAAGCTTTTTGTTGGACTATCCATTCAGGAGATTCAGGACCTTGATTTCGTAAAAAATAGAACGATATCCTCTTAAACGTTACTCTCTCTATCAAATACCATATCTTTTAAATGATTATCGGAATTAGGATATGTTACAGAATCACATTAGACATGCGAACTCTCTACAAGATTTCGAATAGTTTCCCGCATTAATTTTAATTAATTTTAAGGGGCACATTCGCAAAAAAAAACTCGACCGTTTTTCGGCAAATTTATGTTGATTCTACAAGAGAATGTCAATTGCAGCACATTGTATATTATACGCTACTATACTGCTACAGTTTCAAATCCAAACTTCGACCCCAAAATCATACAAAGAATAAGTTTGGAATGGCGTAAGATAATAATTGATTATCACATTTTTGAAAGTCCACTTGTGATTACATTGATTTTTCCGTTTGCGATCACTTCCAATAATTCAACTTAATCTGAACGTAACTTTTTTGAACTAATTTGCTCATTTTATACCTTTCTGGGGGTCTTTAAAAAGGTTTTTGTTTAAAAACGGCTTGAAAAAAAACTGTCATGCTAGCTGTCATGCTCTCTGAATGTAAAGATATTTGAGGAATTCAACCTTTAAAACTGTACTTTGTCAAGTACAAGCGGAATATTAACTCTTTGTGTAGTCGACTTAGCAGCAAATTGTCTTACAAACTTAAATGGTTTTGATCACATGGAACCGAAGACGAAGTTAAATTTTGTAAATTCTTTTACAAATTACTTAACAATTTTTCGGCATTTCATATAGAAATTGGGTTTTTTCGAATATGACCGTTGCTGGTCTTTCTAGGATATTTCGGTTTTCTTCAGCGGTTTTGGAAGTGTTTTCATGAAAACTTACTTCTCTAAATTTGATCAACATTACATTCTTCGGGTGTTTTATGACCAGGTCGACTTCAAGTTTCATTTGATACATTTAAGTCTGAAAGGTTCGGTGTATTTCAGAAACCAAATATCTAACATCGTTTCGAACTAATCATGGTTGGTTGGCATTTAGATTGATTTTAACATCAATATCATTCAATGGAAATAACAGTTGAATATTGGTTAACCGACATTTCCTAGTTATAGACATTTTTCCAGAACCATTTGAACGTTTTCGGTAAAGCTCTTTTGAACTATTTTTCAGCATTAAGACGCAACTTTTTCTTTGATGTTGTAAAAGATAGATTTAAAAGAAAGATTTTCTTTCCAGTTTCACACGATTTTTCTATTATCGTATCGTCCATATTTGCATAAAGTTCGTTAAAACCAAAATTAAAAGTAGCTGGTAGACCAGTGGCATAATAAAAAGAAAACTTTAAATACCCATCCTTGGTCTATAGGTCATGATTTTTTTCAAGACGAATGGATACACAACAACAATAAGCAAAATTGTGATATCAAAAATCATTCTTAAGATATAGAAACTTGGAAACTAAATTTTCTGTGTTTAATATTTCTTTCATAATTATGCTGACACAAAAAAATATTCCATCAAACAATTCATGTTTTTCATTCTACGAATACAAAATATATGTCACAGTGAGTTCATTGATTCAAAAATCGTTTTCCCCATTTTTGTCCAACCCTCAATGACATATTTTTTCCGGCCTCAAACAATTGTTTTGAGCATTAATTGCTGGTACTTCAACAATGGATTCCAAAAAAAAAAAAAAAAAAAGAGGCCAGTTTTCTTGCAGACATAAAACCATGCACCATATAATGTTTCAAGTATTTAACTCCCTTCAGGCTGGCTGAACACCAGCAACACCATAAGAAAAGAAGGAAGCTCAAGCCCGTATAACCATCAATTCATATCTCACTCCATAACGTGCTACATTTCAGTGGAGCAGCCGGAGCGGGGCTTCTTGAATCGACCCAACTTTTTTGATTACTGCAACGCGAAATATCTAGCGTGGTGTGGGTGTTGAAGTTAAAAAGTCCATATCTCTGGCAATTCATCGTCGAGAAGCCACAAAAAAGAAAACATAAAAAGTAGGTTCATATAGATACGGATGGATATAAGAACTGTATAGATCCAACTTTGCAACAACATATCGTTTGTGGTTATTTAATTGCAATAAGATGGTGGGTGGGTTTGTTTCATCGGAATATTATCGATGTCAACATGATGTACGATTGGTTGTTAATTGAATATTGCAACATTGTGTATTGACTTTCTATAGGATGAGGATAGAGCGAGTCCTTTTGAATGACATGGCGCGATTTTTTTAACTCTTGGAGTTAATTCAATTGACATACCTTGTGAATGTTGAGTACATTTGCCACCCACTCTTATTTGAAAATAAACCGAATAACGTTTGTGTCTACTTTGTGATTCAGTGATTTAACAAGTAACAAGATATAATAAATAAATACTGAAATTTATCTGCTATATAGGACGACTGACATGGTGACGGTGGACTTGCCAGATGCTGTTTTCTTTTGCGCAGCTGAAAGGAATGTTAAGAGAGATTTGTTGCAGCAACTATTATACAATAAAGTGATTTTTTGAATGATATATGACTCACTTTTAATGGAATTCCGTTTTTGTGTCAATATGAATGCATTTGTTAATAAAAATATTTAAATCTGTGCTAGTGAATCAGGACTTAGTGACATAATTACATTGTATTGCATGAGATAAAATGTTGGTTTGCGATTTCGTCGTGTTAATAAGATTTAACTTCTTAACAATTTCAAGACTATATGGATAAAGCAGTCCATTGTGCAAACATACAAGTGTTTGGTATATAATAGGCGTGTGTGTTTCGGCGTGAAGTGTTTACGCAGCAGTTTTTAAATTTAAAAATGATGATGTACAGATGGTGGAAGACACACTGAAAAATATTTGGATTCATCTTCGAACACTGCACATAGCATGTGTGGCCAATTATTATGAGACGAATATTTTTCTCCAACGCACTTGGAGCGCCGTCTATACTTCAACAGTAAAACCATTGATGTAAACTTTATGTTCACTTCTGATTGCTAACTTATTTATACACACTTTTGGTTTTTGTTGTGATTAACAGGTTATTCTGCTGTTTCAGTATATTTTTTCTACTAGCAGATCCGTCCTTGCGCTGCTCCGGTGCAGGGAAATAACTCCACGAGAAAGTGCTCCACATGGGAATTTATTCCACTTTTAGTGGGAATCTCTCCACTTTTCAATATGAATTAATTTCCCACTGAAGATGGGAATTTATTGAACTTTTAAGTGAGAAAGTAGTTCACTTTCTAAAGTGGAGTTGTTTCCCACTGACTGTGAGAAATAATTTAACTTTCACTGAACAGTATACCTGTGTGGCCCAATTGTACCACCAACAGTAGAGATAGGTAAGGGGGGCATGCTGTCCCCCTGCAACCCCCCGCCTAGCACACTATAGGATTTGGGGTGGGTGCGAGTTTTGATGGGTGCAAGTTCGGGTATGCAAAGTTTCTAACTCATTTGGGTATACTACTACTAATGTCAAAAAGTCAGCTTATTACAAGATGCATATGTTTGTCTGTCTGTTTCTTTGTTCCGGCTAATCTCGGAAGCGGCTGAACCGATTTTGAAGAGAATTTCGCTGGTAGATAGTTGACTTTGTAGCGCGTAACTAAGGCTACTTTATTTTCTCCCTAAGAGGAGATTGGGTCGCTTTGTTCGAATATTCGTAAATATATAAGACGATCAGAAACTGTTTTTTTTTTTTTTTTTGGATTCGGCCTGTTATGGAAATCACGATAAAAAATACGTCAAATACTAGTGAAAAAGTGTAGTGGTCTGAAACAACATATTTGTTTTTAGCCTTTTAGCACGTTCTTTCTCCAAATTGATAAAAAGTGGTAAAATCTTATTTGTAGAATTACAAAAGTAACAATTTCTATGTACAATTTTTTTAACAAGTTCAAAGTTACCAAGAAACTTGAAAAAAATTGATTTTTAACTATTTCAACCCTTCTTAAAACGACAGCTCTGACTTAAACTTAAGGTACTTTGTACAGAATTCGTTGAAGACATTTAAACAAAGGTTTCCGCCAATTCTGCCAAAATCCAGGTTTGTTGGAATTTTTTGGGCTCCAAATCTAAATTGATTGGTGTAAACGGTTTAGTAATATTTCTACCACGAACCCATACTATAGTGCGTTCTCGACCATTGACTCATGGCGCTTGGAGCAAATCCCACGCGTCGAACGTCGAACACTTCTTACTAATAGCTATTTTACCCTGTTTTTAACAATACTTTTCAGAGACGTCGATTCATATTTCATAACTATAATGATGATATTGTTCTTTAAAGAATAGTCAAAACTCACCTCTTCCATTACGACATAACATGTTGTCCAGTATTATTTATCCCATAATAACGGAAATGCTTCAGCTTTAAAAAAAAAACACGGATGTGGAATTTATTTTTGGTACACGCTAAGTTTAACGACCGCATGCGGTTACGAAAAGAAAATTTATGACACCACCTAAAAAATATTTCCCTGTCATCGTATTACCAAATAATTTGATTTTTTTTGCATTCATTTAAACGTATAAATCAAAAAAATATAAAAAAAAAAACACATAAACTAAACCTACGCATGAAAATATTTATAAAACTTCAGCTGCAGTCAAACTGTTTCAGAAGAAAAAATGAAAAAAGATTTTCATCTTAAGCACCAATGCCGCATTCAGTCACAGTCGATTAGATAATATTGCTGCTGTGTGGCAGCAGCAACTATTATAACCATTTTAATCATATTGTAACAGCAAACACCAAATACCTGGTCATGTGAATAAATAATCACCTTTAATTAGTGTTGTTCCGAGGGATCACGTAAGTTATGCCCCGTGACATGACTGCCTGGGAGTTATTTTGTTGCTAACATTCCAAAGCGCATTCAATATCTTGAGTTTAATCAGCTTTTAGAACATGGGCTTATACTTCAGTGGTGGTTCTGGGTTATCGAACGGTCTCGGACGCCGGCCGCCGCCGCGCCGGTGACATTAAAAATAAAATGGTATACCACTTGGACGAAGGTATTATCTTGTGAAAAGTCGTTTCTATCTTTCGACTGAGACCAATTAGATTGAAATAGTTTTAACCAATCTTAAGTTGTATCTACTCCTGAAAAGTGTATCGAAAGGTGATTTTTTTTAACACGTTACACGGTTTAAAATGTTTTAAATGTTGTATGCTACATAATAGTCTACAATTCTACATGCGCTTTAAAAGACACGATTAACACTCAACATGCTTAGACTTAGAAAGCTTTCCGTTGAATTCATAGGACACCTTTATGAAACATCCATTATAGTTAGTAAAAAAATAATTAAAAGATACTCCCACAACAGCCTTAAAAATGGTAAGTCTTAGTCAATTTATCCTTGGAACTCGATGGCGCAAAATTATAGTCCATTTAACTCAAAGCTAAATCAAATTTAGTTTTACACTAGTCTAAAATTACATTTTTGGCAATTATAGACAAGTTAAACTACACTTCATCTTTAAAGACTTGCATTAAAGTTAAAATCATGAAAACCCTATTTTAATTTTGTTAGTGTCACACTTGCTTCTCTCTGACTCCTGTCAATTTGTCATTTTCTATAAAACAAAAAAAAAATTACAAAATGTTTTCGGAGGACAAAGATTTTTGATTGTTTGAAGATTTTGAGCATTTTAGGAAGCTCAAGGAGTATAAAACACGAGCTCTGACCACTTTTCCTCTCGTTGGCACGTAATGAAGGCTTGTTACAATTTTCGACAGATGTACATAAGGAATGTTTTTCTCTTTCTTCGATTCCTCGGGTTAATAACAGGCACCTCCGGCAACGGTACTACTGGTGCTACAGGTGTATTTTCTTGGACATATATATTTATATACTTTCGAGTCCTTTTTGTGCTTCCAAAGGGGCAAGATATCGTAGATGGTTTGAACTTTAAGTGAGCGAGAAGTATCGGATAGTGGTTGAGTTCTTTTTTCACGTTATATATTTCTAAGTTCTTAAAAAATTCAAATAAATTTTAATTCCAAAGAGAGAAAATTGAAATTGAATGCAAAAACAGAATTTTTTCATTTTATTGACACATTCCGGGCTGATGACATTTGAAAAAAAAGATAGAAAGGTGTGTTTACTTTATTTTCTGAGCGAAATGTCACTGTTTAAGGCGTTTTCCGCACAAATAAGTTAGAGAAATATTTTAAACCCCACATTAGTTGTCAGTATTTCAGAAAGAGTCTATAATTACTTTTAAGTTAGAGAACTGTTTTAAAGTTAAAATTAAGTTAAGAAGTGTGGCGTTAATTCCTTAAACTTAGGCTGACTATAATTTTGCGCCAATGATTTTAGAGACTTAATTTTTGGAACTGTTTAAGAAATTCTTACTTGTCTCGGGAACAGCTTCAACGATTCAAACTTAATTTTTTGTAAACATTCGTTGCTAACGGCATTTTTTTGGTTGTAATAAACTTTTCAGTACAATAATTCCGGAATACTAACTAATATACCTATTTTATATGTGTAAGTGAGTTTGTTAGTTTATTTGTTACCCTTTCACGCCTACACCACTTAAATGATTTTAATAATTCTTTCACCGCAAGAAAGCTACAATATCAGCGAGTAACAACAAATTTTTTTTTTCTTACTTTGACAGTTATTTAAAGACATCAACGCGGGTAGGTATTTCAAAAATCTGAAAACTCATTTTTTTTTTAATATTTAGTTTGGTACTGTTTAAAATTCTTGGTTCACCATACCAACAAGTTCGTACGACACAATCCTGACTTTAACAAAAAGCGCCACATAGTTAGCAAAAACAACTTAATTGCACCAAGTAAATTCAGTCGCAAAAAACATTCTTTATACATTTTTTTTATGAGAAATACTTCATAGATATTCTCGTACCCCAACAGAAGTTACACTTAATTGGATAGATAGAATACCTATAGGCTTTAACTAATCTTGTTCAAGCATATTTTTTAACGTGCAGATATTCACACGGAATGTGTGCGGTGTGCTGTTCTAATGAAAATGAACAGCAATGGAGAATAAACCACCACACGCGACATAGGAAAAAAAAAAATAGAACTTATAAAATGCACGGTATTTACATTAAAGTAACTCTATCCAAGTTGCATAGAAAATTCTTCAGATGGAAATAGTCAAAAGAATTAAGGCCAATACACTTTGATATATAATAATGATGGTGTAATACTTCTGATGAATGAACTATGACGTCCGACAAAACCAAACTGAAGTCATTGCGAACATGATATTACGTTACGTATAGTTCATTTTATATCGTTGTGCAATTTGAAGTATTTTAAGAACAACGTAACATTTCTTTGACGGCATTAAAGGAGTTCCTTGCAGTACTGGGTTTTCTGTTTAATTGCATTACACTTAGGAAGGGTGTTTTATTGAGGTCGAAAGGCTCATTTGGTAAGTTATATAAAAAATGTTTAGGTTTGAAATCAGGGATTTTTAAATTTTAAAATGAGGTTTTTATCAATTGCTTAAAACTTATGATTTATGAATGATTTTCTCTATTATAAATATCTGTAAGTGGCGCAAAGTTTGTTGTAATGTTTCGGAATTGCATTGTGGAAAGATAAATTTTTTTTTAACCAATTATTTTTCTAATACAAAATTTTTCTTTTGGCTTCAAAAATTAATTTAACAAACAAATATTTTAACATATATTTGTTTTATATTCTAATTGATAAACAGTAGGGATATGCTTCACAGGCATGTGCTAAGAAAAAAAAAATTGGCTGCATTGGACTGCGTCCCAGATTCAATCCGGTTTATTTTGGGCCGACTTTCGTAAGAGTTTAGCTGACTCAAGAGTCGAAGCCGTGGATGAAAACAGAAAACACCAGGATTTTGCTGATTGGGAACTGGAAATGTTGGCCAGAGATCCGAATTTTGGCCAAAAAATCATCTTCTCAGAAAAGGCCTATTTTTGGCTCAGTATGGCTATATTAAAAACCTAAATTGCCGTTGTTGGATGGACTAAGTAAACACAATCTAGAATTATTTGACGAAGCATTTGTGCATTCACAAAGGTTGACTTTATAGTGCGGTTTATGGCATGGCCGTATTTTCGGATAGTCGAAAAGTTTGATAGGCTAAAAAAAACGATCTTCGGATCGGTCTACTACATATTATAATACCTACATAATATAGAAGATATAACTTGTAAACAGTTTCATAGGTTGGAAGATTACTTCAAGATCTCGACATTCAAAAATCCGTTGAGCCAAAAATCATCGCAGTGATGAAGGTTATAGAAAAAGATGTTCATCTATTTTACCGTAAAATAACGTCAAATTTTGAAATTTGGTTTTATTCCACTTTCCGAATTAAAATAACGCCAAATTTCAACGTTCGGCTTTATTTTGTTTCGAGAAATTGAAATAAAACACCAAAAGCCAGTTGAGAAGTAAGTCCGAATTTCGTATTTGCATAAAGGCACCTAACATCGCTCCTACCCCAAATCCAACTGTGAACCGAAGCGGTGCCGTGATCACATAAAGTATATTTAGGAACTCGATCTTATGTCACTATTGAAAAGCAACATAAGTCCCCAATAAACACCCCACTTTTACATACGCTAAAGAGAAATGAGGCCGAATCGGTATTATTTCATTTTCTCAAAGCGAAATAAAGCCGAACGTTCGGAGTTACTTCACATTGGAAAGTGTAATAAGGACGTATTTCAAATTTCGGCGTTATTTCACGGCACCGGCAAAACCACTAAGGTGGCAATTCCATCGGTTTACTCTACTGGTTTCTTTCTGAGTGGATGAAAGAAAGCATTTTTCAAAAAAAAAATGTCTTCTTCCTTTAACTTTTTGCACTTTCGTCCCTTTTTCGAAGCTCATAAATAATCTAATAAGCTATTAAATCAAGAACCATCTTGAAAAACGAAATTTTTTAATGACCGCACTCCACCGCAATAGTGGAGACTGGTGATGTAGTTGCTCATTTCTCCGAAAACTATGTTGAACTAGAGATGACATGAATATTGATGCAATCAGTTTTTTATTTGACAAGAAATTACCTTTCGGACCACTCAAAAAAAGCAGTATTGAAAAGTTTTAAGATTGAAGCCGACAATACAAATACTGGTGTGCCTCCGGGTTTCCTTTTAAAACTCTCTTTTAATTCCAGTCAACGAATGATTCTAGGTGGAAAAATCGAGGGCAGAAAAACTAAGTAGGCAGCTTTGTTTGGACTAGTGAGGAGGTAAACATACTAAAAGTCCCCGATCCCAGGTTGGCCGCAAATTTGGTGTGTAGGGGCTTTAAACGTCCCATTTTTCAGTTTTTCGCTTATAACTCAGAAATTCTCGATCCTATGGAAAAAAATATTAAGTAAAAAAGCTGACAAAATTTCCTACAGATAATGCGATAACGGTTTTATTGTATCTTCTATAGCTTCTGAGTTACAATCCTTAGAAGATATTTGCATATTTAGAAGAACATTTGCACAAGAACTTAGTTTTACCTATTGTTTTTGATAATTTTCGCTCCTACATTTGACTCACAGACCTTGAAAATGAGGTTGTAAGTCAATAAATTGTATTTAAAAAAATATTATTGCTTAATTTTGTACCTTCATCTGATACCATATAAATGACAAAAAATGCTAACTACAGCTTTAAGGCTTATCTGTCGAAATTCGTAGAAAATCACATAAATGCTCTAAAAATCTGAAAAAGGGACGTTTAAAGCCCCCCACACACCCATTTGCGGCCAACATAGGATCGGAGACTTTTATTATGTTTACCTCCTCACTAGTCCAAACACAGCTACATACTTAGTTTTTCTGTCCTCGATTTTTCCACCTAGACCCCTTTTTGAGCATTCGTTGACTGGACTATTTTAAATTTAACTATTAATTTCCTGATTAAAAACTTTTTGGCTTCTTTGCTCTTTTTAACTATATTTTATTATTAATGCTTGAAGGTAAAATGACGGAACCGACAGAGTCAAATTGTTGAAACTTGGTCTCAACCGAAATCGTAATACCTACTGTCGGAAAATAAATTAAAGTAAGTGAAACAGCTACTACTGCATAAGCTACCAAATTTTCGGAAAGTTTTGAACCATTTAAGACCATAACGTCATCGTAAGAAAAAGAACAACAATACGCAAAAAATGAACTTAAACTTAACACTATTGACTACAAAAAATGTAATGCAATTAATTTCACCTCAATCGGTTCAGCATTTTACGAGATACCTATAATAAATTTTCTAACATATCTTAAAACTTAAAATTCATTTTAATCAAGATATAAGGATAATTGAAATATTCATTCCTTAACATTATAATCGGAATCACAAATGAAATCCAACATCATTTTACAAACACTTGAAAGCGCATCGACACTAATAACGCCAATATGGTTATAGTTGGCTTTCTCTCATTTTGATGCAACATGTTGATAACAAGAACATAAATATTAAAATTAATTCCTTTCAAATATAATATAAAAAAAAAATTATCATATTACATCTTATTGGCAATTTGCATTCATATACCATCTTACAAAATAGTCAATCCAATACATCACAGCACTGTTATAGCCAGCACGACACTCGATCGACGCTACGCACGCTTACCTGAAAAGATACAGATACAAAAAAAAAAAAGAACATTGAATTAATCTGTAGAAATTGTTCGAGATATGGAAATAGAAACAAGATGAAAATCAATTCAAACGGATTTCCCGCACGAAGAGTGTCCCAATTTACATACAGGATTCCTTACGGAGTCACAACATATCAAATAAAAAACTAGCTCCCACTTCTGGGAGCCAGCCAATCTGTGTGCATATAAAGGTCACTTTAACAAACGAGTCATAAATTAATTAAAAAAGAAACAAGAAAAACAAATAATTCCAGAATCAAGTTCGAACTAGGTTAAAATGCTATCCGTTCACATCTACCATTTCAGCAAAGAAAAAAAAACTATATTAAATCTACCGCAAGCAGAACCACATTACAATCTCAAAGCCTAAGAAAAGGCTTCACACATAGCGGAGCAGACTGAAATGTTTGCTAATTGAAAACCATAAAGCGGTATTGCACGTTTAAAAAAAAGACGACAGACGACATCTTTGACAACATCTTAACTCTGACCATACCAGTTCAGAATTTTTTTTTTTTTTTTTTTTTGATTGCTTCGAATGAGTGAAACATGAAAACCCACTCCCAGTCTGACCATAACCGAGCACTATACTTATGACTGCACAGGCAAAGAATTGCCACAGATGGAAAAGCGCGCTATTGAAAGTGAAAATGAAAACTTCTTCTTTAGACGCATTTGAAGAAAAATGACTCCGCGATGGGAAACTTGAATGGTTGTTGGGCGTACATTCACCTTTTAGCTTAAAGCAGGTTCTGTATAGGTGAGGCAAGGATGAGTTCAGTTGGTTTTTAGTGCCTTCTTTTAATTAGGGTAAAGTCGATTTGTTTCGCAATTCAACATGAAAGAATAAAACAAAGATACACAAGACTTGATTCATAAAGCTATTCATTTTAATTTCAAATGTCCGCTGCGATTTCACGAGGTTTTGCAATTTTTTGTCAACTATTCTGTTACTTACTGATTCTTTATAAAATACAGATTCTACCGAGCATCCTGTTAACTTAATTTGCGGGAAAACATTTTTGAAAGCTTGCCTTATTCCCTGCTCGTTCGTCAAATATTTGGTAGAATTAATATGGAACACAATATTTTTGATTCCTAACAAATTTTTGTTTTTTTTTTTTTGTCCATAAGTAAATTATGAAAAATAAAATAAGACCCCAAAATGTTTTTTTCATAATGAAATGAAGTTTATGTTGGAGTCTTATTTCATTGGGGCCGTTTCTACTTTATTCTGATGCCCCAATAAAAAAAATTAAATAAGGCCCCAAAAAATGAAAAAAGACCCCAAAATTTAAGAATTTTCTTTGTTTTGGGCTCCGCGAAATTAGGCCCCAGGAAATAAGGCCCCAAAAAAATTAAATAACGCCCCTAAAAAAAGCACACAAAACAACAACAACGAATTTTCTCAAATTTTGGGGTGTTATTTCATTTTTTGGGGCATTATTTCATTTTTTTTTTGGGCATTATTTCATTATGAAATAAGGCCCCAATGAAATAAAACCCCAACACTAGTTTTGGGGCTTAATTTTATTTTATTTTAAAAACAATTTGGGGCCTTATTTCATTTTTCATAAGATGAGTCAGATCCTTTGCCATTTTACACATCGTGTATTATGGAAGAAGGACAATTTACCTATTGTTTATTTTCATCCCATAAAACAACTAAATTGATTGAAGGGAACATTCCACCGACCAACAGAACTATCTTTATGGACGGAACTTTTAAAATTGTTCCTCAAGGATGTTTCATGCAGCTGTTGGTTATCTATAGAATATTTTGACGAGGTAAAATTAATTTTTCATGCTTAAATGTAAAGATCGTCCTGGAAACCATCAGGGAGTTACAGAATAGCTTCAAAAAAATCGCAGCAATTTTCTTGTGGGGAAGAAATTTTTGAAGAAGTTGAAAGTGAAAGCCCTATTGTTATCGGTCCAAACATTGATGAGAATATTTGCGTCATTTGTAACGATTTGCGGGCAAATATTGTTCTGCTGCCTTGTAGGCATCTTAAAATTTGTAGTGAATGCAACCTAAAAATTCAAGCGAACTCTATTGCTGAAAGGCAGGATAACTATAAATGCCCTTGTTGCAGGGAAATTGTGTAGGATACAATGCAAGTATTTGTTTAACAGTTTGGGGTGATATTTAATTTTTTTAAATAAAATCAATTTTGAAAAAAGATAAATTGGGGTTTTATTTCATTTTTACAAAAAAAAAAGTCAAAACAAGTTGGGGCCTTGTTTCATTTATTTTTGGTACATTTTTTCATTTTGTTGGGGCCTTATTTCACTGGGTCATAATTTCATTATGAAATAATGCCCCAATTTGGGGCCTTATTTCATTTTTTCTTTTGGGGTCTTATTTCCTGGGGCCTAATTTCGCGGAGCCTTGTTTTGCATTCAATGTTTTGAGGTCTGTTTTAATTTATATTTTTGGGGTCTTATTTCCTGGGGCCTAATTTTGGCGGACAAATTAAAGTGTGTATTTTACTAACATAAAAATATTGGAATAAGATAGTATATATTTATACTTGTATAGGGTAATATATACTGTCAAAGACAACTAACGATCATCTCTGCATGTTTTTTATATCTCTCTGCAAAAAAAAAATATATTTTTTCATTATCGAGACATTTATGTTTCTATTAATGCTTGGGAAATAATTGTTTTCCCATCTTTCCAACATTTTTTTCATATTCATTTCATTACCAATCGCTGTCGCCGTCTGTCATAGAAGCAAATTAATTTTCAATTTCAATAGCATGGCTGATGGCTTTTCCACAAAAGAAAAAAAAAAAGGCCAGCAAGACAATTGTATAAAGAGATGCGGACGCGGAGGCCACTGCTAAAGGTATATTCACATCAGCAATTCAATTGAAATCATCTCACGAAATAAGAAGACTCATGGCATCAGCAACGGCGACGACTACCACGACGACGACGCCACGCGACGTCGGACGTTCGATTGGAGTCTTCTTTACGTTTATTTGTGGGCAACCACAAGAAGATAGGGAATTCTTTGAAACAAAAAAAAAATAAACATTCCAAGCTTCGATATGAGGATTTGCTTCTTCTTTCATTGAAAAATGATTTTCTTTAATTCATGGCAAAGTTCATCGAACTTGACGCGTTCTCTGACAAACAAGAGGGAGTAAAAGTTTGATGAGATGATCCCCATGACGATCGTGGACCCCAAAATTTGGTTCAAGTTCAAAAGGTTTTTCTGTTTAACGCTGTTTCAAGTGTTAATTGAAGTTGATTGAGCGGCAGCACCCATAACAACAAGTTATCTGAAGAGATTTATGCATGAGAAGATTAATGGAAGATTTTTTATTCCGTTCTTTGAGTGAAACTAAAGCAAAGAGCATGCCGAAGTCGACTTTTCTTAGGTTTGAGATTTTGAAAGAATGTGCGTTAGGAAGCCTGCTATTGATAAGAATGCGATGACGTCATGACGATAATATGAAGAGAGATCCGCTGCAAAATAAATAACCTATAGAATGATTGTGAATGATTTTGAGACATGAAAGACGAAATAAAAGGAAAAGCTAAGGAAACAGTGTCAAACTCAGTGTCAATGTGTCAATTGTGAAAGTTTGGCTCAATGCATTACTTTGCATTTCTTCCTTTGAATGCAAATGAATGCTAGACTTCAAAGGAATGCTGGACTGCAAAAGAACGCTGGATTGCAAAGTATAGCTTGAAATGGACTTCAAAAGAATGCTGGTCTGCAAAGGATTGCTGGGAATGCAAAAGGAATGCAAGGACTGCAAAGGAATGACCGGAATGCATGAAGTCTCAAATGATTGCATTCAATTGATTGCTGCAAAATGAATGAGGGAAAACAATGATTTCAATCATTTTGGTTTCAAATGAATGGTGATTGCTTATTTCAAAGTTGAAGTATCAAAGTAAGATCATCATGAATGCAATCTTTTTAATGAAGTTATTAAAGATTGTATTCTTTTACAAGGCTGCTATCAACATTCCTAAATTGGATGATCACACAACGATACTTCAGCTGCAAACATCTGATATCCATGTTTTATTGTGGCACCATATTAGACAGAGAGACGTTGATCTACAAACTTTTTAATCTCTGTATTTCATCCAAGTTTTTTTTTAAATGAAACAAACACCTGTAGTGACTATAAAGCTACATCAACAGTTTGGAATGATAGCACCATAACAAATATCTATACCTATACCAAAGGCATTCTAACGGGTGATTTTTTAGCTGGTTTGGTTTTGGCAACACTGGTTTTGACAGCTGACGTGTGTTAAGTACCTTGTGTCACTGTCAAACAGCTTCAGTTTGGTTTGCAATTTGGAGTGAAGATCAGCCAGAAGTATTGCAACAGCTACCAATGCATCCCGAAAAAGCCACTGTTTGGTGCGGTTTATGGGCCGGCGGCATTATTGGGCCATATTTCTTCAAAGATGATGCGAATCGCAGCGTTACTGTCAATGGTGAACGCTACCGAGCGATGATAACAAACTTTTTTTTGCCCGAAATGGAAGTTCTTGACTTGCATGATATGTGGTTTCAACAAGACGGTGCCACATGCCACACAGCACGCGAAACAATGGCGCAATTGCGAGGCGAGTTTGGTGAACAGTTAATTTCACGTTTCGGGCCGGTCAATTGGCCGCCTAGATCGTGCGATTTGACACCATTAGACTATTTTTTGTGGGGGTACGTCAAGGCTAATGTCTATAGGGACAAGCCCGCTTCGATTTACGCACTGGAAGCCAACATCCATGCATTCATTCGTGAGATACCGGCCGATATGTGTGAAAGAGTATGCCAAAATTGGACTCAGCGGATGGGCTACCTGAGACGCAGCCGCGGTCAACATTTGCATGAAATTATCTTTAAACATTAAATTGCAAGGTTCAAACTATCGATTCAAATAAATATTTCATTCATTTTTTTGAATTTTTTGTGTTTTTTTTTTTTTTAAGTTCTAAACCTCTTAAAAAATCACCCGTTAAAAGGTTGAGTCTTTAGTCCGCTATTATTTGCCCTGTTCTTTCATGGTGTAAGTATCGAATTTTCTGAAGAAGATAAGATGAAGGACAACAATAGATGGTTATACTCTTTGCTGATAATATGATTTTGTTAGCAAATAAGCCTTTCTCACGTAAGAAGGTGGTAACTTCAGATTCCTTTAAAACAAACAGCTCTTCGGTTTTACCAACAACTAGATTTCGGTAGCCACGTGTTAAGTGGGTTTTAGATGAGTGAATGTGGATGAAATGTCTATTAGTTGATTGCAGAAGAACCTGTCTAACCATTTTGCTTTAACTTGAGGACACAAATCAATACAAGACAACTGAAACACTTGTACTAATTAACAACTTTAATAGGCTTCGTCCCTAAGAAAAATATATCTTGTGGAAATATTCTACTTTTGATTAATTATGAATTTATGATGAAGATGATGAGGACTGAAGAAGACGACCTGTAAAACCAAATTTGAGAAATTAACATATACATCACTTCAAGCTCTCTGATAAAATGTAAAGGTGACAACAACGAACATTTTAACCAAATTAGAAAATCAGCAGAAGCTTTGTCCTAATTTTGTTGTATGAATTTGTACCTAGCAGAATTTTAACATATAAACAAAGTACCCATCAGCTATACATTAATTTTTGACCGGGTGCGTATATTTTTCATATGAATCCAATTAAGTTGAACTCGACAAATGAATCGAATTTAAAACACATTTATTATATTCAATACGAATTTCTGCAAAATAGCAAAAGTCACGATCTAACCCCAATTAAAATGTTTGCTCCCAAATACCCAGATGTGCTTAGTTAGCCAATTAAGGCCACTTTCATATGTGTTGTTAGTGCGCATTAGGCATTGATTAATATAAGTTACAAAAGATCTCAATTATTATTTTTTTGCCAACTAAACATATCATATCGCTGGAAACATATCATACTTTATGTCATGATGATGAGATTGAGGCAAATGATAACGTGATGGCACTCCATATATTTGACACATTATGCTCGATTACTTTATATCAGATCTAAAATGAGTGACATAATATTTTTTAATGTACAAGGTTGTTCCAATAAATGTCGAATTTCGATCTCTGTAAGTATTGTTTATGGAAAACAAAAAAAGTAAAACTGCTTTATGTTGCGGCAACACTTATTGCGTGTGAAAATGCAATTTATTAGAAAATCTATATTTCTTTATTTCTAACTGTACCTACTCTATAACTCATATATTTATTTTAATGGGCATGTCTGTATCTTATCTATTCAGAGAACCAATTGTTCTATATTTTATCTTATCTTAGCTAAATGCCGCTAATTAGTTGTTATAATGGATAAGTAAAGCAACAATTTTTCACACCTACATTTATTTAAAATTTGTTTGTCATGGTTTTATTTTCATTTAAAGATATCTTGTAGAATTTTTGGAAATTTGTGTGTTTAGATTGTTGGTTTTTTCCATTTTGTATCTCGAACATGTGTTGATTATCAATTTTATATTAAGACCTTTTGCAAATACATATATCTAACTAAATACATATATAATATTTAATATTTTGTGTCAAATTGAAATAATGGAACGACACGAAATTCACAACTGTGTGGCACGTGTTTGTTTCTAGAGTGGTTGGTGGTACGTAATAACATTAAAGTATTTCCAAATGAAGTTCTTGATAAATATGGAAGATTTAAAAGACAAAATTATTTCTCAGGAAAATTTGCAGGGAAAATTCTAGGAAAAAAAATTACAAAATTGAAGGTTAACATTGTTTTTTAGAATGCAATTAATTTTACAACATTATCATAAGTTAAGAAATAGATAAGATAGAATTGTTTTTTCTACAATGAATTGAGAATGGGTGGGTAATAATCATACATATAACCGCACTTTTATTGAGTCTGGTAAAGAAATAAGAAACATCTCAATGTTTAAAAAGAAAAAAAAAAATTACACGCTACTTTTTTAAGATTTCCAAAATTAATCTTAAATAGTTCCATGTATTTTATAAACGTTCATTTACCCTAAAGAATACATCGAAATCATCTGTCCAGATTTTTAAAAACTAAATTATCGTAATAACTTTTTTCCAAATTTTTGATTTCAGTATTAATTTTATAAAAATCGGTGAAGCCGTTACAAGATAGTCGATATAAAAGAAACCACCGCCTCCTTTTTTATTTTGAACTATACGATGATAGAGAATACGAAAAAAGTTGGTTCGCGACCAACTGTCTGTCTGTCAGTATGTCAGTCAGTCTAAAGCCTAAACGGCTTAACCGATTTGCTTCAAATTTGGTTTACAGACTATTCCTTTGAGTAGAAATTAGAATTTGTTTGTCCCTCAAAAAAATAACGGTAGGTATAGATGTTATTTACCGGTAAAAAAAAATTATTTTTTCTCGAAAATGGCTTCAACGATTCTTTTGAAAAAATTGGAAATAGTTTTTGGCTGCTTGTCTTTTTGTGGTTGTAAGCAAAAATATGACGAAAACTATTAACGTTAACTCCCATAGAACAATTATTTTTTTTTCTGAAGTTTCTCGTGAACGGCTTATGGACAAAAACCAAATAAAAAAAAAAGATCAATATTCTTAGTTTTAATTTTAATTAATTTTTTTATTAATTGTTTTTGTAAATTCAATGTTTGGAAAATGGGTTGAAATATTTTTTTTTATTTTTTACACTAGATTAGATGCTATTTTAGGTCTTTAAATTAGCTTCAATTTCGAAAAAAGATTTTTTTTTAAATTGTTAAATAAAAATCGATTTATTTAACGATTTTGAAAATATTTTTTTTTTTTTTAACTTATTTGAACCGAACAAAATTGTATGCATACTTTGATTTTGGATTCAATTTTTATGAAAAATAGTTTTTTTTCACTTTTACTAAAAATTCAAATAATTTCTTTCGTATTTCTTTATACAAATTTTTTTAAATTAAAATTATATTTTTGTTTTGTGTTAAGCAGGCAATTTGCCACAAGAGGAAGTTCGTGCGACACAGTTGTGCAGTATATTTTAGTTTTTTTTTTCTTTGATAAGAGAGCAAGAAGTTAGAAAAAAACGAACGGAAGCCGATTGTACAAAACACTTATCATTCCGGTACAACCTTATACTGTACCAGAAGCAAAGACTCTTTTGCGATCAGATGAAAATTCCTTGATATGTTGAAGACAATTTAGCTCTGTTCTGTTCTTATAAACAATGAAAATAACATTTAAGGAACAAGTTACAACACTATTAAATATAAGTGATGTTCAAAGACTAGGATTACATACAAAAATGGTTTTTATACGTTTTTGCTTTAAAAAAAAAAAAAAAAACTTCTGAAAGTTTTTGGCGATATTAAAAAAACCATAACTACATAATTTTGTATAGATCAACAGTTTTAAAATATATGGCAACCATACCAGCAACGACTTTAATTTTTTACAACAAAGTATTAGCACTTTAAGGCACATGATTCGATTGGTCTTATAGGCAAGTAACCTTTTTGCAAATACAGCAAGATCTCGAAATGGTTGCAAGCGATACTAGTCTGAAATTCGATGATTGCAATTCAGTTACATATATGTACTTGCAAAATATCTGGTAAATGTGCTCAATAGATTTTTTTTAATGCTTGTATAGTACACGTCTTTGGTAACCGGGTGTGCAAGGCAAAAATTAAAGAAGAGTTTTGTAATCCAATTCATCAAACACACCTCGTTGAATCTTCGATTCAAAATATTTCCAACCATAAATTTTGTTTATATTTCGGTATAACTTACTTTCTCTATGCAAAATAAAAATAAATCACGACCTGGTGCATCTTGAAACAAACCTAAAACAAATCTGTGTCATTTTACTGTTGCATAAACTAGTATCTAGTAGATATACTTGTGTTTAACATTGCACATAAATCACACATAAATAACTTTCAAATATGGCAGCAGGTTGAATTTCCGTTAAACAAAAAACAAAGAATATCAAAACATGTTGTACCACCAAACACAACAACTACCACCATCATCATCAGCCTTCCGTCAAAAAGCAACCATATTTTTTTCAGATTGCATTCATGTTTCACGGACATGTTAACATCTTGAATTATTATTTGAAGTTATCTTTTAGAAAACGCTTTTCTTTTACGACTTTTACTATATAGCAAGATTGCTATTAAAATGATTGGTAGACGTCGGAGTCGAAGTCGACATTGTGAATTCGCGTTGCGAATCATCTCTTAAAACATCAATCTTTGCGTTTGTCTGCTGAACGTAAACCAACGAAGACAACGACAACGACGACGCAACACAGTTCGTCCTCTCATCCTAGATGATAGTACGTGCAACTACAACGCATTAAACTTTCGGATTGGTTGATTATTTGTTTTTATGTTTTCTTTATTTTCTTCCAGACAAACCGATGATTGCGGCAAATGATGAAAGAAGATTTTCCCTTTTTCTTTAGAATTATATTGCCAATGGTGTTTAAGCCATTTTAAGCTATAAGAAATTAAGTTAGACATCATGTTACAAGTTCTAATATGAGTAAAATTTCAAGAAGTTATATTTTCTTTATTTGAAGAAATCACAAGAAGAAAAACAACATGATTTAGCAGTTTAAAGTTTTAATTCGTGTGTGGCCACAGCCAGTAGTTAGATTGATTAATCGATTGCTATTAGTCGAATGAAATAGCTGTCTTCTTACGTTGATTAGTTGGCCATTATTTTGAAGTGATGGAATAGGTTAACAGATTCGAAAAAATGCATTATTGGCAAGTTGATTGGAGCCATTTCCTTGAACGATTACAGAATTTTTATTCAAGAGTGGAAAAAAATGCCCACATTGATTGGAGCAAAGCAAAGAAAACAATGCGATGGATAGCTTTGAGCAATCGCATTTATAGAATTAATGACTATAGACAAGAAACTTTTAAATTAAAAGATCAACGATTGCAAAAGGGTTTTATAGGACTAATATAAGTAGAAAGTTTATTCTTAATGTGATGTGTAGGATTGAAGACTTTACAACTTTTTCAAATGATTTAGATAATTGTCAAGTAAATACATTAAGAATATACTTGGAAAAATCATAGAATGTACAACTGATAACATTTTTACGGAATAATTCTTGAGTTTTTTTTTTGGTGCAAAGTGAGTTAAGGGGCAGATATCCCAACATTCCACCGGCAGACAAAGTTTTTCAGTCGCGATTAATATCTGAATGAATTCAAACTTAACTAACTCATAACATAAATGGTCGTTTGTTGAAACGATACTTAAATAATAATAGTTAAAAAGCTTAAGCATTTATTTGATTAGTTATTGAAGTTGATACATTTTCCGGTAGTACTAACTTAGGTAGTACTAACTTGACTGTCATGTTAGCAAAATACCAGAGTTTATTAAAAAAAAAAAGCGTGACAAATTGTTTAGTTGCACGACAAATTTACCACGACAAAGTTGCCAATCCATCACAACGGAAGAAAGGTTCAATTTTTATTTTAATTTTTAAGTCATTTTTTTATACCAAGCTATCAGGGAAGGTAAGGCTCTCAAAACGAATATCCCGCAATAGTGCGATTTATTACGCAAATTTATTTGAGGCAAGTTTTAACTTCAAGACCTTTGACAGAAACTGATTCGTAGGAGAAGATTTCCCGTTATTTTTCGTATTTATTCTTTGACTTCGTTATTCCGTCACTATCACTAATACGAAGTCGGTAGTCTTTTACCCCTTTATTAATAAACACCGAATAGCAATGGGTTAGAGCTTACTAACTGTATAACTTGAAATTTCTATTAATAAATGTGTGTTACTTTTAAACGATGAAATAAAAACGAAATAACTTTATCTCACCAAATTCGGCAGAATTTTTATTTATAAATTATAATATGAATTTCTGTAATATTCCTTTTTCAGAGAACATTCTCACAATAGGGCTTTTTAGGTAACAACGAGATTTCTCTTTCTCGTTCGCAGAGCAGTGTCAAAATCAGCAGTACGCGGATGACAGCTGAACATTTATTTATTTATTTTTCATTTTTTTTTTTTTTTTTTAATTGATTGAAAACAAGAGCGGAAATATTAATGTTGTGCACGAAATTTGTTAATGTTGTATTATTAAACCTTTTAGTCACGAAAATCTCAAATTTCAGTGGAAAAAAAGAGATCATTTACAAAATTCTTTTTACAAATTTTGAGTTTGACAGTTTGAAAAAAGCGCGGTACATAATTTCAATCTGTCATCCGCGTAATATGAGCTGTCTTTTATTTTTGACAATATGGTAAAATTTATAAGACATTTTAGTACTATTTGGCAAATAAAGAGAGAGATAAGATAACCAAGAGCGAGAAGTTATTATTTGTTTCTTAATGAGAAAAGTTATCCAACGGAGAAATACTGAATCAATGTGTTAGATAACTCATGAGTTAAGGAACGAATAGTGTTTTTTTTTTATTAATTTGAATTAAATAAATACATGCATGAATTTTCTGAAATAAGTGCATTAAATAGTAAATAGATGTACCTACAAACAATTTTTGATCGAAAAGCTGCTGTGTCTTGAAGTTTTAAATCTTCTTGTCAAGTTAATCATTTTGTAAACCAATTTGACCGTGCAAGCAGAAGCCATTCTTGATCTTCCAAAACAGGGTTTTATTATTGAATAATAGCGTAAAACGTTTTTTTCTTCTTGGCGGTTTTGAGTACAGATTTCCGTTACCTTAAGGGATTTGCTAGGTACTGTTAAGTATTTAACGTATTTTCAAACGAAATATTTCATCTGGTTCAATGAGCAGATATTCTAGTGACTTGGATCCTTGGGTGACATACTACAATGAAGGGTTGCATGGTGACCATGGTCTCCTCCCAACCAACCAATACGTGATATCATCATAATTATATTGGTCAAAGCAACCATGGCGCACCTAAGCGTTTATCGAGTCAAATCGTCGATAGCTCAATTCCTAGCTACATTATTTGCAACTATTGTCTTATTTGCAACAAATAAATATGCAAATTTTCTAAAAAATCATTTATTGTCAACATTCCAATTGAAACTTTATATTCGCCTTTGACATCTAACTTAAAGAAAAATATATAAAAACAACAACAAAACTTTCAAACCAAAATCCAAGAAAAACAAAACAAATTCCTTAACAATGTTTATTTTTTTGCAATTTTATTTAACAAGTTGCCAGTTGAGTATTTTCCTTTTCTACGAATTCACTCCTCAACTTGGTTTTTCTTGTTTACATAACTAATTATATACGAGAAAGCAAAAGTATGAAACTCATCATCTCCCCTAGTGATACCGGTATGCCACTTCAAGTGATGCAAGTCCATAATACTTCCACCCAAGCTCTAACTCAAAACTTAAAACCTAACCTAAGTATGCACTCCAAATGAAATGGTGCCGTCTTTTGATGTCTTAATCAAATTGTTGGCTATATGCTCTGCACACTCTGGAGAGGGACTCTTCAACATCATCGTTGGAAAATTTACGTTTTACAACTTTCTTTTTGCTATTCGTTTAGTGGAATCCAATGTTGTTCCTTTCATGACTACAGACATAGAGTACTATCCTCGTCCGTCTTTCTGTCTGTCCGTTCGTAGCAGCGGAACTCATAGAAATCCCAATAGCAGTTAAATTGGTAGCTGCGCAGCGACGACAATAGCGGCGGCGGCGGTGTAATTTTTAATGACCATTAGGAGTAATAAAAAAAAATGTTTCCAAGCACGACTTTTCTCCCCTTGCGCCTTTTTCCTTTTTTTAATTTTTTAAAACAATACACTTACTTAAAATACTATTCCGTTATGTACATACAGTTAAACAGAGTACATAATTATTATATTTTAAAATGAAACCAGTGCCTATAACAAGATAGGGGACCCCAACAAAATGCGGTAAGCAACAAGTTGCTGGTTTTGTTGCAATCCGGAACAACACATCAAATTAGGGATATTTTACATTGTTTGCTCTTACTGTACACATCGTTTATATTATACAACAGTTTGTTGTGTGCACTTGGACTTGAACTATAGTAAACCGCCATTAAAGTTAAAGGAGTGGTAGTAGTTTAATGGTGAACATTGTTTGTATGTGTTTTGTTTTAAGAGACAACATTCCATTGCAACAATAAAACAATCTTGTATGTGTATAGTTGGCGGCACAAAACGGAAGTTAATGGCGGAACATTTTTAATTTGGCGCTTAAGGTGGTCTTCGGAAATGGTAGTTTCTCTTTTTAATTTTTTTGAATGCGTTTTTTTAATTCACTTGGAAAGAAAGATATCGTATTGAGGTTTAGAATGTTGAGGTTTCCAGTTTGAAAAGACTAGAGTCGGTGAATTAAAGAACGGGATCATAATTGCGAAAGATTTATTTGTTAATTGCCTACTTCGGAGTCTAGTTGATGTCTCTGAAACTAGTGTTTGTTGCTTTCCAAATTGGGTGTGATCAAGCGGAAAATTATATATTTCGGTTTTATTTCCACAACCTTCTTAAGAACGTCTTAAAGAGTGAGCTTTTATCTGTCTAACGAGGACTATGAGATCTGCAATGGTGGTCTGGGATACAAAATCAGGAATCCTCCTGGTGCAGGTGCATAATGTTGAGATCATATAATCATGTTCAATACACGAAAACAAAACCTGATCATTTACAGCAGAGGCGGAAATAAAACCCAGATTAATAACAATTTAAATGAAACCCAGATTAATTACAATTTGGTAGCCATGTTTCATGAAGCCGCGTTTGAAAAATTTAAAAGTCATTCATACAGTGAATTTCATCAGCAATGTCCATTATCAGTACAAATAAGAGTTACGTTTACACTTTTAACGAGGAAAGAGATACTCGAAAATTCCAGTTCAATTAACCTGATTAAAATCTTGGAATGTCTGGAAAGTTATGGCGCGAAATGGGTTGTGGTAAAACATTTGTTGCTAAAGGTTGGCAGCACTCATTTTTGACTCGAAGCCATTTTGAATATGCAAGTCATAGAGGATGCGTTTTCTGATTATTGCCTTAGTTCTTGCCTAAGTTATTATAATAAAATTAAAATGTTTTCGGCCTAATTTGTACCTTCCTATCCGCTTCCCAAAAAAAAAGTTTGTTTTCTATTAGTTAATGCATGTAAAAAAATCTCGGCAGCAATCTCTGATATGATTTTTTTTTTGTAGAACTGTGACATTGTCCCATATTAAAAAAACACGCACTATTTTTTAAAGACAGTTTGTAAGCAAATGGGAGAAGTCTTTTTATGTCGACGTTATTTTTAATTTATGTAAATATCAAATGATTGACATCAAATTCCGTGTAGGTACGTTTACCAGTAAAACATACAATTTATTCGCTTTATAAAGTTCATTGAAAAAATCTTCGATCTCTTGCATTGGAAATGTATACACAATTTCCTTAAACACTTCAGTCTGCTTGATCAATCAGCATGCATAATTGATTTTTTTCAATCATAATTCATAGACTGTATGTACTAGATGAAGTTCCACTTTAACAAAACATGTTGAGGATTGAATCAATCATTTGATCGTGTAAGGGTCGCTTAAAATAATGAAAAATTGTAATGATTTTGATCCTTACGCTTAAAAACTTTTTAACTTAACAAACAAAATTTTTCATTCAAAATTAAATAGTTTAGAATTAAACTACACAATAATCATTTACCCGTTTATACATTTGTTTTGGGGCGTGAAAGGAGGGGTACGAGTTGACTACATGTCTACATGTTTTTGTCACAACTTCGGAATTGAATTGAGATATTAAGAACAATCAAGGAGATCATCACATCAAATTCAAAAGCCTCGAATTCATAAATAGAAAACAAATATTAGATCATAACATCCTCATTATTATGATTCCAATCACAACCAATGTTATCTTAATCTGAGGTTATACAACCATAATGTTCCGGATAAAATCTGGAATAAATCAGTTTTTGCCTATCCAATCAAAAATGTTTGCCAATTTTCGTACTAAAAAAAAAATTGTCCCTCACCTTCTAAATTAAAATTCAAAACTCATTTCGAGGTTTTTTTTTATCAAAAAGAACACATAAGCAAATGAATGCCATAAATTTTATGAATGAATCAGTCAGTAGACTAATTAGCAAATCACATCACGAATTCCAATAAGTCTAAGGCCGCAAACAACATATTGTGCGGAATGACACATTGTAGTTTTAATGTTACTCCCAAGTAAACACTTCGATTAAAACGACTAACTTATAAATCCATTGCAAATACTTATATGTATAAACATTAAGCACGTAAAGTGCTTAATTGATTTTTAAAACTTTCCATTCTCGACTTGAAAAAGATCGGGATTTTTTTAAACCGCAATTAGTTAGATCTTATCTTAATCGTAAGCGTAAATGTGAATAAATGTAAGCACGTGCTATCAAGGGGCAGTACTTGAAACAAAAAAAAAAAAAAACAAGAAATTCAACGGAAGGATGAGCTTAAACTTAAGAAGTCTGTGACGATCACGATTCTCCTTCCAAAACGATCCGTTCGAAGAATAACAATGCAATAATAAAATTTAGTTGTAGTTTTCGTTTTTCTTTCCTTTTATCTCTGGATCCCGATCCCGAACCGACAGAACGAATATTTTACTTAATTGTTAGATCACTAACAAAATGATAAACGAAAAACATGGTCCGGATGGACAAAGATAGTTGAACGTCATAGACATGAAAAACCATTGAATGAATGATGGCGACAAAGATGGAGGACGACGTGAGACGAATCTAGTTCGTGATCGTCATTCAGAATGGGAATTGCTTTCGTGCGTTTGAGTAGAGCAGCCGGCGCGCGAACCATCACACAAAATACCTTTTGTAAACTGTCACGAATCACGATTCCTAGATTCGGTTGTTTCACTTGTATTCCCCTCTGAGTTTCTTTTCAAGGAGGCGCGTTCACAATGATTACAATTCTGACAACACAAAAAAATAAACACTTTTGTAAAAGAAAATTGACCGTTTTTTGGATTGTCTTGGAGATCGATTCTCCTCTCGAACAGATAGGATGTGTGGAAATCGATTTAAAGGGCTTGGCTCGAGGGAACAAATAAAACAGGCATTTTGTGACTGACGGTTGTACCCACACAAGGGCTTGAATTTGTAGATGGATCTAGAGAACGACCCTTGGCATTGTTGTCGACTATGATGTTATGAATGAACATTGCCAACGAAGACGAGGACGACAGACGGACAGACAGAGGAATAGGTTCTCAGTTTAATTGACTTTAATGTCCGTTGGCACACGTTTTCCATGTCGCCGATGTCGATTCACGCTGCAGATCATTGATCACAGTTGTTCTTTTTGGTTGAATGGTTGAGCACGAGTGCTATTTCTTTGCCGCATGAAAAATTGTTTATATAGTAATTATTATTCAGTTTAAAGAAAAGGGAGATTTTTATTATCCTAAGGCAACGATGCGGACTTAAATAAGATCAAAGTGTTTCGGTTTTGTTTGGTTTTCTTGAAATAAGTTTCATTGTATGGAATTTTTTATGAGTTTGATGAGTTACATGTGAGTATAAAAGAGTCCATTTAATATTCGTTTGATTGAAGGAAGCATCAAGGAAGATTGTGCAATGTGCAGTGTGTTGTTATTTTAGTAGTTACTTCTTTGTTTTGGTTGGTTAATTTTTTTTCAACATAGCCCAGCTTGTTCGAAGCATCTTACCTGCAAAGAGAAAAAAGAAATTTGAAATCAACGAAAAGGAAAAAATCTGATAAACAAAATATTGTTTATTAAAAGTATTTGTAGATACTGCTGAAGAGAGTCGAGGAAATGCTTAAGGTAGCTCCTGACTACACTTGTGTTTTAATTTTATTTATAAGTAAAGTGAAAGCTGGAGAGACGTTCACTTGAGAAATATTTCGACTTGAGTAACGACTATATGAATTTCTTTAATACTATATGCTTTAAAAAGCTATTAACACATTAAAACATTAGGCCAAAAACTAAATACATAAGCCAATATTTAACCTGCGCAATTCAATCTACCATCACTTAAGGACATACCTACGGTTAAAATATTTGAGAAAAACACCGAAAAACCATTCCAAACCTATACTACTATACCAACTATACTCGTCCTTGACATAGAAGCATGGTATTTAAATATATGTACAATACTTAGTCAAATTTAAATATCTGTTAACTTTCACACCAGTTACATTAAGATGAGTTTATGACCGTCAAATTAGCAATTTAAACTATCGGATAAATTATAGTCGTGAGTTTGTCATCAATTGGCGGTGCAACTAAAAAATTCGTCGCGGCGTATAGAACGTCGTGTCAAAATAATTTTAACGCCGCGTTAAAAACGCAAGCCTTAAAACTTACAACCTCAGAAAAAAAAATCTAACGTAATCGAAAATAAAAAAAGGTTAAGTAACCTCTTCGTTTCGCTTGAGGGTGAACGGTAGGCATCATCAGTTAGGCCGTCCACACTCTCCCAAAGCGACCTTTACATGGTCAGTCAGATAACGTCAGTCATCTACGCATATAATAATCAGTCATCAGGCAAAATCAAAAGCTTTTTTTCGTCAAACAAATGCACGCATACAGACTTATTTTTACAAACACTATATTACCGATTGATGTCAAATGACTGACCGTGTTAAGGTCGCTTAAGACAAATATTTTATTTTGGTCGATGTAGGTGACCATATGAAAATAAAAAAGGGATAACGCAGATAATTTCAGTTTATTTTTTTCGGAATTTTCTCGTGTAACTAAAAAATTTGTCGAGCTAATTGCTTTAAAAATAATCCTCGGTAATGCTATACTCGCGACAAGTTATTTAATTGCACGACAAAAAAGAACTTCTGTTATCTTTTTTTTTTTTAATTTCGATTAAATTTAATACTTTTTCCAGGGTCGTAGTTCTTACTAGACTTAACACAAGTTACCATTACCAAGGATTATTTTAAAAAATAATCGCCCGACAAATTTCGTGAATTAACCCAATAGTTTAACTTTTGATATTTTCAAGTGGCAATGTTATCTTGACGGACATGATGAGTTTTACTTTTTAAAGATAAGGTATTCTAGTTGCCGAAATTCTTTCTGCAAAGATTTTTTCCATCTTCGGCGTTTGTTTTCAAAAACCATTCAACAGAAATCGCTTGAAAATCCCACCAATTTTGCCTAAATAGTTTCATTTGGCGGTAGATTGGTTAATAAAGACGATGCTTACAGATATGTACCTTCATAAAAAAATACTTACAACGATTCATATCCGGTAATCTTTGTGGCCAGTGTATGTCGCCAAAATGAGAACGCTTGTGAAGTGTAACGTTCGAGTCGTCTTTCTTTTAATGGATTTTCTTTGTTCTCATGAAGCTCGTACAAATCGAAGCGCGAAAAAAGACGCTCGTGTCTCGTCATGTAGCAAAAACGTTACAATTTTAGTTGGGGGGAAACACTGGTCTTGTGTGACATTAACCTTAATTCGTTAAAATATGAGCCACCATTTCGCTGTTCAACGATTGCTGACGCATTTCTATACCATTCACCAGACTATTAAAATACTTTCCTAGCTCAAAATGTGCTGCATCTCTGAAGAAATCGACATCCGTGAATTTTGCATAATTGAATCACTAACATCTTAGTTGTTTTCTTCAATCGAAGCGAGGGGAAATGGATTTGGTGACGCACCAGATTTATGCGAGCGTGAAGATCTGAATATTGTTACCAAATATTGATTTTTTTACGGGACATTTCTTAATCGTGGAATATTGAACCGATTACAGAATTAGCGCTGTTATAAAAAGCGAAAAACTTTTTGTTAAGTACGCCTATACGTTGCTCTTCCAACCAACTCCACATTAAAACTCACGACGCACTCGATGCTGAAACTATTAACGAATCGCAAATTTTAAGCTGTCTGCGATTAAACATAATACTGTGATTGTTGTTTAAAACGTGAAAATTCAAAATGTTCAAAAATGACAGCCAAACTTCAAAAATTAAAAAATAAATTCCCAACGCAAAATTTCATCATTATAGCATGTTTTTAATTTCTTGGCGCAAATTTTGGGGCGACACTAAAAAGAAGTCTCTCTCTTGTAATAAATTATCTACAGCTACGGTTTACATTATACTTACTACAGATAACTAGGTAAATGTGTTAAAACAAAATAAAAAAAAAAAAAACACTTCAGTATCGTTTCGATTTTTCACTAAATCCACTTTTATGATCAGCAGAACATCGTTTGTGTGAGAAGCGTACAAATGATAAAAACTTGTTAAAATTTTGATGTGGGGCGCACGTTAGTCGTAACATTTGTGAATTCCGTCAGCTAATTGAAGCTGACGGAATTCACAAATGTTACGAAACGGATTTTTGTTAAAAAATGCGATCATTTGAATTATATTTGGTTGACAAGTTTTAAATGATGAACTGTTAATAATAGGTATACATAATAAGATGATTTTCCACATTCCATGACGTATGAAACAGTTTTTTATAAAAATAGAGAGCAAAAATATTTTTTTTATATACTGGGACGGTTTCCTCATATAGAATAAGAATGTCTTACATAACACTCCCCATTTAAATTTACAGCCATTTCAAAAAAAGCTGCCAATGTCATCTTGATTTTAAAGCAGCTTATTCTTAGCTGTCCATCAAATATAATCAAGTAAAATCTGACGCAATACAATTAGAAACCAGGTTTTGTGTCCAAACAACTACAGCTCATCGCCGATCATGTTAACCTTTCCATTCGATATACTAAACACGATCGAATCCTGTTCCTTAGCATCAATCACATTAATGTATTCTCTGCTCTAGAATCAATGCAAACTCTAGACATCATTTTTTTACAGTAAAAAATAAAAACCGGCAATCAAAAACAATGCCACAGATTTGTGTTGCTGCATCAGTTGCACCACAGATTCTATAGCCAGTTAAATAATACTAATTAAATTTTAAATCGACAACGTATTTCTGTTTTATATGCTAGCAACATTAACCTATATTTAACTAAAAAGGCAAACGAATCAATCAACATCATCATCATCATCATCATCATCATCATTGCAGCATAGATGTTTTTGTTGTTGTCATATATTGCTTGGGCATCCAGTTTATTCGCAGCATTTCTGACGTATCTTTGTATCTCGAGCGAGGTCAATAGCAATGATGATTTGCCACAATGTTTGAGATGTCGCTACTGTAGATACTTTAGCTGTTTGATAAGTTGCTAAACAAGAATGATGCAGCAACATCATCGCAAATGACCGGATTGCTGTATCTGTAAAGATAAAGATCTTATTCTAGGTGTTGTTTATGCATGTTCGGGCGAGGCAGTAACACAACGGTGTTTTGTGCTGTATATATATATAGTGTCGAGTAGATCATTCATTATAATTTTTCCTGATTAAAATGTAGGTACACATTGTAATACAAGACTTGTCTATCCATATATAGAAGAGAACTATAATTTGTTCTTAAATCATGGTGGCAATCATGTCATACTGACTGTTGGGAGATTTAAATAAATTATAAGTTAATTTACATTTGCTTATGAATGAATTAAATTGAGTGTGGACAGATTAGGTTGAATCAATCATAATTAACACGTCATTGGATGTTAAGGATGATGCTTTGGGAACGCATGCAATGAGAGCATCGTCTAACATCGTTTAGCGTTCTGATTAGTTTATCACTGCGACTAGCAACTCAACTAAGTAAAATTACGATCTATTCAAATTTAAGAGTTAATACTTTGGTACCTTAACTTTCTACATAAAACTTCAACGATTTTTCTAGTGGGTTTTCAGATCAGAAGTTTGTTTAATTTGACCCAATTAATGAATTGATATAAATTAAAACGTCGTAGAGAAACAAGGTTATTAATGTAAGGAGATAATAAAAGTGACCTCAAGGTAGAACCCTGTGGTACACCACAGTTTATTAATGAAGTAATGAGGTTACGAAGAATCCACTTTCAAATTCAACCCTTTGTTCTTTATTTGTAAAAAAATAAAATAAAAGAAAAATTTAAGTATTAGTGAACTTGAACACACTAAGTCTACAGAGTAGAAAGATAAGAAGAGAGTGAACAATACAATCAAATGTTTTATCACCATCTTAACCCCGTGCGGTGGTTCCAATGAACATCAACGATGAAACGAATATCGGCATGTCATCCCTATCATGAATTTTCGCGTTGATCAAAATCGTGTCATCAAATATGATGTTTACGTTGAATGTAGTGGTGAGTGTCTATTTTCAACAGACTTTTTGACATTTGAATTGCATTTTCTTTAGATTTAACGCCTTTTCGTATTTTTGATGACGCATCCCGTGAAAAAATACGAAATTATATTTTAAGATATGTGTTTTCAATAACAGGAAAAAAATTCAATAACTAAATAGAAACAAATTGTAAAACATAAAAAACAAATTTGTTCTTTTGAAAGCCATCGAAATTCACTGCGTTAATTGTCAACTTTTGGATCATGTTTGACGTCATACGTGAAAAGACTATGTTAATTTGGAAAAAAATGTGACAGCTGACAGGGGTAAGAGGAAGGAATATCTGAAGTAATTATAATCACTGTTTCACTACTCTATTTATTTTTAAGACTTAATAGGTCTTAAATTTGAGAGAGCACAATGAGAAATTTACGAAAATCTTTAAGTTGCATTAGAGTTTCTCAAAAACATGAGAGAGATGTGCTCTAATAATATGCAGCATATTGGAATACATTGAAATTAGAAAAGCTCTTTAATAAAGTCTTTATTTTCTTTTATTATCCTAAATAGCTCAAAGGAGTGGTAAGCACGCAAAGGGGTTCGGGGGGCTTTACTTATCTCTTTTTTTTAGTTTTTCGCTTATGCTCCAGAAGTCCTTGATCCTACAAAAAAAATTATTAAGTAAATAATTTAAACTGAACAAATTTTTTACAAAAAATGTGTTAAATTTTTTTTTGTATCTTCAATAGTTTCTGAGAGACAACTCTTAGAAAATCCCTAATATTGGTTGCATTTATTGTTTTTGAATTTTTGCTCAAATATTAGCGATCTACAAAGCTAAGGCTTATATCTCTGAAACTATTGAAGATACAAACATTTTTTTTTTTTTTACTTTTGGCAGTTTTAATTTTTTACTTAATATATTTTTTCGTAGAATCAAGGGTTTTAAGTTATAAGCTAAAAACTGAAGGCGCCCCCTACTCGCAAGCTAAATTACTTTACTCAATGCCACCGTTTTTAAACGTGTAGTGGTAAACCTGGTACATTTCAAATGGAAACGAAGTTTTTAATAACTTCATTGTAAATGAGAATATCAAAAATGGTCCAAATGTCATATCACATCTGGTTTGATAGTCCTGAAATAGTCATTATTTTGATTAATTTGGGTTTCTCTTGTTTTCGAAAAGTTGCAGCTGTATGCAGCGAGAAACAGATCGAATATTTAATATTTACTTATCACAAGTATAATCGCCATAACAGTGGAGGTTGACAGTTAATAAATGGCGCCAAATTTTAATACACATGAAGAAATATTTTCCAGAATAGGTATCCAATAAGATACATAATTCGATTACTTAATAAATGTCATTAAATATTATATTTGATCGGAATCAAAAATTAATTCCAATCTATCGAAAGTTTCAAGCTAGTTTTCTAAGAGAACCTGTTCCAGTGAAAAATTTCATAAAATAATTACATCGGCAAACATCATAGCAATCATTTCTAACGAGCTATAACGCCATCTCCACTACCACCCACTGGATGTTTCAATTGCAAAAAGTTCTTCAAGAAACTAACATTTCATTAACAAGATTGTTGCACTTCGATCTAAACGAAGTCATACTAAATAATTACACACATCTCTATATAGATCTGGTACAAATAACTGTAATTCATCCGCACGCAGTGAGAGTGCAAAAACAATCCCAGATACAGATACATTTAGTTAAACAACCACATCTAATACACGCACCATAATCAGCAAGATACCAAGATGAATGGTATTCTTGACAGGGGACGTCATTCATTATTTCACAAAGTACTTCTCCGGAATGTTTGCAGTGCGCGACATATTTAACAGTTATTATTGATGACATTGGAGGCGGCGATGGTGGTAATGGTAATGCTGGTAATGTACGACTACAGTTCAAAGTGTTCGTTGTTTCTTCTTTGTCGTGATGCTGCTTCCGATGGAAGATGGATGAGGATAAGGAGCAAAATAACGTTTGTTTTGTTTCGCTAAAAAATAAAACTTAAGCACTTTTGTGTCGCAACAGCGATAATGACAACGACACAGTCTTTGTAAAGAGATGGTAAGATAAATGCCAAAAGAGATAAATTGTCATTTATCTTTTGCTTAGCTGATATCGAACCGCGAGTACTGGCTGCCGGATGGAGTATATCTGATGGCTGGCGTTTCTTCTATGTTAACGTCTCTTTTGACGCTAGAAAACTTCTTTGCACTTCACCGTTTTATTGTTTGCTTTCCAAGTGCAGTTTGGAATGTAAAGTGCTATGGGACTCTATCCCATAGCACAAAAAAAAAAAAGTAAACAAAATAAATATCTTTAAGACATTTTTATGCGCCTCAATGCCACAGATGGAGAAAATACTTCTAGATACAAACGGTGATAGTGGTGACTTGCAGACTTGAATGAGTTGAACTTGAAATAACAGCACACGCTGCCTGCAGCTGTATTTGTATAGTTCTTCTTTCTATTTCTCAGTTGGTCACATCACTAAGGATCACAATTAAAATTAGTTGACTGTATATGTATATACAGTTATGTTTAATTAGATAATTGTTAAAATATTTGCTGTCTTGGTAATGTGCCAACTGCCAATAGTATTTAAGTGGCGTTAAACGGTTCTGACTTTTGCAGATTGCTTAAGAAATAATGGTTGGATTGATTTTCAATTGATTGGATAAAGTAAATTTAGAGAAAAACATCTTCAATAGGACATGTTGGCAAGTGTAAAATATGAAAATTTTTTTTTTGTCACGAATCTTCGCCGCAATACGAAATTGATGGTTTTTGGATTTTACAACATCTCGAATCAATTTTCGAGTTGCTGTGTTTCTTCAGTATTACAAATTTTCAACAGAAATTATCATATCCCCTACTTTGACTTTGGGTAACGATCCACGTTACGTACATCAAAAGCAACCAGAAATCAAACTGACTTCTATAGAATGTCTGCAAGGTAAGAGTTCTGTATACCGAAACCGTATAGGAAACTGACATTAAAAACACTTTATTCCTCCAGACTTAGAAATGTGTTTGATGTTACCAACATAGAGAGAGATGGAAAGATAAATGTCAAAAGATATAAATTGTCATCTATCTTTTGCTTAGCTGATATCGAACTGCGAGTATTGGACTACTAGCTGCCGGATGGAGTATCTGACAACAAGCGTAATATAATAATGATTGAACCATTCTAATAGTCAAAAGAAGTTTTATTGAACTGGACCTCACTTTTGTGCATTTCAAGTTCGTTTAGTCCGGCTAATTGTTTCAGACGGAGGAATTCAATTTTTCGCAACACCCTTTATAAAAATACCGATTAAATAACGAAAGACAAAGAAAATTACGACGACGCGATTGGCGACGTTTTTGGTCGTCATTTTACTGAAGGTGGAAATCCGCTCGATTTATTCAATCCATAATTGACATTATGTGTATGTTCCATATTAGCAACCAAAGGCAGCACAGATTTTTTGAAGGGACAATTCTGTCCGATTAGAATTCAATGAGCTAATCATATTTCGCCGAAAAATGAGGGTTCTGTCCCCAGGAAAGGATTTTATGGAGATTTTATACGGCAGCGCATGTCGCAGTGCTTTAGCGAAACACTCTGGAAGGGTGTTTAATTATGGGGTTGGGCAAAATCCCAAATCCAAAAAAGTCAGAATTTCAAATATTTAAAAATCATAGTTTAAACCGTTAAAGTTTTAAAAATCTGATTCTGCTATATAATCTTTTATGGATCCTAGGAATATATGAAAAATTTTACAGAATTTTACCTGCACTGCAAATGGCCGAAAAAAATATTTAATTTTTTAAGAATTTAAAAAAGTGGCAACCACGATAAACGGCCTTAACTACTTAACGGTAAGTCCCAAATGTAAGGTCATAACTTGTTTTTTTGTAGCAAATTTGCAGTTCTACAAGATGGCGTACCTACTTACTTTTTTATGTTAAAGAAATTTTATTTATTTTGATAAAAAAATCCCGACTGACTAACTACTTTTTTTTTGGTATGGCAATTTAAAACTGAATTTTTCAATATAAATTAATTGCAAAAATGTTTCATAATTTTATGTTGGTCTCCTTTTTATTGGTTATTTTGTATGTATTTAACTTGTTATCTGGGGTAGCATTTATGGTATTCAATATTTTTTCATCAATATCCTTTCTGTAGTCAGTCCCGCTCACGCAACTTCGTTGCTCCGCTTAGGGTATGTCCAGTCGTCTGGCGGGCGCCTGAGTCCAAAGTTTCCAAATTGAACAGTACCTGGGAGGCCTGTTTCGCTTTCTATTTTCTTCCTTTTTTAAATAATTAGTGTAAAAGCAAAAAATGGGAACAAAAACGTGCTAAAAGTGCTGAAAATCGGGATTTTTTATTTATACCATTCAGATTTTGTCAGTGGGGATTTTGGCAGTCGTTATTTCGTCCCTATCCCTTAATTATGATGGTTTAGTTATTTATTTATTTATTAGACATAAACGATTTGTTTGTTTTGATTTTAAAAACCGGCATGGTGTATCTATTGCTGGATGAGATGGAGCTACTGAAATACTCTCAAATCGATATAAGACTTTTTCCCTTTTAGCCAAACATTCTTTCCCGAATCTTATTAACTCTTTGGTTAATCTGGGTGTTATTTTGTTGAATTTAGTTCTATTCTGAATAATTTTATGGTGGCACAGGAAATCAGTTATTAAATTGTCTCCTTTCATCTTTGTTACAAAAAAACTAATAAAAAAAACTCAAAAAACTTTTTTTTTTAGTTTTTTTTAGTTTTCTTTATGTACATCTTCTATTTATTTAATGTATGCATTTAAAATGATGGTACTTATAATACAACATTACCAAAATAATATAAACACAAGTACCTACAATAATTAGCTTTAGGTTATTGCCTTTAAGATCTTGACCTTTTTTGTGTTTTTATTTATTTGTTTACCTACACCAAAAGAGGCGTACATATGTTCAGTCGTTAATGACATTGAAAATAAACATAAAACAATTAACAAAAAGCTAAATTAAAAAGATTTCGTCATGAATAAAATGAGTCACTAGCACCGCATAGGTAATGTTGTTTTTTTTTCGAAAACGAAATGCATTTAGGCATGACAAGGGGTTTTGAATTTATGTGTATAACGTTCATACAAGCTTACGTACCTATGTATATGCGTATGTATGAATGAATTAATGAACGAATGGATTTGGGTTTTAGGTACAAGTTTATGCACACAGGATGAGGCACAAAGTTTTTTTTTTAACAACATAGATAAATAATGTCATGACGAGTCATCAGATGAAGTTTCACAATAATGTTGATGGATTATTGTATGGAAGCAAATAAATTTAAATATTTCTGAAAACATATTAATTTAATTATGTTTAAGGAAAAAGGTTCGAAAAATCTTTTACGTCATAAATACAATTTAGAACAAAAAAACACCATAACCGATTTAAATGCAATATCACCAACATCCAGTCCATTTATCTAAAGCCGTTCGCTATATTATAATAGATTCTTGTCGAAGAATTATCAGGTATTTAGGTATTCTTTCAACTTGCGGGGGACTATGAAAAGCGTCTAAGTAGTAAAGTAAAGTAAATTTTTGATAATATCGGCTTTTTGGCTAAAACAAAAGAATGGGTGCGACTAGACGTGTTAGTTCATTAGTGCTTCAATTTATTTTGATATTTCTCTGTGTAGCTTCATAATCACTATATGTAAGTTTATGTTTTAGTCGCGAGCAAATTTTAAATTCTAACATGTCAAAATTATAATCATAAGTTCTCTCTCTCTATACAAACGCATTCGACACTAAATAGAAAGAAGACAATAAGTTGTCGGTAAGACCTTAAAAAAGCACATTAATTTTTTTAGATTTACTCGACTGCTGGAGCATTGAATCACGAAAGAGACTGAACGAAGATTCCATATACATAACAAACTTGAAAACAATGATGATTGATGAAGGCCAAAGACACTATAGGTTCAACATTTCATCATATATCAACTTAATCCATATTCAATAAGATTTAGAATTTAATAAATTGGTATTACGAGATCAGAAACCCTTGATTGTATTGGTATTTTACATGGAAACAATCTTCAGTTAAGGATCAAAGGCCTGAACAAACAAACTCCGAGCGGGTACCGTATTCATATTGTGTTTTCATTCTCAGTTCTACAAGATTTGAGAAAAGAATAAATTTGTGAATAATCAATCTTACTAATATTATAAATGTGAATGTTTGGATGTATGTTTGTTACTCAATCACGACAGAACGGCTGAACAGATCTGGATAAAATTCGGCACATAGATTGCGTATAGTCTGGAATAGCACATAGGCTACTTTTTATACCGAACAAATTACGGTTCCCGTAGGACAGATTTTTTCCCTTTTTCACAAAGCAAAGGCTCGGCATGATTTTATGCATAATGAGAGTTTATGGGTCTAAAAATGAAAAAGGCAAAATTTTATAACTAACAAAATGCGCGGTTCCTATGGGGTAGCATAATAATTGCATCCTATTCAGGAACAGTGTTTGTTATTCAATCACGCCAGAACGTCTGAACGGATCTGGATTAAATTTGGCACAGAGATAGATTATAGTCTGGAATAGCATATAGGCTAATTTTAATACACACAAATTAACGGTTTCCCTGGGATAAATTTGTTTTGTTGTTTTTAATAGAGAAATAATTTTTTGCATGGTTGTTAGTTTAGTGGTGATTAAATGATTAAACAGGGCTCTTTACATCACTGGAAAATGCATGGATTCTATGGGATATCATAAAAGTTTGTGTCTCCACTTTAAACATGTAAGTAAACATACTTACTTGAGGTTATTTCGACTCGCCGTAGCAACGCACGGGTATCTGCTAGTATCTTATAAGTGTTCGGGGAAAAAAACTCTAAAAATAACTGAAGCCCGAAAGGCATTGATATCTTTCCAGCCCAGCATTGAGTGGACTAAGTGTCTCTTGGGGTTGATCACAACACACACCTATAGTTCCCTAAAACAGAAACCTTACATAGAATAGCATCGCTATATAGCCTGTTTCCAGTTCAGAAACAGTATTATCAAACAAATAAGGTTGCATGAGTTATGGTATTGAATAGATGTTCCTAAACCGCAATTTCTGCCATATAATTCCTTTCAAATTTCCATCGAATTGCTTTAAAAAAAAATCCTCCAATAAACTTAAGAACACAATTCTATTTTTAAAATCCTTTCAAGCTGCGTTTTGCAAACTTTTTTATTCGATTCTATTCTATGTAACCTCCAAAATTATTCTCAAGGATTAGGTTTTTATAGAAGTAGATTTCAACGTTAGCACACAAGTTGACGACAAAATAATGGGTGGGCATCTTCCCTATATAAACAGCAATTTGCTTGGGTATCGATTTTTGTTTGGTTTCACTTTTTTCCAAACCACAAACTCATGCTCCTATTGTAATAAAATGAGCACAATCTTCTTCCCACTATCCACAGACAAATCCTTTTAACATGCGAAGAATTGTATTTCGGAAGTCTGGGTTTGTTCGTGGAAATAATCTTTATAGCGCAACTATACCAATTCATTTTTTCCATTTTCCAAAGAAGGGTTTAGTCCTATACCCTATTTTCTACAAATGGGTTAACAACATGGGAAGGGGAAATAAATGAAATGGTTCTTTTCATCGATTTTGTTTTGTTCGCTCTTAAATCTTTACCTCGGTGCACTTTCGTTTTTTTTATACAATTTAAAAATAGGAAAACTTCCGCCAACATAAAAACATGAGAGAAGAAAAACAAGCATTCCTATGAGTTCTCTTACTTTGCAATAGATTAGGGCCGCCTACATTAAGTAGGTCACAGTTTTGTTTTTGTTTTGAAAATTTAATTCAGAACACAGGGCTTTTTTTTCTTGGTATTAATTTACATTGCTAATGGATGAGTTCTGGAAAAACGATACCATTTTTTAAGGTTAGTTTTAAAATAGGATTAAATACTTAATGTTATCATTGAGTTTTTATTCCAACAAAAAGTTGAAATGAATTTGGGTATTAAATCAAATTTTTCGAGGCATTAAAAGTTTAGTGTTGGCGTTGTAAATAAATTTGATTTAGTTCTTTTCTCTAAGCTTATAAATAATTATAGGAGATTATTAAAAACTTTTGAAGTGATTTCATCAATGAATTTAAACTCTACCCATGGATTACGACCTTTTTCCACGGCATCAATGATGTCTTCATCAGTGAACTAACTTTAATCCGGGAGAACGCCTCATCCTAGGACGTTCACCCTTAAGTTTGGTGAAGAACCAGAGTTTATTTATAAACATCTTCAGTGTAATGCCCGTGTTCAATTGGTAACCTATCTCAGGTGTGACTCTGGGTAACTGCCTTACATCAAGCAAAAGTAGTTAGGACAGGGGAATCATGAAAGTGTCCTCGAAGATTACTCATTTAACGTTTGAAAGTTAGCTTTCATAACATGAGTGTTTTGTTGGTTTTTCACTGGGCTAGTGCCATTGTGATAGTAGCAAATAAGCAGGGTGGTCTTTGTAACTCAAGGAGGCCACCCGAAAAGGCGGTAGATAACTACTCTATCCCAGAACATAAACTGGGTAACGAGCGTTACTACCGTCAAAAATTGAGTAAGTGAAGTGGAATTTACGGAAGTTGAGATGTGGAACTTGAGTTTGGTTCCAGTTCAAGACATACTTGAGCTACATCTTCAGGGTAGGCAATCCCTGTGGCTTTGTAGGTAAAGTCAGAATGTCAAAGTTTTACAGTTGTGAGTATTTCCTCAACTAAACGACGTTTTAGGTTTGATGTACAATAAACTTAGCACGGGTGTTAGGGGCCTAGAGTTTGTTCGAGAGGAATGTCCTTTATGGAATTTAATCATGATCATTCTTTACCCAACATTGGGCTGGCCCCATTGTGGGAGCTTCCTGCTGGCTGTGGTTATCCAAAGCGGAAACATATGACACTTCGGTGCAAAAGATATAGATCGGTCTCGCTTCTTAACAAGGAGTGTGCACATACCTACATGTTCTCAAATTTGTTACTGCGGTATAATCTACTTCGGCTTCAGGACGCTGGTTTACGTTCAAATGAACCCGCAGTGGGTTCGCCTACCGTGGGGTTAGAAGCTTAATCGATCAGGTAACCACGTAAGCCTTATCTATTTATATGAATTTGAATAAAATACTTATGAATTGCTACAATTTTATATGTTTGGAAAAGGATTTTTTGAAGTAAATGGTTTCCTAACGATGTTTACAGTTTGTGGGGGCCATGTTGCTTCGACGTATACTTGAGCTACATCTTCAGGGTAGGCAATCCCTGTGGCTTTGTAGGTAAAGTCAGAATGTCAAAGTTTTACAGTTGTGAGTATTTCCTCAACTAAACGACGTTTTAGGTTTGATGTACAATAAACTTAGCACGGGTGTTAGGGGCCTAGAGTTTGTTCGAGAGGAATGTCCTTTATGGAATTTAATCATGATCATTCTTTACCCAACATTGGGCTGGCCCCATTGTGGGAGCTTCCTGCTGGCTGTGGTTATCCAAAGCGGAAACATATGACACTTCGGTGCAAAAGATATAGATCGGTCTCGCTTCTTAACAAGGAGTGTGCACATACCTACATGTTCTCAAATTTGTTACTGCGGTATAATCTACTTCGGCTTCAGGACGCTGGTTTACGTTCAAATGAACCCGCAGTGGGTTCGCCTACCGTGGGGTTAGAAGCTTAATCGATCAGGTAACCACGTAAGCCTTATCTATTTATATGAATTTGAATAAAATACTTATGAATTGCTACAATTTTATATGTTTGGAAAAGGATTTTTTGAAGTAAATGGTTTCCTAACGATGTTTACAGTTTGTGGGAGCCATGTTGCTTCGACGTGCGGCGTTCTTCAAATATGTTGTTTGTTGTCTATTCAATCACTGATGCCAAATAGCTACGACAAGTTACACAATTGAACACCAATGGCCGCCACTAACTGTGAACATCGAACCTTCTCTATTCAAAAACCATTTATATCGTGTTACATATGTTTTACCTTACAGTCCATTCAAGTTTTTCTTTTAATATTTTGCTTACCTGAAAAAAAAAGAAATACAAAAACATGTTAGTCAAATAAAGAACCCAGAGTTTTTTTTTAATAATTGAATGATAGTTAAAGCGCGAAACAGATTAAACCAGCACGCAGCAACAGCAGCCGTCTTTATTTTAAAATTAATGTCATTACATTGTTCTAAATTTGCTGTTTAATCTATTTCGCGCATGAACCTTATGGTATACTTAAAGTTATAATACACAAAACATAAAGAGCAATAAAACAGTCCAGAACTTTGTGAAAATTAATAAGAGGGCAAGTGTGGACGAACTTGCTGATGAGAATAAGGAACAAGCTGAACTGTTGAAGGAATGGTTGACGTACGGAATAGTACGAACCATCCTGTGCTGGACCAGTGAAATCTGACAACTTGTAAAAAATCTTGTAACACAAAATGACAAAGCTGGGCACACATCGACAAGTGTAACGATGCAATATGACAAGTGGGAAATTGTTTAATTTCTTCATTTCTGTATAACAGAACGTGACAAGTATCAAGAAACAATTGTCCAAATACAGCTGACTTTGGACAAGTGAATTGAATATTGTCATACGCTTACAAGTGCACTTTTTCATACAAAAAGGACAGAATAATTATAGAAATCAAATAATATTTAACTAAAATTATATTTTTTCATTCTGACTTCGACGAAATAAAAATTCAAAAAAATTAAAAAAAACCTCCGAATAAACTAATTTTTCATTATTATTTTGTTAATAAAGCAATCGTCTTGTCCTTCGCAATCTGTCTCATTCTCTCTTCTCTATTCTATCCAATGTACTCTGTGAGTGTCTTAGCCGTTTTGAAACACATTATTTTCGGCAACTTCCAAGCTGGCCGATCAATCATAGACCAAATCATCATACTAAGGCAAGTATTCCATCAACTAATTTCAAGTCCAGATCCACCATCTTTTCAAAACCGCATAAAGCATTAATCGTTAGGAGCTTGGCTGAACTCATGACTCCGCTAAAACTAAACCAGCTGTGAAGTATGCGATTGGAAAATAGTTCGACAGGAAAAGTTGGTGAGCTATCTGTAATCTCTTCAATCTCGTTCTGGAACAAATATGTAATGTGCAGAATTAAGAACGGAAGCGTCTACATTCAACACTTAAACGCATCAACTACTACAGGGTATGCGACATCATCATTCGTTCCCAAAGTGTCTTGAAAGATTTTCTCATGCGGATTGAAGAACTGGCGAAACTCGTTGGTCTTAAAGTACCAACGGGGACAAGTCTAAGTATTTACTATTGATATCAGTAAATTTTAATCAGCAACAAAGAAAATAATCATCGACGGATATTTGTTCTTGTGGTGCAAGGAAGGCAAACTGATGGATGATACAACAATGAAATCTATGAGCCAAAAAGATGGGTCAAAAAGAGAATGGAGAGAGATAGCTTTTTTATGACAGGTAAACCAATCAGCATACTCAGTCAGTGATGCTCATCTATTTATAATTCCAAGTTTATTCGAAAAACACTTTATTCATTTATTTTTTCCTTGTGGTTTTCGTATTTTTTTACGAAATTCTACAAGAATTTATCAATGAGTGCACATTAACAAATTTGTTGTATTTCTGAACCGCAAATTACAAAATATGTTAAGCTACTTCAATCAACTAAATGTATCGATGACAAATTCAGTGCTATTATAATTTAAAATAGCTTCATTTCTACAGATACCTACATATGCAATTTTGGTTATTTCCCCATCACAACAATCGGTAGATATATCTTTTGAAATGTTAACGTCATAATTAAATGCATAATGGGAATAATTTATCTTCTTTTATTATTAATAAATTTCTGTTATTTCTTTCATCATTAATAATTAAAAGAAAAAAAGTACCTATCTACTCAAATTGATACAAAAATAAAATCTTCATTATATGCTGATTGTTTGTTAATTATTTTTATTATAATACATTCAAAACAATAAAATTAATAATTTTAAACCACAAATACAGCATTGCAAGATCAATGATCCAATTTCACTTTCTTTTTCTCCCCATCGCCATCAGTAATAACAATAATCATAAATATCTACACTTATCACACTTATATACATTTCTTTTTTTAATTTTGATTTCAAAATACAAACATATTAACAAACAATGCGAATTAATTAAAAAATAAAAATTCAAATTCCATATCCAAATCAACTTGAGGAGTTTGCATTTCATTTGAACTTCTCAAGCTAAAAAAATGCATAGCTATCGTGTGCATTTGCAGTCAAGTGCAAAGCCATAAGTACTTCTAAGAAATCTGACGACCGAAAAATAAAATCAAAACAAAGTTGAGATACTTTTTTTTTTGTTTAAATTTGTTTATATTACTTTCTTTTCGTTGGTAAAAATTAAAGAAAACAAAAATCCATTGCAAACTTAATGTAGATGGATACGCATTTGATTCGGTCATAAATATTCCACACCATATTATACAAATTCTTCGTTGCGTCTCTAATTAAAATAGATGCACGCAGATGCACAAAAATGCCATATTTTATAGATGTTGCACCGAACAACCGTAGATACCCAGATACCACACGAGTCAAGAAAAGATTTTTTTTCAACAGTTTATTTTTTGTTTGTATCTGAATTTTTCTCAGGTGGTCTGTCATGCATGCCATGATTATTATCGCTCCCGTTGATATTTCATTTTGAATTAATCAAAAGAAAGTGATTTGTTAGATATTGTTGTTGTTATATGGCATCATATCATCGCCATCGCCATCTGTAAAACAGTCGTCATAAAAGCCCACATTTTTGTAGAATCTATCTTTGAGATACTTCGTATAGTTACGGTAATATGGTATGTGTTGAAAGGTATTTTGCATAATAATACATTTTTAATCTCTTTTTTTTTGTTCTTTGGAAAAATTAAACCTTTTGGTGGTTCAAAAATTGAAAGTCGTCTGGAGCCGAATGTACGAGACATTCAAATGAGTTTAACATAATGTTAACGGATAGTGAATACGAAATTGGGAAATGTCCATGAATGAAGAAGATCGGGGATTATAAGGTGGTAGAGATATAATAACTCTTTAAGCTGTTGACGCATGCCACAGAATTCATTGTCTAAAAATTACGTGGAAAACTAAAAGATGTTTTAGTGTCACATAAATAACAAACAAGGCCCGTGCTTTAGATTAAAAAAAACACCAAAAGCAGCCAGTAGTTTTGTGATGTAACTTTAAAACTATTTAAATGCAGTGGAAATTCATGACAAGTTTGTTTTTAGTAATACGGTTTCAACACAGTGATATTTGTTTTTTTTTTTTTATTGATTTTTCTAATACCCTAAAGGCTATGAGCCTCAAAAATCTTATTCTTTCCAGCTCCTCACTTTTTTCATTTGAGGCGTTCAAAATAATAAAGAAATAAATATGTTTTTTTTTTTTTAATTGAGGTTTTAAGGAGCCTCAAAAATCTTTTTCTTTCCAGCTCCTCACTTTTTTCATTTAAGGCGTTCAAAATAATAAAGAAATAAATATGTTTTTTTTTTTTTTTAAGTTTTAACGTTAAACACATTTTTATGTTGTACTCGAAAAAAAAAAATATTGTCAACAAAAACATACTGTTGAAAGTCAAGATGACAACATTTCTTTTTAATATCCTGGGGCCTGATTCATAGATCATACAGCACATACAATGTATGATTTTGACGTTTCTGCTGTATGATTTCTTGTTCATAGAATTGTTGTATGATCTGCTGTCATACAACAAAGTACGAACGGATAGTTCACTGGAAGTATTGCAGTGTTGTATGATCCTGTTTTATATAAATGTATCATACATTTCATACAGCAGTTTAATGTCAAAATGTTCATACAATTCATACATCACAAAAAATTGTTGTTACGAGTATTGCATTGTACCGACTCTATGGTACTGACATTCATTGCTAAGCCAATTAAGTGTTGACAACTTGTCATATGTAAAATTGATGCGACTAAGCGCCCAATCAAATATTATAACTTTACAAATTATTGATACCTCTTTCCCTTAATTAATCTTAACCTCACAATTACATGACAACAAAATGTCAAAATCGATCATACAGCAAACAAAATATCATACAACAATTCAAATGGAATCTAAGAAACAGAAAAATGTGTTATATGATGTATGATGAGAATGTATGTTGTATGAAATGTATGTGATGTATGATCTATGAAACAGGCCCCTGATGTCTTTTCATTTTAACTTTTGTGGATTTATTTCACTTATATTATGGACGCCTCATTTACTGCTCTTACGTTCTATTGCGTGTCAAGTATTCTTATCTCTTCATTTCAGAAAGTTAGTGTGTATATGACTATCACCCCGGAGGTCTGGGTTCAAATCTTGAGCACAACTTATTTATTTTTCAGAAAATATCGATATATAGATGAGGACATCGGAACTTAGTGGTTTGAAGTTGACGCAATAGTGTGGAATGGAACAAAGCACACAAAAGCATGGTGAGCAAAGTACTTCTAGGCATTGGTTCTTCGCAGATGTGTCGGTGCCAGTTAATTTATTTTGTATGTTTGTAGTAAAAGTTGAATATTATTATATTAAATTTTAATATATTTTGTATTAACTTTATATTTGTAATATTTTCGATGCATTAAATTTTGATAAAATTTTGGTGTTGTCATATATGTAACCCTAAAAATATTAAAAAGTACCCCAACATTTTTAACCGTGCAAGTAAAAATAAAAATGCTTAAAAATTTATTTTTCCGCATCAATTAGCATACAATTTTTAAGATATGCATTGTTCAATTCCGTTTAGTTTACAAGGGACGTTGTGATAAGAACGCCTGAGTGAGCTGATGAATACAACATCTTTTTGGTTCTTTTTCTTAACTAGTAGTTCTTCTTCTTCTTCTTTTTCTTTTTCTTTTTCTTTTTCTTCTTCTTCTTCTTCTTCTTCTTCTTCTTCTTCTTCTTCTTCTTCTTCTTCTTCTTCTTCTTCTTCTTCTTCTTCTTCTTCTTCTTCTTCTTCTTCTTCTTCTTCTTCTTCTTCTTCTTCTTCTTCTTCTTCTTCTTCTTCTTAATATTTTAATTTTTATTTATTATTTATAAAAATTTATTTTATAGCTTCTTCTTCTTCTTCTTCTTCTTCTTCTTCTTCTTCTTCTTCTTCTTCTTCTTCTTCTCCTTCTTCTTCTTCTTTCAACATTTCAACAGCGAAGTAATTTCTGATTCCAAACTTAGATCTTCAAGTCACAAGATTTTGGATCTTGTCTGATTTTTCTGTCATCTAATTACTAACATATTGGTATTCTCGTCAAACATTCCTCTACTAGTATTAGTCAAAAGCATCTCTTTAACATTTCAATAAAAATTTCAACATCAAAATCAAATACCATTGAACTATACAACGGATCACATTAAATACAATTATCTGTTTATTTATGATTTTAATTACAAAACACAATTCAAAAAATTAAATAAACATTCCAAATATGTATGCGATATTTACATTTTAAATTTATTTTAAAATCTTCTTCCTTTATAATGGGCAGTCGGTACTGCATTGAATGCATGCAGTACGTTATCCGTTCCAAAAATTCCGATCTTCTTCTGATCTTTTGCAGTTGAACAAACCATCATTTTACCAGTGCGAGTGTGCATCACGTATACATATTACCAGTCGACATCCTATACCTATCAATATAATCAATTCCATCAACATTTGATTTGCAAATAAACAATTACCACGCGATAAATACACAAAACTGAAGAAAATGAGCAAACATGCACGTCGGGTTGGTCGTCCCTCGCATATCTTTCTTCGTATGTACGTGTAAACATTCTGCAAGTTCAACGCTCGCTCCTCCACCTCCACTTCACATCAGAGCTTCCAATTTTATGTCACTTTGAAGTTGATAGCAGTCGTGGTATAGCGGAATATCGACTTCAAAATCAAGCAAATCAACTAAACGTCCAAACAGCCTTGACTTTCATGCAGAAAATTTTAGCATATATTGCGCCAATCCGCCAGCCAATATGGCAGCCGGTCGCTTCGTAGTATTCAAATCTTACTGTCTCATTGATTTATTCATTTAACGGTAGGTACAACGTTGTTTATCTGATTAGTTTGTTCGCCGCTCATTTTTTTTTTTTTTTTTTGCTGTTTGTTGGTGAACTTCGTTGCTTTGATTATTACTTTAGCAAGTGAAAGTGCGTATGCGTATGGTTTGAATGTATGTATCTAACTTTTAGAAATGCTAATGGTAATCGCAACGTCTCCAATTTGTCCACATTTGTGACTATTCCAATTAGCATTAGCATAGCGCTAGCCCATCTCTTAGTTTCACTTCCCAACAATTCTAGATTTCTGAAGACCTTGAAGGGTTTTCGAAAAAAAAAAAATAAAAATTGAAAAAGCCTTCGATCGACAACCACGGGGAGTTTCAGAAATCTACGTGCGGATGATAATGCATTTGTACGAGCATGTCAAAACAATGGTTACCTAAAATTTCCCTATCGAAATTGGCATACACAAAGGAAGCGTCTTGAGTGCTTTGCTCTGTAATCTGTATCACATGTGTGTCAAGTTAGCATTGCCACTTTCAAATTTCAAAAGATTGACTATTGGATTAATTGTCGTAAATTTGTCGTGCAACTACAAAATTTTTCGCGCAACTATTTTAGAAAATAACCTCTGGTAACGCTAACTTGACTGTCAAGTTAGCACTACCACCCCAGAAGAAGGATTAAATGTAATCGAAAATTAAAAAGGATAATGGAACAAATTTTCTCATTTTTGTCGTAAATAAGTTATACAACTATAAAATTTGCCCCGCAATTTTTTTTTTTTTTTTAAACCCCAAAAAGCTAGTATTTCGGTCAAGTAAGGCTTGAAGATCAAATATAATAGAATTTAAAAAAGGATAAGGCAAATAATTTAATTTTTTTTTGTCGTGAATTTGTCGTGCAACTTAAATATTTGTCATTCTAATTGTTTTAAAAATAACCCCTGAAAATGCTTACTTGACACTCAAAAGTTAGCATTACCAGGGGTTATTTAAAAAAAAATCAGCGCGACAATTTTTTTAGTTGCACGACAAATTCAGGACAATTAATCGAATAGTTAAACTTTTGAAATTTTAAAGTGGTAACACTAACTTGACACACATAAGGAAATATTAAAAAAACTTTCAATTGACAATTTAAATAAACAATAAATTCGTTAATTCGTAAGTTTTTTTTTTAAATTTTAAAAAGCTAAAACAATTTTAAATATAAAATTAAACAATAATTTAAAAATTCGAGTGTGTTTATATAAGTTTAGAACATGAAAAGGTGAATATTTTAACTGGGGAAATTCATCCATATTAGAAGCTGTTGCGATACATTAGAGCGTGCTGTGGTCAAAATTATGGTTTTGACCACACTAAGAATCCATTCAGTAAATTAATAAACTGACTTAAAGTGAGACTTTAAGTAGAGCCGTCGCATTTCTTGTAGGATTGGACAAACTGCTATGAAATGGTAACTGTCTTCAAGTTCTCTTCTATTACAAAGGTTACAACTGATTCAGTTCCTTTAAAGAAGTAGCAATCGTTTGGAGTAATCTTCGCATGAAAGATTTGTAAAGACCATTTTCCCTTTTGATGAATTTAACTAAATAATCTGTATGTCTCTTAAGATTTTGAATTAAGATAGGTGGAATACCGGATTCCACGTGAATATGTTCCCGATTTGCTCCCGATTTAGATACAAGTTTTCTTCGGGAAGTCTTCTTCGTTGTCTGCGTTCAAATATAATAATATTAGTTTTTCTGGTGTTGATATTAAGTAAGGTTTAATAGAAAAAATATTTCAAAAGACTTACAATTTCTATGAATTTTGCAAGACTTTCAAAAATGTATACTTTTGATTTCTTTTGATTTGACCTCAAAGATGTTCTAAGCACACAAGACAAAGATATTTGAAATCGAGCTCAAGTTCATCGAGTCACAGATGTTGAAGAGGATCTCATTTTTTTGCATATAAGACTGAGTCTGGGTTTTGCTTTGACTAGATCCATCTCACAGCTCTTACTATGAGATCGTAATCATCTTTTTACTTATGATCCGGTATCTTATCTGACTAAAATAAGCTAAGAAATTTCTTGAGAATACCTACATTATTTTTCTTTGTCAACGTAATTGATGTTAATTTGAATTTCAGTTATAATTTGTGTTCAAACACCAAGCCACTACCAATTTTATTATTTGGGGATTTAAAAAAAAGAAGAACTTTACGATAAGAATTAATTTTTATTATATCAATTGTTGTCAACAATATATATTTACTGAATCTCCGACCAAGGTAAAAACTACTCCGCAAAATTTTAATTGTCTATTTAGATCTTTTTGAACTTTAAAACAAAAAAAAAAACACAAAATTCTAAATGATCCCAAAATTTAAAATTCAAATGATATTCAATCTTTATCTGCACTTTACTTATTATTATGTGTATTTTTTTTTTGTATATCAACAAATTCAGCCTTGATCTTTCTTCTATCTCTTTCTTTATCTCTATCTCTTTGTGGATGCGCATCTCATTTGCATTAAATTGAGATCATAAAGAACGTCCAAGTTGCATTTATAAATTTATCGCTGCCGGTCGATTAGTTGCCCTACTATAACAATGTCCCACCTACACGTTCGCGGATCTTTTAACACGAATCTTCAACTTGATAAGGCTGGCACACAAACACACACTATTCGTATCTCTATAACACATAATTTTAATGGCGTTGATCTAGTTTTATTTAATTCAACAATATTTATTATGAAAAATAATCTTTTTAAATAAAAAAAAAAAAAACAAATTGTAAAATGGGAACGAACAGTGTAAACAAAGCTGCACCCTTGTTTTAAAAATAAATCTTTCCCTGCATTTCCCTCATTCAAAATACCAACAGGAAACTATAGATTCGAAGATCGTATTTTAACATTTTGTTTTTGTAACGCACTAAATAGAGCGATATGTATCTGACGGATGCATCAGAGAAAAAGGTGTTGTATATAGATAAACAAACAGATGCTGTTGTGTTGCATTTTGTTGACATATTTTTTTTTGTTTTGTTTTGGGTGCTCACTGTACAGTGTACACTGCACACTGCACAGTGTGAATATTTATAATGCATTTGGGTATATTGAGTGCAGTTAACAGAATGCGCCAACACGTCTGTCTCTTTGATTCGTTTGCCGATAGTTTGGTTAGGGTGTAATGACAGATGTTATTGTTTAAGTTGAAATTAATAACATTTGAGAGGAAATGCGAATGTTGATGATGTGAGAGATTTAAGAATTTAGAGCATGTTGAAGGACAAATACAGTCACAGCAGCTGGGGAGCATGGATTGGTTTACCATTAGAAAAGACAAGTATAGGTAAGGTATTGACTCCTTCTCTTTCTATCATTTCATTGATATTATACTTGGATCATCAGATGGAACTAGTAATTTTACAGTTATGAACAGCCGCTGTACAGCGCCACTCAGATCCAAGTAAGGAGACCAAAATTTAGGTAAAATTGTAAAATACAGAAGTTCACAAATCAAGGATGTCAATGCTAATTGTCAAAAGCCTGACAATTAGCATTGTTTTAGTCTGTTCGGAAGAATAAAAATGCCATTCAAATAATAGATTTTGAAAGTTCATAACGGTCATATTGTTTTACAGTCTTTCTTGTTTTATATTTTTTAGACACTAAACATCATTGAAATTTAAAGTGGAACCATAGCCGTAAATGAATCAATCACCCTATGCTGGAAGATGGTATTAATTTTTTGTAAATGGCGTCGTACGTCATTCATATTTGACATTTGGGAACTATAGACAACAGCAGAATACAAACAGCAGAATACAAACAGCAGAATACAAACAGCTTTGACTTCGCAAAAGCGTAGAATAACTGTGTTGATTTTGATGACCAATAATTAGTTGGTAATGTTAGCGCAGTTTGTATAACTTCAAAACTACTGCTGTACAGGAACATGGTCCTGCCAGTACTCACATATGGATCCGAGACTTGGGTGCTTAGTAAAAGGCACTCTGACCTCTTAGCCGCGTTCGAGAGAAAAGTCTTAAGGAGAATTGTTGGCCCTATATGTGAGGAAGGACGATTCCGGAGACGGTACAATCATGAATTGCACGCAATCTACCATGAAGCAGATATCGTGACAAAAATTAGGCTCGGTAGACTCCGGTGGACAGGGCACCTAGCTCGCATGAGCGAAGAGGAACCTGCACGGAAAGTTCTTTGTGGTACATTCTATGGCAGACGACAGCGTGGTAGACCATGCTTTACGCTGGGATGGCGTAGACCAGGACGCCCGGAGCCTTGGGGTGCGCAACTGGATGGCGTCGGCTCGAGACCGGGATAGGTGGAGAGACTTGTTGAAGGAGGCCAGGACCGGACCCCGGTTGTCGAGCCGATGATGAGGATGATGAATGTTAGCGCATCGTGAATTTCGACGTCGGTTTCCCAATAGTGTCGCACCAACTGGGCAAACATTCCTGCGCTAATATACTCATTTGAGCCATTATAAATGACTTTTTACTGCCGCAATTGGATAAGCGGGGCTTGGAGACAAGATGGTGCAACCGCACACACTTAGCTGCACCCACAATGGATAATTAGAAGGGAGGGTTTCCCGGTCGCGTAATCTCCAGTTTTGGTGATTTGGCATGACCAACAAGATCGCCCAATTTAATCATCCCCAGTACTTAAGGAGAAAATGGAAAATCTTGGAAAATGCGATATATTTGTATCAACACTGGCTGCAGCCACTTGACGGATATGATCTTTTCCACTTACAAACCCCATTACAGACAAAATTTGTAAGGCTCAAATAAAGATTTCCATCACTCGAAATCATATTTTTATTTAGTAATCAAGTAATTTAAAAAGAAATTTGTATGATTCATGACATGTTGCGTGTATAAAGTGCAAGAAATACTTAAGAGAAGGTATTTCGGTACAATTCGGAATAGAGCAAAAAACTTCTTAATGATTTTTGATTTTTTCGAGATGGTTGGTTACATTAAGCATATCCGTAAATTATTTTCCATAATAGTCACATTCAGTAATTTTACTGAACTTCCATCAATCATAGATTAATTTAAAGTTATAAAAATTACATTACAAACATACTTCGAGACTATTCAATACCAAGATAAAATATTCAAAACCATTCCAGTAATTGCAAAAAATCCCATTATCTTCTCAGGGTTCACTTTTCTTCCAAGAAACTGTTTCGCCGATAATCAAATTCACACACTTCATCCGTTTAAAAGATTCCATATAGTTTACTCCAACACCCAAGAAGGTCATTATACCATCAAGCATATAATAGAAACACGGTAAAATAATATGCATACGTTAAAAATCTGGAAGCACACAGTAATTTGACTCTCATGCTCTTGAAATGTTGACCTATCCATATCTTTATAACAAACCCAGCAACCCACATGCCACATACCGATATCTGATCCCACGATGAATTTTCACAATATTATTCTATGGCTCGCTGTTGTTTTGCACCTTTTTTTTCTAGGAAATCTCTCTATAACCCTTCTTATTGTTTGGCGCGAAACCCTACAACGACAATTCCTTCTCTAATTAGCCTGGCAAAAGGCATCACAGACAAGGACAAGATGGGAGTGTATACAGACATAAGTTTACCCATATAGAGTGTAAGAATGGTACCACTCCTTGGAAGAAAATTCTTGACGTTTCATCGTGGCGATGAAGACTGAACTCGGATCTCTAATGGCGTTGTTCCCATATCCGTTCTGCACTGTTGCCACACATTGAACCATAGGTCCGCAAACAGACGGTTGGTTGAAGAATTTCTTAGATCTCGCATACGAAACTATCTATTATGCTGACTCCAGTTGCTGCACGATAAATAGAAAACTTCTGCATAGTCGGTCTTCTCAACTAACTGAGGGCGACCATTGGTGTGTGGAATCATTCACTTATGGTTCATTGAAAGTGGTTTGTCTGCAGTCACGTTTAAACTATCATCATTGGATCATTTGATTGGGAAGACCACCACCAGCAGCAGCAGCAGATGTCCCGCAGTGTGATGGGTAAAGAAGTTGAGTGGTACCAAGTGGGATTCAATGTTAAAATGAGATCCCAAAGAATTATGGTGATGGAATAACCCACGGGAATTGTCTGTTATGAGAACCCTCTTCATTGATGATTAAAAAAGAGCTATACCGATTCCGAAACGTTGATGGTTTACTGATGGTGGTAGCAAACGGACACACTAATGCACACCATTTCTCTTAATGGAGGAAACGTTTGAATTTTGGGTTTTGGTTAAGCATCATTTAACTTTGATTCTTAGTTTTGGTAAACTCGCTGCCTGAGGGTTGAAAGGGGTGTCACACATCAGTAGATCATAAATGTTTGTTGAAAGTTTGTCGACTTAAAATTTAATTGCTTACTTGAGTAATTAACAATTTCAAAGTGTTCTTCGGTGGAGAAGATTTATATTTGTTCTTTATTAGAGATGGAAACTACATTTGTTTTTGTCATTTTAATGGTAAAGTATAATGCTTTGAAAAATTACTGAACTATGTTTAACTGCCATTTAAGTAAAGATAAAACAACTGGACCGATATTGTACTTTGAAATATAATGTGTACTTTTTGTAATTTATTTCAATCTTTATTTCTAACGCACGCTGTTGAAAGTAATTAAACTTTTTCAATAACAATCAAGCATTATTGTTATTTTCATACAATTGAAAAAATTCAATAAATTACGACACATTTACGATATACATATTACCTATAATTATTCAATTAATTATATTTGTATGTAATGAATACTGAAGAATTAATCAATTTTTTGATGATCCATTTGATCCAATTACAGTAATGTAATTGAAATCAAAGGTAATCAATTACATTAATGTAATGAAATTGAAAAGTAATTGAAAGTTTTTTTAATTGAATCGATTTTTATTTAATAATTGAATTCAATTACATTTGAAAGAATTTGAAGAAGAGTTGGGGATTTGGAAATTGGAATTCTATTTTTTTTTTTTTTTTTTTTAATATTTCCAAAGTTTGTGTGAAGAGCTTTCTGAAGCAAGGGGACCTCGTCTTAAGTTTTAAATGTAATTTTAATTTTTTTTTTTTTTTTTTTTTTTAAATTGAGAAAGTTAAACCGATATTGACTTAAATGTTAATTTCGCTCATAGAAATGTAATAGAATAGACTAGCTACCACCCTTAAAAGAATTACCAAGGAACAAAGGACGCTTTGCAACGGTTTCACTGGGGCAATGCAGGATAAGCATCTACAGTGGGCTTTAAAATGTATATGTTAACTCAATTTTAAAAACTTAGATCTTTTTTTTAGTAAATTGTATAATAGCTTACCGACATTAATACATTAGATTGAGATTCATCTTCTTACCTGAAAATAGAAAAGAAAATATTTATTTAATACGTTTTTTTAATAAAGACATTTAAATATCAAAATAAACATAAGCACACAAAGTTTTTATTGTTCAAAAAAAATTTAATCGACCGTGACACAAAATGATGCGACACTTAAAGAATTCAAATAATCAAGCAACAGCGATATTAAATTGATTAATAAAGTTTATTTGCTCAATCATTTATTTTCAGGAAGATCAATGTTCTTTAAATTCATTTACCCTCATAATATTGGTTTCCCTTTTTGATTATCGATTTAAGTTGTGGCTGTTGAAGTCATTAAGTCATTAAGCAACGAAATAAAGGTTCAGTAAATATTGAAACACTTAATATTTTGGATCGAAATTTACAAGTAAATAACAAATATAATTAATTAAAAAAAAAAACAATATCCTTGAAAAAAGATCGCAAATATAAATTTTCCATTAAAGATTCAAAATATTATTTGTTTACAGATTGAATCTAAAAATAATTACATTGTTTTTTTTTTTGGTCAAAAACCCGACAAATGGTTGTAAAATATTGAAGATCGTGCAATTTTACTTGTGAATTTTGTATAAGAAGAAGCTCAGAGGAGATTAAGATTAAAATTAAGATTAAGTAAAATAAATAATTGTATCCAAATATAAGGAGACAAATGTTGAGAATGTTAATTTGTAAACAACATTTTAATTATGTGATTTTTACTTGTTATTGAATTCATTTTATGACATTTAATATTTTTGTAGGCACGGTTAGGCAATTTACATGAGAAGATTAAAAGATCGAATCAAATCCGGATTTAGATCCTGTTTCAGGTATATGACAACATTGGATAGAAAGATTACATAAATGCAGTAGCAGTAGTTCTGTTTGTAATTCCAAAAAGGGTTTTCTACAAAAAAAGGTTTTCACAACTTAAAACACACAGATCTTGGTAGAGAGTTGTGATTACTTGTTGCTTACTCTGGCTGACATTCATAATGTAATAGAAAGATAACTGGAAGACTGATTTAATTCCTGCTTAAATTTCTGTTAAAAAATGGCGCCCAACGTGGGGTCAGATTGATGTCGTTTTTACACGCAGCAATTAATGAAATATATTTCTAATCTTTTTGTTGCTATCACCTATTTAATGTTAATAACACTCCTGAAGTATTATGCATAAGTTCTGTTTGTGACTTTGAAAAGTCTTTCCTACATTTGAAGTTTAGAACCTTACATGAAGGTTCAGCGACAATTAGTAACATCAACAAGTAAACAAAACCACTTTGAAATTTCTAATAAGCGTAACAAATAATTCAATTTTTCTCAAAAAAAATACGATCGATTTTGATAAAATTTCGTGTGACTGATTAAGCTTTTTATTAGAATTTTTTTTAAATCACCTTATTAACGGTATTTGCTATATAAACGTTATAGAAAAAACAATTTTTCTCGAAAAAATATACGATCGATTTTGATAAAATTTTGTGTGACTGATTTGTTGCCAATGACCGATTTTTTCGTTAGAAATGTTTTTTTTTTTTAAATCACCTTATTAACGGTACCTGCCATATAAATTCAATAGAAAATCTGATTTTCTCGAAAAAAATACGATCGATTTTGATATGATTTTGTGTAACTGATTGTTTGTGGTACAACCAAACAACATGGGGTAAAACGAAGACTGCCTGAGATCTAACTTCTTTAAGAGCAATATGAATGCAACTGATCAATTGCTTTAATGAAATCGATTAGAACAATCAAAACTATATCAGGGATCTATCTACAGTTTGTATAGGATGCTATTAATTATTTTAAAGAATGGGCGGTGGCAATGGGGGTATACAGCGTCCAGCTGTTTTTTTTTTTTTTTTTTTGTGAAACATGATTGGATTTTAGAAAAAAATCGATGAGCATTTAAGAGATTTCATTTGCTCACACATTTGAAGATTGAAATACTTCTTATCTGTCAGCTGCTGTCAAATTAACAGAGTCATAACAAAGAAAAAAAGCTATAGGTATAATAAAATCATCCTTTAAATTTTATTTATTACAAAATTAAATTAATTCAACAGTTTGTAGTTCCAAAAATTTAATTTTGTTTAAATTAACTCAATTTATTTTACAAAATATAACTTTCATTAAATTATTTCCTCACATTGTAACTAATTCGCTAATAAAAAATATAATAAAATAACTAAAAAAGCATTGTCTAGTCAAAGTAAACAACCACAAATTTAAAACACCAGCATAATCAAAAGGTTCCCCCATTGCAGGAAAATCGTTTGTTTGTCCAAACGTACAAATTTAACATGACATCCCTTTTGATTCGCACAAACAAATCGTCATTATATTGTAGTCCCCTTATGTGTTTACAATTAAATTACACTTTCGAAATATGGTTCAGTCAAATATTACCGCCTGGGGAAAAAGTATTATACCAAAAGGGTAAGGAGATTGTGGTTATGGTAATTAACTGGTTAGATTTTTTTTTTCGCTGGCAAATTTTGAAGTAAAAAAGGGAAAGAATTCCATTATTTTTATAAAGTTGCGGTTAAAATGAAGGTGTTTGGCGTATAGGTAATTTTTGATGGTCAACTTCACCGCCATTGTTTGAGGATTTATTCATTTTTATTTTTTGTAGACAGAAGGCAACAAAATGGATTGTTTTTTTTTTATTACGATTAACAACCTTTAATTTAAAAGACACAACTTTAACATTTTGTTTGAAGTTTCAAACAAAACAGTCTGCTGCTGCTATTGTTCCATTGAAAACTTATCAATTGATGAATAAATCCCACACTCGTCGACCTAGTATTCCCAATTTGCGTCACAAAGGTTTTTTTTTTAAGTGTTCAACTACAAATCACTTCAACTCAGACAGACACCAATCGAGATATCCACATATTCCCACAAGCATATGTATAGTTAGCTGAGTTCAGCCCAGACAAATAGAATGGATACGGGCTTCAATGATGGCTAGGACCTCGTGGATGAGAGATGCCGTGTGAAGTACCGAATAATTGCAGTGAACGAATTACCTTATAGAGATACTAAAGTAAAACGCAACCCCTATCGGTACTAAAGTGCACAAATTTTGATGCATGCAATCAGGCCGAGGCGAGGGGAAAATAAAAAGTTTAGACTTTATTTTATTACCTGGATTGGAATTTCATTGCCATCCAACCTACGCCTCTAGTGTGTCCAACTATCGGAAAAAAAGTCCAAACAAAAAATAGAGTAAAAAGCATTTTTAATTGCCAGAAAAATGTTGAATCCTTGTCGCTTCGAGACGACGACGTCCGTCGCGGTCAATGGTGATGTGGTCAAGCACTAATGCCAGACCAGTCCAGTCCTAGTGCCAGTGGACCAGCCGCTAACCCGTAACAAGAACAGCAGCCGTTGGTGCTATAAAGCTGTGGTGGAGTTTGTCGTATCCGCATGCCCTCAATGCCGGCAGATGCGGCATATCGTTTATTTACCAGCCAAATGTCTATCTTTGTATCACGCAAAGGGTGTCTGGACTCCGGCTGGATGAAGTTTTTTTTTTTTGCAACGAGGATGGAATTAAAATAACGATTGAAATTGAAAGTTAAATCACAAGTCAACTAAAATCGAATGAAACTATGACCACATGCAATGCAAGCAGTGAACTTCGTGAATTTTTTATATTGCATGCTAATATTTATAGCAAAATTTAATTTTTTTCCGATACTGGAAAATAAATAAGGTTTTTTTAACTAAAGAAACTGGCGCAAATTTTTAAACTATTTAGCATTATACCTACTCGAACATATTTAACATCATACTAGGTTACAAAACAAAAGTTTTTTAACATAGTATGATGCCTAAATCGTTTAAAAATATGTGCCACTGTGTTAATGCTGAAAAATAGCTATTGGTCTTATGAAAAAAAAATGTCAAAACTTTATTTCCTTGAAGTTGCCTTTTCAGGTTTTCTGAAATTTAAATCACTTTGCTTTTCTTTTCCGACGATTAAGGTAAATGATCTCGAATTGGATCATAAATAATCAACTATGTCATTTCTGGAATCTAGAATTTTTGAAGTTTAACAACGGTATATACTCGGTATCCGAAGGTATTGGTCAGACTGAAAGCTAGGAAGGATTTACTTTTCTGTAGTTCAACTTCAATGTACTGAGCAATTTAAAAAAAAAAAACTGCTAAGTAAAGAAAAGCAGAAAAACTTTAAATTTTTATCTTTCACCACTTTTCCGTGTGAAGCATTGAGAGCACAGTTGTAACGATGTTTTCACGTCATGTTTAGAAACCGACGTAAGTCATCTTTATTTTAAAGTGATCCAGCAACATTTGAGCAAAAATACAAAGCGCCAATACTCAATTGAAATAGAAAAGTTGATTAGTCAGTAAAATAGGGATAAGGACAACAAAAAATAGCACACCATAACTCTCATTATGCCACAAAACAGGATAGAAGAACACTTAACAGCTAAGAACAGCTCAGAAGAGCACAAAACAACAGAAACAGAACTAAAGAACAAACTGCAGAATAGTAAGTTTTACAAGATTTTCGACAGGATTGTTGGCAATTTTCTGTTTAAAATGTCCAAACAAAGAGAAATACTCTGGAGATTCGCTGACCAAAATTAATCAGACCAACAGCACGTTTCTTAAATTCAACTCCTTGTAGATGACTACAATGACAAAGTTTTTTCAGGTGGCGACAGTATTGTAGACAATTGAACACCTATATTTTCAAATAGGTTACTGGGCAATAAAGACCAACATCACAAGTCAAAGCAATTTCGGAAAAAATAGTATAAGCAATTGGGCCAAACGAAACTTCGTCTGAGTTACAGATCCAGTGATGACCAAATGCTTAATAGTCAAAGATTAAGTTACATTTTCTTTTACAAAAGAAAGGTTGATCCGCAATACTGATATAATATTCGGTTAATCGGTTATTAAATACAAAAACAATTCTGACTATCAGAATAAGACAAGTAAAACATTGCCATATCTCAAGAAATTTGCATATTGGTAAAGTGATTAAAGCAATGTAAAAAAGACAATCAAAAGGCAATCAGAACATAGTTTAAATAATCCTTAGTAGTGTTAACTTGACAGTCAAGTTATTTAAACCAATCGAAATTTAAACGTGCAATTTTTTAGTTGCATAACAAATTTAAAATAAAAAAAACTTGCGTTATCCTTCCTTAGCTCCTAGAGTTTACTTGAGTGAATAGTAAGTACTTCGGGGTTAGTTATTTAAAAAAATACGCGACAATTTTTATAGCTGTACTACAAATTTACGACAAATTCACGACAATTAGTCCAATAGTTAAACTTTTAATATGACGAATATGATTTTACATTTTGCTCTTTAAGATAAAGTTGCTGTTTTGGAAATCGAATTGCATAAATCGTTCGTTACATGTGTTCCAGGTTCTTATTGAAATATATAGAGCGCAATCAATCGTCAAGAATAACAAAATTACCGACACATTGTATTAGCTGTGTTCAATAAAACTGTTCCGAATCATTCCGAATAAAATAGTACAATATTTTGGACTTTAGTGCAAGCAGGTTAATTGGTTCATGACAGCAACATTTTCGACGAAGAAGAACTGTCAGAAAAATTCAAAAATTTAACAATTTTTATATAAATAATTTATGTATGAAACAAACTTATAACATAAATTATTTATATAAAAATTTAACAATTTTTATATAAATAATTTATGTATGAAACAACTTTTGTAAATGTTTGATATAAATGATTCAACGTTCGATCATAAACTTTTTGTCAGAACCGCAGTTTGTTCCAGTCTGAAAAGTAGTGGCACATCATTTATTTATTTTTTTTTTTTACACACTATCAGATCCTGTTCATAAGGAGCTTAGAGCAAGCTTCAGCTTATGAACAAAGATTTGCCAACACATTATATGTGTTCCACTGGCTCATCACTTAGTGCTGGTGTTAGTTGTTAGTAATGTAAAACAAATCACTACAATAACACAAGCACTATAATACGTACGTTCTTAAGATTTATTTTATTGTCATTAAAATCAATCATTTTAGAATTTAAATTGAAAAGCCTGCACATGCGGGTAAGCGGCTCATTTATACCATAATTAGTCCGATGGTGTGGACAATGTAGGAGCTCAAAGCTACGCAGATGGTGAGCACCCCCACGATAATTGAGTCCAACACAAGTAAGTAGATCAGGTGCATCTAATGCGCCCGAAAGAAGTTGGTGGATAAAAACTATATCGTTATTTACACGCCTCTGTAACAAGGACTGAATGTGTATAAGCTGAATTCGGTGTTCATAAGGTGGAAGGTTATAAGGATCTGTCCAGGAAAGACCTTTTAAGGCAAAACGAACAAAATTATGCTGAACTGCCTCTATCCTAGATCTATGAACATCATAGAACGGAGTCCATACCTGCGATGCGTATTCCAGATGCGGACGAACAAAACAATTGTATAAAGATATAGGGTAACATAAGGGTCTTGAAACTCTTTGGACCAACTTTTTACAAAACCTAACATTGAGTTAGCATTCTTAACAAGAGAGTTGATGTGCTCTGTGAAATCTAGACTTGAATTGAAGACGATTCCAAGATCTTTAAAACTAACAACACGGCACAATGTATATTGTGAAATATTTTAGTCAAATATGATGGGTACTCGTTTCTTTGAAAAAGTCATAGTTTGACATTCTTGCTGCACCAAGTACAAAAGCTATCAATGTCGGCTTGCAGATTCACACGATCACCGCTTGAGCATATAGATTTAAAAATCTTCATATCGTCACCAAAAATCAGATTAAGTTTAGAGAAACTTGAAACAATAATTAACATTTATCTCACAATTAGTTAATAACAACGAGATGACTATCTGAACCCATTTCCCGCCAAATATTATATTTGCTAAAAAAAATTTAAAAAAATTAAAAACAAATACGTCATACATAATTTAATACTTTAACCCATTGCCCTATTTTAGTTTTTAAGTTATTTAAGTTATAAAAAAAAATCAGTCTATACCCACTCTGAAAAAAAAATTACTCATGTTTTCTTTTATTTTATTATTGTTTCATTCGACCTTGACTTTGAAAACAAGAATATACATAGTCGCCAAAAAGAAAAAAAAATATACAAAACAAACTAAATTATCACCTAAAATTCTTGCCAAAAGTTGAGAAACAAAGAATAAAATGAGAAAAACAAATATGTTTAAGGCGGCGACATTTTTGTAATGGGACAAGACGGGACGAGAAAGGAAATATTGTTTTGTTTATAATTTTTTTTGGCGCTCACAGTGTTATCTTGGTCATCTTGTGATTAAATTTTGGGTGACTTTTGTTGGTAAAATTTAAGAATTTAATAAGGCATTCGCGTGCAATATAGCCGGATTTCGATTAGGCAATAATCTCGAGATATCAAATTAATTCACTCAACGAAGAGCACTCAAATTGATGAGCATAATAGTTTTGTATCACTTTGTCCCTGAGTTTTTTCACTGGTCTATAGTCAGACAAAAAAAAAATACCCTCTTTATCGATTCCGTGGAGATTCAAAACCGTCTTTTAAACAGTCAACAATTTTTCTGTTTTCAAACGGGTTGGGACCACAGTGGATGCATCTTGTTGTATTCAGTTTCTTCATATGTCATACTGACACATTGATTTAAACAGAAATTCTAGGATGGAGTGACTTGAGTCACATATTGGAGACATGTTTGTGATAAATGTTTCAGATATAGGTTGGTTGAAGGGTTGGTTTATACCGCACTTAAGACAAAAGATAAAGAAGAACAGATTTTAGACCTATGGAAAAAAATAAACATAAATATAACAACTTCAGATCAAAAATCAAGATCCAAAAGCTGAATATGCGAGCTCACTGGCCTTAGTCAGTGACATAAGATTAGTTTTCAAGTTCTCTTGCTGCCACAAGAAACTGCCATAGGTATTTTGGAAGAATGTTACACCATTTCATACTAATTCCGGCTACCGGTTAAGGCTTTTTGGTAGAAATTATTTGTTTTTCTTCTGACGCCTGTGTATCATTGAAAGTTTATATTGCTTCATTAACTCCAAGTAAAAATTCATTCAACTGTTTAAATACCTTTTGATCTTTTTATCAATTTGACTTTAGCATCAAAATCCACTTAAACATTTTCAAATTTCAATTAAATTTCTTCACGCTTTACGAATCGTAATTATTGATGCCATTGGTAAGTTCATATCTATCAACACCAAAAAAAGACACCGCCTTGGGTATTTAAGCTTCTCATTTTCAAACCCTTTACACCCCCGCATTAATTAAAATCCAATTATTTTTGGAATTTCATTTTAATTTCAACCAAGCAAACAAAGTTTTTACCTCTCACCACCTTTAAAGAGTGTCTTACTGTCTTGACAATAATTTTTATTTTTTATCGGCGGAATTTGCTTTGCAATATAAATTTTACCTTCAGACCCTCGTCGCACCAAATAATATATTAAGAAAAAAAAATTAAAATATATTTTTTTTTATCTAAAAACCCGTCAGTGTAAAATACTCTCATGTGATATCAAAACGAGCACAAGCCGAGTTCAATGTCAATATTTGAAAATGTCATACTGCGGCTTGGGCCTGCCAAACAGTCATAGTAAATTCATATTTCTTTCATTTTACGACTACAGTTTGTATTTAAATAAACATTTCTGTAGGTCTGTACTTGTTTTGTTTGAAAAAAATGTGCAAAAGATACCTACAAAGATACAAAAAAAAAAGAAAGGCATTTGACGTAGAGAAACATTCCAGACATAAAAAACACCCGCATTATATTTCCATATCGTGGAAATGACTCAAAATAGTTAAAGGGGTATCTACAATATATCTACATAACTAGAAGTTTATCGTCTCTAAAAAGGTGAAAATGTGATATAAACTAAACATGCCAACTAATAGTGTTTTTTTTTTTTTTTTTGCATTCCATTTGGATAAAGTACACATATAAATAAAACTCTATCGATTGCAGTACCTATATTCATATATTTTATTTCTTACCTAGGTGACGTTTTTTTTTTATAAAAAAAAGTGAGAGAACAATAAATTATTGTGTGGCGTTGCTCTTGATTGTTATATCGTTTCTTGTCAAAAGAGAGCGACAATTTATTAAAAAATGTACTTATACCAGCATAACATTTGTACAGAAAATTATTTTTGTGTTGCGAAATACTTTAATCAAGTCATTTTGCAATTGTTTATTTGTGTTGTTACCCAAATATTATAACAGTTCATGTGTAAAAAATTTAATATGAATATGTATTGCGAAACGATATTTGCAAAGATATTAAATATTTATCAGCACATTGAAATTTATTTGGTCAAATATTTAAAACTAAGATACAAAGAACAAATATAGGGAAAAGGACCATGTTTGTAAAAAATAAATGCATTCTTTTGTGAACGCAATCTTAAATGACTTCATCACAAGATTCCATTTATTAACTTAACTTTAAATATTCAACTTATTAAATCGCAATCATCATTTATTTGACATTAATTGAATGCATTCATTTGAGAATTCATGCATTCTTTCTATATACTTTTGAATTCATTGCTATCTTTGCATTCTTTTGGGTTCTTTGCATTATGAGTACCTATTCTTTGCAATGCCTCTCAAATGATTACAAAGAATTCAAATGAATGCAAAATAATGCTGCAAAAGAATGCATAAATTCGTAAATGATTGCATTTAATTGATTGCTGTTAAATGAATCGGAAAAAAAATTTACTATCCTTTTGATGACAAATGAATGGTTATTGCGAATTTTGAAGTTGAAGTCTCACAGTGAAGTCAATGAATGCAATCTTTTTATTGAATTCAATGAATTATTTTAAAACGTATGTTAATTCGCAAGAGATTGCCTTCTTTTACAGCCGTGGAAGGAACTTAGTGATAAATGATGATTAAAGACACGTGTTTTTGATACCGTATAGCGGTATGGTTCGAAACTATATATGGAAACCTAACCAATTGGAGAAGACAACAAAATTTTAGAAGAAATCAAAATTTAATTTTTTGTTTCAAAATTTAATTTTTTTTTATTAGATATTTAAAATTTTTCAAAAATTACTTTTTATAATTATTGTTTTGTATATTTAGGGTGGGTTTGTATGTTTCTCATGTCGCTTAGTGTTATAAAGTCTCTTTTTGAAATTTTACGTGGGAAGAATTTTTTTTTCGAAATTCGGTTGTTTTGCCGGTGTGTTTAATTTAATTTTAAAGAGAAAAAATATCAAAAGAATATTGTTTTTATTACAGAAAAGAGATAGAAAAAGAAAGAAAGAGATAAATTTTGAAAACAAATTTTACATAATCACAGAAACGTCAAACAAAATAATAGTTTTCGTGCGGTGTGAATGCTTTAAAGGGATTTCGAAATCTGTTTTCTCGAAATAGAGATTTTAATCAGTTTGCAAAGTCTATTAGATGTTTAGACTGTACTTACTTATACATCCCCATACAAAAATTGTGTGTTTATGTATGATGGGGCACTTAAGAGGTTTGCAGAAAACTTTTTCTGTTCGCGTTATATTATTACTTTTGTGATTTCAATGATGAAATTGATTTCAATGATCATTAAAATAATAAAAGTGTATTGTTTCGTGAATTTGACTAAAATTGCGTTATTTTTTTTTTTAAAGAGAAATTTTTTTTACATAATTCATTGGCTTCATTTTAATACTACTCAGTTTTAAGGCAAATTATCCAACAAAGTTGGTTTGTTGGAAAATTTGCCTTAAAACTGAAGAAAAAATTTTTTTATTATGAGTTTAAATGAAAGCTATAAAATTGGTCCCTTAAAAAGGCAAATCTATACAATCGAAAATGATATGCCTAAAAAACAATTTGGAACAAACAAATGCAATAACGCGAGCATTAATTTGGACCCATGAAACAATATAGTTTCGGGAGTGTTCATTGTTGACCTTTTTTTAGGTCAAACCAGCAGAACTCTTTCGGCAGATTCTTATGAAGACATCACATTGTCTAAAAAGATGAAGAAGAAGAAATTGAGTGTATATCCACTTATATTTTATACAAATTTATATTTAAAACTCTTTCGACTTCTAAACGTCCCTATTCTTTCAAAGCAATATATAATTTGCTCAAATCATAAAAAAAAAAAAAAAAACATTCAAAAACATCTATACCTATTCCAAGTAATTTCTTATCTAAATTCAACTTCCCTCCGGATGGCGAATGAGTTCTTCACCCTATTTTTGGTTTAATCGCATCACAAAACAAATTATTATGCGTTTCATTACAAATCAAGCGTAAGCAATTGCCTGCAATGTTCTTCAAAAGAGTTGCAACCAAACGGAAGAGGTTTTGCTTTTCTTATTTTTATTTTATCAATTCCTCACACTCATACTTAAATATTCACTTTACTTAAATACAACCACAGAAATAATTTTTCCCTCATAAACACTTGCATCAAAATGAAGTTAAACATCAACACAATGCTCCTAACCCCGTATACATCATCGCAGGAATCATAAAAACAATCTGACAGCTTTCTGACTGATTTAACTTCAACAAGACTTGCATATCGCTCCCCCAAATAGATACATGGATAGATAGATGACCAAAGTGAAAATGAATGATACAAAGTGAAAACAAAATAAGACAGTTCATCTCTTCCTTGCCGGGATAATCGTTAATTTGAATAGATTGCCTGAAGGGGGAGAAACATATAAAATATACATAAATGAATGAATGGTTAAGTGCGTTTATTTTTTTTTTTTTTTGTTAGTCCAACAGACTGAATGGGGAGCACTTAAATGACGAGCGACAAGAAACATCTCTTGGGAAAGAGATTCTCATCTACACCATAATAAAAAAAATCAGACAGACAAGTCTTTGCTGTCTGGGGCATCATAGATGATTTGCAATTTTGTATATTTTTAGCCGTTAGCCTTCGTGAGTTTTTAGGATTGCATCTCATGTTGCTCGAGGATATCAAAATGCATCCGATGAATTGAGACTTTTACAAGCATGTTTCTATCTACTTAAAGATGAAATGTGATGGAAAGTATCAAATAACATGGCATGATAATGATTAAGATCGAACCATTGAACAGTGTTGATTTATATAGCCTAAGCCGTTAAGGTAAAAACATATTTGACAGAACTAAAAATGTTTTAGGTCAGTTCATAATTCATAGAAAAGTAGGTATGAGGCTTAGAAACTGTGAGTTCTGTTTTGATATTTGTGAAGTAAACAAAATGTAGAAAGAAAACAAGTCAACAAGTCATGAAACGCTATAATTCTCAAAATCACTAAACGATGGTAACTTTTTGTACGGGATTATTTGACAAAGATTTTGGCGCATTTCGCCGCCGATATTCAATGAAATTCGAACATCGCGTGACAGAAGAACCGTCGGAAGTGAATTTAACGTGCCACGCAACTGGCCGGTAAATATTCTTCTTTATGGCACATTTCGGGGAAAATTTTGGAAATGTTTACATATCATTTACGAAGAGCAATAACATCCATTTAAAAATTTCAGTCAAGTTAGCATTAATGTAATATTTTGAAATTTCAAAAGTTTAACTATTGGATAAATAGTCGTGAATTTGTCGTGCAACTAAAAAGTTTGTCGTGCAATGGTTTTTTTTTTTTTTTTAAATTAAGTCCTGGTAATGAAAATTTTACATTCAAGTTAGTACTACCACCACAGAAAAAGGATAAAATGTAATAGAAAAAATTCAGTTTTTTTTGTCGTGTCGTGTTCACGACAAAAAAAAAACTGAAATTATTTGCGTTATCCTTTTTTTTTAAATTCGATTAGATTTGATCCCATTTTTAGTGTGGTAAGCCTTACTTGATAAAATAATTAGTTTTTTGGGGTTATTTCAAAAAATAATTGAGCTACAATTTTTTTAGTTCCATAAGTTATCTACGTCAAAAAATCGACAACTTTTAATTTTCGATTACTTGATTTTCTGAGGTGGTAGTGTTTACTTGTATTTTCTTAAATAGTGGTGCGACAAATTTTTTAGTTGCACGATAAATTCACGTCAAAAAAAAAACTGAAATTATTTGCGTTATCCTTTTTTTTTTAAATTCGATTAGATTTGATCCCATTTTTAGTGTGGTAAGCCTTACTTGATCAAATAATTATTTTTTTGGGGTTATTTCAAAAAATAATTGACCTAAAAATTTTTTAGTTGCATAAGTTATCTACGACAAAAAATCGACAACTTTTAATTTTCGATTACTTGATTTTCTGAGGTGGTACTGTTAACTTGTATTTTCTTAAATAGTGGCGCGACAAATTTTTTAGTTGCACGACAAAAATTTTACATTCAAGTTAGTACTACCACCACAGAAAAAGGATAAAATGTAATCGAAAAAATTCAGTTTTTTTTTGTCGTGTAGCTAAAAAATTTGTAGCGCAATTTTTTTTTCAAAATAATCCCTGGTAATGTTAACGTGACAATCAAGTCAAGTTAGCACTACCAGAGGTTGTTTTTAAAAGAATTTGAACGATAAATTTTTAAGTTGCACGATAAATTCACGACAAAAAAAAAACTGAAATTATTTGCGTTATCCTTTTTTTTTTTAAATTCGATTAGATTTGATCCCATTTTTAGCGTGGTAAGCCTTACTTGATCAAATAATTAGTTTTTTGGGGTTATTTCAAAAAATAATTGAGCTACAATTTTTTTAGTTGCATAAGTTATCTACGACAAAAAATCGACAACTTTTAATTTTTGATTACTTGATTTTCCGAGGTGGTAGTGTTAACTTGTATTTTCTTAAATAGTGGCGCGACAAATTTTTTAGTTGCACGACAAATTAACGACAAGAAAACTGAAATTATTTGCGTTATCCTTTTTTAAATTCGATTAGATTTGATCTCATTTTTAGGGTAGTAAGCCTTACTTGACCAAAAAATTAGTTTTTTTGGGTTATTTCAAAAAATAATTGAGCTACAAATTTTTTAGTTGCATAAGTTATTTAGGACGAAAAAGCGACAACTTTTAATTTTCGATTACATTTAAATGGTTTTCCGAGGTGGTATTGCTAACTTGAAAATCAAGTTAGCATTACCAGGGGGGGTTATTTTCTAAAAAAGTGGCGCGACAAATTTTTTAGTTGCACGACAAATTTACGACGAATTCACGACAATTAATCCAAAAGTTAAACTTTTGAAAATTGAAAGTGGTAATGCTAACTTGACACACATCACTTTAGTGCTTTAGTGGTCAACTATTTCTGAATTCTGTTTAATCTTATTACTCTGTTCTTTCATTATTCAACTAGCACTATTCACGTCTTTAAAATATATGTAAATTACTTCAAATAAATTCAATGAAGTTCTTAGAAAATTTTATGAGACCACTTTAGTTGGAAGTATCCATTCTTTATTCATGGCAAAAACCGATTTCTCACTCAATATATGCATTTCCTTATTTCTATATTTTTTTATTATCTTTTTAATACGAACAAAGAAGATACTTTATTGTGAAGTACCATTCTAAGAACATTAACTTCCATAGCAACATAGTAAGAATGATAAAAAAAAAGCGAATGACTTGGAAAAAAGAAACTTTAAAACTTCTTAACTAATGCTAGAGCAGCTGTCAAAATATCAGCGTGTCCATTCCATCTGAGGAAGTAAAGTAGTAAGCAAAAATTATCATGCAAGTATCTTTCATGGCATGGTAGTATGTAAATTTAATGTCCTCACCAACTATACAAGAATATTCTTCTAGCAAATGAATTTTAGACCACTGCCCATCAATAGTAGATTGTATAGGAACCTATATTCGTATCGGTTCTGCAATCATTCAAAGATTTATTGCTGCCGAGCCAGGCGGCCGATCGAAGCGGTGTGCAAATGTCTTCTCAAGAAGAATTTATTGAAACGCAATAAAAAAAAAAAAGAATTTCGCGATAAATTTTCTACAACTTCAAGCGTTGAGGAGGTTCTACATTAATTTGGTATTGCAGACTCTGGTCATTATTTTTACACTCTTTGAAAGTGCTGCTGCACATCGGTATCTACTGCAGTTCTATCCTGGACAACGATCATCGAACCAGAATGGTCATATAAGTCAGTCGTTGGAATTACAAAAAAGACAAAATAAGGAGTGTTTAGGGACTTGGCTTAGGGTTTAATTTACTACCTACCTACCTACCGTCTTCGAGCAATCCTTTTTGCTTTTCAAGAAAAAAAAGTTAATAGACAACAACAAAATTGAGCGCTATCTATAGAAAAAGAAGCCCGAAACCGTGCCTGTAAGCACTTAGGTGTAATTAAATTTATTAGTGCGTGTACTTTAAGGCATAAATACAAGAGAGGGCGCATATTTTTTTATGATTTTTTTTAATAAGATAGCCGCGAATGTGGGTATGATTTTTAAGAGTCTAACGCTTGGCTGAGTGAGCATTTGCTGCTGGAAGGGTGTGCCACCAACGCCCCATATTAATTTTTCTCCCCAAAGAAGTGTGCAATTTTTTTCTATACTTCTTCTTTTTCCACAGACAGAATTTATTTATGTTTAATTAAAGGATATACGCCCTATGAACAAGTTAAGTTCTTTTTTTTTATTGTTTTAAAAGGTTTTAAAATTAAATTCTTTTAATACTTTCATGACTTCTTTGATTCCAACTTTCCAACCCTAAAAGTGATATTATTACAAAAATGATAAGAAACTCAAAAGTAATTGAATTCATTTTTGCTGAGGTTCGGTGGAATATTTTATCGTATAGACTTTGAAACCACACGAAGAAATAAATCGAAACAAAAATAAAGTTGATAAGAATTATATATAAAAGTGGCTGTTTTATGTAGTTCAATGATTAGGATTATATGTGTGTGTGCCAAGGATTAAGGTTTTAGCTGGTAATTAGGTTAGAAGTAAGCTATAAAGTTTGTTTCTGTTTTAAGAACTTATATCAATGAAAGAAATTGAGTTTAATATATTTATTTATAGAAAGATGTTCTTATTTATCAAAAGAACTAAACTAAAATAACTTTCAAAGCTGAATGGTTTGTGTTAATGGATTGGTCCTAGTCCAATATACCGTCAAAATAATGTAATTAAAGTATTTTATTTCGATAAAAATTGACGAAAAGCAAAAATATTTACAAAATTTATTGACAAATTCATTGTTGACATCTACAATGACATTTGAAATGAAAGCGTTCAGTCCTAATAGGGTGTGTATTAAGTAATTTGGCAGAGATTTATAAGAGATTTGTTTTTAATCATGAAGATTTGGGATTTGTATGGTAAATCTAGTGTTTTAAAAGGAGATTATGGGTAAATCTGTTCAAATCAATATTAAGTGCTTGGTGGAAACATAGTATAATAAAGGAATATTCCTACAATAATATGACTTTTCTTTTTGAAGACCATTATATTTTGACATCATCTATAAAAAAGTAATATGAGGAGGTCATTGCAAAACAATGTGGAATACAAAATTGAACCTTGCAGAACACGAGGTACTAAACTTGTTGGCAAGGACTAGCGCACCAAACTTCTTAACTTTTAACACCAAATGGATTGATTTACTCTATAAAAGATTCCAACATCAACAAGTAGGTACCTTAACTTAACCGTGGCGGAAACCCTATTGTACGGATGAGAATAGTTTTGGACACAGGAATCAATTTTGCAAGTTCCAAGCAGTCTTTTTTGAAAATGTATCTTTAGCTTAACTGGGATATTCCAAAAGCCACAACATTGAAGTAGAAAATAATCTTGCAAAAATTGAAAACCAGAAACTTCTGAAGATAGAAACAGCTAAACTTGAAATGAATTTAGAGCAAGTCTTGATAGTCAAGTAAGAAAACGTTCTTCTAGAAAAGAAGAAGAAATTAAAAGACAAGTCTTATCCGGCGAATCTCCGGCCTAATCTATAATCAATTTAAACAAGTTAAATATCAGTAAGCTATTAGGAAAGGTTCTTAATAGGTGTAGAAAAAACAAATTATACTCTAACATTCTCTTTAGCATATTCCAAAGATTTATACGTGTACAGAAAAGTTTCTGGTTCAGATCATCTATGATTCTTTTATAACGTGTTTTCGTCAAGATTCAACAACATTGGGTTGAATAGAATTTAGAATTCACATCAAGGAATTGGAAATAATCTTTTAAGAACCGCTTCGTCTAGTTAGAACGTATAGGAGTAACATAGTAAGGTTCTTTTACAGCAGCCAACCTGTGGCCGGTTATCAACTTGTACTCCTCCGTCTCCTCCCGTAGAAAAAAAATTTACACGCGCTTTTCTATACGTGAATACGTTTGAACAGCTAAATGCTTTCTTTATCAGTTCTTCAAGAGGATCATACTCTATTTGTTTTATTCCAAGATAACAAAATTGTAAGAATGTATGGTCTAGCCAAATTTGACAGTCCCATTTGAATTGCACTGGCATGCATACAGAGTTAAATCTCTGCAGTTTTGAAAGTTTGTAGGCAAAAGTGGATGGAGATGATGTTCTATTTATTTATTATTCTATGTGCGGGGCAAAGCTCTATTATGAATTGATTAGCATTCCTTGCGATGCAAGTATAACAGCTGAAATAAATTGTTTCATATTAGAATGTAAATGACGTTGTTTTAGCGACACAAATGTGTATTGCCTTCTCAATTGGCCGTTTCATGTGTTATCTCGCTAGGAATTGGGAAAGAATTTTACCAAAGCCATTTGATATTAGAAGATTAAATCATGGTTACACACAAAAAAGCAGTTGTTTTTAATATTCCACTTCTTCAATGTTTAAATCAACACATTACTAGAATCTTTAAATATTATGACATGAGTTTTCTTATCATTTCAGGTATGTGAATTGGTACAGAAACACCATTCACAGTGAAAGCTGAAAGTTGAGCTTTTGAATTCCAAATCCTTAAATTTATCAACGATTAATAAACTGATTGACAATCTTAATAATGAAAATTTCTGAAGAATGATCGTCGTTTTTGGTCATAGATTGTCCTTATATTTTTATTTTATATTTATAAAAACTCGCTAAGAAATGTTAGATTTCCTATAATTTTGTAGAGCTACCAATAACGCTCTCCAAAGAAATGGTTGTTGAGAATTTATAAAAAGCCAGAAAAAAGGTTCTTGCTCTCCATCATAACTAACGCTCGTATCTTTTTTTGGACGAAAAACAGTACTTTTTCCTCAAAAATTGAAAATAGCAGTACGTCTATAAAAAAAACAGTATTTTTCGCAGTACATTTTTTTTAAATTTTTATTTATTTTATTTCCTTAAAACATGAAATTTATTGCGTTCATTATGGAATTCCTTTGAGTTTTAGATGCCAATGACGAACCGCTGAATATTTGCATTACTTTTAATGAGTGAAATCAGATAACTTCATCTCATATATAAAAGTGGTATACATTTCACCAAGAAATTTTTCATTGAGGAGCAAATTTCCTACTCGGAGATTAACAATGTAGAGATAGAAATATCCCACTGTCATTCACGCTTGCTTACAAGCTCAAAAAACTGCTGATTTGAAGTTCTGTATATCTCAAAATAAAAGCAGTATTTTTGAAAAAAAAAAAAAAAAACAGTACGCAGTTTTACGCAGTTTTTGAGAGCAAAAAACAGTACAATACTGCGAAAACAGTACAGATACGAGCGTTAATCATAACCATAAACATCATGTAGGTCGCTTAAGTTCCTAAAGCTGCAATTTTTTGCAACAAAAAACCAATCTCTAATCATGCTGATTTATCATTTAGAGATCATCGCTACAGTCACGTCTTTACGCTTCTGTTCTTATGAAAATCTTAAAAATCCTCTATCGCCCACATAATGGGACAGTCAAAGTGCACATATAAGATACAAATTAAAAATTTACAATACTAGCAAAGTAAAACAATAGACTCTCCCTCTTTGTTGACCGACCGCAATCGTTTGTTGCCATTTAATTCAATTACCCGATATAAACAATCAACTTAAATGGTCCATCTACGATATCTCTCTGTGATGTTGTGTTTTTGCAAGCCGACCAACAAAGATTGCCGTCGACGACGACGGGACAACAGACAAAGTCCTTCACGTTGCGCTACGGTTTTTGCACTTTTAAATGAAATAAATTTTCGTGGTCGTATCTACGCCATTGTTTTTGGCTCTTGTTTTTTTATTTTTTACAAACATAAATTTATTTTACTATCTTTTATGTGTGCTTGTATTGCATCTAGAGAGGTATGAAATTCTCCCCCAAGGACTCTACTCTCAAGCTAGGTGATGGAAAGATGAGATAGAAAGAACATTAAATGCTCGGACGGACAGTTCGTGATTTCGTGTAATTGCAATTTTCCGAATATGCGCTTTGACTTCTGCTGTAGCTACATTATAGATGCGATTAAAAAATAAGCTATTGTTGAAGCCTGGCCAACGTGTCCCAAGGGACACGACAACGCAAAACAGCTAGAGAGAGTGTATCTCTCTATCTTTATAAGCCAGTGTGGACTTGTGTATCTTTTAGTCAGCAAATTTTCTTTTCTCCGATGGAATAAAGATTAAGATCTTTCAAAATGCAATTCTAACTCCATCAAGAGCAATGGGTTTCTGGGGCACTCTACAAACTACAATGAATATCGACACAGCGAAAAAAAAAGAGACACAAAGAGGGTGGACGCTGACTACTATATAGTTTGAAGTTCAATTCAAATTGGATGGAGAGTAAGTAGCCTTTTATGTTTTGCGTGTTTTAGAGTTTGAATTTAGTTTTAATTGGAATCTCCGGCTATAAACATGATAGGAAGTTCAAAACAAAGCAAACAAAAAAAAAAAAAAGGAAAAGGCTTTTGTATAGAAAAAGTTTTTCTTTCAGAAATCGAGGCCATTTGTCAATTTTTATTTTTTGTTAGTGAAATTAGCGGGATGTCGTTTATTGTTTGGAGAGAATAATCAGATTAGTCGGTGGAGAAAATTGCTGTTCTTGTAGTTTTTTATACAAGCCACGACACAAATCAACTTGTTAGAATACTTTCGATAGAAAAAGTTTTTAAACAGACTTGGAGTTCGTGGTCGTTGGTTTAACTTTTATTGGAATTTAATATATACAAGGTATTTAAATAAATAAATAGGTTAATTGGCGCTATTATAATTTTATAAGAACCCAGTTATGGGGTTTGTCGGCAATAACAATTTAGCTGGGAATAAGTAAGTCGAACGTTCTTAGTCATGGTATCGTTCAGTGAATTTCTTAAGTGATAATGTGAAATATTATTTTGATAGTTTGCTTGAATGAATATACCAAAAACATGTTTCGATCAAAGTCAAAGAAGTGTAATGGACTTCATTATACTTTTGTATCAATATGAGAATTAAATATATACTTCAACATTATTAAATATTTCCACTAATTCCACAAAAACATTTTCAAGGAAATAAAATGTTACTGCTGTATTTAGCCTTCTAGAATAGGTGATTGTTTCGCATTATTTAAGATGAGGCTGATTTTTAAATTATCAGCAAAGACAATAATCCTGCTATATAGTCGTATGTCTATAGTTCACAAATATAGAGAGAATAGGTCCAATATAAGAGCCTTGAGGAACTCCATACCTTAATTTTTTTTAGAGATGCTTATAGCAAGTGAGGAAATAGGCCATTATCAGAAATCAGTTTGGAGTCAGTAGCAGCATTTTCATTGAACAATGAGGCCTCAGCGGGAGAACTCTGCCATCATCTCTGAAATGCGGTTCACAATGTTGGACGATGTTAAAAAAATATGAGGTTAAATTGATGCTTCGCAAGAGAGAATGATTTGACAAAGCTTGATGGAATTAGAAGTTAGAACATACGAGAAAGTCTTCGCTTCAAAAATACCATTGTGAACAAAATATATAGGGCGACAAAGTCAGCTTGTACTATCAGAAATGAGAGACGATGAAAAACCTTGAAGGTGAATGGGTGAAGTGGTCTCCTGAAAAAAACTTGGGTGTTAGGCTGGATTTGGCCCCAGTCGTCTGTCGTGACAGTACGAAACTGACGCTAACTTCGTAAAGGCACACTTTTCGAAGGAGAAGAAGAAAAAACGGTTTCGCTTACCGCAATAAAGAACGTAAAAAATACAAGCTCAAGTTGTGCTTTAATTTTTGTATATAATATAAAATAATAATACATTAACAATGCCCTGACAATAAATATGTCGTAAGTTCAAAAAAGAAAATTTTGCAGATATTCAGCCCTATTCTGCTATTCATCGGGGGGAATTTTTCTTGAATTTTTACCTTTCACTATTCTGCTATTCATCGGGGGGAATCTGTATTTATGTCGGTAATGTCGGTAATACTGCGCGCCATTCTGATGTTCACGTGAACGCGTTCATTTCATACAATTTAGATCCGCATATAAAATGTTGCGGATCTGTCATTTTTGGATCGTCTTTCTAGTTGATGTTGAGTAAAATGTAAGTAAAAAACAAATTTATCGCCTAATTAACAATTTTCATTTATAATAATACATTTATAGGGGTAGAACGACAAATAAAGATCAATTTACTGCAATAATTTCAGCAATGAAATTAAATCCAGATATTGCGAAAAATAATGCCAAAAGGCAACCTGAAGAACTCAGAGAATTTTGGAATAGCCTTAAAGACAGGCTCAACCTCCTTGGACCACCAATGAAAGAGATTGCTGAGTGGAAAAAGGTAGATGTTATGAAAATTTGAAAAAAAACTTTATTCCTAACAACAGACTTTTTCAGGTTTGGAGCGACTACAAATCCCATTTAAAAAAGAAACTTTCCCATAATAAACAGGAACAACGAGCCATCCAATACATAATTAAATGCGCTATTTTGATGAACCTATGATTTTCAAATAAATTGTATATTGTACATTTAAAATTGAAAATAATCAACTTACGCTTCATCCGGCAGTTCCAAAATATTTTTTTTCGATTTTCTTACATTTTTCCGCAGCTCCCTATTCGAGGATTCTCTTAATCCTCTATTAAAAATTGGAAAAAAAAGTCCAACACTATCCATTTTAATCAGAAAATTAAAAAAAAAAACACAAAATTGCTTCCACTTTTCAAATTTATTTTCAAACTTTATTCACAATTCTCAATGACAGCTGTTCACGAGAAATGTCAAATTGGTTTGGATAATGTAGTTCACCCGACGGATAGCAGAATGGGAAGGCAGTGTGAAAGGGAATCGAATACGTGAATCGGATCTGAGATTCACGTGATTAGCAGAATAGGGCTGATTGCCTTTACGAAGTTAGCCACATTATACACTGACACTGTAGTACTCTTGTACAAGTTTAAAGCAATCTCCGAAATGAGGAATAACAACTTGTTTGGCTTAAAAAAGAGGATATAAGTCAATTACTCGTAAATATCAAGTATGTGGCAAGGTGGCGCAAAAGTCAACACCCTATACTTTCAAATTTGTGAAATAAAACATTTCCCTATCGGAAGATGCTATAATTTTTGAAAATGGAAGCAAATGTCAATTCTACTTTGACATTTGCCATTACATCTGCCCGAAGCCACAAATACGCTGGAGGTGAAATTGGGCTTTCAAAGATGTTTGACGGATGCCTTCCATCAGTGCTCAAAACAGTTCTTTGTTTATTGTATAAATAATTTTCGCATTACAGACACACGCAAATTCTAAGCTTCTGAAATGTTTCCAAAGAGAAGACAAAGGAGTTTAGCATTTCATCCAGCTGATTTGGGAGTCAATTAAAAGTCTCTTCCATTCCATAAGGATTCGGGTTGTATAAGTCACTATATAGGCTTTGTTTAAATGAATATAATATTCAAAGAAATAAACGCAGTCCAACTAAGTTGTAACAACCCGCTGGTTTATTGCAAAGACGACAAGTTTATTATATCCAATAGGGGGAAAAAAATTACTTTGGGTTGCAATTACTTCTTTCCCCTCACTTCAATGATTGATTCGATTGTTTTCGTCAAATGAAATCCAAAGGTCTTCAACCAAAGAATAATATAATTGAACATTGCAACCTCACGTTTATCCCTTTCCATATTTACTTTCCCGTCCTTATGCACAAGATTCTAATCAAATCAATTATTCTAAAAATATCCTGAAAATCACCCTTCGAAGAAATTTATCTCAATTTTGTTTTTCAAGCTGAAAAAAAATCCTCAAGGCAACTCAACTCTTAAGGCAAAAACTTAACTTTGTTTAAATGTCTGTATAAATGAACGCACCCAGACGAGACGTCTTTCATTCAAAAGATTGAATACATGTGTTTGAGGAAAAGGAGGCTACCAAACACACATGTCTTTCCGTTCCAACAGAAATCGCAAAGAAGCACAACCATTGTGGGGAGAATTGTATTATAGACTTTCATAATCCTTGTATATATGTACATTACTATACCTATTTATGTGGTCGCATTAAGATCATATTCCCTCGCACTTTGCTACCAAACTAAACACAAGTCTTCTAATATGGTTGTTCGTTTGAAATTTGAGAGCATATCCGCCGGATGAAAATATTCTACAATAAAGAAACAACAACAAACATATTAAAATAATCTATCTCTTCAAGTTTAGTAGAAGAAAATATGAAATAAATCTAAGACCTATAGAATAGAAAAGATTTCACTTGTGCCACAGTTTTGTGTCTTCTTGTTACTCAATATTTTTTTACTTACACTGAAAGAAAAACGAAAGTTGTATAGTTAAAAATATTTTGTAGTCTGGACACTTTACAGAATACCAATAAAATTTGTATTGGAATTTGTAAGCATCTCATTAGTATTTGAAAAATTAAAGTAGTAAATTCGCTTCTAAAACACGTTTTCTTCAACACTTTAGAAATGGTTGTCTTACAAGACAATTATAAAATCTTTTCAAAATCAAATATATTATTTTAAATTTTTTTCACAAGTTTATCATATAAGTGTTATATTTTAAGAGTTTCCTAAATATAAAAAAATATTATTTCAATGTAAATTTAACAGTTTTTTTTTCTAGGTGCACTCGCATTTTGAAGATTAAAATGATGAAATGTCAAGGTAGATACACCAACAAAACTCAGTGGAACGGGGGGCAACTATCTGAAAAGATTTTATTTCTGTCGCAAACACGATTTAACCATATTCACCACAAAGTTTAATGAAAATAGCAGGCGCACCCCATCATGGTCTCCAGGAAGCAGATGTATCTAGACATTTATCTAGGTTTAGACTTTTGGACTTGATACATATTTTTTATTCTATAAAATTTAAGGAGATGAACTAAAAAAAATTTAAAGAATTTAGAAAATTCTTGTATAACAATTTTTATTTGTATGGTAAACTTTTTGTGTGGTAGGAGCAGCATTATTTCAATGTTTACACTATTCGGTTTGAGTTTACTAAATTTTTTTGGGTAAAGCTTATTTTTTGAATATTTTTTATGAACATATCTTGAGTTATTTCTTATTTATATCGATACGTAAAGTGTATAGTTTCTTTATTATCTAAGTTGGTTGAGATTTTAATAAGATTTTATGTTTGTTTTTTATTAACTTGATGAATACTCAATTTTTAGAATAAACATTCAAAAGTTATGACGGGGATAGTTGTTTAAAATTTTATTTTTACTTGAAGCACCTTGGTACACATTTCGATGTGGTAAAGATCTCAAGTATTTGATACAAAGAAAAGTTATAAATTTGAATAAAAAATAAAGATAAATGCTTCAAGCATTTTTATATATTTACTGAGGTGTAAATTCTTTAAATGAAATATTTCTTTTGCAACAAACAATTTCAGTTTTAATAGGCAAATAAATAAAAAAATCCAGTCGGAACAAAATCATTTTTAAATCATTTTTTATATAAGCGAATGAAAATAATTGGTGATCTATAAAAATTTTCGCATGCATCTCTTTGAAGTGAATCATAAATCGCTACAGTAAAAAAAAGTGAACTAAACACAAGCATTTTAAACAGTTGTGCATTGAAATGGATTCGAAAAGGTTGAAGCACATCGATATTCCCGGTGGAATTCAAGAAGAGTGCATTGAAGTTTTACAGCTGAAAATAATGTTTTGGGTCCTACTTAAATCAGCTTCGAAGCGTTTTGGTGTAAGAAAGCGAAGGCATATCACAATATTCTAAATAAAGCAATAAGATATCTCTTTATGTTTTCGATTTATCATAATCTCTGTGAACAGGGTTTTTCTGGTATCTTGGTGATACACAAAACAAACAAAGTATTCGCTTGGCCAGGGAAAATGACATGCACCTCTCGTTCAGCTAAATTGAACCGACAATTCGAAATCTACTTAAATCAATGCGGGCTCAAAATATATATGGATATCGCCCAAAAAAAAAAACGTTTTATTAATCGGATAGCTAAAAATTATTTTAAGAGTATTTAAATGCAACTTGACGTTATTACTGGATTTCAGTTCAGAATATCTCGCAAGATGTTTGGGTGAAGTGGGTAAAGTAGGAATGTTGTCGTCTAATTGAACATCATGAACATCGTTGAAAAAAGATAAAGAAGTAAAAGAGAATTTGTCATTCAAAAATAATTCTTTCGTTTTTCGTTTTTAAATAAAAATTCATCTAATAAATGTTCATTGACGAGTCTTACTTAAAAGTTAATTTTTTTACGGAATAAAAAGTCTTTGAATTTTAAATTATGAATCATCATATCATAAATTCTATATTAATTCAAATTGAAATAGATTCGCAACATCGCGACAGAATTATAATTCTTAGTCTCGAATGATATGGGAATTATAATTAGGAATTATATATTTAAGAATTTCGTTTGATGGATTTCAGAAGCAAATATATAAATTGATTAATCCCCATTTCTATAAATTTCTTTTATTTCGGGATGACTATTTTGTATATAAATGTTGTTTTAATTCTAAGAACAAACTAAATTCTTTCTAAATGTTAAAAACAAGCTTTGTTAAATTTTATAGCTCAACATAAAGAAGATTATATTTTTTGTTTTAAAGTCAACGAATTTAACGACCAATCGTCACCTTCAAATTTGTATTTATTTAAGCTTGTTAATAGGGAAGTGACGACATTCTTTGGTGTATTTAAATATTATGTGCATTTCTGGTTATAAATCGTGCACATGCGTCTTAAAAAACGAAGGTGCTGGATTTAAAATTATGGACAGAATGTCTAAAATGACGGAATGTCTTAAATGGTGTAAGACGCAATAGGAATTTTGACGAGTAACTCATTCCAGGATTCCATACAAAAAAATACAATTTATAAAATGTTTCGATTTAGACGAGCTCAGCTCATGCTTGTAGATTAATTGGCAGAATAGCATAAGACGAAAAAAAATTGAAAAAGAAGGAATTAATCTTTGGATAAGGATGCGTTTTTTAAAGAAACATTAAATAAAAAGTTTAAAACCCATGAAACAAAAAAAAAAAAGGCCCGTGAAAAACAAAAAAAAAGGAGCCATAAAAAAATATTATTTAGTGTAGCTACTTTTGTGTTTAAAATGAATAATACACAGTTGCTTAAAATATATAAGTGACTAAATCTAAAATGGGCAGAGGCAGAGTATTTCCTTAGGAAACAATATAAAAGCTATGTGCTTGGTTTTATTAAAAATGAGACTCACTAGACTTTCTACCATAATTCTAGTACAAACACTATATTTATCACAATAGTAACTAGTATCTTCCAAATTTAGAATTCAACATTTTGCTAATGTAAACTACAGTGAAATAGGTAATGTAACATCATGGTGAAATTATTTAAATCTCATTGTGGTCAACTACCATGATATACCACTAGATGTCAGAATATGCATTCTGTCATAAAAATCAATAGAAAAACGTGTTACGAAGAACAAGAGAACTCACTATGAAACATTGACAATACAATTTTAAGAACTACAATTTAGAAATTAAAAATTAACAATAAAATTTAGATACTAGCTATATACGTATTTAGTTAACATATAAAATAAAATAAAGTGTTTCATTTTATAGTTACATAAATACATAAATATTGCAACAAACAGTGGCAACACTAACGGCCACCATCTAATACCAATCTGTGACTCAACAAAAACTCACTATTCATGATTTTTATGATCGAAAACTGGGAAACTTTGTTGTTTTGTTCGTTTTTTCTTCAAAACAATAGTTCTTAAATTTTTCATTCCGAAAGAACAAAAGAAAACCACGTGTTGAGCAACAATAACACAGCTAAGTATATAAAGTGAATTTGACATTGAAAATAAATTTTCTGTTTTATAAAATTTCAGTTTTCTATTTAACAAGTGGAAAAATTTTCTCTAAGCGTTAATTTAGTTTTCATGTATTTTATGAAACAGTCGGATATTAGGCCGAATAAGATCGTGGACCAACTTGTTGATTGAGTTCATTAGCGAAAGCAAATTTTATTTTATAAACCAACTAAACTAGATAATATATATTTTTTTTCATCTTAGTTCGATGCGAACTATTGGCAACAAAATATAATTTATTATTAAAATGTAACTTACATACGTATTTTAAGATATTGATCGAATCACTCACCTGAAAATGGAAGAAAAAAATAAATATATATTAAAAGTTTATCTAACAGCAAAGCAGGAAATTGAAAATTTTATAATTTGTTTAATGAAATGAAACACATGTTTAAAATCAATAAAAACTTTTGCTGCATGTATGCATACTCTCGACGCACGTACGGCTGCATTTTATTAATCAAAAATTGAGTGGATTTTATTAATCAAAAATTGAGTTTGCTTATATGATGGCGTAGTTGAAAGAAAACTAAACATAATGAAAGAAAGGATCTTAAATAATGCAATGATATTTGTAATTGGAAAAGATATTAATTTTAAAGTGTTAATGATGTTCGAACATCTTTGAAATGTGTTTTTATGTGAATTAATTGTGTTGAAATGTTCTTTTTATAGCTTTTTTTTTTCTTATATTAATTGAAACTTGTCTTTGATGATGATTTGATACGCGTTCGTACAGAAATAAAATGCAGTGTGTTAGTCTTCATTTAAAAAATACATAAATTTGGGTTAAAAAGAGCAATAAGACATTAAGCGTTAAGTGAGTTTTTGAAATCATAAGCAATTATAAAAAACTTATTTGATTGGTGGTTATAATTACCTAATATACCTAATTGAAAAGAAATAATCAAATATATTTTTTTTTTAATCTTGGAAGAAAGTCAACCATATCGGTAATCGGTCAAATATATACTTATTACGGCTGAGTATGGCAAAGATTCAAGGAATAAATCGATACGATACACACCATCTTCTCACTGACAACTTTGACATTATAGAAAGGTGAAATAATAAGAAAATGGTATTTTAATTTTCTAAAGAAATTTTATTTATAAAATTAAATTAAATAAATAATAATTTTAAGCTAATTATAATTATAAAAAGAAATTTTATTTATAAAATTAAATTAAATAAATAATAATTTTAAGCTAATTATCACAACTTAGTATTTCATTTTTATTGTGCGACGCGTTTCGGAATCAATGTTCCATCTTCAAGGCGATAATTTGATTTATTTAAACTTGTCTGCTGTCAATTAAATAATTTGTTATGTGTTTGTCTCAAGTTTTCATCATTAGGTTGTCTTTTTTACTTCTTTTTGTTTTTTGTCCTCTTTTTGTTTTGTTTTTTTTTTTTTTTTTTTTTGTATTTTATTTTGTGTAATATTTTAATGCAGTCATAGAGTGCGTTTGTTTTTAATGTTGATTTGTCGTTCAGAGGCTTGTCCTGCTCTGTTTTATTTGAAATTTATAACCAAATCAAAGACCTAAAAAAAGTGAACGAGGAATGTTTAGCTAAAATTTCTGTGCTACAAATTGAAAATAATGAACTAAAAAATACGGTGAGTGCTTTGCATGAACGCATTAATAAATTGGAGCAATCTAAGCTTCATAATTCTGTTGAAATCGTCAATGTGCCAGACATTGAAGCTCCGACTGCAATCCAAACTGCATTAAAAATCTTTCGAGATGGAGTAGGAGTTGAACTGGATGAAAGTGATATCAGCGACTGCTTTGTCAAAAAAATTAAAACACCAAATAACCCGACCAAGTCAAGTTTAAACATTCTCTCTCTTAAGTTTACTCATCATTTTACTAAAGAGAAAGTCATGCGAACGAAAAATGAGAAAAGACAAAAGCTAACAACGAAAATACTAGGTGAAATTCAGGATGGAGCTCAAATGTACATCAACGATAGTTTAACGTCTCACATGCGTGCGCTCTTCAATGCCACAAAAAAAATTAAAATAGAGAAGAAATTTAAGTATATATGGATCAGGGATGGCATAATTTTTCTGCGTAAGAATGAGGGAGATAGTTTTGTAAAAGTGAGGTGTTTTGAAGACCTCGATAAATTTTAAACTACTTTCTTTTTAATGATTACAAACAACTCATACACCAACCAAAAAAGTTATGCTATGCCAATCCATCCTAGGTTTAATATTATACATCAAAACATACGAAGTATGAGAGCAAATTTCAACTCATTTTTGGTTCATTTGAATGCTTTTAATTTTAATGTTGATATTATTATTTTGTCTGAAATATGGTTGTACGACTATGAACTATCCAATTATAACATTTTTGGCTACGATCAATATGCAAACTGCAATAATTCTTATAGTTCAGGTGGAATTGTAGTTTATATAAAAAAAGATTATCAATGTAATGTTTCTAAGATTAGTCACAATAGTGCAGATATTGTAAAAATGAGTTTTGCTATTGACAAGGAAATGTTTACTATTTTCAGCGTCTATCGTCTTCATGAAAATAATTTAAATAAAAATATTTTCATTGCACATATGAATGAATTACTTAAAGATGTAAAGATGAAGAATTTGATGATCATAGGGGATATTAATATTGACATATTAAACAGAAGCTTAGATACGGATAACTATATGCTTTTAATGTCATCATATGGTTTGAAACCTCTTATAATGCAACCTACTCGTATTACAAACTCATCAGAAACATGTATTGACCATATTTATGCAAGATTTAATACAAAGTGTATACAAAACCAATCTGCTCAAGTTCTAGACCTTAAAATTACCGATCATTGCATGATAACTCTTAATTTAGAGACAAATTCATTATTAAATATTCCTAAGCCGATACCTTTCAAAATAACCCGCAAAACTGATTTTGTTACTTTAATAAGACGTTTAACATTTGAGTTTTGGGAACCAGTCTATGAACAAAATAATCCTTCAGTAGCTTACGACATTTTTGTTAGTATCTTAAATAATCATATTGAAATCTGTACTAAAGTATCTAACCCTAACAATTCCAAATTAAAACGTTTTAGGCCTTGGATAAATCAGAGGTTGTTAAAAAAGATAAATAAAAAAAATGAAATTCGAAAAAAATGTCTACGGCATCCACTTAACTCAAATCTTAAAAAGTATTACGAAATGGTAAATAAAAACGTTAAAAAACTAGTAAATTTTACTCGAAACAATTACTTTGCAAATAAACTTCAAAATTGCAAAGGAAACGTCAAAAGTGAATGGAAAGTTGTCAACGACATTCTTGACAATCAACCTGAGAAGGAAAATCTTTCCAAAATAGAAGTTGATGGTAAAATAATAACAGATCCTGTGACCATCGCTAACCATTTTAATACATTTTTTACATCGATCCCAAATCAATCAAAACCAGTTCCCTTACAAAGTAATTGCACATGTAATCTTTTTGCCGATTTAGTTGATGAGGCAATTCAAAACAAAACATTTGTTTTTTATCCGATTTCGCCGTTAGAAATCCACAAACAAATACTATCCCTTGACAATAAAAATTCAAGTACTTCAGATAATATTACAAACTGTCTTCTAAAAAAAAATTCATTGTATATCGTGGATGTACTCAGTCACTTATTTAATGAAAGCGTAAATTTTGGTATTTTTCCTGCTGCTTTAAAATCCGCCGAAGTCATTCCATTATTCAAAAAAGGAAATCGAAATTTGTTGTCCCAATATAGGCCTATTTCCATTCTTCCAACGTTTTGTAAGATATTTGAAAAACTAATGAAAAAGCGCATAGTATCGTTTCTGAGCAAATATAATTTCTTTAGTAATGAACAATTTGGTTTTCGAGAAGGGAAATCTACTGAGGATGCAATTCTGAAAGTATGCAGTGAAATAAATGATGGCTTTAACAAAAATAATATCTCTATTGCACTTTTTATAGATATGACTAAAGCATTCGATATGGTCGACCACAATATACTTCTGGAAAAACTTTTCAAAGCTGGACTGAGAGGCTTTATACATAAATGGTTTTCATCATATCTTTTAGAGAGAAGTCAACGTGTGAGACTTGGCCAAAATTATAGTGACGAATTAATTGTTAATATTGGCGTACCCCAAGGATCTGTTTTGGGGCCCCTTTTATTCTTAATATACGTGAACTCATTATTCAAACAAAAATTTAATAGCCAAGTCACCGCGTTTGCTGATGATATCACTTTTACGTTCACTAATAAAAACCTTTTTGACTCTATTGTTTTTCTGAATATGGACATTCAAATTCTTAGGCAATGGTTCACTAAACATCAGTTACTTATAAGCGAGAAAACTAAATTAATGATTTGTAACTTAAGAAGTCCTTGTCCTGATGACTGTGAGGTTATTTTTCATTCCAGTACTTGTTCAAAAATGTCATTGTCTTGTCATTTGTGTGGCAAACAAAATTTTTCTGACTTATCTGTGTGTGATTCGAGTTGCTTTAAAATTAAAAGTGTTGAAAACTTTAAATATTTAGGTGTTTTAATTGATAAAAATTTAAACTGGAAAGCTCATGTGGATGAATTAAAAAAATATATGTTGTCTGTTACTCGCAAAATGTATCTATTGAAACCCCACTGCTCAACTAAAATTCTTTTGATGGTATACTATGGATTAGCACACTCCAAACTACAGTATGGTATTGCAAGCTGGGGTGGTGTATATAGCTACATAATTGAGCTATTAAACGTTGCCCAAAAACATCTGATACGTATAGTTTGTAAAGTCAATAGGCTTGCGAATAGTTGGCCTCTTTTTCATAGTCTCCGCGTTCTTCCAATGACTCATCTTTATATTTTTAAGGTTTTAAAGGTTTTTTATATGCGAAGCGGATACAGTGCTAATTTAAGAAGCTCTAACGCTTATGGGTTAAGGATTAATAATATGGCAATGGTTAACATTCCTTTGGCTAGGAAAACACATTTTTTTAGATTTTATACTGTGGCGGCACCTAGGCTTTTTAATAAACTACCTTTAGAAATTAGAAGAGAAACACAATCTTCTTTGTTCACAAATAAATTGAAGAATTGGCTGTTCACTTTGGATAGTTCTATGGTCAAAATATTATTGAATTCAGCTTTTTACTGATAACATTATTTAGTTGCTTTTGCAGTTTTTGCTCTTAAAATCTATATTAAATATGCGATTAACATTATTCATTATTTTAGTTTTAATCTAAAGTTTTTACCCCACATACACAAAATAAAAAAACTTAATTTCAAAATTGACGGATCATTCGCCACTAGTCACACAAGTGCTACAGAATGATACCTACTTCTTAAAATGTTAGAATACATCTTAACAAAAAATGAATTATTTTAATATGAATTAGTAACTTGAATATTTTAATTTTGTTATGTATCTATAATTTTAAGAAAAATAAATAAAAAAAAAAAAAAAAAAAAAAAAAAAAAATATATATCTCATGTTCTTCTATTGAATCAAGGAGTCTCCCTTCCTTACATAGGTGCATAGGTGTTACATAAGTCTCGAATCTGAATAACTATGGTTGTTGTTTATAAGGTGTAATATAAGGCATAATTAATTCGATTTTGTATTTTGTTTTGGTTTATGTTCCAAAAATCTCATTGCATTTTATTTTGTATATAAACTCCGGAAAAAGTTTTTTTGTCGATTTTTGATTTGTGTTTGACTAGCTTTTGGATGTTGTTGTTAGTTTTGAATGAAATGTTAATTTTAAGTTTCTTGAACTGGTTTTGAATAATTTTAGATAATAAATTGGTAAACTCTATGGATAAGTTTATTTTGTGTCTGTTGGTATAATATTATTTTCATTATTGGTATTTTTATTTTGAATTTTCTTTTTTCGTTTTATCAATAAGTTGTCTATTGTTTCTGCGCTATACCTATCTGATTGATGTTGCAATTTGTTTTATTATTTTTATTTTAAATTAAAAAAAACACATTTTCTTATTATGTATTTCATAAATCCCACACAACTCGGAGACCGAAACCAACAACAATGATTATAGAAAGAACCAAAACCGAACTGGTTCCTTTGGAAATTTCGAGTTGGATAGAATGGGTCGTGTTATTAACGAGGATAAGACAAATTATTGAAGTTATGAATACAATTTGAGATAAGAAAGCAATTGAGGAATAAAACAGATTCGAATCGAGAAGAATCACGGAGACGCTTTACAGTACTCTCTTTATTTCTGTATGTTATAAGGGCAGAAGCATGGATTCTTTCTCAGGAAGTTGTAATGTACTACAGGGGCAGGAAACAATATATTTCCCACGACCATTTGGTCAATTTAAAGGGAAAGACGCCAATAGTTTGTTTGAAACTGTAAATTTTAATACATTTTGAATAAATTTGACGGTTGCACTTCATTTGAATAAAATTCGTTTCGCAATTCTTAGTCCGCAGTTATTAAAGAAATTTGAATTTTTTACCTCGGAAATTAATCATTTCACAAATGATAATCAATATCGATAAGTAGTGCCATATTCTCAGAAAAAATCCACGAGATTATATCTTCCCTAATTTTTAGACATCGCAAATTGTTTTTTCTTTTTTTTCTATACTTTGTTACGTAAATTTATTTACGAAGTAATCGAAACTTTTATTGATTAAGTAGTAAAAACTAAGGTAATCAATTTAAACGTTCTGTTGTGACATGTGACACATGCGTATCTAAGTCAAAATTTACGATTAATTTATGTTCAGAATCAGATAAGTCCGTTTAAGTGAATCAGCAGAAGTAAAACATTGTTTTGTGCTAAAACAAACACAAAAAATTTTTATTGATTAGTAGTAAATAAATAAATCAATTGATTAAACAAGTTTGCCCTAAAAACTCACATCTGTCAAATTTAGGTTAGTCAAAAAAAAAAAAAAACAGTAGATACTTATACACAAGTCACACCAATGCTTCGAGCTAAACCAACAACAACTTATTTCTATGTATCTATTTCTACATCCATGCAGAAAATTATGAGAAAGTGCAATAAAGAAAGTATAAACTTCAACAAAAACTTAAACAAAAGATTGACAGTTAGAAATGCAGCGCTGCACACGAAAAAAAAAACTGCACAAAATCATAACATAATTTATTGCATTCGTTAGCTGAGAGAACCAATTAGTTACATTTTTTTGCAATTAATAATAATTTCAGTAAAACATACCACCTGATGGTAGACGATGAGGGGAAACTCTATCATAACGAAAATTTATTGGATTCAAAAGAAAGGCTATTGTGAATGGATAAAAATGTAACCGTGCATTTTTCACACATGGTTTCATTGCTTTTTTTTGTTTTCTTCTTATTATTTTTTTACAAAAAACATACAAACGACACTCTCCCTATGTGATGTGATTTTTATTTTATTAAATAGATAATAACTGTGTGGTGAACACAATAATACATGTTACTACTTGTCGTCATCAGGCATCCATGTTTATAACAAGTTCACCGACAATTAAATGAAAGTTAATTTCTAATCAAGATTTTTTAAAAGATTCTGCATATTACATGATAGTTAAGAACGAAAGTAAAATAAGATGCAAATCAGATAAGTAAACTATTTTCAACTTAAGCTTTCTATCCAGAGACACCGAAAATGTTTTAAGGATATCCTTACACAATCTCTTAGATTCATTTATCAAAACACTATACAGAGCATTAAAGGTGTTAGATCGCCACTTCAGACGAGAGTGCATATAGATGATAAACATCTTGAAGAGATATCAAATTCTAAAGTCATTACTCAATGTTGCAGCATCATGTTGCTTATAGACAAAGACCATAATAAAATCAGAGATGAGGATTCTGAGGTGCGGAAAGAAAACTGATATGAGACTCTTAAAGTGGTTAATGATGGAGTTCAGGCGCCCATTGCTTTTTTTCTTCTGATGGCCAACCCTTCTCTTATTTCAATGATGAAAAATGGGCGCGGAAGTATTTGATTAAAATAAAATAGAAAAGTAGTACCTATCTAGAGATTACAATAAAAGGGCAATGGTGTGTTGGTGGTTATTTATTTTTTTTTTTTTTCTAGACTGTTAGGATGCTGTGACTGCTAGTTGTTTCTTGTCATTTGCCTTTTCTTCGATATGATTGTCGTTCATTCATCATCAACATTGTTAAACGATTTATTTATATTGAAATATTTTCTATGATCTTATTTCAGTTCTTAGGGCGAAATTTTTGCACTTTTTTATTTGATAAAAAGGGTCTGATTCGTATAATTTAAATGGAGAGTATAGAAATAGGAGGTTGGTTTATGTATGTGCTGCTTACAGCTACTAAACTTTATGTTTTTTTTTTAAACAAGTCTTGGATGCGTGCAAAAAAATTTGAGATAACAATCAAACATGCCATTATAATGATAGAGAAGACGAAAAAATGGCTCCAATAATTACGTCCGTCTGTCTGTCTGTATCGGCATTTACAGCCTAAACGCTTGGGCCGATTTGCTTCAAACTTGAAAAGTAGTATTTTTAAGGTTAGGTAGGTACCTACATAACCTTATTTTTAAGCGTTCTACGCTTAAAAATAACGGTACCTGCCATAAAACCGTTATTGAAAAGCTTATTTTTCTCGAGAACGGCTTCAAAGATGTCAACAAAATTTTATATGTGTATTAAGATATTAAATGTCTATCACACAGCGGAAACAAAACTTCCGATGAAATTCGTCTAACGGTACTTGCCATATAACGGTATTTTAAAATGTCGATTTTCTCGACAACGACTCAAGCGATCTTAAATAAATTTGTTTCCTAAGCTAGGGCAGCTTATTCTAATTCTAATAAGACAGCATACGAATTTTTTCTTAATTATTTTTTTGTTAATTCAATATTTTGATAACCTGTGGACAGATTTTTATGAAACTGAGTTTTAAGATGCAACAAATGTAGATCTCAAAACATTCTGCTTATAACAGCGTTTTGAGAGATGAGCTTTACAGAACCATGTCGAAGATTAAGATGAGCTAGCTCGTGAACGCGTAAATCGATTTTGACCAAACATATTTTTTTTTTAAAGATCTAGATGACTCCATTAAATTTCATTAACAACATTTTGAAAGTTCTTAGTTTTAATTTTAATTATTTTTTTATTTTTTGTAGGTAAATTCAATATTTGGAAAACGACTTGACTAAAAAAAATTTTTTTTTTGTTCAAAATGCAAATTATTTAGCACTTAAAATTTTGCAAAAAAAAAAACTTTTTTATAAAAATTATTAAGTAAAATACCGATTTTCTTTTTTATAACAATTTTTAGGTAAAATATCGACTTACATATTTAAAAACGATTTTAGAGTTATTTTGTTGGTAACTTTATATTCAGGCAACGAAATTTTCTGTAAAGGATCCTTGATTTTAGCTTTAATCTTTATAATGAGTACTTAGTGTTAAAACTTTCAAAAGCAATTCATATGGTTTTGTTAGTATTTCTCATTTATATTAAAAACAAAAATATTAAAGAGCAAGTTCGTGTGAGTCGTGCCCTTTTTTTTTTTTTTTTTTTTTTGTTCAATGACTTCATACAAAAAACAGGCTGCGTATTTGGATTAGTTAGAATCCTACAATCGCATAACATTCTTGGCATAACATTGTACTTACTGCAGGATAATGAATGTGTTCTAAAACGTTTGGGTTATTTTCTGTTATCGTGCAGATCCTCTACAATTCTGTACAACCAGGAACGCATACACAAAAGAATTAGTTGAGAGTAAAAGTTATACAAAATAAGAAACAAACTAAAAAAAATAATATGTATGTATAACACATGCATGCTGCTGGCAATGTCAAATACGCAGCGTGTTTTTTGCTTAAAATGTAATTCGGACAGCCCAAGCCCAGGGATTTATCATGAAATTATAGAATGCGCCATAATGAAACACGCCAGTCTTAGTTTATTCCGTACTTTTGCAAAGCAGTTATATCTACATAAATCGTTAACTTTTTTTTTTAAATATCGCTGAAGTAGGTAGTAAAAATGATTCAACTTTTCATTACAAAACCAAACCATCCCATAAGCAAATGAACATACCAAAAGCCTAATATTTATGATTTTGTTTACCAAAAATAAATGACAACTTTGCACGCTATACGACAAACGAAGATATTTTAAAAGAATAACGCTTAATTGAAACAACAGCAAATAAACTCACACCAAATTTGGTATCTAAAACACCGCATATTTTGGCGCTACAACATATAGGTACCAACACAAATAAACCATTAAAAAATGCAAATATATACTTCTGTATTTTTTTCATTCACATGTTAACGTGAAAATTAACTGCTTACTCTTAAACCAGTGATTAGCCATTAAATGGTACGATTTAAATTTAAGTGTGTTATACTTGAGTGAAAAATTGTAGATACTTTGTACGTAGATATTAATTAAGTCACATTTTGTCTTCAAAAGACAACAACAGATACAACAACAAAAAAGGCGGAAAGAAAAAATTGATGTACATATATTATGGAAGAGAAGAGATTACAATGCTGAAAACGATTAAAATATTATTGCAATTCAAAACAACACTCTTTTTTTTCTTGCAATCGTAAGTCAAGTGTATGAATGAGGTTTCTTAACGTAGGGAAATTTTCTATAGCAAAAAAAAATAAAAATAAAGCTCAATCTAATAGAAAACAGTGTAAAGAGGAAAACATTGAAAGGAATTCAGTATATTTTTCAAGGACGGTGTTATTGCGGCAGCGTTTCGTCATTTCATTGAAGTAGCGAATATAAATTGAACGTGCTATAGGTACATGTATAATGTATGGAACATCATTTTGCTTGGCATATAAGAATAGGGCTGCCAAGGAAATAACAGCAAAAAAAAATATTCTTTTTTCAAATTGAATGCAACACTTGGAAAAATTAAATTATTTTTATGAATGTCTTCTGTATCATTTTTTAAACCAAATGTTAACGGACTTTATTTTTTGAGCATTTCTCAAAAAAATTGCTTTAGGGATAAGGTCATAAGAGCTCTTTGATTAAGACAGGGTGGCCCAATATGCACATCGGAAGATGCTATAACTTTTCAAATGGTGGCAACTTTCAGTTTTGTTTTAATACTTATGACGCAAAATAAACTTCAGGTTTACGCTGGTAAAAAAATAAGGTTGTTGTTCAGTATAATTGTCCGTAATAAGGTGCAGGGAAATAATTTTACAGGAAATAACTTCACGGAAAATAACGTTACCATAAAGTGAGAAATACTTTCACTGTTTAAATGGAAATAAGTTCACTTTGATGTGTTGTGGACATGAATATATTTTTCGCTTCTGTGAGAAATAATTTAACTTTTTGAAACTTTCAAATTATAATTATATTCGCATAAAAGTAAACTATTTTCCACCAAAGGTGAATTTATTGGTGCAGGGAACTAACTTCACGGGAACTAACTTCATATTCCAGATAAAATTATTGACATTTAACATTTAAAATTTTTTAACTAACTTCATATGGCAACTAACGTCACCACTAGTGGGAACTAATTTCACTTTTTTTGATGAAGTAAATGTCTGCCCCCTGCCAGGTTCACTATAGGATTTGGGGTGGTTGCCAGTTTTGGGTGGGTTCCAGTTTGGGTAGGTATATGTGCATTTTGTATGAAAAGTGTAACAAGAATGAGAAAAAAAAAACAATAAAAAGAAAATAAAAACAATAAAAAGAAAATAAAAACAATAAAAAGAAAATAAAAACAATAAAAAGAAAATGAAAACAATAAAAGTATTTATGAATGCAATTTAGGCCACAAAACCTTTGAAAAGTGTAACGTCACCAAAAATAGTGAACTAATTTCCCACGAAAAAGTTTAGTTGTTTCCCACTTAAAGTGGGAATTTACTTCACCAAAAAATAGTGAAATAAGTTCCCACTAGTGGTGAAGTTAGTTCTCATGTGAAATTAGTTACCATGTGAAGTTAGTTCCCGTGTTTTTAGTTACCTGCACCGGATTTATTTCCTAAGTTATTTTTCGTGAAATTATTTTCCTGTACCTTTCAAAGATCTTATATGTGTGATATAAATTTTTATTTATGCAGTAGTATTTTTTTTTTTGCTCGTTGAAGCGTGATCAATTGATCATTTTCAATAAAAAAAATGGTAGTGCTCGTGTTTTTTCTAAAAATGAACATGTATATCGGCAAAATTTTGTCTGCAAATCTCTACTTAGGACATTCGCCAACACTCACCAGTCACAGTAACCGTAAGCTTCAAACCTTTAGTCACAGCAGTGGCAATATTTTAGGCGGAACCATCACCAGAGGTTCCCTCTTTTGTCAATTTTTTTTTGTTCTGTTTTGGAATTACATAAAAGTTTTCGCCCATATTCGATTAAGACAACAAGGGAAGAGCTTTGTAGTGAATTTACCTTATGATATCATAAGGCATATTCCTCAACTATCAAAACGCTTTTCATCTTAACTTTTTTTTTATTCATTTAATTTTGAGACAAGATCTTTTGGACGGACATATAAGGGGACATCATTTTTGTGCCTTTGTCTTACAAAATTTCAATCTTTTAAGTACAACAACTACTTGCATAACATATATTCATATGTTTTAGATTTCCTTAAGCCTATAGTCATTGTTTACAAACAATGTCTCCCTCTCTTTAAAAAACAAAGAAACACAATTATTTATACAAAGTTCTTTGTTCCAGGAGATGATGCCCGCCAACAAGTGTAAACAATCCACATCTCTAAAAAAAAAAAAATTTTAAACACATCACGTACCTATCGATTTAGTACAAACAAATCTCAACTCCTTATCACATTCTGGGAAGCGTGTATTTGTCAATGGCGCGGGGCAGCGCATAACCAGAGGGCCAATGAATTAACCCCAAACATAACCCCTTTGCTGTTGATGATATTGAATGACGAATTTTCACACGCTCCCTACAATCACGGTCGTTGTCGTCACAATATTCATCATATCATCATATACATAAACATATAAGATGAGAAATTCTCAGACGAAAGATACGAATATACATTGTTCAGACGGACGACTAACGACACGGTATACAAGCATCTGTCTACATATATATATGTATGTATGTTCAGACAATAATACAAATTATTTATGTAAATCTTGCTCTCATCGAATTCATTCATAAATTTAGTTGTAAAAAAAAAAAAACTGAAAACTATTTATAGAACCGCATCTACTATGAGGAAGATGATGGCAAGAATCTCGGTGGAGTAAAGTATCTACGTATCTCTAGAGAGATGGAGACTTTTGAAGTTTTATTTAAGTCTTGCTGTTGATTTCAATTCGATGAATTTATTTAAACAATGCGAACTTGATGGTTCTGAATGCTGTTGTTGGTAATTGTATAACAATCAAGTGATTCTTTTTTTTATTATTTTATTTTTTTAAGGGCAATATCAAAGTGGGAGAATGGCAATGAAGAAGACTGAATTGATTTATTGATTGCATCTTTTTATTTATTTTGTGAATTTTCTTTTGTTAAAGAAGAAAATTCTTCAAAAGGAATATATTTTTGTAATCAATAATAACGGAAATAAAAAAAAAACTGTGGTTCTTTGCTACCTACTGTGAATTTTAATATCACAGTTATTTTGTTTTATTGTTTAAAATTAATTCGGTCACGTTACATTGACTTCGTTCTGAGATAATGATAATAACCCAAAAATCATATTCGAAAGTTAATGTTAATAAACTCAAAACGACATTTATACCTTGTGGTCCAAAATTGCAGCTATAACTTTTGCAAATGGCGGCAATAGTCAATTTTGTTTTGACAGTTTAGTTATCAAAAATACAGTTGGTAAGCCTAAGATTGTTTTTATGAATGCGGATTGCTTTTTTTATGTTTTCTAACGAACTTGTCAGTGATTATATGGCATTGTGAATTGCAGCGCATCATCAATCGTCCTACTTCAACCTTCGCCTTATTCTCGTTTTGTCGATATGTTTAAATAGAACGGCGTAATCGGCCAATTTGGCCGTTTAGAATTTATTTTGATACAGGAAGCACTTCTTTTTTTTTTTAAGTGTGAGAGGGTTTTTTACTTTTCTTAATGAAACCGTATACCAAACGAACACCGAATCATCGACCGATTTCGGGCAGGCACAACTCGTGCGACTACTTCTGACGCTACAATAATATAGAAAATTAAGACACAACACGAATAGTTAGGGATATATTTTAACGCTAAATATGTGTCCATACCAAACAAACATTTCAGAAACATTTAATACTATGTTCCCACCAAATCACTTCGAAATCACTCACGAAATTACAAAAATTCCCATACAAATACACAATTTCAAAATTATCTCAAACACCTCAATTTCAACGCAATTTCAGCGAAATTGCCTTCAAATCACGTTTCATTTCATGTCATTCCTGTAAAACTGATGAAATCAATGAACAGAGCTAACAGAATGCGTCAATTTCTTGAACTGTCAACAAACAATATTCATGGCTTTACATGAGCCAGAAAGAGAAAAACATACTTTTTTTCTTATTCTTTTGATTAAAATTGTCAAACAAAATCATTTCAATTTAGGTGTGAACACTTTTCGTAATTTTCAAATTGAGGTCTCAAATTGCGCAATTTTGAGCTAGGTGGGAACAAAGTATAAAAATCATTTAAGAAACATTTCAAAAACATATATTAAATAGGAATATATATTTCTGAAGTGTTTTTTTAAATGTTTTTCAAACCTTCAGTGTTTTACAAATGGCACAGGAAGAAATTTAATTGTTTGTAGTTGAAAAAATCTGAAAATGTCACATGGAAAACAAAATAGGAAACACGAAACAATTCAAAAATGTTTCTTCAAACATTTACAACAAAAAGAAAGAGAATGAAGTGCTATTAAACCATGAAAGAACAAAAAGGCGGTAGAATTTTAGGGATTTCTTGCAAATCTCTGCCTTACAGTTTGAGGTTACCCAGTTCTAATAGAAAAGACAAAATAACACAGTTTCAAACACTCGACATCGAACAAAAAGATCAGAAAAAAACTAATCAACGAACAAAATATTTCTGAACAAACGGTAAAGACGATAGAAAGTTTCCAATATTTTTGGAAAAACTGTCTCTCTGAAACTTAACGGAATATAATCTCGGAAGTCGAAATGGAAACAAAAAGTCCAATGTACTGGTCTACCGAAATCTCTAATTCATACATTTCAGTAGGAAGATCCTATAGAAAAAATACAAGAAGTTAAACAGACGTATAAGATGGATTACTAACATGCTTCAAAAAGACGCTGGAGTTCTAGGCAAAATAAAAATGCAATCTATCCATTCTTAACAATCTATCCATTCATAAGTAGTTGAACAGAGAACCGAGGGCCCAATCAATGCTCTTAAGAACATCGAAATAAATAATTAAAACTCATTTCTAATTTTCTTTGTTAACATCCAATATTCATTCGATTCGATTTAAAATTGTCAGCTTCTTGCTCAAAATTTTTCGCAGAAATTCAACATTGCAAGAACCGTTTGAATTTTCTTTAATTAAATTAAAAAAAAAAACTTGTATATCTATATGGATATTACAACTTAAAATAAAAAAAAAGAAACCAGAAGACAAAGATCTCAGTTGATATAGTTGACCCCAAAATCTTAGCTCCATTATAATAGTGCATCACATTAACGCTGCATGCATAAAGCAGCACCCCGTTTATACAATGAGATCAATTTAAAATAAAAAAAAAAAGAATAAAAAGAAAATTGAAGATTCTTTTCTCTTCAGTGTCCGGTCAATGGATTTTTGCCGGCTGTGTGCGCGTGTTAGTCTTTCACAGCCAGGAAATTAATTTAAAACAAAAGAATCCGCCATATGCAGTAGAAAAAAAAAAGAAATTAAAAGGAGGTTAAAACCTTAAAGATTTCTGCATCAATGCCGCTATAGCTCTCAAGTGTTTTGTATCTAATACAAAACGAAACATACGAGCTCAACGAATCTTCCCCCTGATGAATTCAACACACACATGAAGCACTTGTGTTGGAAAATGGGTAGCTAAACGCCAGAGATTAGCAAGTACCAAAGAACCACATAACCATCGATGCTGCTGGCTGTTGCTGCCACAACATTTGGACTGTGTTCTTCTTGAAGTATCGCCGCGCTGCGCTGGCTGGCCGTTTACGTCTTTATCGTCATCTTCAGATAGTCATAGACCCCGACAATGGAATTAGGTCTTTGAAATGCAAATCTCGTCTATCATTTGGTTAATGTGATGTACGTTATATGGCGCGAGTCAGGCATGCTGTACCAATCGAATGAAAGGTGTATTTCACAATTATGGACATTTTTATGTTCGTAAATATGGAAATTCTTTGGAATGGAATCCTCAGGGTTCACGTCGGGTTGGAAGACCAAGAACAACATGGAAGTCAACAGTTGTAGCAGAAGCTAATTCCCAGAGAAAGACGTGGCCACAGTTAAGATATCTAGCTGCAGACCGTGAAGGATGGAGACGTTTTGTTGGCGCCCTATGCCCCGAGCGGGGTTACAGGACTTGATGATGATGATGAAATATGGAAGAAACAATGGACGCTAGAATCGATTAATGAAGTAAATGGTCAATATTGTTATTCGTTCTTTCAAAAAATTTTTGTTGATTAGCAAAAGGCTTGATTGGGGCCAGTTCAAACGATTATTTCAAGCCAGACTTCGATGAACAAATCAAACGAAACGAATTTGGACTTTCACAATTCTGGAAATGTGAATGCAGTAGATTGTGCAAAGGAGTCGGGTTCTGTAGGCGTCGGAGAATTCATTTGAGCTTAGACCATCGTTTCATGAAGGCATGTTGAATTATAAACGAAAAAAAACAGGAAAAAGACTTGTAGCTTCTTCATCAATGATTGAATGATATTTGGTAACATGATTCCAAGCAGTTTTTGGGGAACCAGTGACAAATTATCGAGATGTAGTTGGAAAAGAGTGCAGTCATCTGTCGAAGAAATGGTCTTAACAAATTTGGTATCGTTTGTGTAAATGTAAAGTAAAGTATGGAAATGTATACAAGATTTTCTAATGGAGAGAGGGAAAATTTCCCGAGTGGAATTGCTATACACCAGCTTATTATCTTGGGTACTGAAGTGCTTATAAAGTAATTACAATCTTTCATTATTGGTTAGAAACTAGTGATCTTTTGCTTGCGTTTTCTAATCTACTAAGTTACTTTTTTGAAAGTTTGAGTGGAACAGTGATTTATAAAATCAACTTTTCAATCACAATCAGAGTCAAAACTCCATATTTGCACAAAGAATTATCCTAAGCAATACAGTGTGTTCAATATACCATTTGAGATCCCAATGTTGGACAATGTATAAAAAACATGATAGTTAACTCACTGAACTAAACACATTCAGAGAAATATTGGCGTTAAAATGTCTTTTGAAAAAATTTGAACTGCAGTTCAGCTATTTCCATCTTCCAAACTCGACTACTTAACTAAAATCTAGTTCTGGTTGAATGTATTTGATAATAAGCAACAATGAATATGCCGAAATCGGTAAGTTAAAAACTTGAACGAAGACTGAAATACGCTTGTACAACTAGCCCTTATAACTTATTAAAAGTTTTTAGAATAAATTTTGAAAAACTCGTAAAAAGAACAATTATTTCACAATACAGTTTCGGAAACTTAGTGTCGAAAAACTGCAAATATGGCTTAAACGAACACTAAATGATTGAATGATTCTATCCCGGATTTCAGTCAAATTTATTTTACTTACGAAATACACCTTAGGATTTTACAATTCAAAAGAAAGATGTATTAGAAAAAGTGCTGAATAGTTTTCGCAAAAGAAAACCCATCCAAAGTAGATTGAAAGAAAATCCCATTCCGCAACGAAGAAAAAAAAAAGCAGAATATATAAATGCAGATATCTGTACATCTTATATATGGAATAATGAGTTCGAGCAATGCCTTTTTAGTTGTGCTATTGTGTGTTGCTGTTGAAAGTTTAATTGTAATCAGATTTGTTGTTTGTTCCTCATATGCACATAATCAGCATCAGTTTCAGCTTCTTTTAAACACTTGGAATTTGTGGGCCTTCTGCCACTGCCATCACACATGCGCCACATAATATATTTAGTTCGAAACAAAAGGAATTTCTGTTCAATTTTCTATGGAAGGTGATCACGGTTTTAAATTAGTGTCTTCTATATTATTTCTTTTCTTTTGTATTATTTGCATTTTCATTGAAAAATGGAAGGCGAGAGAAATTAGTGCATGATGCTATGGAAATTTGTGGAACTATCTGGGGTACTTTACACGGGAGTGTATATGTAGAGCTATAAGTGACCTGTAGACCTATTGTTTGTTGCAAGAATTTATGATTTCAATTTATAAAAAAAAAAAGAGAAAAACACGACGCTATATGAAAACTTATAGCTAAGGGGGTTGCACAAGTTATCGCAACATTATTTCCGTATATGAATGCATACAATTTGTTTTGAGTAAATATATGATTAACACAAATCGGTTAGATATTCCCGTTGATTGGAAAAGTTCAGGACCACGTATTATTGTTTAGACGCTTACAGTAAATTGTGAAAGCGTTAAATCAAGAGGCAAGCAACTGAACAGTATTAATGTTTCGCAAATTTTGTATATCCTAGCATTACCGTGACTTATGCTGTGATCTTTATGCCTTTTGATAACATTTGTTATTTATATACAATATCTTGATGTTGAGTTAAAGAAGAGCACTGCAGATATTCTGCTTAGTAAGTTCTGAAGTAAATCCATGTATAAAAAAAAAACTTTTCAATAAAGACGCCTCAATTTTGACAGTCTGTGGCGGCCCTGATGTTTTGGCGAATTTCTATGTCATCGGCGCGGCGACCATGCCAACAAAAATTTCCTTTTTGGAACGGATCAGTCTTCGTATAGGCGATTTTCAAAACTCACAGTTTATGAAAGCGATAAAACAAACCTGTCAACAATTAGGTAGTTAAACTTCAGTTTATCCAGAAATAAAAACTACAGATACATAGCTATGTATGTAAATTATAAAAACAAAGCATTTCTTTGGATTAAAAATATATAATTCTCGTTTTCGTCTATAAAATCAATAAATACAAATTTTAAACTAACTTTTGTTGTTAACTATTCACTGTTAAAAAGTTAATGAATATACATAATATTAAAATAAATAATCTTTTACCATTCTAAGAACATTAATTCTTACGAAGGAAAACCAACTGATTTTACCAGCTTTGGTTGACGAATGAATTTTGCTGTTCAAAATGAATAGAGAAGCTTTTAATTATTCAATTAAAAAATTCTAGAAAAAAGTGAATGTTATCGTTTCTATTATTACTCACCGACTTATGTCAAATTAGCTATCAAAACAACAAAACGAAAAAAAACCACAAAAAGAATTGAAATTTAGAATAAATTATGCATATCTTCGCAAAAGGGTAATTAAGTGTTTTGTTCGTCTTAAATAAAATTCAGCACGTTCGCATCGAGTTTGTCAGTCTAACAACTATTGTTTTAAAAATTAGTTCAAGAATGTCAAAGTGTCATACAAAGATTTTGCATCAATGCAATGTTCTTCATGGATATGGAACACGTTTTTTCTTATATTTTAACACACAATTAAATATTTAATATTTACCTTATAAACTTCTGAAAAGAATCCCGATCCAATTTTTTCCTTAACGAAATCATCCACTGAATACAATGCTGAAACCGCTGTCTTTAATGCCCGACATGATGGTCCGGTTACTAAACGATCTGAAGATATTGCCCGGGCAACTGGTGGTGGTGGTCCACCATTGCAATTAACCGTGGTACCGCCCAACGATGATGGCGGACCAGGCCCGCTATGTTGATTAAGATTCATTATTATCAGCTTTTAATTAAGCGCGAAAAATAATTGATCATAACTTTTGATAGATTCGCGGGTTTGTATACCGGAGTTATTTTTTTTTATTTATTTATTTATTTAAAAATTAACAAAAATGTGAAGTTAAATATTATTTTCTTTTTTTTTTTTATTTAATTTGGCACACTTCACTATGATTATAAAAACAATTAATTACATATTTGATTAATTTTGTGGGGTTGTTTTATGATAAAAATTTAGTTTTTATTTTTTTATTAATTCCGGAAGAAAGTGATTGTAGTCCGTTGGAAGTTCATCTGTAAAAATAAAGATAAACAATATGATAAGTATTTTTTAGATCATAATGCATATGCAAGATTAACATACAAAATAAATAAAATGCACGACTCGGTCGCACGAACTTGCTCTTGTAGCAAACTATGGGATTGCGAAAAATTCAATGTATTTAACAATGTAAAAAGGCAAAAGATATCGAAAAATGGCTTAAATGAGAGATAAGGTTGTATGGTAGCTATCATAAAACCGTTCTATAGCCTATAACTTATAATGCCATCTTTTGTCTAATTTAAGTGCCATACCAAATTTAAATAAAGTCGGGTAAGCGGTCATTAATTTATGGCCGAATTTGTAAAAACCGTTAACACCAATTTTCCGTTTTGTGAATTTTTAGCCAAAAACCTGAAATGCAGTTATTTTAACAACAATTCAAATATAACGTTCACAAAGTTTCATCAAAATCGTTAGAGCCGTTTTAGAGTAAATTTGGAAAAACTAAAACCGTTATATGGGAGGTACCCGTTATAGCAGGGCTAAAACAAATATTCGAATTCCTCCTCTAGGGAATCATAAAAAAGTGCTAGACACGAAGTGTGAAGAAAATCCGTCAAACCGGCATTTTCGTATTCAAAATATCGCATTACGAAATCTAGCAATTACATTAACCCGGTTCTTGTAATCTCGTAAAAACAAAAACCCACAAACTCGAATCTCGCATTTATGAAAATACTTTAAGTTTACGACGTAAAAGCAGTGAGGTAGTTCAGGAGCAGTAGGTACAATATCACAAAAATTAGAACTTCGAATCTCGCATGGTTTATAATACCGCTTTAAATGAATCTATACGCCTAAGTTATACATAGAAATACATAATATGCAGGTACCACACTTGCAGATCCTCAATTCCATACCCTCAAACTCAAAATACTCCAAATCATGGTGAATATTTATTTTGAATTTAGAACAGCTGTCATACATAACAAAACTTTAAAAAGTACGAATTTTTCGTGAAAAGTTTTTATCAAAAGTAAATAATTCACGATATAACATGGTTTTTATTAATAAATATTAATATGTAGTTACAAACTAATAAAATATATGTGCGGTAATACAAAACTTGTTCTGTTTATTAAAAAAAAAACATGAATGCGAATATTTACTAAAAGTTCAATAAAATTGACATTTTCCCATTTTGTTTAAATTATTACTTCGAACAACAAAAATTAATAGTGAAAACACTTTTGAAACTTGAGCGTTGTCCTGCTTTTAAAAGGAGATCACAATTTCGATCGTTTGTATGACTCTTACAAGTTGTGCCTGTATTTGTATAGCAGAATACGAAAAAGTCTAAAACTCAAGTTCACCTCTTCTTATAAGATTTTGTGACTTGTGACCTTGTGAGATATTACTGAGGTTGGATAGAATCGATCTGCTAGGTTAGACAATGTTCTACCTATCCTCCATCCTTTCCATTTTTAAACAAAAAGTTCTCATAATCTCAAAAAAGGTTGAATTTACTAGCACTTGATAATTTTATCAAGAAAAATTAAATATCTATCTACCTATGTAAGTATGTACACCTACCAATTAAATAAATAAAAAATATCTCGACAATTTTTTTATCTTATTTAATAGAACTCCAATCTTCACAGACAATTTGACTTAATATATCGTTTTATATAAAAAAAAAAAAAAAGTGTGCGTCGGCCGGGAATCGAACCCGGATCAACTGCTTGGAAGGCAACTATGCTAACCATTACACCACCGACGCCCTTGACAACAACCAGTCAGAACAAAAGTTTAAGTTAACAATACCCTTGTTTTCTAACTTTAGAAACATCATTGCAAAACATTTGTTTTACTTTAATGTTTATAAATAATAAATCGGGAAAATGATTGTGTACCTCTATGTTAAGTAAAAAAATAAGTATAAAATATTTTTTTATTGAATTTGTGTTTGAAATACAGTGACATTTCTTTTCAGCGGTCACACTGATATGCAGACTTATTTCGTTGTATTAATATTATTGTTTTCCAATACTCTCAATTGCGGAAAAACAGTTTTTTTCATTTTCTCATAAAACTGCTCACATTAGAAGACAAAAAAAAACCTAAACATGTTTGTAACAATTTTTATTTAAATCATATGTATGTAATCAAAACTTCTCACTTATTCTCCATTTTTAATGAAGAAAAATGGACTAAGCAGACACAAGCACTAAACCTACAAGCATACAAATAAAGTAAAGTGATTTCATCGGAATAGGAATTAAATTAAATAAAATTCTTACCGAAAATTAAGCCTTTTCAAAGATTTAGATGACCAATCTTAGTCCGTCTGTGTTTCATCAATCACTGCACCAATTTACACAGTTGACACAGATTGAAAAAATGACAAACAAGGCCGCGGGTTGCTGACTGTATTTCTGGCCATTCATATGTCTACCGTTGCATTTCAAAACTTCAAATTCAACCTGTTCTTAACCATCTTCAACATCTTTATTATATATATGTATATATTTGTATCTTTTACGAACTAAAATATTCAAAACAAATATTTACAATCTTCTTTTGAAATGACGCAAAATTCAAAAAAAAAAAAACATCCATTTTAAAGTGCTGTTTGTATATCGCCCTTTATTGTAAACAAAGCGAATGTACGTCAGCGAACATCAACAAGACAAAATTTGAATTCCAAATTGCAAACGTTATGTTTAAGTAAACATAAACAAGCAACAGTGGACAGAGTAAACTTTTCATCTCAAGTATATATTATGAATTTTTAATATCACGTGAATATACATTTGCACTTTGTTTACACACTAGAATTCGATATCAACTCTTAATACCTTTAATAAACATCCATTGAAGCATTGGCAATAAATAATTCCTTTGAATGAGTGGATATAATCTGAAATTCAGATGTTTTCATTTTGTAGGAATGTAGGTACTCAATGAACTTTCTTATCACAAAAAAAAAAATATTATGAAATAATTTATGATGGGGACTTTAAAATCAATAGAACCTCGAAAATATATTAAATGTTTATATTATAAGTAAGTAAATGAAAGGAATGCAATAAAATAAGTAAACCAGACAGTAGTACCTAAATAGGTTAGTTAGTTAAATTTCATAGAATCTTATAAGTGTAAAATATGTGTAGTTATCCAACACAAGCAGTAAATATTTTTTTATTTTTATTCAATGTCTGACATGTGCTCTTATCACGACTTACGTGGCTCATCAAAAAAATACCTTGAATATCTTAAGATAACATTACATGTATTGACTTTTTTACCTGCAATATTTGTAGCTGATCGATATTGTTATACAGAACACAGAAGCTGAAAATAATCGAACATGTTATTCTGTCTGTCCGTATTAGAGCATATTAAGCAAACTTTATGCCCATGTGTAGGGCAAGTTTTTATCTACGTTTAAATTAAATTAAATTCAACAAGCAAATTAATAACGATTTAGTAGGTAGATACTTAAAACTAGAATGCTTTGAATTCCAGTTGATTTATTTTTTTCTTTTTCCATGAAATACCTATACACACGTATATATAAACAAATTGAATTTTACACCTGTGAAACGAAGCAAATTTTCTCATTAAATGATAAGATAAGAATAACCTACCTAATTAAAATTATTCGAAAAGATAACTGAATATTGGAAACAATAACAGGTACATATACTTTTCCCAGTAGTTGATGATACCTATATGTATGTATGTAAGTAAATAAGTTTTTATTTATTAAACCGATTCAACCGATAACAGTTGGAATAGAAAATAAGTTTTTCTTGTAATCATTTTAGGCGAACTATATTTTATCTGATTTAATGCAAAAATTGGAAACTAGGAAACGATTTTATATTTATCGTATTTTAATAATATAATCTTTGGCGATTTAAGGCATTTATTAATTGCGTTGAATTAAAAAAAAAAATTCTAAAGGTAGTATGCATTTATAGGAAAGGCTTTTTATAAGATGATTCCAAAAGAAAAACGTTTTTTTACAGCACAAACAGCAACATAGGACATGCATATAACTGATCGACCTCTGGAAATCACAAAGTGTTCTAGATACGGAAAGTCTATTCCACAAACATGAAATATGAAGTTCGGAAGAAAGCTGAATAATATAAAGCCATTAACAAATACCTAAAAATTGAGTTTTTCGGCTAAGAAATCACTTCGGAGAGGATTCTGTGTAGTGAACAAAATGTCCTTATTATACCTAATTAACCATTCGAAATCCACGATGATACAACCAATCCCGTCCACCTGACCTTGAGGAACTGAGAAAAGCTGTTAAAAACCTTAAAAACAATAATGTTGCTGGAGCTGATGACTTCCAAGCTGTTTTGAATATTCCGAAGATGATTTTATTTGGCAAAAGGTAAGCTTTCATGAACAATGTAAGTTCTGTTTTCGGAATCAATGCAGTTTTAAAGCAAAAAAGTCCGCCATCGATCAAATATCAATAAATTAGTTCGGCACTGGGACATAAAGTTTCATCAACACTAGAAAATACCCAAGAACATCAAGTTAATACACACCATATATCTAAATCAACTTCATCAACACGCTGGATAAGCACCGCTACTGACTTAACATCGGTTACAAATCACCGAGATCTTTGATTTCAATAAAGGATTCAGGCATGGAAATGTTTTGTCATGAGACCTCTTTAACAGGCATCGTTTCAAACTCAAGTATTACTCTACGAGGCAAAATATTCAAAGTGTTAATCGATGTGCTATACATTCATATCACGGGAAGAACAATGCAAAATTTAAGTGATGCATTTCAGAATTCAAATATTATTTCTGGTCATCATGGAACCATATAAATTTAAATTTAAGCGTAATGTTGACAACGGTTCATCAAAGCAGAAAAATACTTTGTTTGATTTGGTTATGCGTTACTTGCTTTAACAACCACAACTTTAAAATCAACGAAGAATAACTGTTACTAATCTGGTAGACGGCCATATTAGCCATACCAATTAGACTTAAGAAATTTAAATTTCACAATGTTAATATATTAAGAAATAAAGGATAGTCATTTAAAACTAACTAAAACTGTTACTTCTTCTTGGGCCAAAAAGTAATTCATCAAAAAATTCTTTGAAGAATCAAATTATTAATGGGTGCGAAGACGTGAACATTGTCAAGATCGTATGAAATCCTTCGATTGATCTTTAGTCATTTTTTTAAGAATGGATTCGGGTCGCACGGTGACTAGGATTCATCGATGAAGAAACGTCTTTATCAGTCATATAAGTATAAAGAATAAACAACAATGTTTTAGACTAGACCATACTTTCTTCGAATCTACTCCAATGGAAGTTCGCATTAGAGAAAAGCAATGCCTATTGTGACCAAGCATCATCAATCTCATCTTCTAGTGATGCCTTTAAATGATTTGCAATTTAAATCAATTTAAGGAAATTGTTAAAAAATTCATAATTAGCTTGCGCAAATAATTGATTGGACAAATAGTTTTCAATTCTATTAATATATACTTTGTACCGTAGTACAAATTGTTTATTATTCTACAGTAAATCTTAGAAACAAGTTTAGTTTATGATAAGCCGTAAGGCACATAGTGTACATCACATACAAACTTCTATTTTTGCATAACAACCTTCTAACACGACAAGTTCACATTAATGAAGAGACGCCATTTCCTCCCTGTCCATCAATGTTAATTATTTTATTTCATTTTCTATTTCTAATTTTATACATTTGAATGCGAAAGAAAAAAAAATAAATACAAAAATAGACAAAAAATTTCAAATTCCGTCTCTTGAAATATTTCAAAACTGGCACACGATGAACAGTACACAAAATAAATTAAGGGACGGCAATCGGCGATTCGATTTTCAAAATATACTTCAATATAGTTTATACACAGGTACCATACTCGTTTCACTTTTTTCGAAATTCCTCTAAAGGCGCAAAACTTCAATTGATTGTCTTTCTTGAATTTTGGCAAAGATTCATGGTACACAAAAAAAAAAACATGTGAGTGCATTGTTTTCAAGTGCGTGCCAGAAGATTCCATTACCAAGGCTTGTTCCAATCGTGACATTGTAAAAATATAATTTTCTCACATTCGTAGAACCAATGGGTGGTCCAAACAAATGAAGATTATCCTCCAAACACAACAATAATTTTCAATCTTTCGGTATGCATGTGCAATAAAAGAAAAAAGTGTAGATACAATTTATTAAGAACCAACATGCAGAGTGTAGGTACTGATATTATAATACGCACGTATTAATATTACACAAAAAATAAATAAGAAGGTCAATACGGCAATGTCTTTTCTGGATGTTAACTTCAGAGGTATACATATATACATACACGCCCCAGAATCAGATTTTAGTGCGTGTGAGACAATTTATTACTTGAAAGAACTTTAAATGAGTAGCGTTGGTGTTTCAAGTGGAGCACAGTATCAGCATCCAACGCCAACCAAAGAAAAAAAACATCATACAATCTGAATAAGAAATCATTGGCTCTGCTAGTTTCTGGTCTGTTGTTGGACTCATTGTTTGATCATTTAGTAAAACCGGAATTTCTTAACGAAGATTTATGACAGAATGCACTGAAACATCAGTGTGTTAGATTCACGGAATGAAACACAAATAAAGTGGGCAGTAATAAGTATAAATGGGTGATACTTTTCGAAAATAGCTCCTGTTTGTGGGTTTTCGATGCAACCTTAATTTTAACATCGTACGCAAATCGCAATCAACACCACCATTACTACTAGCTTGTGCAGATGACATTGACACATGCGGTATACAATGAAGCTGTGGTTGGTGCAATTGCCAGTATTTAATCGGAAAACGAAATCGGCTGCCAATGAAGAGAAATGGAAATATGCTTTTAACGAGAAAGGAATCAAAGCATCGTCAACTCGGGGAAAACGTAACGATGGACACATTATATAACTTCAAACTAGTCAATGACTTTGTCTGCCTGGGATTCACAATTTAATCGCAGAATTATGTCAGTTCAGGAAACACCTTGCCAACAGTATAGTTTCTCCGAGTTCAGAAGCTTTTTTAATAGGTAGTAATGTATCCCCTCATAGAGCCAAGGAGAAGAAAGACCTTAATCATCCCAGTCCTGTTGTATGAGGCAGAAGCATGAACCTTGAAAATTTGTATGAAAACTCGATTGGTTGTTTTGAGAGAAAGATTCTTCAAGTGATTTATTGCTCTGTGTGTATAGAAGGATTTCTACGAGCTATACAGCGACATTAATCTGATCATAAAGCTGAAAATACAGCGGCCGGGAAACGTTAAACTTATGGACATCAACGCAGCAGCACGGCGATTCATTAAATACAAGCCTTTTATAATGTATAACAGAGAAAGACACTCCAAAAGATTTCCCGCACAAGTGGAAAACGTCTTGTTTTACATTATTAAAGGATAGCTAGGGACAGACCTGCTTGGAAGGAATTGTTGTTTTTTACCGTATTCCATCTTAGGTAAGCGCGATCTAGAATAAAATAATCCACAGGTTGGGTTATAAAACAAAAAATTATAAATGTTATGTATTAGGGAATCATAGACCTATTTTTTGTAAATTAAAATGATGGGAAGTTCTACTATCACTTTAATTAATTTTTAAGGTAAAAGCTTAATTTTAACAACCCTTTTGCTAATTTGTAAAATTTGTTACATAGTACGTTATTACCTTTATTAAAATATTTTTTCCTAACATTAAATTTGTTATCTATCAACCGATTTCAGGAAATTAATAGTATATGTACTTCTACTTCATAGTACATAGAGATACACACCTCATTCTCATTTCATATTATACGAAACTCAATATCTATTGTTCTTATTAGATTGAATTACTTCTAATCTCGATTAATTTTTTCTTGCCAAGAATATAGGTATCATAACTGTTAATTTTTATATTTATTACTATCACGCGCTTGATATACTTCAAGGCTAATTCTATTGTAGTTATCTATACACCTATTATTTTTTATATAATTAATAAGATTAACATTTGACTTGTGATTAAAGTTTAGTGTTTAATGTTGATATGAAACTGATACCCATCATCACTTTAAGGTAGTAAATCTGCTAAGTCACTTCAAAAAAAGATCATATCCGGATATTTTATATTTCTTAAGGCTAAACAAACTTGTCGAACGAGTGATCTTTTTAAAATGCAATCATTAAGAAAATATAAAGATGATCAAGCAATCTAGATTAATATAACGATTTTTGTGAAATTAATTAACCGGAATTGCAAGTGAAAAACAACGTCATTAAATCAATTAGCAATTCTTATGCAACGCAGTTTTGCATTAATTTTAATTTATTGGACAATTAAATAGGTATAACATTTTGGCAGATTCAGATGATGCTTATTCAATAGATAACTATCTGGTTATTCATCATCGTAACTTTAAACAAGTTGTTCTGCACTTATGCAGACATACCTAATCAATCTCTAATAATACATTTAATAGGAACTTTAACTTGATTTTATTTTGGTAAAAGGTGTTTCAATGTTTGTACTTAAAACAGGACAACTTAACAATCAGCATTTATAATATTGTTAAAAATTGCAAAACGTTTTATCCAATAAAAAATTAAGTGCACTGCAGTGTTTTTTTTTTTTACTTTTTTAAAATTAACTAATCACCGATAACGACCAATTTTATGAGGCAATCAGCTCAAACTACTTTTATTACGAGCATAAGTTAAAGTGTTAAGTGGGACAGCATTCGTTTGAAAAAAAAACAGTGCTAATATTGAACTTCAATTTAGTAAGATCATTTCAGCGACTGCCAAATTGACTAATAATTTATATCAAGGAAAGCATCGGAATAAGAAGTCAATGATATAAGCATCAAAACTTTAGTAGAAGTAGTAGGCAATCAGCTCAAACTACTTTTATTACGAGCATAAGTTTAAGTGTTAAGTGAGACAGCATTCGTTTGAAAAAAAACAGTGCTAATATTGAACTTCAATTTAGTAAGATCATTTCAGCGACTGCCAAGCTGACTAATAATTTATATCAAGGAAAGCATCGGAATAAGAAGTCAATGATATAAGCATCAAAACTTTAGAAGTAGCTAAGTTTTCCTGTCTAAGAAGATGAATTTATAGAGTTTCTGCATACCATCCTGGCTTGAGCTAAGAGTACCCATCTTTGCATTGCAATCGATTGGGCTCTGTATATTGCCCTACCTATGGTTATGAAGAAAAAAAAACAATATTATTAGTTAAAAAAGTTTAAAATTAACAACTACAAAAATCACATTTTGATATTAAGTTTGTATTATTGGCTTTAAATTGATGGTAAGTTTTAAAAATATTATTTTTGATAAAATTACCATTTATTTTTGGCAGTGTCTAAGAAATGAAAATCTGTGGTTTGTTTTTCTATCACTAATACCAAATTACTATAACAGACAACACCATTGATCACCACGTCCAAATGATAAAACTTTATTATCAAATGGAGTGTGATTGTTTGTCCAAACATTGTGGGTTGCACACGTTGCATCCATTTTACGACAGACACCGTCTCTTTAAAGGAAATTCTCTAAAGTTTGGTGGTAAGTTTGAATTTAATCGGTTTGCTAAAATCAGTCAATAACCATACGTCAACCGTGCCAAGAATTTCACAGACTTATATTTGATTAATTTTGCGTAAAGACTTGTGTCTGCATCCAGGACGACTGAACACACACGAATTAAGACAATGCATACACAAAAAGTTACTGTTTGGTGCGGATTTTGGGTTCACCACTTGTACAAGCGTAGTTAAGCCTTGAAGTTTTTAACTCACCGATTTCGCAGGTTAACCGCGACTCAACTCTTGTTAAGTCATGAAATTGCTTTAACCAGAACTAGTTCTTAAGGCCAGTAGTACAATCGTGGTTCAAGGTGGTTCAAATTTTTAAACCACTCATTTCCATAGATAATCGTTGGGTTTAAAACTTGAACCTTGATTGTACAACTCGTCCTTAGTGAAGTAGCCGAGTTTGGAAGAAAAAATTGCTGAACTGCATTTCAAATGTTTGTACAACCGGCCCTCAATTTTTAAGTATTTCGAAAAATATTTTCTTAAAATGATCTTACATAATGCAAAAATATGACAGACAAAAATCAACAACAATCTGTCTTCAAAAGCAAGTGCATAAAATCCTACCCTAATCTTATAGGTATTATATTATAATATTTAAATTATTATATTATATTATCTACTCTGATCTATTCAAAAAACAAAGCTGAATGAACAGCAAACCAAGCAAATCTAGAGCAGAAAATGTCTCACTGAACAGTTAAATCATGTTCTTTTATACTCAGTGTAGGTTAGAGCAGTTCACTGGGGATGGACTTGTGTTTATTGTCGTGCATTAAACGAACCTAATTTATTTTATGTTGAAATTATATGTCAAATGGACTAAAATTACAAAAAAATGCCTTTGCAATGGATCCTGATAGGGGAAAATTGTAAGTTTTGCTTCAGAAATGATTTTATGTTTTCTACATAGCTAATGTATATATTTTTTTTATGATTAAGAAAATGGACTGTTGAGCAGTCATTTGCTTTCCTTACTTTTTCATTTTGTTCAATTACCAAATGTCAGTTTTTGGCATAAACATTAAAGTCAATGCTACCACAACAGAAAAACCAAAACCAATGATCCAAAGTTGTTTTATTATCAAAAGATGATCCATATAGATCATCTCTGATAATAAAAAAACGACTTTTGTTACTTACTAATAAAGTACCTATTTCACCTCAAGAAAATTTTATACGGGCTCAAGCAGACATTGTGATGTTGGAACCAACGTTTCTAGAACTTCATTTCTAAATTAGTACCTAGCTATTCAGAGTTAGTGATGCTGATCATTATTTGCACATGAGAGAGAGAGAGAAATGCAAAAAATTCAATATTCATGGTGCACTGGTGGGATCAACGGAAGATGAGCTTAAATTACATACCTACTTATCTATCGAAGATCTGAGAAAAGAATTTAAAGTTGTTACAAAACCTCTTCTATTGTAAATCAAGAAAACTATTTGACTTTTTTCAAAGTTGTGATCCTATTCGAGATCATCATCATAACATCGTCGAAAAGAAAAAAATAAGTGTTTTCAAAAGTCTCAGACTAAGTCAGACTTTTACTGATCAGATGAAATGGCAATTGATCGATGCCTTTAAGTCAACATAACTTAGTGAATTCAGTAAGATCGATGAAGAAGGGTACAGCTAGTTATATTTAATATCAACAATGACCCGCTCATATTATAAAGGATTGTTTCCAGTGTCTAACAGCGATTCCATCCAAAGAAATAAAAACAAAGTTACCTACATCATTATATCTATAATCTTTCGAACAAACTATGGGACTTATACAAACTAAGAACAAGCATCATATTTGTAAATAACTCTAGTGTTTCGGTTGTAAGTAGATTCCTATCTACCAATTGACAATTTTTTTTACTGAAAAAGTTAAAAGTTGAAATTTCTAAAAATTAAATTGTTGCGATTTCTTAAGATAATCAAACCACGCACCTTCAGAAATAAAATTATTTAAACAGAGCGTGAATGCCAAAGTGCTAGGCAAGTTTTGATTAAAAATCAAAAAAACATTTCTTCAAAAAAAACAGTAAGGTTAGAATATTACTTCCCCATGCAACACAAAATATTGAGTAGAGGTAGTTACATAGTACATTACTTGTCCCCAAAAACAGTCTATGTAATTGCTTCCAGCTTTAATTATTATATTTTTGACTTCAATTTTCTATGAATTGGAGCAAAGGAATTTACGACCCGAGTCCAAAAAAGAAATTAAAACAAAACGGATTTGTTGCTCTAGTTTTAAATAAATATACAGGAATTTGATTTGTTTTTTTTAATTCTCATGCCTGATAGGTAGATAGATAGGATAACAGCTATATCATGCACAAATAGGCAAAAGATGGTTCCAAATTCAAAACTTAATATAGGTACCTACCTATAAAGAGCACAAAACAGAGAATAAATTTTTGTGCATCTGATAGACAAAAATAAATGCGAATTCAACTAGAAAAAGTAATGTTCTAAAAAAATCACTTTGATTGTTTCGCTTCCTTACATTTTTATAGGCGCCTCTGATTCTGCTGAAGAATTTGCCTCTGGAAAAGGGTTACTCCAAGTTAATGTATCCATTTCCACTTAAAAAACTCTTGAAACTTTAGTTTTTTTTTTTTTAAAACCAAAAATTATTATCGAACAAAAATATCACAATTTCCTCCTCTTCGTTTCTTGCACTCTTCTTTTATAACAATTTCTTATTGGATTTCTTTGGCACTTTCTTCTTGCAGCTCGTTTAGCTTGGTATTCTTGTTATATTTTTTATTCACTCACATAAAACTGTATTTTTCTTTAATTTGCACAATTTGTTAATTGATTAATTTATTTATTTAGCTCAATTTGATGGTTTTTTCTTTTATTTATTGTGGTGGCCCATTTGTGTATCTTTTTCACTGGTACTGCTGCACAATGCAGGAATCCGATATCCGAAATTCTGACAGCTCGAGAACGTAAAAAAACACACGAACGAAATAGATGATGCTGGGCCGTGGAAGAAGAACAGAGAGGTGAGGGAGATTATTTCTATTTATTTATCACTTTGGCTCTCTTTGGCACACACTCACGAAAATATCCCTTCTGGCCCGGTTGAAGTGAAAAATTCCTTCAAAGATGCGAACGATTACGATGTCTCGTTTTAACTTTACCTTAACCGTCGTTCAATCAAGGGTTGTCTTTCTCGCACGCCCATAAACCGAGGGCTCATAATAAACATGATATAAAAAGTTTTTCTTTTTTTTTATTTCGTGGAAGCCCTTTTTTTAAACAAATTCACTTCACTTGAGTTTTGTTTTTTTCTTAATTTTAATGAAATTCACATCACTTTTTGTTTATATTTTAATTAGAAAACAAATTGACTACGTTTGTAATTATAGTTGATTTTCTTGTTGGAGTCAGATTTTCGTAGTGCGGCGGCATTGCCAAGAAAATTATAGAAAATAACAAACGGCTATGACGGAGTAACGGTTTGCACGACAGTGTAGAAGACACACAGCGGAACGAACGACGTCGACAACAGAAAGACAACTGAAATCAAATAATCGGACTATCGGAGAGAAATGCGAAAAAGATAAAACATGGCAACGATGGGGTGTTTACAAGAAAATGAAAAAAAGAAACATTTCTTTTTGCGGTATTTTGCTTTGTTATAGAAATTCGTAAATGGAGTAGAGTAAAATGATGCCAATTTGACTTTACTATAAATATTGTACTAGATTGAGCATTCACGCATTCTTTGCTAAGCCGATTGAAAAGGGAAGCACGAACTTTTTATTTTCAAATCGATATGCACATTAAAGTGAACTTTACACGGTCAATCATTTGACATCAAACACAGTGTTTGTAAAAACAACGCTGAATGCTTGCGTTTGACTGGCGATGGCGTTTGACTTTTGATTTTGCATGATGTGTATGTGTACGATGACTGAAGTCTTTTAAGATCCGCTTTAGATATGATTGATGAATATAAGCAAATAAACAAATAGAAATAAGAGTGCGTACCATGATAACTTTTACTTATTTGATTAACACAGTGGATTTTTTGACAGTGTGCAGTTAAAAACGCCAATTACAATTATAAAGTGAAAACAATTTCTGAAAAGGGTTATCTCTCTCTCATTTATAAAACGAATGCATCGTTTAATGAAGGCATTATAAAGGCTTATTGTAAGCAAAGTGTTGAACAGAGATTGCAAACATTTTTAGAGAATTTTATGGTCAGAATATTTGAACAATAGTTTTAACAACTTTTTTTCTAAGAATAAGTATTAAACTCAATACTGGATCTATAAATCAGATGCCAAATTTTCTCATACTATTCGTTACGTAATCTTCGAATTTTACATAGCGTTTACGACAATCGAATTGATTAACAAAAGTATCTCAATTCAGGGGGCCTAGCATGTAACTTCATACAATCGTTTTCAATCGATAAAATCGGGTACATGCAGTGCTTTATTTACCTTAGCCGATTGTTTTAGATTCGACTGATACAAATAAAAAACATGTATTTCCAGAATGTAAGGAATCCTAGCCATCCCTCGTTGATATGAAAAAAAAAATATTTCATTCATATCAAAGTAGGTATGTATTTGTATTTGTTTGATATTATCACTATGTAACTTTATTTTTATTATCATAAACAAGGACATATTTTGAAATTACAATTCAAAAATTCCATAATGTTCAAGAAATTTCGGTTCTAGCGATTTTCAGGATTTCAAAATAATGTTCCCTGATAAAAATATTTTCGAACAAATAAAAACAAATGCAAGACAAAGAGTACGTTAAAATTTTTCGATTGATATGCTCTCCTCTCGCTTGCTTTAATGAAAAAGACCCATCGGGGTGAATACAAATCCGATGTTGGCAGTTGGCATCAAGTTTCCTCATTTTTAAAAATTCACCTCCTAATGTTGGTGCAAACCATTTTAAGCTAAAATGCCAATAAATTGTATTACTTCGTTAACTAAAATGCTTTAAGGTGTATTTTGGTGAAACAAGGCATTCCTTTTTATCAGGGTTTATGCAAACTCTCAGGACTTGTCAGGGAGGTATCTTTTATATATCTGTGTGGTCGATAGCACTATTGCGATTGTGTACCGAAGACATGTATTTCAAACGGACATTGCTGATTCGTAACGTGAGGTATCGGATTGGTATTCTGAGCCTCGGTACGAACATTAAGATCGTTGAATTTTTAAACAAAAGCAACAACTTACGAATCATATAATTCGTTTTTATTTAGGCTGGAGATATATAACTGACGTCGCAGGTCGTGATGTGATGTTTGTTTATCAAACGCATTTGGAGCATCAGCATTTTTTCTAAGCGCCTGTAGTACGTATCAAAGGGGGAGAGGTTGGAAGATCGGTAACAGACTATTTAAGTTATTATTATTGTTTTATTGTACTATTCATACAAGAATGTCAGTTTTATTTTGACCCAATCTTTATTCCGTCAATTTTATTTAATTTTTGAACAACAAAAACAACAACTTAAAGGTGCTACCACCAATTGTTTATTCTGCCTATTTTCCCAGAACGGACCTTAAATATGTTCTTTTCTATCGAATGCCTCGTTCGTCCAATTGGGATAGTGTTCATGCTTCTGCAGACAAACAACGCTAAGCAAAAATTACGAGTTGGACTACTGATAGTAAAGTTACAATCAAAAACTAACAAATTAAATGGTTTAAGACAACGTTACATAAAGTTCGAAATAGGATTCCTCCAAAGGCTAATGCTTTCAACGATTCCACAAAGTAGGATATTTATTTTAGGAAAATAGATGGTTTAGAGATTTCTTTGTTTTTGTCATTCCGTAAGTGTTTCTTTTAGTCCATAGTCTTACCTAAACAAAATTGTTTTCTGAAGTTCGGTTTATAAATTTATTAACAATATTTATTAAAAATCAAAATGACTAACATTTACTTCTTTTTCTTAATGTACTTCAAGTACTTCTTTGAACTAAAGTTATCCTCGACTTCCTCTTCTATTGTGATCTTCTTCCTTGGTTTACGAGCTTCAATACGGGCTTTACGTTCAGCTTCACTTAGTGTACTCAAATCCAATGGAAGCTGTAACAAAGAAAGTTTTTATTTAGTAATTTCATTAATCTACATTTCATGAAAATACGAACTTTAATAATTTTCCTGGGCTCGTGGTAGCGAATGTTAATGGATGATCCATCAGGGAGAACAACAACGGTAGGATACATTCTTGCGTAAACGGAACGATGAATTTTGGTAACTGCTGCTGTTGCAGACGAAATACATCTTTGTTGATTTATTGGACTCGAAATAAGTCGATATATTTGTTTAGTTAACATTTTAATTCAATTCAAAAATTGAAAATATTCCTTAAAATTGTTTTATAACATCGGCACAAGACGAAAATAAATGTAAAATGAAATGTCAAAATGCTTTCCAGTGCAACATCTGATTGGAAATTTGAAAGAGTATGGAAGAGCCATTTTTAATTATAGGAACATTTTTGCAAGGGTAGGAACACACTTTTGTGTGCTATTACACCTAGACCCTGATTAGATCAGTCCTTTTTCCGTACGTTTTGTCATACGTCTTTTTAATTTTGAGTGAGGGGTATAGAAACCAAGGAGGAAAGAAGTAACGAAAGCGCGTATGAACATTTTAAGACTTTTCTTGTTGAACTTTGACGTTTCTTGTTTGACGCCGGAAAGCGAAATTGAATTATTTAGAATATTAAATATGCAACTGTTTTGATAGAATTTTGTTGTAAATGTGAACAACAATTGAAAAGAAACTATAAGCAAAAAAAAAAATACCACAATTTCCACAACTTCGCTTTCCGGCGTCAAACTTTGCTTTCCGGGGTACTGAATTTGCTTGTGAGTTGTGGTTGTGTTATTCAAATGGACGAAGGACCTAATTGCATACAACATCCGAAAGCTTATTTTTTCTCATCCATGTTGAAAAAGTGCGGAAATACGTACTGAAAAATAAAGAGATAAAAAATCACCGACCGAAAATTTTCTGTGATTCTTATTGGCGTTTCTATTTTCTGTTGCTCGTTATTTTATTGCCTCACTTTTTTGTTTACGGTTCGGCTCTGTCAAACAGAGCGCAGTCTGGCATTTTTTGTAGAAATTTACAAGAAAAATCTGACCTCCGCGTTCTTAAATTCGCAGTATTCGTCGGCCAACGATCTGTTTGACAGAGTGCTCATGCATGCTTTGTGCACAGAATGCTCTTGGGCTCTTTGGATGGAAAAGAGGTTGTGATATTTGTGTCATGACTCGAAAATGTACGTGTTACAACGGCCCACTAATAGTGGGTGCCTCACCGTATTCACCGTAAATTTTTTAAAGAAAAAATCGAAAAAGGGGTAGTGCATCAAGACGCAACGTGTGCTATTACACCCTGCGACATGAGGCTCGCCTCTTTTTGAACGCAATGAGGGCGAAAGAGAAAAACAATGAGAGGTCCGAATTTTCTGTGATTATTTTTGCATTCTCTTCTCTCTTCTTCGTTATTTTTCTATCTCGCTTCATTCCTTTTCGTTTCTGAAAGAGAGTAAATGCATGCTTTGCATACAAAATGCTCTTGTGTGCTGTGGGTAGAAAAGAGCGAAACGAGGATTGTAAAATTTGAGTCATGACTCCCTGAAACACAGTGTAATAGCGTGAACCTCACCGAAAATTTTTCAAAGAAGAATTTAAAAAAAGAGGCGAGCCTCTTATAGCAAGGTGTAATAGCGCACAATGTGTAATTACAAAAATGTTAGTACAACTTTAGCCATAAAGTTCCCATAAATTCATCCTGGAAATTACTGGAATCTGGAAGGCAAAATTTTATTGACAGCTTCTCCGACATCTTTACAAGTGTCATTTATCGTCGGTGGTGAGTGCATATATTTGCTAATTTTTCATTAAATCCTTTTAAATTATTTAATCTTTTACCTAATTCAAACAAATTAGTATTTGTACGGTAAATACTTAATAGTTATACATAGGAATACTCTCATTTCATGATCCATAAATAAATAATTTACTTACTTTCCGTCTGCTTCGCTGCGATTTCTTGCTCCCAGCTTACATAACATTCAGTTGCTATATTTTAATAAAATATAAACTAATTAGATTCTTAAATGTTAATAATGTATGTTTTAAACTTTAGTTATTGAAATCATAGATATCAGGTTATATTAAGCTACTGAATTAGATAAATTTCAATACTTTTTATCCGAATTCTTTTCCTTAATTACATAACCTCAACTGAAAGTAAAAAAAAATATGTTCTTCCAGATTTGTGATTTTTCTTCGCTATGGCATCAAAACGTATAGTACAATCGTCGGTCAACTGGGCTGCTCTAGCTGAGCGTGTACCTCCAAACCAGAAGGCTAACTTTCAAACCTTCAAAACCAAATCGGACATGTACATACGTTCTGTAATGGCCAATCCCGAGAATCCACCAAAGATCGATTGGGCTCACTACAAGAACCTGATCCCAATTCCCGGATTGGTTGACAAATTCCAAAAACAATACGAAGCCTTGAAAGTTCCATACCCAGCCGATAATGTAAGCGCTCAGGTTGAGAGTCAGGCTAAGGAAACCAAGGCTGAAATTGAATCCTTCAAGAAGGCATCCAACAGCCGCATTGCTACCTTCCAGAAGGACATTGATCACTTGAAGTCTCTGCTGCCATACGACCAGATGACCATGGAAGACTACCGTGATGCATTCCCTGAAGAAGCTTTGGATCCCATCAATCGTCCAACATTCTGGCCCCATGCCCCCGAAGATCAACTTGGTCATGTTGACAAGAATGCTCAACCAACCGAAGGTCATTAAGTATGACGTCTGTTGAAGTTTCATATGGATGAAGTTAAAATAACGATACATTTATAGATTTTCCAATATTTAAGATTCAAAATGGAAAATACAAAAAATTCGAAAAAAAAATAAAAGTGCAAGTTCTTCAGAAATTGTTGCAGAAATGTTTGTTTATTATTCATTTTGGATTTAAATGGTAACTGCAGTATTCATATTGAAAGGAATAATTCAACTTCGATTTCACTGCTTTAGGTTTCACCAGATAACCCCAACTCAATAAACGTCTTGCACTTTTACATGTTAGGAGAGCTTTTCATTTGAATTATATTTAAACATATTGATGAAACATATCTTCCACTTGAAAAGAAGTGTCACCTTTATGGTTTATCTGTCTGGCACTCGGAGAAAAAACCTTATTTCAATCTTGTCTAATGTCGCTAAGAGTATTAACAGATCTTTGTGTGAATTGAAAAGGATGGGATCGCTCTTTACATAGCAACAAGTTTAAATAAGTTTATTCATTTAGTCATTATTATAATTTTGCTCTTTGGTAGGCTGCGTTGTGTTACCATGTAAGTAATTGTTTTACTGCTGAACATTTTCCATTTACCTGAAAAAATTTCGTGTTGCTAATCAGCGGGAGACTTTAGTCATGAACGGTGAACGATTAAAGAGTCTCATTGGCAAATCCAACGATATCAATCATTATGGTAATAATGTAATGTAATGCAAATAAAAACAAGTTTATTTCATCTTTTCCCAACGTTTAGTCGCTATCCACGACTTCTTCAGGGGTATCTAGATCTTTTTATTTGTGGGTATATAGGTAGGTAGGTATTAGCAATTTTACGATTTTTATTAATTTGGTTTAAAAAGAGAGAACTTACATAATTTGATTTAATAATTTTACATTTAATTCACTTTGATTTAAAAAAAAGATCAATCATTATTATCGTACGTTTTCATGGCATGTATATGGTACATTTTTACCGTAGTACTTGGGCCTTCCCTATGAACTCTAACTTGGTTGGTATTGAAGATCCTCAAAGATGCACCATTGTATGGCATTGCTCTACATGACCCAACCATAGCAACCATTGAATCCTTCTGGTAAAATCCATGTACCACTTGTGAAGCAGAAGCTAGTTGTTGAACCTTTTTTCCACTTACCTACATAATCGATAAATGTACATGCAGATTTTTAGAAACGAATGAACTTTGTTGTAATCTGTTTATAGAATTAAGGTATGTTTTAGATAACTTAGTGATCCTGGAAATCATAAAGGAATCGGTGAAGAACTTGGTGTTAGTCGGACTGTGAACGCTGAAGTGGTCATAATGATTGTGCACGGGTTGTGGGAAAGTAGGTATAAGTTTCTGGCAGCTATTAGTTTTATTGATTGTGCCCACTTAAGAATACTGTGAAATCAAAACTAGGACGTGAGTACGAAAATGTAAACCTACTCTGAATGCTAAAGCCACTTGTGACGAAAAAGAAATGTTTACAATTTTGACTTTACATGATGTACCTACATTATATGATTCAGAATATGGAAAAATTCACAAGGGGTTTAAAATTCAGAAATAAAAATAAAAATTATTTTCATTCGCATGATGTAGTGGATATGTCACAAGCCATGTAGCTTCATAATTCAATTGGATTGCAGAAAAAAGAAAGAATAACGACATCAGAACAATGCTTTGTCGAAGGTTATTGGAAAATGAAATCTTCTCTTTATCATTCGCCATCACACTCTTTGCTATGAACCAAAGATTGTTCATTTGTTTCGATTTCACTATCGTCTTCAAAGCTAGAGTATTATGTATATACCTATACTACACCCAATAATAATATGAACTCACTAAAAAACATTTTGATGTAAACCATATATGGTATACCATAGGAGAACTGAAGTGCGAATGCAACAAAGGACTAGAATATTACTTTGTAAGCATCTATAACTGATTTGCAAAGAAATGTCTCGTCGATTCTCCAAATTGAGGCCGATTATAATTTAACTGTTTTAAAAGTAGATAGCTATATCTTTAAAGAAAACCACTCACAAAAAGGAATATTGAATAATGTTTGATTCGAAAACAGTGAATAGACCCAAAAGAAAACTTAAAGAAAAAGCTACAAGCTACAAAACCCCTCTGCTCGAATAATTGGACTATTATTTATTTTGTCGAACACAGATTTTTATCCAAAAAATGCAAAATTTTATGATTAAGATCTATTTCAAAATAAACTTATGAAACACGATGACGTTAAAACAACAGCTGCTGAATAGTAATTTGTTTTAATGACTAAATTCAAATTTCTGTTTTAAAATTCAAATAATTTTATTTTAACGGTCAACGAAAGTGTTATATTTTTTATTTTCCACCACAACTGGAATTATTTTGGGTTTATTTATTTTTCTTTCTCAACACACTTCTTGTCATCGCCTATTCCAGTCTGTCTGACACCCACATAAAAAGAGAAAAGTTTCCCCTCCAGTATGTTTGTTTTGTTCTTTAATTCGGTTCTGCTTTTTTGCAGAATACGTGTAGGCGCGGTGGTTGCAATTCAATTTGCAGATCGATTCAGATTTTAATAAAACAGTATTAATAAATATAGTTTCATCAAATAATTCAAACAAGGTGGATAAGTGTAATTGTTTCGTCTTTGTTTTTTGTTGAATGTGCCGTTGTAAGTTGTCAATTTATCCACATCGAAAAAGTTCAACAAAATTCTTATCCACTGTGGAATCTAATGAGAATAATATACTTATTTTGTTTCAAGTGAATAATAAACAGTCCAGCAACTTGTGAATCATGAAAAACATTGCGTAGATTAATCATTGTTTTGTTTATCAGTTGGTGAATGCTGCAATATATTAAATTCTTTTTATCTTAAACAATATAAAATGAAAGTGATAAGTGAACGTCATGATTAAAATTCATTTGTTTTGTTTACCTTCCATATTCCAGTCAAGTTCAAACATAATAACAGTGATGCCAAAATTATCTATTTTAATGTGTTATGAATTTGTGATTTTCGAACAGTATTTTTTATTTTACATTTAATTAAATAGGCGAACACCGGAAAAGGAGGTAGATTCGGACATTTTTTAGTTAGGTATATTTTCTGACTTTGCTCGAAATTGAACGGTTTTTAGATTTTTGAAAACTTTAAAACAAAAAAAAAAATTCGCGATAGTAAAAAGATTATTTCAATATTGTAATCATGTTTTCCTTATTTCAAGAGTGCAAACAAATTTGCAGTTTGCCGATACTTTAACGCAGGTATTTTTGAAAAGACAGTAACCATACGACTTTTTAAAGTGTTAGCAATATCTTTTTGCTGTAAAAAAGACTTTTCTTTTGTTTGTTGTGTAAAACTGTTATAACATTTCAAAGCAAAAGTAATATGAATGACTACAATATTGTACATCCTATGAGGTGCCATTCACACTGTGTGACGCGACGCACATACCTAAGAGTATTCGGGACCAAAACCTGGACAATAGTCGATTTTTTAAAATGTAAAGGCAAATATACATGGATTTATATGATGCACTTCTTTTTTTTTTTGCTGTTAACAGTGTGGCCTGATAAAAGTAGTAGTTCAAAGTCAACTGTTGGCACGAGTACGATAACTTTGGCGCCAAGAATTGATAACGGTTTTTTGTAGAACAGTTCAATACAAGCATTTTTTACTATGGGTGGGGGGGGTCTATCTCCCTCCGTTTGGGCGGGAGGGGCAATTTTATAAAAACAGTGCTAAAAATTTAAAACAAATATTAAAAAATAACGGTAATACCTACAACTAAGTTTTATATCTTTTTTCAAAGCCAATACTTTTTTCTATTAGATGTTTTTTAAATCAAGTGAAACCTATGCATAGTCTTTGAAAAAACGGACTTTTAACTCAAAAATTGCGAAAAAAAAATGTAAAATAAAACTTTGAAGTGTGATTTTTCAAAACCGTAAATTAAAATACTACTTTTTTTATAAATTTCGTTGCTCATATTAATTTTAAATCATAAACTGAAAACAAAATGATTTTATGTTTTCTGGTTTTTGAGAAAATGGAAAATTACTAAAACTACTTTTTTATAAGAGTTTTCGGCACGAGTACGATAACTTTGGCGCCAAAAATTGATAACTGTTTTTTGTAGAACAGATCAATACAAGCATTTTTTACTATAGGTGGGAGGGGTCTATCTCCCTCCGTTTGGGCGGGAGGGGCAATTTTATAAAAACAGTGCTAAAAATGTAAAACAAATATTAAAAAATAACGGTGATACTTACAACTAAGTTTTATATCTTTTTTTAAAGCCAATACTTTTTCCTATTAGATGTTTTTTAAATCAAGTGAAACCTATGCATAGTCTTTGAAAAAACGGACTTTAAACTCAAAAATTGCGAAAAAAAAAGTAAAAAAAAACTTTGAAGTGTGATTTTTCAAAACTGTAAAATAAAATACTCCTTTTTTTTATAAAATTCGCTGCTCATATTAATTTTAAATCATAAACTGAAAACAAAATGATTTTATGTTTTCTGGTTTTTGAGAAAATGGTAAATTAGTAAAGCGTATAAACAGTGAGGTATGTAAGGGGGTGCATGCTGCCCCCCTGCAACCCCCCTGCTTGGACACACTATAGGATTTGGGGTGGGTGCGAGGTTGGGTGTATGCAAAGTTTCTGTTGCATTTAAAGATGCCCAAGCATCATTACAAAAACGAACCTACGTACAACATTCACCGTATACCAAAAAAAAAAAAGAAAATTCTTATAAGAAAGTAGTTTTAGTAATTTTCCATTTTCTCAAAAACCAGAAAACATAAAATCATTTTGTTTTCAGTTTATGATTTAAAATTAATATGAGCAACGAATTTTTTAAAAAAAAGTAGTATTTTATTTTACAGTTTTGAAAAATCACACTTCAAAGTTTTTTTTTTACCTTTTTTTTCGCAATTTTTGAGTTTAAAGTCCGTTTTTTCACAGACTATGCATAGGTTTCACTTGATTTAAAAAAACATCTAATAGAAGAAAGTATTGGCTTTAAAAAAAGATATAAAACTTAGTTGTAAGTATTGCCGTTATTTTTTAATATTTGTTTTAAATTTTTAGCACTGTTTTTATAAAATTGCCCCTCCCGCCCAAACGGAGGGAGATAGACCCCCCCCACCCATAGTAAAAATTGCTTGTATTAAACTGTTCTACAAAAAACCGTTATCAATTCTTGGCGCCAAAGTTATCGTACTCTCCCCCAACTGTTTATTTACTTGCATATTTTTTTAATTTTTGGTTATCTGGTGTGTTTTGTTTGGAGAGTAATTGTGAGTTGGTGTGTAAACAAACATACTATTTTAAAATGGTTAATTCAATTGCAATTGTTTAATTGAGATTAGGAAAATACTGTGCCACATGTTGATATTATTCATGTTTTAGTGTTTTTTTTATAATATACCCTGCCATTCCGCGTCGGTGTATAGGTTTATGGTAACTGAATATTCTATTAACTAATTCCAATTTCCAAGAATTTACAAAATCTGAATAATGAAATTTTTACTTCAAGAAAAAAAAAAATAACACTCATACACCAAACGTTTTTTTTTTTTTAATTATTATTTGTTTTATGTTATTGAACTCTAGGAGAAACTGTAACCTCGAAATGCTCAATTGGCCGTTGAGTTCTGATCCACTTTTAAATTGCCTCTGAACCTGATTATCATCTTTCTTTGAAATTTAGTTTGTATTGCTTAAATAATCATTTCTAAACAAAATAAATTGTTTTACTTCGAAAAACTCCTATGTGGCTATGTGCGACGTTCTTATACTTTCCGTTCGAAAATACGTTTGTTTGCAAATTTTATAACAGTTGTATAACACTTTATACATAATTTGTACCATAAGTAGATACACCTTCAGATAAAAACATAAACCTCTGCAGTCTGTTTTCAAACTTAACCTTCTTAGAATCCTCAATAAACACTGCACGCAATACTAATACTTCAACTTCATATGATATTTAATATCCAGAGTGTAAAAGATGTACCTTATTATCAATAGAATAATAGAGGATGACTGCTTATCTCAGTTTTTCCTTCAAAAAAGCTCACAAACATGTTATGTTATTGTTACATATTTAATTCAAGAGTTGCATTATGTGCTGCATATACAGACGTTGACAACTCCATAACATCCAATGTTTCACATTTGATTCACAGCATCATATTTGTTTTGAGCTTCCATGTTTCCTTAAAGAAAATTCTAGTTGTAGTGGTGTACAAAATTGAAATTATAAGGTACTCATATCCGCATAAATCATAAATTTCCATCAACTTATCAATTGATAGTTTGCAATCAAGTAGGAGTTCAACACAATGGTAATTAACTTCCATCTGTCACTCAAAATTCATCAACATCAAAAAAAATCAAAGTGTTTCTTATCAAAACGCCAACTTTAATCACGAGAAAACGTAAAATAACACAATATATTCTTCGTGTATCTGCAAAAAAAAAACAAAGAATGCGTTATCATACGCATCCATCACTCAATCAACATTCAGCTTCCTTGAACAAACAAAATGTAATTAAAGTTCATCATTATCAAAAAAGAACACAATATAAAACCCCTTCGAACATTATTTCATCAGTCAATAAACGTGATTTCTTTTTCCGTTATTGTGTGATGCCTTAAATTTAATTTTGAATCTGAACCTGAAAATAATTACATGTAATTGTCTTTTTATACACTCGCTCCCTTTCAATATTCTTCATCGCAAGAATCAAGTTATTGCCATTGGAATTGCATCAGATGTCCATCGCTGACAACAGTTACTAGGTTACCTGATTGCAAGTCGGAAGCAAATCGTCTTCGTCTGCCAACGAAAGTTCCAAAAACCCATAAAACAACTTCCCCCATGAAACGTTTGCAAAATTCACAATCAAAACAAAAAGCAAAGAAATGAAATTGATTCAAAACATTTCACCGGCTCTGTTATAACTCAAGCCAGGCCTACGTCACCTGTTAACAAAAATGGGTAACTATACATACGTTTAATAGTGATAAGCTACTTGCAACATCTGTATCGACTTAACAAAAAAAAAAAAAAACTCCCTTGTCCCTTCCCCTCGGTGTCTCCAGTTGCTCCAGTTGTTTAACCATTTTTCAATATCATCGGCTAACTTCGAACTTAATACTTAGTTAGTAATCGGTTAGCCACCAATCAGTCTGGAGTCACTTATTCATCCGCAAGCTTGAACCAAGTTTACCGATTAAAGTTACATATTTTTTTTTAGTTTCAGTTTCGTTATAATTTATAAATCAATCCGTGCAATAAAAGAGACAAGATACAAAATTGTTTTGTTTATTTTATTTATTTATATAGTGTACATGAATTTGTGTTGATTTAAAAAAAAAATAATAGAAATGTGCATGCATATGGATTAACGTTATTCGACATCAAGATTGGTAAGTCATTTTTAATAATTATAATTTTTTAATTTAATTTTGAGTGATTGTAGTAAATAAACAATTATTATAAATTGATTCGATGCTAAGTTGAGATATGTATATGTATATGCATTTAAATTGTTTTTGTGTTTATTTTAATTTGCTTTGTATGCAGCATGCCACAAGTCAAGGTGATACAAAGCTGGTTGGCTAAAAAAAATGTTGTACGTGATTTGTGTTAACTTTTAAAGCAAGTAAATCTTAGATAAACTCGCTGCTAATCTTTGGTGTTTTTTTTTCGGCGTGTCTTTCAATACTTATATTATAGATGTACACAAAGAGAGATACATACGTTACACAAAAATATTGTTATCCAATTTCAAATGTGGTAAAAATCATTTGTTTGATATGAATGTTATTGGATTTTGATTTATTATTGTTCAGGTTCAGAAGAAAAAGTTCTTTTTTGTTTGTAATTATATATGTATGTATGTATTTTATTCATGTCAGATAAATGTTTTATTAGATAGAAATTCGAAGTAATGAGTTAAATATAGAAGTAATTGACAAGTGTGTGAGCTTAGATTAATAGATAAAGATAATTATTAATCGAATGGCGAATTATAAGTGTGAAACTAGACCTAGAGTGTTTAACATTATTAAAATTCCTTTCTCTCCTATGACAGGTGCACGAATTAGTTTTTTATTGACCAACAATGTTATAAAATTATGTAGGCATGTATGTATACCTAGGTATAGGTACCTAATGTACATTCTTTACAAAATAAAATATCTCAAAGTCTATAGTTGATTAGGTAGGTATTATGCCATCTATCAGATAGATATTGGATGGGTTAAGTTAAGTCAAAGTGAAACTTTTTCACGAAAAAACTAACTTAGTGCCTGTTTTTGTCATACTCAAACTTTTTGTTCATGATCATCATGACCCATAGAATTGACTGCTATCCTTAGCTTTTGGAAACGATCTTGTACAACAGTTACTGTGTGAAAACAATGCAGATGGTGCTGTAACTGGAGCTGCATCTGATACACGCAAACTCAATGGGTCCTATGCAAAAAGATGAGTTCAAGCTTTTACTCATTTTTCTAATCAGAAAGTTATCAGAAAAATTTAGTAAAGGCTTGAACTCATATCTTTTTGCATATGACCCAATGTTACGACGCAAATGTAGTCGGTTCTGCACAAGTTGACCAACTTGTAACGTACAGTTTTTATCCGATGAAAATCTGGACTTAACTTCTATATGAAATTAAGTTGTATTTTTGTGTTTACTTGTAGTTGGTTCGCAATTATTTCGTTTTATAACATACATACATAAGTATTCATGAACTTAAAAAAAAAAACATTCCTAATGATCTAATCATTGAAGTATTAAGTATGGACCGCCAGTAGCCAACTTCTCACGTGTTCCAACATAACTAGTTGCGCCATCAACTACAAGCAGGGAATCTGCAGTGATATGATTTCTTTAATTAATTATTTACTATTGAAATATTTTGGTGGAAATTATTATCAAACTACTTTTATTTTACAAAACACATCCACTCCTTATGCCATGAGTAACTTACAGATGAATATAATTATCGTTTTCATTTAAATTCTAATGGCGAAATTAGTACACGTATTTAACACTAAAAGATGATGGCGTTTTTAGACTGTTTTTAGCTGAAACAACTTTTCTTGGCTGTTTGTATGAAAATTTCAACCGACTGGCGGTCCATATCTAGTACGTCAATGGATCTAATATATCTAGACTTAGCTTCAGGCCCAAATATAATAGTCGAAAGCAATCGAAAGCTAATGCATAATTCTAACGTCAAGTTTCATTAAAGAATATCTCGTGACTTACTGGTTGAACGGTGAAGCTTGCAGCAGCAACAGTCAAAAATTAGCACATAAAGAGGCAAGCTCGTCCAAAATGGTGTAGGATAGAACGTCATTTTTCCTGCAGTCATTTTGCTTTGGTTTTTTTTTTCTTGTTGGTCAAATGTCAAAAAGCAGCAAGCAGAACACTCAAAAGTTGAAATTGAGTGTATGCTACTTCTGCATCTACTTATCGTATTTATTATAGGATTGGGGTGCTACATACTACTGCTGCAGCTACACCATTTTCTTCACATAGTTAAATACACGACGCGACGTGCTGTCTTTGTAAACGCAGCGATTCATATGCAGCGCTGCACATGAAACACATCTGCATACATTTTCACAATTTGTGATATGTACATTTCTCTTTCAAAATAAGTTTTCCTATGTGGTGGGAATTTTCTATTATTTTATTTTGAATGATGGGGTATTTCACGGAATTCATACCGGATTGAATGAGATTAAGAACTTTATATTTTGTGTTGTGGCTGCAATGAAGCCCTGCAGTACCATTGACGTGTGCCTATTCGTATAAGCCATAAGTTATTTTAGTTTCTTTCAGAGCTTTGCACATCTATTTCCCTTCCAAGCTCAATTATTATAATCTGATTGATCAATCATCAGGCAAAATCAAAAATTGTTTTGTTTTTGTTAATCAAAATTCATAGTGTCAATCAAAATTTCATATAGCGTCCATTCATGTGTGTCACATGCAATAATATTTTTACGAAACATGCAAGAATCTTTTAAGTATAAGTGCAGCCAATTCCTTAAGTCGCCAATTTGACACAAATGGTCCGATGCGAACGCAGGCAAGTTTCACATGTACATGGCCGACTGTCAAATTTGCTAACGTAAAGTGCCCTATGGAGCACTTTTTAAGTGCTCTTTAAACGCTCTTTCCTTAAAATTGCAGGCATTGGATCTCGCTTTTTTTTCGGCAGGAATGTTGTTGAAAATGCCATTACGGCGTTATTTCATATGACTTCCGTTCTAATTAGAAACTTTGGATTTTCATGTCTAAACTCAATTTTTTAATTGGTTATAAAAATAATATCGTTATTTTTTAATCACTTTCTCAAAAGTGCCCGATATGGCGACTCCAATATATTAATAAACCAAAGTATGTATATTTTTATAATTAAAATTGCTTAACTTTACAATGGCAGACTGATTAAACAAAATGTTTAACTGTCCGATAAAAATAAACATTTTAACTCTAGACTGCTAATTTTATTATTTTATTAATATAATCAACATACAATTGTAAAAAAAAAACCTGAAACTCACAGCAAAACCGTTGGGGTTAAAATTGATAACATTTCTAAGAATTGCTTTGAATGCTATAAGTGTGGTACATTCATGTTTCAAAATGTGTTTTCCTAATAAACAAAAAATAAACTGCAAAATCGTTGATTTAATTGGAATTGATTAAAAATAATCATTTAGAACGTGCTTTAAGTATTATTGCATTCTTTTAAGATACAAAAAATGCCAAGAGAATTTTAATTACAAATAGAGTTAACGTTACACATACATTATGTACCTATGTTCTTAATCATCTATGTAACATTTAAAAAAAAATTATTTATTAGTAGAGCTCAACTCAAATGACATTGCACAATATTTTTCGCATGACAAAGCTTCATTTAATGCATGATGATGTAATGAAAATTATTATTAACCCTTCTATACGTTACACGAATACTGTTATCATTTTATCAAGCTTGATCATTATGAAATTGCATTTCATTAGGCAGCTTTAAAAAAAAAAAATACATTTCCGGGTTCAATGTCAGTCCCCAGTTAAGCATCGGTTTTTATTTTTTAGTTTAATATTACACGAATGATATTTTAACTCTATAGTGTTTTTCTTATTTCTGTTCACATATATGTAGGTATGTGTTCTAACATAGTTTCTTAAACATGGACATTTGTGGTCAGGTGGCTAAAAGTTATCGAAGTCACTTTTTGAAATTTTGCGTGGGAGCATCTTAAATATGAGTTATAGATTCTCAATTTTATTTTCGTATCTACTTTTACTATATAGAATCGATTTTTTATTTAATTACCTATGTAACTTAAAAACGGCTACACCGACTTTATAGCATTCCAAAACACACACTACCACTAAAATATCACAAAAAATTAGGTCAAAAGAGTTATGGTATCAAAACGGCCCTTTATGGCGCTAATTGGTCTTTGTTCGGAACAGTTATTTCGCGAAACCGCCATCTTATCTACCTACCTATAGTGCTTTATCAATCTTTTTTTAACTTAAATAGACGATGAAAAAAATATTATAAATGCGTTATCAAAATTTCGCTTCATAATTTATTTTACATCGAAAAGTGTTTAAATGAAAATATTTTTTTTATTTCCTTTCTTTCTTACAAATTTAGCGCAATCGGTAACCATACCTTTAGAAACCTTATATACGCACTTCACAGTTTTAAGCAATAAAGCAACTTGTCACAAAAGAAAGTTCGTGCGACCCATTGGCGTCCCTTAATTTGCTAACCATTCGAGATTGTTAAAGTTCCTAAACTCTTTAGAGGTGATGAGTGTCGTAAAGCTTTTTTGACTGCCGTTGCTCTGGTTAAAACCAAAAAAAAAACCGGCTATAATTTATTGTCAGAATCATTAGGTAATTTATTATATTTACGTAAATTTACCAAAGCAATTATTGAAATTTGCACACTTTTGTTTGCCATTAACTTGAATTTGAAATTTTTGTTGTTTTTTCTTCGAGATCAAAATTCTTTTTATTGACGGTTTTTTTGGCGGTTGACTGAACTTTTATTTAATTTTGTTGAATCATACACAACACATACAAACAAGCTTTTAATATTGATTATTATTTAATTTTATAACGTTCTTTGATTCAAAGCTTTTTGATTTTGCTGCAGTTAAGCAAAAATGTTTATATTGCAAATTATAAAAATAAAATCTATTTTTATTTATGTTCCCATGATTTTTGTGTGGGGTGGACGCCAACCATTGGATCCTTCCTGGAAGTTCTCTGCTTGTGTATCCATTTGACAGCCCCCTTAGCTACACCTCTTATTAGTTATCACTAAACAAAACAAAAAAATCCAAAGGCGTTGAAACTTGAAAACCAATCTCGTACCGAGGTACCAGGAATTCGCCGGGTGATGGAGATACTATAAGAGTTGAAAAGACTCTTATGCTAAGGTGGAAACGCTTGTGTTTCCATGTATTCGCCACGTCTGCCTATTTGACATCCCGCTTACTTATTTTATTCGCACTTACTTAATTTAAAAAAAAAAAATGGTTTGTCCGAAATAAGTGATTTTTTGTTAATTTAATAAACATTTTTTGATAATTATAAGCAAAAAAAAGTAACAATAAAACTGGGGCCAGATTCTGTATAAAAAAAAGATCAAATATTTTCGTCTATGCGAACGATTTGCTGAACAGTTTGATCTGAAAATTATTCGTATATACACGAAAACGTTTTATCTGTTTTTAATACGAGATCTGACCACTGGGTCAGAAAAGTAGAACTTTTGGAGTTTTTCAGCGCGTTCTAGCGGTAAAAAAAAAACTTTTTGGCTTTTTACAATTTTCTTTGTGATGCAATATTCGTGGAAAGTATAAAAGATGAAATTTAAACACCCAAGACATAAAGAACAAAAAAGTTCCTAACCAAAGACGAGTTGAATGAAATCTTTAATACACAAATGTGTTTTCTGTTTTATAAACTTAACATTCATCTGAATGTCAATTCAATATGTGTTCAACACGATAAATTCGTTTATTCAAAGACAACATTGTCGCAATAATATAATATTTTTACTTGAATAACTCTCATTTTATCATTTTCATGCAAAAAGCAATAATGAGCCATTCATATATCTTCCAAAATGTAATCAGCTATTCAACTCCAATTAATCATCTTGACAGAACAATTAAAAACTTTTTGGGTCGAAATTAAACTGACGAAACAAAATAAAAAATGAATCCATATGACTGGGTCGCACGAACTTAACTCTTGTAGCAAAGTATGGGACTGCAAAAATTTTTATTTCATTAAATTATTTAGAAAGGCGGGCAAAAAAACAACTATAGTTAAAGTTTGAACTTAAATGCCATCCCAAATTTAAATGAAATCGGTTGTTGTAAAACCCGTTAATATCAAATCTCCGTTATATGTATTTTTAGTAAAAAATCTGAAATGCAGTTATTTTAACAATATTGAACCGTTCACAAAGTTTTTTAAAAATCGTTAAGAGTCGCTCGCGAAAAAACTAAAGCCGTATGGGTGGTACCCGAAGTTCATCACTAAAAAGTACAATACACAAAGATTGAAAAAATCCGTTAAACAGTTTAGTTGGTTGTAGCTCGGTGAACAGACAACCGCTCATTACACACAAACAAAGGAACGAACGTTAATGTCAGATTAGATTAAGACCTCAATTTATTTTATTCGAAACAAATACTTGCCCGATTGAGCAAGTAAATTACTAAAATTCTTGTTATACATATATACATTACATATATCATCTTTTTTGTTTTAAGTCAGTTTATATAGCACTTTTCTGGACATACAACCACTTAAAGAACCATTAATCCGATTAGATAAGTGATTCTACAGTTTTTGCTTATGAATCATGAACGTTGAATGTGGAGCAAATTTTTATTTGCAAATCATTGTCGTGAAATCAAACAAAAAGCATGAATGGGTCACACAAATTTGTTCTTGTCGCATAGATACAGTTGTTAAGTCTTCTTACTTCTGATGCCATATATTTCATATGAAATTTAATTTCAATTCACTAAGCCGTTTTCAGACAAAAAAAAAATAAGTTTGTTGTTAAAAATTATTTTAAGGGTAAAAAATAAATTTCCAAACAATCATTCTTGCTATAGGAATTTTTTCAATTTCTTAAAATACAAACACTAATATTTACGTCTTTAACACAAACAAAAAAAAAAAAAAAACAATCGAAAACCCCAAGCATCTAAATTTGAATTAATTCTAACATTAGAATTGATTTCTCAATAATTGAAATAAAAAAAACCCAGTGCCATCAGTTCATTTATTATCGAACAAATCGGTTGTAGAGTTCATTAATTTGCCGGCATAGGCATACCACTTCTGCACGCACTGCACATCCACAAGGGAAATATAAAAGAAGCATGTTTTTTTGTACAAAGCGAAACTTTCATCTTTTAGCCCGAATCAGGGCCAATTTACTTTCTTCTTCTTTGAGAGGTCTATGCCTTTGGTTTGTATGTTCGCTTACTTTTGATATGTCAGCAGAGTTGGCAGCAAGAGCACACAAGCGACATGTTTCACTATTATAACAATTCACATGTTTGCAATGTACCTCTCAAGCCTCAAGGTAAGGTAAAGCCGGGTAAAATGTTCTAATTGATTTTTTGTTTATAAAGAAACTTACATTAACCTATCGAATAGATGTAATTTTGTTTTTGGTGGTATAATTAATTTAATATTTGTATACATAAACATTATAGTGTCGAATTCATTTAAGACCTATTTTGTATCCGTTTTTAATAAAACAAAGGGCATCAAAAATGTTGGGCTTTTTTTTTGTTATAAATTGTCTGTGCATTAAGTAAGTGTAGTTTCGTCGTGCGTTTTAATCTATTAATATTATTAATAGATTGCCAGTGCCACAGTTCCTTCCCATATCATTTCAATTCAACTATACAAATTGCACTTTAACCACATTAGTCAACAAAATCTAATCCAACTCGATCTTTAAATGTGGTGAAACCTTTTTAGTTTCAGTATACCAATGAAAACGGCCAAATTATAATCAGATAGCCACTGAGTGTTCCCTCGGAAAAGGAATTTGTTCGGTACGGTTTCATACACCTTTAATTGTTGAAAAAATAAAGCCCCCAAATTAAATAAAAGCGACCGGATTTACGAAACGGTTACCCAGTATTTTCAAATCGTTCATTCATGCTTCTAGTATGAAGGGGACGAAATGCAAACAATGATAGCAGATTCATTTTATGACATTACTTTCGCAATAAAAGGTTTAAACTAGTTTGCTGTTTGTAAAATGTATTATGCTAACACACAATTTATGTATTTACCTTTTTAGCCGCTTTTCCCCTATCTGCTGCTACCATTTATTGACATATTTTCTCAGTCTACTAATTGCATTAAATTGACCAGCTGAAAGAATAACGAATTCACACATCATCTACAAGCAACGCAACTTCGTCAGAGAGTCACTTCTTCCCGAGTTAATAGGTTGACTTTCAATTGTTTGTTTATATTAAGAGAGTATCGCTAACCAATTGAAATTAATTTAAAAAATTGACTTATTCGATTGCTTGTATATTATTCAACTTGATTATTTTTTTTATTAATTTTTGTCTCATCATGGATTGTGTATCTTTAGAATTAAATGTTAACCAAACCAATTATTTTGTGACGTCAGTCTGACCAGATAATATTTTTGTTTGTGGTGTCCCCATTTAATTGTGTGATCAGTGTTTCATAAAAATGAAATATTAAGAATGTGATAAAACATTTTTGTTTGATTATAATCTTTATTGGCGCTATCGATTGTACTTTTCTATAAAAAGTTTTGTCTGGATAGATTAGTCGCGTAGCACTAACCTCACTTATTGAGTTGAATTCCAGCCGGCATACGGTGCGTATGAGTGATTCTTTTTTGTTTTCTTCTTTTGGCGGAAATTTTCAATCTGATGAATTAAATTTTCTTTTCTTAGTCTGATTTTTGTGTATATTGTGGTATCGATAAATAAAAAATTATTGAATGAAATGTTAATGTTATCTTATCTGTAAATATTGAAAGTGAAAATCGTGTTTAAAATTGCATAATTTTTAAATAAAAAAGCAATATTCAGTTTCATAAATTTCGAAAACTATATACCTATACTGTTGAATTAATTATGAGCTTGAAGCGTTAGCTGAAGCCCCTATTGCATTATTGTTGTTTAAAAACGGGCTTAAAAACAATAATTAGATATTTAAATTAACTGTTAAATAACTTGAGTTGAACTAAATAAAGTCAATAGTTAGAGTGAAAGAGTTCGTAATTAAGTTGATCTTTTTAAAAAATACTGTGTAATCAAGTGGTAATCACACAGTAGTAAATTTTAAGTCAACAAAATTACATATGTGTTAAGTCTGAATATGAAAAAAACAAATCGAAAAAACATGTGTTATTGTTTGGTTTTAAAACGAAGTTAATATCTAGTTAAAAAATTAGATTTTTGATTGTTCATAAGCTTTTTTTGGCGATTCTCTAAAAGTTAAATACAAAGTTTAATAACCGGCTGGCGGCTATTACCATGTCACGGTTTTAGTTTTTTTCAAAATGTATCGAAAACGATTTGTTAGCAATTTTTTATATTCGTTATATCATCTAATCTTAAGTGTTTTTAGGAAAACGCCATTTCAGGTTTTTCTCTCGGTTTTTCTTAAAAAAAATACAATAAATGGACATTCGGTGTAAGCGGTTAATACAAAGTGGGCGTCAAGGGTACAATGGATGTATGCTTGGCTGTTAAGCTAGGTGCTGCTAGTTCAATCTTCCTACTCGGTACATGGGTAGCATTTCTTTCCAGCATATTTCCCAGTTTTAGGTAAACTTGAACGATTTTCGTTGTGATTATCAAATTTTCGGGCCGAAATAAAACTTAACTGAATCGATTTTATGAATTAAATGAACTTTACGCCTTTCGGTTAAGTACTTACAAACAAAGGAAAACAAATTAAATTCTTTTTTTCGTACAAACGTTTTTTGTACGGAAACGGCATCATAAGCAACGTGTAAAAAGTCGACCTCGAAATCAGCTGTTTGTGAAAAAATATTCAAGGTCAAAGGTCAAAAATTGACTTATTGGAATGTATCGCTTGTTGTTTGTTGTACGACAGAAAGTTGTAGGACAAGTTATAGAAAAAGTTTTCACGAAAGAGTAAAGGTTTTTACGAAGGTTTTTAAGTTAAGAGCCTTACAAAGAACATAGTTTTATATACATAATTTGGATGAATTTCATTTATGCAGAAGGCGCAATAGAATATTTCAAGTTTCGTTGGCTGGTTTACATAAACCGAGACATAAACCTAAAACTTAAAAAAAAAAAAGAGAAAGAGTTCATCAACGTTTAATCGCATTATCTAGAGAACCAATTCTGAATGCATAAACGGAGCATTTTACACGACAAGAAAAGGACTCTTGAAGTACTCGATTGACTGATTGAGTTTGAGGATTCCTCCAAAATCTGCACCGAACAGCTGCACACAAACTTTTTTTCTGAACCACAAAGTCTATAATTTGAACATTCAACATAGCTATCGAGTTATGTTTTAGTATTTATTGCTGAATATTCTGTTTGAAGAAACGTCATTATTCAAAAAAAAAATGGCCAACTATGAAAACGCGTTATTCTTATTTGCGTAGCGTTTCATTTTGATTAACTTGACACTGTCAATTTTTGTAACGGTGCATTTTGTCTTTCATTGGCAAAACTTTATCAGACAAATGGCGCCAAATTCAAATCTTGCTTGCTTAGCTTTGAATTAGTTGCCTGGAAACACATACAATGACTTATTCTTGTGTCACCATGATTTACTAAGAAAATATATTAGACTGCTTGATTTTAATGTTCCCGATAAGTAAAATTGGGCACACTTAATTTCATATGAGGTATATATTCCTTTATTAATTTGAGTAACTTAAAAAATACTGCTGTTATTTTTGATGGCAACACCAACAACAAAAACTATAGTGCTCCTTTTATTTCATACACAACTTATCATGTGAATACACGATCAGTTGAATACTTAATTAATACACTGGAATACACTTGAAAAGTTGAATTTCACTTATATGTAACATGAATCATTTTGTTTATTGTACTGAACATAATTACGAAATCTGAATCAGTATGATAAATCTGTTCTTTTTTGCGAATTTATTAAGCTCTCCCTTTAAGTAGCTTGACCTCTTACTAATTGAACAATTATTTGTCATTAACTTATGAGATTTATTTACGTTGCAAGTTTTGTCAGACGAAAACTTTTCCAAAGTGACTTGTTTGTGCAAAGAATCTGAGAAAGAACTTCATGAAAAATATCTATTCCACAACGAATGTCTTAGTCAAACAGGAACCACGTCGATTAGTTTTGTTGAATCTAATCGTTTAGTACAAAAAAAATATTTATCTTTCAAAAGTCTATATACAGTTGTAAAATAAAATACATAGTTACGTGATTTATTTCCCAATCGTCTTAACCCCTTCATTTTATAAAATCGTGTAAAGATTAGAAAAATAAATAAATTAAAAAAAAAAAACTATCACTCAGGAAAACCAAATCTACTTTTCAAAAGGCTTCAACTGCTTTCCCTTATTGGTTTATTTGTTACTGGTATCTGGTTTTATTTCTAATACGATTATAAGTCGTCGACCCATTAGTAAGTTATTGGTTCAACCCTTAGTGTAGCTTTCATTATAGACACACGTTAGAGACACCTTTCCATATAAAGAGTCGATAATATTTTACTACAAACCACTCGTTTTCCGGAAAACTCTATTTCCTTTTTCATAATTTTTATAATTTTTAAACTAATTCCTTTTATTTTTAAAGGAAATTGGCGGCACAATTAAAAAAAAGCTAAAATGGCTAGCATAAGATGGCGTAGTACATTGGCCTCAATAATGATGGTGACGACGGCGATTTGTTTGGGTAAGTAAATTTATATATTTTTTGGTTTGTGTTTTAAACAAGAGCTTGAATATTTTTCAGTCAGATGCCAGGAACATCCTTATTATCTGTCAGTGCCACAAAAAGACATTACAGTTCTTGTAAATGCCAAAAAGGAATTCGGTATATTGCTTCAGTAAGTATATATTATCTTTTTTAAGCACAAAATATTGTAAGCTCTATCTAGATTCTCTTCTATCATTTCTTAAAGAATTAAAAATGGTTTTGCTTGAACATAAAAATGTATAACGCAATAAACTTTCTATCTTTATTACGAGAATCAAGGCTTTGTGACTTTACTCTAAACTAAAACAATCCTTTTGTAAAAGAAAAGGTTCCCTTCAGTTTGCCGCTTAAACTGAACGTCTAAGCCGAATTGCATTTTAGAAGACTAAGGCTCAGTTTTTCTTTGCAAGATTATTCCAGGTAGGAGAACTAGCGACCGATTTTAGGACATAATTTTGGCGCGCCTGAATTTTTGTTCACTTATTGCTTCAGGGCCACTCATTAATGAATGAAAATTATGTGGTTACTGGAAATGGCCGGAAACCAAAGATACAGCCCTTCAAAGTGGAAAAAAATAACTCAACTATGGTAGGTAAGTAATTTTGTCACGAATTTTTTTTTGTTCACTAAAATGTAGTTTGAAACGTTTAAAATAATAATGTATAAAATTATCAAGCCGGAAAAGGGTTGCCAGAGCAACTCAAAAAAAAGTATTAAAACACTTAAAAAATAAATTTATTGAAATGTTTGAGTTGCTCTGGCAACCCTTTTCCGGCTTTTTAATGTTATGACAGTTATACATTATTAATTTAAACGTTTCAAACTACATTTTGGTGAAAAAAAAATCGTCCCAAAATTACTTACCATAGTTGGGTTATTTTTTCTACACTTTTAAGGGCTGTATGGTTTCCGTTCATTTTCGGTAGCCATAATTGTCATTCGTTAATGAGTGGCCTTGTAACTGGACAAAAATTAAGGCGCGCTATATTAATGTCCCAAAATCGGTCGGTAGGTCTCGGAAATGGATGGAAAACCGTTTTTTAGTCGTTCTGAGATCCCGAGGTAACTCGGACTTAACTCGGTTAAATTGGTGAGTAAACTCTGAGTTAATTCGGGATTTCAAACTGACTGAAAAACGTGTTTCCATCAGAGTTAACTCAGAAGGATTTTGTCGTCATTCAGAAGAAGGTTATGGTTAAGGTTAAGATTGCTGTCAAGCAAAACTACTGACACACTTAGTTCACAGATAGGTCAGTTTTGATACCACGAAACGAGTGAGGAAGTACTTCTTTAATTAAACTAGTTGAAGCTTCTAATGAAGTGAAGTAAAGAAGGTAATAGTTTTAAAAAAATAAACAATAAAAAGACTAAAAATAGCCAAATTAAATATTATTAAGTTAAAATATTATTATTATTATTATTAAATTTGTTGCCTCTATGTTTGATTGTAGCGATAGCTATACCAATATTCATCTTGTTAGTTCCATTTCTGGCGAGTTCATCGGCTTTGCAGTTTCTAAAAAGCCTGGTTTGCATCAGTAGTCGGTACAAATATTTCTTTTAACTACCGATATATGCATTTCAGACTCTCTACTTGAAGTTGGGCAAATTTTGTCTTTGCTTTCTTAAGAAGTTTGTGGAGCACTTCAAGGCATGCTTTTTCATCTACATTTATGTTATGAGAGTCCAAGTTTTGGAAGAAGTTTCATTCCTAGCCTTTTTTTTCTAGCTTCTTTGTCTCATTAGTAATCCACATGTTTTGTATACCTACCTCAAACTCTTTGTCCAGATTGTACCACTTGAGTCTTCCAGAGGTCTCTGTTTGTTTTCTTCCACCGATTGCTTTTTTCACACATTAAAAATGAACTAAAAATTTTATAAGAATAAATTGGTATCCCTTTTTATTTAAATAAGCTAGAATAGTTTTGAAAAAAGATTCGATTACCGTCCATGCAATATTTCGAAAATATTAGACTTCTTTCAGCAAGAATTTACCTCAGCAATATGTATATTTTTATTTATAGTTTTACAAAAATTGATTTGGACTTAAAAACTCAAGACATAAGTTAAAACTGTATGCTGACCTGTAGAACGTTAAAAACCGTTAAAACCTTACTTTTAATATCTAAATTTTTAACCAATTTTGCAGTATAAAACATTTTTGAATAATCAATTTTATTTTAAATTTGTTACAGCGGAGCTTTAGACCAAAATATTAGTATTACTTTTCTCAAGCAGCATCCTGAGCTCATTGATCTCGAACCTCCAGTTGTACAGTTCAATGTAAATAATCCATCTAATGCCACAATCAATATTGTGGGTCTTAAACCAGGATCGCTGGACGTTACAGCAGAAGCTGAACCAAATGAAACTTGGATGTAAAGCTTCTTTAAAACAAACCATAAAATATGAATAAATAACAATTATTTTTTTCTTTTAGCGTTCAAGACATATTTTTCCGAGTAAAAGTAGCCAATTCCATGCCAATTGTGTATATCTCATCAGTGTTTGGTTGGATTTACTTTATTGCGTGGTCAATATCATTCTATCCACAAATTTACATCAATTTCAAACGCAAAAGTGTTGTCGGCCTAAATTTTGACTTCCTTGCGTTAAATATTATCGGATTTATATTGTACAGTATTTTCAATATCGGTCTCTTTTGGATTCCAAGCATGCAAGATGAGTACTTCAGCCGGCATCCACGTGGTCTGAATCCAGTTTTAGTTAATGATGTTGTATTTTCGTTGCATGCTGTGTTTGCAACTAGTATAACGATTATTCAGTGTTTTATATACGAGGTTAGCAACTTGGTTGAATTAATAATTAAATAGAAAATCTTTATAAACAATTTTTGAATTTTTTTTACAGAGAGCGGAACAGAGAATTTCAATAACAGCTCGTGGCATTGTAGGAGCATTTATTTTAATTGTTGTGATAACAACCGGATTGGCGTGGGGTAGTGTTATTCATTGGCTTGATTTCCTGTATTACTGCAGTTATATTAAATTAACTATAACATTAATTAAATATATTCCACAGGTAAGTTTATATTGATTTTTTAAATGTTTGAATTCGTGTTTTTTTTTTTTTTTTGGTCTAAAAGATTAGTGTTTCTTGATGTATTTTTTGGGTCTGCAATTCTACGACATAAGCAATTTTTATATAGTATACCTACAGTTTATATAGTAAATATAGTAAATGTCTATTTTGTTCATCTATGGCACGCCAACATTTGTATTGACCTTTGAAAAATGAAAATGTTGCCTAGTAGACTATGGTGATTGAAAAACGGCTGCTATTGTCATCTTCTGCTATTTTGAATGGGCTGGGATGGATCAGTGCTTTAACAAAACATGTCGCTCCAGCCAGTCCTAACATAGAGTAACAACCTCCAGTTACCCACAAAAGGATTTTCAGACCTTCTTCCACCTAGACATGTTACCGTACTATCGCACGACCCCTAGAGCTCGTCTTTTGGTTGAACTAAACCACCTCAACACACTAAATCTACTAATCAAGGATTTTTTTCTCAAAGTGATCGAGCAGTCCTCACCCAATCTTTAAAGTAACAGAATTAGAAAATCCCGAAAAACTTATACGTATTAGTAATTTTTATCTATTAAAAATCGTTTAAACTCAGCTTAAGAGTATAAGGATATAATTGCCCTGCGACGACACTCTTATTAACCAAAACGGTTTTAATGTTTTGCATTCAAGATTTAGCAATTTTTGCATTCGCGATTTTGTAATTAGGGATTCTGAGCGTTCTCGTGTTTTTGTGATTTTTGAAGGAAAGGAGAGTTGTGTGTGACTTGTGAGTTCTAAAATAATTCCAAAATCGAAGTTTCCGAAAAGGGAAATTGCATTAATACAGAGTGGCCCAAAAACACTCATCCGATAAGCTTGTCGGATATTCGGTGCTTTCAAAATTTCCAGAGCCTATTGTAGCGTAATCTAGAATAGAATAGAGAAAGCATTTAGAGAGTTTGGCATCAGGCTCTTTTATCGCCAATGCGTTTATGAATCTCTTTTCGTTATATGTTTTCGAAGTCACATACTGGACCGACTAATACTAAACTTGTATTGAATCATGGTTTTCAGTCTGAAGTCTATACAAAACAAATGCTGATGTCCCCCCGGGGCTATGCTTATGACTTACTTCCCTGTCTGTATTAAAAATGTTTTCTCTTGAATTTAAATATAATCCTATTCGTTTTAAGATTCACAATCATATATTCTTCGAATAGGAAAATGGAGCGGCTATGTATGATAAATAGATAAGTTCATTAGCCTACTCATACATCATACTCATTACATCACTCATTATACTTCTTTAGTCTCATTACATTCCCATAATAATAATGGGGCAAAATTATAGTCAAACTATATTTAAAGAATTAACGTGACACCACTTAACATTATTTCAACTTTAGAACAGTTGTCTAACTTTTACTCAAGAATAAACACTTTTTTAACTTCTAGTTATTTATTCCACTGAAAGAGGTTGTTTATGAATTTATGAAGTGTTTGTTTGTAGTTACATTCCACAAAAGCGATTTCCAGAGAGTGAGCTGTCATTCTCTCAGAGATTTTAGTGTGTTGCATTAAAAATATAATGTAAAGGTTTGCTGTTTTTAAAGTTAGACAACTCCATTAAGAAAATGTATGCTTTATGCCGTTTATAATACGGATAAACGTATTTTTAACCAAGTTTCACATTAAATTGCTTTTAGTTTCGAGTTAAATCGACTATAATTTTGCGCCTCAATTTTATAACCAAATAAGTTTCAAAATGACAAGTTTTAATATTTATATTGATTTAGTTGACAATAGTGATAAAGGAATAGGTATATATCTGCTTTTTTGACAATTCTCTGAGTAAGAAAACAAATGCTGTAAACAGATTTAGCTTCTTTTCTTACATTCTGAAGTTTGGTCTACTTTTAGCTGTTCGAATTTTTCGAAACTCGATTCATGAATTAACTTACTGTTCTAATATATAAACATTTCGTAGTTAAGTTAAAAGATTTGAAATATATACAAACACATAGGTACCCTAATAATTTTATTAAACATTTTTACAGGCTGTCATGAATTACAGACGGAAAAGTACAGTAGGCTGGAGCATTGGAAACATTCTCTTGGACTTTGTTGGTGGCACACTGAGCATGTTACAAATGATTCTCAATGCGTATAATTATGGTTTGAACAAATAATTTTTCTTTGAAGAATTTAATCGACTTGAATTTTTTTTTTCCAGATGACTGGGTTTCAATATTTGGAGATCCAACCAAATTTGGTCTTGGTCTATTCTCGGTGCTGTTTGACATTTTCTTTATTTTGCAACACTATGTCTTTTACAGGTATGATCAAACTTTCCCTTTTTTTCCATTATTTCTAAAAACAAGAGCCTTCCATGAATGTTTATATTAAAAGATTATATATTTTACTAAATATTAATTATACTTAATGTATTTCATATTTTCTTTCATTGCACCATAAATTATTAATTCATTTTAAACTTAAAACAGCATACAAGTATCTATTGCAGCAAAGTTTAAAAGTCAACAACTTAAAACAAATAAGTGTTGAATAAGTCACATCAAATCATCTTTCAAATGTTTTATCATGAATACATAATTCGTTTTCATTCATTTCAGCACAGTGGTGTTCTGAATTAGCTTTTTCTTTTAAGTGTTTTGTTAAATTTTAATTTAATTTGTGTATTAACCAACAAGCACAAAATATTTGAAAATCTTTTTACAGACATTCAAAGGAAATTACTATTTCCCAAGTGACAACTGTTGAAGATCTCACAGAAATTAAAGAGGACAATAATTCTGAGAAACGATATTAAGAATGTGTTGTTTCTTTTGTAATTATTGGTCTTTAATTTAATTTAATATTAATAATAATTTATAATTTATAATAATGTTTTTTAGTAATATTTTGTTGTATATTTTAAATTATCTAGATTATTATATTATTTGTTAAATGTATTATTATATAATTAAGAAATCAGAAAATGTAATAAATTTGTTTTTTTATTTGGTTGCGTTTGTAGTTTAATTCTTTTTTTGTATATACAAACATATTTTAAAAATAAATTGAAAATGCTTTTTTCTCATCCACATTGCACATTCGAAAAAATATGAAATTGCACTTTGATGTTGGTAAAAGGTATTGCACTGTACTCGTACTTGTAGAAGAGTTAATGAACACAAGTTTTGATTTCTGAGTAACAACTTGATAAATTTCATAATTTAAGTGCCCACTGAGGTCGACATTTGCAGAAGTGCAATATCTTTGGAGTTTTTTTTTTTATAGGTGCATTGTTATTGAATTGGGAAGATTTTTTTTTAAATGATAGACAGTTGGGTATGGCAAAGTTCGTTCTAGTGCTCAGTTCGTTTTGCTAATCCACCATTAAAACTTTTTTTTATGCCAGATTAATGCAATATTGTCCCACTTTACTGTTGGGGGCCCCAAGCTACTTGAAAAAATGTTCGAAAATTATACTTCCAAATTTTGTGGTTGATTTTCGAGAAATTGAATTTGAAATAAATGGTGACCGCTTTTCTGCGGACAACCAATCTGAAATCCTACATTATGTAGTTGGTTTGTGCTCAGATTGCATGCCATTCCATTATGTCAGAGAAATGCGAATGCTAAATCTTTTAAATTCGAATGTTATGTATGAGCAATAAGTTTATACACATAGGGAATGATGTGTAAGTTTTAAATACTGCTCGTAGGATTTAGCAATTGTAGCAATTATTCTTGAGTTAAACGGCAAGAGAAATAAAGAAAATCAAATACAAATGTATGAAGAAGAATTTTGTTCGGTTCGTTTTGAGTGATTTTCGGAACAGGTAGGGCAATAAATGACTCGATATTTAGCGACATCTACTTCGGTGATTTTGAAACCATCTTGATTCATCTGTGTATAAACTCAATGGTGAGTGATATTTAAAAAAGTTGGTTTCCGTCTATCCGAGTGTTTAAACTATTTCCAAGGATATGAAATTTGACGTCCCACATTTGATTTGTGGTTTATGTTTAAGTACTAAATACATATTTAGGCAACTAAAGTTCTTGAACGCAAACTTACCTAAATATCTAGTCAATTTCACAAATGAAGGGTCCATTGAAAAAACGGCCCAAGTCCACTCAAAATGATTGCGAGAAAAACGAATTTTAAAGTTAATTAACATAATTAAAGGAAAATAAATATCTAAAGGAAAATACAAAATTGAAAGAAACAGTTTTGTTGCACATGATGGTCTAAACATAAATTAATTTTTATTTCATGATTTAATGCATTTAATAGATTTTTTTTTACTGAATGAATAATGTTTTGCTCGAATCACATACTTTTTTTTTTAAAAGGTAAATATAACATCATACTAAGTACGCACAATGGGCTACAAGATGTCAGTTTAATTTTGAAAAAAGTGGACTTGTGCCGTTTTTCTCCTGGGCCTTTCAAATGTCATTTGTTGAAATTTATTTATTCGTTACAAAATGTTTTAGAGATAAAAATAATACACACTATTTAAAACAAATAAAAACATTACTTAATTAGTTTATGATTTGCTAGATCATTTTGGTTTGATTTATTGTCATATATCCTATACACTTTTTTTATATGTTTCAATTTTTTTAACAGATTTGATCTTGTTTGAACTTGTTTCTATGTTTTTATCTCGCCAGCAGTCTCATATTTCGTTCAAAAGAGAATAATTTCCTTCTTCGTAGTTATTTTTTTCATTACGAATAAAAGTACCCATATAGAAAAAAGTAAACAATGTAACTTTTAACAAAGTTGTCAGTGTACCTAATGGCAAACTCAAATCAGCTGTTATTGTTGTTGACTGAATATTTAGGTACGTTTTTCCAGTCAAAATCACCTAACTTTCCAATGCAAACTACCTAACTTGGAACTGAGTTTTGTGACATTTGACCAATCAGAGACCAGAAAAAATAAAATTGAATAAAACTGAAGTGCCTGTTTGTAATGTCAAAATAACAGCTCTTTAGGATAATCTAAGAATCGTCTAGACCGATTTTGATGTGATTTTTACTGTCAGATACTTGATGTTGTAAGGAGTAACTAAGGTTATTTTAATAACCCCTAGGGAGCTCTGTGGTCGCTGGTTATATAAAATGTACCGACTGACTGATTTGACGGGCAAACAAAAACGAAACAATTTATTGAAACTTCTTAACATTGTCACATGAAAAGGGAACAGGGAAAACTGTTTGAATGTCAAATTGTATTGGGATAATGTAGTTCATCCGATTGATAGCCACAGCAGATTAGAAAAGCATATCCAAAAGGAATCGATCATCAGGGGCCTATAGCATGTAATTTGATATAATTGAGTTCAGTCGATACAATCGGGTACAGGCAGTCCTTTATTTACTTTAGCCGATTGTTTTTGGTTCAACCGAAACAAATAAAAAACATTCTATACTCGTGCAATACTGAAGGTTGATTAAACACAAAATCCGAAACGGCAGGCCATGTCAGATAAAAATAAAAATTAAAACCACCTGGAAAATCAGCCATTTAAATGAAAAATCAAAAGATTACTTTCGCATTCATTCAATTTTTATAATAACGCAAATTTGTTTAACATTGACTTGCAGAGTTTTTTTTTGAGTCGAACAAATATTGAAAAATGAGCATAACTTGATATATGTTTGGTTCTTACCTAGTATGCCGGGAACCGGACATGAGCTTTAGTTTGTTGAAATATTTATTAGGGTGGTCTATTAATTTCTCAATAATAACGGTGCTGTTGTAGGGAATATAAATAAGCTTGTAGAATGCCAAACTACCGGAACATATCACGAAATTACAACCTTAAAAAAACTAGGTATAACATTTTTAGAGTCGCAGAATCGCGGCAGTCGGCAAAAACAGAAGTGTTATTCAGAATTTATATGGACAAGTGAAAGAAGATGTATGCTGTTAAGCTTAAACAAATATTCAGAATAGTCCTAAATGGATCAGTACACATTTCGATCGAAAACTCCCTCCTATATGTATGAAAATATTTTATATACCAACTACCAGGGCTACATTTCTCGATTTTTAGAAAGAGCCATAAAAAGAGGATTTTGAGAAAAAAAGAGCCACCGATGAAAATTTCAATAAAAGCTAATTTCGTAAAGAATTATTTGATTTTTCTGTTAAATTTAGTCAAACAACACTATTTTTGTATTAAAAATATCTTTGTCATTTTTCTAAAATTATAGATCAGTCTCAAAGTTTTTGACAGAATGGCAATTTAGCTTACCTTTTTGAAAACCTCAGTGGATTTTTTGCAAAAAGTATATATATATATAGCGTTTTTCATTTAAATCTCAAAGATTTGCCCTCAAAATCAAGAAGTGCACAGCATATAGGCTGTGTGAATAATATTAATATGCCTGCGATCCAAACGATCATCATAAAATCACTAGGATAGTTTTTGTATGCTAAAAATCCGCCATTAAAGTGTTTTCATGTGTCAGTGTTTAAATCAAATCTCCCAAATTTGCAAGATCGCATCTTTCTTGTTGTGATTTGCCCTTTTTTGCCTCTTTTCATTTAAATGAAACATCATAAATTCAAAAAGATCAAATCTTTTGCAGGAAAGAGCAAATCTTTTCGTAAATGAAAAACTCTATTAGAGACTTTTTGTCATAGCCCCACGTAATAATAATACAAGAGATAAATGAAACTTATTTAAACGCAAAAACAAAATCTTCTACTGGAAATAAGTCACTGGGAAGTAATTAAATTCTTTACAGTTTTATAGATAAAAATATTTCGTGATAAAGTTGTGTTTATGAGTAAACCGACTAAGATCTTAAAGAACTCGTTCAATTTTCAAAGAATTATGTTAAAGAAGAATGTATAATTTAGTAAATAATATATGACTAAATTAAATTTCAAGTAGACAGGTTAACATAATTCTCAAAAATAGGATAATGAAAAACCTAAATGCGGCTATTGGAAAGTGTATGACCAGGAACCTGTTCATATAAAATTCCTTTACAATATATGTACCTACTGTCGCCCGCCACCTGTGAAATATTTTCATGTCATCCACAAGATATTGAAATTCTCCTTGAGCATTTTTTATAACGTTTGGTGAAAAAATCTCCTTAGCATTTCTCCTTTTTTGAACGGCAATTTTAATTGTAGTTGTACTTGTACTTTTTTTAATGTTGGTATGTCTGAAAGAGTCTGGTTTGCAATATTGCATCCGCAATCGGTGCAGATACATACAGTCATGGGAAAAATTATTTGCACAACGTATTTTTTACATTACATCTTTTGAATAAAACGGTATTGCTTAAAATCAATGTAATATTTCGCATGTTTGTTTATTGATTATTTAAGTTTCAACATTTTCTTTAAACTATTACATAAACAAAATTATCGAAATTCCATATTATAACGTTAAATCTATACAAAGAAATCTTTGTGGATTTTTTTTATAAATCTTGTAGAGGGATTCCCCTCAGTATAAAAAAAACATTTTTTGGGATTAAGGATCGTATACTTAGGCCGCCATTTTGAAAATAGTCTTAATAGTCTTATGTTGATTTCCATGGTGAAAAAATAGCGCTTTTTTCATTTTCGAGAAAGTTTCAATTTCCATTATTAAATGCGAGCATTTACACACATGGCATAAACTCAAACAGATTTGAAAAATATCAGTTCGAGGTTTGGATCTTGCGTGATTGTCCCGACTGTTATTGGCCGCCGGGCTCAAATCTGACAAATTTAAAAACTCATACGCTCACAAAAACAAAGCAATATCGTTTCAATTTCCATGACAACCACAAAACTGCTAGCAATTTGAAAAGTACCATGGAAATCGACATTAAAGCTAATTATCTTGAAAACCGTTAAAAAATCAGTCAAATACAAATTTGTAGAAAACAAAATTGTTTATCTTTTTTATCTACACTTATTTAATGTATTTTTAATATTTCAAAAGTTATAAACAAATCAAAATCTAAATTTACTTGTTATGTTTTGGGAGTCGAAAAATTTTTTTGTTTTTCATTTAAGATAAAAAGATCTTGAATGCAGATTTATAGACAATTTCACAAAGCAAACATTTTTGCTTTTACTTGTTTTGTTAAGCCGCCCGCCCGTTAGAGAAGAAACATACCCAGACGGGCAGACCCTCTATGCTTTACGGTTTTTTGTATGTACGCACTAAACTCGCTATCTTGTTTTGGATTTTTTTAGTTCAAATTTCTATTCATCAGACCAAATATATTATTCCACAATGTTTATGGCTTTGTAAAGTTATGTTTTCAAAAGCTAAGTGTTTTTCGATGTTCATAAGGCGAAGCAATGATTTCTTCTAGGCAAAAATAAATTCTTAAATTTTTTTTTTTTTTTTTTTTCAAAAAGTACAAGACATTTGAGCATGCGGTGTTTTGATTTTTACTAAAAATTATTGAGCATTGAATTTATAAAATTAAAAATGTAAGGTAGTATATAACGTTAAATTTAAAAAAAAAAGAGCTTCGTAGGCCGTAGGATTTTGTAATAATTTAGAAATTTTTGTAATAAGAAGCACTAAGGAAGGGATTATTGCTTTGTACCATCGTTTGTATGTACCTAGCTTATGGCATTAATATATATATAATTTATATACACAGCGACAGCACCTTTAGGAAATGAAGATGCCGAATCCGGAAGCCATTTCGGAATGGGAATTAATACCTGACCTGGGGATGTTATTTTCTTTTTCTTGTGGGGATTAATGTCATTTACCAAATGAATAGGAATTAACACCCCCGAGTGTAAATTGCTATTCAGTTGTGAAAAAGAAGTAGGTAACAAAATATGTAGGTTCTTTTTAGAAAGTTAAATAAAATATGTAGGGTAAACGACCCTATTGTTGGCACCCGCCAATGATTGGCACCTAGAGTTTAAATAATGTGTTTTGTTAGTATTTTCAAGTTTTCTTTTATAATTTTTACCTCATTTATTTAACTCTTTTATTTCTGCGTTACTTGGCATCATTTTTTTTCGTTTTTAAATATTGGCAATAGTGAAAAATTACATTCTGAAATTCAATCAAAAGTTCGCGCCTTTTTTTCAGTGAAATTTGTGAAGTGCGTAAAAGCAAAGTGGTGAAACAAATGTGTGAACAGTTTTTAAAATGTAATAAGCATTTAAGTAAAAGTTGATTTTAATAAACAAACAAACAACGAAGAAAAAGTAAGAATTATTAATTTTAATATTTCTTTTCATTAATTCATTAATTAATATGATGTGCTAACTATTGGAATAGAAATGTTTAGATTACTTATTATTGGCACATGCCAATCATTGGTAATAGTGCCAATCGTTGGATGGACTGGCAATATGCCAATCATTGACGTACTAGATATGGACCGCCAGTCGGTTGAAATTTTCACACAAACAGCAAAGAAAAGTTGTTCCAGCTAAAAACAGTCTAAAAACGCCATCATCTTTTAGTGTTAAATACGTGTACTAATTTCACCATTAGAATTTAAATGAAAACTATAATATATTCATCTATAAGTAACTCATGGCATAAGGAGTTGATGTGTTTTGTAAAATAAAAGTAGTTTGATAATAATTTCCACCAAAATATTTCAATAGTAAATAATTAATTAAAAAAATCATATCACTGCTACGCAGATTCCCTGCTAGTAGTTGATGGCGCCCCTAGTTATGTTGGAACACGCGTGAAGTTGGCTACTGGCGGTCCATACCTAATACGTCAATGATGCCAATCATTGGTTTTGATGAATCACTGTTTAGAGTGCCAATCATTGGATTGATTGGCACTATAACAATCATTGGGTCCTATGCCAATCATTGGTAACTGTGCCAATCATTGGAATTATTGGCACTATGTCGATGATTAAGCACGTGTTAAAAGCAAATATAAGTAGTGCCAATCATTGGGCTACATGGTGCCAATTACTGGCGAAAGTGTGCCAATCACTGGTAAAACTATGTATATACATGTAGTTTATTATTATTATTTATTTCTTTTATTTATAAAGTATATGTTATGTGTTATTTTTTTATAAAAGTAAACATACCTAAAAAAAAATAAAAAAATACGAAATTGTAGTTCCTTCATTTCATTAAACTGCTATGACCAAACAAATGTGGTGAGTATCCTTAAGGTGCCAATGATTGGGTAGTTTACCCTATGTTACAAACGAAATTATGTTTTCTAACTTGTTTTCGTTTATGTTAAATCCTAAACTTTATGAAGGGGTAATTAACTTTATTTATTTCTTATTTCAAATATAGGAACATGAAAGGCTCTTACATTTTTGTTTATATAATACATATATATGTACATATATGTAAGTATTTACATGTTTTTCTATTTCTTAGAAATCTTCAACCTTATGAAACTATTCCCGGGAATGTTGTTGACCAAAGAAATTTAAGCCAAAGACGTCAAAATGAAAGTAATAATGAACAGCCATCTATTTTACCATCCGTTGCATAAAAAAAGTTGCTGTTACATATAATATATGTAATAAATCATTTATTATCATTATTTAATTATATTTATTATATATACATTTGTGACATTGTACAATAAGAAACTATTTAATAAAAGATATGTTTATCTGATGTAATCCAAAATATATTAAATGTGTTTTTTTTAGTTCAAGTTGAAGTTATACCTAGGAGTACCTACTTACATACTTAATGAATTGGAATAGATTTTTAAGAAAAATGAGATGGATTGATTGTCAAGTAAGAGTACAAAATAAAATAAATAGGTAAATATTTTGAATGTTGCCGTTTCCTATGGAAGTAATCTATAGTTAACAGGTCCAAAATCTTCTTATCCAACGATTTTCGTGCTTTGCATCTAGCCGTTTCTAAAGCTTGTGATCATAGTAGGCTGGAGCTCTATCTTTCTTTGAAAACGATAGATATAGTTGACTCAAGGTAATACATACATGCAATAATTTGTAGCAGTTGAATGGACCAATTCAATTTTTTCCAATTACACCTTACATGGTATGTTTGAGTTTTTCTGACCTTTTTTGTAAGCCAATCAAGAAAACCATGTAGTTTTCAACAACATACATTTCAGAGTAAATTTCACAATATGAACCCGAAAAATAAAAATACTAGTTTCTTGTAAATTTGATTTTTTGTTTCTTTATTTTCACTTAAATTAACTTAGATATAAAACCTAACATTAATTTTTGTACAATAGAAACGGGAGCAGTCTTTTTATTTTAACATATTTTCTCTGACTAGTTAAGTTTAATCCACCTCTTCTACTGTAGGCCCATTATTGCCACCGAACCCACCAGATTGTTGACCACACCCTTGTGGACCACTAGCACCACCATTGTGTATCTTGGTCATAATCGGACTGCAGAAACTCGATAAGTTCTTCATCTTTTCTTCATATTCTTCCTTGTCCGCCAGTGAATTTGCATCAAGCCACTTGATTGTCTCTTCGCAAGCACTTCGCGCAGATTCTTTGTCTTGTTGGTTGATTTTGTCCCCTGCTTGGTCAAGTGCTTGCTTCACTCCAAACACGTAGCTCTCCAGGCTGTTTCGAGCAGCAATCTTCTGCTTTTGCCTCTCATCCTCTTCCTGGAAACGCTCTGCTTCGTTGACCATTCTATCGATATCGGCTTGTGATAGTCGTCCCTTGTCGTTTTTGATAGTAATGTTCTTTGTGTTTCCAGTGCCTGTCTCTTTCGCAGCTACATTCAGGATACCATTGGCGTCCATGTCGAAGGTAACTTCGATCTGTGGTGTACCTCTCGGGGCTGGTGGAATGCCGGATAAGTCAAATGTGCCTAGGAGGTTGTTGTCTTTTGTCATAACACGTTCACCTTCGAATACCTTGATTTCCACTCCGGGTTGATTGTCCGCGTATGTTGAGAAGGTCTGAGTTTGCTTGCATGGTATTCTGCAGTTACGTTCGATAATTTTCGCCATTACTCCTCCAGCTGTTTCAATGCCTAGTGACAGAGGAGCTACATCAACCAGCAGAACATCTTGAATTTTGCTGCTCTTGTCACCACTGAGAATAGCAGCTTGAACAGCGGCTCCATATGCAACAGCTTCATCTGGATTGATGGACAGATTTAGTGACTTTCCGCAGAAGAACGACTGAAGTAGATTTTGTACTTTGGGGATTCTAGTAGAGCCTCCTACTAGTACGATATCATGGATCTGGTTCTTGTCCATCTTGGCGTCATTGAGTGCCTTCTCCACAGGCTCCAGTGTTGCACGGAACAGATCAGCACAAAGCTCTTCGAATCTGGCACGGGTCACCCTCGTGTAAAAATCGATACCCTCAAACAAAGCATCGATTTCGATTGTCGCTTCCGTACTAGATGACAACGTGCGTTTTGCTCGTTCAGCAGCTGTCCTAAGTCGTCGCAGAGCTCGTGGATTTGATCGAAGATCTTTTTTATACTTCCGCTTAAATTCATCGGCCAGGTGATTTACTAAACGATTGTCAAAGTCCTCACCTCCCAAGTGTGTATCACCTGCAGTTGATCTTACTTCAAACAGTGAACCCTCATCGATTGTTAAGATAGATACATCAAACGTTCCACCTCCAAGATCGAAGATTAATACATTGCGTTCGCCTGTGAGATTTTTGTCCAATCCATAGGCCAAAGCAGCTGCTGTGGGCTCATTTATTATTCTGAGAACGTTCAGTCCAGCAATGGCTCCAGCATCCTTAGTTGCTTGACGCTGTGAGTCGTTGAAATAAGCCGGAACTGTGATAACTGCGTCCTTGACAGACTCGCCCAAGTATGCTTCGGCCGTTTCCTTCATCTTGGTCAACACCATTGAACTGATTTCTTCTGGTGCAAATCTCTTTTGCTCTCCCTTGAACTCAACTCCTATCTTGGGTTTTCCTGCATCACTGACTACTTTGAATGGCCAGTGTTTCATGTCCTCACGTATCTTTGGATCGTCATATTTGCGGCCAATTAACCTTTTGGCGTCGAAGACTGTGTTCTTTGGATTCATGGCAACCTGGTTTTTGGCCGCATCACCTATTAGACGCTCTGAATCTGTAAACGCCACATAGCTGGGTGTTGTGCGGTTGCCTTGATCGTTGGCTATAATTTCCACCTTTCCATGTTGAAAGACTCCAACACACGAGTATGTGGTTCCCAAATCAATACCGATAGCAGGCATAGTGATGTTTTTTCTTATTGACAAGTTTTACGATTCAAGAATATGTTAAATAAATCTTAGATAATTCAATATAATTAAATTTCACTTTTTTCAAACTTTTAACACAAATAAAACGTTGCGATTAGCAATTTATTTCTTCTGTCTCACTTTTTAACTAATAACTTAGCGTTGCGTTGATTGAATCAAAACTGAAGAAGCAGTTAACGTTGTCTCTTATTTATATGATTTTTGGCGAAGAGAGAATGTTCGAGAAACTATTTAACAAAAAGAGTTTTAGAATTTTCGAGAAAATACAAAAAAGATGATGTGAAGCAAAGAGAAGAATGATGTAGTGAAGTGAGGTGAAGTGATGTTAGAAGAATAAACGAAATAGAGAACCATGAACAAGTAAAATAATAAAATAACTAAAGAGCGAGGGACTATGAGGTAAGAGAAAAACAGAAGAAATTATTGTTCTTTGTACGAAACGAAACGAAATAGTGAAACTACAAAATGTGAATTACTGAGAAAATAAAGACAGAAAAAAAGAGAACGATATATTAATAAATTTCTCTTAACTAACCCAGTATGCTCTTGCTTGAGCATTACTCCTTTTCTCTTATTATATTTCTTCAATTTTCTTTTCCATTTTATTTTTCATTTTTCTTTAGAAAAATAGAATAGGTAGTGTGGAAAGTTCTTGCAATTTCTAGAAATATCCTTGATTTGTATCTTTCGTGGTGAAACGTATTCTCATGTAAAGGCTTTGTTTTTGTGAAAATTCTTTCACTTCTAAACAAAAAAAAAATAATACTATTATTTTTTACTTTTTGTATGTTTTGTTTACACGTATGAAGTCAGAAAGGGCTTTGTTTTATTTTTTGTATGTTGAAGGTTGAACTACCTCATACCTATATGTACCTAACCTACCTACCTATACCTATTAATAAAACTAATTTGTTCGTGTTGTTTGTATTTTCTTGCATCTGCATTTCTTTATAATTAAGTAAGTTATTCTCATTAAGGGTCAGCTGAAAACTCTGATTAAATTTAAACATTTGTTATTTTAGCTGGTAACCGCATATATAAACATACAAAATCTATTGTTAACTGAATAAAGCGATGGTTAACTTAGAGCTGAAAAGACTGGTCCTGAAACCAATTTCTTCTTGGGTTCAAAATAAGAATAATATTTTCTTTAAATGTTCTGTCATATTCGAGTAGTTTCACTCCGAAGAGGAGGGAAATATGAATCCAATGGATCATTAAAAACACTCCCTTTTTTAATTGTGCATGTGGGTTTTTTCAATATTTGTTCCTTATTATTTAGTTCTTGAAATGTGAATAAGAAATGAATGGGGCGAGTTGAGGTTAACAAATTGACTTATAAACATATGTTTAAAATTGCCTATTTTATTTTGCTTTTGCAATACAAAGAAAAGAAATTTTAGATATATTTTAATGCAAATAAATAGAAAACAAAGAAATAAAACAAAATGTAATTGATTTATTTTTTTTATTTTTTGTTTCATTTATTTATTTATGCCTACACATTAAGAAAAATAATTCTTATACACTAGTGCAAGTTAAAAATTAAGAATTTTCATGAAAAAAAGCTACTTAGTTATAATAAAAAAACACAATTCAAAAATTAAGTTTTACTATAAATATATAAAAATATTCATTGAATAATTAATTAATTATCTTTTCTTTTTGAAACATATGTATATAGCAATAACAAAAGTAAGAAGAAAAAAAAATGCACGTATCTCTATTCAATTTAATTTATTTTATTTTATTTAACAATCTTAAATTAATTGATAAATATGTTTTGGAATGTACCAAAAGCAACAAATTGCAAGTTTTAATTTCGGAAACAAATATTTTTTGTCAACAACACAAAACCTACTCTTGTGCGTTTTTTGAGATCCAAAATACCCAGGTTTTTTTGACAACTCTTGGGGCTGTCAAGAAAACCTGGGTCGACCCTGGGTAAAATTCAACGAACACAACTATTAATAAAAAGTAGGTAAGTACCTTCATACGTAGGTACGCACATAGGTATTGTACGTTGTTTTTTTGTTGTAAATTTGCAGTTCTACAAGACGGCGTACTTTTTTCTTATAAAAAAAAACCATTTGAAAAAAAACTTATTTTTCTTATAAAAAAAAACCATTTGAAAAAAAACTTATTTTTCCTAATTTGTTTATAACTTTTTATGCTTGCAAAAATACGCGGTAGACTTTTTTGTCCTATTTTTACTCACCAAAAGAAAATTTTTAAAAGTGGTTTCAACTTGTACCTAATTAATTTGTGACAGGTTGAAATCTAAGGTGACTGGACTAAAAGTGAATAAAGGAATACAAAGAATTGTAGAGGTTGCTTTGCTTTGCTTTGCTTTGGGAACAAAATAATTTCGATGGAGAAAAATGCACACGTCTGGTCGTCACTTTGAACTTGCTATTATTTATGAATATTTGACCACAGCCATCACGACGCGTCATTTACACTTCATTTTCCGTTTCATTGCAGTGCCATTTTTTTACTTTTCAGTCCCAAAACTAGTGGCCGGAACCCTCTTGCTAGATCGTCCCACTAGAATTTAGAGTGGTTGCAAGTTTAGGTACCTATTTAAATAAGTATATAAGTATAAGTAGGTGCCTACTCACAACTTACATATATACTTCTCTTAACGAATTTTATAATCTTAAAACGGCTGGTGTTGAAATGCCGGTCGCGGGCAATAAACGGTGGCGGTGGCACTAGGGTCCTGTTTCCTGTTTCATTCCAAACACGTTGGTTGTACGATTTTCTTTTAATTGCGTTAATATGATGATAATATGCTTGTATAAAATTCAATATTGTTACTAACGTACCATAGAATAAATAATAAATAATGTAACGTACCTAAATACCTATACCTACATACCAATATCTACAAATCTTTTTTCCAGACATAAACCTATAGGTTAGGTATAGGTTGTAGGTACATACATATGTAGTTAGGTGCTTTTGGAGTAAAGGCCACAAAACCTTTAATATTGAATTTCATTCATAAATACCTACTCCACTAAATAAGTTTTAATTCGACTATTTTTAGTCTTTTTATTGTTTTTATTTGTTCATTCTTATGTTAGGTACCTACTTTTTATTAACATTTAAAGAAACATTTTATTTTGACCCCAAGAAGAAATTGGTTTTAATGAGAATACTAAATTATAAAGAAATGCAGATGCAAGAAAATACAAACAACACGAACAAATTAGTTTTATTAATAGGTATAGGTAGGTAGGTTAGGTACATATAGGTATGAGGTAGTTCAACCTTCAACATACAAAAAATAAAACAAAGCCCTTTCTGACTTCATACGTGTAAACAAAACATACAAAAAGTAGAAAATAACAATATTATTGTTTTTTGTTTAGAAGTGAAAGAATTTTCACAAAAACAAAATTTAGTGGCCTTTATATGAGTATACGTTTCACCACGAAAGATACAAATAAAGTTATAAAGGATATTTCTAGAAATTGCAAGAACTTTCCACACTAGCTACCTATTCTATTTTTCTAAAGAAAAATGAAAAATAAAATGAAAAACAAAATTGAAGAAATAAAATAAGAGAAAAGGAGTAATGCTCAAGCAAGAGCATACTGGGTTAGTTAAGAGAAATTTATTAATATATCGTTCTCTTTTTTTCTGTCTTTATTTTCTCAGTAATTCACATTTTGTAGTTTCACTATTTCGTTTCGTTTCGTACAAAGAACAATAATTTCTTCTGTTTTTCTCTTACCTCATAGTCCCTCGCTCTTTAGTTATTTTATTATTTTACTTGTTCATGGTTCTCTATTTCGTTTATTCTTCTAACATCACTTCACCTCACTTCACTACATCATTCTTCTCTTTGCTTCACATCATCTTTTTTGTATTTTCTCGAAAATTCTAAAACTCTTTTTGTTAAATAGTTTCTCGAACATTCTCTCTTCGCCAAAAATCATATAAATACGAGACAACGTTAACTGCTTCTTCAGTTTTGATTCAATCAACGCAACGCTAAGTTATTAGTTACAAAGTGAGACAGAAGAAATAAATTGCTAATCGCAACGTTTTATTTGTGTTAAAAGTTTGAAAAAAGTGAAATTTAATTATATTGAATTATCTAAAATTTATTTAACATATTCTTGAATCGTAAAACTTGTCAATAAGAAAAAACATCACTATGCCTGCTATCGGTATTGATTTGGGAACCACATACTCGTGTGTTGGAGTCTTTCAACATGGAAAGGTGGAAATTATAGCCAACGATCAAGGCAACCGCACAACACCCAGCTATGTGGCGTTTACAGATTCAGAGCGTCTAATAGGTGATGCGGCCAAAAACCAGGTTGCCATGAATCCAAAGAACACAGTCTTCGACGCCAAAAGGTTAATTGGCCGCAAATATGACGATCCAAAGATACGTGAGGACATGAAACACTGGCCATTCAAAGTAGTCAGTGATGCAGGAAAACCCAAGATAGGAGTTGAGTTCAAGGGAGAGCAAAAGAGATTTGCACCAGAAGAAATCAGTTCAATGGTGTTGACCAAGATGAAGGAAACGGCCGAAGCATACTTGGGCGAGTCTGTCAAGGACGCAGTTATCACAGTTCCGGCTTATTTCAACGACTCACAGCGTCAAGCAACTAAGGATGCTGGAGCCATTGCTGGACTGAACGTTCTCAGAATAATAAATGAGCCCACAGCAGCTGCTTTGGCCTATGGATTGGACAAAAATCTCACAGGCGAACGCAATGTATTAATCTTCGATCTTGGAGGTGGAACGTTTGATGTATCTATCTTAACAATCGATGAGGGTTCACTGTTTGAAGTAAGATCAACTGCAGGTGATACACACTTGGGAGGTGAGGACTTTGACAATCGTTTAGTAAATCACCTGGCCGATGAATTTAAGCGGAAGTATAAAAAAGATCTTCGATCAAATCCACGAGCTCTGCGACGACTTAGGACAGCTGCTGAACGAGCAAAACGAACGTTGTCATCTAGTACGGAAGCGACAATCGAAATCGATGCTTTATTTGAGGGTATCGATTTTTACACGAGGGTGACCCGTGCCAGATTCGAAGAGCTTTGTGCTGATCTGTTCCGTGCAACACTGGAGCCTGTGGAGAAGGCACTCAATGACGCCAAGATGGACAAGAACCAGATCCATGATATCGTACTAGTAGGAGGCTCTACTAGAATCCCCAAAGTACAAAATCTACTTCAGTCGTTCTTCTGCGGAAAGTCACTAAATCTGTCCATCAATCCAGATGAAGCTGTTGCATATGGAGCCGCTGTTCAAGCTGCTATTCTCAGTGGTGACAAGAGCAGCAAAATTCAAGATGTTCTGCTGGTTGATGTAGCTCCTCTGTCACTAGGCATTGAAACAGCTGGAGGAGTAATGGCGAAAATTATCGAACGTAACTGCAGAATACCATGCAAGCAAACTCAGACCTTCTCAACATACGCGGACAATCAACCCGGAGTGGAAATCAAGGTATTCGAAGGTGAACGTGTTATGACAAAAGACAACAACCTCCTAGGTACATTTGACTTATCCGGCATTCCACCAGCCCCGAGAGGTACACCACAGATCGAAGTTACCTTCGACATGGACGCCAATGGTATCCTGAATGTAGCTGCGAAAGAGACGGGCACTGGAAACACAAAGAACATTACTATCAAAAACGACAAGGGACGACTATCACAAGCCGATATCGATAGAATGGTCAACGAAGCAGAGCGTTTCCAGGAAGAGGATGAGAGGCAAAAGCAGAAGATTGCTGCTCGAAACAGCCTGGAGAGCTACGTGTTTGGAGTGAAGCAAGCACTTGACCAAGCAGGGGACAAAATCAACCAACAAGACAAAGAATCTGCGCGAAGTGCTTGCGAAGAGACAATCAAGTGGCTTGATGCAAATTCACTGGCCGACAAGGAGGAATATGAAGAAAAGATGAAGAACTTATCGAGTTTCTGCAGTCCGATTATGACCAAGATACACAAAGGTGGTGCTAGTGGTCCACAAGGGTGTGGTCAGCAATCTGGTGGGTTCGGTGGCAATAATGGGCCTACAGTGGAAGAGGTGGATTAAACTTAAATATTATAGTCACAAAAAATACCTACATATCTTAAAATAAAAAGACTGTTTACATTTTCATTGTACAAAATCAATCATTCTCATTATAAATAAGATACTTATGTACATAATTTAAGTGAAAATAAAGAAAATATTTTAATTTATTAAAAGAAAACTCATTCTGTTTTATTTCAAAATTATGGATCTTATACATAGCTATTTCGAAAGTAGGTACACTGAAATAATTTTGGTTGAAGACATTTTGTTGACATGGTATAACGAAAATTTACATACCTATAACGGTAGTTGTACGCGACCTTGTAACGGTAAAACCATCCTCCACGCATAAGAGTGGAATCAGATTTGATAAATATACAGTTCGATGATTTATCAGTTTTGAAACAAAAATGCTATAATCTTTTGGAGCTCTCTGATATCCACCATCGTAATGAAAGTATAGTTCAGGCAACATCCTCTATAAATAGATTGATCTACCCCGAACTTAACTACGATCTGAAAAGCAATAGTTATTGTACTGATTGTCATAGCTTGAAGGCGATATTTCTGATATGCAAAGCAAGATGTGAAATGTTGAATTTAAATGGTTCACCTTTTAAAAATCCAGATTCGAATCTTTGCACAATATGCAATTTAAAATCAAAAGAAGATACATTCCACTTTTTGGCAATATGCCCGATATACAAAGATATAAGACTTATTTATTTCGGAAAGCGTTCATTAACTTTGGAAGAAACAAAGATCATTCTTAATGGATATAACTGGAAAGCTTTGTATGCTTATATTGAAAACGCAGGCTCATATATACAAAAAAAAAATATCATAATATATTATGTTTTTCAAGTAAATTTATTAGTTTATCCTTAAATATTTTATAACTTTAATTTAAAATTGTACAAAAATAAACATTTAAACGTGTCAATCAGGCAGACGGCAACGCCATCTTTATTAATAATAATAAATAAATAAATCTAATCTAATCTAAATCAAATGTCAGGAAGCGGAAAGAACAACTTCCTAAGCTGACTACCTACTCTTTCTTTAAATGCACCCGGTACCTTTGGTGGTATTGGTACCGTTGAGCAATCCCACCCCATTGCCAACTCATTGCTGAGAAGGCACCATGGCTGTCACGCGCTCAGAATATCACTCCAAAGGATATTTAATCCGCCATGGACTATGGATTATTTCCCAACAAGAAAACCAAAATTTATTATTATTTATATTTATTTTTATTTTATTTAAATGTAAATTAACAACTAACTTAATTAATAAAATTAAATATGAAATTATTATTTAAGAAAACAAAACTAAATCAAACTATTTATGTATGGATATGTACATTCACACGTAAATGCGATTAATGAAAAATCATTCAAATTAAGATTATTGTGGAAGAGAGGAAATAAAATGATAACGAATACCAGAAAAGAAATCTATAGAGGTAAATATGTACAAGAAGTTAGCATACCTGCATCCCGTTGTTGTGCGCACAGCAGTTGGATCCAGCGTAGATACCTTAAAATAAAATCTCCCACACACGAAATATACTACACAGAATGAATTTTCATGTATAGTATATAGAACATGATTTATCATACGACAGAGCAAAAACGGAAATTACTAGGAAAATTTTTAAAACTACCTTAAAATACAAAAAAAATTAAAATGTTACCAATTATTAATATAGTGAAAATGCAAAATATTTTAAAAACAAGACAGAAAATTCATTGAATCACAACACATCTCAATAATTGTTAAGGGCCATTCGTTTGGGTTTGAAATTTAATAGTTTGATTTATTATGGTATATGCACTTCCACAATATAGGTTTTTATTTTTTGTTTTATAATGTTATTTTCTTTTATAATTTCTTTTTTTTACGAAACAAAGCGAAACACACACTTTTCACCAGACAGCACTAGAAGTTCTTTATTGTTTTATTATTACTATTGTTTTGTTTTTATTATTAAATAATTGTAGACTTTCAATGCAAATTATAGGCGAAAACAATTGAATTCAAAACAAAAACAATCTTCAACTTTTTACTCTCCGAACCAAAAACAGAATGAATAAATATTTTTCAAAAATCTTTTTTGAAAATTTCCGTTTGTTTATCGATAATAAACAAACTCAATCTGGCTACTTTAGTAAAATAAATTTTGCTAGAGTGGATTTTTCACAGAGTGGATTTGTTTTGAAAACGACCCCACAACCTGATATCAAAAAATTCAGTCCCATATGATATTCTTCCAGTCAAAGGGTTGCCATACGCCCCCAAATTGGACGAAAAAAAAACTTTTGATGTCTAATACATAACTAAAAGAATGATACATCAAAAAATCAAGAAAAATCTCCTGATTACAAAAAAGGAAGTCACAGACGATTTATTTTCAGCCAAAAGGATGCTAAAGGCCCCAAAGTGGGCGAAAAACCAACTTTTCTGATTACAAAAAAGTCAGTCAAACTGAAATGAAATAACTGAATTGAAATAACGACAAACGAAATAACACCAATTTGTCTTTATTTCGCTGTGGTAAACGAAATTATGCCAAAAAAATTTTGTTTAAATTTGGAAATAGAGCCAAATCATTTTATAATAAAAAGTAAGATGAGCGTAAATGGGAGGGCGCCTGTTGCCCCCCTTCAACACCCCTGCCTGGGCCTACGATAGGATTTGGGGTGCGAGTTACGGTAAATGCAAAGTTTTTGAATAAACAACTCTGACGTGAAATAGCGGTGACATGAAATAGCGCCAAACGAAACAACGCCAAAATGGCCTTATTGCGTTTTTAAAAACGAAATAACACAAAATTTAGAGTTTGGCTTAGTTTTAATTTCGAAATTGGTTCAGCCGTTTTGAAGTTCCGGCCAAATTTGTAAGAAGCCGTTAACACCAAATCTTCGTTATGTGCATTTTTAGTCAAAATCCACTGAATCAATCCGAACTATAATATTTAAGGTTTACCGTTGACACTGCTACGCAGTTCTGTTTGTTAATTGCAGAAATTGTGTTCTAATAAAAAATTTACTGTTTTGATTCGATAAGCTTTTCGTAATGACTTCTGTAAGCCCTCAGCAAAACACTAAAAGGGCCTTAACAATAATCAAATTTAGACGTGACTAAAATACTCAAGTTGACTGTAAGTAATTACGCATACCAATAATCAATTTAATAGTAATTTTTTTATAGTTGAGAAACACATGATTAACTTCACGGGTTAAGAGTATCCCCAAATTTGTTATGTCAATTGTGACAACTCAAAGCAAAAGAGTCTGTGTGTTGATGAATTGTTTTTAATTTTTTTGGGTAATAAAAATAAGTGCCTTAAATGAAATAATAGATAAAAAATATCTTATTTGTGTTTGTTGCCATCATAGCCCTTTTTACTAATCTGTCAAAACAAGCAAATATGTATATATTGAAGACTACTATAAAAGTTGTGTTCGTTGAGCCCTGAGCGTTTTTTGAAAAACATCAACTTGCCCTGGGTAACAAATTCTCTGTTTTCTGAGATCTGGACTGCCCTCAACTCGCCCTGAAGTAGATCTACGTGTTTTGCTGGGGCGAGTTGAGGTAAACAAATTGACATGTATGTTGTCAAACATATGTTTACAATTGAATATTTTATTTTGCTTTTGCAATGCAAAGAAAAGAAATTTTAGGTATATTTTAATGAAAATAAATAGAAAACAAACAAATAAAACAAAATGTAATTGATTTATTTTTTTTATTTTTTGTTTCATTTATTTATTTATGCCTACACATTAAGAAAAATAATTCTTATACACTAGTGCAAGTTAAAAATTAAGAATTTTCATGAAAAAAAGCTACTTAGTTATAATAAAAAAACACAATTCAAAAATTAAGTTTTACTATTAATATATAAAAATATTCATTGAATAATTAATTAATTATCTTTTCTTTTTGAAACATATGTATATAGCAATAACAAAAGTAAGAAGAAAAAAAAATGCACGTATCTCTATTCAATTTAATTTATTTTATTTTATTTAACAATCTTAAATTAATTGATAAATATGTTTTGGAATGTACCAAAAGCAACAAATTGCAAGTTTTAATTTCGGAAACAAATATTTTTTGTCAACAACACAAAACCTACTCTTGTGCGTTTTTTGAGATCCAAAATACCCAGGTTTTTTTGACAACTCTTGGGGCTGTCAAGAAAACCTGGGTCGACCCTGGGTAAAATTCAACGAACACAACTATTAATAAAAAGTAGGTAAGTACCTTCATACGTAGGTACGCACATAGGTATTGTACGTTGTTTTTTTGTTGTAAATTTGCAGTTCTACAAGACGGCGTACTTTTTTCTTATAAAAAAAAACCATTTGAAAAAAAACTTATTTTTCTTATAAAAAAAAACCATTTGAAAAAAAACTTATTTTTCCTAATTTGTTAATAACTTTTTATGCTTGCAAAAATACGCGGTAGACTTTTTTGTCCTATTTTTACTCACCAAAAGAAAATTTTTAAAAGTGGTTTCAACTTGTACCTAATTAATTTGTGACAGGTTGAAATCTAAGGTGACTGGACTAAAAGTGAATAAAGGAATACAAAGAATTGTAGAGGTTGCTTTGCTTTGCTTTGCTTTGGGAACAAAATAATTTCGATGGAGAAAAATGCACACGTCTGGTCGTCACTTTGAACTTGCTATTATTTATGAATATTTGACCACAGCCATCACGACGCGTCATTTACACTTCATTTTCCGTTTCATTGCAGTGCCATTTTTTTACTTTTCAGTCCCAAAACTAGTGGCCGGAACCCTCTTGCTAGATCGTCCCACTAGAATTTAGAGTGGTTGCAAGTTTAGGTTTCTATTTAAATAAGTATATAAGTATAAGTAGGTGCCTACTCACAACTTACATATATACTTCTCTTAACGAATTTTATAATCTTAAAACGGCTGGTGTTGAAATGCCGGTCGCGGGCAATAAACGGTGGCGGTGGCACTAGGGTCCTGTTTCCTGTTTCATTCCAAACACGTTGGTTGTACGATTTTCTTTTAATTGCGTTAATATGATGATAATATGCTTGTATAAAATTCAATATTGTTACTAACGTACCATAGAATAAATAATAAATAATGTAACGTACCTAAATACCTATACCTACATACCAATATCTACAAATCTTTTTTCCAGACATAAACCTATAGGTTAGGTATAGGTTGTAGGTACATACATATGTAGTTAGGTGCTTTTGGAGTAAAGGCCACAAAACCTTTAATATTGAATTTCATTCATAAATACCTACTCCACTAAATAAGTTTTAATTCGACTATTTTTAGTCTTTTTATTGTTTTTATTTGTTCATTCTTATGTTAGGTACCTACTTTTTATTAACATTTAAAGAAACATTTTATTTTGACCCCAAGAAGAAATTGGTTTTAATGAGAATACTAAATTATAAAGAAATGCAGATGCAAGAAAATACAAACAACACGAACAAATTAGTTTTATTAATAGGTATAGGTAGGTAGGTTAGGTACATATAGGTATGAGGTAGTTCAACCTTCAACATACAAAAAATAAAACAAAGCCCTTTCTGACTTCATACGTGTAAACAAAACATACAAAAAGTAGAAAATAACAATATTATTGTTTTTTGTTTAGAAGTGAAAGAATTTTCACAAAAACAAAATTTAGTGGCCTTTATATGAGTATACGTTTCACCACGAAAGATACAAATAAAGTTATAAAGGATATTTCTAGAAATTGCAAGAACTTTCCACACTAGCTACCTATTCTATTTTTCTAAAGAAAAATGAAAAATAAAATGAAAAACAAAATTGAAGAAATAAAATAAGAGAAAAGGAGTAATGCTCAAGCAAGAGCATACTGGGTTAGTTAAGAGAAATTTATTAATATATCGTTCTCTTTTTTTCTGTCTTTATTTTCTCAGTAATTCACATTTTGTAGTTTCACTATTTCGTTTCGTTTCGTACAAAGAACAATAATTTCTTCTGTTTTTCTCTTACCTCATAGTCCCTCGCTCTTTAGTTATTTTATTATTTTACTTGTTCATGGTTCTCTATTTCGTTTATTCTTCTAACATCACTTCACCTCACTTCACTACATCATTCTTCTCTTTGCTTCACATCATCTTTTTTGTATTTTCTCGAAAATTCTAAAACTCTTTTTGTTAAATAGTTTCTCGAACATTCTCTCTTCGCCAAAAATCATATAAATACGAGACAACGTTAACTGCTTCTTCAGACTGCTTTAACTGCTTCTTCAGACCCGACGCTGTTTTGCTCTCTGAAACTAAACTAGCTTCAAGGCATCGGCTTTACTTTGAAAAGTACACCCTCTTCCGAATGGACAAAAATTCTACCAAAACCGGTACTGCCATTTTGGTAAAATCCTGTTTCCAATGCAAACAAATAATTATCCCAGGTCTGGTTACTTTTGAAGTAACTTGTATAGTTGTCTCACTGGAGAATAACGAAAATATCCTTCTGATATCTTTGTACAACCAGTGCTCTGCATCCTCAACGGATATAAAACATGACCTCGACGTACTTAACACTTTTTGCCGAAACTTCACCCAATTCATTATCGGTGGCGATTTCAACGCGCGTCATCAATTATGGATGGACATTACAACAACTCCCCAAGGCGTGGCCATTGCTGACTGGCTTCTCTGTAATTCGCACAACCACCTTTTTGAGATAGTATCTCAACCGATTCCCACATTTCCCAGAACGCCATCACTTCTGGATTTCTTTATTTGCTCCCCGAATCTCATTTGTAGGATCCCTACACTTAGAAACTTCACGTGCACAGCCATTACCTCTGACTCTGACCATCTAGCCGTCAAACTAACAATTCGTCTCAGAACAAACTTCAACATTCTTGCAGTTCCCCAACAAGAATATATTAATTTTAATAAAATTAACTGGGAAACTTTTCAAATATCCTTAACGGAAAAACTAAGGAGTAACATTCCCAACACAACTACCAACTTGAGCAATCAGCAAATCGATCATGCAATCGATTCTGTTGAAAACTCAATACGTGAGACTATTGCTGAACAAGCACATCCCCGAAACATACAGTCCAAATATAAGGATCTCCCTGAAACTCTACAAAACATGTACAAATATAGACAAAAACTTCGAAAAATTCTTCAAAGAATTTTTCACCGCACTCTTAGCACACATGGTAACGAATACCAGAGTGTTCTTTCCCAACTAAAGTGCCTCAACACACTTATTGATCAAAATACAAAGACCTACATAGACTCTCAGTTCCGGAAAAGACTTAACGTCATAAAACCTGGGCCAGACACCTTTAAGCAAATAAACCAAATAGTAGGAAAGAAATCTCCTATAATTGGCCAATTGCAATACAATGACAACTTTCTCTCGTCAGATCAAGAAAAAACGAACGCTTTTGCAGAATTCTTTGAAAGCAATTTCAAACCAAATCTTCCCAGCCATCTGCCTGACTTTCTGACTAACGTCAACAGCGTGGTTTTGGAAACAGTTTCCCAAAACCCAACTCCACTCACTACTTTTTCAGAAGAAAACACTTCAGTCTTCACAACAGTCGACGATATCTTCACAAACCCTATGAGCCTGAAAGGTTCAATAAAATGCGGAAACGCCAAGAAATCTTCTGGACCAGACAAAGTCTCTAATTTTGTCATAAAAAAACTGCCAGCTACAGCAATTATTATTCTCACAATTATTCTCAATAATTGTGTCAACAACAGTTACTTTCCAAATAAATGGAAAATAGCGGAAATTTTCCCTATACCTAAAAAGCCCGGAGCAAGTTGCGTTAACAACTTTCGACCTATCTCTCTTCTTCCGAACCTCAGCAAACTTCTCGAAATGCTGATTCTTGACAAACTTCGCTCACTATGTTCTTCCTTAGGAATAGTGCAGCATAACCAATTTGGGTTCAAAGCCTCCCATTCAACCTTCAACCCCCTGTTGAAGCTACACGCTGATACAACCTTAGCCCTCAATAAAAAAGAGACAACAGTAGCATGTCTTCTTGACATACAAAAAGCCTTTGACTCTGTATGGATTGAAGGTCTAGTTTTCAAGCTGAAGTCCCTTCACTTGCCTAGACATCTAATCCATATCATACACAGTTTCCTCACGAATCGTAAATTTTACGTACGTGTCGGCAATACAAACTCAAGTGTAATGAACATCTTAGCCGGAGTTGCACAAGGTTCTCGCCTTGGACCAGACTTGTTCAACTTGTACACACATGACCAACCAATCAACGTACCCCCGACCAAGACACTACTATTTGCTGACGACTCCATCACATATAGTTCATCACTAAGCCCAGCCATAGCTCTCCGCAGAGTCTCTGACCATATCTTCAGACTCTGGGAATATTACCTAAAATGGGGAATCAAGATTAATCCTTCTAAGACAGAATTAATCTGTTTTAGAAACCCATCTCGCAATGGTTTAGCCACAAGATGTAAGAACCTCTCTCTTACCCTCCCCGATAACACTGTTATCACTCCCAAAATAAGTGTTAAGTACCTCGGAGTAAACTTCTTCGAAAGGTTTAAATTTAACCAACATGTCAAACTCACCCTTCGCAAGGCCAATCATGCGTTGGCTCTTGTACAGCCTCTTATGAGAGTAAGAGGTGGACTCCAGACTAGTACGAAACTTCTACTCTACAAGCAGATAATTCGTCCTATATTGACATATTGTTTCCCCATATGGTATACAATAAGCCCCAGTTATATGAAAAAGTTACAAATATTTGAGCGAAAAGCTCTCCGTCATTGTACTTCCCTTTACCACAGACCCAATTCACTTCGCTATTATAGCAACGAAATGCTCTATGAAGCATCAGGCATCGTTCCGATCGACATATACATCTACAATCTCAGCACTAAAATGCTGAGGAAAATCCCATCCCACCCTAGCCCTCTTATTAATTTAATTTCAGGTAACCCAACCACAGAAGACCGATATCTCCAGGTGCTCTCCATAATGGACCCAACATTCGAGATATCAACAGATGACAGCTTCGGAAATTTCTACGTAGCTGCAAGAACGCAGTATAATAGAGGTTGAAGCCACCAGTTGACCTAATGACCACCAGGAGTACCAGATGACCATCCAGATGAAACCCGATAGCAGACCTTAACCAACTAACCCCATCATCATCAAACAAGCCAACGACCGTCAGCACTGCTCACGTTGACGTAAAACAAGCCACCGTTTATATTTAAGAAAAACAAAAATGTTAGCCTTAAGAAACTTTTAAATTTTAAAATGTATAAAACTAACATTGAACGAAGCAGAGCCCCTTCTGTGCTCGCAGATACTTAAACTTAATGTAAGACTTATAAAAAAAAAAAAAAAATCAATTGTAAATACCAACTTAAAGCAAGAGCTAATAAAAAATTATTATATCCCCCTGCTTCTTCAGTTTTGATTCAATCAACGCAACGCTAAGTTATTAGTTACAAAGTGAGACAGAAGAAATAAATTGCTAATCGCAACGTTTTATTTGTGTTAAAAGTTTGAAAAAAGTGAAATTTAATTATATTGAATTATCTAAAATTTATTTAACATATTCTTGAATCGTAAAACTTGTCAATAAAAAAAAACATCACTATGCCTGCTATCGGTATTGATTTGGGAACCACATACTCGTGTGTTGGAGTCTTTCAACATGGAAAGGTGGAAATTATAGCCAACGATCAAGGCAACCGCACAACACCCAGCTATGTGGCGTTTACAGATTCAGAGCGTCTAATAGGTGATGCGGCCAAAAACCAGGTTGCCATGAATCCAAAGAACACAGTCTTCGACGCCAAAAGGTTAATTGGCCGCAAATATGACGATCCAAAGATACGTGAGGACATGAAACACTGGCCATTCAAAGTAGTCAGTGATGCAGGAAAACCCAAGATAGGAGTTGAGTTCAAGGGAGAGCAAAAGAGATTTGCACCAGAAGAAATCAGTTCAATGGTGTTGACCAAGATGAAGGAAACGGCCGAAGCATACTTGGGCGAGTCTGTCAAGGACGCAGTTATCACAGTTCCGGCTTATTTCAACGACTCACAGCGTCAAGCAACTAAGGATGCTGGAGCCATTGCTGGACTGAACGTTCTCAGAATAATAAATGAGCCCACAGCAGCTGCTTTGGCCTATGGATTGGACAAAAATCTCACAGGCGAACGCAATGTATTAATCTTCGATCTTGGAGGTGGAACGTTTGATGTATCTATCTTAACAATCGATGAGGGTTCACTGTTTGAAGTAAGATCAACTGCAGGTGATACACACTTGGGAGGTGAGGACTTTGACAATCGTTTAGTAAATCACCTGGCCGATGAATTTAAGCGGAAGTATAAAAAAGATCTTCGATCAAATCCACGAGCTCTGCGACGACTTAGGACAGCTGCTGAACGAGCAAAACGCACGTTGTCATCTAGTACGGAAGCGACAATCGAAATCGATGCTTTATTTGAGGGTATCGATTTTTACACGAGGGTGACCCGTGCCAGATTCGAAGAGCTTTGTGCTGATCTGTTCCGTGCAACACTGGAGCCTGTGGAGAAGGCACTCAATGACGCCAAGATGGACAAGAACCAGATCCATGATATCGTACTAGTAGGAGGCTCTACTAGAATCCCCAAAGTACAAAATCTACTTCAGTCGTTCTTCTGCGGAAAGTCACTAAATCTGTCCATCAATCCAGATGAAGCTGTTGCATATGGAGCCGCTGTTCAAGCTGCTATTCTCAGTGGTGACAAGAGCAGCAAAATTCAAGATGTTCTGCTGGTTGATGTAGCTCCTCTGTCACTAGGCATTGAAACAGCTGGAGGAGTAATGGCGAAAATTATCGAACGTAACTGCAGAATACCATGCAAGCAAACTCAGACCTTCTCAACATACGCGGACAATCAACCCGGAGTGGAAATCAAGGTATTCGAAGGTGAACGTGTTATGACAAAAGACAACAACCTCCTAGGTACATTTGACTTATCCGGCATTCCACCAGCCCCGAGAGGTACACCACAGATCGAAGTTACCTTCGACATGGACGCCAATGGTATCCTGAATGTAGCTGCGAAAGAGACGGGCACTGGAAACACAAAGAACATTACTATCAAAAACGACAAGGGACGACTATCACAAGCCGATATCGATAGAATGGTCAACGAAGCAGAGCGTTTCCAGGAAGAGGATGAGAGGCAAAAGCAGAAGATTGCTGCTCGAAACAGCCTGGAGAGCTACGTGTTTGGAGTGAAGCAAGCACTTGACCAAGCAGGGGACAAAATCAACCAACAAGACAAAGAATCTGCGCGAAGTGCTTGCGAAGAGACAATCAAGTGGCTTGATGCAAATTCACTGGCCGACAAGGAGGAATATGAAGAAAAGATGAAGAACTTATCGAGTTTCTGCAGTCCGATTATGACCAAGATACACAAAGGTGGTGCTAGTGGTCCACAAGGGTGTGGTCAGCAATCTGGTGGGTTCGGTGGCAATAATGGGCCTACAGTGGAAGAGGTGGATTAAACTTAAATATTATAGTCACAAAAAATACCTACATATCTTAAAATAAAAAGACTGTTTACATTTTCATTGTACAAAATCAATCATTCTCATTATAAATAAGATACTTATGTACATAATTTAAGTGAAAATAAAGAAAATATTTTAATTTATTAAAAGAAAACTCATTCTGTTTTATTTCAAAATTATGGATCTTATACATAGCTATTTCGAAAGTAGGTACACTGAAATAATTTTGGTTGAAGACATTTTGTTGACATGGTATAACGAAAATTTACATACCTATAACGGTAGTTGTACGCGACCTTGTAACGGTAAAACCATCCTCCACGCATAAGAGTGGAATCAGATTTGATAAATATACAGTTCGATGATTTATCAGTTTTGAAACAAAAATGCTATAATCTTTTGGAGCTCTCTGATATCCACCATCGTAATGAAAGTATAGTTCAGGCAACATCCTCTATAAATAGATTGATCTACCCCGAACTTAACTACGATCTGAAAAGCAATAGTTATTGTACTGATTGTCATAGCTTGAAGGCGATATTTCTGATATGCAAAGCAAGATGTGAAATGTTGAATTTAAATGGTTCACCTTTTAAAAATCCAGATTCGAATCTTTGCACAATATGCAATTTAAAATCAAAAGAAGATACATTCCACTTTTTGGCAATATGCCCGATATACAAAGATATAAGACTTATTTATTTCGGAAAGCGTTCATTAACTTTGGAAGAAACAAAGATCATTCTTAATGGATATAACTGGAAAGCTTTGTATGCTTATATTGAAAACGCAGGCTCATATATACAAAAAAAAAATATCATAATATATTATGTTTTTCAAGTAAATTTATTAGTTTATCCTTAAATATTTTATAACTTTAATTTAAAATTGTACAAAAATAAACATTTAAACGTGTCAATCAGGCAGACGGCAACGCCATCTTTATTAATAATAATAAATAAATAAATCTAATCTAATCTAAATCAAATGTCAGGAAGCGGAAAGAACAACTTCCTAAGCTGACTACCTACTCTTTCTTTAAATGCACCCGGTACCTTTGGTGGTATTGGTACCGTTGAGCAATCCCACCCCATTGCCAACTCATTGCTGAGAAGGCACCATGGCTGTCACGCGCTCAGAATATCACTCCAAAGGATATTTAATCCGCCATGGACTATGGATTATTTCCCAACAAGAAAACCAAAATTTATTATTATTTATATTTATTTTTATTTTATTTAAATGTAAATTAACAACTAACTTAATTAATAAAATTAAATATGAAATTATTATTTAAGAAAACAAAACTAAATCAAACTATTTATGTATGGATATGTACATTCACACGTAAATGCGATTAATGAAAAATCATTCAAATTAAGATTATTGTGGAAGAGAGGAAATAAAATGATAACGAATACCAGAAAAGAAATCTATAGAGGTAAATATGTACAAGAAGTTAGCATACCTGCATCCCGTTGTTGTGCGCACAGCAGTTGGATCCAGCGTAGATACCTTAAAATAAAATCTCCCACACACGAAATATACTACACAGAATGAATTTTCATGTATAGTATATAGAACATGATTTATCATACGACAGAGCAAAAACGGAAATTACTAGGAAAATTTTTAAAACTACCTTAAAATACAAAAAAAATTAAAATATTACCAATTATTAATATAGTGAAAATGCAAAATATTTTAAAAACAAGACAGAAAATTCATTGAATCACAACACATCTCAATAATTGTTAAGGGCCATTCGTTTGGGTTTGAAATTTAATAGTTTGATTTATTATGGTATATGCACTTCCACAATATAGGTTTTTATTTTTTGTTTTATAATGTTATTTTCTTTTATAATTTCTTTTTTTTACGAAACAAAGCGAAACACACACTTTTCACCAGACAGCACTAGAAGTTCTTTATTGTTTTATTATTACTATTGTTTTGTTTTTATTATTAAATAATTGTAGACTTTCAATGCAAATTATAGGCGAAAACAATTGAATTCAAAACAAAAACAATCTTCAACTTTTTACTCTCCGAACCAAAAACAGAATGAATAAATATTTTTCAAAAATCTTTTTTGAAAATTTCCGTTTGTTTATCGATAATAAACAAACTCAATCTGGCTACTTTAGTAAAATAAATTTTGCTAGAGTGGATTTTTCACAGAGTGGATTTGTTATGAAAACGACCCCACAACCTGATATCAAAAAATTCAGTCCCATATGATATTCTTCCAGTCAAAGGGTTGCCATACGCCCCCAAATTGGACGAAAAAAAAACTTTTGATGTCTAATACATAACTAAAAGAATGATACATCAAAAAATCAAGAAAAATCTCCTGATTACAAAAAAGGAAGTCACAGACGATTTATTTTCAGCCAAAAGGATGCTAAAGGCCCCAAAGTGGGCGAAAAACCAACTTTTCTGATTACAAAAAAGTCAGTCAAACTGAAATGAAATAACTGAATTGAAATAACGACAAACGAAATAACACCAATTTGTCTTTATTTCGCTGTGGTAAACGAAATTATGCCAAAAAAATTTTGTTTAAATTTGGAAATAGAGCCAAATCATTTTATAATAAAAAGTAAGATGAGCGTAAATGGGAGGGCGCCTGTTGCCCCCCTTCAACACCCCTGCCTGGGCCTACGATAGGATTTGGGGTGCGAGTTACGGTAAATGCAAAGTTTTTGAATAAACAACTCTGACGTGAAATAGCGGTGACATGAAATAGCGCCAAACGAAACAACGCCAAAATGGCCTTATTGCGTTTTTAAAAACGAAATAACACAAAATTTAGAGTTTGGCTTAGTTTTAATTTCGAAATTGGTTCAGCCGTTTTGAAGTTCCGGCCAAATTTGTAAGAAGCCGTTAACACCAAATCTTCGTTATGTGCATTTTTAGTCAAAATCCACTGAATCAATCCGAACTATAATATTTAAGGTTTACCGTTGACACTGCTACGCAGTTCTGTTTGTTAATTGCAGAAATTGTGTTCTAATAAAAAATTTACTGTTTTGATTCGATAAGCTTTTCGTAATGACTTCTGTAAGCCCTCAGCAAAACACTAAAAGGGCCTTAACAATAATCAAATTTAGACGTGACTAAAATACTCAAGTTGACTGTAAGTAATTACGCATACCAATAATCAATTTAATAGTAATTTTTTTATAGTTGAGAAACACATGATTAACTTCACGGGTTAAGAGTATCCCCAAATTTGTTATGTCAATTGTGACAACTCAAAGCAAAAGAGTCTGTGTGTTGATGAATTGTTTTTAATTTTTTTGGGTAATAAAAATAAGTGCCTTAAATGAAATAATAGATAAAAAATATCTTATTTGTGTTTGTTGCCATCATAGCCCTTTTTACTAATCTGTCAAAACAAGCAAATATGTATATATTGAAGACTACTATAAAAGTTGTGTTCGTTGAGCCCTGAGCGTTTTTTGAAAAACATCAACTTGCCCTGGGTAACAAATTCTCTGTTTTCTGAGATCTGGACTGCCCTCAACTCGCCCTGAAGTAGATCTACGTGTTTTGCTGGGGCGAGTTGAGGTAAACAAATTGACATGTATGTTGTCAAACATATGTTTACAATTGAATATTTTATTTTGCTTTTGCAATGCAAAGAAAAGAAATTTTAGGTATATTTTAATGAAAATAAATAGAAAACAAACAAATAAAACAAAATGTAATTGATTTATTTTTTTTATTTTTTGTTTCATTTATTTATTTATGCCTACACATTAAGAAAAATAATTCTTATACACTAGTGCAAGTTAAAAATTAAGAATTTTCATGAAAAAAAGCTACTTAGTTATAATAAAAAAACACAATTCAAAAATTAAGTTTTACTATTAATATATAAAAATATTCATTGAATAATTAATTAATTATCTTTTCTTTTTGAAACATATGTATATAGCAATAACAAAAGTAAGAAGAAAAAAAAATGCACGTATCTCTATTCAATTTAATTTATTTTATTTTATTTAACAATCTTAAATTAATTGATAAATATGTTTTGGAATGTACCAAAAGCAACAAATTGCAAGTTTTAATTTCGGAAACAAATATTTTTTGTCAACAACACAAAACCTACTCTTGTGCGTTTTTTGAGATCCAAAATACCCAGGTTTTTTTGACAACTCTTGGGGCTGTCAAGAAAACCTGGGTCGACCCTGGGTAAAATTCAACGAACACAACTATTAATAAAAAGTAGGTAAGTACCTTCATACGTAGGTACGCACATAGGTATTGTACGTTGTTTTTTTGTTGTAAATTTGCAGTTCTACAAGACGGCGTACTTTCTTTTCTTATAAAAAAAAAAAAACATTTGAAAAAAAACCTTATTTTTCCTAATTTGTTAATAACTTTTTTTGCTTGCAAAAATACGCGGTAGACTTTTCTGTCCTATTTTTACTCACCAAAAGAAAAATTTTAAAAGTGGTCTCAACTTGTACCTAATTAATTTGTGACAGGTTGAAATCTAAGGTGACTGGACTAAAAGTGAATAAAGGAATACAAAGAATTGTAGAGGTTGCTTTGCTTTGCTTTGCTTTGGGAACAAAATAATTTCGATGGAGAAAAATGCACACGTCTGGTCGTCACTTTGAACTTGCTATTATTTATGAATATTTGACCACAGCCATCACGACGCGTCATTTACACTTCCTTTTCCGTTTCATTGCAGTGCCATTTTTTTACTTTTCAGTCCCAAAACTAGTGGCCGGAACCCTCTTGCTAGATCGTCCCACTAGAATTTAGAGTGGTTGCAAGTTTAGGTACCTATTTAAATAAGTATATAAGTATAAGTAGGTGCCTACTTATGATAATATGCTTGTATAAAATTCAATATTGTTACTAACGTACCATAGAATAATAAATAATGTAAATAATGTAACGTTCCTAGATACCTATACCTACATACATCTACAAATCTTTTTTCCAGACACAAACACCAAAAGCACCTAACTACATATGTACCTACAACCTATACCTAACCTAATAGGTTGTAGGTACATATGTAGTTAGGTGCTTTTGGAGTAAAGGCCACAAAACATTTAATATTTAATTTCATTCATAAATACTCCACTAAATAAATTTTAATTCGACTATTTTTAGTCTTTTTATTGTTTTTATTTGTTCATTCTTATGTTAGGTACCTACTTTTTATTAACATTTAAAGAAACATTTTATTTTGACCCCAAGAAGAAATTGGTTTTAATGAGAATACTAAATTATAAAGAAATGCAGATGCAAGAAAATACAAACAACACGAACAAATTAGTTTTATTAATAGGTATAGGTAGGTAGGTTAGGTACATATAGGTATGAGGTAGTTCAACCTTCAACATACAAAAAATAAAACAAAGCCCTTTCTGACTTCATACGTGTAAACAAAACATACAAAAAGTAAAAAATAATAGTATTATTTTTTTTTGTTTAGAAGTGAAAGAATTTTCACAAAAACAAAGCCTTTACATGAGAATACGTTTCACCACGAAAGATACAAATAAAGTTATCAAGGATATTTCTAGAAATTGCAAGAACTTTCCACACTACCTATTCTATTTTTCTAAAGAAAAATGAAAAATAAAATGGAAAAGAAAATTGAAGAAATATAATAAGAGAAAAGGAGTAATGCTCAAGCAAGAGCATACTGGGTTAGTTAAGAGAAATTTATTAATATATCGCTCTCTTTTTTTCTGTCTTTGTTTTCACACTTTCACAGTAATTCAGTATCCAATCCATTCCATATCCATTTCCATTCCAACCCACATTTTGTAGTTTCACTATTTCGTTTCGTTTCGTACAAAGAACAATAATTTCTCCTGTTTTTCTCTTACCTCATAGTCTCTGGCTCTTTAGTTATTCGTTTCGTTTATTCTTCTAACTTCCACATCACTTCACTTCACTTTATCATTCTTCTCTTTGCTTCACATTATCTTTTTTGTGTTTTCTCGAAAATTCTAAAACTCTTTTTATTATTTAATTTCTCGAACATTCTCTCTTCGCCAAAAATCATATAAATACGAGACAACGTTAACTGCTTCTTCAGTTTTGATTCAATCAACGCAACGCTAAGTTATTAGTTAAAAAGTGAGACAGAAGAAATAAATTGCTAATCGCAACGTTTTATTTGTGTTAAAAGTTTGAAAAAAGTGAAATTTAATTATATTGAATTATCTAAAATTTATTTAACATATTCTTGAATCGTAAAACTTGTCAATAAGAAAAAACATCACTATGCCTGCTATCGGTATTGATTTGGGAACCACATACTCGTGTGTTGGAGTCTTTCAACATGGAAAGGTGGAAATTATAGCCAACAATCAAGGCAACCGCACAACACCCAGCTATGTGGCGTTTACAGATTCAGAGCGTCTAATAGGTGATGCGGCCAAAAACCAGGTTGCCATGAATCCAAAGAACACAGTCTTCGACGCCAAAAGGTTAATTGGCCGCAAATATGACGATCCAAAGATACGTGAGGACATGAAACACTGGCCATTCAAAGTAGTCAGTGATGCAGGAAAACCCAAGATAGGAGTTGAGTTCAAGGGAGAGCAAAAGAGATTTGCACCAGAAGAAATCAGTTCAATGGTGTTGACCAAGATGAAGGAAACGGCCGAAGCATACTTGGGCGAGTCTGTCAAGGACGCAGTTATCACAGTTCCGGCTTATTTCAACGACTCACAGCGTCAAGCAACTAAGGATGCTGGAGCCATTGCTGGACTGAACGTTCTCAGAATAATAAATGAGCCCACAGCAGCTGCTTTGGCCTATGGATTGGACAAACATCTCACAGGCGAACGCAATGTATTAATCTTCGATCTTGGAGGTGGAACGTTTGATGTATCTATCTTAACAATCGATGAGGGTTCACTGTTTGAAGTAAGATCAACTGCAGGTGATACACACTTGGGAGGTGAGGACTTTGACAATCGTTTAGTAAATCACCTGGCCGATGAATTTAAGCGGAAGTATAAAAAAGATCTTCGATCAAATCCACGAGCTCTGCGACGACTTAGGACAGCTGCTGAACGAGCAAAACGAACGTTGTCATCTAGTACGGAAGCGACAATCGAAATCGATGCTTTATTTGAGGGTATCGATTTTTACACGAGGGTGACCCGTGCCAGATTCGAAGAGCTTTGTGCTGATCTGTTCCGTGCAACACTGGAGCCTGTGGAGAAGGCACTCAATGACGCCAAGATGGACAAGAACCAGATCCATGATATCGTACTAGTAGGAGGCTCTACTAGAATCCCCAAAGTACAAAATCTACTTCAGTCGTTCTTCTGCGGAAAGTCACTAAATCTGTCCATCAATCCAGATGAAGCTGTTGCATATGGAGCCGCTGTTCAAGCTGCTATTCTCAGTGGTGACAAGAGCAGCAAAATTCAAGATGTTCTGCTGGTTGATGTAGCTCCTCTGTCACTAGGCATTGAAACAGCTGGAGGAGTAATGGCGAAAATTATCGAACGTAACTGCAGAATACCATGCAAGCAAACTCAGACCTTCTCAACATACGCGGACAATCAACCCGGAGTGGAAATCAAGGTATTCGAAGGTGAACGTGTTATGACAAAAGACAACAACCTCCTAGGTACATTTGACTTATCCGGCATTCCACCAGCCCCGAGAGGTACACCACAGATCGAAGTTACCTTCGACATGGACGCCAATGGTATCCTGAATGTAGCTGCGAAAGAGACGGGCACTGGAAACACAAAGAACATTACTATCAAAAACGACAAGGGACGACTATCACAAGCCGATATCGATAGAATGGTCAACGAAGCAGAGCGTTTCCAGGAAGAGGATGAGAGGCAAAAGCAGAAGATTGCTGCTCGAAACAGCCTGGAGAGCTACGTGTTTGGAGTGAAGCAAGCACTTGACCAAGCAGGGGACAAAATCAACCAACAAGACAAAGAATCTGCGCGAAGTGCTTGCGAAGAGACAATCAAGTGGCTTGATGCAAATTCACTGGCCGACAAGGAGGAATATGAAGAAAAGATGAAGAACTTATCGAGTTTCTGCAGTCCGATTATGACCAAGATAAACAAAGGTGGTGCTAGTGGTCCACAAGGGTGTGGTCAGCAATCTGGTGGGTTCGGTGGCAATAATGGGCCTACAGTGGAAGAGGTGGATTAAACTTAAATATTATAGTCACAAAAAATACCTACATATCTTAAAATAAAAAGACTGTTTACATTTTCATTGTACAAAATCAATCATTCTCATTATAAATAAGATACTTATGTACATAATTTAAGTGAAAATAAAGAAAATATTTTAATTTATTAAAAGAAAACTCATTCTGTTTTATTTCAAAATTATGGATCTTATACATAGCTATTTCGAAAGTAGGTACACTGAAATAATTTTGGTTGAAGACATTTTGTTGACATGGTATAACGAAAATTTACATACCTATAACGGTAGTTGTACGCGACCTTGTAACGGTAAAACCATCCTCCACTCATAAGAGTGGAATCAGATTTGCCCTTCCATCCTATAGATACAGGGTCTATAGATGTCGTTCGATGGAAGGGTGTCCAGTAGGCCAGGACCACGGTAGGCATGCTTGCTTGGCCTTGGGCATAGCTCGTCGGTTTGTGGGTCGGGGTCTTTTGGCCTGCACTACCGTGAATAACATGCCTTTTTGAAAACTACTCTAAACGGAAAAACAAAGTGAAAAATTAAAATAAGCTAGGATAGATCATAATATGTATGAACAGAGGGACAAAACAAAAAGTAAAATAAACTACGTTAATAAAAGAAAAAGTGAGAAAACAAATGTCATCTTTGAAGCAGTTATGCGCTCAGTTATGTGTTATTGTTGTCAAACCTGGGGATTCAAACAATATGAAGAAGTTGAGAAACTACTCCGCTTCTTTTAAAAAAAAAATTATTTAACCATCCCATGAACACGCCCAATTACGTTCTTACCCTTGAAACAGGTCTCTTTCATTTTACACTGAAATTACATTTCGATTATACATATATTGAAGGTGCTAAAGTATCCTACTTATAGACTACCATACATTCTCACAAAATATACTCTCCAAAACAAGCTGGAATGGGTGAATGATTGGATGGCATTAGCAGAAAAATGTGAGACAAGCATAAATATACAGTTCGATGATATATCAGTTTTGAAACAACAATGCTATAATCTTTTGGAGCTCTCTGATATCCACCATCGTAATGAAAGTACCTACTTTCGCCCTTCTCGGATATAATGTAGGACGCCCTTCTCGGATATAATGTAGGACGTAAGGAAGGCAGGGACGAGAACATACATATCCTGCATTCCTATACGTCATTATGGGCCGTCTGATGGCACAGGGAGATGGAAGAGGCAAACTTTTGAATTATAGAATACGAATATTTGTAATCAATAATAATTGTTTTAATAAACTTTCAAATGCAAATTATTTACCGTTGGTTTCCAATATCCTTCGATTTCGATGATAATTACAGAAGTGAAATGATTATTTTGAGGTGGCATGGCGGTACTGCAGTGAGCAGTGATCATATATATACAAAACTGCTGTATGGCAGACTTTATACGGAGGCACAGGTAAAACTACTCGTATAAAGTCGTGAATGTAATGAAATTTGAATTCGTGATTTCCGCTTGGATGTGGGTTGATGGGGCTTTAGTTTTATGATATATGATGGTATGGGTATTTTTGAATTTTGCATTTTCATGTAGAATGTATTTACAAAATTTTATTTTATTTCAGTTTGTAACTTCTAATTTTGCTTTGTTGATTTTTATTTGTTTAAGATTACACAACTTTTTTTTCCTTTCTAGCACGTGGGTGTTACGACGAATTATGTAATGTTTTCCAGGATCAGAGATACTTTTGTGTGCTATCGAAATGCAATTATTAGTTTTTTTTTGTTTCTTTTCCGCGTAACATAAATCGGTAAAAATAAAGTTAGACACTTAATGAGATGTGCGTTTTTTGATATAAGCAATAATGTTGTTAGATGGGAATAGAAAATGTGGTTATAAATTGCTGTTTTATGTTTTTGGAAAAGTTCGTTTAAAACAATAATAAAAACTAAAGTTACTTACTTATAGCTCAGTCAGTATATGGTTTCTGTTTTCTGTACAAACTTTTAAGTTGTGAATTGATTGATGATAAATAATCCAAATGTCGTTGTTCATGTGTAAATTTTACAGAAAATAATCAGTGCTTGCATTGAAAAGGCACACCATTCAAGAAAATGCTTACTATAAGCGATTTTTTTCTTGGATGCAAGCAATATTGTGGCAAGTGTGTTTCGAGTCATCATGCAAGAGTGCTTGAAAGCTCAAGCGTTTGCCTTCACCTTCGAGTGTGTTGGGGACTGATGCTGTGGTGTATTATGTAATTTTTTTACTAGATAGATTTATGGTAACTTTGACTAATCTTTTAACTTATTCCAATGGACTTGTTTCTGATCATTTCCGATTAACAAAATTATGTTATTATGAAATTTTCATTTTTAGAGAAAAAAAAAATACTCATACGCCATACGTTTTTTTTTAAATTATTATTAAATTATTTTATTGAACTCTAGGAGAGACTAAAATCGCAACATACTTAATAGGCTGCTTTTGAGTTTTGCTCCACTTTATAGTTTAATCAGAAAATCGTTTTCAAAGACCAAAAAAAGTATTCAACTCAAACTGTAGAAATGCTTCTTCTAGCGGACTCATGGAATCAGATTGTCAATGAATGAGATGCTCTCAAAATATGATAGAGAAGATAAGATGTGCGATATTGAGGATACTCGATTCTTCTATAGTTAGAACAAACTAGTTGACATACTTTTCAACTTTTCTGAAGTCAAGCCAGATGACTACAATGGTAATACACTCGATCATAATTCTGGCTTCGTGAAATAGAATTCGAAATTGAATATAAAAATTAAAACACTAAAATTTATAGAAATTATGATTTTACTTATTAGACTCTGACAGGATTCAAAATTTTGTAAACAATATTTCTATGAGCTTGAACAACTTCCTTTAGCTTATAAACCCATATTTCAATATATTCTGGTTCAAAATTTTCTGCTTCACAATAGTAGCATGCTAGATGATGCTGATGATAACAATTTATTCGAAATTTATTATTTCCTAGCTCCTCTATGCCACTTAATTGCATTTCACTAACCTTAGAAGAAAAATGTTTTAAGTTTTTTTCAATATTAAGGTACACAATTTAAAGATTTATATAATATATACATACTTTTATATGAAATTTATATTCATATGATGGACCTCCAATTTTATTACGGTCACCTATTATTTTTGCAAATATAATACTCTGTTCTAATAAGAACACTTGAAGCAGCTTTTTACCCATCATCGTTGACAGCCCAAAATGTCTTGTTACTTCCAAGCACCTTAATAGACCATGATGTATAAGCCTTCCTTGATCTTCAATAATTTCTGGGAAATTATCAAGTTTCGAAAGGACCATATAATAGTTTACAGCTTGATTGATTCTCTGATAAAAAAAAATATTAACTAACTTAGAAGAATGGAATTATTCTAATTTTATAGAAATTGTACTTCTGATTTACACTGTACAGGGTGGACCAAAATTGTTCTCTCTATTGAAAAATGTCATAACTTTTTTCAAGTGGCGGAAACTTGCAGCTTTGTTATTATATTATTTGTAAAGTGCAATCTGCAATGAAACGCTATACCCTAAAAGACCACCGGAATGGTTTTGACTTTTTTTTTCGGAACAATTAGTCAGTTATTTTGACGTAACTTGAGTCTCAGAGCTGATTTTACGGCCATCTTACAAAGCGCTAAGCAGCTTGATTATAAAAGTCTAAAACGAGGTGCTCGAAGGCCTCATTCCGATAAGAAATTGTGTCGTTTTGTATGAGTTTTTCGGATGAGTTTTCCAGGCCAGTTTTAAGTGCGACAATGTATATGTCACCACGTAGATGAAAAGCACACACAACGTTTACAAAACTCACATTGAAGAATAAATTTCCAGTCTTCGATCTATTATTTTTTTTTTTTTTTGTTGGTTTTCACTTCCGAGATCGCCCGGTAAGGTTGCCTGATAATTTCTGATTTACGTTTATGTTGAAAAATCTATGATTATGAGACTGAGATTTTGCAAGGTCTTCAACAGAATAACCGACACTACAGCGAGAACTTAATGACCGAATTGAAACGATTGAAAATGCGATAAAAAAATTCTTTAACTTTAAAATAGAAATTATATGTACATATATTTAAAATAAAATATGACGTTTTGGCCTTTACGTTTTAATAATTTAATATAAGAAAACAACTTCACCATCAAGAGAATATTTTTGGGCCACCCTATAATAATAATAATTTGTGTTCTTAAGGGTTTTCCAACAGAGATGGCTCGATGTCGCCTTTCTGTGGCGGCCATGTTTGTTTGGTAGGGTCTGTAACATCCATTTTTTATTATTTAGGAACTAACGTCAAATCACCATAACATATGGCAACCACAGACTTTCAATATTGATCCGTTCCTAACTGAAAACCGTGTATAGTAACCATCAAGTATTTCAATTCATATTTACCTTCATAATATCCAACGCATTTTGCATATCCATTTTCTTTTCTAAATTCGTTTCATTTTTGTCCTTTGTTATACCCTCAAACCACTGCACATATTTAAATATACGTTCTACTGGTAGCGTGATGCAGCATTGTATCTACAATTTTTTGCAAATATGAATAAAAACAATTTTTAAATACAAAAAAAAAATATTTACACTCATCGCAAATTTACGTTTATGTTGAACTTTTCTAAAATAACGTTCATATTTGGTAACAATATAATCAGAAATATCTTTGTTTCTAAAATATTGAACGTAAAGATTTATCATTATTTTCTCATTTTCTCTCATCTTTTTTATAAATGATTTTGGATTGTCTACGCAGGTTCTAAGGATTTTGATAAAAAATCTGCAACATAAATTGGTATAAGTGAAGTTTGTTAAAATATTCAATTATAATATATAAATATTTATACTGTTTGTGCCATTTATAAATGTCTTCAATATTTCCAAAAACTTGTCTTGCTTGTACACTTTTCAGATCATCTGGCTTTTCGATGGTACTCTTTTTATTGTTAAGCTCAGCAAGGTAGCTTAAAATTAAGATTATATGGTTTAATTAATATTTGTTAAAATATTCTGCATTATATAACTAGGTATATTCACATTGTTATTATTTGATGTAAATTTAAGATATATATTTGTTCTGAGGTGATAATTTCCGATAAAAAACATGATGGTTTTCTTCTTTGGCATATATTTCTAGATTCTTTGGTTACCTTAAAAAATTTATTTTTATTTTAGAATACACTTTTTTTGTTTAATACTGTGATGATAAATTGAAAACAGTGACACAGAAACCTAAACAAATTTATCAAGATTGGCCGAGTATACTTTATCTAACGTATTCATGTCTAGATTTTCTACATGGTATAGGTATAATTTGTTCTACCTATCAAAATTAAAACAAATTTGTATCGTGGCGTAACTGATGGCTACGACAGAATCTGACTAGCACACGTCGCACTATTAAATAAGGTTAGTTACAAATCCGAATCTGAAACTTAATTATTCCCGTACCGTATACCAACCTTAACGCAAGTTATAGTTGAGTTATCTAAATAAACATGGGATTTTAAATAGACGAGCATCACTATAAGGATCAAGGAATCTAATGATTTACTTGGCAGGCATAAAATAGCTATATATAATTTCCTGCCAATTAGTGTTGGTGCACAAAGTTTGTTGTTGGTTAATTCACACATTTGTATTTAACAAAATATTCCTTACAAATAACACTGATGAATTATCAGATTAAGAAATATCTTGAGGAACGAAAGCTTCTTAATGACAGGTAATACGAATTTCGTACCATGAGGTCCACTGGTGATTTGATCGCATCTCTTATAACCTATCTAAGCTTCTTGGATAGGATTTAAAAAAGAGCTTTGATATTGATAGGCGACAGGACTGTAACAGACACGTTTTCATCGCATGAGCATTGTATATACATTTCTATAGTATTTTCATGCTGAATAATCACCGCCTGGCCATCTTGAGAAACGTGTTATAAACACATTTTTAGGTTCGTGCATTTAATAGTTGTCTATTCTGTAACCCTGACAACAGTCGTAAACATATATTATTTTTGTTTTGTTTACGACTCTTGTCAAGGAAATATGGATTTTAGAGCCAATAAAATACATTATATATTATTAATTTGTTTCGTAGACGACTATTGTTAGGGTAACAGAATAGACACTTAGTAAATGTAAGAACCTCCAAATGTGAAGGTAACAACTTTGTTTAGATGGCGCTGCTCCATGGTTGTACTATAGAAATTTATATACAATGGCATGAGCATCAACGTAATGTTTCTTATCTTTTTTATTCTATCGGTACTTTTGTAAAGAGTGTTCCGAAGAAATAACCAATTGTATTCTTCCCTTGAAACAATTCAACCATACTCGCGCTGCTAGGAATTCTCATCATTTGACCATAGAGCCCAACTTCGGTCGTACCGTAAAATACAAACATTCTTTCTTTAGCCGCACTACACGGATGTAGAATGTTTTACCCGGCTCAATGTTTTCTCCTCATTGTGAAGCTCAGACATTTAAAGGCAATGTGCATCGGTATCTCCTATCTTCTACTCAACGATTTCCCTAATTGCACTATGTTAAATCATTATAAAGGTATATTCATAACCCCTTGAGTGCGCGCACATTATAAAAAAACAGTGTGTGACAATAAATTGTTCAAAGATCCCAAGCAAAAATATGAAACTACTGGAAAAGTGGTATTGTTCCATTCCAGTTGATGAGCGTCGCGTTCGCGTGTACTTGTTTGCCCTCAACTTGAGACGCCTATATGCTTTAAGTCCAACATAATAAAAATGATCGAATTATTGATTTTTTCGGATATAATCTTAATTTTGAAGTTTATGTTATAAGAAAAAAAAAAAAAGAAACACGAAACTAGTTAAGGTACGATCGGGAAAACATCAAAATTTGCTTAGTTTTTCCATGTCATTGAATTCGTTTTCCCAAGAATGCTTAGAAAACAACTAAAACAAAATGCTAAACTTACGTTTTGTGACGATGATGCTGAATTTAACTGTACATGTTCTTCCGAAGTTATGCTTAATCGACAGCTCCTGAAAAAATTGAACTTTAATATTGAGCATATGTACATATACATACATATTTGTGTGTTTGTAATTATCGTAGTCCTATATATATCCCGTAGCATAATGGTTTTTGTGCTGACACACACGAAAGCGATTCTTCGGTAATTTATAATCCCCCAATTGACAATTTTTTCCAGGGTTAGATTAACCTCGAGTTAACGCTGACGGAAACACGCTTTTCAGTCAGTTTGAGATCCCGAATTTACTTAGAATTAACTCACCAATTTAGCTGGATAATTTTGAGTTAATTCCGGATCTAAAAACTAACTGAAAACCCTGTTTCCATCACAGTTAACTCGAGGTTAATCTAACCCTGGAACCTGGAATAATCTCGCACTGAAAAACTAGGCCTTAATATAATTAAAACACTTTATTCTCTAGCCATAATAAACTGCGATAATTGTTTTTCAATCTGGGTATACCGTATGTACCGTATGTATGCAAAGGTAAAATTATAATTGAAACTGAAACAGCAAAATGTGCCAACATTTTTGTTTTACTTAGGGCTTGTTTCACAATATCTAAGTTTCAATTAAGATATTCAGAGTTTTTGTTTGACAGAAAACAACAAAACAATACACAGAAAACAACGAATTAAATTACTGAGTATTTTACTTGAAACATACTCAGAGACTATGAAAAAAGCCCTTAAAAAAATTAGAATGACGAAACAAAAGTTTTCGTGACAAATTTTGTGTTCAAAAATAACTAAAGAATTTTTTTTTCTCTGTAATTTGTAAACTAAATTTATCCCGAATCCCATTTATTGAAATACCGTTCAGTGTTCGTATTTTTTGCTCTAAAACTTGTTTAGCTGGCTTGACTCTTAACACTTGAATGGTTTAGGGTCACTTATTAGTATTTTTAGCTTTAACTATAGTTGAGTTTGAAATCGTTGAATAAATTTGTCGATAATTATCCTCTGATAGTCCTAAGCTGAATACTAAAGCGGTATAACAGATATTTCATGCGCTCACTCGTAACGTTAGTTTATTATGACATTACCTACACGTTAACCAATCGATTAATTGCATCATAATTTATTCACTAGTTTTAAAAAATGGTGGCCCGTAAAAGTAAGATATTAAATATAATTATTCCACAAACTATATGAATACAAATCTTAATCCGTGTTTTTATTTTACAAACAATGCATTTTAAAGTTTTTCATTATTGTTAATCTTTAACTTTACCATCTTTTCAAGAAGGACATTTCGAAACAGCCAATCTTTTTACAAAAAATATTCAAACTAACTTTATTCTTTAAACTCAAAGCTGATTTATGTACTTATACATTTATCATAACTACTCATACTGATTAGAGGTTTTTTCATTCGAGAATATGACACATGTCAATTCATACAAAAATGATTATTTCATCAAAGAAATGAAAGCAACAAAAGAGCTGATACCGCAGCTACTTACAGGATGATTCGCATAAGATTTAACAAAAAGCTAGAGTGTCAAGTTTTGGTCGAGACAAGGGGGAAATGCATTGGAATGAAGGGTTTTTTTTCCTCCCCCGTTTAGCCGTGAAAGAAAATTTTCTAAAAAAAAATAGTTTAAGCGGAAAAATCAAACTTTTTGGAAAGCTAGAAATCTGTTCTCTTATTTGGTTATTTTTTTATTTTTCAAACTTATTTTTTGAATTTTCAAACTGAAAATTTTGAAAAAAAAAATTAAATGGTCAAAGCAATTATTTATTTCAAATGTATGTATGTATACCTAAGTATATACTATATTTTGTTTCTTAAATTTAATGCTCATATTAATTTTTGGTCAAAAACAAAAAAACGGATGTCTTGTTTTTTTTTAGAAAATAAAAATAACAAAAAACACTTCTTAAGAATATTCTTTTTTTTTTATTTTTTAAATGGTTTTTGTTATTTTTGATTTACTCAAAAATTAAAAGATATTTTAGTATGTTTTTTTTTTTGTTTTAGTTTTGTCTTAAAATTATTAAGTGCATTGAATTTTGAAAAAAAAGTGCTTAATTACAAAAATTAGTTTAAATATTTTTTCAATTTTTTTTTTCAAAATTTAAATTTTTCAAAAACTGTTTGCTTAAATAATTTTATTTGAAAAATTAAATCTGCATATTCAAAAGATAAAGTTCAATATTTCAAAAATGCATTGCTCGTTGGAAACACACATTATAGGCATTCTTACGTTTTGAATACGATTGTCTGTCCACTGTCTATAATTTTATAGCAATGTTCATTATTTTAATCCCTTATTCCAATAGGAAGTTTGTGCAACGCATTCTTACATATTATATTTACCCGAAGATGATTGCAATTTTAGTCAAATTGAAATGAAAATTAAAATCGACACCTGTTGTTTTTCTATTGAGTCCCTTCATCAATTAATAAAAAAAAAAAAAAAAAAAAAACACTTCCAAATCGTTGCGCGTTCTGCTTTACATATAGCAAATCAAAAAAATAATTACATAAATTGCTGTATTGGATTTTTTACGCCAAAGAACAAAAAAAAAAAGAAAATATGTAATTCAAAAACGCATAGGTATACGAATAAAAAAACATTAAAAAGTCAATTATTCAGGATGAAATCCTGTTGCTGTCCTTTCCTCTCTATTGATGCCTATATACACTACGATTCCAATTGCTATTGCACAATTGCAGTCTATCGTCCCTGTGCCCGACCAGGAACCAGGTACAACCCCTCAACAATGATGCCCTTCAATTCGGCATGGAGTGATTACTGGCTGCTTATTAAGGCCATTTTTTTGTTTCCACTTTTTTTTTTTAACCAAAAAAACAGTCACGTGGCGCGTATTCGGTGCAACAACAGCAGTTAAACACTGCTCAAGTGTCATCGAGTGGTTTGTTGTGCCAACCAGCATTTGCCCAGTCAGTCAGTCTGTTGCATTTTCGGATGCAGTTATAAAAAGGGGTTTCCGAATGCACCATGGGGACGAACGAACGATTTTGTAAAATTGCTTCACACGGAAAAAAGCCATGCAACACCAAGACAAAACATTGCAGTGTTAACTGCAAAAGTGTAAAGTGAAAAAAGGTTTATCGTTTGTTGTGGAAAGCTTATCAGTGGCCGTTGAAGGCCTATTCATGGTTCATCTAGTGAAACACATCATTTTAACCCGTTTTTTTTGGCCCAAACCAATGTTTTTTGCATTCCAGTCGATTAATTGTTGATACACGTTTCGTTATAGGCATATCGTTTAGTCAATTGTGAACTGGTTTCAATTGCCTTATGGAGTTGTATTTTTTGTTACCCCATTGGGGCGAAATCATGCAGGAGAAAAAATTGAAAATAATTTGCATCCTTTTGGCAATTGAAATAGGCTTAGTGATGAAGAGTAGGTGTATTTGTTTATTATGTATTGACGTGTACGAATGTTCTGATAGTTTGCTTTCTCAACCTCAAATTAAATTAGAATTAAAATGGACGTCCGCAACGTGGGGTGAAAACGTTTGTGTCTTGGCGACCCGAAACAATGGCTGAAGCTATTTTTAGTGTTTTAAAAGAAGGCCTATCTTTGTCACAAGCCGCTCGCAAATATGACATTCCATATCCTACATTTGTTTTGTATGCCAACAGAGTTCATAACATGCTAGGTCCTTCTATAGATGGTGGCACTGATCTCCGGCCAAAGGGAAGAGGGCGTCCACAACGAATTCTTCTTGGCATTTGGCCAGATGAGCACATTAAAGGTGTTATTAAAACTGTCGTTTTTCGCGATGCTAAGGAGCTAAAGGACGAGGGTATACATTTACACTATGGACGCCATTCTGTATGTAGCAGTTATTTTAATATTTCTGAGAATTTTAATAAAAATTTTAAACTACAGCCTGTGTTTCCATTTCAAGACAACGCGCTTAACTATCCAGGAGCACCTGGATGTCCAAACGGTCTCCCAACAGGTCCTGTTGGTCCTTCTGTAGGTGATTCCATGTCTCAAGAAGCTACAGCAGCTGCCGTTGCGGGTGTGGCGCATGCACTTCGACAACAAATGCAAATGGCAGCTGTTGTTCAACAACAGCAACAACAACAACAACACCAACATCATCCACACCTCCACCAACAACTTCCCCACCAACAAGCGTCACATCAACATCATCACCCGGATGCATCTTCCAATATTTTTAATCTACCCCCTCATATGTCACCGCATGGCAGTGCTGGCGGAATTACATTACCAAAGCAAAGTTCCCCCATATTATCTAGTGGACCTGGACAAAATCCAATGCAGAGGCATAACTCACCATCCAACATGTCTGGTCTTCCAAACCTTAGCTTAGCCAGTATACCGGGTCTTCACATGGTTCCTGGGATGGGATCGAATATAAGTTCAACAGGTGGTGCACCTTCATCATCCACATCATCTTTACACCGAGGAGAAGGTCCTTCACCATCAAGCCACCAGTCCAATATCTCACCTGTCCATAATCTGTACACCAGTAGCAGCAGTTCCGTTCACAATCCTCATCATACGGTACCCCAACAGTCCAGTAGCAGTAACAATCCACGACTTCATCCGACATCACCCTCCGATTCGGCGCATGATCTCCGGATGAACAGTCCTGACGAGAGCTTATTCAGTTCTCTATTACAAATTTCACTTGAACCAGCTGTCAATTTGGCCGTAGGAGTTAGTGGAATGGCCTACAAACCATCACGAGGCTATTCTTCACCTCGTCCAGAGCATCTCTTCCAAGAAGACATTGCTGATCTTGTTGGTGCGGCCAGTGATAGATCATCAGCATGTCCATCAAATTTAAACAGCTACAAAGATAATTCGGCAAATATTAAACTAGAACCGATCACAGAATGCCGAAGTGAATAAAGGTTTAACTAAAGGTTTAGTCTAAGTATTATGTTTTTTTTCCTACGATAAAATTATAAACAAAACCCTTAATATAAGTGAATTTATTAAAATTAAATTAAATTAAGTAAACCGATATATCCAATGTGCAATAGAAAAATTTGATAATATATAAGTTAAAAAAAAAACCTAATAACTCTACTCTGTATGTAAAAAAAAAATATGTTATCCCAGAAGTGTTAAACAAAATAATATCGTTACATTTTACAAATTCCAAAAAAACGGGCTGTTTTGAAATAATGTTTTCTTCTTATCTTAGAATTAAAACTTAAATTATAAAAAACCAATCCTTAAGTGTACGATTATATTTTTTATTTTCTTATATACTTTTTACTTTTCAAAGAAACTTTGGAACAAAATTAATCATTTTGGAAATTATGTATAATTCAAAAAAAAAGCATAGTACAAAAATAAAACATTTTGGACTAGGAAAATTTTTTAAATATAAAAGAAAATCAAAATTGTTGCCTATTAAGAATAAAATTTTTAGATACTCGAAATTAAATGCCTTTAGAGAAAATAATTTTGAAATGAAAAACAAAAAAAATATATATACTAAATTTATGAAATTAACTTTTTGTTTAGGTATGCAAAATTGATATAAAAAATTATATTATTGAAAAACTGATTCTACCTCTGTGAATGATTACGATTTAATTATTTATTTATTTTATTATACGTATCTACTGATAAAAATTCTTAATTTTTTTTTCTCATCTTAGTTTTAGAATTCAAAAACCGTTGGTCTCCACGAATTCCTGTTGACTTAAAAGTACCCTCAGTGGTCTTTACAAAAAACAAATTTCGTTTTTCGTTTTTCGCATGCCTTATTATATCCGAACCATTTGCAACTAAGAAGCTATGCATTTTTTTAGATTAAATTTTGTAGTTCAACGCGATGGATAAAAAAAAATTGGTTGCATTCCAATTTTAATTTAAAAATTTCAACAAGAACAATAAATTTAACAAATTAAGAATCCTACAAAAAATAATTTATTAAATTTACGAAAAATGAAAACACTTTTGATTTTACCTGGTGACTGATGACGGACAGCAAGAACGCTCGAGAGCGCAGTTTACGTATGTAAATCTGACAGCCAGCCAAATAATTTCGTTAAGTTTCGCTAAGCATGAGCTACGAATGAGGTGTGCGATGTGAATCGCTCACATGTAAAATTTGACAGCTGTAGGCTAACAGTCCGGAAAAAAGAGGCACTTTACCAAAACAGACTACAAATTTGCATCAAGTTATCCAATTTATCAATAAATCAATAAATTTTTCACAACGCATGCGAATTTCGTTTCACTTCAGGTGGATGTTAACTAAATCGATCTTGCATGTGTAAATTTGACAGCTTTGTCGTTTTGGTAAATTTTACCTTATTTTGTAAACCCTTAAGCCGATTTCAAGATAAGAAAATATTCCTGTGTCTATAGGGAAGTAGGATGATCTCGCACTGAAAAACTGTGCATTCAAAATATTTCCCAAAGCACTCCAAAATGCAGAATCGATTTTGATGAAATTTTGAGGCAATTTTTATAGTAATAAAAAAAACCTTTTGCTTTTGGTTTAACTAAACATAGCAAAGTCCTATATAAACTTAAATAAAATCAAGTTAAATATTTTTTCTGAACCAAAATAAAAAAAGAAATGGAAAGTGCCTTCTTCTATATTAAAGAAAATAATAACTAAACACTAAAATATAAAATTTAAAACTGTTTCTAGGCGCATCTATATTATATTTTCATAAGGAGGTCGAATCGGTTTTATAAAAACAAAGAAAAAAAATATATATATTTTTTTACAAAATTTCTATGAGAATTAAGTGAATTTATTTGAAATTTTCGGCTAAACTTTTGGATTTACTAAACAAAAAAACTTTTTTATTTAAAATTTTTGAAAATCACACACATATAAACTATTTAAATTAGGTATGTATGCCCGTTCTTCTTAAAAGCATTTAACAATATTATAATACCTAATATTATAATATTTTATAAAATATCAATAATATTTTATTTGTTACCTCTATAATTTTTATTTTGAGTGCATGGTCATGGATATGAAATAATTGAAACGACAAAATTATGTTAGTGCTTCCTTATTTATTTATTATATTATTATATTTATTGTATTCATTATGTTATTAATGTATTTTAATTTTTAAATAAGCTTATAAATATAAATAGTGTAAATAGGAGGTATTTCAAAAAAACAATATTGTGAACTGAAATATAAGTTAAATATAACTAATTTAAGATGTTGCTTTAAATATATTTAGTTTGGACATATGTATGTACCAATTTATTTATTTAAAATACCTTATAATAGTAATTTTAATTATCATGATGAGTGCAAAAATGCTTAAAAGGAATGTTTGACTTTTTTTTATTTTATATGTATAAATATATTTATATTTCATTAAATATTGAAAAAAAAATCAACCATTCGTGAAATAAACCAACAACCTACTTTAAGTTTTTAAAAAATAAATAAAACAAAAAGCACAAATTAGCTTCATAATTTTAGTGTCTTCTTGTACATGTTTCAATTTAAATAAATAAAAAACAAGTTGAATACATATTTAGTAACTATAATAGAACCATAATAATTACCATGAACTCAAACTAAAAAAAAAAATTAAATAAGAAATAAATTCAAAACAATTTAAATTAGTACGAAAATAGTTGCCAGTGGAAATATAAATAAATCTTGATAATTTTTAAACATACACCATAATGTATAATTCAATACTCATGTCCCTGGAAAGCTCAGAAAATAATTGGAATCAAATCAATACAAAAAAATAAGTATATGTATTATGTTTATCATAAATGTATATTAATGCACATTTTTGTTTTTCATTAAACATTTTGGCGGGCCGAAATTTAAATTCGAAAATGTATAAGTGTTTAACTTTTTCTTGATATATCCTAGATATTTATTTTTTAATTTGAAATTTTCACAATTTTTAAAGTGAAATTGTGCGACACTATAATTATATTAAATGATAAGTTGACGGAGTTTACAAGAAATTAAATATATACAGAAAAAATATGTGTATTGGGTTGTTTTATTTGATAGTTGCTTTAAAAATGCAATACGATGTAAGAAAAACTATTCGAAGCCGTGTAGTGCATGATGGTTTTCCAATCAGGCTACCACACTATATGTGATGATGGAAGTCGCCATCATATACATTAATCCATGGTTTTATCACTAAGATTTACCTGCAAGTCTCCCGCATATCATTGTGTTTTTTGTGGCTATTGTTACATACTTGTTCCAGAGGAGAAAAAGATTAAACTAGAATATGATTATAAATATTTTACATTGGTGTTTTATTTTCTTAGTTGTTTTTAGCAACATCCCAAAGCCGATCATCATCAAAGCCGATGCATCTTATGACGTTTCTAACAATATTTCCCTGAATACATCTGCTTGCTGTTATTATTATCTGGACAAATTATTTCTAAAAACTGTGTCTTCCAAAACAATATTAGTTTAATATTTTAAAAAACGTTCTTTTCCAAAACTTCAATCGAAAAAAAACTAAATGACAGTTTGGATTTAAAAAAAAATCAAATTGACAAATAAAATACAACTGTATACCTTCTTAAATGTTACATTCGAACTAACTTAAATAATTTTAAATTTACAAATATCGTAGTAAGGTATCATTTCCTTTAGTTATTTATCTTTAAATTCATTTCTCAAGACCATATCAATTTTAAGGTATTAATGATCATATTCAATCAAATTTCTTGACCGGGAGAAGAAAAACAAAGGAATATTTTAACATAACGCGCAAAGGCACTTAATATTACATAGGTGTATACATTTATTTTCAAAATCAAAACGTTATTATCGACATTTTCGATCGAGTTAAATACAATTTTCTTGTGTACTAGACTGTACATTTTCGTTAGTAAAGGTTGAGGCGTGCTTCCTGTATCTAGAAAAGAATAATAAGATTAGTGCTGAATTTAGTTTCAGTATAAGAATATAATCCAAGAAAGTTGAGGAGTTCGTAATTCCAAAGTCTTAGCAAACGATGGCCGTCTCATTTCGATTGTGTGTATTTTGGATGTCTTGATGACGCTGCAACAAACTCAAACATTGGTGCAAACATTGAGTGCTTGCGGTAGAGATTGCACGCAATCCATCGACCCATTCTTGTCTTGCTCTGGCATCGGCTGCTCGCAATTTCATAATATCACCAGAAGCACATCCAATGGAGAATGTTTTCGAATCTTCATCACTGGGACAAACCACAGCGGCAGCTAATTGAATCTGGCCGCGCGGAGCATTGCCAAGAATGTGGGGACTTCCGTCATCATTTGATGAATCACACATATTATAGTAACTTAATGTGCCTGATTGGGCATCTACAGTGAACCATCTATATTGCCAACGTTGAATGGTGCTTTAAATTAGTTGTGTGAACAAAAATGTTGACTAAAATTTAAGTACCTTTCATTACATTTGTGTACTTGCAAAGCTGGCCACTTAATTGGTGTCGACTTTGATTAAGAACCCTGTTGAGATTTGACTCCATGATTGTTCCTGGTGTCGGGTTACGTTTGGATTTGTTTTTACGATGCAATATTTTAATTTTTAACAGAATTTTTATAAATTCTTTATTTTTGATGTTGGGCAGGGTAAAATGTATTTTTAAAATGTCAAATAAAGTTTTGACAGATACTGTCATTTTCTTCAAGAGCTTTTTGGGTTTGTTTGTTTTTAAACACTGACTTGGTAAAATACAAGATTACTCCTCACCGCATTTTTGATGACGTATAATGTGACCCGCAAAAAATATTTGATTATTATTAAAAAAAAAAAAAAAAAAACTATAAACTCTTCAATAATTAAAAAGAAACAAATTGCAGAACTAAACAATGCCATCGAAATTCACTACAAAATGTCAAATTTTGTGTCAACGCATACGTCATTCCAGAATGATTTTTTTTCTTGTGAAACAACGGCATAATCTTGTATTCCTTTATTCACTGTACACTCCCATTTTTATCGAACTATTTTAATATCAAAAACCGTGATATTTTGTATTTTAAAATCGGTTTACATATTTACTAAACTCTAATTTTTACAAGTTTGCCATTTTTTTTGTTATGAACTTTATGCAGTTGTTGATTTTCCATCCGCAGTGAACGCACATGTTTGTGAGAACTCCTTTTCTATTGAAATTTATCTAATGTTTGTTTTCAAAGCTTTTCTGTATTGTGGGTTTTCGCATTTCAGTGAATAATCTTATATCTTATATTTTTGGAGAGATTTCTTAGTTTTTAGCATTGTAATTCTCTTAACGAATTTTATAATCATAAAACGGCTGGTGTTGAAATGCCGGTGATGAAGTGGTCGCGGGCAATAAACTGTGGCGGTCGCACTAGAGTCCTGTTTCCTGTTTCATTGTTGGCTGTACGATTTTCTTTTAATTACGTTAATATGATGATAATATGCTTGTATAAAATTCAATATTGTTACTAAAGACAAAAATTTAAATAACGAAGAGAACTCGTATGTAAACAAGAAATTAATTTATAGGGGTTGGCAATGTTGCCGTCGTAGCGTCTTTGTCACATATTTTCTTTCTGTTCCTATTAAGTATTGTTCCTAAAGGTACTTTATATAATTTGCAAATGGAACTGTTTAAAATAGCTATTTACGAATTAATTACACCCACTGTAATGTCGCTTTCACATTCTAAAGCTGAGTAAGAACGTATTTATATGTCAATTTATTTGTGAAAAATTAACTAACATACTTAAAACAATTTATGGCGAGTATATTGCTCAAAAGATTCGCACCTGTAATCGAAGCAACAAAGATATTGCCATAGCCCAGCATCATACTGAAAATATTGTTTTCAATTTAGCTATGGGAGTTTACAACCAAGATTCATCTGCTGCATTAGAAGACAAGAGCTACTTAGCGATACCTCCAGCCATTCCCCCTGTTAAGGCAGCAGAAAAGTGTTTTCAACCTATTATTATTCCGAAACCAGAACCCACTCCATAAAAAAAAAACTGATTAGTATTATACAACTAAACTTTGATATGATTAAGATTTTTTAAAATATTTTGTTTTTTATTTCAGTGTAGGTACTAAACAATTGCCTATCTGAAAAGTTTAATAAAGCACAAATTTCTTTTTAAACAAATTAATTAATCAGCAAGTACTAATTCTTGCCTTTATTAAGTTTGGAACACCATGTTTTTTCAAATTTTCTTCTGCCAGAGACCACAAGAGTATTATGGGTGTTTTCATAAACGTCAAACTAACTAATATGTGCAATAACAAAAATTTATAAAAACACATTTCTTAAACAAAAAAAAGGGGTTTGTTTTATTATTTGTAAGTATTTTGGACATAGCTACTAAAATAATAAGAAATTTTGTTTTGTTAAACTTAAGAAAATAAGTGTTTTTTATCAATTTTTTGATTGCAGATCTTAGTTAGTCTGACGTTTATGAACACACTCTATAGCTTGACTATCCTGTAGCTTTGAAGATCCTATAGGCTGCAAATGTTGTTGTTTATTCGGTCTAGATGACCCGAGTTTATCGGAGCCGTGGAATACGTGTTAGTCGTTAAATTTTCTTCTTCATAAACTAATCTACAAATACTAGAATGAACATAAATTTATCAATTACTTCATCATATTTTAAAAATTGTCACGCATCATGTTCTATCAATGTTCATCTACGCATCATTGAAAAAGGACAAGGGTGACAGTGATGATTTGGTTTTATTCAATTGTTTTATTAGATCATAGAGACAGGGAAGATTAACAAGAGTGACAGAAGTTACAGTAGTGACAAGGTAAACAAAGTTTTTAACTACGTTGGAGGTAGATTTTCATTTATTTATTATTAATATTTTGTGCAATATAAAATTACAAAAAATAAAAAAGATAAAAGCATTACAATAAAGTCATCGCATCAGTTATATGTTAAAGTGTACAATTCTTTAATAACAACAAATTATTTTTTTAAATATTTATACCTACTTTTCGGGGTCTTAACAAAACATGTTATGAGAGTGGAAAAGCTCAAAGAATTAAGGTTTGTTAGTACTGATTGGCATATCATTTCTAATTAGTATTTCAACAAAATTCGGTTACATTGCTAACTACCGTTCCATTTAATTTAAATTTGATTATTTTGATATTTCCCCCCTTTGAACGTACATATTCTAATTACAAATTTCATTTCTTTATGGCAGTCATAGTGAGTTCGAGGGATGTAATCTTTCATTTTCACAATGAATTTCTTAATTCAAACCAGAAACTACATTTTCTAAAATATTAATAGTCTTTAATGGCCTGTGTCCCGATTAGGGAATACGAAGCGATTCGTTTTTCAATTTGATGTCTACTTATTGATGCACCAATCCTTCGAGTCAATTGACAGCGGTTTCCACAAAAATACAAGAGATGAAATCGAAACATTATTTTCACCTCAAAAACGATTCGTTTAATAATCTATAATCAGGCATAAACTCTAAAGCAAAACAAAAACAAATTCCATACCAATTTGTTCGTTATCAATTCACTGACGAAAATCTTCCCCATCACTTAAGAAAATTACAACCCAGAAACAAAATAATTAAAAACTCATATTATTTTTTTTATTTTCATTTTTTATTTGAAATGATTTTTTAAACAAAAAAAAACTTAAGTTTAATCAAAACTTGTTATTTTAGTGTATTTTTTAGAGATCAAAATGCATAAAAGTATATAGCGAAACAAGATTAATTCTAATTTTAAGGATAAAGATAACGATATCAGACTTTAATCGACCTCTTCAACAGTTGGACCGCTGCCACAGCCATTGCCATTTGTTGATTGTGGTCCAGCTCCACCTGAGTTTATCTTCGTCATTAAGGGACTGCAGATCTTGGTGACTTCTTCCATCTTGTGATCAAATTCTTCTTTCTCAGCTGTTGTGTTATTGTCCAACCATTTGATGGTTTCGCTGCAGCATTGCAGAGCTTTGTCTTTTTCTGACTGTTGAAGTTTGCTTCCCGACTGTTCGACCGCTTGTTTGACGTTGAAGACGTATCCCTCCAAGCTATTGCGTGCAGTGATGCGTTGACGTTGTTTTTCGTCTTCCTCTTGGTACTTCTCTGCCTCATTCACCATTCTGTCGATTTCAGCTTGTGATAAGCGACCCTTATCGTTCTTTATCGTGATGTTCTTTACAGCACCAGAGCCCATCTCTTTGGCAGTAACATTCAAGATTCCATTGGCATCCAAATCGAAAGTAACATCAATCTGTGGAACACCACGTGGAGCTGGTGGAATTCCAGTCAAGTTAAAAGTACCCAAAAGGTTGTTGTCTTTGGTTAGTGCTCTTTCTCCTTCGAATACCTGAATAGTAACTGCTGGTTGGTTATCTGCATAGGTCGTAAAAGTCTTTGATTGTTTGCATGGAATTCTGGAGTTTCGTTCTATCAGCTTGGTCATAACACCGCCGGCTGTTTCAATTCCCAAAGACAAAGGAGCTACATCGACCAGTAGAACGTCTTGGATTTGGCTGCTCTTGTCTCCACTAAGAATGGCTGCTTGAATGGCCGCTCCATAAGCAACGGCTTCATCTGGATTGATAGATAGATTAAGAGTTTTGCCGTTGAAGAACGTCTGAAGCAGACTCTGAACTTTTGGAATCCTTGTTGAGCCTCCCACCAACACGATGTCATGAATCTGACCTTTATCCATTTTGGCATCCTTCAAAGCCTTTTCCACGGGATCCAATGTTGAACGGAATAGATCAGAACAAAGTTCTTCAAAACGGGCTCGACTAATTCTGGTATAAAAATCGACTCCTTCGTACAACGCATCGATTTCAATTGTGGCCTCAGTGCTGGATGAGAGCGTTCGTTTTGCTCTTTCGGCTGCGGTCCTCAAACGGCGAACAGCTCGTGGATTCGATAGAAGATCTTTCTTGTACTTCCGCTTAAACTCCTCAGAAAAATGGTTCACCAAACGGTTGTCAAAGTCCTCGCCTCCCAAGTGGGTATCTCCAGCTGTTGATCTGACTTCAAAGAGTGATCCTTCATCGATAGTTAAAATGGATACATCAAAGGTACCACCACCCAAATCAAATATTAGGACATTGCGTTCACCAGAGAGATTTTTGTCCAAGCCATACGCCAGGGCTGCTGCAGTTGGTTCGTTAATGATTCTAAGCACATTCAGTCCAGCGATGGCTCCTGCATCTTTTGTAGCTTGACGCTGTGAGTCGTTGAAATACGCTGGTACTGTAACAACCGCATCCTTAATTTCCTGACCCAAGTATGCCTCGGCAATTTCTTTCATCTTCGTTAACACCATAGAACTAATCTCCTCTGGAGCGAATTTCTTTTGTTGTCCTTTGAATTCCACACTAATCTTCGGCTTCCCACCGTCACTCACGACTTTAAATGGCCAGTGCTTAATGTCTTCTTGTATTTTCTGGTCATCAAATTTGCGTCCAATCAATCGCTTAGCGTCAAAAACTGTGTTTTTAGGATTCAACGCAACTTGATTCTTAGCCGCGTCACCAATCAGACGTTCCGAGTCCGTGAATGCAACATAACTTGGAGTTGTTCGGTTGCCTTGGTCATTGGCTATTATTTCCACCTTACCGTGTTGAAAGGCTCCAACGCAAGAATAAGTAGTTCCCAAATCAATCCCGATAGCAGGCATCTTTTTTTTAATCTTTTTATTACTCGTAGGTAGTTATGTATAGTAAGTTTTAAAGGTAATTTCCGTTAAATTCTTCGTTATTACTTTATTGAAGTTTGTATAAACACTGCAAAGCACTTGTACTTGTACTACAATGTTAGTATTACTGAAACTTTTCAAACTTTGCAAAATACTGAATCGAAGAGAGCGGAACTCGCCTATTTATACGATTTTTCACAAAAAGAGACACTTCTGGAAGTCTTCTCTAGAATGTTGTGGAAATTTGTGGATACATAAGAGAATAATTTTAAGGGGTAGGGCGTAGGGGTAGGTAATTGATTCGATTCGAAATACAATAATTCTCTTATAATAAGGGAGAATTGTATTAAGAAGAAGAAAATTATTGGTTTTGTTTTGAAAAAAGAGAGGGAGAAATAGAGAAAATGATAAAGGAAAAGGAAGACAAAAATTTAAATAACGAAGAGAACTCAAATGTAAACAAGAGATTAATTTATAGTGGTTGGCAATGTTGCCGTCGTAGCGTCTTTGTCACATATTTTCTTTCTGTTCCTTTTAGGTATTTTTCCTAAAGGAACTTTATATAATTTGCAAATGGAACTGTTTAAACTAGCTATTTACGAATTAATTACACCCACTGTAATGTCGCTTTCACATTCTAAAGCTGAGTAAGAACGTATTTATATGTCAATTTATTTGTGAAAAATTAACTAACATACTTAAAACAATTTAATGGTTTGATTTGTATCTGTTGCACAAGCGGTGAATGAAAAGGAAGGTTTGCACCATAGATTAAATATGTTTGTATGTTTAATCTATGGTTTGCACCAACCCCGGATTTTTATTCACAACTTAAGAAAAGTAGGTATTGTCATTGAATAAATACAAATAGAAGGTGGCACTCAGAATTGTCTACACCATATTATCTGTTGCGCTAGCGTCGCTTATATTAGAAGCAAGCATTATTTGAATTAGGTAGGTAGGTACCTAATCTTTAATAAATAATAAAACATAATGTTTAATTAATTAATCAATAATTAATTAATCAATAAAAACGAAAAAACGAGTTTGATGTATGTAAGTAGGTACCTATGTAGGTAGATAGGCATTTTGTATATTTTGGTAGACGATTTTAGTTTCACTTTTATATGAATATGATGTCAGGTACGTATACCTAAATCCATACAAACATATAGTTAAGGTAGGTATACATAGTTATACCTTCCTATTTAAAACCCGTTGAATTTAGTTGATTCACATAAAGTGTGCCGAAAAGATGAAGCGAGTAGGTTGAGTCGAGACAAGAAAAAAATCGTTTGGGAGGGGGACCTATTGCCACACGTTTAGATGGGAGGGGCAATTTTCTAAAGAACTGATTTAAAACAGAAAATAAATTATTAAAAAAACAACGGTAAAACCAACAATGCCATGCCATATACCTTTTTAAAAAGCCAGGTATTTCTTCTTTTATTTTATTTATAAAGTTGTTTTAGTAAAGGTTTTTTTTGCAAAATTAAAAGTTTTGAAATAACAATCCAACATGGAATTACGATGAAAGTGAAGATGAAAAATGTTCTGGCAATTCTGTCTCTCTTCGCGTCTGTCTGTCATGTATTGACACGTATATCCCAAACGTTTGGTCCCAATTGTTTCAAACTCTGTAGGTAGTTTTTTGGGTGATGTACCCGAACATATTTTTAATTGCCGTTGTAGGCCTAAAAATAACAGTATACCTGAAATGTATTCGAAATTGGTAAGCTTGTTTTTCTCGTGAATGGCCTTAACGATTTCACATGTGTAATGAAGCATGAAGACCTCTCAAAAGTTAATGGGTAATAATTTCCAGTTGAAGAACATTTTTGTAACTTTTAAATTTCGACTTTCTCAATAACGGCTTAAGCGATTTTAATGAAAAATAATGCTGACATTAAACTACCTATTAAAAATAAGATGGCATACCTATCAGTTTTTTCATTAAATGTTTCATTAAATCACCCAAAAAACTACCTACAGAGTTTGAAACAATTGGGACCAAGCGTTTGGGATATATGTGTCAATACATGACAGACAGACGCACAGAGAGACAGAATTGTCAGAACATTTTTCATCTTCACTTTCATCGTAATTCCATGTTGGATTGTTATTTCAAAACTTTTAATTTTGCAAAAAAAACCTTTACTAAAACAACTTTATAAATAAAATAAAAGAAGAAATTCCTGGCTTTTTAAAAAGGTATGTGGCATGGCATTGTTGGTTTTACCGTTGTTTTTTTAATAATTTATTTTCTGTTTTAAATCAGTTCTTTAGAAAATTGCCCTTCCCACCTAAACGTGGGGCAATAGGTCCCCCTCCCAAACGATTTTTTTCTTGTCTCGACTCAACCTACTCGCTTCATCTTTTCGGCACACTTTATGTGAATCAACTTGTCGTTCTACGATACAAGCTCGGATACAAGACTAAGTTTATTGTTTTGGTTTGCCTAGATAGTGCATAGGTACCTATTACCTACCTTCCTGAATAATAAAAATCTAAATTCAACGGGTTTTAAATAGGAAGGTATAACTATGTATACCTACCTTAACTATATGTTTGTATGGATTTAGGTATACGTACCTGACATCATATTCATATAAAAGTGAAACTAAAATCGTCTACCAAAATATACAAAATGCCTATCTACCTACATAGGTACCTACTTACATACATCAAACTCGTTTTTTCGTTTTTATTGATTAATTAATTATTGATTAATTAATTAAACATTATGTTTTATTATTTATTAAAGATTAGGTACCTACCTACCTAATTCAAATAATGCTTGCTTCTAATATAAGCGACGCTAGCGCAACAGATAATATGGTGTAGACAATTCTGAGTGCCACCTTCTATTTGTATTTATTCAATGACAATACCTACTTTTCTTAAGTTGTGAATAAAAATCCGGGGTTGGTGCAAACCATAGATTAAACATACAAACATATTTAATCTATGGTGCAAACCTTCCTTTTCATTCACCGCTTGTGCAACAGATACAAATCAAACCATTAAATTGTTTTAAGTATGTTAGTTAATTTTTCACAAATAAATTGACATATAAATACGTTCTTACTCAGCTTTAGAATGTGAAAGCGACATTACAGTGGGTGTAATTAATTCGTAAATAGCTAGTTTAAACAGTTCCATTTGCAAATTATATAAAGTTCCTTTAGGAAAAATACCTAAAAGGAACAGAAAGAAAATATGTGACAAAGACGCTACGACGGCAACATTGCCAACCACTATAAATTAATCTCTTGTTTACATTTGAGTTCTCTTCGTTATTTAAATTTTTGTCTTCCTTTTCCTTTATCATTTTCTCTATTTCTCCCTCTCTTTTTTCAAAACAAAACCAATAATTTTCTTCTTCTTAATACAATTCTCCCTTATTATAAGAGAATTATTGTATTTCGAATCGAATCAATTACCTACCCCTACGCCCTACCCCTTAAAATTATTCTCTTATGTATCCACAAATTTCCACAACATTCTAGAGAAGACTTCCAGAAGTGTCTCTTTTTGTGAAAAATCGTATAAATAGGCGAGTTCCGCTCTCTTCGATTCAGTATTTTGCAAAGTTTGAAAAGTTTCAGTAATACTAACATTGTAGTACAAGTACAAGTGCTTTGCAGTGTTTATACAAACTTCAATAAAGTAATAACGAAGAATTTAACGGAAATTACCTTTAAAACTTACTATACATAACTACCTACGAGTAATAAAAAGATTAAAAAAAAGATGCCTGCTATCGGGATTGATTTGGGAACTACTTATTCTTGCGTTGGAGCCTTTCAACACGGTAAGGTGGAAATAATAGCCAATGACCAAGGCAACCGAACAACTCCAAGTTATGTTGCATTCACGGACTCGGAACGTCTGATTGGTGACGCGGCTAAGAATCAAGTTGCGTTGAATCCTAAAAACACAGTTTTTGACGCTAAGCGATTGATTGGACGCAAATTTGATGACCAGAAAATACAAGAAGACATTAAGCACTGGCCATTTAAAGTCGTGAGTGACGGTGGGAAGCCGAAGATTAGTGTGGAATTCAAAGGACAACAAAAGAAATTCGCTCCAGAGGAGATTAGTTCTATGGTGTTAACGAAGATGAAAGAAATTGCCGAGGCATACTTGGGTCAGGAAATTAAGGATGCGGTTGTTACAGTACCAGCGTATTTCAACGACTCACAGCGTCAAGCTACAAAAGATGCAGGAGCCATCGCTGGACTGAATGTGCTTAGAATCATTAACGAACCAACTGCAGCAGCCCTGGCGTATGGCTTGGACAAAAATCTCTCTGGTGAACGCAATGTCCTAATATTTGATTTGGGTGGTGGTACCTTTGATGTATCCATTTTAACTATCGATGAAGGATCACTCTTTGAAGTCAGATCAACAGCTGGAGATACCCACTTGGGAGGCGAGGACTTTGACAACCGTTTGGTGAACCATTTTTCTGAGGAGTTTAAGCGGAAGTACAAGAAAGATCTTCTATCGAATCCACGAGCTGTTCGCCGTTTGAGGACCGCAGCCGAAAGAGCAAAACGAACGCTCTCATCCAGCACTGAGGCCACAATTGAAATCGATGCGTTGTACGAAGGAGTCGATTTTTATACCAGAATTAGTCGAGCCCGTTTTGAAGAACTTTGTTCTGATCTATTCCGTTCAACATTGGATCCCGTGGAAAAGGCTTTGAAGGATGCCAAAATGGATAAAGGTCAGATTCATGACATCGTGTTGGTGGGAGGCTCAACAAGGATTCCAAAAGTTCAGAGTCTGCTTCAGACGTTCTTCAACGGCAAAACTCTTAATCTATCTATCAATCCAGATGAAGCCGTTGCTTATGGAGCGGCCATTCAAGCAGCCATTCTTAGTGGAGACAAGAGCAGCCAAATCCAAGACGTTCTACTGGTCGATGTAGCTCCTTTGTCTTTGGGAATTGAAACAGCCGGCGGTGTTATGACCAAGCTGATAGAACGAAACTCCAGAATTCCATGCAAACAATCAAAGACTTTTACGACCTATGCAGATAACCAACCAGCAGTTACTATTCAGGTATTCGAAGGAGAAAGAGCACTAACCAAAGACAACAACCTTTTGGGTACTTTTAACTTGACTGGAATTCCACCAGCTCCACGTGGTGTTCCACAGATTGATGTTACTTTCGATTTGGATGCCAATGGAATCTTGAATGTTACTGCCAAAGAGATGGGCTCTGGTGCTGTAAAGAACATCACGATAAAGAACGATAAGGGTCGCTTATCACAAGCTGAAATCGACAGAATGGTGAATGAGGCAGAGAAGTACCAAGAGGAAGACGAAAAACAACGTCAACGCATCACTGCACGCAATAGCTTGGAGGGATACGTCTTCAACGTCAAACAAGCGGTCGAACAGTCGGGAAGCAAACTTCAACAGTCAGAAAAAGACAAAGCTCTGCAATGCTGCAGCGAAACCATCAAATGGTTGGACAATAACACAACAGCTGAGAAAGAAGAATTTGATCACAAGATGGAAGAAGTCACCAAGATCTGCAGTCCCTTAATGACGAAGATAAACTCAGGTGGAGCTGGACCACAATCAACAAATGGCAATGGCTGTGGCAGCGGTCCAACTGTTGAAGAGGTCGATTAAAGTCTGATATCGTTATCTTTATCCTTAAAATTAGAATTAATCTTGTTTCGCTATATACTTTTATGCATTTTGATCTCTAAAAAATACACTAAAATAACAAGTTTTGATTAAACTTAAGTTTTTTTTTGTTTAAAAAATCATTTCAAATAAAAAATGAAAATAAAAAAAATAATATGAGTTTTTAATTATTTTGTTTCTGGGTTGTAATTTTCTTAAGTGATGGGGAAGATTTTCGTCAGTGAATTGATAACGAACAAATTGGTATGGAATTTGTTTTTGTTTTGCTTTAGAGTTTATGCCTGATTATAGATTATTAAACGAATCGTTTTTGAGGTGAAAATAATGTTTCGATTTCATCTCTTGTATTTTTGTGGAAACCGCTGTCAATTGACTCGAAGGATTGGTGCATCAATAAGTAGACATCAAATTGAAAAACGAATCGCTTCGTATTCCCTAATCGGGACACAGGCCATTAAAGACTATTAATATTTTAGAAAATGTAGTTTCTGGTTTGAATTAAGAAATTCATTGTGAAAATGAAAGATTACATCCCTCGAACTCACTATGACTGCCATAAAGAAATGAAATTTGTAATTAGAATATGTACGTTCAAAGGGGGGAAATATCAAAATAATCAAATTTAAATTAAATGGAACGGTAGTTAGCAATGTAACCGAATTTTGTTGAAATACTAATTAGAAATGATATGCCAATCAGTACTAACAAACCTTAATTCTTTGAGCTTTTCCACTCTCATAACATGTTTTGTTAAGACCCCGAAAAGTAGGTATAAATATTTAAAAAAATAATTTGTTGTTATTAAAGAATTGTACACTTTAACATATAACTGATGCGATGACTTTATTGTAATGCTTTTATCTTTTTTATTTTTTGTAATTTTATATTGCACAAAATATTAATAATAAATAAATGAAAATCTACCTCCAACGTAGTTAAAAACTTTGTTTACCTTGTCACTACTGTAACTTCTGTCACTCTTGTTAATCTTCCCTGTCTCTATGATCTAATAAAACAATTGAATAAAACCAAATCATCACTGTCACCCTTGTCCTTTTTCAATGATGCGTAGATGAACATTGATAGAACATGATGCGTGACAATTTTTAAAATATGATGAAGTAATTGATAAATTTATGTTCATTCTAGTATTTGTAGATTAGTTTATGAAGAAGAAAATTTAACGACTAACACGTATTCCACGGCTCCGATAAACTCGGGTCATCTAGACCGAATAAACAACAACATTTGCAGCCTATAGGATCTTCAAAGCTACAGGATAGTCAAGCTATAGAGTGTGTTCATAAACGTCAGACTAACTAAGATCTGCAATCAAAAAATTGATAAAAAACACTTATTTTCTTAAGTTTAACAAAACAAAATTTCTTATTATTTTAGTAGCTATGTCCAAAATACTTACAAATAATAAAACAAACCCCTTTTTTTTTGTTTAAGAAATGTGTTTTTATAAATTTTTGTTATTGCACATATTAGTTAGTTTGACGTTTATGAAAACACCCATAATACTCTTGTGGTCTCTGGCAGAAGAAAATTTGAAAAAACATGGTGTTCCAAACTTAATAAAGGCAAGAATTAGTACTTGCTGATTAATTAATTTGTTTAAAAAGAAATTTGTGCTTTATTAAACTTTTCAGCAATTGTTTAGTACCTACACTGAAATAAAAAACAAAATATTTTAAAAAATCTTAATCATATCAAAGTTTATTTGTATAATACTAATCAGTTTTTTTTTTATGGAGTGGGTTCTGGTTTCGGAATAATAATAGGTTGAAAACACTTTTCTGCTGCCTTAACAGGGGGAATGGCTGGAGGTATCGCTAAGTAGCTCTTGTCTTCTAATGCAGCAGATGAATCTTGGTTGTAAACTCCCATAGCTAAATTGAAAACAATATTTTCAATATGATGCTGGGCTATGGCAATATCTTTGTTGCTTCGATTACAGGTGCGAATCTTTTGAGCAATATACTCGCCATAGATTGCATGTTCGTCACGTTTTTCACTTTCATCTAAAAGCGTTTTTATACACTGAAGGGCATCTTCGAGCGCTGTTTCTTGACCATTAAGTTTCCTTTTTTTTGTCATTGGACCGACGTTGTCTTCTTTCTCTTCGTCATCATTGTCATCGTCTCCATTTTCATCGAAATTAACAGAAGATTCAAAATCTCGGCTTTCATCT